>JAJEKV010000049.1:959486-3359486 GCA_021234155.1 Isoetes taiwanensis
GACCTAGACCTTTCTCCCAAAATTTCGAAAATTGGGCTGTGTGTTGAGATGGATTAGAATCCAACCGGCATTTTTTTTTCATACAATGCATTAATTGCGAATTTATGAATGTCTTGCCATTGCAAAAGCGCCCGACTTCTACTTGCCACATCGGGAGGAGGACAGCCCAAACTCCGGGCCCGCCTCTTGTCTCAATCTCGCTGAAGTAGCGGCCAGGTCCCAAGTGCAACAGAATTAAGTCCCGCCCCAAAACGCAAACCCTTCTAGAACACGGCAACCTACTGTGGTTTACGTTTTGGAGGCCCCTCCTTGTCGATTCAAGGACCTTGCGCCAGACTTGACGTGGAGGGGGTGTTGACCCCAGAAAGCACGGACCTAAAATCCCCTCCCAAGGCGCTTGCCCCAATTTCCTCTCCCAAGGCCCCGGGGACCGGACAGGCTGCCGCCCCTCCCCTCCGGAATCGCGATTTGGCTCGGCGCCAATGGACTCGTGGACGCCAACATTGCCCCGGGACCAAGTTCCGGGCTGAAGACCACCCGACCTCCAAGAAGCCAAAGTAGCTCACTTCCATCACACTCGTAATCCATTGGCCTAGGATGTGGATGCGGATACCGCCACGGGAGGGCGGAGTGTTTCTTTCTTTGCAAAACCGACCTTGTAACTTGCTCCTAGGGTAATTTCGCCATTCGGACGATTTGGCGTGGTCGATTTGCCATTCCGGAGCCTCCCTGCGCCCGAACGACAAGACATTGCGGTTTCTACAAGGCCGACCTCAGGACGCCTTTGCGGTTTGACAAGTTCTCCGGACCCGATCTGGAATCTTTTGGGCCTTCCCGAAGAGGGGCCCCCGAACGGAGGATCCAACGGCCCGGATAGGGGAACCGCCTCGGGAGGGTGGTCATTAGCGTGCAGACCCCGGGAGCCTGCCGAGGAAGGGCTGCCTCGGGAACTTTTGGATCCCGCCTCTTGGGTCAGGACTCTCCCCTCTTGTGAGGGATCCCTGCAAGGTCCCGGGCCTCGTTTGACTTGGGGAAGGGTGCCGGCCCGCAACGGGCTGCCCGACCGTTCTAATGCTAACCCTTTGACCTAGACCTTCTCCAGAAAATTGAAAAATTCAATGTCTGCCGAGATGGATTAGGAATCCAGCCGAAAAAATCAGAATTTATTTTCGTACAATGCATTAATTGCGAATTTATGAATGTCTTGCCACTGCAAAAGCGCCCCCCGACTTCTACTTGCAACATTGGGAGGAGGACAGGCCCAAACTCCGCTCCGTCAGTTCTCCTTGCTCCGTAATCTCGGCTGCAGCTTCTCGGCCAGGTCCCAAGTGCAACAGACCAAGTCTCGGCCCCCAAAACGCAAACCCTTCTAGAACCTGGCAACCCACAGGGTTTACGTTTTGGAGGCCCTCTCCTTGTCGGTCTAGGGACCTTGCGCCGTGACTTGACGTGGAGTGGGGGTGTTGACGCCAGAGCACGGACCCTAAAATCCCCCCGGAAGCTGCTTGCCCCGAATTTCCTCTCCCCAAGGCCCTGGGGACGGACGGGCAACCTCCTCTCTCCGGAATCGCGATTTGGCTCTGCCAATGGACTCAGAACATCGACTTTGCCCTAGGGACCAAGTTCTGTGGCCAGAAGACCAAAACTCGGCCCCCAAAACAAAAACCCTTCTAGAATATGGCAAGTCACAGGGTTTACGTTTCGGAGGCCCTCTCCTTGTCAGATTTGGTCGGGACCTTGCACCGTGTCTTGACATGGAGTGGGGGTGTTGACGCCAGAGCTGGGACCCTAAACTCCCCCCGGAAGTTGCTTGCCCCGAATTCAGTTCATTACAAGTTAATTATGCCATCCATGTCAAATAGCTTTAGGGAGCAGTCCGTTGAACAAGGGCATTCTCTCTATCCATATGCCTTGATATCAAAAAACACAACCATCATCACAAGCAACCAAATCCCCCCCCCCAACCCGCACTAGTCTTTTTTTTTCAGAATCATTTATCTTCATTCTAGTAGTTATGATGCTTTTCTCGTAATCATTTATCTTCATTCTAATAGTTATGATGCTTATATTCTCAATGCAATCTTAGACCAAGTATAACGTCCAAATGAGCCAAGGTCAACCCCAAGTACAACGATCCCACAAACTCCATTCCTTTGACCTTAGCTAACCCTTTGACCTAGACCTTCTCGAAAATTTGAAAATTGGGTTGTGTCTTTGGAGATGGATTAGGAATCCGGTGGCATTTATTTTCGTACAATGCATTAATTGCGAATTTATGAATGTCTTGCCCTTTGCGAAAAGCCCCCGACTTCTACTTGCCACATCGGGAGGAGGACAGGCCCAAACCGCTCTGTCGGGTTCCCCTTGCTCCGTATTTCTACCGCTGCGGCTTCGGCCAGGTCCCAAGTGCAACGGACCAAGTCTCGGCCCCCAAAGCGCAAACCCTTCTAGAACACGGCAACTCACGGGGTTTCGTTTTGGAGGCCCTCTCACTGTCGGTCGGGAGGCGGGACCTTGCGCGTGACTTGACGTGGAGTGGGGGTGTTGGCGCCGAGCACGGGACCTAAAATCCCGGTGCTTGCCCCGAATTTCCCTCCCCAAGGCCACGGGGCCGGACGGGCGACCTCCTCTCTCAGGAATGGCGATTTGGCTCGCCAATGGACTCGAACGTCAACATTGCCACAGGGGACCAAGTTCCGTGGCGAAGACCACCCGACCTCCAAGAAGCGCCAAAGTAGCTCCCTTAGTCACACTTTCGTGAGTCGATTGGCCTAGGATGTGGATGCGGGATCTTGCGTGGTGGGCGTGAGTGTTTCTTTCTTTTTGCAAAACCGACCTTGTAACTTGCTCCTAGGGTAATTTCGCCATTACGGGCGATTTGCGGGGGTCGATTTGCCATTCGAGCCTCCCGATGCCCGAGCGACAAGACAACTGCGGTTTCTACAAGGCCGACCTCGGGGCGCCTTGCGGTTTGACAAGTTCTCCGGGACCGATCTGGAATCTTTTGGGCCTTCAAGAGGGGCCTGAACGGAGGATCCAACGGCCGGATAGGGGCAGGGCCCGGGAGGGTGGTCATTAGCGTGCAGCCCCGGGAGCTGCCTGGAAGGAAGGGCTGCCTCGGGAACTTTTTTTGATCCCGCCTCTTGGGGTCAGGACTCTCCCCCTCTTGTGAGGGATCCCGCAAGGTCCTGGCCTCGTTTGACTTGGGGAAGGGTGCCAGCTCGGTTGCTTTCCTGCAGCGGGCTGCCCCGACCGTTCTAATGCTAACCCTTTGACCTAGACCTTCTCAGAAAATTTCAAAAAATTGGGTCATGTCTTTGGAGATGGATTAGGAATCCAATTGGAAAAATCAGAATTTATTTTCGTACAATGCATTAATTGCGAATTTATGAATGTCTTGCCACTGCAAAAGCGCCCCCCGACTTCTACTTGCAACATCGGGAGGAGGACAGGCCCAAACTCCGCTCCGTCAGTTCTCCTTGCTCCGTAATCTCGGCTGCAGCTTCTCGGCCAGGTCCCAAGTGCAATGAGACCAAGTCTCCGGCCCCAAAAGCGCCAAACCCTTCTAGAACACGGCAACCCACGGGGTTTTACGTTTTGGAGGCCCTCTCCTGTCCGGTCGGGCGGGACCTTGCGCCGCGTGACTTGGCGATGGAGTGGGGGTGTTGACCCCAGAGCACGGACCCTAAAATCCCCCCGGAAGCTGCTTGCCCCGAATTTCCTCTCCCCAAGGCCCTGGGGACGGACGGGCGACCTCTCCTCTCCGGAATCGCGATTTGGCTCTGCCAATGGACTCAGAACGTCGACATTGCCATGGGGACCAAGTTAAAGGTGGCGGAAGACCACCCGACCTCCAAGAAGCCAAAGTAGCTCACTTCCATCACACTTCGTAGTCGATTGGCCTAGGATGTGGATGCACGGGATCTCTTGTCGTGGAGGCGTGAGTGTTTCTTTCTTTTGCAAAACCGACCTTGTAACTTGCTCCCTAGGGTAATTTCGCCATTCGGACGATTTGGCAGGGTCGATTTGCCATTCCGGAGCCTCCCGGTGCGAACGACAAGACAACTGCGGTTTCTACAAGGCCGACCTCGGGGCGCCAGCGGTTTGACAAGTTCTCCGGATTGATCCGGGAATCTTTTGGGCCTTCGAAGAGGGGCCCCTGAGCGGAGGATCCAGCGGGCCGGATAGGGGAACCGGGCTCGGGAGGGTGGTCATTAGCGTCACGCCCCCGGGGGCCGCTGAAGGAAGGGCTGCCTCGGGGAACTTTTTGGATCCGCCTCTTGGGGTCCGGACTCTCCCCTCTTGTGAGGGATCCCCGCAAGGTCCTGGCCTCGTTTGACTTGGGGAAGGGTGCGGCTTCGGTTGCCCCGCAGCGGGCTGCCCCGACCGTTCTAATCTTAACCCTTTGACCTAAACCTTCTCCAAAAATTTCGAAAATTGGGCTGTGTGCTGGAGATGGATTAGCAATCCAGCTGGCAAAAAATCAGAATTTATTTTCGTACAATGCATTAATTGCGAATTTATGAATGTCTTGCCCTTTGCAAAAGCCCCCGACTTCTACTTGCCACATCGGAGGAGGGACAGGCCCAAACTCCGCTCCGTCAGTTGCCCTTGCTCCGTAATCGCGGCTGCAGCTTCACGGCCAGGGCCCAAGTGCAACAGGCCAAGTCTCGGCCCCCAAAACGCAAACCCTTCTAGAACCTGGCAACCCACAGGGTTTTACGTTTTGGAGGCCCTCTCCTTGTCGGTCGGGCGGGACCTTGGCGCCGTGACTTGGCGTGGAGTGGGGGTGTTGGCCTTGAGCACGGACCCTACAATCCCCCCGGAAGCTGCTTGCCCCGAATTTCCTCTCCCCAAGGCCATGGGGCCGGACCAGGCGACCTCCCTCTCCGGAATCGTGATTTGGCTCGCCAATGGACTCGAAACGTCGACATTGCCCCGGGGACCAAGTTCCGTGGCGAGGAAGACCACCCGACCTCCAAGAAGCGCCAAAGTAGCTCACTTCCATCACACTCGTAGTCGATTGGCCTAGGATGTGGATGCGGGATCTTGTCGTGGAGGGCGTGAGTGTTCTTTCTTTTGCAAAACCGACCTTGTAACTTGCTCCCTAGGGTAATTTCGCCATTAGGACGATTTGGCGAGGGTCGATTTGCCATTCGAGCCTCCCCGGTGCGAGCGACAAGACACTGCGGTTTCTACAAGGCCGACCTCGGGGCGCCCTACGGTTTGACAAGTTCTCGGACCGATCTGGAATCTTTTGGGCCTTCCGAAGAGGGGCCTGAGCGGAGGATCCAACGGTGGGATAGGGGAACAGGGCTCGGGAGGGTGGTCATTAGCGTCGCCCGGGAGGCTGCCGGGAAGGGCTGCCTCGGGAACTTTTTGGATCCCGCCTCTTGGGGTCGGACTCTCCCTCTTGTGAGGGATCCCCTGCAAGGTCGGCCTCGTTTGACTTGGGGAAGGGTGCCGGCTCGGTTTGCCACTGCCCCGACCGTTCTAATGCTAACCCTTTGACCTAGACCTTCTCCGAAAATTTCGAAAATTGGGCTGTGTGCTGGAGATGGATTAGAAATCCTTCTGGCAAAAAATCAGAATTTATTTTCGTACAATGCATTAATTGCGAATTTATGAATGTCTTGCCACTGCAAAAGCGCCCCCCGACTTCTACTTGCCACATCGGAGGAGGGCGGGGCCCAAACTCGCTCCGTCGGTTCCCCTTGCTCGTAATCTCTGGGCTGCAGCTTCGGCCAGGTCCCAAGTGCAACAGGCCAAGTCTCGGCCCCCAAAACGCAAAGCCTTCTAGAACTTGGCAACCCACAGGGTTTACGTTTTGGAGGCCCTCTCCTTGTCAGATTCGGGCGGGACCTTGCGCCGTGACTTGACGTGGAGTGGGGGTGTTGGCGCCAGAGCACGGACCCTAAAATCCCCCGAAGTCGCTGCCCCCGAATTTCCTCTCCCCAAGGCCCCAGGGGCCGGGGATGGCGACCTCCCCTCTCCGGAATCGCGATTTGGCTCTGCCAATGGACTCAGAACGTCGACATTGCCCTGGGGACCAAGTTCCGTGGCCAGAAGACCACCCGACCTCCAAGAAGCGCCAAAGTAGCTCACTTCCATCACACTCGTAGTCGATTGGCCTAGGATGTGGATGCGGGATACTGTCGTGGAGGGCGTGAGTGTTTCTTTCTTTTGCAAAACCGACCTTGTAACTTGCTCCCTAGGGTAATTTCGCCTCCCTGAACGGAGGATCCAACGGTCGGATAGGGGAACCGGGCTCCGGGAGGGTGGTCATTAGCGTGCAGCCCCCCGGGGGAGCGCTGCCAGGAAGGGCTGCCTCGGGAACTTTTTTGGATCCCGCCTCTTGGGGTCCGGACTCTCCCCTCTTGTGAGGGATCCCTGCAAGGTCCTGGCCTCGTTTGACTTGGGGAAGGGTGCCAGCTCGGTTGCCCTGCAACGGGCTGCCCCGACCGTTCTAATGCTAACCCTTTGACCTAGACCTTCTCCGAAAATTTCGAAAATTGGGCTGTGTGCTGGAGATGGATTAGGAATATTAATTGCGAATTTATGAATGTCTTGCCACTGCAAAAGCGCCCCCCGACTTCTACTTGCCACATCGGGAGGAGGACAGGCCCAAACTCCGCTCCGTCAGTTCCCCTTGCTCCGTAATCTCGGCTGCAGCTTCTCGGCCAGGTCCCAAGTGCAACAGGCCAAGTCTCGGCCCCCAAAACGCAAACCCTTCTAGAACCTGGCAACCCACAGGGTTTACGTTTTGGAGGCCCTCTCCTTGTCAGATTCGGGCAGGACCTTGCGCCGTGACTTGACGTGGAGTGGGGGTGTTGACGCCAGAGCACGGACCCTAAAATCCCCCCGGAAGCTGCTTGCCCCGAATTTCCTCTCCCCAAGGCCCTGGGGACGGACGGGCGACCTCCCCTCTCCGGAATCGTGATTTGGCTCTGCCAATGGACTCAGAACGTCGACATTGCCCTGGGGACCAAGTTCCGTGGCCAGAAGACCACCCGACCTTCAAGAAGCGCCAAAGTAGCTCACTTCCATCACACTCGTAGTCGATTGGCCTAGGATGTGGATGCGGGATACTGTCGTGGAGGGCGTGAGTGTTTCTTTCTTTTGCAAAACCGACCTTGTAACTTGCTCAATTTCGCCATTCCGGATGATTTGGCAGGGTCGATTTGCCATTCCGGAGCCTCCCCGGTGCCCGAACGACAAGACACTGCGGTTTCTACAAGGCCGACCTCAGGACGCCCTGCGGTTTGACAAGTTCTCCCGGACCGATCTGGAATCTTTTGGGCCTTCCCGAAGAGGGGCCCCTGAACGGAGGATCCAACGGTCGGATAGGGGAACCGGGCTCCGGGAGGGTGGTCATTAGCGTGCAGCCCCCCGGGGGAGCGCTGCCAGGAAGGGCTGCCTCGGGAACTTTTTTGGATCCCGCCTCTTGGGGTCCGGACTCTCCCCTCTTGTGAGGGATCCCCCGCAAGGTCCCGGCCTCGTTTGACTTGGGGAAGGGTGCCATTTCGGTTGCCCTGCCCGACCGTTCTAATGCTAACCCTTTGACCTAGACCTTCTCCGAAAATTTTGAAAATTGGGCTGTGTCTTTGGAGATGGATTAGGAATCCAGCTGGCAAAAAATCAGAATTTATTTTCGTACAATGCATTAATTGCGAATTTATGAATGTCTTGCCACTGCAAAAGCCCCCGACTTCTACTTGCCACATCGGGAGGAGGACAGGCCCAAACTCCGCTCCGTCAGTTCCCCTTGCTCCGTAATCTCGGCTGCAGCTTCTCGGCCAGGTCCCAAGTGCAACAGGCCAAGTCTCGGCCCCCAAAACGCAAACCCTTCTAGAACCTGGCAACCCACAGGGTTTACGTTTTGGAGGCCCTCTCCTTGTCAGATTCGGGCGGGACCTTGCGCCGTGACTTGACGTGGAGTGGGGGTGTTGACGCCAGAGCACGGACCCTAAAATCCCCGGAAGCTGCTTGCCCCGAATTTCCTCTCCCCAAGGCCCTGGGGACGGACAGGCGATCTCCCCTCTCCGGAATCGCGATTTGGCTCTGCCAATGGACTCAGAACGTCGACATTGCCCTGGGGACCAAGTTCCGTGGCCAGAAGACCACCCGACCTCCAAGAAGCGCCAAAGTAGCTCACTTCCATCACACTCGTAGTCGATTGGCCTAGGATGTGGATGCGGGATACTGTCGTGGAGGGCGTGAGTGTTTCTTTCTTTTGCAAAACCGACCTTGTAACTTGCTCCCTAGGGTAATTTCGCCATTCCGGACGATTTGGCAGGGTCGATTTGCCATTCCGGAGCCTCCCCGGTGCCCGAACGACAAGACAATGCGGTTTCTACAAGGCCGACCTCGGGGCGCCAGCATGGTTTGACAAGTTCTCGGACCCGATCTGGAATCTTTTGGGCCTTCCCCGAAAGGGGGCCCACGAGCGGAGGATCCAGCGGCCGGATAGGGGAAACCAGGCTCTCGGGAGGGTGGTCATTAGCGTCGTGCAACCCAGGGGCGCCGCGGGGAAGGGCTGCCTGGGAACTTTTTTTGGATCCCCTCTTGGGGGTCGGACTCTCCCCTCTTGTGAGGGATCCCTGCAAGGTCCTGGCCTCGTTTGACTTGGGGAAGGGTGCCGGCTTCGGTTTGCCCTACAGCGGGCTACCCCGACCGTTCTAATGCTAACCCTTTGACCTAGACCTTCTCAGAAAATTTGAAAATTGGGGTAACGTGTCTTTGGAGATGGATTAGGAATCCGGTGGCAAAAAATCAGAATTTATTTTCGTACAATGCATTAATTGCGAATTTATGAATGTCTTGCCAGCGCAAAAGCCCCCGACTTCTACTTGCCACATCGGGAGGAGGACAGGCCCAAACTCCGCTCCGTCCGGTTCCCCTTGCTCGTAATCTCGGCTGCAGCTTCTCGGCCAGTCCCAAGTGCACAGGCCAAGTCTCGCCCCCAAAGCGCCAAACCCTTCTAGAACACGGCAACCCACGGGGGTTTACGTTTTGGAGGCCCTCTCCTTGTCGGTCGGGCGGGACCTTGCGCCGTGGGGTGTTGACGCTTGAGCACGGACCCTAAAATCCCGGTGCTTGCCCGAATTTCCTCTCCCCAAGGCCCGAGGGGACGGACGGGCGACCTCCCTCTCGAGGGGCTGCGATTTGGCTCGCCAATGGACTCGAACGTCGACATTGCCCTAGGGACCAAGTTCTGTGGCCAGAAGACCAAAACTCGGCCCCCAAAACAAAAACCCTTCTAGAATATGGCAAGTCACAGGGTTTACGTTTCGGAGGCCCTCTCCTTGTCAGATTTGGTGGGACCTTGCACCGTGTCTTGACATGGAGTGGGGGTGTTGGCCTTGAGCTGGGACCCTAAACTCCCGAAGTTGCTTGCCACGAATTGAGTTCATTACAAGTTAATTATGCCATCCATGTCAAATAGCTTTAGGGGCGATCCGTTGAACAAGGGCATTCTATCTATCCATATGCCTTGATCTTTGAAACACAACCATCATCACAAGCAACCAAATCTAACCCCCAACCCGCACTAGTCTTTTGCTTTTCTGTAATCATTTATCTTCATTCTAGTAGTTATGGTGCTTTTCTATAATCATTTATCTTCATTCTAATAGTTATGATGCTTATATTCTCAATGCAATCTTAGACCAAGTATAACGTCCAATGAGCCAAGGTCAACCCCAAGTACAACGATCCCACAAACTCCATTCCTTTGACCTTAGCTAACCCTTTGACCTAGACCTTCTCAGAAAATTTGAAAATTGGGTCATGTGTCTTTGGAGATGGATTAGGAATCCGGTGGCAAAAATCAGAATTTATTTTCGTACAATGCATTAATTGCGAATTTATGAATATCTTGCCCTTTGCAAAAGTGCCCCCGACTTCTACTTGCCACATCGGGAGGAGGACAAGCCCAAACTCCGCTCCGTCGGTTCCCCTTGCTCGTATTTCTCGGCTGGCTACCGGCCGGGTCCCAAGTGCAACGAGACCAAGTCTCGCCCCCAAAGCGCCAAACCCTTCTAGAACCACGGCAGCCCACGGGGTTTACGTTTTGGAGGCCCTTTCCTTGTCGATTCGGCCGGGACCTTGCGCCCGTGACTTGGCGTGGAGTGGGGGTGTTGGCCTTGAACACGGACCCTAAAATCCCATTTGCTTGCGAATTTCCTCTCCCCAAGGCCCCGGGGCCGGACGGCGATGCGCCTCCCGGAACCGCGATTCGCGTCTGCAAATGGACTCCGGGGCGTCGACATTGCCTTTGGGACCAATTTCCCGGCGGAAGACCACTCATATTCACCCAACTAAGAAATGAGTTTTGCGCGTCATTTGTATGCGTCGCATCACGGCGGCGTCAATACGTCGCATCGCGGCGTATTTTGTTATTAATGACGCTCCACGAACATATCGACCCTCGGACGTATACATGCGGGGACTTTCCCCTCCCATGGCGACCAACTTCGCCATGGCGGAACCCTCCGTCTATTTCGGGCCATCTATAATATGATGCCCAAAGAAGGACACGAAAGGGGTCATTCGCCCACGCCTTCAATGGGGCTCCTACGGCGGAAGCGTGAATACATGTTAGCACACATCATAAATCATATATAAATAACCACCACGAAGGGTGGCACATCCATCCAAGTACCAACGACAAAGAATATGCATCTAAACCTAAGGAAACACCCCAAACCCCAGGTTCTACCCCGGTTCAGACTCCGATGAGGATGGATGGGCGGCCTCTACTCAAGAGATCAGCGTGACAGAGGTATAACTGGCGTTATCGGCATAGAACATCGGCTAGGGTTGTCCACTCCATCCGCCCCTCCCATTGCACACTTTGCGGATGAGTCCAATCACGCTATGGCGTCACTATAGCCAGGATACGCGGAGACTCAAGGTATCACCCTTCGAGCCTACTACAGGGTTCATGAAGTCCCGTCCGATGAGGCAGGTCGGGGAAGCGTCCCCTTCCAGGATCACAGTGGTTCCATGGGTGGACTAGAGAATACGTGCCGCATCAGCGACCCCCGCATCCGTACCCGACTTACTCGCCCTAAATCTACTCAAAGTGCAAGGTGCCCCATGCGGGTCACACCAACTACACCCAGGGAGTGTCAGACCCATACCCGGCCTGGATCGCGCCTAGCTCACTGGCCGGCTATTAGGCCTAGTCCACTGTAGGAGTCTCAGGAGCCTTTTATGTTCGTGCAAGACCCCACCCCCACTTCACCACTGTGTCCCTTGTTTGGTGCTAAGTCACTCCATAGCATCCACGACTCGGTGGGCTCTTGTGCACAGGCCGCATCTAATGGGAATAATACAGGGCTCTATCTAGGAGCATACTACAATACATGGGCTCAGAGGTCTCTACCCCGTAATCCCCATATCCGGAGTGCTAACTAAGCAAAGAACTACTAAACCATCAACCAAAGCACGTACAGAGACTAGAGATAAGAATACTCACCATATCAATCAAGGGTTAGTCTAACAGGTAAACCACAGAGAAAACAGAGAGAGAACACACCACAGAGAGGTGCTATGCTATAAATCAACAAAGTAAACCTCTTGACTAAGATCAAATCGGTCTTGGGCTGCTCCATCTCGACTAAGCCGAAGGGCACAGGCTGCTGCTTTGCTCCTCCTCCATCCCCAATTGCTCCCAATTCGAATTGGGGCACAAAAAGCCCTAATTTGGGTGTCCAAAATGGAAACCCTACCTTGCCCAATCGATTTGGGCGGTGGCATGTCATAAATTAACTAATTTGGTATTTTAGCCCTTTTTAATATTAGGATAAACCCTAAATTCGAATTAGGGTTTTGGTTAGGTTTCCACTTTATAATTTAATTATTAACATAGCTAACCATAGCCTATGAATAATTAATGTGCCATTAATTATTCATAGTGGCGTAATCGCGTATTTATACTTAAATATGCGTATAAATATGTGGAGCGTCACATTCTCCCCACCTTAAAAATGATCGTCCTCAAACATCAAGACTACTCTTGTTGCAGGGCACACATCATACATTGGAAGGAAGTCTCCCCTCCTTAAAGAGATAGCGTGAGATTATAAGTCACACAGACGTTGTCATGTTCAAAGTGATCAAGTTTGAAATGACTTGTAATGTGCAATTTATAACTTTAGGATATAAGTGGTAGAGGCATAGATCAGACATGATCATTGGTTAGGACTGTCAAAAGTGAACAGTCTCACTGTTTCATTCGTGGTGGCGAGTTTACAGTCTATCTATTTTAGAAATCGTTCCTTCTATACATACAGGTAACTGATTATATATTAAAGATAGGTATAGATATAAAGAACTGCTATTTGTTGTTATATTATAATACAGAGTTATTAACCTCACACTGTTTAGTAGAAAGTCATTCTAAGGATATTAACTTGTGTGTGTAGGTGTATTATATTCCCGCTTCACTTTGTAAAGCACAATTTCATTAATTATGGACAATACCTGAATTTATGGACCATTTTTTAGTAGACTTGGATGAATGACTCATTTTCATACACTAGTTGACATCCCCTGCGAGTGCTGCATATGCCTCAGCAGCATGCACGGGTATCTTAATAGTATTAGGTATCTTCTTCTTGTTTGATGGCTCCCAAGCGTAGTCGATAGTCTCCACTTCTATGCGGTCACTTGCAGTCGTTGGCCTCCATCTCTTCTTCCAACAATTGGCATAATTAGCTGGGTAGACTTGGTTCCTCACTGGGATTGGCTCCCACCAAGTCACCAGAATAGTCTCAAAGTTCTCCTTCTTATCATCCATCTGTGGGTCCTCAGTAGCTAGGCCCACCCAAGTTGGGCCTGACACATCATCGAGGCGTGCCATAATAAACATACCTTTCTTCAAATCTTTGTATGGGTTGAATTCCGGCACAGGTTTGTCCTTCCAGGGGCCGACATAAGGAGGAGTGATAGTAGCAATTGGCTCTACCACTACAGCTACATGAGGTGGAGCTTGTGCTTGCCTAGTACATGGCCAGAAGTCATTATAAGTGCCTTCGTCACTGCTGATGTTCCCGAGTTCTTGCAAGAGTTTCATCCAATATTCAATCGTGGCCGTGAACTGTGCCGAGTAGTTGGCAGTTTACGGAGCACCTTTGTTAGGCGTTGAACAAGCAACCCAATGCAATATATGCTTGTGGATCTTGTTTCATGACGGCGGGCCAAGGTCCTTCACCGATTTCTTGGGAGGAAGCGACTTAGGATATCAAGCGGCATCATGGGCTTCCCGTCCTCTTTTTCTTTCCACATTTTTATTCCACCAGCAGGCAACCAATCCAGGTAAGTGGGTCTAGTTTTGTAATACATGAGTGGCCAATCACCATTCATAGCGAATCTGAAAGTTAGAGGGGTGGTATGACTGTCAATCTATCATCCCCATCGGTATGTAGCCTTCTATAAAACCCTTCCAATCGGAACTTTGTCAACAACATAGGGGGCGGGTGTATTCAAGTTGCATTTGTGGAATTCATACGGTGGTTACGGCATTGTGAGCACCTCTCGCCTTCTTTAAAGATGTAGAGAAGTTACCAAACAAGGCATCGATATCATCATCATGTGTGTGTAGGGCATCATGAACCCTAGCTCAATCTCTTCAAACACACCAAGATATACTAGGTAAGAAAGATAGGGAAGACATACCTATTCTTGTTACGTCGGATCGTTGTCCGGTTTGCAAATAAAGTATCTTGGGAGGAGGCTTCAATGATGGTCCCACGTGCACGTGGCAAATTAGCGGTATCTTTGGTATTGGATAGTGACAACTTTGACTCCAAGGCCGTTGTGTCTCATAATGAGGAGACCCATTTTGGAGCAGATGATTCGGGCAGCGGCGGTGGCCTCTGCATACTCGTGCCCCATCTCTAATCTCTTCAAGATGCTATTCAAAGAACCTACATGGAAGTTGGAGTCATCGCCCATAAGTCCGGGGCAAAGTTTCCATAAGATCCATTCCCATGACCATGAGTCAATGCACCCGGTCAATGTCGTTTTCAACTTGTCAAGTCTCGGAGAGACTTTCTGATTGTTACAATTTTGGAATCATTGTTTTGGCTTGATCCATTTTGTCGTGAATAATACAAAGATATTGGTAGGGATACGTGGGAGTATAATCTCCACGACCCGATCTTGTGTGCGACCACGAGGGCTGCTTTCGAGTCTATCGCTCTTCTTTCATCATGCAACAGACCTCCTCTCTCCTTCATCTTTGGTCTTGGTAACCCGTGCGGATCACCTCACATGTATCGCATTTGGAGAATGCAATTTTCTTTCGCGATCTTGGCGTCCGGAACCTCGCCTCCCGTTCTATGAAAACACAGCCGGTGATACCTTCTTGCCGTCAATGCCACAACCTCGCATTAACCTCTTCTAGAATCTTTGGACCGTAAACATTGCAGGCAACTTCGACATTCTCTCTTATCCCCTCCTCGTTTTCTCTTGCTACGGTGGGGCAAGGATTCACCGATTCTCCCTCACGAACATGGAAAACCACGGCCTCACATGCCAGCGTCGAGGGCGAGGCTTCAAGGTGCCACGGTTACCATGTTCGGCCTTGCGTGCACCCTCAAGAAATTGGGCCTTCCATTTCGGATGCGCCGACTTTGAGATCGAGACCAAGGTACCGCGCCCTTTCATAAGCGAGATTCCCCTGCAGCACCGGTCGTCCCACTCTTGACCTTTCATGTTGTTGGCGAACATGTCATAAACAAAAGTAACCCTATCACTTGATTTCATGGCAAGGAATTCCTTTTCGCATGTTAACAACTTGATTCCTAGAGAACGACACAACACCTATTCTTGCAACACAAGGTCCTCCTGTAAGTGAGGATAGCATTACGAGTGGTGAGGCGAGCAAGCTTTGGTGGCCTAACAACCTTCACGGGTTGTCCGGGAATGAAAAGTGTAATGTCGTTTCTCATAATTTGGGTGCCGATGCTCTCGAGCTCCCACGGCTGGACACAATATCACGCTTCTGTTGCGGTGCTGCGGTCAATATCTCGAGACCTTTACTCCGTCAACAACAGGGCGAGGTCATTGCTCCATCTCACGAGCATGCCCGGCCCGGCACCTGCAAGCAACCACGGCAGCGGATGTTCGCTTGAGAAAGGGGAGGAAACCTTCGATTACGGATACTCCCACAAACTTGAAACCGGCTGGTCACAAAGCTGCATCATCGGGGCGGTGAAAGATATGAATCCCTTTAAGGCAATAATGGAGTCGCATGAGTGCCATATCTCACAATCCTTTTCTAGAAGGGTATATCTTGTCGTGGTTGTGTCTCCTTCCCCACCGCTGTCATTTGTCTTTCTTTGGGGGCGTCATTAGCGAGGCGACTCACGAGCATCTTCACTTCTCCCCCGAGCGAATGAGCCCCGGCTTACGCTATTGTGGTTGCATCACGGGTTGGCGGGGAAGGGTGTGGTGGCCTTGAACACTTCCTCCACACCTCGCTCGGTAGTCCTTTCGATATCTCCTTGAAGTGGCATTGTGTCATTTGCCCCACAACTCCCTTTGCTACTAGATGTTCATTAAGGAAGAGATACACAACTGCACAAGGATTTGTAGTGTTAAAATCGAGTAAGGAAGGCGAGAAAGCAATGCAAATGACACGGGGGACTCCCATTCAATGGTTACAAGGACAATAAAATTGGGCGGGTGCCCTTTTTTACGTATGAGGTGTTTAGATTCCCCTTGTATAAGGTTAGTATTGGATGCAGTGAGTCTCACAATGGGTAGAAAAGAAGGTTCTCACTCTGAAGAGGCCATATCCGCGCACAAATTGGGCGCCCGCCCAATTGTTTGTGGTGGTGGAGGAGGCTGTAAAGTAGGCACACACTTTCGGCGTCCGCCCAATTTAAATTTGTCACCAGAGAAAACACATTCGAGATCTGGTGGCCCACCGGACGGTTTCACCTATCGGTCATGTCTGAGAGAAAGGGACAATATGGGCGACCGCCCAATTTGTCCCATTATTTACAAATTGGTGACGCCCAATTTGAACGAATCGGGCTTATAAAAGGGTATTATTGATGCAGTGAGTCTCACAATGGGTACAAAAGAAGGTTGTCGTTCTGAGCAGGACATATCCGCGCACAAATTGGGCGCCCGCCCTATTTGTTCGTGGTGGTTAAAGACTTGTGAAGTAGGCAGAGACTCGGCGCCCGCCCAATTTAGTTGTCACCAAGATAAAACACCTTCGAGATACAGTTTGCCCATCCGGGCAGTTTCACCTACCTGGTCACCTACACATACACACTAAGAGAACTAAGGAGGCAGACACTAACTGGAATTTATCATTGAGCTCCCAAAACAAATACAATCGAGCATTGGAAGGGCCTGACTACAAACAAGGGTTAATGGAGAAAATAGCAGGCACACAAATCCTGCATGACAATTTCGAGGAAAAGGCGGTTTGCATCGAAATTTAGAGTTTATGTAAATGTGGCGATGCTTAGGTTGAGCGAGGAGGAGTAAATCAAGGGTCAAGCCATCGAAAAGGCGTGAATGGAAAGGTGTGAATGAGCAGGCGTGCTTGAAGAGGTGCGAATGAACGGTAGTGAATGGAAAGGCGTGATTGATAAAATCGGGTAACATCACATTTGCGGCAATTACACATCGGTATGGCGAATTTAAGCGTGGGCGGCACAAACCTTTGGAGATCTCGTGGCCATGAATATGAATGTTGAAGATGTTTGCGTCTTGTAGAAAAGATAGTAGCCAAACAAGGCCTTTGCCGGAAAAACAACGAGGTTTGAAGCGCATTTACATTTAAACATGAATTCCCCAAAATTTGAATGTAATTTCCCCAATTTTTAAAGTTAAATGTCCCACCTAATTTGAAATAATGTGTCCGTCCGGAACTTTTCAAAAATGAGTTTCGCCTAAAAAACACGTCGCGACCGTGCATGACTTCAATTAATTTTGGCGGGCTTTAAATGGTGATTTGAAATTCAAAAATCAGCGCGCACTCATTATTAAGGTCCACAATTAATTCCTCGCGCTCGAAGCCATCAGCGGTCCATTTTTATTTCAAAGGGCCAAGCGGCTTACATGCCGCGACACTTGTCTTAAGCCCCAAAGAGGTCCATAACCCTTTAAAAGCCCCTCATTCTCCTCATTGCAGATTTAGAAAATTACGTGCTTCTTTGGCGCTTTGTGCTCCGCTAAACTCTTGTAAGCCTTCATATTTCTTAGCCCACGAAAGTGGTTCTCGGCCCGCACTATACTCCGAACCGGTATCGGCTTTGGATCGAGCTCTTGGCCCTTGTCTCTCGGCGCTTATGCAGCCATCTGTTGGCGCCTTCCTCTGCTGCATTGACCTATCGCACGGGTACCCACGTACACCAAGGAATTCTAGCGGTTGATGGCATCTCGCCCCACCACCCGGTGGCAAAGGTAAGGTGGACTACTTTCTAAATATAAACTTGGGCTTGCGATTAAGTATCCGCTATAACATCTCGGACATATGAACATCTTCTAGATGCCTCACTAGTCCCCACGGATGCATACGTATCTTGGAACTGAATAGGGCACCCAATTGCTTCCCTTAGAGTGTTTCATTTTGCAAAACATTGGACATTGGACCCAATGTGGGCGGGCGCCCAGTTTGCCTATCCCGACACCAAAGTGGGCGGACGCCCGATTTGCCTATCGGGAAACACGACTACCGGGATGGTAGACTTGGTGGAGACTAAATTGGCGCCCGCCCAATTTAGTCGGACCAAATCTACCATCAATAATCGTGCTCTCGGGATCTAAAAGCTGAAGCGTCACACTGTGTGAAAAGATAAGTAAATTAGGCGCCCATTTATATGCGTAGGGATGCGGCAAAAATGGGTGGGCGCCCAATTTAGTATGCGTGGGGATCACGGCAAAATTAAATGGCCCAATTTGGCCCCAATGATACAATCGTCTCCTCGGACTCAAGGCTCACCATGAGTTGGCCAGAAAATTAGGCGTCGCCCAATTTGGTGTCGCGTGGGGATCGGGGGCAAATTGGCGAGCCCAATTTGCCTCCATCGAACAACTTGATCTCTTCAGCCCCAAGTCTCCCAAGTACTAACACTACTTTCCGTTCTGCGGGAATTAATATGGCCTTGAACAAAGCGGTACTTTCGGGTTCGTCTGGGACCCAAATTTGCGAGAGGCTATTGCAATAGAGAATGCAAAACGAGAAGAAGAAGAAAGATCATTTCTTTGGCATCGAGGTTGTGCCCCATGAAGTTTTGGCGGTTCTGGCGGCGAATGGGTGCGGTGCATAGAGATAGGGAATATTCATCACGGGTCCCGGACAAACCACCTCAAGGATCTTACGCTTTTCTTTGGCAAGATAGGGGCAGGAAAAATGAATTCGGCCGGGGTATCGTCATCGACATGGAGGTGTCGCTGCGAACAATGATGACTTCCTCATCGGCGTTGAAGACAAGTAGATCGGACTTTTTGTCCGTTATAAAGTTCCACTATCTAAGAAACGAGCCATGTATGATGAGCGCAAGTATAAAGGAAAGCCCACATTCTTGCTTTCGAGAAAGGATGGTATTTGGACTCATATGAAAGTTTAAGCTTTCGGGCATCAAATCAAGAACCGATATTTTGGATGGCTACTCTTTGTCCGGGCGGTGGATATTAGAGCACAAAGCGAGCAGGTCGAAAGCAGCATTCCGCGAAGTATCGGGGCAAAAACCAACCTAAAGTAATACGATACTAAGTGGCTTAAGTCTAGATACAAGAAAGGTGAGGCGGCCACACAAGCTGGGGGGCGGCGCAAATGGAGCAAATCTGGCCGATCAAGAAGGCGAGGACACACGCTAAGGCTATTCACCGTAAAAGCGCCACTAAACTTATATTGATTGGAATGAAGAGAACATCAAAGGTCGCCCGTCGCGAGTGCGAGAAGAAGGACCCGGCGTCGAAGAGGAACCCCTAAAAGCGCATGGGAAAAGATTTAGGTGGTCCGTCGAAGAAGAGGCCAAGCGGGCGTGTTATCCCGAGCCAAAAACGGAGAGGAGTCCTTGTCTTCTTCTTCATCGAACAAACGGAGAGTAGCCGGCGGTCGTGAAGTTCACTCCATCGGTGGCGGCGTCACTTTCGGGAAGCGGAACATGAGTTGTCACAAAGCGCCATAGCAAGCATCAAGCACGGGAGAGAATCTACCCTCACGGGGGTGGGCGAGATTGAAGTCGATGTGTTCAAGATGCATAAAGCCCCATAAATATGACTTGTAGGGTCATAAGTCGAACACTTGGACACTCTCTACGAATCGTTTATCGACCATCGGATGCACCCTCACAATGGCGATGTCGTGCCGTTCGATCCCGAGGCAGGCGAGCAATAAAGTGGAAGAAGTCGGAGGATGCGCAAAATGCGAGAATCTTGGATTGTTAATGGCAACCATACGACCACGGTTGCTCAAGCGCTGCTTGTCACACAAGCTTTGGCATAGCCTCTGAAAGGAAGCACTTGGCGAAGCCCGATATTCTTTTCTATGCCAAAAGGAAATGCAGGAGTCTGGCGGGGAAATCTCCACGACAATCGAATGCGTTCGTGTAAGCGGAGAATAATGACATAACAAAGAAGACTATACGAGGAAGTATTTTTTGAAGAAATTCAGCGAACCATAACCAATGGGCATTTCACGGGGAAGCCCGGAAGAAGGGCAAAGCGGGCACTCCGTCGGTGGGCGTGATTACGTAAGTGCACTACCACCATTACTAGTTCTGCTATCCACAAGTTGAAATTGGGCCGCCCAATTTCAGCCTGTTAACACTCTTTTTCAAATTGGGAGCCCAATTTCGAAATTTTGCAAAAGGGCTTCGCCCAATTTCGAAAGCGTTCTGGGGAAATTGAAGCGCCCTCAATTAACCTGAGTGTCGGATGATCTGAAGGTGGGCGGGCCCAATTTGCGTCGACTCTTGCAAGCAAATTAAGATGATGTGTATCGCCTTATCTCGGTGCCTTCTTTGTCATGCGAGGATTGGAAAGGCTGTATGGCGGCGCAAGCGATTAAGAAGTCAACTATCGTGACTACGACTACTTTGTATATCTTGACGGACGAGTCGTGGAATATGTGCACGAAGTTGCCCGGTTATTCTCGAAGACCGGTTGAAGGGCGAGAAGGGAGAAAAAATTGAGGTGAAGGATAGGCTTAGACTTTTCACCAATAATTCTGTCGCCCATTAAAGTCCATGCATCCTCTAGATCTGCAAAAGGCTGCTTTGAAGGAGATCAAGGATGGCACCACATTCTGAAGGGAAGCAAGGATTATCTTGGGAGGCGCACTATGAAAGTCGAGCGCGGTGGTGAAGAAGATTGGAACAATGGGGCGGGCCCTTGTCGGATACATGAAGGGCTGAAGAAACTTCCTTTTCAAGACATGGCTGCCTTGAGGCAAGCTCACCCCATATTCACGGAGAATCGATGCTTATGTTAAGTAAGCATCATCGGTGGATGAAGCGAGAAGGGCCTTAAAGAGATGGAGAAGGAAAGCTTTAGGAGTCCCTCTCTGACAAAGTAGGCGAATATCTTCTAGGGCGGTTGGGAGGGTGGCAAACCTTTCAAGTGTTTCCACGTTAGTCCGGGAGGTTTGTGCGTGGGCGTGGTAAACACCGGCCCGCTTCATTGGATGCGACCGGATATCTGAAGAAATGGCCAAAGGAAGATTATGAAAAATTCCTTGACCCGCTAAGCCGCGATGGCGGACCGGCGGCTTTCTTGGGTAGCTATATTTATTACCCCGGACCGCCTCAATGAGTGCCTATCGCCATGAAGACAATAGGCGGTGGCGGCCGTGTTTGGGTTAGTTCCTACCGGACCCCCGGCGAGCTGCGACTACCTCTAGAGTTCGAGAGTTGCAATGTCTTGTCTGCTAATGTATGTTGCCGAGAGAGGCGGCGGCTCGCCATCGTCTGAGGAAATAAATATTTGCCGCCAATTCCGACCATCAAAGCAATATGCTAAGTTTCCCAAGCATTTCACGAGAAAAGCGGGACATCGAAAAGAATTTGCACGATCCGCGAGTGTGCGGCGGTATGCATTTTAAATTGAAGCCCGCCCAATTTTTATTGACTATCAATGTTTCTAACATTTGTTTTTCCGTGCGGCTTATTGGTACATGTCGACCTTAGTGCGACAAAGGGTGCGGCGGTGGGGAGAATCTTGGTGCGAGAATCGGTTGGAAAGTAGGGCGTGCACCTATCTAGTATACGAAGTTGATCTTTGGAAGGTTGCCTTGTTCTCGACTTCTTTTCGGTGGTGCTTTTAGCCCGGCGGCGGTGTCGCGAAGGCTATAAAACATTGTCTTTTGAGGCAGGCGAGAAGCTGGAAATTAAGCATACGGATATTCGAGCAACTTCGATGTCATGTTAGGCGAGAAAAATCAAGAGCTTCGGGCACTCTGAGAAGATAAAAGAGGGAAAGAAGAAGGCCTCTACTTCCAAAACCGCTCCTCGGCCTCGACTTCACGCCCACGAGACACCTTGTCCGTTCGTCTACAACTATAAGCGAAGTGCAATCAGTTCGAGGCAGGACAAAGCTTGCGATTCAATCTGACTCAAAAAGGCGGACCCTAGGCTCTCCGGATTTGGAACTATTTAGGCGAAGAAAAAACAACATCAACGCCTTTGGCGAGGGGGCGGGACTGGTGAATACTCGGGGACATGATTGAGGCGACCTCAAAGTTCGAGGAGGAGGTTGCTAGGGGAGCGACTCTGTCGTTGTCATGGAAAACTGGGGAAGGGGACAATCGGGATGGAGAGGATGTGGTCCCCAACACGATGGCGATCAAGATGTAGAGGAAGAGGTGGCGAACACGAGAGACAATCAAGGTGCACATGATGAGAATGAGGAACTGGGGGCGAAGATTTTATGCAAAAGAATGGAATTGATCAAAGAGGCAGACACAACAACCTCGGCCCGGCATGGAGAACCCGGTAGGGATCATTGGGAAGATGTGCCTCAGGGCGAATGGCGACTTATGAGTTGAAAATACGTGAAATATGTTAATAACAATTGTTCATACTTCTTTTTGAAATGATAGCGTTGCACTCATTTCCTTGTCTTAAATTTCTCTAGTTTACTTTTTGCTAACCAAATTGAAAGCCCGCCGAATTTGGCTAACCTACAAACTATAGCCTTTTATTAAATTTATTTGACTTAGCTATCCTCATGATAAATTGGGGGCCCAATTTCTTGGCAATAAGCGCCATCAAACATGAAGTGAAGTGGGCTGCGAGAAGCGATTGGAGATCAAAAGCGGACCCTCGGGAATTACTTCAGTGCGTTACATTATATAATATTGACTATGCTTATTACATCCTTACAACATTATTATATCCTTGTCGGCATTAACATATCCGAGTGTACAAAGAGTCACTTTCGTCGTCAGCGCCTTGCCAAAAGCGATGCCATTCGACTCAAAGATCTGGCGATCGGGGAAGCCAATCTGGTGGACCTCAAACACGGTGAGCTTCACGCAATTACTCGCGAGGTCCATACGCTTTGGACTGGAGCCATGGATCAAGACTAACACCCGGTCATATAGCAGCGGCAAATATCGTTGTAACTCAAGTAGCACTTGAAGGATCGGATGTTCTCCGGACGATCCGGCAAGGAAGCCATGAGAGATGAATGCGGTGGAGCTGCTTTTATAGGCGTGAAATTATTGATGTCAATTATTGGCGTACATACTAGCGCAGCAGGTAACCAGGTATAAGGTACACCTATCTGACCCTTGAAATTGGGCGGCCGCCCAATTTCGCGCATCATCGATATGAGCATTCAAGGGCAAAGTGGGGGCCCAATTTCCGCGGGACATGTTGGACAAGTTGCACATATAGAAGACAAGTTGTACTAATACTTTATCTCATAGATGATTCTGATCGATTACAACAAGATGACAAGCGTTCATTTAGGGGGACTCTTACGAGTCATTTTCACCGAGCACCCGGCGATCTTCTCTATCATGTACATTTGATGCTCTCTATTCCATATCGGATGGATGATAACGTCGAAGGGATCGGGGATAATGGCGAGGATTTAGAAGCGGCTGTGGTCATCGGTCTTCCATGGGTATCTCTCGCTTCGCAGCCTTTGCTTGAAGTTTTAAGTGATTCATCTTGCGGTTGATGGAATCACGTTCGGGACGGCCCGAGACCACATGGCTAGAGCGAAGGCCAAATTTGATGGTCAAAATTGGTTTGAGATATATTTATACCCACAATCATTATTGAAGGTATTATGCATAAAGATTATTGGATGTACACCGTATATACAACCAATAATCTTTGCTTCTGATAGTCATCAATAATTCCTTGGCTATAAAATATAGCTGCATTCGACGCCACGACACATTCATTTGCCATGTCTCGCCATCTTCACGGGCCCCATGTTGACACCCTTACTTGCCTTATGACCTATGGCGATCTTTATGCTGCGAGTTGAAAGGGATCTCTCTCGATCCCACGGGCTGTATGGTATAGCTCTTGGTCGAAAGAAAGACTCCCCGGCGAGTATCATGTTACTATCCATATTGTGTGGGTTCGGGCCTTGAGGCTTTTGAGATTAATAGAATCACCAATAATTACAATCTATGACTCATGTATTTCATAACTTTATATGATATGATGATGTAAGCGTGTTGTGCATGATTACTGTTGTTATGTTTTGGTTGTTATCTTGGTTCGATCTCGTTTTCTCGTTTTCCTTTTGCTGCAAGAAGGAAAGTGGGTGGGCGCCCAATTTTTCTGAAAGTGGAAGCCTTCATGAAACTACCTTGAGGCCATCGAAGGGGCAAAGTCGGCGGCCGCCCGGTTTACGGAGGAGACTATTCGAAAAGAAAATGGGCGCCCAATTTCCTCTGGAAGGAAAGTGGGCGGGCGCCCAATTTCCTCGGGAGGCCTCCATGAAATAAGATATTACTGTTTGTTGAAATTGCGCGTCATTGGGATGTTCTCAATGTAGACAAAAACATTCTATTCACATAGGAATGGAGTACATGGATGGATTACGTAGATAATAATATCAACTAAACAACATGCGTCGAAAGCATAGGTTGAACAGAATGACAATAGATAATAATAGATAATATTAAACATGGGCGTTTGGTCAATATCGGTTCCCACCGCAATTAGATCCCCGGTTGGAACTTCGATATGTCTTGTCGGCGATCTGAGATCCGGCCGGTCATCCAATTACGCCATCGGATAGGGAGTCTTTGAGGATGAGTTTGATTACCAAAGCCACCGCGCTGCCTCTTTTCCTTCTTGTAAAGCTTCTTAAACAACGGCCAGGAAAGTGTTGTGCAGCCAAACATCCTCCATTTTCAGCAACCTCTTCAGAGCTTCTGCCCTGTAAATATGGCGTTTCAAGGAAATCAAGCAGCCTTCCAGCTCTACCCTGCTAAGGTCATCCGGCTCATCGCCATCCTTCATCAACTCTCCACGACGAATGAGCTTCCTGAGTTGGCTTCTCATTTCTTCTGTGCCATTTTGGTTTATCTCGTTACGCACCTCAACACGAAGGCTGATTCGCATGAGCTAATATTGGCTCGTGATATGGCCCGCATTTAGCTCATTGTGAATCCATAGCTGCGCTGGTTGGACCATTCGGACCGCACGAATATGAATCTACACTATGCAGATTTGCGAATGCCGGCTGCTGTGGCGAGACCACGTCTACAGAAGGCGCTTGGGCGAGACACAAACTCGGTTGGCACTTTTTGTGCTTTATAGATACAAGGCCTGCCATCCCACCTACCTGCACACATTTCGAAAATTTGCATCATTCTACTAAATAAAACCCTTATTTTCTAAAAAATCGGGTACATTTGGGAGTCATATGGACTCGGCCAAAGTCCACAATTAATGAAATTATGCTTTGTAATTCATTTCATTACAGCCATCCCTACTTTAATTTTGTAGCAAATTTTTTTGTTTTCCTATTTTTGTTACAGTTTTTAAGAATTCGTATGTTCCTATCCTCAGTATTTGATAGGTCCTTGACAGTTATACTTATCCTTTAATACAACTATATATTATACTGTATCAGACAGTCTTACCTATATACTTTAATATTAAGTACAGACAGACGTTGTTCATGACTTATTATTCATAACCTTGTTATAACCTAATCTAAGTCTCGTTATTCCCTCCGAAGTTTGTGTAAGACATACATACTTATCTACTTTAATTATATTTGATTATGTGTATAAATAGCTCGCTCCTTTCGATTATCTTTAATCTTTCCACACTCACACTCTCTATCTTTAGCATAGATTACAGTCAGATGAGGACACATATTAATTCATTGGTTATGTTTATAGACCCGATATCCTTACATTTGAATTACTTATTTATCCTATTGCTATTTTCGTAAATTTATCACACATACAGACACTGCTATATTTACAGGGCACAGGTACAGCTGACATATATATTCGACATAATTGGTACCGCCCCAGTCGGTATCCGGCAGTGCTATGGCTATGCAATCGTCCTATATCACAGAAGGCCAGTTGTGACTATGGTGTATCGTGTGTGTATTCCGAGGAGTAACTCCGCGTTGGTATATGTGTACTAGGACCATTTAATAATAAAACATAACTAAAAGAAGATAGGATACATACTAGAGATGAAACATGTCCACAAGGAACTTAGGTTGGCATTTGCCCCTGTGGAAGTTATGACTGGAGCTTGAGGACGAAGGCAAAGTAAGGTTAGTGGTGTCGAAACCACAACATGTGTATGGTACTAGATAACCAAGTTGGGGGCATAAGTTGGGCGCAAGTATGAATATAGCTAGATGTCGATGTCAGCAAGTTACATAGGAGTCTAGACTTAGGGTTGGTGCACACATGTTACTATATCATATAATAATTACTATATCATATAATAACAACGTAGCGGTCCTGGATGTAGGATTTAGAATATTCGTACAAGGCAAGGGAAATATTACTTGACAAAGTTTAAAGAATGAGCGTAATGATATGCTTATATACAAAGGTATTGGTTTGGGTATACTTTACCAGAGATAAGCATTCAAGCTATCCCAATGGTTAGAGTTGACTATCTTAGATATGTCGTACTAAGGGATATGACAAGAGTTTAAATAAGTGAGAATAGCTAGAGTAAGTCCAGCATATACGGTGATGTTACATTCCAAAAACATCCCGAGGATGGTTGGAACGGTGTTGGAGTAAACGATAATGAGAGCTTAGCTACTCAAAGGTTCTAGATACCAATGAATTACTTCATTGTTATAATCTGAGAGCATTTATTTGGTTTTGGAAATAAAAAGATGTATAAGATATCGCATCCCCTCGATGGAAGAAAAGAAGGAGTACGATGACTTTGACGATTATACTTTTAGGGATAACCGAGAAGAGGGCAATACACAGCAATTCTAAGTCCCGATAAAAATCAAGACGAGGGGTGTAGATCAGAAGGGTTAGATTACATAGACTGGTAGTCCATATAGTCGAAGAGTTACCCTACACGCGGGGAACAATTCTAGGTAGTGAAGTAGAATTTGGAGGATCCGTTGCCTTGAGGTATAGACCCGTTAGAGGTTATGACTTTGAAACTCTTAAGAGGATAAGGAATTGGATAATCATATGGCGGTTACTAACGAAGATTGAAACATTGGATTTTCCTATTACAAGACCAGGAGGGTTGAGTGTCTCCACTTCAGTATGAGGGAGTCAAAGACGGCAGCATTTGAAGCTGATCAAAAGCTGAAGTCGACCTGATAACTTAATAACAATAGGTTAATTGTAACTAAGTATGGATGGTATGGAACACAAAGGATCCCTAGCGAAATAAGCCTTTAGAAAAGCTCCTTATTTGGGGTAGCAAATCCAACATAGAGTTGGCCACTACCCAGTTGGAAAGTCGGTGGCTCAGCCACATTATAAAGGTAGATAGGCAATAGGTTTGTTTCAAGGAACTACCAAGCTTACACTTTAGCTAGGTTAGAGCAGAGCTCTAGCATTGTGGGATGTGGAGATATGTTTATTATGTACATACCATGTACAGATACGATAAACATCTCAGGGAGGTAATTTAGGTGGCGACGCAAGGACAGAAAGACGAGGGTATCCTAAAGTTACTGAGGAAGGATCTGGAGATACGTTCGAAATGTGCAAAGTTGGCACTTGGAATAAATGTCAACGGCCAATAGACCCGTAGGGAATAGCAGTTACATGCTAAATGTTCGAATGTGTCTTGCATAGACACCTAAGACTAGCTTTCCCACATGATCCATACCTTGGATCAGGCGAGGAGGTGACGCCATGGGTTACATGGGGGTGCAAGTTAACATATCTGAGGACTTCGAACATTGATACAAGCACGGGTTATATTAAGCGAGGTAAATGTAGAAAGGCGCACAAAATACAAGGCAAGCACCTTGATGACTCCGGGTAATTTTACGAAGGCTCACCCGCTCTTAGGCCATGACTATGGTTTAAATGAAGATGCCAAGTCATTTGGAATGCGAACAATGACATAACATCATGTGAGGAGAAATGTAATGACTAACATTTCGAGGATGTAGGACAACGTTGGATCATAACCCCCAATGATAGGTGGGTTAACATCATAGGGAACATATAATAGCGGCTTAAAAGCCACAAGACGGTTAATGAGTACATAAAGGAGTAATTGAATTGGTGACTCTAGTGAATAAAGGTCACAACCAAAGAGTGTGTGGCGTAAAGGGGTGGGAATACTAAAAATTGGTCATAGACTTAGAAAACATATTGAAGAAGAGAAGGAATAAAGGGCCCTGATGCATGATATTTAGCAATCTAGATAGAAAGGTTATTTCCTAACATGAAGGTTAGTCTTTGCTAACATGCTAAGATATACCTACAGCTTGAAAGGCAGCAAGAGCTGAAAAACTCTTTAAAGATTTGGTGTATGGCTTAGGGAAGAAGATGTCATGTCATGTAGGACAACATGGTGAATTGAATTCACCAAGGACCTTTTTAATAAATAGAGAGATAGGTAGATAGCATTTATACGTCATGCCATATTGGCAGCATCCATGAGGACATATGACGGACTCCCAGAGACTTGAACACAAGATCTCTGAATGGAGGAGGCCTATCTTGAGAGGTCTTTGGGTGGTACTGTCCTTTGGGATATTCATATAATCCCTTGGAATATGTAAGTTCATTTGCAGAATCTAAAGACGTTTAGGTATTAAAATAATGGTTGGAAACATTTTGCTCGGACCTTATCTAGGTACCCTAGGAGGAGGTGAGTAATCAACAATGGTTGGGTGGCATTGGAATGTGCGGAGAACAACTCCAAAGAGGGTAGGCTAGCTATTTGTCACTTTGACAAAGTGTGACCTGAGATAATTAATGACATCCATATAGATGGTGAAGTTGGCACAAAGTGTTGACATTATTATGGGGGTTCTAACACAAGCACTCACTTTGCGTATTACGAGAGTTGGTACCAGGTGGTGCGGGAAAATGGTCCACAAAAAGAACACGACCATTGAGAAGAAGTAGTGAACCGTGGTAGGATTAAAGCTACCCATGGTCTAGAGGGTCTTTGCATGGCGGTCCCTAGTTGGTTGGCTTAAAAGAAATCCTTTCTTTGGGAAATAAGATGAGTCAAGGTTTAGACACTAGAGAGAGACAACGTTAATTATAAATATGTCTATAAAACATTACTTATGTAGCGTCGAATAAGGTCTAATATAAAGCATATGAATGTAGTATGGATTGAATCATGGCAAGGCCGAAGAAATCGTGTTATCAAGGCATCTACCAAAGGAAAAATAATTAAAGTTATAGGTCGAGGAACACCGATGGCGGGTATTATTACCGTCGCATAAAGAATATCCAAGGATATAATACCCCGCTGCTATTCTAGGAAGTTGCCCTGTCGTTGTTAATTAAATTCCGGAATTAGTCCCACCAAATGAGTTGATGTTGTCATAACAAGTTGGCCGGACTTGCTAGGTTACGTCGTGCCATTTGGTCAGTTTATTCCTAGGGAATACTAGCTTTATATATGGTTAACAGTTATCCGGTTGACTATAGCAGAGAGAGGTCGTCTCCCATGGCTATGGCAAGGCTGCTTACTCCGGCGGCTATGGCGGAAGAGCTTGCTCCGGCGGCTATGGCGGAAGAGCTTGCTCCGGCGGAGTTGTTGCCTCCGTGGGTTTACCAAAGGCATGCCTCTAATTTAGATATGGAATAGATGCACTATAAATATTAGAAAAAGCATTATATTATTCAAGAAAGAAGTTGGCGTATTGGTAAAGGTGTTGGCTTGGGTGCAGAAGGTCAGGGGTTCAATCCCATGATGTACCTTTTTCTTAAAAGAACTGCTAACTGGACAAAACAGAATATTAGATATGTATAACAAAGTAATAGAACATGTATATATTATATAAAGATAGTTGGCAAGATGGAAAGAGTGTTGGGTTGGAAGTTGGAGGTCACGGGTTCAAAACGTGGGCGAAACAGAAAAAATTATTTTTTAAAAAAGCGGGGCCGATATTTTTATCTGGCCGGACCGTATGAAATGGCGTGCTTATACGGCGTTTTTTATTTTCAAAAGAAACACCCTCGGATACGTCGGCGCCCCTTTTTGTTTTTCGGCGGCCTGTTGTCCGTTTTGCCTCGGGAGACGTGCCCCCTAGGGTATTTGGGAGGTGCCCGATCCATTGGAGCCATTTTCACTTTCATCCGAACTGCCTACAAAAAGTTATAGCCCTTCCAAACTTGGGTCCTCCAGTCTCAACTTTTTCCCTCCAAAATCGCCCTAAACTTCCTAAAACTCACAATTTATTACATCCACCTAACACAAAATTAAATGACCAAAAAGTTAAGCAGTCCAACTAGCCTAAACTCCCACTCAACTACCGAACTAACGGGTTAAAGATTTGGTCAGTGCTATGATTCCGGTCAACCAAAATCATGGCTCTGATACCACTGTGACGCTCCCTGAACATATACGACCCTCGGACGTATACATACGGGGACTTTCCCCTCCCATGGCGACCAACTTCGCCATGGCGGGAACCCTCCGTCTATTTCGGGCCATCTATAATATGATGCCCGAAAGAAGGACACGAAGGGGTCATTCGGCCCACGCCTTCAATGGGGCTCCTACGTCGCGGAAGCGTGAATACATGTTAGCACACATCATAAATCATATATAAATAACCACCACGAAGGGTGGCACATCCATCCAAGTACCAACGACAAAGAATATGCATCTAAACCTAAGGAAACACCCCAAACCCGGGTTCTACCCCGGTTCGGACTCAGATGAGGATGGATCGGCGGCTCGACCTCAAGAGATCAGCAGACGGAGGTATAACTTTGGCGTTGCTGGCATAGAACATCGGCTAGGGTTGTCCACTCCATCCGCCCCTCCATTGCACACTTTGCGGATGAGTCCAATCACGCAAGCTATGGCGTCACTATAGCCTTCAGGATCACGAGACTCAAGGTATCACCCGCCGAGCCTACTACGGGGTTCATGAAGTCCCGTCCAGATGAGGCAGGTGGGGGAAGCGTCCCCTTCGGGGATCACGGTGGTTCCATGGGTGGACTAGAGAATACGTGCCGCATCAGCGACCCCGCATCCGTGCGGACTTACCGCCTAAATCTACTCAAAGTGCAAGGTGCCCCATGCGGGTCACACCAACTACACCGGGGAGTGTCGGACCCATACGCCTGGATCGCGCCCTAGCTCAGCGGCGGCTATTAGGCCTAGTCCTTTGTAGGAGTCTCGGGAGCCTTTTATGTTCGTGCAAGACCCCACCCCACTTCACTGCTTGTGTCCCTTGTTTGGTGCTAAGTCACTCCATAGCATCCCATTTCGGTGGGCTCTTGTGCAGGTGCGCATCTAATGGGAATAATCTGGGGCTCTATCTAGGAGCATACTACAATACATGGGCTCAGAGGTCTCTACCCCGTAATCCCCATATCGGAGTGCTAACTAAGCAAAGAACTACTAAACCATCAACCAAAGCACGTCTGAGACTAGAGATAAGAATACTCACCATATCAATCAAGGGTTAGTCTAACGGGTAAACCACAGAGAGAAAACAGAGAGAACATACCACAGAGAGGTGCTATGCTATAAATCAACAAAGTAACCTACTGACTAACCGTCAAATCGGTCTTGGGCTGCTCCATCTCGACTAACTGAAGGGCGCCTGGCTGCTGCTGCTCCTCCTCCATCCCCAATTGCTCCCAATTCGAATTGGGGCACAAAAGCCCTAATTTGGGTGTCCAAAATGGAAACCCTACCTTGCCCAATCGATTTGGGCCAGGTGGCATGTCATAAATTAACTAATTTGGTATTTTAGCCCTTTTTAATATTAGGATAAGCCCTAAATTCGAATTAGGGTTTTGGTTAGGTTTCCACTTTATAATTTAATTATTAACATAGCTAACCATAGCCTATGAATAATTAATGTGCCATTAATTATTCATAGTGACGTGTCACGTATTTATACTTAAATATGCGTATAAATATGTGGAACGTCACAGTTATAGCGACGTCGTTTAAACTATTTTTATTTTTGTTGTGTACATGTTTGATACTGGGGCATGTTTGAGCCTAGACAATGCTTGAGCCTAAGAGGCTTGTTTGAACCTAGGTGGCATGCTCGACCCTAAGGGAAATGCAACGCCTACACGTTCAACGTCTGTAGGCTCCTCATGCTTCACTCTATGTATTTGGACTTGTTCACCCTACAAAATACCATTATTATTATCTGTTTGAAAGGTAGAGCAGTGATCCACAACAGAAAGCTAGTGGATAGCATCAAATTAAGCAATGATCAGGTTAACTTGGTGGTGGCACTGGTTTAAGGTTAGAGAAAATCGGAAGTAACTAAGATACCATTGAAGACTCTTTGGACGAGTTGAAATCCAAATCCTTACCAAAGATTTGAGTGCTTGTGCAAACTGTTTCTTTGGCCTCCATGTCATTGTGGCAACATGTCATTGTGGCGTCATGTGTTGTATTTTTTTTCTCTACTTTATGTGGCATATATTTGATCTTCTATTGGAGCCTAGGTGGCATGTTCTAGTCTTGAGGCAATGCTTGAGCCTATGTGGCTTCTTTGAGCCCATGTTCCACCCGTTCTTTATTCCTGGAGATATAATGTATACCAAAAAGGGGGGAGAAAAAAGAATTGAATTGAATGGGTTTTATTGCACACGAAGACCAATAGACATAGCCTATCGGAAGGATTGCACCGAGGATGACATATAGAATTTAATGATCGTCTCCTCTAGGTGCTAACTAGAGTCGTCATTGTTAGCATTGCCAACATTTGTATTAAAATGCACGAAGTACATCGTATTTCGTGGAATTGCTCACGGTGTAAGATCTTTGCATGAGAGCTGGTGGTCCAACCTCTTGATGCTTTCGTTTTTCGGTGAGTTTGAATGCCTTGATATGCGGAGGGCTCTTGGGCGTTATTGACTCCTCTAGCACAACACCTTGGAATATTGGCGTCCCCTCGGTGTAGTTTGTATGATAAACCACCATGTTGGGTCTTGTCGATCGGTAGGTGAAAAAAATCTGGTCAAAGAAATTTGGGCGTGAGATTGATATTGATGGTCTAAATTTTGAAGTGGATATGTGTATGTGTGTACACATTCCACGGTTATGCGGAAGGACAAGCGTCTCACTACCGGGTACATCTTGCTAGAGTTGTGAAAAAGCCACTTGTTCTATCATACTTTACTGTAGGCCTGGCCCCCCTTAATTGAAGGTCAAACCAATCGACATCGAATATGAAGGTCTTAAAATTGCCACCAACATCCACCTCCATTATAGTCTTTAACCTCGACCCAATCACGGGTGGCTTCGGCGATTACGATCGGCAACACTTGATTGAAACTCCATCGTGAATGATGCCATGACTCATGATCCACAAGTCTTCGTGTATGTCAAGAGAACTCACCGCGATAGTGGGTCCCATGCCACCATATCGAGGAGTAAGATATATCTTGTCAAAAGCACCATTAATGTCAATAGATACAATAACATCAAAAGAAAATACTTTCGATTTGACATCAACATAATTTGTTGCAACTACCTTTTTCATGACACCTTGTGCGTATGCCCATTCCGTAGCTGTAATATACTCCCCCTTGTGATATGCATCGGTCAAAGCCTGTAGTACCCATTCTCTTTCCATCTTGTCCGGCAAGGGTTCATATCCATCGAGTGCGGGGCTGCGTCTATTATGTCGTCTCCATTCATGCCTCTTCTCTTCCATTTCTTCCTTTGCGTTCTCATAGCGAGCAATCCATTTTGCCATTGGTGCGAATTGTAAAGAAGAAATTGATTAACCTTAATGATCATATCGGCGGAAATGACTTACGCATACCATTGCCTTACGCCACTACCCCCACAATCTTTCGTCCCCTTCATCACTCCCCATAAGCGAGGTGCATCACGGATGTGTGGAAATATATTCGTCATATAGAAAAGTGACTCTTTCGCAAGCCATCCCTCGCCATACTACCTTGGGGCGTGCTCTTTGACGCACCATATCCTTCAATACCTTCATAAACCTTTCCAAGAAAAACATCCATCGGCATGTACGGTTCATGAGCTCCACTTCCTCAATAAGATGTACCAAAAGATGGGTTTGTATCCAAGAAAGCTTCGTAGGAAACTCCTTCTCCAACAAGCAACATGCCTCGCCATTTTCACTTTCATCTCTTCAATTTAGTCTTTTCGGTATAGTTTTTTACACATCCACCTATGAGGTCCAAAACAAAAACTTAGCCACAAATAAAATAGGCGGGGGACCACTAAATCAACATGGGTAACAACCTTATGACCTTTGATAGGGCACTTATTGCCTCAATGGTCCCTTGTCTAAAACTCCCTAAAGGTCGGGGGCATGAAGAACTGCATGATCCAAACACCAAATATAAGTTATGGGTTACATTTTATAGTAGTGCATATATGTGGACTTCAATTGCTTACATGCAAGAACTTATGCGATCATGGGACTTTAAACCCAGTCAGCTCCCCACTACTTGTGAATGCGGTTCTTAATGATTGCATATAACCGGTTGGTGTTCTAAGGGCCCTTAAATCATCATAAATAGCTCGATGGTCAGCCCTAGCAATAACCCATTTTTGCAGGAGGAAGTGGTTGCCCTTCACCTCGGATCCATGCCTCTTTCTTTGTATTACTTACCTTAAGGTCCATCCGGCATTTGTTGTGTCTTTTTGACCAAATACATGCTTCCATAAAGAGTTTCCCGTTCTTGAAGATATGCATCGGGTCTAAAAGGTGTTGAATCAATAGGTCGGTCCAATATGGTAGTCTATAAAAAGCGGACTTCCTTTTCATATTGGCGGTAAAGACTTCCTCCTCGCGGCTTCCCTCGCCACCTTTGTATAATTCCTCATCCTCACTGTCTAGGTCGGCTACGACCTCCTCAGCTGCAGGTGCCCCCCTACGGATTTCTCCTTGCGGATTTTCCCCCTCTTCCTTCTTATCCCAACGTTCACCCCATTCTCGTATGGTAATTCTGCTTGGTGGTTCTGTATAGTCTACAGTGCCACCGAATTGTGCATGCTACTTTCTGAAGGGGTGCGTGAGCGGCAAATACTTCCTAAAACCCTCGTATACTACTTTCTTTAGATGCTTAGAGTGACGGTGCTGCAACTTTTCCCCACATATCATGCAAGGGAAGTGCCCCGATGTCTTAAACCCAGAACACTCGGCAAGCCCAGGAAAGTCATGCATAGTCCACAATAGTATACCTCTAAGATTAAAAACGTCATTTTTATGGGCATCGTAGACCTGAATACCTGTGTTCCACAAAGGGAGTAACTCATCCACAATTATTCTTAGGTACACATCTAAATTACTTGGTTTTTTCTTCCCAGGTATCAATAAAGTCATCATAATGTGCCCACTCTTCATCAACAACCATGGGGGTATGTTGTAGTTCACTATCATCACTGGCCATGTAGACCATGCAGTCGATTGTGTACCATATGGGTTTTACGCCATCGGTGGCCAGCCCAAACGCCGCGTTACGTGGTTCTTTTTCCAAAGTCGGGCCATGTCGCATCGACATGCTTCCAGCCTACTGCTTGTCGCCGGGACTCGCATCACATCATCACTAGATGCATGTGTAGCCGTGAAGTCCATTAGGCTAGCCAATGTCTTGCAACGGAACATCAACTTTAACCTATAGAATAAATTATAGGCAACATATAAGTACCGAAAATAAGTGAATTTACAACTATTTGTAAGAAGTGGTGATGCATATACCTTGGCATTATTGGAAAGTGTCGAATAACCTTACGAGGTACCGTTTTTCCCTTTAGGTCATTCACGTATCTCGGTTCATTACATACGAGACAATGAGTGGACTTCTCATGCTTTCGGCGGGGGATATAGAAGATCATACAATCATTTGGACATGCATGTATGACTTTATAACCAAGGTCGGTCGCTTGAATCATTTTCTTAACTTGAGATCTGTCGGTAGGCATATTGTTCTTCTCTGGAAGGATCTTCTCGTGCAATAACCTGCGCATCTAAGAGTGGTAAGATAAAAGATGGAGATGGTGGTAAGATAGAAAGACTTGATAAGTATGTCACCTCAATAGAGCAGAGACACTTGCATTGCTCCACTTGAACTTGGTTTGGAGATTGAGAACTAGCAGGCACGCCGACAAACGAGAGGTTCGAGACGCAGGAAATAACTGCGTTTCTGCTTCGATAACAATAGGGTCATCGTCAGTACGACCAATCCTCGAAGGGTATCCCACATCTTCTACCATATCCTCTCCACCACCATCCTCGACATCATCTAAATCAATATCAGGTAATTCTTGAAGAGCGTGCAACATATCGAGCATCAGCTCGTCACGAATATTGATCGTATGCAATATCTTCATATTGGTGCGCTCTGGCTTGAAATTCACGACGATAGGTTTCCCTTTGCCTGTAACTTAGAACTAATGGATCGGGATGGAGACCGCTCTGAATGAGTTCATTAAACAGGAGTAACGTATTAACCATCATGTCAAATAATGTAATAAGTATAAAATACATACAACCATTTGTATAGACTCACGAATGACAAAAAACATATTAAAAAAAAAAACACCTCTTTATTCCTTTTTTTTAGTACAACAATACTATTGTTCCATCTCAAATGGGAGAGGTCTATCATAGCGATAGTTGATGAATAACTCATCTCCAATGTTTATGCTTTTAATAGCACACACCATGATATATCTGCTTTTTACACATCTTGTAAAAAAATCTTCCTCCCCTCCTTGACACTCTAAAAATTCACAATTGCATCGCTCACGATTGTCAATAGAACTGTTGATGAACCCTGCAATATTGCCATGAACCCCTGGCCGACCATCAATAAACTTCAACTCCTCATCACATGCCCCCACAGCTATCGACGCAGCATTGGAATTCATTCCATAAATCCTCATACGCCAAGCATATTTAGTCAAAGTTTGCCAAGTTTTCCAATCGTACTCGGGACCTGCATATGGCATTAATGGAATGTGGGTGTCTCGCTCCACTTCTATACAGCGTCTTGGGAGATAAAGGCGAATCCGACTTACGGACAAATGCGGCTCGCATAATGATGTATCTTCTTCCCCAATAAGCAAATTCTTGATCCATAGGGATAGGTAAGTCTCATCGGCCACAAGCCAAATGTCTTCGGATTGCCTAACAAAGGGTCGGACTAATCTTTGCAATTCTTGAGAATTTCCGCATTTTCGGGCGGTGAGGCCAAGCGTTCTTGGGAAAAATGCGACACATGCAATGTTCTCATGATTGTAGCCCGCCGTGTTCTTTCACGCGGGGGAACACTTTCGGCGTTGGCGGCACCCATCCACATTATTGATGAATCAGTTCTTTGCTTGGGTTTCATATGCCTCTATGGACAACATTAAACCAAAATCCACATCTAGTTTGGAGGAGACATCGGCATCATCTACCTACATATTTAGATATCATAAACATCTTGAATATATACTTGGCTGGGAGAGATACTCTTAAAAAAAAAAAAACAAATAATAATTGTATACCAACGATATCCATGCCGAGCATCGGATCGGTGGGTTGTTCAAATGTACCAAATCTTATCGGATGGTCTTCAACAACCGTTCTAAGTCGTCTCTTCAGCCCCATACATCTTTTACAATGCCAAACTATTTTGTCCCTCGCCAATTACAAAAGGTAAGTACTATATCTTTGCACAATAGTTTGAGCGTACGTGATAGATACAATATATGGTAGTATAAACCCTAAACCCTAAACCCTAAATCCTAAATGGATGAGGTGGGCCCGGACACGTAGTCCTCTCCACTCAAGGTGAAGCCGACCATGCCCTTTCGAAATGCGACCCTTATATAAGTTTCAATTTCAATAAAGATCTTTGGAGACGCTAGCCCGATACATAGAGTCCCCTCCACTCAAGGTGAAGTCGACATATGACCTTGACTACGCGACACCTCAATTTTGTAATCTACATTGTACTTAGTAAGGTATGAAGGTGAGTTTGGGCTGGCAGCACACTGGTCCTCTCCACTCAAGGTGGAGGCGACCGTGTCCTTGACCAAAAAACACTGCTTTTTTTTTTTACTACTTTCGCGATTACACGTCCTCTCCTAGTTTATATATGTCTAGGCTACTAAATACAAGAATCGGTAACTTACATGTGGCGGTTCATATCCGGCCTCCCACGGTGGTAAGACAACATCAATCGTCTCTGGCCAACTCGGGCGTCGATCATGCCGATGACCATGGCGATCCATGTAGGGGGCAACAACAAGTATAAGATATGGTTAAAAAGAAGAACACCAAAGCGCTAGAAGTTTTGGAAGAGGAGCGAAAAGAAAATAACAATGAAGGCCGAGAAAGAGTTGTTTATATAGAAATCTGTAACGTCGCATGCGACGTGACGTCGCAGGCGACGTAGTGTCAACGGTCACATGCCAGGTCACCTACGACTTGGCGCATTACCGTGGCGAAATGCGTCTGCGGGCGTGTCATGCGTTCTGTAGACCACGTCGCATGCGACGTATAGTCAACGGTCAAAATCCAGGTCACATGCGACTGGCGTTACCGCGCAAATGCGTCTTGGCGCGTGTCTGCGGGTTCATGCGTCACGTCGCATGCGACTTATAGTCAACGGTCAAATTCCAGGGTCGTGACATTTGTCGTGACAGGTCTGACATTTGTCGTGACGATGCTAGGTGAAGATATGCTTTATGAGCATTTCTACTCAATCAAAACCACGTAGGTTCTCATCGGTTATGAAATTTATGTATACCTATGCTGTTCTGAGCAACCTAAAATCTGAGCAAGTTTTGTGTAACAACCTAAAATCTGCATACCTCAAAACACTTGAACATAGCTTGATTAGCTGCATCACAGAGCAAATTGCGTGACAGGTCTGACATTTGTCGTGACATTTGTCGTGACGATGCCAGGTGGGCGATGGCGTTTTTTAGGCAAATTTTGATCAGACGCTTTGACACATGGGACATTAATGCCTTGGATTTGCAAGGAGTCGTCAGAAGCAGTTCTCCCACTATGCTGGACACCAAGTTCCTCATTCAGATTGCATTTTGTTGCTTCTCTAAAGATGTTGGACTGAGGATATGGGAGTCCCACTTTTTACTACCCCCAATCTTCGTTGTAGAAATTCTAGGGGTAAATCCATATGTCATTTCTAATTCCTTCTTTTTCTCTTTCTACGGATCAACGGAAGCTAAATTATAAGCTCAAAAAATTCTGGATCAACCAGGAGCTAATCTGAGCTCAAAACTACCATATTAGTTATATCAAAAGATAGAATTTAAGTTGCTTCAATACCAAATATCGACTCCAAACAGCCTGAAAACTTTTTGCAAAGGGTTGTTGCATCCTGCATCAACGATTAGAGCAATCAGAAACCCAAAACCCGATTCTTTACCTTGTTCATACATAAGCTCCTCCATCTCCAACTCCATGTCCATCACTAAATTCATCTGCTTTTTCAAAATACTCATAGCACAAATAGGCCTATATAAATTAAAACAAGCAATATTATTGTCATATCCTTATTCATCGTGGCATTCATCTTCTTGATATCCATCCTGATCATATTCATCTTCTTCATATTTTTATCTTCAAATTCCATTTTGAAAAACTGATTTCAGAAATCTATATCATATCATATATCTAGTTTTTTGTATTCTACATCATGCTTATATACATAAGGCAGTGCCTCAAAAATTCTGGATCAACCAGAAGCTAAATTCTGAGCCCAAAAAATTCTGGATCAACCAGGAGCTAATCTGAGCTCAAAACTACCATATTATAGTTATATCAAAAGATAGAATTTAAGTTGCTTCAATACCAAATATCGACTCCAAACAGCCTGAAAACTTTCTGCAAAGTTTTGTGAAGACATAACTTTGCGAACTATCCCAATAACAGTATCTAAATTTCCACATGCATTGATTTTCATCTATAAACAGAAGCATCTTACCTTTTTTTTTCTCCACAATTCCATCGCAAGGCAAATGTGCTTCTGCGTTGATTTTTGGAATAGCGAGCACTGTTCAATCTTCCAACATCACTTTGGGAGTAAGGATTTTTTATCAAACATGTGAACTGTATAAGTAGGAAAGAAATGATCGTGGGACTTGGTGAAGGGCCCTTCACTAAAAAAGCAAGGAATATGTTCCAATTCCACTTTCCATGTATGGATCTCGATTGTAGTACCGTACTTACCGTGGGTACTTAGCGTACCGTCACCCGTACTTTTTACCAGGTATCATTACTCACCATACCGTACTTACCGTACTGTACCGTCTGGTACTTATCGTGCCGTGCAGGTACTTACCTGTACAATGCACGTACGTGCACATGCAGGTGTAGCCACATAGTATCTCGGCTTTTCAAAATCCTCATCAATGGGATTCGGCTTCATATGGAACTTGTGCAATTGAAAGCATAAATTCCTCCACCATCATATATCACAAAATCATCCGGGCGTGGTAAAGTTGCAAGTTCAAGCATTGCTGCTTGATTCCAACCTTGATGTTGATCTTTCAACTTCCATAGTGCCATTAGAATTACTTGTATACCCGGCATGAGATTTTAGATCATAACCTTCTTCCCCTGTATTGGCGTATCCATATGTGCTTCTTTTGGTATCCATATGTGCTTCTTTGGTTTGTTGATATAGTTCCGGACAATGTTTTTCCGGCTTTTGCAAGCTCTCAAAGCCCCCAAAAAACCATTTTTCCATGATTCGGTTTTGAAGAGTCTAGATGATGAAGGAGGTAATTCAGGGCGTCGCAAACCCACATCGCTAAATGACCATTCTCTTTCACATCTAGAGATAAGATTACTTCGAAAAGACCTAATGAAGCCGCATTGATATGGGCCGGATCAATGGGTCAATAATCAATAAATCCCTTTTGGGGATGTTTTGAAATTAACGCTATGTTTGAAATCCGCCATCGCCCTAAACCTAGAATCCCAATCGCCATCACCCTAAACCTAGAATTTTTGGAATGACGAGCTGAAACAAAAATCCAACGCGAGAATCAGTTATCAAATCAAGCTGCCCACTTGGTTGCACAAGCACGAAATGAAATGCCAGTCTCAAGGACTTTCTTATCTAACCAATCTACACTATCTTGAGAGCCAACTAGATCCACCACAGAAATATCCGGTGGAGTGTCACAGCATAATATCCTCTAGGCTGAACTTTTGTGGCACGCATGGCTCGATTATCAAAGCGTGAATCAAGCTCTCACGAAAAGATGGCGCGCATCATTTTCTATACTCCTTGCCAACCCCCATCGGAAAACTACGAATATCTTCGTCACACGGAGATTATTTTGTGGTCGAACTTGATAAGAATGCATTCGCCGCACTACAAATTTGAGACTCATTTTTGCCTGAGTCCATATTAGCCATTCGCAACCGGACCTGATAAATTGGTTAGAATATTAGAATACAATTGCAGGAGATGAAGAAGCAAATCTAGACAATGACCTGATAACAATAGAACTTCTGAAGCACCAGGTATGACTAGATATATTATTATTTCATATTTTATAGCTCTAGAATGAATGTTGCGAGAAAATACACTTATTTTCTTCCCAAAGCATTTTGCTAGATGACCAATTAAAATATTTTGGTTCAACCAACTCCACAATTCTCTTGATTTTCGATGAACAAACTTGTCCAAGAAGGCAACAGCCTCCACTTTTTAGCATGATCTAAAGCAGATAGGGAATGATTAAACGTTATTTGAAAGGACAACCTCAGAATGGCCATAATGAAGAAATTAAAAAAGACAGTTAAGAGATTTCTCGAAAAAAGCGCATGATTTTTGGCTGCTGTATGTTGTGACTGTCGGATCATACAATCGATGCAGTAGCAACCCATAAAAATCTTGGCGCTCAAACGGAACAAGTTCATGAGTCATGAAGCGAAAACAATCTGAGCATGGCGTTAAAAAACTGCACTAAAGGATCTGATTTTGGCATGTAGGAGCAGAAGAGAGGTCTATTTTTCCAATTCAAAGCCAAATTGACGATCTCTATAGTTATTTTCCATTTTTAAGGTATTATCCTTATGATGACAGAACTGTATTTAACAATGAAATAAGGAATCAGATCCAAAGAAACCATGTTATGGGGTACAAGCGGCTGCAAGTCAGATTAAACACTATAATGCTTCGGCGGACAAAAGATAAAAGTGTGGGATTTTTCTTATGTTCTTGCACAAATTTTAAGGCTTTATCCTGTTCTTCTCTTAGCAACAATGATTGACAACAAGCCTATTGTCAAGTTACCTTCAAGGATTGTAAACTTGGAACAACTAGATTTTGACACAGAACAACGTCAGTTTTATAATGAACAATTTATAGCGGTAGCACATCTACTGTGATGATGCATGCGCAGGCAACACGCTTAAATGAAGCTGCAGGTTGGTCGTCAGAGTCTTTTTCAGACAGGTATCAATCAGACAGGTATTGAATTTGTAATCCTAAAAAACCATTAACCTTCGTGTTTAAAAAATATACGTCACATGCGACCACCTACGTCACATACGTCACATATACGTACTGACGTGTCATATACGTCACATATACATACTGACGTGTCATATACGTCACATATACGTACTGACGTGTCATATACGTCACATACGTCACATATACGTACTGACGTGTCATATACGACACATATGTCACATACGTCACATATACGACGTCGCATGCGACGTCACGTCGTAAACATCCACCTGGCGAGACACCTGTCGTCCACCAGGCGCCCAAGCCCACCTGGCGTCACAGATGGGCCAAGCACTGTACGTCGCATGCGACGCGACGTCGCAAGCGTCCACCTGGCGTGACACCTGTCGTCCACCTGGCGCAAGCGTCCACCTGGCGTGACAGATCTGCCACGTCACGGTGTCAGACGTCGCACCACACGTCGCATGCGACGTGTCTGCGACGTGACGTCGCATTGACGTCGCATGGTGACGTTATTTGCGACGTCACGTCGCACACGCACAGACGTCGCAAGCCCACGTCGCTAAATGTCCATTCTCTTGTTGTGTATTTGACATCAGCACATATCCTGCATAATGGATACAATCTAAATGGACAAGTCTACTGAGGCATTGCGTTGCCATCATTATGTTACCATGCATTTTACATGCATCAATAACAGTTATCCAATTGTATAGCCTGAAGGAAATAAGCTGCTTCTCTAAAGTATCCTCCATGCCTCAAGAGCAACCATGCAAGGACAATGAAACATATTTGGTATTATGCCGTAAGAAATGGTCATTAATTTGAAATATTGAAGGTACTAAGGCTGCATGGCTGCATGTATTGAGGATCCTAGTGAATGTCGTCGCGTCAGATTTCATGCCGTTCTGTTGCATATTCTCAAAACCTTGAATAGCCATGGAAGGATGTAAAAAATAATCCAAGAAATCATATCAATTACATAGGATATTGTAAAAACGATCTACTTATCAAACTTGCATCAAATTAACCCAAACAATCATATCAATTACATAGGATATTGTAAAAACGATCTTCTACTTTTCAAACTTGCATCAAATGATCCCATTGTGTAAAGAAAAGATATGAAGTAAAAATATGATAACAAGAAAATTATAAAAGAATGTCACTTCTATATCAACTAGATGAGAAGCCTCATGACACTAAATTTGTCTAGCATTACCTCTTGAAACATGCCAATTGGTTGGAACAGGCTCGAGCTCTTTCACCAGCAACTAGTCACGGAGTCCTCAGTCACAGGCATGCTACGTCCCGAGACAGCACCACGAGAACCGTCGTCTAGACGGCCAATATATATAGACACCAGGCAAGAGACATGCAGCATCCTCCCCAACATCAAAAGCCAGCAGCTTAGCACCACTCGCCACAATCGATGCCACTAGCACATCGGCCACCATCAGGACCATGGACCATCCTCATGGGAGATTTCAACATAATACCCTGCAGTGAGACATCACAGCAAATCTTTATGCCGCCATGCCCGGCCTCACCCAACAAGTCAAGGGCCCAACGTGCTCCATGTCACTCCTGACATCGGCCACATGTGCACAGACCACGCCTGCATTCTGCGACATCACACTCCTACGGGAGCGACCACAAAAGGGCATACATGGCATTCCCTTAAGGCTGGGATCGCACTTACTGGAATGAAGTAAAAGAATGTTTGCTTGGAAACACGCATTCTCTTCTTGAATTCATGTTCACTATATATGTCTAACAAAATCCGATCCAATCCTGGCCCCCTTCTGTATAAGGGAAAGACCTTCTGCTTGCAATTCTGGGCTGTCAAGCATGCCGAAGCGCGGAGGCATGCTTGACAGCCCAGAATTGCAAGCAGAAGGTCTTTGGCATAACGTAAAAATAGTTTAGATAAATTTCTATTTCTGCCACAGTAAAACTCTTACAGAATCGCAGGTAAACTCCTCAGAATGCAAGGTAGATCTTTAGAATCGCTGGTAAACTCTTCTGAATGCAAGGTAAATCTTCTAAATTGCTGGTAAAACTGTCGGAGCAGCCAAGAAACGCCGCAGCAGGAAGAAAGTCAGATTAGGGCTTACATTCAGGGTTTGAATGTGTGCCACGTGGCGTGGCGCTATTGGATGCGCGAGCAGAATTTTATCTAAACTGTTTTTACGTATGCCCAAAGTGCAGGAGCAGATTGCTTCCTTGTAAGAGTGCTTTCAAAAAGGGAGCAGCAAAGCCTTACAGACTTTGACCAATTTAGGATTTGCATGCATTGCGAAATGCTGTCATCTATGAACATGTGAATGAGTTGCATTAGAACAATCAGGAACCTTAAAAGAAGTCTTCTTTTACACTGAACAACATTCTGAGAATTGTGATCCTCAGAATTTGAGACAATATATTCAATGGTTTCATCCTCAGAATTTGAGATTGCCTCCATTTGCCTACATATAGGAAATGAAAAGCTCTATTGGAAAAGCATGATTAGATTGGAAAAGCATGATTGCAGGGAACTACAGAAAAATGAATTTACAGAAAATTGATTTCAAGAATGATCTTGAGAAATTTGACAACAGCACCTTACCTGAACTACAATAACATTAGCACTCCATTTGATGCAGGGCGTTCGAAGAAAGAGATGTCTTCTTCGATGGCGTCGTGCTTCGTGCTTCAAGTTTTGGCGTCGTGGCGTTGTTTGATTCCAACGTGTACCGTTGATAAGGCATATTGTTCCCTCCTTAGTGCGATATGAATCTTCGGGCACCCACCTCCACCGAAACCGAAGCCTGCCCCAAATACGCCTAGCGAGTTCGGTCGTTGTCTCTAGTGCGATCCCAGCCTAAGTAGACAACAAATAATATACCGTTGACAGCAGAACAATAAATTTCTTAGAAAAGCTTTAAGAAACTTTACAATGTCTCAAAAACGTCCAATGGACTTGCCTATTTGTTTACTATAAAGTTATTAGTACTATATCTTTTGTACTATATCTTTCTTCTAGACTATGAAAACAAATTCCTATATTTCTACCATTAAGAAGGCTCAATATTAAATAAAAAAAAAAATCTAATGCAAAACGACAAAATAAAAACCATGCAAATACACTCTCGAGCCACAGGAGGGCAAGCTTCAATGTGTCACAAGAGAGCAATCCTCAGTATGCACAACACCTTCTTTTTTCAACATATAGAAAACCACAAGCAAGCAGATGCCGATCACATTGTGCTATACCAAGGACTGTGATAATCAATCCTAGTGTATCTTTACACAGAGTCTGTCAAGTCGTATAGTATCATAAACGAGAGAATGATTCTTGCAGCTTCTTCAAAAAAAACTGTTGTAAGGCTAGTTTATATTACTCTTCACCAGCGCTCAAACTTAGTGGCCCACCCAACTATGAAAAATGCTTCCTTCCATTTTATGGTACCCGGAAAAAAGCTAAGTTCACCTCTTTTTTAAGCCTATTTCTTGAAATTTATGCAAAAAATTGCAAAACTAGTCAAAAGCACGTTTGATTACTTTTTACAGAAATTACTTGTTTTGATAGTGTTCTTTTGTCTCTAGAATTTGTAATACGAAGTTCCCTATATCAATGTCATCAAAAGCAGTGCTAATTTCTAGTTACAAAATAAAAAATGTAGTTTCCCTCTTCCAAATATAAATCACATGTTCACAATTACAGGGTTTGCTAATCCTAACTACCAGCCTCACATTTCACTAGAGACATCAGAATTCATGCAACTAAAATTGTCTGGCAGTTTGGTCATTATTCAACTAAAATACATGGCGGCCATGTACAAGGAGGTTCTAGCTCGCAATCTAACCGATAGTGCTATTCTAAGTAAGATATACTACCATGTCAAAGGATGTAAATCCATGCAAAGTCAAAGTCTCGATGGCATTCCACCAGCTACTACTAATGTTTCTCCAGTAATATAGGACGCATCTTCTGAAGAAAGAAATGCCACTGCAGCACCCATGTCATCAACATCTCCAAGCTTCTTCAGCAGAGTTTGTGATAATATGTGTTCTTTCTGCAGAACTTTGAATGAGTTAGCATACGAGAGAGAGAAACCAGCAAAGACCAATGTAACATGAGAACCCAAAAAACTGGAGCAAACGTAACCAAATCTGGATGGTGTATTAATTCAGACTTTCAATGCACCAAGATCCTTTATAGTAAACTGAAAAATTACAGAGCTTCTTGACTAATTTAAGAGTTTACTTAGAAGAACAAAAAGGCTTGACTCAATTTCACCATCTAACGCTACCAGACTATAGCACCGATGTCCAAAAGCGTTCCATACAAATTGGAGGATCACTCTGAAAATGCTACATACCGCTGCCTCGTTTTCAGTCAAAAAGCTTGAAAAGCGTGTCACCACATAACCTGGTGCCACACAATTCACTCTCATCTTTGGAGCTAGCTCAGCAGCCAATGCCTAAATATCCAAAATTCAACCAAAATTATCTCTTTGCATAGAAGCATTTTAGCTGTTCAAACTCTAAATTACACTCGTATTCATGTGTTTTAGCCCATTCTATTCCTTCTATTCCTTATTAACCAACCATCTGCATTGCCCATTCTATTCCTTGTTAATTGTCCTACACCATGTACCTTCCCAGACATTGTAAGGAAAGAAAAAAGAACTTTTAATTCTATTTCATCACGAAGGTCTCAAGTCCCAACTTTTTTGCCAACTTTATAGCGGTAGGCCTTTCCTATTTTGGGATATGAAACGTTAATCCTCTTGCAGTGATCTTGACTTGTACCCACAATTAAAGGCTAGTGAAAGCAGTTAAAGGCTAGTGAAAGGCTAGATTGTGAAGTTGTAAATTGAGTTATGCTAATGTTGTATACCCCATATCTGTAAGGAAAAACAAGAGAGAGATATTATGATAATGAGAGAAGCAAAAATGCCAAGAGAGTGTGAGAAGCAAGGAGCATAAACTAAAAAGCAAAGCAGAAGCATGGTAGCTCAACTGAACACCCAAATGAGCGACAACGCCCACATTGCAAATGAGAAGGCAAAAATGAATGGGACCCAAGCACTCGAGGAGGAAGGAGGGTATATCATGGCGCAGCGGTGATAAGTACACAAATGGGGGTAGTGCAAAAGAGGGCATAAAGCTGTCTCACGTAGACACCACACTACCCTTTCAGAATTACCTTGTTATTTATAGAACTCAGACTAATTAGGAAACTCAGCAAACAAGTAATTTTAGTTAATATGTTCAGTCCACCCTCTCAATTCCCCTATCACACGAATGTGGATGTAGATCTTAAGGTCTTCTTAATGTACACCAAACTTTTGATTGACTGTACACTTACAGAAATACATTACAGTGCAAATCATGCCCACAAAACAGTCAAAATTGTCTCAACATCCTGAAGGTTTAAATGTGGATGAAAAATAAGAATCCACTTATCAAAATTAACCGAACCTTTCATGGTTTGGATGGGGCTGACCTGGGGGACGTCTACCCCTGCACGAAAAATGACAGCATGAGAAACAATTTCACCCTGCATTTTTCTTTACAAATCAAATTTACCTTCCAAAATGACTAGGTTAAAATCCTGAACCTCTGTCCAATGGGATCGAATCTTGCACCAGGTGGTATCTTTCTGTCAAAATTATAAGAACAGATATGATAACCATACAGCTTAAGTTAAAACAGATTTAGTTAAGAATCTACAGATCCATTAATTATACTTAGAAGTATCCAGCCAGCACACAAACATATGACTGAATGTTATTAAGTACAGAGAGAGAAATCACATATTATGTTGTAAAACAATAATCACCTGATGGCTGCCAGTTAGGCTGAAAAACTACATATAATGAGGGAAGTTTTCATGTTGCTTTTGACAGAAACTGATGGCTGCCGGTTAGGCTTGAGATTTCTGGCAAAACTCAATATGACAGAAAGGTTACCAATAAGCAGAAAAACAAATGGAAGAAAGAACCAGAATACCCAATTTAATTTCCATGAGTTTCTTAAAGAAGCTGCTAAAGAAGCAAAACTTTTGTTTTCTTTCTGGAGGAAAGAGCTCCAGAAAGAGCTTTAATAGGATGCAAAAGGGTTTGGCTCACTTGATGGGCTTCATATGTTCCCAATCTGCAATAAGCCTAAATGGATCCTATGCAAATGTATGGCCGCATTTGATCCCAGAATCTAAGCCTTAGTCGTCCCATTCAAATACTACGAATCTGCATGTCAAAGCTCAGGAATTGCAAAGCATTGCAAGCAACCGATGCATCAATTTATCACAGCCTCTCCCGTTGTTTAAATACATCTTCAAGCTATTCGCATACGCTCATTGACACCATAGCCACAAAATTATAAAGCTTATTGATTCATACCAGTAGATCAGAATCCCAGAATTGGTGAATGGCTTTTAACTTTAAGATGATCTAGATCAGATCTAGATGCTCAGGATAATGCACATCCCTTGTAGATGAACCAACCTTCAATATCATTCAGATCATACGAGAATGGTTTCTAACTTTCAAGAATGAAGGTAAACGCTGCCCAAGCACAATCGTATAATCTTGAGGCCATACGTAAATGCCCCTTTAACCTTCAGATGAACCTTACACAGATTAAACCAAACTTAATCTTCAATGCAAAATAATCAATATTCAAGCATGATCCATATCATAATTTAGCCATTATCAAAATTTGTAGACTACCTTGTCCCGAGAATGCAAGTTGTATTCAGGCTCTTCAACCATTGGACCCTGAAGATCTAGCCGGCGAGCAATTTTCCAAGCTTCTGTGATCTGCTGGGCAGTCCATTCAGTAGTGCCCCAGTAAAAAGCCCAGCCATTGTCTATGATAAAATTCATAGCCCTAACAGTTTCTTCAATAGGGGTAGAAATATCAGGCCTGTGGGCAAACAATATATCCACATAATCCATATCCAACCATTTCAGAGAAGCTTTTGTGCCTTCAATAATATGTTTTCTAGACAAGTCCTTGTCATTAGGACCAGGACCACCCCAGAAAATTTTGGTAGTGATAACAAGGTCTGATCTTTTCCAACATATTTCTTTAAAACAACGGCCCATGATTTCTTCTGCACGGCCGTTGCTTGGGCAGAATTAGGTTTGAACCCTATGCAAAAAGCAAGGACTATAACCGCATTCAGAAGGACTGAAAAAACATCTAAAAACAAACATTACCCAGAGCAAATGCCATCTTACTGCAAGAGCTTGTCTCTGACAACTGGCTTAAGATCTTCGGCCCCAGCACCATCGACATCGAGAGGAAGAGTCGCCATTCCGGCATGTGGAACGCGGGCAAGCATTCTCCCCAACGCGCCAATACACGCTGGAATTTCCCTTAATTTTCTGTGACCGTCGATTAAATCTAACGATGGAAAGTGCATCCACGTGAAAAAAGGTCCTAGTTGGCAGTAACGTGGACACTCTAGAATTGCTTCAAAGTGTCCACTTGCGTTTGTGCAAACGTGCTAAAAAAAAAATTTAACTTGTCGGAAATTTTTAAGGACGGCCGGGTTTTTTTTTTGGCCAAACCCCCTATTTTCGAACCATGCTCTTCACTAATAGCCCCCGCACTTGATTTTGGTCTACCAAAGCGGCAGTTATTTTGTAGTGAAGTCGTTGAAAATATTTTAACTACTGAAAATGGAAGTTTAGCCAAGATCGAATAAAGATAAGCGCTCTCTCTAATGAAACATAACTTTAGTATATCAACCCAACCCCAACCAATGGAAGTCCATCGAACCCACTTCTTTTGCAAGTGAATTCAGATCCATAAATGCCCATCCAGCAAAAAATAAGTAAAATTGTAATCATCTTGGACTGAGTTTCAAATAAACAGGTGATTCAGGACGAAGTGTTATCATTGCTTGTGGTCGTGGTACTGAACTTCCATCAGTAAAAGATACTCTATATCTGCTTATAATGATACAAATTACCTGAGAAAATACAAAACCAGAAATTTATCAAACTTTTGAGATAAAAAGAAACAAATGGTAACACTGAATATTACCAGGCATGATTCCATCATTGCAAAACCAGCACCAATGCAGTTCCTTTGACCACCTCCAAATGGCCAGTAACTATCATTATCAATGTATTTTCTCTTGTTATGTAGCCATCTGTTTGGATCAAAATCTAGTGCTCTGATCATCATAAATAGAATAAAATATGTCAGTGAGCAACAAGATGAAAATGGAGTGACAACTTTAGAAAAAGGCAGACCTTGGCCAATACAGGGGATCCCGATGAAGCAAATATAGGCTCATGAGAATTGTTGTTCCAGCAGGTATTTTCCATTCATCTAAGCATGTGGCCTCAGATGCACATCGCCCAATGATGTATGCAGGTGGATGCAGCCGCATAGTTTCCATAAGAATGGCACGAGTAAAACTGCATACAAACAGAATGGGTGTTTGCAATTCACAAGACCTTGCCCTTTTTCTATTCACTTACTTAAGCTTTTCGACATCCATATAAGTTGGCTGCCGTGTTCCCAGCACTTCAGCAACTTCAGAATAGAGTTTTTCTTGTATGTCTTCATGATGAGCTAACATGATTAAGCTCCATGACAATAAACTGGATGACGTTTCTTGACCCTGATATTATCATGTTGATTGTATTTCAAAAGCAAGAAAAATGATCTAATACACCTTATCTAATACACTTTACCCTTATCATAGATTCAGCTATCGCGGAAATTCAATATTATCATTAAATCCCCTTACTGCAATTATTAAGGTCATAAGCTCATCTCGCAGTGAGCGATCATCCATCCCTGTGCCATCAGTATCTCTTGCCTGAAATAAAAAATCCACAATGGAGTAAACATTCAGAATACAGCACAATGGTGATACAAAGAAATTTGAATCTAGTACATAGTTAACTTAACCCATAGATCTGTTATATACAAAGACAATCTTGCACGGCCTAAATGCATGCAGTGCTAAGGCATTGTCCAACTGCTGGCCACCAAAGACTGATCAAAGAAGCATAGGTCGGCAGTTCCACCAGGGTTTATACCTTACATTCTACAAATATCTTCACAATGCAGATTTTAGATCTTGCTGGTCAGCTTCGATGATTTTTTTGGAAGCCTACAGGTTTGCAGGAATGAGATCCAAAACCTTCATCGTCACTCTGCTCACCATTCAAAATAGTCTATAATGATGGGAAAGTGCAGGTACAAGGACTACGAATTGATTTGGCATCCACTCTTTGCTGGAAGGCATGTATGCATCAAAGGACTAGAGCGATAATAATCCATTGCTGCCTGAGGATTTATCTTCTAAGCCTGAAGGACAACAGCTCCTAGTAGGCATTCACATGAAGCATCAATCGAGAATGTTTTAGATGTGTTGGACGCCATTGATGTTAAACTACACTTTCTCCTATAGCAGGAACATCAAGCAAGAATATTTTACACCATGTAAAGCACACCATCTATGATGTTGTACATATCTAAGACGCATGACAGCAGTCTACATAGGCAAGGGGTGTCAAATAAAAAAATTATCCCTGGAATGGAGTTTCTCTAAAGGTGAACTCTGGCTTTCAAGTATTATATGTACTTCTGAGATTAGTCATGTGAAAAGAAATAAAATGCCTTTACCTCGAGCAGTCTTGCTAAAAGATCACATCTATTTGCATTTGTATTCCTAGTAGAAGCTAGTTGTGATCTTCTGTCTGCTATCATTTGATAAACTACTTGATCCAAAGTCGACACTGCCCTGTTAAACTGCATATTGTCTATGGTCGGAAACCATTCTGGAACTGCAAATTAAACTGGTTAAAATAAGCACAAGTTGGAACAAAGAGATCCAAACATCTGAGCTACTGCCATCTTAAATTTGGTATCATATGCAAGCATGTGACTACCTTCTGTATCTGCTATATCAAATTGGCGCTGTGAGAAGCACGGTATGACTTTCTAAACATTAAATCACTAATTGCCTTGAGTTGAAGGTACACTGCGAGCTGATAGAAAAGTTATGAAAAGATTCACAAAAGCAGCAACAGACACACTAGATTTGAACGTGGCCATGCCAACTTCGCGTTAACCATCAAATGTTGCTACTTTAACATGTGTGCCTGTACGATAGGTGCAGCATCATCACAGACTGTGTAGAGTAAGTTTGGCATCGTCTTAGCAGGCCATTCAGACGTAGGTGCTGGAGACATCTAAAGATGGTTTGCCCTCTGATGACAGCATCAAAGGTATTTTCATTTTTGTTCACGCACACAATTTATCTTAGAATGAAAATAATTATGTATGCGTCTTACAAAAGGTCAATCTCATGACATGATATTTTTATTCCTTCAACATATAGTTTCTTGCTAAAAGAAGATATGAATACCCTAGATAGGAAAAAGAGGTGCGTACTAATAAACATTGAAGTAGCACGCTTCATAAAATGCTTAAAAGCTGTTGAGATTGAACTAATAACCTCTGTCTTATCCTCCTGTTTGGATGCCCCAAACAAAGCTGTTACTACAATTTCCAAAGCTAATTCATTCAAGTCGATGGAGATATTTCTAACTTCTCCATTCTTCCACTTACTTTCAATGATGTGATATGTGGCTTCTACCATTGTCTGATAAAAACAACTCATTAGCACAATGACCACATTATCCAAAAGAGACAGGCTTTAAAATCAAACAAAAAATTTGACACCTGTGCATATGTTTCAACAGAAGCCTTGCAAAATGCAGGATTTGAAAGGCGTCTTTGCCGTTTCCATATATCCCCATCGCTGACTAATAACCCATTCCCAGCAATGCTGTTATCAGGGAAGAAAGCTGTGCCTGCCTGTGCAGGGGTAATATGAGCTAGTTAACTAGTTGAATTTGAAATGTCAAGTATGGACTAGCCATTGCTAAAACAAAGTTCATGAACATTGTTATATAGTTCATTACTAGATTTCACCCATATCTAAGGACCACCATTGAGAAGAGATTGAGTTGAGAACCTAGTCATTGCAGATCCAATTACTCACTTGGCCCGAAATAGTTCTAGTTTCTCCTTTTCTTATCAAAGTAAAGGAAACATCAAATTGAATATGGCATACAAAAAGGAATCCAAGGACAACATAGCATGGATTGTATTCATCATGTGACTATAAACAATGTACTCAAACAATGCCATGTCCTTTGCAGGTTACCATCTTCCCTATGGAATCTTCCATGTATTCAGCATTATAAAAGCTTCATTAAAATTGACAGTTAGCTTCTATTTTGCTCATTCTCATTCCATGGCTGCTATGGGGCTCTGGTGGTTCTCACTAAGTGGACGTACACGGATGAATAATAGTAAGAAAAGAGCAAGGGGACGCATAATTCAAGAAAGCGGGGTGTGAATTGTTTATCTGGTGACTGAATTTTGGATAAACAGGGAATGAAATGCATAATCCACAGAAAATAAAAAACTGCTTTGTTTGATTGTAGAAATTCATATGTATTTGTTTAATTATAAGGATTCAAGAAAATCTGTAGCAATATAACACACCTTTACGAATATCTTGCCTTGGGTAATGAGTACTTCTCTGGTTAACTTTCTGTCATTTCAGAAGTTCAAATAACCTGTTTAGGACACGAAAGAAGAGAGAAACAGAAAACTTGTATTACTCCCATTAACAGAAAACAGAGCAAATTTTCTGGGATCACTTACCGCGAGCTGAGAAGCACAACAGGATTCCCGGCGATCTTGAGCCCAACGACATTGCCATACCCAGCTTTCATTCTTTCCATAAAAGCAAGCGGGTCCCTTGCCAGAGGCCGAGTTGCAAGTTCCAATTGGGAAGCTGCATTGCTGAGGAAATGAGCTATGTTAGAACCCGATTGAATTGCCAGGGCTGCCATCAGATCGACAGAAGAAGAAGCTGGAGCCATTGGGGCTATGGTGAACTATCACAAAATTTCCCTTTCTCCAATTTTTAAAGACGTAAAAGCAGGGTGCCGTAGATTCTGCTCGAACAACCAATCACGCCTTGCCACGTGGCAGCAATTCTTTTCAAGAATGTCGCCCTCTATTTTCGCCCGCGATTCTGCACGACATTCTCATTTTCACTTGACATTCTTTACTACAGCCGCTGGATGTGCGACACGTGGCGCCGAATCTACGGCCACCACCTTTCACGTTGTTAGGGGCGCCCCCCGCCTCGATTCCGGCGAGTCGGGCCTCCGTATTGCCGCTGGCGCCCGACCTTCCTCGGGCCCGGAATCGAGGCGAGGGCGTTCTATAGATAAAAAGGGGTGGAAAAACAAGTGGTGGTGTCCACCGGTCATCTTGGCCACGACATACCGACATCGCGCGCATCTTCTTTTAAAGAATGTCGGGCGCTTTTTTTCTTGACGGAGCGTGGAGTTTTTACTGTGTATTCTTGTGCTAACAGAGTTTTCACCCGACAGAATCGAGTTTTCACCTAACAGAATCAAGTTTTCACCCCACATTCTTCCAATTTTTCACCCTACAGAATTGCAGCCCACCCTGTTTTCACGTTTCAAGAAACACCCCGGGGCTTAAATTAGAAGGTGTCAGCTCGATGCCTAACCTAGCGGCGTCGGCTTCGACTTCCACCGGAATTTAAGCCCCGGGGTGTTTCTTGTATACGTAAAAACGGGTTAGTGTACAGTAATCTAAATAATCTAATCCCGAAGCGCAACTTTAAGAAACTCTAAATCGCTCGTTTCTTAGACGCAAAAAAAACACGAGCCGCTGATTTTAACCATTGAACACATGCCGAATTGTTGAGCACATGTCACTTATCAGCCGTATACGTGGCAGCCATGATGAGAACCCGGCAAAGAAACGGACAATAGTCAATACATGTATAATTATTATGGGAAAGATTCTTTAGGCATATTCGGCGTTGATGCCTCTTCCTAGATTCGACACGTATTTCCGGAAGGAAAAAATAGGGAAAGAAAAAAATAGGGCAATTTTGAATGAGAGTGGGCAGGCAGCAGACCGGAAAGGGCATTCCGGATCAGACCAAGCATGGAGCATTTCAGAGAAGCGGCCGACCAGATTTTAACGGAAGATTCAGGCAGCCGACCCATAACTTTACCACCACAAGCCGCATTCAAACCCGGGCTGCCGATTCAAAGAAGTCGCTTCAACAATGCACAAGAAGCGAGATTCATAAATTACTGTATGCTTTCTTCATTGAGTTTTGTTGATACTTTATCGGTTATTAACACCGTAAAGGAGCTCGTAAACACGCACCACAATTTGGATTTTCAAGGTCATTTGGGGCAGCCGGAATGGTGACCCCATCCATTCCGCATTACAACATGACTAAAAGAAACGTGTGTATGAGCAACAAGGCGGTCGAGGCGTGCTACATGCCCCTCGGCATCACAAAATGTCATCCACGATTGAAAGAGGCCGATTCAAACCATTATATAAGAATAACGACCCGGCCAGATGCCATTGTGGGCAATCGGGAAGCATCTCGATTCATCGCCAACAAATCCTTATTCTGCAACTAAAGCAGGTGCAGAGATGTTGGTGATGGCATATGGAAGATCATATGGCCTTTCAGTCATCACAATAAGAGGTAACAATGTGTATGGTCCAAACAATTTCCTGAGAAGTTGATCCCCAAATTTATCCTTCTTGCGATGCAAGGAAAAACATTGCCAATTCATGGTAATGGTAGTAACGTTAGAAGCTATCTTTATTGCAAGGATGTTGCAGAAGCATTTGAGGTAGTTCTTCATAAAGGGGAAGTTGGTAATGTGTATAACATTGGAACGAAGAAAGAAAGGAATGTGCTGGATGTGGCAAGAGATATTTGCAAGCTGTTTGGGCTGGATGCTGATAAATTGATAAAGTTTGTAGAGAGTCGCCCTTTTAATGATCAGAGACTTGGAATGTTTGTATTTAGAGGTGCATTTGTTGAGGTCTCTGAAGCAGAAGAATATAATGAAGTTTTTTGGCTCTTGAGTTGATCCCAAGGCTAAAAATCTAAACTTCATTACGGAGATGTTTACCTCAGGAACATTAAGGCAGTAAGAACTCTACTTCCGTTTCATGTTCTTATTAAAAAGATGCATCAATACAGTGTTTGGGATTTCAGACTTTGTATATTTTGTTCATTTATGAATGTGTTTATGTTGGAGTTGAGAAAAAAAGCATAAACAAGTGAATCTAAGGCATGTGATGAAAAACTGGTCTACGCAGATTCTTAGCAGACTTCTATATTTGCACAGCCATGACCCACCCATCATTCATCTCATGACATAAAGATGGGATAACATCTTTGTAAATGGGCACCTGTGGTGAAGTAGAGATTGAGATTTTGGATTGGCGTGACCATTTTAAGGCAAGCCCATCTTTGCCACAACATTATAGGCATGTCAATGTTTTTGCAAGTCCGGCTCCAAAGTCGCAACTTAAATTTGCCGTAATTACAAGGCTTTGACTTCAATTTGCCGCCGAAGTTTTCATACCTTCTTCGGCAAGCTATTGTGGGTACTGCATTGGGCTTATGGTTACTTGCAGGTGAGCTAAAGAGGCATTTAACGAACAGCAGGTACGTTGATTTTCCCATGTAAAGAATCACTGTTGATGAAAGCGTTTCAGCCTGGATGGATCAAATGTGATTACCTTTTGAAGGTTAAGAAAACCCGGCAACTGCAACACATAATTTCATTTGGAATTGAATTTGATATTTAGCACCAAGTAAACACACTAGAGCTTTTGCTTTTGCATTGCTAGATTTAAATTTTGTTGAGAATCGACTGTCTCTGAGAAACACATCTAATCTTCTGTCTTGCTTTTGCAGCATTCAGAGCGAAGCAGCAGGCAAGCAACATTGTTCTAGCAGGCAAGCAACATTCTTCTGACATTCAGATTCAGTGTTTGGCTGGCGCACATAGATTCGAACTCAAGCGCTTTGCTCTCAACGCTGTCCAGACTATTGAGGCCATATTAATGTATGCTGTCTGGTCTGAAGTATTTGGCATTCCGAGCTAGTTGTGTGAGCATAATCTGTTAAAAGCTGCTGGACGCTAAATGTGTTTATGATTTTATTTTACAGTTACATTTCAGGATGATATGAAGAAAAGGAAGCATAACATGACATCTAGAGACTATGGAAGGCGTATTCGTTGCATTATGATGAAATCATCCTAAAGTTTACATACGTGCAATTATCATTTATGTCATGCTTTAGATTATTGGAATGGGATTGCCTTTCCAAAGTTTACAGCCGAGCAATTATGATTTATTATGATTTATGGCATGATTTAGATTATTGGAATGGGAATGCCTAAGGAGTACCAAAGCATTTCTAGATTAAAGTATTATCGTGGATAACTTTGTTGATATATAATAGCTCTCTTTTTCTTTGTCCTTTTTTAGTTCTAAATCTATCTATTAGGTCATGATATGTGCGTAGAAGACCATTTTACATTATCAAACAAAAGACCCTTGCGTCTAAATTGATAGCATTTTCTATGCAAGTAGTTTTAGAATTTCCTAAATTGGCGTGCAATGTTGTTATCTTTTAACACATCTCCTGAAGCTTGAGGTGCCTGATTTACCCAATTCAAGCATTCATTCAAATCATACTAAGACAAATCTTTGTCAAACATGCAATATAACTACTTCCTCCAATGTTCCTTCAAATATAGCAAGGTGTCCAATGTTCCTTCAAATATAGCAAGGTGTCCTACATCTGTCTACAACTTCATAGATACCTAAAATAGAATTGTATTTTTGCCAACTTGCGGACCCACACACCCAACATTCACATGTAGTCATACACCCTTAAACATCAATTGATTGATCAACCTCACCACGCAATACAACTGCATACAATTTGCTAAGTAATTTGTTGGTAATGTACCGACCCTTAATTTGTCGGTATAAGTGGCCATGTACAAATAAAATCTTGGGACTATAGTTGTATATGAGAATGTACACAAACTGTAACTAACTTTGAAATCTACTTACTATTTGTCTCATCTCTATATATAGGCAGTGTAATATTCCATTATTTGTGGAGTGTATTATCATTTCGCATGTTCTAAATTTTTTCGAGGCCATTGGATTGCAGTAGTTTATGAAGAATATTCTATGTTGGGCACTCTAAACCGTTCCTGCAAAGAATATGGGGTCGAACAGGCATGTCTTGACTTGCCTCACAATATGTGAACTGCAATCAACATACATCTCTATCTTCGCATCTCAAGGATGCCCAGAATTGAGATCTATTCGACTTAGCACAAAACTTCTTTTGCAGCGGGTTGGAGAAGAGAAATGTTCGCGGCGGCCGCAAGGCCGCCGCGATAAATTTCTTGTAGATAGTAATGCATTAGCGAAAATGGAAGAAGCAAATAACTTACAGAAGCAAACAAAAATGACTCAACATCCCTGAGTCAAATCGGCAATGTGTTTGAAGCAAACAAAAATGACTCAACGTCAACATCCCTGATTCAAATCGGCAATGTGTTTGAAACCCTGGTTCAAACCCTTGTATTTAAACCCATGATTCAAACAAGCAGTGGCCTCGATAAGAAATCCCCAATAGCGTCAAAAAAGCAATCCCATGTCTGGCTATGAAGGCAGCTCGAGCGATTTTGGCAAAAAAAAATCAACAAATTGCATAAAATCGTCATTGCGCAATCTAAGGCCCTCCACATTAGTTGCAAAATACGACTGACATATACAATATACGACACCATTTGTGACTCCAAGGCTAAAAATAAGACACACAAATTTAAACTTATTATTTTCCTACTGCATGGTAGTCATAAAATATGACACCACTAAAATCCTAGTGGAAAACTATGACAAAATAAGACACATCCCTTTTTTTCCATATATATTCAAATAAGACAAGGGCCCTTTTTCCACGGCATAGATGTCTTAAATTTATCTCAATATGATTGGACCAAATCAGCAAATATGACACCATGACTTTTCCACTAAAACTTTTAGGACATGTCTTAAATCAATTCCGTACAACTTCAAAGTCTTATTTTCTTCCGGGGGAAATCCCCCGCCACAAAATAAGACAGCAGATCCTAACCAATCAGCTGCCTTCTTTGCCGCAATCCAAGGCTGTCCTAAAAAAAAGGAAGAGTAGACGGAACTGCAATCAATTAGAATTGGTACAGCAATCGATTGGAACTGGAAGTGCGATCAACTGCACCAACAAATACAAATATGAGAAGTCTTCAAGCTTTAGGTCGATTTTGGCAACTCTTCAAGTCGGATTCAGCTGTTCATCGAGCTTCAGATCGATTTTGGCAGTCTTCAGGTCGGATTCGGCACTTCTTGAGGTCGGATTCAGGTATGGAGTTTCTGAGTTATGGATTTAACAGTCGATTTCTCAGGTCGGGATTCAATTTCTTAGGTCGATTTCATCAAGCAACAGCTCGATATCTCAGGCTCTCAGGTCGGATTCCAGCAGTAGTTGGTCTGTCTACTAGTTTCTCAGGTCTGTAGTTTTTTCACATCTCGATTTTTATGTAGTCGATTTCTCACAGATTGGGATTTAACAATCGCTTCACAGTCTATTCAACAGGTCGGGATTTACAGTCGGATCTCATATGTCGAGATTCTTACAGTCTTGTTCTCACAGATTCTCACAGGTGGGGATTCAACAGGTCGGGATTCATAGTCTATTCTCACAGATTCTTACAGTCTTGTTCTGATTTCTTGTTCCAGTGAGAAAATTCTCTGATTTCTTGTTACAGTTATTTCTTGTTTCAATTTCTCGGATGACATATCTTCATATCTCTCGGATGATTTATCGGATGATATATCTTCGTTTCATATCTCTGTTTTTCCTATGGTTCGAAAGTGAGAAATTGAATTTCTTTTTTCGATTTCTACATATCTCTTTTTTTTCTATGGTTTTCGTACATGCTCATGGTTTCTACATGGTATCTACATGCTTGTTTTTGCAAAAGTTGTTTTTGCTTGTTTTTGTTTCTATCTACATGGTATCTAATGGTAATCATTTGAAATCCTTGTAACTCCTTTCATGTAAAATCCTTATGCATAGGTCATTTGAAAAAAATCCTTGTAACTCCCTTCATGTAAAATCCTTATGCATAGGTCATTTGAAATCCTTGTAACTCCCTTCATGGTCATCCTTATGTATTATTGAAAACTCCTAGTGCATAGGCCATGTGAATTCATTGTCATGTAAAATCATTGTGCTTATGTTGTTTTATTTTGTGCAATCTACTTTGTTAAAGCTTCAATTGTACTCATGATCTTTTACTTTTCTTTATTTGGCCTTTTAGATTCCCAAAGATCCCCATGGCTGGATTTGATGGTTTTGATGGTTTTTCCTACATGCCTCAAGGATACTCGTCCTTTCCTTATACCCAGGGCCTTGAGGAACCCGAGTCTCAAGAAATACCTTGCTCTCAACCTACTCCGCCACTTCCAAATTTTCCAGTCCATTTTCATGCATTTCCCACGTGGTCCAGTTGCAAGGAGATCTGCTATCCCTCCGATATATCCTTATCCTAGTCTTTCTATTATAACAGAGCCAAGTCAAAACATTGCTGAAATTGTTCCAGAGCCCAGTCTGAAAAAGAAACCTCGTGGAAGAAAAGCAAAGGAGCTTGTCAAAGCACCTGCTAGAGACGTGCAAAAAGGCATAGGCACGAATTGGAAAGACAATTCGGTGGTTGCTCTAATCCACTTACGTGGAGAAATGCACGAGGAATTTATTACTAAAGCTGGAAAGCAAAAAAAACAAAGAAACACTGTGTTCTCGGAGCTTCATCGCTGTTGTGCTTTCCTTGACGCCGTGGAATGCAAGAGGTCGTGCATTCCGGCCATGGCAGGGGCAGCTGCCAGTAGCAGGGAGCGCTGTGCATTCCGGTCATGGCAGGGGCAGCTGGTTAGTCGCTCCCTGTTGCTAGCGGTAGCCAGCTGCCCCTGCCATGGCCGGAATGCATTCCCTCTTTGCATTCCACATAACATCCTAGAATGTTGGCATGAAACCCCTATAAAATCCTAGAATAATATGTGAGCACGACTACTTCTTGTCTTGTTGTCTGGCCGAAGAAGCTTTGCGCTGGAACATGCTTTGCGGGAACAGAGAAATAGAGAATTTAATATCCATTTTTTTGTTGTGCATTCTCTGTTCCTCAGTCTGGGCATCCACTTGTTCTTCTTCGAACACCTACCTACAAAATATATCCCCAAATTTTTAAATTAAGAACATCTTCTGATGTAAATCTAATAAGCAGACTGGATTGGCTTGAATTAGAGGTAGAATCCAGTGATATTAGGAAAAAATATTATAAATCCTAATATATCAAGAAAATGGGGGATTTAAGGTTTAAGAAGCCAAAACCAACGAATTTATACCTTGAACTGCTGTAATAAGCATCTCACAGAACACCCCAAAAGAACAAGATTCTGAGAGAAACATTTGGAAGTTCTTTGTAGTATTGCATGCCACTTTTGCAGGCACTGAAGCGGGGCAAAAAGATGCCATCATGTCCTCAATTATCAGAACCGATTCTCGCTTATGGTCATTTATGATTAGGGGCAGCTATGAGTTTGAATATGAAATACGATTTCGCCTAAGGTTTTTAGCTTTGTCTAAGGTTTTAGAATATGAAATAGGAGGGCTCATACCTCTACCAAAATAACTCAATGACTTTATAAGACTACTTTAACCAATATACCAAATGAGCTAACGTGATTATTCTATCTTAAATCTTTGTTTTTTCTTTATAACAACTCATTCAACTGTTTTAGGGATATATGGTCTATGGTTTCAGGAATTGTTATTTTTACACCCATATCAAATTCCCCTGGAACCTCCTGTTATTGTGCCATATATTCTAAACAAAGGTGCACCCTGGACTACCACAGGCGTTGGATCCGTCGGTCCTATGGCTCAGACAGTATGATGGGACCTCTGGGCACCTCTTGTTTCGCTTATCTGGGAACGTAGGGTTTTTCACCACGTTCTATTTCCAGCTTTGTTCGACCGAATGAGACTTTGGCATATAGCAGGGCCCTATCAGAGCGATATACATGAATCATCATTGGGTTTTTAAACTTCAATCTGCTCTTCAATCGAAGCCTTATCTGCATTGTTCAACACCGGGCTTATTTGCAGGTAAGCATGTCTGATATATTTTCCATGCTTGAGAACTCCATCGTTATCATTAAGAAATCTAGCCAGCAAATTTGTTAGCAACAGATTTACATGTGAAAGGTTTCTGTACTGGTTTAGTGTCTACATCTCAAGCTTTTGTCATGTTCTTTTCAGGTTTTTCCGCCTCTGACTTGGTTTTTTTGGGTTTCTAAACTTCAATCTGCTCTTCAATTGAAGCCTTATCTGCATATTGTTCAACACCGGACTTCTCTACAGATAAGCATATCTGATATATTTTCTATATTTTTCGCCTCTGAATATCATTCCAGTTGAGCATAAATTTCTGGCAGATTATGAATTACTGCTAGGCATAGGCGTAGGCTGTTTCTATCCTTCACTTTCCCATAGATGCAATTGCGTCAGACTTGAAGGAATAGCCATGGTCGTTTTAGATCCATTTGCGAATCCTATTTCTTGCCCTTTGATCAAGAACTGTTCATCCGAATCTATTTTCTCTCATTGTGAGATTAGAATTTCCATGTTTAACATTTTTTTTTTAACTGTAGATAACATGGCTAGACATAAATCAGTGGTCAGTAAATTCGTAAGTATCTGTTTTGATATTCTTCATGTGCTGCAGGTTAGGATCCACTGCCATAGCCCAGTGTGCTAAACCGGCTTCAGTTTTAGGCAGTTTTATTATGCAATAGGCCAAGTTGTGGCTAGCATCTGAATATGCACTCTTCTCAGCTTTATCTCCGTTTCATGTCTTTTAAGAATGAGAATGATTTTTTATCGTCCACTGAGGCCAATCGGCCTATGGGACCCATAAGGAGCGCAGCAAACTTATTACTGTCCGGGTTAAAAAACCCCCGCCCCGAAGGGTTTTCGAGGGAAAAACCGTGGCAGTAATAAGAATGCTGTCAAACTGTACAAGTATACATCAATGCTTATATACATGTCAAGTGTGTGCCCGAGGACATAACTGATCTCACATGTCCATAACCTTCTGAAGGTATGATCCTAACACCCGTACGGATGCTGTGCTCAATGTCACATGTAACGGTTGGCCAGGCCAGACCAACTCAGCATAGCGCGTCCAAATTTGATCATATGCTGGGCAACTTTGAAGGGTATGAGATTCATCCTCAATGACTCCCATTTGGCAGCATTGTTAGACCTTTGCAAAATCGTTCAGATAAAATGCACTGACCCGTCTATACTAAAATTTTATCATGTTATTCTTGTTGATCTCTGTTTCTTAATGTCACACTACTTCTTGCTTCAAAAACAAAGAGGATCATATTATTTATCACTAAATTCATTTCTTGGGAACTCAGTATAGCATGTGCTTGATATTTTAATATTCTTCATGTGTTGCAGGTTAGGGTCCACTGCCATAGTCCAACACAGACTGTTATATTGCAAGCGGTAGCAGCATCAACATGATAAATCAACATGATAAATGGTAAGCATAGTATGCTAACATCCTTGTAAGATATGGAATATTCTATTAAATTGTAGACTGTGCTAAGAGGTACTCAACAATGATAATTCTCTTGATTAGTAATGCAATGAAGAAAGCAGCACTTATTCAGAAGCTTAGGAAGAAATTAGAGCTGGACTGTAACTTTGCTGCATGAAACTTTTAATTTAGTTGAGCCCGTGACCAAGATAAGCAGCCTATGGTTTATGCAATGGTTTATACAACCCAGCCTATAGTCAATGCAATGTTGGAAGGAAGCCCAAAGCAGAGATCTCTTCCGTCTAAAGCCAACATTGCTTATGGAGGCCTACAAGAAATGAAAGGTAACTCAGAGAATAAAGGCTCCACCGAACCGGTTAACAAGCAATTTGGAGAGGGCTGATGAGTAGAAGAGTTTGCATTGTTTAGCTTTAGGTTCTGTCATGAAAATAATTTCCAGTTCTTTCAGCCCATTTCTGTAGAATAAGCAATTGTTAATTGCAAATATGGTTGCTTGCCACTTTGATCATGATTTTGTTGTATTTTATTTGGAAATGTGAACCAAAGTTATAGTTGCAGAAGGAGATGAATATTATTTTGATAATGTATGATGAATTAATATTTTCATCTTTTGTTGCTGTGATAAATACTGTATCAATATATAAAGCATCCAAGCCAAATGCGATGATCTGGATTGGAAAGAAGCAAATTGCTCTAGGTACAATTTGAGACGGATTTTTGTTAACATATATCATTTCTAAATTAAGATACAAACTCAAGCAATCGTTACACATACAAGTAATGAAGACCAAAGTTGCTTTTTTGCTACTATTCTCAGCTAATATGTTGTACCCCTCTATTATTAAGGTTGGACCATTGGATGTGGGCAGATTCTCTTACATATGCCTTGAAACCATATCCTACCCTTACATGTTAGAGTTTGACGAGATCAACACTGATGTGACTCTATTATTTAGGGATCCCAATTGGCTTCAGTCTTTAGGCATTTTTATTGTGCAATAGACCAAGTTGTGGCTAGCATCTGATGCACTATTCTCATATTTCTCTCTATTTCATGTCTTCTAAGGCACTGTTAGAGCTTTGCAAAAATCGTGCAGACAGAGGTAAAATGCATTGACCCATCTATACTAAAAATGCATTGACCCATCAATATTCAAAAATTTCAGTCAGCTACTCTTATTCATCTCTATTTCTTAGTTTGGCATTGCTTCAAAAAAATAAAAAGAGGTTCGTATTATTTATCAGTAAATTTGTCTCTTGGAACTCAGTCAGCTTATTGGCTTTAGTTTTAGGCAGTTTTATTTTGCAATAGGCCAAGTTGTGGCTAGCATCTGAATATGCGCTCTTCTCACCTTTATCTTTGGTTTATGTCTTTTGAGGCACTGTTAGACCTTTGCAAAATCGTGCAAACAGCGATAAAATTCACTGAGCCGTCTATACTAAAATTCATCACGTTATTCTTATACATCTATGTTTCTTAATATCACGCTATTTCTTGCTTTAAAAAACAAAGAGATGATCATATTATCTATCAATAAATTCGTTCCTTGGGAACTGAGTATAGCGTGTGCTTGTTGTTTTGATATTCTTCATGTGTTGCAGTTAGGGTCCACTGCCATAGTCCAATACAGACTATTACATTGCAAGCGGTAGCAGCATCAACATGATAATTAATGGTAAGCAATATGTTGTGCTAACATCCCTGGAAGATATGGTGTCACATAATGTGGAGCTATGATGGAATGGTGTGTTTCTTTACGTGTGTGTTTCGTTACGTAACTATATGTTGCAATTTTGTTAATGACATGGTAAGAAAGAATATTTGGTGCAAGTGGAACGTGATGACAATGTAAAGATTCATTTATTTAACCTTTTCCTATTATACTTTGGATGAATAAAAAGGTGTAGTCTCATGTGTAATGGAAGAAGCAAAGGATAAGAACCAATAATCAATCTTATTTTTTCGTGTAAATGATATTCCTCTTAGAGCCATTAAACATGTCATGCATTTTAGTGCCAGTGAAAATATTTTTGTGGTATGGACTTCCAACATCTTTTCCCTGAGCAATAAATCCAGAAAAATCAATAAAAAAGATGGATAATGCTATGCATTGCCGGTGTTCTTCATTGCATCTTTTCAATACATGAGCATAAAGTTGTCCTTGAGTGGAAATGATTATGAGTTTGTTTTAGTATGTATATGTAGTATAAGTGGGTTTCAAGTTGTGTTTGTTCGTCACAAATGCATCTCTAAGTACAACAATGAACATAGGTTGTAGTATTTGTATTTATATCAAAATATATTTATGATCTTGCATGTTCCCATTCTCAAAAACACCTCTAGAGAAAAATATTTTTGTAACTACTTTAACTTGATTTTGGAAATGACCTATGTATGACTCTTAACTAATGTGACTAGGGTGGGTTTTTATGCACCCAACGTGACACACAATTGGTCCTTGGCATGATTAAATTATAGTACAATTTCAATGTAGATGTGCCAATTTTGTAAATGTAAAAAAATAGCATGAATTATCAAACCGAAACCACTTATTGTTATATTCAAGTAATTCAAGAAGTTGGGCAGCGCTTGCATCCTGCACATCCTCGACTAATGCCCGACATTGCATCTAATGCCCTATAAACTCCCATTACATATTCTATTTCACACGTCCATGACTAATGCCCGGCATCGTCGGGCACACGTTTCTAGTGGTCATTTATGATTAGGGGCACCTATGAGTTTGAATATGAAATATGATTTTGCCTAAGGCTTTTAGGGGGTAACGAACCTCTATAAAGCTTTGTCTAAGGTTTTAGAATATGCAATATGAAGGCTCAAACCTCTACCAAAATAACTCAATGTCTTTATCAAATTCCCCAGGAACCGCATTGTGCTACATATTGGTGCAACATAACATAGTCTGTTGCATTGGATTTGCATTGGATAGCACTATTCATAGTAACTAGAAACGTGTGCCCGACGTTGCCGGGCATTAGTTTGGGACGTGTGGAATAGGTAGATGCAACGTAGTTTGTAGGTGGCATAAGAAATTTTAAATATAAATGCATTTGTAGGTTTAACGAAGGGCCAAGTAGGAAGGAAGGAAGGAAGGAAGTATATTTTAATGTCCACGGAGGCCAAACGGGCCTATGAGACAGTACATGCAATACACAAAGCAGATAAAAATCACACCGAAAATACAAATGCTGTTATACAATGTGTCTCTATAATTGGGGTGAAAAAACCCCACGTGGGAGGGCCAACTGTGAAAGGTTTAGGGTTCAGGGATGTTGGGCATTCATGGCACGTGGAATGGGTAGAATAGAATGCACAGTGTGGAATAGACATATGTGATAGGGGTATTATTGAAGATCGCGGATCCAATGCATAGTCAACACAACTGCAATTGAAGTGTACGAAAGTTTTGGATATTTGGTGTGTGGGGAAAGATGAAAGAAATGTGTGGCTATGTGCTTGTATGTGAATTTGAGTCTGGTGGTATTCGCGTGGGAAAGTGAATGAGATTCATTACTATTTCTTTTTTGTTAGTCAAATTCGTTCTAAGAGGGTATTGAAGACAAAAGAAGAAAAGTCATTGTAAATGGCTCAACCTTAGGGCTCATGATCTAGGCATTTGTGCGTGTATTTCCGAGTTCAAATCCATGATTTACTACTCTGCCCATTTTATACTTGTATATGTTTAGTTAGAAAAGGAACTTATTTTCGCTTTGCATGCACAAACTTTATTCGCCCTTGGTTTACAATTATCCATACATAAAAGAACTGTATTTGAGAAAAAATTATAAGATGGGAACTTAACCCTTTGGAATTGTCTCCATCTTTCGAGGTTGCAGATTTAGTTGATGGAATTCAATGCCATAGTTGAAATTTATCATTGTCTATTCCCTCCAATGGGTTGCATCTCACCTCCTTCTGGTTGTAAACATTGATAACCAAATATTAAAGGGCACCTCTTAAATTTCTTGCACAAATTTTTTTTTTTTTTTGAAGAACGTGTTTTACTTCATATTATACACTCAAAATATTACAAAGTACTTCCAGAAGTAAGAAATGTCCCTGAAGCATCAATCACTTTTAGATGATCACTCCATATTGGAATTTTAATACGATCAGGCCAATTGGAGATCTGAAAACAATTATACAACTTCTTACGAATTTCTTGAAGCACAATTTCTTGCACATTTATGCTCCCTTGTGAATTCCTTTATGAACAATCTTGTCAAGTTTTAAAATTCATTTGAAGCTCAACCATAAAGATTTAAAAACAACCATCATTATCATAAAACGACCATGCAAGATTTAAATCAACCATGCAAGCATAAAAAGACCATGTAGCAAGGAGCACAATTGCTTCAAACGAAGCTTGCAAACTGCAACGTGCCCCCAAAACATGCTGTTACTCTTAATGGCATTGTTGTGTTTCTTTCTCTGTCTATTTTGGCAATTCAATTATTCCTTGCAAGGCCTGCTGATGTAGATGTACTGACAGTCAAACAGACATGCAATGCACAATCATATAAAATTAAAGCAGTTTCCAGTGCCTTAACCTTGCCATGCAATGACTACTATGACATGGCATGTTCTGTCTAATTTGAAGGAGGATGGAGCACGTGCATGACCGTCTTTAACCAAAAGTCCGATACCATTGCTAATTGTTAACTTGGTTTGCTGCAGTCAGCTTGACAAAGCCATGCCAGAATATGAAAAGGTTTATTTCTTCAATGGCACCAGAGTTCCTGATACAATCAATTCGTTGTACATGCAGAGAGCATTAAGTTATATAAACTACTTAGCATGCATGGCTAATAATGATTTTGGAAATGTTCAGCTTGTCATATCTTTCTTGAAAGCTGAAATCTATGTTGCCTGCTTCTAATGTTGTAACGATTCTTTTAATGCATCCAAGAAACCAAACATACATGAAATGATACAGCATGGCTTGCATATCTGCTACCCAATATCTGGAATTCTGTTGTATAGTTACCCGATATCTGCAGAAAAGCAAAGCCACCTGATCTTAGAATATTTTATTACCATCCTGTGTTCAAAAATAATTAGAACTGGCATACTGAAAATGGGACATTTGCAAACTATATTTTGCCATGCTTGGAAATTGTTTAGAAAGTCTAAATTACAATGGCAATACAATATCGAAGAAGAGAAAGCATTCAATTAATCTCCAACTTGTCCAAAATCAATGAAATATAGCATGGGATGAAAAGTGGAATGCAAGTAGATGTTAAAATACAAAATCTGTCAGGTCAGCTTCTAATGCTCAGGCATCTTTTTCTGCCTTCCTCTGGATTTCCCCTACACATGATGGCTTACGTTTATCAAAATGGTCCACAAATGTTAGGACATCATCCCTGCTGCATGTTCAAAATGATACCAGAATGAATGTGTAGCTGCCACCAACTTCTGCAATTCTGCAAGAATGTAATTCACATAAATAACCGATGATTTTGTTAAGTAACCGATGATTTTGTTGCATAGATAACAGTTAAGGACATAAGATTACACTGTAGCCAAGAGATAAGACTTTACTCGCCTGTTTAAGACGTGGTTGCTATCAATGGGCTCAACATTGTTTTGAAATCAGAGCCGTCACCACATTGCATGAGACAGTTGCAAAGGCACAATATGCTTTTCTAGTGCCATATCAATCATAAATGTTGTAGCAGCTTCCTATTTCACAGTGGAACTGACCAGCTTTGCTGCATGTTCTGCTGGTGTTTGGAGATGTAACATTTACTAACCAAACTTCTACTATTACAACTTCTACTAGTCAAGGTCTCCGAATTCTTGATCTTGAGCGCTTTACAAACTTATGCTTGCTGTGTAAGCATCTCCTCAATCAGCCAACAAGCCTAATTGTGTTTCGAGTACCTTCTATTGATCTTCAAGGCAAAAAAGGTACTTCTTCACAATGGAAATGTCAAAATCTAAGAAAGGCATGATGTTATAAATAATAAAACAACAGACAGAGCTAAACAATGTCAAAATCTAAGAAAGGCATGATGTTATAAATAATAAAACAACACACAGCTAAACAATCATAACTATTATCATTACTTTTTGAATCTATGTTGTATAAATATTGTAGCCAAATGGTTTTATGGCACTAGCCAACACTCAATAGATTCCCGAATATAAAAAGATCCTTTAGAGAAGGATCTGCAGGATCAATCCAGGATCTTTAAATTCCCCGTGAAGCCTTTCCGTGAAGAACCTGTTGGAAATTATAAAGTATGGCAAGGTCCCACCTTGCAACATCTGCAACCAGTGGATTGTTGGCATCAAGCTCCCAAATTTGAGAGTATTGTCTCCCATTCAGAATTAGACTAATGCTTTGCATAGGCAGAGAATTAACAGAAAATACATGTAGAAGTGTACCTACTCTAAAAATGAGTGCTTTTCTATCGGAGTATAGACCAAGGAAGCAACAAACTGCCCAAGTACCTGGACAGAGTTACAAGGCCAGCTGCAGGCTTTTCATCTAGCAGCAGGATGGTTGCTTTGGACTATCTGGAAAAGACGAAGATTGGTAATCTTCAAAGGTCTGGATGTGGCAGATAATCGTGTTCTCCAAGAAGCTCAAGGTTACATTGTAAAGTCGTATCATTGTTCTTCACTTGCCCCTCGCAAGAGGCGATTGATTTTTGAGGAGTATTTGGATGTGCACTCTTATGCTTAGGCAGGTTGCTTCACTCGGTGGGTCTCTGCTTATCCGCTGAGTTTTTATTCCTGTCTCTGCATTTATACTTGTATTTGACTCTTTGATTGAATAAAGTCTGACGTCCTTCAACAAAAAAAAACTGCTCAAGCTTCTGTAAGATTTCAAGATTTTGAAGGATAATTTCAAGTCTTTCATGCAAAGTGATGACACTATTTTAAGTTCTAGAAATTTATATTCACTAAAATATTATGAAACTCAGTGTATTTCTGGAAAAGGATGGAAGACATTGAAGGGAAAATCAGACATAAAGATGCTAAAGCTTGTCCTTACCTGTATTTGTTGTTTTTCTTGCATTATATCCAGAGATTTTGAAACTGCTTTGGAAGTCTGTAGTGTCCTGCCAATGGTGAAAAAAATGATTTGAACTCTGTTAATGCCATACTGTTCCAGTACCTGATAACAACCCATAAGCCATTGTCATCTATCAGAAGTTAGAAAAGTTACTTTTCAAAATCAGAGTTCGAAGAATATTTACCATGACGAACATCTGACAAACAGCTTCAACCTGCTGGATACCTTTATTAGCCAGATCATGTTCTGCAAAAACTCCGTTGTTCTAAAAGTTGGATAAATGTGAGGCATAAAACCTATTGCAAGTGTTCCAAGGTTATCTCCTAGTATTTCAAAAGAGGAAATGAGAAAGAATATATTTAATAGTAAAATAATTATTGAATCCAAACCTAAGCAAGCATTAAAATATGATTCTAATCAGGTAAAACAGTACGAAAAAATTGGCTTTTCAAGGAAATATACCTGATGTGGAGCTTTATCTTTGGACTCGTGTCTTGTCTTTAAGACATAATTTCTTGGAAGAATGTATTTCGCCTGGTTAGAAAACATGACCGAGTTCGTTCAGATAAAAAACCCTTGAAACTTAAAAGGGTGATTTAAAGAAGATTAGAAAAAAACAGAAAGATGGGTTATATTACCTTGCATGATGCCTCCAGCTACGATTCTCACTGCAAATTTGCTCTCCAACTTTCTATCAAATAGATACCATGCAGATTAGTCTTCACCTTACATAAATGCTCCAGACGCAGCAACTGTTATATGGAACATTTCTCAGTTCACGTTTTCACCATAAACTATTACTTAAAACATTTCTCACTTTATGTTTTTGTCGTGCAGATAGAACGACCGTGTTAGGACCAGCAGGAGAAAGCAGAAGCCAAAGTCTGATTAGTGTGAACTCTCCTCTTTAAAGAGCTGCCTCCAACTGCAGGTGATAAAGAAAAAAAGCATTAGAAATAGATCTGCATCAACTGGAGCATCCTTAGAGATCTCAGGAGATTAGGATTCGTACATAGGATATGAAAATTGCCTTCTTGCTTGGTTGCTCTCCTATCCATAATGAAAACTTCGCTCCAGCAAAGTTTTTGCTTCAAAGGTAAAGCACGCAATGCAGACTTCTCTCACGCGATCTCAAGCGGCCTTCTCCTGTGATTCTCCTAGGGCTGGCCGCTCCACGTTACAAAGTGCCAGTGTCGGCATCGAAAAACAGAGGGAAACAGATGGGGGAGTCCAAAATTAAACTTCAAGCGTCCCGAAAGGGGAGAGGGAACGCCGCATGCTGCGTAACATGCGGCATTCCAAGGCACGATTCCCAAACCCATTCCTTTTTAAAAAAGAAGACTAGTAAACGTGTGCCCGGCGTTGCCGGGCTAACGTTGGGAACATGTTAATCACGTCACTTAAAAAGCCTTTTGAAAAATCAGCATAAAAATATGGGTTTTAATCAAATTTGGACTTCAGCACAATTTGACATTGCAACGCCAAGCCAAGCCAAGCCTAAGTGCAAATTCAACAACCTTGGCATTCATGATTGGAAGGGCTCTAGGCAATTCCATATAGAGAGGATAAATATGGACATTGGTTCGTCCCCGTACAAAGGTGTAGAAACAGAAGGCTGAACATAGGTTATTTGATACAATCAGCAGCCAGAAACCATTTCCAGTTGCACGACCCAAGCTTTTCTTGCCAGAAGCTTGCACCGAAAAACGTTCATATGTAAGCAAGAAGATTACATCAAGAACCATGAGATCTGTAACTGCCATTTCTCATCTATGCACTTGAAATAGATATGGGTTCACAAAGCTGACAGAATTGATAGGTCCAATCATTTGAATTCCAAGAAAACCCGAAATATCAGGTTATCTACTTTTTCCCAGAAAAGAAAATGTGCCATACCACGTCATTTTCAAATTGAGGCTTGTGAAATAAACCATGCTCAAACCTATCGCACCACATTTGTCAGAAATATTCATGTGGCAGCAGAGCATATGTATAAATGGTCAACTTGTTACATTTCCAAAAGTTTGATTCTACATCCAGTTTGGAAATTCTACATCAGGTTTGACAATGATGAATAGTGTAACATATAATCCAAATGAAATGGACTCACAATTCAGCTGTAGCATGTGGGTTGGCAATAGTTTTTCATGTTCCAAAACTGGATATTCCTTCTGCATAAAGATAAATGCATTAGTTATATTTTAATCATTAACCAGCACTCAATTCCAAAACGTTGTAGGTAGGACAGAATGCAAAATATGCTGGTGCCATGTTCATAATGCAAAATACCAAATGTATCTCATTTAATTTTCATATTTACAAAAGTAAGAAAGCAAGGGTGCTTAGAATCCTATGGACAACCAAGTCATTTGATTTATCTGTTCTATAGGTTGTCCTAAACCACCCATTAGTTCCAAGTGGACTCACCATTCAGCTGTGGCCTATGGGTTAGCACTTGCTTTTCCTGTTTCAAAACCGGATATTCTTGCTGCAAAATGATAATTGCATTAGTTATACTCTCATCGTTAAACAACACTCAGTGAGATCTACTTTTGACATGCAACAGTTATATGTCGGCTATGATCCTGTGATCTGCTCTTGCATTGCAACAAAACATAAATGATGGAAGGCTTGAACAATAAATATTACAAACATGATGACTTTTTCAACTATTTATGAAGGCATCAGTGTATTCAAAGCAAAGCAATGATTTTGTAAAGGTAATTGTATGGCTTTCCATGTTTCTGACCACAAAAGACTTTCATCATGTGACCTTGTTGGCTACTATTCTTACACCATGTGCAACTATTTAAAAGCAAGAACTACATGGATTGACCTTACTGCGCAAACTTTATATTCGCACATTAAGCTGTTTGGTCAACTCCACCACACTACATAATAAAAGGGATCACTATATAAATCTAAATAGAACAAAAAAAGGAAGGACTAACCATGCAACCATGCAAAATACAGAGCCCCCATGATATTACCTCCTGCAAAAAATAAAATTTGCATAAGCCAATAGTGGTTGGTACTTTATTTCCAACACAAATATACTTGTGTTTGCCAAATGTTTTGAAAAATTCTAGCTTACCGAGTCTGATTGCTACAGGAACAACACTGCAAGCAAGGGTTCTACATCAATTTACAATTTTGAAAACCGCAAAACATTTTGTAACATACATAAGAAAAAATAATTTATACCTTGCTATTCTGGAATGATACATAATAAGCAATGCCATGGCTCTCCACGTAAAAGTCCAGTTGCTCAATATGCTGCAAAAAGAAAGTGTACATTCTATCTGTAAACATAAAGAAAAAAACAATAATTTTAGAGAACCCTGCCCTGCACCAGGGATCTTCAAGCAGTTGCATCCAAACCTTCAGGCAGCTGCCAAGAGCTCGTTGCTGCACCAGGAATCGATACATATACCAAAATCGTTGCATACATCTCTGAGTTTTGGAGGAGAAGAATGGGTTCTTAGGTGCCATTAGATTTGAAGCCACGGCGTCTGCCACTGTCTCAGAAATCATCTTCAAAAATTCGTTACCTATTCACAAAACAATCATAGGGAGATGCGTGTCATTATAAACCTACCGTTTAAGGTCTGAGAAGCAAAGTAGAGAGAACATAGAAGCAGAGGTCTTCTCAACATATGGCTTCTAAACATTTGCAAGTAGGTTAGAATATAAACTTGAGTTTGGCAAGGCCTGCAAATATTTGCTCTATACCTAGCACATTTAGGTATACAAAAATATCTGATGCATGACGTTCTCTACTTCACAGATAAAGAGACATTTGAAGTAGATGTTCCAGCAAGTATTAGAATATTGGGCTCATCATGATGCCCTTGGATCTGAGCAAAATGTTGAGCTGCAATAATGCAATAATATGTATTGCCACACAAATAGACTGGTCCAGATCCGTTAACTCTATTGCTGGAAAGGAAAGAACATAGCATACTCACTCCTCCTATTATGCTTACTACGTTTCTAAATTTCAGAAGAAAAACCAACTGGTTACCTTGTCTCAGACCTAGCTGTTTGCTCCTTAACTCTGCAGTTTTGAAAGAAAATGTCCTCCTTCTGTTTTGTGCCTGTAAAAACACACGATTAAGAGAAGGCAAAGACGAAAAACTTGAAAGAATCAACCCTAAAGGAAAAAAAACTTACATGAAGCTCCAGCCTACTATCTGAACCTGGAAGCTAACAATATGGGGAGGCATGCGTTTGCTGCCATATCACTAAAATTTCCATGTCATCCTCTTGCTTTATGCCAAACCAACCTCCCTGAAGAACAAAATTATAAAAAATAAAAAATATATGGACATTCTCACCTTTGTTTGGATGTTTTGCAGTAATGTAACCAACCAGAATGATGGTTTTGGAACCAAGAGAAAGTCAATAAGGTTTTTGGACACCTGGGAATATATCCACTGATTTCTCCACTAAATCGATTTCAAAAGCCACAAGTCTGCAACACATCATAACTGCAAGCAAGTTAGATCAGGAACATTAAAGAGAAAAACAACATTGCTTAAAATAGAGCAACATTTGTTAGCTCAAATGCAACTCGTATTGTTATACATAAAGGTTTTCAGTCCTTATCCCTTACTGGAGGCTTCCATTCATCCATTTAAATATGGTAAATGGTGGCTGAGAAAAGGGAAGGGCCCGAAGGATGTTTTGTTACATACAATAGCATGTGAGAATCATAGAAACTGGGCCTCTGTTAATAGGTGACATATTGAAGTAAAAGAAAATTATTACCTACATAGCCTGGTCACATGCACAGAGCCCAATCACAACATGTTACTGTTGTTTGGAAGAAAGACCTACCATAATGCTATGACAGTGAGAATACATCTCCATGATCACAGGACTTTTGAACAAATAACTGAAGACATTTCCTGCTATACATAGAATGTTTATAGTAGAGCAATAGAACGGTATATTAAGAGAATCAATCCTGAAACAACAATACCTTTTAACATTTTTGAGCTTATCCATAGATTATTTACTCCAGTCCACCTTTTATTCTTTCCTTACCTTCCATGCAATTCAAACTTGGTACCTCAATTCTAGTTCGTGGCATACATTGTACAACTTTACCAAGTTCTAGCATGACCTTTACCAAGGAATCATCTACAACAGAATGTATGAAGTTGCAGACACCTATATAAACATCAAATAGTAAAGAAAAAATTCCTAAATGTTAAGAAACATACCTCTTATGCATCCAAAAACAGAATAAATATTAGAGAAGCTTAGATTTGAAGCTATGAGAGACCTCAGAATATTATTTCCCGGAACCTCCTGTTACAAACACAAAAGAAAAAAAGAAAAAACTCTTTAGAGCTTCGCTCTTTACGCATCTACAGATGGAACTCACGAATTTGATAATGGAAAAATGTGACTTTCATTTTGCTTTGTTCAGTCAAGAAACAGGGAAGAGCGGTACCTGGGTATGAGCGGTCCAGTAAGGAATGGCATAAAGCTGCCCCATCGAACTCCCATCTCTAACCATGGCTGTTGCCTTCATCAATCAGAAATCTCTGTAAAAATCTATTAGGGTTCTATTGAGAAGCAAAAGTACCTGGTTAAAGACTACCTGAAATGCAAACGGGTCGAAACATAGAATCGAATGCAAGAGCTTAAGAAGTCAGACGATTCTTCTTGAACCCTAAGCCACCACGATTTTCCTTCCATGAGCAAGGCAGGACATGTAAACGGCAAGGATTAGAAGTGGAATCAAACCTCTTGAAGATCAAAAGAAATCAATAGATCTTGCGGAACCGGTGGCCTTGCAAAATCCAAGTTTGTTGTGCTCTGTTTTGGCGAACTCTAGCCGCCATGCTGCGTTACCCAAGAGAGAGAAAGTTGCTGCCGGAAAAATGAAGAGAAATAACAAAAATATTTTGAAAGAAGAAGTTTTGCCGGAAAAAGCGTTACATATGGCCGGAAAAAGCGTAACATCCGGCGGCCGGAAAGGGGACACCGGCATCAGCAAAAACCCCCAAAAACTTTTTAAGTAAGTAGATTTATTCGATACATATAATCAGTGTGAAGTTGGGGCATTGATATAGTGTGCTATTTTCGTTTTGGGTTGGGGGAGGGGTTTCAGGCAGTGGTTCGGACTATGATTTCCGTATAGTATTGTATAAAGAACAGTATAATTCGCCATGTGGGAGGAGCTTGAGTGTTTCATGCTATTTTGGGTGGTTTGAAATTACCTTTTTGCATGGATCTTTTTTGCAAAGTCTAAATTCCACAAAGCCGAATTTGGAAGGCACGAGGCATTTGATGTCCTGCCCTCTGGTGTGTGTACAGAGGGCGGCGTCTGGGAGAGGAAGGCCAACGCATCGGCCTGTTGCAGGTCTGATTTCTCCTCTGGTAGCAGCGCTTCGATTGCAGGAGCTTGGAAGGCGATGGAGGATGTTGGTGAGCGTGGTTCACTTTCCTAGAATTCCTGTGTGTGTTTGTGCAGGTTCAGTCAGAGGGCGTAGGCTAGAATTGCTTCCAGAGACGGCTGGGCATATAGTGTGCTATTTTCGTTTTGGGCTGGGCAAGAAGGCTGCAGGAGATTTGAATTCTTTTGTGTCTATGGAGGCTGGGCCAGGGGGCATAGGCCAGGCCAGAAGGCTGCAGCATGCAGATGAGAAGAGATGCACGTTTGAAAGTGAAGGTATACAGGATGGTGGAGCAGAGGCTCTTGCTGGCCGCCAAGACCATTTCTGATTTCTGGCAAGAAGATCGATCACGAAATGGCTCTGATCATACCGGACTTGAATGCCACGGGATACACCTACAAGGAAATGTACAGGCAAGAAAAGCATTACGCCACACAAGAAGAAATCGAGTCTGTTTGGGGACCGAAAGTATTAGGAAAATCCACTTACAGGTGGGTTGCATTCTAGATTCGGGGATGCCCATGATTCTCTGTTGTTTAGAATATTGTTTTGTTTCATCATGCAGGTTGAAGAATCTGAGCAAGGAGAGGTATAATGAATATATGTGCCTTTACAAAAAAAAATCACAGCGGTGAAGTGTGCCCGGGGAGGCATGGCCTCACGGACTATGGTCGCTATGTATTACCTTCACACAAAAGGAAAAGAAATAAACCTGGTTGAGTTTCCGCAACAATTAAGAGAAAAAGGGTCTCAAGACTCTCCGTCCCAACGTAAGAGGAAGCATGCAAGCATTTCAAATAGTGTGGAAGCAGAGCAACCTACCACAGATGATGTTTCCTCTCTTGAAATGACTAGGCCACAATTCAAGCCTCCTCAAGCTGTAAGAAGAATCTCGGGGAAAATCACCGAAAAAAATAGGTACTTTTCAACCCTCTTCTTCCGGAACCACCATATGATGCAATTTAATATTGGAACTGTTATTTTCCAGCAAGGTCTAGCAAGCTTGAACAATCAGGTACACCACTTACTTCTTCATTTGGGTGTGTTGTGAGTTATGTGTAGGAAATTTGTGCCGCTAGTTTCGAAGTTGTGGTGGATAATTTCAGTTCACGATGAGTATGTAGCTCCAAATGTGTTACTGGGACGGGTCATATGGTGCCAATTATATGTTAATAATGTAGTTTGTAGCATATGTAGTGTCACATATAGTACCAAACAATGGTACCTTATCTGAATAGTGAATTGGCTTCCATATGTTTCTATACTTAGTGTCATATGTGATGTTAGATATATATGGTGATACTTGTGAATGGTGGATTTGCGCCATATGTGGTGCCAAGCGCTTTGCGCTAAATATTGCACCATGCTATCTGCCACATATGGGGTGGTGGATGCCGGATGTGGTACCTTCTTTGCATTGTGGTGCCACATGTGGTGTCTAATGTGGCACCACTATGGATCCACATTTTGCACCACATGTGGTGTCTTTTGACGCCATTTGTGGTGCGGGCAATGGATTGCCATATGTGGTGCCTTGGGTGCATTGTGGTGCCATAGGTGGTGTGTCACGTGGCACCAGTTTGGTGCCACATGCCACACCACATGTGGTGAATATGACGCCACCCTGGTGCCACATGCCGCACCACATGTGGTGAATATGACGCCATTTGTGGTGCAAAGTTTGTCATGATGGAATTTGTGGTGTGTAAAGTGGTGCTGTTGTGTCATGTGGTACTAACCTTGGATTACTTTCCGGTTGAATTCAACAGACACGGGAGAATGGATCAACTCTACAAGATCGGAAGTGATTGATTAGGTGTAAGGCAAGATCGAAGTGGTGATTCGGTGTAAGTCCTTTCGGCCTCTTGAGGTACTTCATAACAAAATTCCTGAAGTGCTTAGTATAATTGTATTCTCATTGACAAATTTATGTTCTCTTTGCGGGATTTGCAATCACCATTGCATTGAGAATTGCTATCATGAATTTTCTACAAAGATGGGTACAAGCCTTAGGTGTGAGTAGGGAGGATCAAAAGCAACTTCAAGCTACTGAGGCACTTACAAGTGAGCACTTATAGGTAGCTTAGTTTACATGCTAAGGGCCTGATGTAAGGGACAGATGCCAATTAGGATTAGTGGACTTCCTAATCTTTCACCCTGGCTTAGTCTCTTTCGTTTGTCCTGTTTGATGTGTCTAATTTGCCCCCTAGGATGAGGTCGCTCACTCATTTTAGGTGGCTTAATTAGATACATCAGGTGAAACTTCGAAATGAGAGTAAGCCCGGCTTAGTCTCCTTCGTTTTTCTTTCTTGTGTATCTAATTTGCCCCCTAGGATGACATCGCCACTCGGTGGCTTAATTAGATACATCAACAGAAACTCGAAAAGGAGTAAGCCCGACATAAAACAAGATCCTGGCTGGCTTAGTCTCTTTTGCTTCTCCTGTTTTGTGTATCTAAAGTGCCCCCTAGGATTGCTGAATGCGGATTGCTGAATGCAGTCACCAATACCATCTTCCATGTCCTTTCCGGCCTCTTGAGGTACTTCATAACAAAATTCTGAAGTGCTTAGTATAATTGTATTCTCATTGACAAATTTGCGTTCTTTTTGCGGGATTTGCAATCATCATTGCATTGAGAATTGCTGTCATGAATTTTCTACAAAGCATGGGTACAAGCCTTAGGTGTGAGTAGGGAGGATCAAAAGCAACTTCAAGCTACTGAGGCACTTACAGGTGAGCACTTATAGGTAGCTTAGTTTACATGCTAAGGGCCTGATGTAAGGGACAGATACATCAAGCAGGAAACTCGAAAAGAGAGTAAGCCCGGCTTAGTCTCCTTCGCTTTTTCGCTTTTCGCGGTATCTAATTTGCCCCTAGGATGACATCGCTCACTCGGTGGCGAATTAGATACATCAAGCAGGAAACTCGAAAAGGGAGTAAGCCCGACATAAAACAAGATCCTGGCTGGCTTAGTCTCTTTTGCTTCTCCTGTTTTGTGTATCTAAAGTGCCAAGTCAAGTCAAGCTCCAGTAGGTGCTCCAACTGGACAACAATCTGCCAGATCAGCAGATGCATTAAGTCATGCTCCACACCAATCTGCCAAATCAGCACATGCATCAGCACTACCACCCCAATTCTGGGACCACACCTAAAAACAACAGTAACAAAAAGACAACATGTCGTTGTTCCAAAAAATCTACATGTGGTTATGTGGAGGTGTGGTTTATTAAGGAGGCGGTGTAGTTTTTTTTATGGAGCTATAGTTTTTTTTTTTTGAAGGTGTGGTCTTTTTTTGAGGTGTCGTTTTTTTTAAAGAAGTGTTGCTTATTTTTTTGAGGGGGTGTTGTTTTTAAGAAGGTGTTGTTTTTTGAGGTGTAATTTATAACTAGGTGTAGTTTTTAAGAGTCGTTTTTTATGGAAGTATAGTTTTTTGAAGTGTGGTTTATAAGGAGGTATAGTTTTTAAGTGGTTGTTTTTTAAGGAAGTATGGTTTTCTGAAGTGGTATGATTTTTTTAATCGAAGTGTTGTTTTTTGAGGTGTCGTTTATAAGTGGGTGTAGATTTTAAATAGCTGTTTTTTAAAGAAGTATGGTTTTTTGAAGTGTGGTTTATAAGCGGGTGTAGTTTTTAAGTGGCTATTTTTTAATGAAGTATGGTTTTCTGAAGTGGTGTAGTTTATAACTAGGTGTAGTGTTTAAGAAGCTATTTTTAAGGAAATATGATTTTTTTTTGTGTGGTTTATATAACTAGGTATAGTTTTTACGTAGCTATTTTTTAAAGTAAGTATGGTTTTTTAATGTGTGGTTTTTAGTGTAGTTTTTAAGTGGTTTTTTTTTTTTTACAGAAGTGTGATTTTCTGAAGTGGCGTAGTTTTTACGCAGCTATTTCTTAAGGAAGTATGGTTTTTTTGAGGATATTTCTTAAGCAAAGCTCCACCACCTGGAATATTGTTTGTGTGCTCAACTTTGGGAATGTATCGTATTGTTTTACATTCGTGAAAAATAACTTCAACGGTTAGATCCAACCACTACAAGAGAATGAGCATCACACTAACCCCAAATTTCGCTCTATGTGTAGTTTTTCGCTGTCTTTTTTTGAAGAAAAACAACACTTAAAGCCCACCTGTTGTATTGTTCCGAAAATGCTAGAAACAACGTGTAGTTTTTGGCTAAAAAGTCTATGCATAAAAAATTGACAGCCTTTTGAAAAAAAATCAATGCATTGTTTTTAGGTGTTGTTTTTTTTTGTAACATGTGTTTTTACAGAATATCAACATATGGTTTTTGAAGATAGTAGTTGTTTTTACTAAAAAATCAACATGTGGTTTAACAGAATATCCGCGTGAATAGTAGTTGTTTTCAAGTGTTGTTTTTACTATATAATAGAAAGGTGTAGTTTTTAAGTGTAGTTATTACAGGTAGAAAACTTGTGTGGTTTTTTAGGGTACAAATTTGGTTTCTATATATTGTTTTTAAGCAACCTACCATTGTTTCCTTCAAAAATATATATGCTTTTAAGCAATCTAACGTTGTTTTTTTAAATTACTAACGTTGTTTCCTTAAAAAAGAGATATGCTTTTTTTTTTTTAATTTCCTAACATTGTTTCGTTCAAAAAACCAAACCTATTCCTTTTATCTTTGGGGATTGTATTTGTTGTTGTTTAGCTCTTATTCAATAGTCAAGACATTCATATATTTTGAATATTTCGAATTCTTGATTGTAAACGAAGGTATATTGTGAATATTTTGAATTCTTCATAGTAAAACAAAGGCATTGAGACAAATAATATGATCATCCTTATTCACACGGGGGGTGACTCCGGTCAACGAGAGCTGTTGGATAGGCATATTCACCCCAAATTCCTTAATCTACACCGTACGTAAAGTTCCTCGTTTGTGGGGTATGTAAGTACAAAATTTGCTATACTGTATAATAAGATTTGCAAAATACTATAAGATTTGAAGCAAAATACTATATGGTGTTGATTTTGTACGCGCGAAATGTAATTATAAGGGCTCTCGCTGCCCTACGTCACCCCCCGTGTGAATATGCACCCAAATCAAAGGGGGTTTAAGGGGGATTTTAATTTAAATGCGTTGGATTCAATGGTTGTGTTAATTAATGTTAATGGTAGTTATATGTTGGTTGTTATACTAAAAAAAATTTTGGGCCCTTCGGGCCCTAAAAAAAGCAAACATATGTAAAAACATGTGAAACATGCAAAACCTGTATCAGTATGTAATATTTAATATGCAATATCTAATATGTGTCGTGGTTGATGCCAGAACATGGATAACAAACCTATTCACAATGTCATATAACAACAATGTTTTAAGATATACATCAATAAATGAAATGCCTTTTGGAACAATGGATATGAAGAGTAACTGCAATATCTAAAATATTTGTGCATGCAATCCAATCCATGTGCACAAAATTCGCTGAATGCAGTGCCGAGTTATAGCCATTTTTCTTTTTGAACACCATGCTACAAGCCTTTGCATATATTTAAAATTCTGGCTTTCTAGCTGCAAATATTTGCAACAAATAATAATTGTATTAGCAGATTGAAAATATCGCCACGATTGTCACCGAGAAGGAGATAACGTGGCAAAATAAAGGGAAGAACCATGGAAGTGGACATACCCATGGAAGAAAAGAGAAGATTGTCGTCGCCTTATGGGCAAAACCAGAAAAGAAATATCAATGGTGACAAGGAACGGGCTACAGCAATAGCGGTTGAAGAAGAAACTTTAGGAATAAAGGTGCAAGCCGAGATTGGAGAATAAAAACAATTGAAGAATAAAAAAGGAACTAAAGGGAAAGGAATATGTGGAATTGCAAAAGAAATAACTAAGGCAAGGGATAAAGGGAAGACCAGATTGGGAACCATTGGAAAGAAGAAAATTATTGACATGGATAAATTGTAACAAAAGGGGAAATATTTGGGGCAAGAATTCTGAACGGACGGGAGCTCTTGGCCGGAATGATTGCGTGAAAAGCAATGGCAGGATTGCATGCTCAGGATACGCCTCAGCTTACTGCCGATAAGAAAAGGGCTTCGCTGAAGACGGCTACAGATTGGTTGTCACAGATCACAAGCAGTCAGATCAAAGCCGACTTGATTAAAGGAAAAGGGAAGGATCGTTTTAGGGAATCAAAAGTAAATCAGGGCTGATGACTCTGGCATCAGAGAAAACTGCAGAAGAAGCGGCCGGATTTGACTAAATAAATCGAGAAATCTGTTTCAAAAGGTCGTTAGGGTTCAATCTTGGTGAGATTGGGCTGTGTGCAGCCGATTAAGATAATCAAAGGCCATTCGGGATCGAAGAGTCAGCAGCAACCAAAGTGTTAACCAAAGGCGTAAGAATTTGGAGCAGCCGAACCGGAGAATCGAAGCCATCAGGTGCAAGATTTGATCATCTAAGAACCTACCATCTAAGAGCTATGGAGGTGCTAACATAAAACCAACGATCCGCTTTGCCTCGAACCCCAAGAACCTATCATCTAAGAAAAACCAAGAGCCCTAAAACTACAGGCTCCACCGAGGAACCAAGCACCGATGAACCAGCTCCCACAAGCACAAGCAAATAGAAGCATGCATCTGCATAAAACCGGAAGGCCTCTGCTCTCCTGGAACTGCCCTGCATAGAAGTTGATTTATCCACGGTCCGGTAGCACAAGCAAATAGAAGCATAGCTCAGCCTAACAAAAGCTAGAGACCTTCTCCATTCTATCGGATTAGCTTCTATATTCTACACAGCCTAGCATGTTCAGCCCCTAAAATAAAAAGAGGGCTTTTGTTGTGAGCCCTTGGATGTTGGACCATTGAAAAAAAAAAGCTAAATCAACGACTAAGAAATGGTGCACTCTAGATGTACGCATTAGTACATCCATTCAAATACGCCATGAAATCTTAGGAAAACCTTTGTGAAAAGCGTACAAAAACACAAAGAAAACCCCCTGTTATTATGCTACATATTGAATGAAAGAAACAGAAGGAAATAAAATACAAATCATTCAAACCATTCTGTTCTTGTCTTTATTATTCAACCACTGGACCTCTAAAAGACTGTATTTGCAATCTGTTTACAAGATTCCAGATGTATGATAATCTTCTGGATTTTGCAATGGCCTTTGAAACTCATTAACCTGATCTTGAAGGGTCATTACCGTAAAACTGTCAGAGATGCCATGAACATGGCTGGAGGCCTTCAGCAGAGGGACATTGAGATTGAAATAAGTCTTAGAAATAACAACTGTCCAAATTTTTCGACTGGCATTTCATTCTGCAGAGCACTGCAAGGCATGAAATTAGCAGGTAGCAACACAAAAGCAAAGCAAAACCAATATAAAAATTCAGAGCGTACCTTGGTAGTGGTCGGCCAGTGAAGGAGTTGCAGAGAAAGCAATGGCATCCTGGTCAGCCAGTGAAGTAGTCGCCTCTTCTCATTCTTCCTTTTAACAAAACAGGTGAGGCATTCAAATGCTGATGATCCTAAGATTAAAGACGACTACATCTTCCTCCAACGAATCTGAAAATAACACAAATGGAGCTTCAAGTAGGGTCGACTGCCGGATTTGCACAGTTGGAGCTTCAAGTTGGGTCGGAAGCCCTCATTGCTTTCTCTTTTTCTGCATTCCTTGAAGGACAAGCAAAGCCCAGCTCCTTGAGAATCAAATCCTGGCCGAAATGTCCGCCACTGCTTTTAGGTAAAACTAGAATGGAAAAAACATGTTTGCCATCGCCAAAGACGCCATAGCCCATCCGCCGGACCGCCATCGCCATAGCCATCCGGATCTGCCGGGGTTCCGCCATCGCCATGGCCGCCGGAACTACCATCGCCATAGCCACCGGAACTACCATCGCTTATAGCTCGCTGCTGCTCAAGATAACGCCATAGCTTGCGAGAGAAAGAAACACAAGATGCACAATGGCCGGATAATCTCGGATTTCAATCTCGGCCCTTCATTTTAGTAGCCAAGAATATCATAGGACTAGGATCAACATCTATACCATTCATCTTTGAGTTAATCGAACCGCTAAATAAAGATCAATAAGATCTAAGGACTCGGATCAAGATCTCAGGCCGATCTATCTCGCCTTTGACAAAAATCACGCCGATATATAAAATATTATTTTATTTTCCACGCCTAGCAAATTCATTATTTTATGGGAAAATTATAAAAATACCCCCAGTATTTTCACAAATTGTTAAAATGCCCCCTGCCCGCTAAGAATACCCATGTTTTGCCCCCGAGATTTAATTATTAAAATGCCCCCGCCTAAGTGCAACCTTTTGTGTTTTTTTTTTTTAAGTTTTAACCATTGTTAAACCATTAAATTATCACGATAAACAATGGATACACCAAAATGTGCAAATACGTGCACATGCCGCTGGTTCGATCAAGCCCAAGCTCGAACCTAATAAGCTCCAATGAACGAAGCACATGCGCCTAAATCATATGCAAACCATAACCCAACATCAAGAAACCAAAGAGCCTAGTCGCCGCCATCAGACATATTTGAAAAGGCAGCCAACATGCCACCTAGGCTCAAACATGCCAAGGTGGCTCAAACATGCCAAGATGGCTCCAACATGCCACCTAGGCTCCAACATGCCAAGGTGGCTCAAAAATGCCAAGGTGGCTCAAACATGCCAAGGTGGCCACCTAGGCTCCAACATGCCACTTAGGCTCAAACACGCCATCTAGGCTCAACATGTCAAGGTGGCTCAAACACGCCATCTAGGCTCAAACACGCCCACCTAGGCTCCAACATGCCTAGGTGGCTTAACCATGCCACCTAGGCTCGAACGTGCCTAGGTGGCTCAAACATGCCACCTAGGCTCCAACATGAAAAGGTGGCTCAAACATGCCCACCTAGGCTCCAACATGCCAAGGTGGCTCAAACATGCCAAGTGGGCTCCAAAATGCCACCTAGGCTCCAACATGCCGAGGTGGCTCAAACATGCCACCTAGGCTCCAACACGCCACCTAGGCTCCAACATGCCAAGCTGGCTCAACCATGCCACGTGGGCTCCAACATGCCAAGGTGGCTCAAACACGCCACCTAGGCTCCAACCGTAATGATTGGATTGCATGTATGTTAAAAAATGGTGCTGCACGTAGTTATCTGCAACCTAGTTATCTGTAAAAACAACCACGTTTCGACCTCTGAAACGTAAACCATATGTGGTGCTAGGTTATTGTAGGGTTTACGTTATGGAGATCGAGTTTTGGTCGTTTGCACTTGGGACATGGTCAAGAAGTTGCAGTTGAAGACGCAAAGCAATAGGAACTGACGGACATGGGTTTGGATCTATTTTCCTTCCATTGTGGCAATTAGAAATCAAGAGCTAATTGTATACAGATTGTCTTGAATAGAAGCGCTCAAAAGAGTTGGAATTATTGACCTTGTCATAATTTCTAATGCATTCTAAAAACTTTACTCATGTGGCTTGTCTTCCTCTCCCATGGCCACTAAATCATTGTGGGATACGCGTATATAAGGTGACACTTCTTAGGTGTGTTAGTTCATATGCATGCTTTTATATGGATATGGTGTGTTAGAACCTCCAGGTTGTTTAAGAATAGAATAGAATAGAATAGAATAGAATAGAATAGAATAGAACAGAATAGATTTTTTATCGTTCACGGAGACAAATTGGCCTATGGGATCCAAACAAAAAGAGAGCAGCAAGCGCATTACTGTCAGGATTTAAGGCAACCAATCTTTATCCAAATGTATGCAAAAAGGCATCAATTACATGAGGATCCCTAAAGCAAAATGAGGTAGTTGCACTCAGATCTAAATATCTCGAGCTGCGTTGATCTTGTTCAAATGATTTTTGGAGGAGAACCAGCGAAAAGTTGTAGTGAAATGTATGAAAAAATTTGGCTCAATTTGGATTGAAATGTCTGAGAAAATTGAGTTCAAAGTTGGAGGAAAATTTGGCCAGTGCACTACCTTGGAACAAAACAATGTCTGCACACTCAAATGATGATATCTCGAGTTTAACTAAACAATTTTGCATGAATTTTAAAAGACTATCAGAGAAAAGTTGTAGGAACATGTGGGAAAAAACTTTGCCGAATTTGGAACTGGGATGATGGAGAAAAACGAGTTTAAAGTGGATCCGAAATTTTGTCAGTGAACTGTCACAGAAAATCAGCAAGTAGTTTTTTGGATCATCAAGTAGTTTTTTTGCACAACTTCAACTAACACAGGTTTAAATATGTCCTAATATAATGTTGACCATCAACCTGGCTGGCTTAACAATCAAACACAAGAAGCCAACTTGAAACTATGGTCAAATTGGGGTTAGAACCTCCAGATCACTTAAGGCGATCAATCTATGCAAGAAAATTTCAATAGGATAGCTCAAAAGTTCATATGTTCATACCTTTCCCATTTCTAGAAAATGGTAGCAGTACTCAAATCGAGGTGGCATGCGGAGATAAATTGATTCTTGATTATTGATTACTCACACTGATAGAGAAAAGTTGTTGGAAAGCAATGGTGAAAACTTTGGCCAATTCTGAGCTCAGATCTCTGAGATATTCGAGTTCAAAGTCGATTGCAAAATTTGGTCAATGAAAGCCAAAATAAATGAGGATTTTGAGTTGCTAATGGAGTTTTGAGAAATTCCAAAGCTGAGGTGTGCCAAAAGGAGTTGTGATATGGGGCAAGTGGTCAAATTTGTGCAATCGATTTGCAAAACACATCAAGAATAGTCTCAAACAACATGCAAATGTCTGCAATATGAGTTTGGACTAGTTTATTTTGAAAATTTTGAAGCATATAAGTACGAATGGTTGCTATGAGAGATTGCAAAATTTGTTCTTTGCAAAAATTATGGAAGATGACATGGCATGTGTATGATGAGGTGGTAAAGATGAGTGAGCTGAGGTGGCAAAAGATGAACGGGTGGAAAAGCAAAGAATTTGCCTAGAGAACTATGGTGACATGGCATTCCTTTGGATAGTGTGCTATGTGGCATGATGACTAAGCATTTATGCACTTTAGATAGAAAAATGACTAGGTCAATTAAAAGAAAAGGGAGATTTCTTTAGTGTAATAAGTAGGTAATAGTGGCAAGCAAGATGATGTGGCACTGGAAATGATGAGGTGCCATAAGAGAGAGAAACCAAACTTCTTTCTTTTTGAAAATGTGACTTTTACAAAAGTTATAGGTGATGACATGGCATGAGCATGCGAGATGGCAACTATGAGTGACATGGCAAAAGACGAAGGGATAGAAAAATGAAGAATTTGCCTCGGCAATTTGCAACTTGTTAGAAGAAGCATATTCACCTACTGGGACCCCCTAGATTTTGTGGAGAATAACCCCCTACTGGGACCCCCTTCCTGGAGTGAAGTTATTTTGCTGCATATCATAGCATTGTTAGTATTGGTTACGTATCTCATAAACCAATTGGTTTTGGTTATTCCTCCTCTTCTTATTAGAATGAGTCTTTTAAGTGCACAAATAATAGCATAGGCTAGGTTCGGAAAATGGGTCATCCAAAAAATTTAGTGGTCCTTGTTGCCTTTCACCCCCTAGACCCATAGCTTGTTATAAAATAATTTTAAAATTCTCTTTAGTATTGCTTAGGACATGGATGTCAGGTTTTGATGATTTCTCTACACTCTTCTTATTATGCATACGTGATGCTTTCGAGAAGCTTGATATTCAGCACGTTGTGAATTCAATATTGAAACATGAGGTAACCAGGATTTTTCATGGAAACTTAGTAATATCTCATATGGGTTAGTATTTCACGGGTTCTGACATCCATTGTCATGTCCAATAGCCTTGTTATGGATGGCTAGTGGTGACTCTCGCCTTATTTGCTTTGTGCAGATTGTTAGGGTTTTCTATTCCCCTCAAATTATTCAATTTGTCACTAAACTTGTTGCATACATGTTTATTATTTGCTCTTTTTTTATATGTGCCTTCTTCTATAGTTATTAGAAGTCATGTGGCTCTAGATACCACAACCATCTTATAGAATGTATAGATTTACATGAAGGGCTCAGAAGGCTAATGCATCATTCTTGTTTGGTACGATTCAAGATCAACAATTGCATTAACTCCCTTTGTCGCACCTTGAAACCCCTCAGATTTGAATTGTGCTTGTCCTTTGATAGTTTATATGGTAGGCCCCGACACCCATCTTGGGTTCATGTCATATTTCGTGTAGCATTCCATGATTTGTATTTTCTCTAACAAATAGATTAAATAGTAAAAGCTTATGAGTTTGACTTAAAGTGGGCGGTTCAAATTGAATTGGTTTTGAAGGTCTCATGAGTCCTCGTGTATCTGCTCTCACCTTCGTAAATCAATTTAAAGTCGAGGGATGCGTAATTGCTATATAACTAGTAGAGCCAGAGAGATTATGTCTTATATCCTGTTGATTAGATTAAGGCATTTCAATATTAATGCAAAGAAGCTAGATTATGCAACAGGAAAGCCTAAATGGTCAAGCAAATTTGAAACAGAAAACAGAGTACCCAGGAGCAAGATGACCCAGGACTCCTATTTTGAATTGAAATGCAATGGTTCTATGGCAACATAGAACCATCATTCTTGGAGAAGACGGGCCCTTTTTTGGAACGTCTATTTTTTCCATAAGATCTTTTTTACAGATTATATATCTCATCAGTTCTAGGTTTTCATCATCGGCCTTCCTCTTGAGCGTTCCATCTTTTTGTGTTTTGCCTTCCTACTTTTTGTGTTTCTTGAGCGTTCCATCTTTTTGTGTTTTGCCTTCCTACTTTTTGTGTTTGTAGTTTGTAGACGTAGGCTTCTTTTCATCTAGCAATCTGTAGTTTGTAGATGGGTTGCTTTTTCATTCTGCTTCTAGAAGATGGTCCTTTGCTTTTTCATGTTTGTTTCTAGAAGATTGTTCTCTTTTTTGCTCTTGCTTTCGTTCTCTGCTTCTCTCTGGGTTTTTGTTTCTTCTTGTACCATTTCGTTTTGCCTCATGGTTTGTTTCTTCTTATACCATTTCGTTTTGCCTCACGGTTATCAATTGCTCATGAGATTGTCTCATAAGCATCATGAATTTTACTTAGATCCATTTATCCATTGTGATGCTAAATAGAGTTTGTGAATAGTTTCCTGGACATTGCTTTTTTCTTACTCATTCTAAATCCCGAAAACATGATGTCTTGCCGGATCCTCGTTTTGTGTTTTTGTTGCATAATCAGTGACAAAATTTTCTTTAACTGTCTCCTGCTTTTTATATTTGTACAGTCCAATTTCCTTTGATGAGCCCTGTGCTACAACGGTAACAACATATAGTTGGTGTCCAGCTGTGGTTCAAGCTAGTGACCGTTAAAATTTCATCTATCTTGTTAGGCTAAAAATTATTAAGTTACTAGGTCGATTTTGCTCCTTCACGTCCACGTATGGATCTGTGAACACCTAATCCGTCTACCGGCTGTAACGTGGGAAGCCCCAGAGATCCGGCTATCCTCTTCCTAAAATCGGCCAATTCGTTAGCAAATCTTCCTTCTGATCCAGACCCAAATCGTTTCTGCATGCATTTCGCCCTAGAATGGGTAGTTCATCTCTCATGCCACTTTCGGGTAATGCCTCCATATCTAAACCTGTCGAACAGAGCAAAAAGATGCGGTTGTTTTTCCTCTAGCTTTAGTCTTCTAGCTTAATCAGTCGTCCTCTAGTTTCTATTTTTCTTCTGCCATGTTTAGCCTTAGAGCATAATTTAGCAGATTTGGCCTGTAGATCCGGACTGTAAGCAGATTCAGCCTGTAAATCCGGAATTCGTGCATTGGATTTTTATTTCTTTTCCTATTATGAGTCGTTCTTAGCTTTGTCCTTTTTCTTAGCATGAGCTTTTTGTCTCTCCAGAATCGGTACTTACATGTCTACTTTTGTGATCTTTCTATTTAGAGCTTTATGTGCAAATCGAGGGTTGAAGCATGAATCTAGAGGCGAGGCCTGCTAGATAATTCTAAGTTTTCTATGGACCGATGGTCTTGCGTCAGATATCTTCTCTCGATTCTGTGCATGAGTGTTGTGTTTCAACTCGTATCTGTAGAAGCTTGATGCTACTCATGTCTATGCATCCAATTATCTGCACCTTTCTTAAAGAGCAAATCGTTAAAAATTGGCTATGCATGCTTTGAAAGCATCATCCAGAATCGTCTGATTGCTATGTTCCATGCCTTCTGCATGCACTTAGAGTTCCAGGCAGTGCCATGGCAGCAAGGCACTGGTTTCTCCATTTTAATACTTTCAAGGGTAGCTTTATAAGCATCTGCTTCAGCTTTTAGAAGCTCGTTTTCTAAGACCTTCATTCTCATGTCCTCATTCTCTTCTGCCAGCTTCTTCTTCTCCCTATTAATAATCTTAAGCCGCTTCAATGCCATATCCACCCGTGATTCCTAACTTTTCTTTCTCTCCGAGGCTACTTTTTTTACGCCTCCATATATTTTGTTGTCGGGTTCACATTGCTCACCTTCTAGCCTATACGCAATCATTTAGATAATCTTGAATCCTAGCATCACATTCTACTTTCATGGATCTCACCAGTAAGTCTGCTTCCTCAACTCTTTGTTCCATGTTGATAAGTTTACCATCCCATTCTTTCTTTCCAGCTTAAAATTTTTATAGCTTTTGCTGGCCTCCGAGTATAGCCTTTCCTTTTTATCATGCATGAGTGAAATTTGTTGCATTAGATGCTGTATTTTATTCTCTAGTTGGCGTGACATGCCTAGTTTTTCCACACATGTCCGCTCATGGAGCTGTTCAAACTTTGACTTTCTATTGCCTCATTCAAACATGTGTTCATGTGTCCTCTCTCTTTGTTGTATTCCTTATGTCTCTTGTCAAGTTCTATTTCTAACCTTGAAACCTCACTTTCAACTTAAGCGAGAGATGATACTGATGATTCAAATCGGTGATTTGCAACTGATAAGTTCAATCTCATTTATTTGCGTGTCTTTAATATGGCCTACTAATGCTTTTATGTTTTCAAGATGTCCCTGTGGCTTCATCTTCCATCCGCTTTATCTCCAACTCAAACTTCTCATTTGCTCATTATAGACCTTGCATCTTTCTTCTAAATCGGATTTCTTGGTTTTCGAGTGCTTCAAGTTCTTTCCTTATATCATTGTTCTTATTAACAAGTTCAATAGCATGGATTCCCAACTCTCCATTTTTGAACCTTTATGCTTCCTTCTCCTCCATGCAGCAAATTAGGTGTTAGTATACCTGTGTTCTAAGGTCATCTGGCCCCAGTTTTGCTTGTAGAATTTGCAATGTCGTTCATCCGGCCCCTTTGTTTTGCTTGTAGAATTTGCAATGTCGTTTGTTCATCTTAAACGCTAAGAGAATATGCCTCCATTAATGAAAGTGCAATTGCTATTGCATAACTAGCTGCAATCTATAAGGTTCATCATATTTGTCAATTTTACAAGAAGTTGTTCGACACATGCAAAAATAATAGTTGGACATGTATTGCTCATATGGAATACATGTGCCTTTTGCTCAGCACATGCATATGTCTCATCACCTATTGCAGATTTGAGAATAACCTCTTGCCAAACTCTAGTTTTTTTCTCTCAGAATATTCCAAATCTCGACTATCATTTTTGAATCTAGATTCCTCTTCTTTTCAGGCGCTTGCACTATAGACTTCAAAGAAGGTATTCTTTGTGCATACAGACTTCTTCATCATGATCATGCACTATTAGCAGATTTAGGAACCGAGATAGTTGAACTTTGATAGTTGAACTTTGATAGTTGAACTTTGCTTCACCGCATCGCCTTCATCCCAAAGACCTTATGATCATTTTCGCTCTCCAAACTTGGTTATGCATGTATCTTGAACTCTCCCTTGGTCTTGACATCTCATCTCACTTCTTGTTCAGACCACAATTTGGTCCATTTGCAATTTGGCCTTCCGTAAATTCTCTCCGGATTGCTCGATTGTGCCTCGCAGACTATCTTTTCGTGTTCACTCGAGGCAAATACTCTTCGTAGTTTTCTCGAGAGGCAAATGTTCTTCGTGACTTTTCCCCGAGGCAAATGCTTCGCGAACTATAATTTCGCGGCATTTTTTGACTTTGCAACCTTCTTTGTACCATTGACACGGAATGCATATTATTGGATCCATCATGCCGTGATGTTTTTTGGCTTTGCAGAAATGTTTCTCTGCTCTCTCACTGCACTTGAATCAATTCCTTCTTTAATATCAAGTCTGGATGGTTTCTTGAGCATTCTTTTGTGTTTTATCTTCCTATTTTCCTTCTTCTAGATATGTGTAGATTATTTGCTAAGTTCTCTAGCTATGATCAGAATCATTAATACCTTCAGATTATTTCTCTTGTCAATCTCAGACAGCCTAGTGCTTAAGTAGATTTAAATCTTAAATGGGTAAAGAATGTCTATCTAGTCTTTAACACTTTGCATGTTTTTCTGCCTTGCTTGCTTCAGAATTGCTTGTAGAATTGCTCTAGGTTTCAGAGCTTTTAAATCTCACGTGTTAACCGACTAAGCTATGCCATTATCGCAATATATATTTCGGCCTGTCTTGTTCATTTATATTATATCATACTGATTTATTTTTGTCATTTACTTTCTCTAATGTCTCTTTAGTTTTCTAGTTGGAACCTGGTTTGTTAACCCAGTGACCCACTTTTGACTTGTTGGGAACTATAGTTTTATTCTGGTTCAAAGTTATATGAGACCATAGTTTTATTCTAGATTAGATGTCAAACCATAATTTATATTATCTCTCCTAACGTTTGGCTGGGCATAGTTTTATTCTAAAATTTTTATCTCTAGAACCATAGTTTTATTCTAGATGTTTTTGCGTTCTTAGTGTGGGCAAGGCATGGGCTCGACACTCGTGAGGTGGTGAATATGACCTTCCATTGAGTTCAAGTCGAATACGGGCAGTGGCCCTCTAGTCACCTTGAGTCAGCATGTAGATCTCTGGAGGGAGAGATCCCTACCTGCCCCATCGGAACTGGGGAGATGCAACCCAGGATATAGCCCCCTTGGCTATGCATCCGGCGGGCTACAGTCAGGTCCCAACACTTTTCAGCCTACTCTGCAAAGTGTGCACAGGAGGGGCGGATGGAGTGGACAACCCAATGCCATGTTCTTATGCCAGCCAAATCCATTGCCATGAATTCTGTCTGCAATGACCTCTGGAGACCCAAGCTTGTCAGTCCATCCCTGTGTCCGAGCCTTGGGTAGGATTTCCTCTATGCATTGTGCTGATCATTGTCTTTTGCAGATGTGATGTGCCACCCAGAAGGGTGGGTATATGTGTTGCTCTTATATACTGACATGTATGTTTACGCTTCCGCAGCTAGGTAGGCCCTGAGGGAGACGGGGTACAATGACCCTTTCACTCTTCCCACTGGAACCCGTCACGGTTGCAGTGTTATGTGAAGGGCCCTGTATCGGCATGGAGCTGGTATGGGGGAAGAACTCCTGTTTGTATACGGTGAGTGCACCGTATACGAGTAGGGGACGTCACAGTGGTATCAGAGCAATGTTCTTGGAGACCAAGAGCAAAGCACTGACCATGCTCCCAGTAGTACTAACTTGATAGGATCCTCAAACCTCGAGAAATGGGAAATTTTTCCTCATTTTTGTAGTATATGCTAAGCTATCAAACCTCGAGAAATGGGAAATTTTTCCTCATTTTTGTAGTATATGCTAAGCTAGCAACAGTTAAAGTGAATTAGTAGCAGTTAAAGTGAATTAATAGCAGTTAAAGAAGCAGTTAAAGTGAATTAGTAGCAGTTAAAGAAAAAAATTAGTGAGCCAAATAGGATGGTCTCACACGTCGCGCCAGAGCCGATGTTAAAGTGAATTAATAGCAGTTAAAGAAGCAGTTAAAGTGAATTAGTAGCAGTTAAAGAAAAAAATTAGTGAGCCAAATAGGATGGTCTCACACGTCGCGCCAGAGCCGATTTCTAAAATGTGGAAACCTGTCTGGGCGCAACGTGTGAGACATTGATCTGAAAACAGTTTAAAAAGTCAAAAAAATTTAGAAAAGTAACTTAGTAATTCGAATTTCAGCCTAGGAATTAGCTTTCTAATCTATTTAAACCTCATCTTAAAAGAATTCCCACAGTAGCGGGAATTGAACCTCCCACCCACAGGGTTGAACCCCCTCCAAACCCCCCCGTGCCAACCACTGAGGGCGGGCATCGTTTGTGTTTGAATTATAATTTTTAATTAGATTTAAGCTTTAATAATGTTGGATAATATTAATTGCCAAGCCTTAGACTTAGAACCAAGACCCTTAAGCTAGATAGAGACAGCATCTCGATAGACACCAAGCCTCCGATCGACATGACGCGCACCAAACAGACCACTCGACTCCCTCGACAAGGCTTAAATAACCTTGGAGGCCAAGGAGGTGAAGGAAACAAGAAGAGGAGAGGGCGTAACGAGAGCCGGAGGCCGGGGTCAAGAAGCAAAGCAGAGCGTAAGCTGGTCCAACATTTTGAAGACTCAACAACAAGACAAGACACACCAAGGGAGTAACTCTAATGAAGAAAGATATGCACTTACCAATCATATCAAAGGAGAACCTTATTAATTTCGTAAATGATAAAATTTGTTTAATACAACGTGTTTTAGAGTAAATTATAACTGTATAAAGTTACTTAATTAAGTTAAGTTATAGAATTCTAGCTTTTGTTTTAGTCAAATTGGAGCTTTTGAGCAAAATTGAGACGATGTCTCACACGTCGCGCCAGATGCATTTTTCTAGATTTTAGGAATCGGCCGGGCGCGTGTGAGACCATGCCCAAAAAAAAATGCCCAAAACAGCTCCAAATCGACCAAGTAAGGGGTCAATTCTGCCTAACTCGATGAGTTTAGTGGAATTACAGCCTTAGATCACTTAAATTGAGTAAGCCTAGCCCAATTAGGACCCATGTCTCACACGTCGCGCCAGGACAGATTTCTACATTCTCAAAATCGGTCTCAAGCTAACGCGAGACCTCCAAATTTTGAACCTCCATAACTTGAGCTACAGAGCTCCAAATCGCCGAAATTTGTTGCGTTAGAACCGTTAGACAGCCTAGAATCCATTTATGACCTCAAATTAGGATAGAAATGTCAAACCCCATCTCAAAATGACCAAAATTGCTCAAACCCTTGAATTGCTTTCCCAAACTGTAGTTTGTTTGTAGATAGAAGCATACCCCATTAGTAGCTCAAAAGCACGCTTGCTCTCGGCTCAAGCTGATGCCTTACTCCTAGGTAGAAGTGCTCAGGAACACCCCTTTGTTATAGTCATCTAGACCTTAGCATAGCAACTCAAGTCCAACTGTTGGTACACCACCTCTGCTCGAGCCAAAGGCATAAACCTTGACCTAATTCTGTGTCCTTCTAATAGAGTTTGACTTATATAGCCGCCACATTGACACTCCCTATTGCCAGGATACCTAGAAAGGAGCTAGAGCCTAGAGCTGCCCAAGTCATTCCATGTGTAGAGATTGGACCCCCCCCAAACCAACTTTGCTAGGACCTTAGAGTATACCTCAAACACCATGGGGGCTTTGCAAAACAACCCTTATGTCATGCCATACCACACGTCCTAATGTCCATAGACTTGTAAATTATAGATATGTCTCTAGTAATGCTGCTCGAGCCATCTTGCTTGCTTATAGAGCCCAGAATATTGTAGGAGAGCCCTTCAAGTAGACTCTTAGACTCTAGGATACACGAGCGTTGCTTTCGAAGGACGGGGCCAGAGCCACAGACGAGCTAAGGGCGCAACTTCTTGAAGACATCAAGGTCCCAGCCGATGTACAAACAGATAAGGAGAGGAGACCGAAAAGGCAGACCCAAGAGAGGGAAGCATGACAAACACCTCAACCGACAAACGAGTAGAACAGGACACCACCGGCTTATCATCAATCTTCATCAAATGGGAAGAATATTGGTAACCAAAGGCACCAAGAATGTTCTAGATGTCAACCTCCCGGCTACCACGACGAGGTCACATCAGAAAGAGGATCTCGACGCCTTCACCGACTCGACGCACATGAGTTTTAAATGGAAGAATGCAAGGCAACAAAATACAGGTACAGGAAGATGTTAGGCATCGATGTCGCGTTAGCATCATGAGCTAGGGCCAGAGGGCATAATCTTCCGTCGAGGAGACAACTCATGGCGACACAGGAGCGTATAGAAACCGGAGGGAAGATCACCACGACCTTGCAGCCCAGCAGCTCAAGCGCAACGTCAACAAAAGGAGTAACCAAGCTAGGCAACCACAAAGCACCTAAGGCTGACCAAGATGAGCCTCCAGCTCCCTTGCACCAGCAGGAGAACTTTCATCGGTTCCAAAAAGGTAGGAGACCATGAGAGGGAGGAGACGCATATCAAGGAACATTTCCGACTCGAAGGCCTGTATCAGCACTAGGGGCAAGACCAAGGAGGAGAATATTCTGCTCAAACAGGAATTCCGGACCCAGGAACACCTAGAAACCAAAGGAAGGACGGCTTTACTACGTCAGCCAAGGAGTGCAGACTCGAATGGTTAGGACCCAAAGGACGGAGGAGACGACCTAGCCAGCAGGTACAAATCACGCAAAGGCGACCAGAAGGAGCTATGATAGGGCAATGGAGATGACCACACTTCCAGGCACAGGAGAGCCACCTCGGAATGAAGCAAAGCCCAAGCAACAGGAGTCGCACTCAGAAATTCAACCTGCGGGGGATTGACAATGCCTGCCTACTGACCACGATCTCAGAGCTTCGAAGACATTCAAGAATGCCCGACTGCAACAGCCAGGTGACCCTACTCAAGCTCGATCAATGGCACCGCAATCAGCAATCTTGCAACAACACACCGCATGTAGGGACGTGAGCGGTTACCGCATTCCTCGCGACGAACTTACACAATAAGGAGGAGCAGCTTTTTCAAGGGATCACATCGACGAACACTCTTCGCAACTTGAGGTGATCAGCTCGGATCAGACATGAAGCTCAACAATAGTAGCAGCATCTCAAGAAATCCCGGAGTCAACCTGAACGAAGAAGATGCAGCAAAACCGAAGGATCAAACGCGATCGAGGAAGGGAAACCTAAAGGAGTATAAATAATTAGGTAGATCTTCGTAGTTGTTTTGCAAAAGTGGATGAATTAAAATCCCAATGTAAATGCGTATATGTCTATTGTATATCTAGGGTGTCCACATATATAGTGGAGAAACATGAGTTTAGAGTCATGTTTTACGGATTTAGCGCTTAGATCAGGAAGCTCCTTCACTTCGACTACCAAAGGAGGAAGCAAGGAGGCACAACTATAGCCCAAGATCAAATTGGAAGAGCAACTACGAGGGAGAAACGACTAGAGGCCAAGCAAACCTTCAACTCCAAACACTTCGGGAAATGCCCTCAAGCAGAAGACTGCTCGGCCACCCAATGTTAGAATAAGAGACAACACCGATCATGTCAAGATCATCAACGCGGCACCAGGACATCGTCAGGGCGCAACACTACCTCTTGTAGCAGTGGCAGCACTTGACGAACTTATGACATGAGTGGCCTCAACAATGGAAGGAGGAACACCCCGACATCAACGAGCCAACTAAGAAGGCAACATCTCGACGACCATAATTCCAACTTGTGGTAATATAGGGGGATGTGCTATGACACGCGTGTATTAGATGGAGATGCACTTTAAAGGCACCGCGACGAGGAGATATGCCCCCAACAACTAGGTGATGGCTTCGTCGGGGTACTCCTACCAAGAATTAGAAGAGAAGAAGCCACCATATCTCTCGACATGTGGCACGCCAAACGCCCAAGGTAGAAGCATTCGGCTTTAACGACAAGGATAGCAACTGAAGCACCTTCGGTAAAAGAGAGTTCAAAAATAATAGCCGTGCTATTCAACGACAAGAGTATATCTAAAGGTGTACTTCTTCAACGCTAAGGGTCAAGTCGCTTGCAGAGATAAGGATCCATCATCCCGACAACGGAGCCATCGGGAGGAGAGTCATGATGCCTTACTTGCCAAAGAGACCGAAATGCATAGAAGGACAAAGGTCGAACTCGAAAGTCGGAGAAGTGCTAGCAACCGACTTCTTCCACGAAGCTTCCTGAGGCAACAGGAGGATCAAAACTGACGAGCACAATCAAAGTCACCGGAGGGTACCTCAAGACAAGAAGACGGCATAGCACTGTGGAACGTGACAACGTCCAAGCCATGTGATCGAGGGGATCAAACGAAGAAGTTTGGAAGCTCGATGGAGAACCAACTAGGTGAGGCGAGCCGATGACTTGCACGTGGCCTTGCATGCAACTTGGTGAACCCAAGGATGAACGATTCAAAGAACAACTGCAGAAGAGAACAACTCCAGAGGAGTATAGCCAAAGGAATCGCGCACAGCCTCAAGAGACGCCTTCAAATAACTTCAAGTATCATGAAGGGGGGAACAATTATTGCCCGAGAACAGGATCAAGAAGCAGACTGAAATGTCGAAGCATCAACGACAAGCACACCTTAGTTAGAATGTGATGCAAAGCGGTTGTGCCATAGCCGACAAACATCGGAGGGCCCAAGTATATCAACAAGTTACCCCGGAGTACGAGCCGACGTACAAATAGGAGGATATAGATCGTCAACACCATTGCACCGGGAGGAACACCGATGACATTGCCAAGGAGTAGGTGTCCAACTCGAAGGGAGGCACAAGGGAAACCTAATAGCTCTAGTAGTAATTGTAATTATGTAAGCTATATGTTGTGCATGTATAGTTCCCTTGTTATTTCTTCCCTCCCATAGCGTAACACATCAAAGGAAGAGATGTCATGCAAGTTGCAGGGGTGAAGCAATCAACATCGTCAACACTCTTCGGGCAACACGATAACGACAAGAGGACTCGGACGTATGAGACATCGATGGAGTCGAAGAAACAATATCGGATCTGAGAGTCATCCTTTAGCTGCCAAGACAAAGAGTTCAAGATGAAAGATCTCTTTCAACAGCGCCACTTTCAGGCATTTGAAAAGCGGCATGCAAGATTCAAATGATCAACTACACCATCAAGCCACCAGCAATGAGAGGCTTCTAACGAACAAAATCAACCTCTACATCAAAGAGGAGCCACCGTCAAGGAGACTGAAGTATCGAGCGACTCGGAAGAACGTTACCTTGCTCCTTCAAGCAGTAACGGGCAGCGGATGAGCTTCTAGCAAGCTCAAAGATCTAAGGCCATGGGACCTAGTAGGTTAAATGTATGGATGGTAACATCCATATTGGGATTAGAAGGCAATTCCGGATATTCTCGTTGAAAGGATTGCCCAATTGGGAAGGAGACGCATAGGAGTAACTAAAATTATACACGATTGTTAACAGACATCCAACGTATTGAAACCACTTGGTGAGATTGATCTCCTCGCTAAGAAGGAATCACTACTAGGATAATTGTTGACCATGTATAAATCTAGTATCTCCAAAGAATAATCCAACCGAAGAAAAGAAGTAATCTAACAAGTCCGCCAACTTGTTACGATGACATCAATTCGATTGGTAGGAATATTCCAAGAGTTTAAATAACTAAGAAAGGGGGAATCTCTAGAATAATAAAATAATAGTACATGCAAGGTACATCTAAAATAAGAATTATAGTAATCAAATAGTCTTTTGAGACAAAAGGAATTGTCGTCATGACAAAACCTTGTGGTTTAGAATCGTTCTAACTAAGTAGATAACCCATAACTATATTGAAATAAATGATAACATAATATGTGCATCCATCTTAGATGGTTATATATGTTAGCTAAGGCTAGTAAATTAATGTGCTAAGTAAGAAGCATATAACCTCTTAAGGGGAGAGAATAGATATGACGTTGTGTACAATGTCATTATTGAAGGGGTGCAGGACCATTCTCTTTTCGAAGAAAGTGGGAGGGCTCAATCTTATGATTGAACGTACTTGCATCGAATTGACCGACCCGTCACATAGAGTTCACTCCGGCAATGGCCGAAGCGAATAGAGCGTAAGATAGATAGATAGATAGCTCAGGAGGCCTTCAATGTGCGAGACCGACATGATAGCTAACTACACCAATGAAGTGGAGCAAAACTATGGGAGCAATGCAACGACCAAGTCACCTCCAAACTACTCGACGCCGGCTCAATGAGTGGATGCGTTCTAGCCTTAGGTAAGGTATGCGCATGTATTATAAGCTTTAATGTGTCTTATTGATAAGTTAAATATAGACCCTAATAACTGCATAGAAATTGTTGTACGTATATGTATCATAGGGAAATAAGTTAAATAACAACGATAATGTGAAGTAGCATGTTAATTAATCCTTCGCAAGGATGCAATTCCTTCCAAGGATAGCTATAGGTCCTTATAAATATAAATAGAAAATAGAATTCGGATATACTTAAGTGCATCTTAGGGATATACTTCCAAGGGTAATGCAGGACCCAAGGAAGAGAATAAGAAGCACATCTAATTCTTGTGTATGATAATTAAAACCCCCATCTATAATACAATAGGTCTAAATCAGGGTTATTGTTTAAATAATTGCGATCTAAAAGTCGTTAAATATTGCAAAGATTAGAGTAAATATAATGGTACTATCGGAAGTAATGTATCCGATAATATGATAATGTTAATTCATAAATATTACCTTTAGGGTAATTATGTTAATCACATGCATTAAAGGAGCCGGCAAAAATCGGCAGGGGGCATGTCGATTTGTGTAGATTAATTCTATGTGTAGTTAAGATTAATCGCTGCATGCAACCTATGCTTGGTATGGATTGCATGCGTTGTTCCCGATGATGAGACCACTACGGTGATCTCTAGGGCGTGGTGTAATGTCAATGTAGGCATGACCGCGTTTCGCTTGGACGAAAGTGGAAGGTAGATTAGAAAGTCTACTGTACGTCCCTAAGTAGACGACCTCGAGAGAAAGGAGGTCATTGAGGAATGCATTGATAGGAAAGGCACCTTTAGCCCCATATATGCTTTGATAGGAGGAATCTATCCTTCACGCCCCCCACGCGGGAAGGATATCCTCCACGCTGGGCAACTAGAGGTGTAGGCATGAGCGGCATATAGGCATACAGGCGCTGTCTCCACGGCCATAATGGAAGATTCACCCTCTTCCTACGCCGGGAGATTAGCCATGCATCCATGTAGATAGGTGGGGTGGTCACCATATAACCAAAAATTTTATTAATAATTAATAATAGGTAGTGTCGACTGCAGGCCAGCCAATAGAGCCAGGAGGGCAAGGAGGTCGAACTATTTAAGGCTTGCAACACAAATTTTGTTATAATGTGTTGCAAGGGATGAAGAGTACCTTAGAAGTGTAAAATTTGTATGAAATTGATAAACTTTGATAAACTTAAATGTTGTATTAAGTAAGGTTAATAATTACCTTGCGTGGATTAAGTTATGATGTGATAAGTTAATAGGATAACGAAATAGTAATGTCTTAAACATTACCTTAGAGTAATTCTAATAATTAAGATAGTAAGTATGTAATTATAGATATTGTAAAATTAATGCAGGATTTTAAAGTGCGAAGACATGCAACACAAATTTTGTTGGAATGTGTTGCAAGGAATGAAGAGTACCTTAAATAATAATTGTATATGAAAGTGTTAAATTGTGATAAACTAAATGTTGTGATAATAGAAACTAATAAGTACCTTATTTTAGTAGAAGTTACGAATTGACAACTTATTTGATAATGTAATGGCGTAATAATGATTTAAAAATATTATCTTAAGGTAATCGTAATAAATGTGTAAGTATTATAGTAGTATATCATTATGCATCGGGTTGATTGCGGGTTAGGAAGATTCCAAGGTGGGGAGAACCAACGATCTCGCGGGAAAGATCATTTCAAGGTGGGGAGAATGTGACGTTCCAGCACAGTATACGCTCCCAGGACGTATATTGTACTGCCACGTCACGCGTACACGCCACCCCGACTGACGTGTACGCCAACGTGTAGCCAAGTGGGTAGCCCCTAGGGGGCAACTTGCTAAGAATGTGCATTAGTATTAATGTGCACATTTTCCAATGTACACATTAATGTGGGCACACATTTCCATGTGGCCACTTGATGCCAAGTGGGCCATACCCATAGGTGCAATTAATGTGCACATTTTCCAATGTACACATTCATTAATGTGCACACATTTCCATGTGAGCACATTTGGGTGCACACCTTTCCATGTGGGCACATTTGGCCACCTAGCCCTTAAAGGCAAGTGGGCCCTTTTCCCAATTATCCCACATGCCTAAAGGGGATAATTGGAAACCCTAGCCACCCCTTGTCTATTTAAGTAGGAGAACCCTAACTTGCCCATTTTCGTTTCTAGGGTTTTAGAGCTCGCTTTGGCTGCCTCAAGAGCCAAAACCGCCTCCCCGCACTGCATGCGAGAGAACTGCATCATTAGTTTTCCTTGATTCGAGCATTTCAGCAGGATGGTCGAGTTGGTCGTCGAGGAGGAACTCAAGGATCGGGTATTTAGGCAATTTAGTAGTCTAAACCCCATTTCAGCCATCGAATCAGTAGGTTTAGCCTCTTAAATTGCCCATAGCAGCCCTCTAGAACTCTAGATAGCAGATTCTAACTAAAGAACCTAACTCTATGATATAGATTAGATCTTGTTCTTTAGTTCTTCTGTGATGTATATGGATGATGTATCTCTGTGAACTCCTTGTATTGGGAAGGGGGGTAGAGACCTAAAGCTTGGTAGTAGATGCTCCTAGATTAGCCTCTCTAGCACACTATAGATGCGGCCTGTGCACAAGAGCCACACACGGGTTGTGGGTGAAGGGGCCGACCGGCTTATAAGGAGGTTCGTGTTCGACTCTGAAGCGATCCCTATGGTGTGTTAGTGCTACAGGGGGATCATTGTGACTAGGTCTAATGGCTTGCCACTGCGTGTGGGCAAGGCATGGGCTCGACACTCGTGAGGTGGTGAATATGACCTTCCATTGAGTTCAAGTCGAATACGGGCAGTGGCCCTCTAGTCACCTTGAGTCAGCATGTAGATCTCTGGAGGGAGAGATCCCTACCTGCCCCATCGGGACTGGGGAGATGCAACCCAGATATAGCCCCTTGGCTATGCATCCCGGCGGCTACGGCCAAAGTCCCAACACTTTTCAGCCCTACTCGCAAAGTGTGCAATGGGGAGGGGCGGATGGAGTGGACAACCCAATGCCATGTTCTTATGCCAGCCAAATCCATTGCCATGAATTCTGTCTGCAATGACCTCTGGAGACCCAAGCTTGTCAGTCCATCCCTGTGTCCGAGCCTTGGGTAGGATTTCCTCTATGCATTGTGCTGATCATTGTCTTTTGCAGATGTGATGTGCCACCCAGAAGGGTGGGTATATGTGTTGCTCTTATATACTGACATGTATGTTTACGCTTCCGCAGCTAGGTAGGCCCTGAGGGAGACGGGGTACAATGACCCTTTCACTCTTCCCACTGGAACCCGGCCACGGGTTGCGGTGTTATGTGAAGGGCCCCAGATCGGCATGGAGCTGGTATGGGGAAGAACTCTGTTTGTATACGGTGAGTGCACCGTGATACGAGTAGGGGACGCCACGACCCCCCCTCTCACCAACACTTTTGGCCTCTACATTGATCGCTTAGAGCCCGGGCTTATCGAGCATGGGGATGGCATACGACTTTTGCACCGTGTCATCCCCGGCTCATCTATGCAGAGCGATGTCGACCTTCCGCCCACACCCCGAAGCTATGCAGTCCGCCCTAGACACATTCTCGCCAGGCTACAGACATGCGCGTGAATCTGGCCAAGAGCAGGGTGGTTCTCATATCCTCTTCACGCCACCCCACGCCTCCTGCACTCACATATCGGGGACGGCCTGTGGAGGTCACGCCCACCTACAAGTACCTAGGGGTGGAGTTCCCCTCTCGCCCTGTTGGGAGGTGTCCATCCGCTTATGCGGGTGACAACAGTCGGAAAGCTTTATGCCATGCAGAACAACAGTCACCAAGCGAGCACTATGATTGGGGCCATCGGTCACATCTGTTTCGGGCACCGGTCGAGCCTCGCCCTTCAGACGGGTCGAGATTTGGGGCCCTGGCTGTCTCTTTAGCGACACGGAATGACTTGGAGCGGGTGAGTAAGGCATTTTTGGCACGAGCACTTGGGGGTGAAACCTTCAGTCCCCTATCGGTCTAGCTGCGGCCCGGATTCTTGCCGCTTAAGTGGCAGTATGATAGACACATCGTCTATTTTCGAGAAAATGATTAATATGGGTGATGCTTGGCTCCCCGCACTGGCTTCTGGTGTGGCAATGGGCCCCTCATTCGGGGGCTGTTGGAGGGTAAGAGAAATCGATGTGGTTCACGTGATGGAACATGCGAGAAAAGGTGCGTGCGGTGTGGACTGAGATGCGATCGTGGTGCTTCTGGCGGGGAGTACGGGCGGCTTGCTTCCTTGGCAAGCTCACGGGACCCCGGCTCTAGAGCAGGTCAAAGCGGCCCATTACAAGGAGCACATCAACCCCGTGTTAGCCCAGGGCCCTTGACTCTACCGCGTTCCCAAGCGCCCCCGAAAAAAGCGGACTCATTGCTTCCATTCGCGACGGGTGCCCACCATCGCCGCGCTCGAGATCGAGGCGGGCGGTGGATTGGGGAGCCCCCGCGAGCAAGGCTCAGCCGGTGCTATCAAGCGGGTGCCATTGAGGATGAGTCTCACATTTCGAGTTGCCCAAAGATTGATCGGATCGGGCCGATACGCCCCCTTAAACGGGCGGACTTGCCTTTACATTTGCCGATGAACACACCATCGATGCGATGCTGCTCTGGGGTCGTACATTCGAGGAGGTCTTGGATCTGCATGAGCTCACTTTTGCCCCCCACCGGCTGCCCGTGATCGGGCACTACGGGTGCTTGGTGCATGAGTGTATATATTTGTGTGTTTTTGCATTTTGTATTGGAACAGTTTGTCACAGTCTGATTGTCGCCACCGGTTTTCCCTCGAAAACCCTTCCGGGTGGGGGTTTTTAATCCAGGGTAGTAATCCGCTTCTTCGCGCTTTTGTATTGGGTCCCATAGACCGATTGGTCTCGTGGGACGATAAAAATAAATTCCTCCCTCCCTCCCCCTCCCTCCCTCCCTCCCTCCCTCCCTTCCTTCGTAAAGATAAATTAAATCGGGATTTATTGAATTTGAGGACCTTTAATTCTTCCTTTTTTATTTACAATGATTCTTTGTTTAACTAAAGTTCCTTTTTGGATTGCAGCATTCTTGATAGTGTTGTACAGTTGTTTAGAGGTGTCCCTCTGCCTAATAGCAGTCCATCACAGATATATGAAAAATGGGGAATCTAAGGTCAATCTTTCACAATGGGTGTCTTTTGCAAGGTTGACTTTACATAGTCCCTCATATTACAATTACTTGTGTATAGACAGACATTTAGTATTCTTTTCTTAAAAAAAAAAATAGACAGTTTAGTACTTTTTTTTGACAAATCAGCTCAAGACGTGGTCCAACACTAGGGATTCTAATACTATGATCTATGAGATTATTGTAAGAAGGAGATAATGAACATTATCATTGCAAAAACACATATATAAGGGTTCTATATTATTTATTATGAGCCTATGAATAAAAAAAATGAAAAAAAATGACTTATCATTTTATTTTGGAGCGTCCAAGATAAGATAAGATAGAATCTTTATAAAAACATATAAAACATTAAGTAGTCTAGATTTGAATATTGAGAAAGTTTCCACGAGACGAATTTGGGAATCTATAGATAGATAGATAGATAATATTATATTAACGTCTAGAGAGACCACACAAGGCCAGAGAACAAAACTATTACACTCATTGGACAACCTCGCTTGCTTGCTTTACCATTAGAAGACCATCGAGGAGTGCCACAATCGATCATTATAAGTTTGTAGTGGTTCATTTAGAATAAGTTTTGGATGACTTGCTCTCCTTAAGCTGGGTTCACATGCCGCGATGGCGCCATCACCATCATGTAAAATGTCTTGCCCTTTTACATAGACTGCCACAGGGGCATCATCAATTAGCATAAGGTAAAACAGAGCCATGCTGTTATACCGTATATGAATTTGTTATGGTCGGTGATGGTGATGATGGGCGTAAAAAAGACAAGACATTTTACACGATGGTGATGGTTGTGGTGGACCATGTGAACCCAGGCTTTGGGATCTATAGAACATGCTAGGCATGTTCTAAATGAATCTAATGAAGCAATGTCACGTGCCCAATTTCTACTATCTCCTATAAATTTGTCTTTGTTAGACAAAGTCCCACATAAACAATAGCTACAGTGCATTATTTCTCTTTGCCAGTTGATGCGTGGATGGATTCTTTGCAGGTACGTCATAGTTTTCCTATTTAAGCCTGGTTGCTGAGTTTGAAGTCTAGAAGGTTGATGCCATAGATGGGTTTTTAAGTTTTGGAAGTAAGTCTTATGTAAGAAAGTAAATTTCTTCAAAATACTACAAAAAAATTTTGATTCTCTAATTGGAAAATTAAGGGAGAATTTACTTTTTATTCACTGTGCATTCACCCATAGGTCACATTTACTATGTGGAGAATTTTCATCCTGAAAATCATGGAGAGCTAGTGGAGAATTAAATTAGATTCACCATTTATTCACCTATAACTTACCATTAAAATATCTACTTCCATTCCATGCAATTCTGACATGTTCACCACTTCATTTTTGAAACTTTCTAAGCAATAGCAGCATCTATACAATGTCTATGTCAGCATCTATACATTGTCTACAAGTTACAGTATAGATGACATCTCGTGGCATCCTTCCGAGATATTAATAAGTCCCATCTCAGTGACAAATCCATGCACCACTAGATCAAATGGGAATATCTTAAGCTCCTCCAAATCCTTGCATACTAATCCAACTGCCTGCAATCTCCTTATCCTCCACAGAATCTTGGGCCTGACATACATCAAGTGATTACTATATTGAATATTCTAGAGATAAAAATCTTATCCAAAGATGCTTTAGCAATATATGATCCAACCTTGCTATTCAAATCGTGGGTTTCAAAAAGAACGTGATTTTCATTGGAAGCCATCGATGTGGAGAATATTCCTGGTATTGTACCAGATCATGGCCCACATCATTTACAACTAAAGCAAAACAAACTTTTCCAATGGTGCACCTTGACCTCAATGGTCTAAAACCAAAATGTCATTAAACCGAGAATTTACATAAGCCTTGGTAGGCAAAACAGCATGCATAACAAGTCAACCATACAAGTGTATGTACAAACAGCCATGGGGAATCCACTATCGATCAGCTGCCTTCCTCTTGCTAGGCCCAGCATCCTCGGTGTCATGTCGGCGCCTAATCACTTCCACCTCACGTAACTCTCTTATCAGCAGGCCCCTAGTGAGATTCAAATGTGATCGCAACATCTTCCTCTCAAAACTAGCATCGTCTACAGGACAGTGCTCAACCAACTCAACGGCACTCTCGATCTGCTCAAGTGTGGCCGTGAGCGCCATATGAAGATTCCCCACTGCTGCGCAGACAGCCCTAACAGCTTCCCCCGCATCTCTCAACTCCTGTACAAAATCACACACCTCCTCCTTAACACCCGACTCCACAACCGATTGATCGATGGATTCAGCCTCCTCTGAGCTGTCAGTGATGACAATCACCTCGTGCTCGCGATGAGGTCACGCTCCCATACCATTGTCACCTGTGACAACAAAGACATTAGATAAATGAAGCATAATAACATGGAAGCAAAGCGCAAAGGCGAGCTGCTACATTAAACAACATCAAACTCATCGTCCTCAATGTCAAGCGGGATGAAATCAGCATAGGGATCAGCAGGCTCCTGAGCCGGGGGCTGCACTCCACTGTTAGCGTACACGAATTCATCACCACTGCTTCCCTCTCCAGATTTTTCCTCCCCATCCTCGAAGATGCCTGCAGCATCCCAAAAGCGCTTCCTTCTCCTTCCAACACGCTCTATTGGGACCACTCTTGGTTGGCTCCCAAATAATGACATGCGCACATCCTTGTAGCTGCATTGCTGCGGTGCTAGCATAATGCGCCAAGCTGCCTGCACTCGTTCCAACGAGGCATATGCAGAGTTATTGGGCAACACCCAAGAACTCGCAAGCCTGAACTTGCCGGTCTGCAGCATGCATTTGATGGTGTGAAGAAGGGAAGCGGTCCTAAACCTGCCAGCATGATATGAAACATAGTGGAAAGCTTTGGCCATGAGATTTCGATTGTCAAGCACTATCAAGTGCTTGACCTCCCCAGCCCCATATAATGCATAAAGCTCCTTCCTAGCGTGCACTTGCTCCGCAGATACATTGTGTATGTGAGCTTTAAAGTGCAACTTCCCAATGTCTTTCAAACAATAGCCCACGAGGCCTTCGAAGCAATGCAATTTGCTTCCGGGTGAACGCATGTTGTAGTGGAACACCCTGGGTGTCCCCCCTGTCCCCCCTAAAAATGTGGTGGGAGATATCAAATTTGTGGTGCGATTTTAAATGTTTGTTTGGCGCCTAGTGCATGTACTGCCCGGATTCAATCATTTCTTGAACTGCAACAACCCAATTCCTACGCCACCCGTCCCATTCCAATCTCCACGGAACCGATTTCTAAACCCACGACCCACCCGCGCCTTTCCTGAAGCACACGGCTATGGCGCTTAATCCGGTTGTGGAGGCAGTGCCAGAGATCCAGACAATTCATCTTACAAGTGATCCACTCCTGACAGTTAGTGGGCATTGTGCAATCTTCGTTCAAACCAGCAGCAGCCATACTGAGCGCCATCGGATGCCTTCGTTTCTCTCGGTTCGTCTTATATAGCCAACTGAGGAACTCCTTGTCGACGTGGACCAATCACACAAATCGCCAACGTGTTTGCAATGCAAGGCTGTTTCTAAAATGAGAATCTGTTCTCCCGCCGCATATCTAGCCATGGTACCTTCTGACACATTCCTTTTAATGATATCCCACTTCGAGTTGCCAGCATTGAATGCCATTCCTTCTTTCCACGCCCGTCGAACATTAATGGGTGTCCTTTGCCATCTGTCCCATCCGATCTTTCTTTCACGTCTCATCCTCACCGTTCATTGCTTCTCCCTTACGTTTTTTGGGACTTAGCCAAATTTTTGCCTCTCAATACCCTTCTTCGCATCTTTTGACACCTGGCACCATCAACGGTTCCAGTTTCGCACTCTTCATACCTCTTCGCCTCCAGTTGTGCGCCCTAAAACAAACCTTTTCGTTCCTCTGCGCCTTCGTCCTCCGTGCTCGACTTTCGTCTTCCGCCTTTGGCATCCCTCTTCGTTCAAGCACATCATTCCATGGCTGCCCCAAGGTTTTCTACACTTCAAGCTCTCGCTCCCAAGGATCCGGCCCTTTTGCATCTGTCTCCTTCTTGGCGCCCACTTTCCGTGAAGCCCTTGTTGGCCCAAATAAAGAAGTCATTTGAACGACACCAGCTTTACGAATTCTCTCAAATGGAACTTCCGGCTCCAAATCGACCCGATTTGCGGCAGTTCATCGCCAATATCGTTCCCGGCCCGCAAGGTTACACCCTCGTGGTCGATGGCACCACTATTTCGTTGACTCAACATTTGATTTTCTGAGGTATTTCATATTCCCTTGCACACCCCTTGTGTATCATGGTCTGCTATACAGGATATCGATGTCACAGAGTTTGGTGCACCTGCTTATCATGCCAATGTCCATCGTCTGACCAATATCGACAAGCCTCACGAAACCTTTGTCAAATTTCTGTGGCGAAAATTCCTTGGGTATTCTATCAAGAACACCCATATCAATAAGCCTTTCTATAACCTGGTCTCTCATCGCTACACATTCCAAACACCACATAGATTGGCCCCAAATGATGTTCTATCGTCTTCTCCAAGAAATGGACCGCCTTCGGGGTACCACTTCCATTTCTGAAGTTTCTGTGGGAGGCCACTTTCAAGCCCTCATCCGTCACTACTTCCCTCCCACACCACCAAATTCTCATAATTCCACTCAGCGCTCCCTTCCCATCACTCACCAAGTTGGCACTTCACGCCCGTCTTCCATCGGGTCATGTCCACAGTCCACACCCATGTCCTTGTCTCCTCCTCCGCTACACCATCCACTTCACACCATTTTTCCCAAACATCCCAAAACGGGGCAACCATAAGCTCCACCACCACAACACCCTAAATGGGTTGTTGTATCAAGATCGCTAGGAGGCTCAAGTGCCGCCGCTCTCAAGTTACAAGAATCCCAAGAAGCTCTTATGAGCGGGGTTCAACGGGCACTAGAAGCCTCTGATGCGGTCCACCAGGACCTTCAAGCTGCAACTGCCCAAGTTGCAGCTTTGGAGGCCAAACTTCAAGACAAGCATGAAGCTCTCTTACAGGCTCATGCAGATCTCAAAAGTACACAAGCTCAAGTCAGCCAACTCAAGATCATCAGCGAGGCTCGGCTCGTCGAAATTCAGACTTTATTGGAGCACAACAAGTCCAAAGCCAGCTCTCCGAAAGTACCAAAGACGCAGATATTGCTAAACTCAATGCCTTGTACTCTGGCGTGTGAGAATTTCCGCGACTCAAGTTCAAAATCTTACGCCGGGACGCTCAAAGTCGCCTCCTTGACGGCTCGGCTTTCTCGCAGATCGCTTTCGGCTCACCTCTCTTCAAGATGGAAACTACGGAGGTGCGTAAACGTAAGATACTTGGATGACGCGGAGATTGCAGTGCTTCGTCTCAATACACCTGGGAAATCTTCCTCCCAGGTCCATCCTTCTCGAACGGGTCCGCGTGACTGATCACGCTTTCTTTGCTTTCGAAAGGGACAATCGGATCCGTGATCTCGAACAACAGTGCGCAAAGCAAGCTATTCAATCTGCTGATGCGGCTCAAGCAAAACTTGACGCCCATACTGCAATTCTTCACAGAATGCCTGTTGACTTCCCAGTTCCCTCCTGCTATCATGATTATGTGGTTGCTCGACGCCACCTCTTCCTTTCGAAGTGGCATGCGGCCGATGGCCCTGTGGATATCCCCCTGAGCAGTGCAGATTTTCTTCGGATTTGGCCAGAACTCTCCATTGAAGACAAAGGGTTGTGCTGTGCCCTTGTCGTCTTTGATCTCATACACTGTGCCGATCCAGACTTTATCACATTCAGAGTGGTTCAGCCCATGGCTTACATCTTTCATGATTTCTATCTGGGTGATACACAGGAAAACTTTGGAAATGGGCCACGCCAGCTTTTTCAGGGTGACCCCACTGTGCAATGGGTGCTTCAGGATAACAATCCATATCTTGCGGATCCTGCTCAGACCCAAACTCTTCATCAGGAGTACATGCCTGAGCTTGCCAATCATTTATCTCTCTGGCAAGCGGAAGCGCTGCAACAAATCAAGAAGTATCTAGGACATCCCGAGGATCTTCCCTATGCACAAATCTATATGCAGCACCTCGCTGGTTACAATCAGTTACAAGCTCTGTTGGATAGCAAGACGGTCCCCACGGGATGGGATAGCCCTCCTGTCAACTCTCAGCTCTCTGCTTCTCTTTGGGATCGTTGGTGTCAGGCACTTGATCCAGATCTTGTCAGTCAATTCAGGGAGACCGCTCAGCAACCCACGCCCACGGGCATGGTTCCTTCTCCCTATGCTTCCCTGGGCGTACCTCCACGCCCCAGGTTCCTGACTTCTGATTGGCGCCTTCCTTTTTGGACCAAGGTCATGGATGGTCATGCAGGCTGGACACCACCTCAGATCTCGACGGATCTCCGGTGGGATCCACGTTTTGTTCGCCGCTCACATTGGGAAGAAGGTGCCACTCTGGACAACACCACCAATTGGATCTACATTGCTAATGAGCGTGGTTGGCAACAGCCCGCGGATGCGCTTCATGGTCTCAACAACTTCTTGCAAAATGCCTCCACCTCACCTGATCCTTCCGTCCATCTTCAAGCAGGATTTTGCGCTGCCCTCAAATGCATTTTGCTGAGCTCCTTAAATCGGCAGCGTCCCATTTTTCATTGCAATCCAAATGCCGGTGTCGGTGCCTTTGGCCTTCGGACTGTCTCCTCATGGAATGTCGGTACATTTCTTCCGACGCCCACCGCGCCCTTTGAAGACATGGTGCGGCTCTCGCTTTCTTATTGATGCTGATCCTGCCCTTGGACAAAACACACCTCAAGCTCTTCAATCACGCCAAGATCTCATCAGCCAGTACCATAATGGTGCCCGTCCTCACTCCCGTGAGGATCACTTTCAGACAGATGGCTTCCCGCCCTCCGAAACGCTTCCTCCTTTTCTTCACTCGAAAGTGTCGTTTTTGGTGGGGAGTGTTAGTCTGTGCCTCACGGTGCAGGACTATTCATGCATACGACAGACCAGGTCAAGCTCAAGGATCCTCAGTCAACCACGGGTCAGACATCCAAGGCTCCACAGAAGACCAAGCAGCAGACCACGCAGTCAAAGCCTTTGGCTGTCAACAAGAGGCGCCGCTCAGACAAGTGACGGCCCGTCACCGCCCGCGTCGGCGTCGGGCGTGATTCTAGGCACTTCAAGAGGCACCGCCAACATCCCCACAAATCAGGCCTCCTTCCGTGAGTCGGCACGAGAGATCGGTCCCGAGTGTCTATATTGGGCCCAAGGCCATTGTACTATATATATGAGTAGAGTTAGCACATAAGTTTTTTAGATGAGTTTTGAGTCTTGTCTCCTTCAGTTTTCTCTCTATTGCGAGAGCTCATGTATTTTCATCATTGATATCAAGGAAGCTTATCATCTTTCTTCCATTTGTTCCGTTTTCTTCTTTTTCTTCTCTTTCAGCAAATCCCGCGTGACATAGTCCCCCGGACTCTCCTGTTAGATCCACGGGTCCTCACAGAGGGCTGTCTTCCAGGAGTTCCCGAACCCAGACCCCAAACACGAATAATACATATTGCGTATAAAACGTACAGTATATTAAACCAATGCAACAAGATTTCTGTATAGGAGGTTGCTGCTATTGCTGTTGTGGCTTTCATTTGTACATACCATAATTTTGTTCTCTTAGAGGTTGTTCTCGGCATTCAAGCAACTTCACAACTATCTCTGACTTTCGTTTGGTTAAGGTTGTTCAGTATTTCTCGAGTTGTTTTATGGTTAGCTACAACCTTTGTGGCTGAATTTGATGTTGTTTTGCATAGTATTAGTATTTCTCTCAACATTGTCACTGGTAACTTTACCTTGACAATAGTTGTACTCTTACCTATTGTACTCTTTTCTGTTATATAATTAAAAGTTCCCTTCAAAAGGGGGGGGAAGGAGGGAGGAGTGGTGGGGTGTGCATAGAAAAAGAGGAACTATTGCAATGTTGGTGCATGATGCCGATGACATCAAATGCTTCCTTGACATGTAGTTTAAAGAATGTACATTTGAGCATCCCCTTAAGTAAGGATTTTCTTGTAAGCAATATTCCCTTATGATTTTTCCCTTTTAAGGAGTTTTCTATGAAATTGTGGCACATAAAGTATAGCCGAAGCATTTGGGGCTTTTGGCTTTGGCGCCTAAATTGTTGCTTATGCTCTGATACTACATATCGATGCCTGGAAGACTATGGTTCGTGGCAATATAGCAGATGGTTTATGCACAAAGATAAGTCCCAGGCTATGAAAAAGCAGATTAGAAGGCATTGGGTATGCCCAAAAATAACTGATGAACACTGGTTTGCTGGAAGAATCGGCTGCTACAAAATCCGGTATGTGAAAATAGCTTTAATTTGCCCTATGTTGTATAAAGCTTTGAATACATAGTTTCTACCTGCAAAAATGGCTTGAGCTTGTTGCTTGCAAAAAGGGCTTGTGCATGTTGCATCGGCGGAAACACCAAAATCTTGGACGGGGATGGAGAAGGAATTTCAGGCAGAGGACCGCTTAGCAGAGGAAGGGTACAGAGTCATTCATGGCCGTATTTGTTTGTGCAGGATCGGGCAAGTATTGGTATGCAATTGCTAGATGCTCTAATTGTCTCTGGTAATCAGCATGGCTAGCTAGCGGGGAAGAGCGATTCGAGCTGCCACAAAGCCAGCATTATGCATAACTTGCATATAGTCACTTTCTGAGATATTGAAGCGATTAGCAGCCATAGTGGAATTTATTACTCAAGATCAAACCTTGCTCTAGTACCAATTCCACATACCTTGTACCCATTTTTCGAAGTCTCTTCTTAGGAATGTATCCACACCCATTGTCCTTGTTTGTATTCAATTTCTCTCCGCTTCTTTGCCAATTTGGCCTACTGACTGTTGAGAATGCGAATCTTGACTTCCTTCAAAATGTCCGTAAAGTCATGAATGACTGCATTTGAAGCGGGAACTTCACCTTCAATCTTTGTGATAAATGAATCTAAACCACATCTATAGACAATCTCAAATGGAGTTTTCTGCGTTACCAAATGAACGGTATTGTTATACGCAAATTCTAGCATATATAGATAATCCTCCCACTGAGTTTTCATTTTTGCTAGATAAGCCCATAACATATCTTCAATAGTTATGTTAACAACTTCTGTTTGGCCATCTATTTGGGAATGATAGGCTGTAGAAAACTTCAAAGTGGTACCCAAATTCTTCATAGGTCCTGAACAAAATTTGCTGCAGAATATTGGATCTCTATCTATGATAATTGCATCAAGCAATCTATGTATCCTAAATATCTCCTTCAAAAAGAATTTGCTCGCTTGAGGATCTGTCATGGTGGACTTACAAGGAATAAAATGAGCTTGTTTAGACAGCCCGTCCACTTCTATCCATATCTGATTGTTCTTATGAGTAGAATTTTGGAAACGCTGGATGAAATCCATAGTAATGTGCTTCCATGGCTCTTCTGGTTTTGGTAAGGGTTGTAACAATCCAGTCGGTTTACTAGTTGAAGCTTTAACTTGCAGACAAATTGTACAAGCTTCTACATATCTTCTGATATCCCTTCCCAGTTTAGGCCAATAGAATTGCCTTTTTACAGTAGCAAGTGTAGCTTGAACTCATGGATGACCAGAATAAGGAGGTTCATGACATTCTTGCATCATTTTCTGCCTATATGCCTGTGTAACACATAAGCGATTTCGGTATAGAAGGGAACCATTATGCAACCTGTATTCTCCAAGAGGATCTCAGCCTTCTTTTTCTAATAGATTGAATGGCACTACAGAAGAAGGATCATTTCTATAATCCAATTTCATTGGATCTAAGTCAGTGATTCTGGCAATAGACATTGCATGTGTAAACACCCGGCTTAAAGGCATCAGCAATCTTATTCTCCTTCCCTGGTTTATACTGTAGCTGCATACCCTCAAAGTCTTTGATGGTATCAACGAGTTTCAACTGACGTGCATTTATGATATCCTGAGTTTGAATACGCCTTAGACTTTGCTGATCAAATCGGGCTATGAATTTAATTTCCATCAGATAATGTCTCCATTTCTTTAGTGCATGTATTAAAGCAATCAACTCTTTCTTATAAGTAATGTAGCCCTGCTCATAAGGTTTTAGCATACGGCATGGGTGCCCATCTTGCATAAGCACTGCGCCAATAGCACTACCACTTGAGCACACTATAAATGAACTATCATTCAATTAAATTGGGATTATGTCTATTCCAAAATCGCGCCGTATAATCCTTTTATTGACTATTATATTGAATTAACCACACTTTTGCACTGAGTTCATTTTCGGGCTAGGAAGATGCATTTTGTGTTGAAATGCAAAGGCAATATAAAAAGTAGGAAATTGCTTATTATTTCGTACCATCACGGACGACAACGAAATCTATAGATTGAAATTTTAGTGCTTTACAAATAAATAACGGCAAGCAAGTTGCTACAAAACAGAGATTTTCGTGGTTCAAATCGCGCGTGGCGCGATTTTGTTGGCATAAATATAGCATTATAATGGAACATAAACTTAAAAAACTATTCCGATTCATCGTCGACAAGCGCTCCTGAGATCCTGTCGATCATGAACAAACCATGTTCTGGATTCCATATAAGATGGATTACAACATCAAAGGGATCAGGATAGCAGCGGATGGGATTCATAGCAACGACAGTCAGCCAGTCCTCAAGTTCTATTTCTAGCTGGCGGCACCTGCAGAGGTCCTCATGGTTCATCTTGCAGGTAATAGAATGTGCCATAATAAGAAGAAGCAAGCGGAGTCCGAAGCCGATGGTTTGGCAATTTCATGCATATCTATTTATACACACCTAAATTATTGACGGTATATATATACAAATTATTGCAAGTATAGCAAACCATACACATAATATAAAAAAAACAATACGTACACAGAACCAATAATGCTGCTATAAGAACACAATATATATTCGAAAGATGTTGGTGTAAAGTATATTTCATATTCAAAACTTTTTGGAAAGTGTATTTCCTGTATACATATATATCAAAAAAGTTCCCTTTCTAAAAGGATTTTCTCAAGGTCCCTGTCAATTTCCCCTGTCCGATCAAGTTGCGGGTATAGTGTTTGTATCTCTTCGACCGTTTTTTCTGAAGCTATTTTGTGCAAGACACTAACAAAACCAAGCAGGAAGTCATCTTTGTCAAACATATCAGGATGATAGGATGGCGGATTTAATGACTGTGACTGATTGAAGCAACACTCTAGAGCGTCATCATCCACCATGATCATGCTTCCCTTTTCCTCAACACCTAGGGCATCCATCATGTTGCGCAAGCATTTCACAAATATCTTTTTACCTGTCGGCTCTTTAGGGTTTGTGAATGAAGCACATTTGCTTTGATCCCAGATGGACGCCCAATCTCTATTTAGCTCAGGCACTACTTTCAAAACTTCCTGTATATTTCTATGCTTCAAAGATGACCAAATTGCACAACGAAATAGACTGAAGGCCTGGTCCAACATCTCCTTCAGATAAGGGCGTGGGTAAACATATTTGGTACGTGTCTCAAATGGTTGTTGCGCATACCATGACTTATCAAACGTTGCTTTAAAGCACGAATTAATTACTTTGAGAAATTTGGAATTCTCGTTGACCTCGAAATAGGTTGCACTGCCCATATAAATCGCTAAAAGAAGTCTATGAGGACCTCAATGGTGAAGAAAAAACATGCAAAAAAGGTGGAACAAATCGCCATTGCGATCTTCTTTATCATAAGAAACCAATATATGAACATTTTAAGGCAATTTTATACAAGATAGTGTAATAATTTTACAAATTTTATACATGAAAGGCTTGCAAAGATCGCCATTGCGATCTTCTTGAACAAAAAATGAGAGCATATTGGATACATGAATAAAATAGCTTGCTTATTTTTGCATTTAAGAAGTCTATATAAAATTATACCTCTTGTCCATTAATAGAAATTATTAATATACAAAGAATACAACTTATCAAAAAAATCAAAATTTATGCTCAACAAAATCGCTGTGGCGATCTTGCTGAGCAGACCCATAGCTCTCTACACTTTTTAGTGCTCAACTAAATTGCGATAGCGATCCAGTGGAGCAAGAATTCACCTTATATGCAGTCCTTAGAAAGAATTCACCTTATATGCAGTCCTTAGAAAAATTCGTACGGCCTGTCAAATGTTTAACTAGATACTTTTTATTTGAAACAATTTTATTTCTTGTTGTTGCTATGCTGGGAGAGATGGCAGATATGAAGCTTCCAGAAGAGTAGGAAGACGCATTGGATAGTCAGCTACTGGAATTTTGAACTGTAATTGTCTGCAATAAGCCAATTGATAAGCATAGTTGTCGATATAGGAATACCTTTTGGTGTTGACAAGAATGGAGTGTCTTATCCAGCCATACCTCAATCTGAGCACACTGGATCTGCACCGCATACTGTTACAATATTATTTCTAAATTTGCAATTTGCAGTCTAAGCAGAAAAGGCTCACATGTTATTTTTGCACAAAATAAGAATAGAAGGAGCTCTCTGATAGAATCGCAGATCGGAATGTCAGGAGGGCATAGCTACAAATTTCATTCACAAAATCCGATATGCCTGAATAAATATTTCTCTTACAATCAGAGGAATTCCTTGCAAAGAATACATGCCTGCAGTCTGCTGAAAACGTCGGCTCTGCTCATGGCCATGGCTCTGTTCAAATTGCCTGCTCTGTCCATGGCCGCCTCTGCATGCTACACAAAATTTCGTCCCCAAAAACCTTCACGATTTAGGCTCAAACTGGTGCTATTGCTACCTTCGGCTATGGTGACCTTCTATTCCGGCTATGGCGACCCTGGCTATGGCTGGCGACCTTCTGTTCGACCTTGAGCTTGGAGCTCCGGCCTCCTTATCGCCAAGCAAAGTGGGCGCTGGCAACCTATATGCTCATATATTTAGATAAATATTCAAATTTCAAATTGTCCCGTCCAATTTGAGCGGGACAAATTTAAACTAAAGCTGAACCACTTTTTGCTTATGGTGGACCCGGACGAGGTGATTCAAAATTCTCAAAATCCCGCTTTTTTATCTAAATAATGAATTCGTGCTTTTTAGGTAACGTTCTACATAGCACACCATTCAAATCAAAGACCAGTACTTTTGGGGAAGCCGAATCATGTCTGTAAGGCAAACAATAACGTATGAGATGAAGGAAATGGAAAACGAAAACGCGCCGGGCGCGATTTCATTAATGATGCATGTCAACAAAATCTAAAAATATGATCTCTAGGAAACTCTAAATCGCGCCAGGCGCGATTTCTATATGCTTGTCGTGTGTAAAATGCATGGATATAAAAAAAAGGGAACATTGTCACCAACCACATCAGTTGAGATCTGTACAGTTGAACTATGCTTGATAGTTCATTACTCTTTACGCTAACCTGGCTAGTGCTTTCAGATTTGGAGTCTGCTTCATCATCATTCTTGTTATTATCATCATCCTTGTTATTTTCATCCTGTTCTATATTTTCACAGTCAAGGATGTTCACAGGCATGTCGACAGGTACTTGGTGATCTGTCTGCTCGTCGATGTCATCCACGATGTTGTCAACCAAGAGCTGTCTCATAGCCTCCCGTTCTTTAGCCAAATCTGCAGGTATTTCGGCCTTAGAGGTAGAAGCTTTGTTTTTTGCACTGCCGATTGGTCCCTTAGGTGCTTCCTCTAGTACTTTCTCAAAGAAGAGGTCCAAGAAATTTTTGGCTCGATCATCGGAGACGACGCTCTGGCATTTCCTTGCTAACTTCAAAGCTTCCCTACCGATGTAACCTCCAACGTGAAGCTCCCAGCAAGTTGTCCCCAATGGGCAAAATGCTTCAATGAGATAATGAGAAAGGTCCATAGAGAACCCGTTCTTGTTTAGTTTCCCCCTATGTGAAGTTAGGAGCTCATACTTAATGTGCTCCACAAGAACTGGGTCGGCCTGGTTTTCTTCCTCTTCTTCCCCTTCTTCCTCTAGCTCTTCCACGACCTTGACACCCTTCCCCTTATCTTCTTGCTCCAGATAGAAGACGTTTCGCAGGACGCGTTCATCTAACTGATAGCACTGCCATGCAAGTTTGTCTCCTTCTGGTTTTCCCTTAAGCCTTTCATATTCCTTATCATCCATCATGGCTATCATAATGATAAGCACATGAGAAATTTTACTTGCTGTGCTGAAGTCACTGTCCCTGTTTTCATCTATGAGGATCGCGTGTCGTATGACTTTCACGCATTCTAAGTCATTTGCAGCAGTTAGAGCATATGCATAGGACATGTCGGAGGGACATATAGTGACAATTGTGTAATTCATCTCCGTCGTGAAACCACTGCATATGTTGAAGAACGTATTATAGTCGTCAAGGGACCATCTGGTGCCTCGGCTATCAAGCACGAAGAGTGTGATATCATGGGGACCTGCACCCACCTCTGGCAAGGCACACTTGAAACCAGTGGACACTTGATAAAAAAACGTGGATTCCGTCTCCAGGGTCTGCTTCACCAACGCGACTTTTCGTTTCAAGTCGGATGCAACTTTAGTGTGAATCCCTTTAAGGTTTGCAATGTTCTTCAACTTCTGCTGCCTGACAAAGTCTTTGGACCAAAAGACATACTTCTTCAGGTCGTTGTTGGAGACGTTATATTTTTTGCATGAGTCCTAACTCCGACAACGACCAATCTCCTGTAAGCCTTTGTAATTCCTCACCAACTGCCTTCTTGAGCACTCTAATATTTTTCAGTTGGTCGCATGCATCTTCAAATGATTCCATAACCTTTGTTGCTGAGGTTTTCTTGTAAAGGATTTCCTTTCTGATTAACCTATCCAGAACTGAGATCAGTTCTTGATCGTCCAATCCCTGGGCCTTCCTCATCTTTGTTATATGGATATCAAAAATTGATGTGTCAACAGAAGGAAATCTGCCTTGTGAATCTGGCAACTTCTTCTCCACGTAGGCATCCCAGAATTCATTCCATTTCTCCCATACTGGATCTGAAGAAAAAATAATCTTGCAGGCATCCTTGGGTACAGTTTGTTCTTCGGAAGCATCACCCTTTTCATCTCTTTTTTTTTTCTTTGATCTGGTGCTCTTGATTTTGTCCTGTTCTGACAAAGTGTCCTTTCCAGCAACTTGAATCCAGCACTTTTGGACTGGCCCTGTCTGGTCGGCATTGGCTTCCCATATTCAATCCACTGGTTCCGAGCATGCCGAAGTTGCTCTATATAGGGACTGCAAGGAATAACTTTGTTAGCTTCAGTAACTGTGAATTCAAACAATCCTTCTAGTTTAAAATCGCGCCAGGCGCGATTTCATATTAGAAAGCAAATCGCGCCAGGCGCGATTTGCGTACTCTGAAGAGAAAAGGCTTCCTGGATTGGTAGTCATTTCTTCTCAAATAAGCAAATCGCGCCTGGCGCGATTTCATATTAGAATGCTAAACGCGCCACGCGCGATTTGCCTACCCTGAGGAGAAACAGCTATCTTCAAGGATAGCCAAGTCTCCTCAGACTAGGCAAATCGCGTGGCGCGATTTGCATTCTAATATGAAATCGCGCCAGGCGCGATTTGCTTATTTGACGAGAAACGGCTACCATTCCAGGAAGTCTTTGCTCTTCAGAGTATGCATTGCTTTCTAATATGAAATCGCACCTGGCGCGATTTGCAAATATGAAAAGGAAAAATGAGGGAAGAGAATTACCTTTTGTATAAGAAAGTTTTTCCCATGTCATTCAGGAGTGCGCTTATTTCGGCTAGCTCGGCAGGTGTTGTTTGAACCGCCAGAACCGGCAGGTTTCGACGAATACGACTTTATAGAACAACCGATGCCCAAGATGTCAGGCCTTCGATCGAGAACCTTCTGGACATCTATTGAATGCTGGCCATCTATTATCATAAAATGTATGGCTGGGTTCTCGATGAAGTCCTCCAGCTTGTTCCACATGATTACCTTCTTTGTTCTGGTATCGTAAGGCACTACATCTGCAGGCATTGGCACCTGATTTTCGATCATGCTGTTCACTATCTCCAAGAAGTGCTGCTTGTCATACCTTCTGCTGACATAAATGGCTTTAGTGGACCTGAAAAGCCTATCCACGTGGACTGGATGGGTGAAGTTCAGGCCCAGTGGATATTTGTCAGCATATTTTTTCAGTTTTCTCATTGCCTTCAACTGCCTGGCCTTGTCATCGTCACTTGTAAGGCCTGGTGTCACTTCTGTAGTTTCCCTGCCTTTAGAGCTAGCTTCTTCCTTATCCTTCACTGCCTGTAAGTAGACACTGCCCGAGGGCCTCGTGCTAATGGCTCGTCGAACAGCTGTAAGCCCCTCGCATATTCTTTTAGGAGTCAATGGCTCGCCAACTGTCCAGTCAAATTTAAAGAGGGAATCAGCCGTGTCGTCTGATCTTAATGCAGTCTCTTTAAAAGAGCTAGAACTGCATCGATTGATCTTCTTTAGGCTCTTCTTATTTTTTTGGCCCACTTCAACTAGCACTGAACAGAAAGAATCGTCATGTACTTCACATGTGATAAGAATTCCCTGCTTCTTCATTTGATCAGTCTCTCTTACCCTAGACATGAATATGAGGTCTGTCTTTCCACTAGTTTTGAAGATCTCCACATACCATTCTGACCCCTCTATAAGATCTTCTTCTGGATATGGAGATTCCACCTGAGCCTTTATTATTCCAGATGTATCTTCTAACGTCAATACATGCTGCAGGTCTGTAACAGTAACATCTTCATCTGTCCTTCGCTTTTTCTGGGCTGAAGAGGTCTCACTGTGCTTGGTTTTCCTTTTGATTGTCTTTTGTGATCCTGTAAAATTACAGCACATGGGTTAATCTTTTAATGCTAAAATATATGCTAACTCGAAACGTATGCAACAAAAACGCGTTTGGCGCGATTTGAAAATGAATACAGAGCAAGTTCATTTACTTAATTAGGGCCAGGGGCGTTTTGTCAATATAAATTCGAAGGAAAAGAAACTAATGTAATGACTTAATGAAACTGCGCCAGGCGCGTTTTGTCCCAATCAAAATGCAACAAATACGCGCTTGGCGCGCTTTAGAAGTGACCTTAAAGATAAAGAAACTAATGTAATGACTTATTAAATTGCGCCAGGGGCTTTTTGTCTGAATCAAAATGCTCAGGACACAACTAACTATAAAAAGCACAACTTAAAGAGTTGAATCTTCATCTCAAGATATAGAAACTAATGTAATGCCTTATTCAATTGCGGCAGGGACACAAATAACTATAAACACCACAACTTAAAGAGTTGAATCTTCATCTCAGGACACAACTAACTATAAAAAACACAACTAACTAGTGAATACTGTTCAGCTAAGTATACAAGCTTGAAACAGCACATACATCATTAAAAGAAAAAACAACATGCACACATTAAGCATTCATTTGCATACATTTTTGGGACATATGAACTCAAGTATTAGAGGACATATGCTTCTTATCGGATAATAACTCTACTATTAGAGAAAAAAATCCTAAAAAACCTAACAAAAAGAAGGACACGGAAATAAATTACAGAACAAAAACACTGATTCATACCTGAGGCGCTTGCTGGATTTGTGCTTTCTGCTTGTTCAGCAAGCTCCAGGCTTTGGATTTGTGCTTTGGCCTGTCGCACACCTCTACCTGTGCCTCGGCCGCGGCTGCCAGATCCTCTAGACGCCATAGAACTACAAGTGCAGATAATATGAGACTGGGATTTTGGTTTAAACTTATATGTATGCGTTCATAATCTAGGCCGTCAGATTTACAACCGTAAATTCAAATTCGCGTCCTTTTCAATTTATACCGCCTGAATTAACCGCCCATCCCGCTCATTTACAAATTTAAAATGTGTTTTTCTTTGCAGTGCAATTTCAAGAAAACAAATAATTATTATTTTCAAGAAACGCATATGTGGCAATCTACTACCACCTAATCGGCCACCTACTATCAGAGCGCCCTCAATCGACCCGCCCTCAGAGCGCCCAAGATCAATCGACCCGTCTAGAGTGCCCAAGATCAATCGACCCGTCTAGAGCGCCCAAGATCAATCGACCCTTAAGATCGCCCAAGATCAAGTCTAGACGCTTAAGATCGATCGAGCCGCCTTCAATCCCAAGATCAATCGATGTCTGCGGAACTAAAGTGAGTGTGATTCCATTCCGAATATGCACACCTTCGTCCTCTATTTTTCCCAATGCCAATTCTACCATTCTGGTTCTTTATCAGTGTCGGAGAAGAATGCTATCTTTTAACAGCAAACTTGAAGCGCCGAGTAGGATTATGTAAAGTCGAAGATCTGAATCCAAGTTCTATGTGTCATGGTGTTCCTCTTGGAAACAGTTTCTGTAAGATTTCCATTATAAACTGCAATTATGAAGATGAGGCTCTTCTACGAAGACATCCCGATGGCGATACAGTTGGTGAAAGCGGGGGCACATTTGTAGCATGACCAAAAGAACGTCTGAAAAAGGTAATGTATATGAGGATAGTAAAAAAGAAAATGAATATATCATAACATCTGCGTAATGTTGTGAATTTTGAATTCTTTGATGGTCTTTAGCCAGTCTTATCAACCCCATGAAACTACACATTAATGAAAATGTGTAGTTTCTTGGGGTTGGTCATACTGACTGGAGGGCATCAAAGGATTCAATGTTTTCGACATTGCATATAAAAAAACATAATAAAATAAGCGTGACATAAAAGTATAAGCTGCAAAATTGCGCCAGGCGCGAGTTTGTATTTATATTCAAAAAAAATGTATGTACATTTTTCCTTCTGTGAAAATGCGCCAGGCGCGAGTTCTTTCTAAACTAACATAGCAGGCTGTACAAATCTCTACAAAATGTCACATAGGCCCACTTCATCGGCTACATATCGAGTCCAATCCCACCTGTACCACTCTGATATGACATCATCCTCCCATTCCCTGCGAATGTCAAGTCTCCAAATCAGAGTGTCCCGTCGATCCTTGATACTCCTAATCAAAGCCTCATATTTATTTGTTGGCATGAGCCTTACTAAGAGCATGAGGAGCCGCATAAATCCAGTGATGCGATGGTAGCATTCCCATGGCCCCTGATACAGACTGTCATATGGCTTGTCCAACTCTCTTTGAATGTTTTGAACAGCACAATTAAGTAGTATCTTGTATAGGGTCCAGCGTTGATGGTCGTCCAAGGAAGTATATTTGAACTAGAAGCAGCCATGTGTAATGCACTAGAACGAGAGAAATCAACTAATTAGCAAATGATATTCCTCTCCCCAGAAAATGATTCTAAATATACAAAATTCAAAACGCGCCAGGCGCGTTTACTATAGTGTTTTTTTCACAGATCTACTTCATACGCGCCTGGCGCAATTTATATTAAGTAGTATGAAATAGAAAGGCCAAACTAGAAACGCGCCTGGCGCGATTTGATTAACCTAGTGGGAAATAGAAAGCCAAACTAGAAATGCGCCAAGCGTGATTTCGCCCATTCTAACATATCATTCTATAGAAAAAAAAATATGCATAAAAAAAAACATATCTACTTACAGGCAGAGAGCAGAATGCAGAATATGAAGCAGTGAAGCAGTAGAATAGAATAAGAGCCAGTAAAATAGAATATGAAGCCAGGGGAATAGAATATGAGCAGATAGAATAAGAACAGAACAGATAGAATAAGAGCAGATAGAGCAGTTAGAACAATACACATTACTTTAATAAGAATAAGAGCAGATAGAGCAAATCTAAGAGCAGATAGAGCAGAATAAGAACTCATAGAGCAGATAGAGCAGATATATAATACTCATTATTTAGTTCATTATTTGGAACAGATAGAGCAGATAGAATAAGAGCTAGTGAAATAGAATAAGAGCAGATAGAGCAAGATCATATAAGCAATAGGAGAACTAGAAGAATATATGTGTTCTTTCAAATACTAGAATAAAAATAAGAATAAGATAATAGACTTTAAGTAAAAGATAGGAAATACCAACCTATTTGTGTTCTGTACCCGAGATTTGAGCCTTTGCCTTTGAGCCAAAACCAAAAATCGAAAACAAAAGTTGATTTGAGCCGAGAACAAGCCAATAGAAGCCGAGAAGAAGCAATAGCAGAGAAGAAGCCGATAATTTGGAAACCGAGAAGCCGAGACCTGCCGAGAACCTTTGAGCCGAAACCAAAAGCCAAAAACCTTTGAACCTTTGAGCCAAAAACCTGCCGAGAACCTTTGAGCCTTTGTTATTCCAAGCCGAAATTGCAGAGAAGCCGAAAAGCCAGAGAGATTGCAATGATAGAGAGCCAAAAAGCCAGAAGCCGAAAAGCAGATAGCCGAGAAGCAGATAGCAGATAGCAGACCAAAAGTTCGAAAGAGAAGTTCGAAAGAGAGACAGAAAAGTTGGAAAGGGATTGTAAACTGGAAATAATAACTGCTTTAAAAAATTCGTACCGTGCCATAATAACTGCCGCGAAAATTTATTACAAGGGGTTAAGGTTATAAGTTATAAGAAGGTTAATAGTTTTAAGGTTATAAGTTTAAAAGTTTATGAATTAGAATTTTAAAGTTAAGATTATAAGTTAATAGTTAAGGTTATAAGTTAATAGTTAAGGTTATAAGTTTAAAAGTTTATGAATTAGAATTTAGAAGTTTTAAGTTTTAGAAGTTATAAGGTTATATTTATTTGAGGTTAGAAGTTTTAACCTTAAAACTTCTAACCTTAAAAGTTGTAAACTTACTTCTTCTAACCTTAAAACTTTTAACCTATGATAACCTTCTAACCTTAAAACGTCTAACCTATAATAAACTTCTAACCTTAAAACTGCTAACCTATAATAACCTTCAAAGTTGTTTCTAAGGTTACAACATTTAAGGTTATTATAGGTTAATATATTATAGGTTAACTTATTATTATTATAGATTAACTTATTATAGGTTATTAAGGTTAGCTTTCATTTAAGAACATGTTAGGGAGATGTTATTTAGATATGCTAACTCACTATATGTTTTTATGCATTTTAGGTCAATGGCATGCAAAATGCTAAAAAAAGGGCCCCCATTGATGCTGATCAAGGCAAGGAAAAATCCCCAACTAATGAAGATGATGCCCAGGAAAGGAAAATACCTCAAATGATGTTGATGATGGCAAACGAAAGGAAAAGACTCCAAATGATGTTGATGATGGCAAAGGAAAGGAAAAGACCAGAAATGAAAAGGACGATGCCAAAGGAAAGGAAATTGTACTTTATATTCGGGTCGATTGGAAAAACAAAAAGGTCAAGATCCTGCATGCATGCAACAGAGAGGCAGTAGGAGAAGGGATTATTGTTCTAGCAGATCCTATCAATGCAGTGAATGATGAAAGATTAGGGGAGGACAGGTTAGGTGTGGCAATCTCAAAATTATATGACAATTGGAAGGAAAAGGGTTCAAGCAAACAAGAATGCCTTGCTTGTGTGAAGCAACTAGAGGTTCCAACTATTGTTGCATGGCCTAGGGACAATATTCAACTGGAGGAGAACTACATGTTTCCTATAGATGCAGAACCATTGTCAATAATGTTCACACAGTGTAGCAAGAGGCCACTTCCAACGTTCAAACATTATCCCACCAAAAGATGCAAGTCAGATTATGATTGTTCTCCTGAAGCCCTGATCAACGTTAGAGGAAGTGAATGTTGTTGGGCCTCCTGTATGAGAATGTTCACAATAGAGGAGATGGTTGTAGCAAGAGCTACATATCAGGAACATAAGTGTGATAGCAGAAGGAATTTCATGTACACCATATTTGGCTATGCAATTCAGGATGAAAGTTCAAAGAAGAAAAGATTCCCATTGAATGGAAAGTGGATATGTTCAAAAGCATGGATGGCTATACATGGAATTCCAACCTCTTCTTGGCACAACTGGCAAAAGAGACATGAAAATGGTAGTAAAATTGCATTGCATGGGAACACTGGCCTGGTAAGGCCTACCTCAAGAACTATAGCTGCAACGGAAATATTTGAAAGATATGTGGATTTCAATGCAGAAAACATGCCACGTAAGAGTAAGAAGGATGAACAGGGTAGAGTTATTGTTGAAAAGAGATTGCCATCCCATTGTACCCAGAAGAGCATATTAGAGGAAATAAATGCATTGCTTCGGGAACTTGGAGTGGCCTCTATATCCCAGCCCAGTTTTAGTAGGCTATAGAATAAGCATTTCAAGCATGTGACCATAGCAACTTCAAACAACTTTGCCAAGTGCAATTCATGTGCTAAGCTCAAGGAGACACTAGATAAGACTGTGCAACCAAGTCTAAGGGAAAAGATAAGGGAACATATGAAGGACCATATGACAGATCAACTATCATGTAGATCAACTTATTGGATGTGGAGGACCTTATCTGCAATGGAACCTAATAACTATCTATGTATTATACATGATAAAATGGACCAACAGAAGACTTGTCTTCCACAATTCAGGTACATTCCTAAGTCATGTGGAAGATCATACCCTTTGCAGATTTCAATGACTGGCCATGGGGCAATATTGCATGGGCAGTCTCAGACCTACTATGGCCATTTCAGTTTAGAGTTGTGGAGTGATGGTCCAGATTTTCACATTGGGTGTGTCATGAGGTGTTTAAGAAACTATGAGGATGGTTACAATGGTCACCTTCAGGATCCTACAGCTAGCCAGGCACTACATAGTGCATTGTTAGATGGAACCCCTAATAGTATTGAAAAGTTTAGCAAGGCAAGGTTTAGGAGGCATGGACCTGATGAACATGTTGGAGCTTCAACATCTTGTGCTAAACCTCGAGATCTGCCCAGAAAGCTCCTCTTGCAACTAGATAATTGTGCTGGTCAAAATAAGAACAGGTGGATGTTTTCTTTCCTATCCTACTTAACAGCTGTGGGTATTTTTGAGAGAGTCAATTTGGGGTTCCTAATGCCCGGACATACTCATGAGGATGTGGACGCTGTGACGTCCCCTACTCGTATACGGTGCCCTCACCGTATACAAACAGGAGTTCATCCCCCATACCAGCTCCATGCTAATACAGGGCCCTCCACATGACACTGCAACCGTGACGGGTTCCAGTGGGAAGAGTGGAAGGGTCATTGCACCCCGTCTCCCTCAGGGCCTACCTAGCTGCGGAAGCGTAAACATACATGTCAGTAGCACATACATCAACATCATATGACCATCACGAAGGATGGCCCTCCACATATCTGCATAGACAAAGATCAAGACATCACATAGGGAATCCTACCCAAGGCTCGGACTCAAAGGGATGACCGACGGCTTGGGTCTCCGTGAGTTCATTGCGCATGTAATTCATGGCAATGGATTTGGCTGGCATAAGAACATGGCTTAGGGTTGTCCACTCCATCCGCCCCTCAAGGCATTACACTTTGCGATAGGTTGAAGAACTTCGGGGTTGGACCGTAGCTGCCGGGATCATAGCCAAAGGGGCTATAGCCGTGTTACATCTCCCCTGCACCGATGAGGCGGTAGGGAGGTCTCTCTCCCACCAGATGATCAATGCCATAGCAAAGTGCACTAGAGGACACCAACCGTCCGCATCGACTTTAACCCACTTGAAGGGAGCTACCACCACGACCAGGTCCCGACCCCTGTGCCAGCACAACCACTGCACACAGGGCCTCGGCTGAAACCCCTGGTGGCACCGTCGCCAGGCACGGCTTCTTATCCCCAACGGGTGTCGAACTCATACCGTGGTGCACGCGGTCCCCCCCCGAAAGTATTGCGCTTAGTCCGCAGTGTTTCTCTCGGGTAGACTTTACATCCCGAGAGAGCAACCGCTATGGACACAGCCACCCTTATCAACCGGTCTGACCCCTAAGAACACAACACAGGCGGGCTATTGTACGCAGGCCGCATCTATAGTGTGCTAGAGAGGCTAATCTAGGAGCATCTACTACCAAGCTTTAGGTCTCTACCCCCCTTCCCAATACAAGGAGTTCACAGAGATACATCATCCATATACATCACAGAAGAACTAAAGAACAAGATCTAATCTATATCATAGAGTTAGGTTCTTTAGTTAGAATCTGCTATCTAGAGTTCTAGAGGGCTGCTATGGGCAATCTAATAGGCTAAACCTACTGATTCAATGCCTAAAATAGGGTTTAGACTATCTAATTGGCCAAATACCGATCCTTGAGGGGCTCCTCCTCGACTGAGCTCGACCATCCCGCACAAAACGCCGAATCTCGAGAAACTAAGGATGTAATTCTCCCAAGCAGAAGTTCGGGATGCGGTTTTGGGCTGTTGAGGCGACCAAAACAGAAGTTCTCAAAACCCTAAAATCGAAAAATTAGGTTAGTTAGGGTTTCCTACCCTATATAGACAAGGGGGTGGCTAGGGTTTCCAATTATCCCCTTTTGGCATGTGGGATAATTGGTAATGGGCCCACTTGCCTTTAAGGGCTAGGTGGCCAAATGTGCCCACATGGAAATGTGTGCACCCAAATGTGCTCACATGGAAATGTGTGCACATTAATGAATGTGTACATTGGAAAATGTGCACATTACTTGCACCTATGGGTATGGCCCACTTGGCATCAAGTGGCCACATGGAAATGTGTGCCCACATTAATGTGTACATTGGAAAATGTGCACATTAATACTAATGCACATTCTTAGCAAGTTGCCCCTAGGGCTACCCACTTGGCTATACGTTGGCATTACCGCCAATCGGGGTGGCGGTAACGCTTGGCGTGGCGTGGCAATTACAATATACGCCCCGGGAGCGATCATCGTCTTTGGAACGTCACATTCTCCCCACCTTGAAATGATCTTTGTCCGCAAAGATCGTGGTTCTCCCCACCTTGGAATCTTCCTAACCTGCAATCAACCTGATGCATACGATATACTCCTATAATACTTACACATTTATTACAATTACCTCAAGGTAATATTTTTATGACATTACTACATCATTATATTATGAAATAACTTATCAATTCACGACATTACTAGACAAATTACTCCAAACTTCACTTAACATTACGATTAAGTTTATCAAAATTTAAAATTAACGTTCGAGGCACTCTTCATTCCTTGCAACACATTCCAACAAAATTTGTGTTGCAAGTCTTCGTAGCTCGACCTCCTTGCCCTCCGGAGCGCTCTCATCGGGCTCTGCTTGTGTCGACACTACGTTAGTACCATTTAATTATTAATTAAAATTTTTGGTTATATGGTGACCACCCCACCTATCTACATGGATGCATGGCTAATCTCCCGGCATAGGAAGAGGGTGAATCTTCCATTATGGCCGCGGAGACAGCGCCTACATGCCTATATGCCGCTCATGCCTACACCTCTAGTTGCCCAGCGTGGAGGATATCCTTCTCGCGAAGGATAGATTCCTCCTATCAAAGCATATATGGGGCTAAAGGTGCTTTTCCTATCAATGCATTCCTCAATGACCTCCTTTCTTCTTCGAGGTCGTCTACTCGCGGGATGGACAGTAGACTTTCTAATCTACCTTCCACTCGCCCAAGCGGAAACGCGGTCATGCCTACATTGACATTACACCACGCCCTAGAGATCACCGTAGTGGTCCCATCATCGGTGACAACGCATGCGACCCATACTAAGCGTAGGTGGCATGCGTAGATTAATCTTAACTATACAAGCATTAACCTACACAAATCGACATGCCTGAGCCGATTTCTTCGGAGATGACCTTGCCGTCCCATTGCTCCATAAACTGTGGGTACTGCTTTACTAAATCTTTCTTAAGTACCCACGTGGCGTCTTCCACTGGTAAGTGTTTCCACTTGACCAAATACTGGAGGAATTCTGATCTCCTCGTTTCTTGAAAGCTTTATCAAGAATCAATGCGGGACTATTTCCGGTGTTCCTCCGGTCATTTCCAACGGCGTTGGCATAATCCAAGACTTCGCCGGATTTGGGGTATGCCTCTTCAAGCAAACTCACGTGGAAGACCTTATGAATCTTTAGGTGTCTTTGGCAAGTCTAGCTTGTAGGCTTGATTGCCTAGTTTTCGACTATTCGAAAGGTCCAGCCCACCTTGGAGCAAGCTTCTTGCAATTGCCGATCCCCGAAGCCACCGCTTCACCTTAATCTTGAGCCAAACATCATCTCCAACTTCGAACTCTCTTACTGTTCGATGCTTGTCGGCGATGCTCTTTTGACGACTTCTTGCTGCTAACAGATAGCCACGAACTTCCTCTACAAGTCGCCGATATCGCCAACATCTGGCCGCGAAACTTCCACTTTTGACGGGGTTGTGCCAAGTGTCCGGAGTTAGCACCGATCGATAGCGTGAATTGATCATAAACGGCGACATTTGGGATGATTCCTGCTTGGTGCTATTGTATGCAAACTCCACCAAGTGAATAAATTCTTCCCACATACCTTGCTTATTCCAGACATAGTTTCGTAGCATGTCCTCTAAAATCCTGTTGGTCCGCTCTCCGGCCCCGCCATCCGTCTGCGAGGATGATATGCCGCGTGCTCATGGATAGCTTCGCCCCGGATCGCCGCGAAAGAGGTCTTGCCAAAGGCGCCATGAACTTCGGATCCCGCTTCGGAGATGATCTCCCTTGGCATGCCATGAAGCCCGAAGATCTCTTTGGTGAAGAGCTTTCTCAGATCCATGGTCAGACTGTGGGTTACGCAAGGCACAAAATGTGCCATCTTCGACAACTTGTCGACCACTACCATTAAGGCATCCTTGCCTCTCATCGTCCTTGGGAGTCCCTGTGATGAAATCCATGCCGATTACCTCCCACTTAGCGTTTGGCACCGCTTAATGGCTCTAATGCCCCGGAATTGCCGGCCGCTTTCGCCGTCTGGCGGGCATAGCCGGCATTCCTTGATGTAGCGAAGCTATTTGCTTCTTCATTCCTGGCCAATAATAGTTGCTGCGACTTTGAAATATGTTTTCATGAATCCCGCGATGGCCAGCTATTGGGCTGTTGTAGCGTGTCATGGAGGATCAACTTCCTTACACCGATGATTGAGTTCACGCACAACTTGTTCTTATGGTATAACAAAGTTGCCTTCCTTCTTATAATGCTTGAAGGCCTCCCCGCTCTTTATCCGTTTCTAGCCTCCTTCGAAAGGCTTGCCCATACTTCCCCGAAATCCACGTCCGTTGGCAAGGACTCTTCAATCCTCTTACCAAAGTTGCCGGAGAGCGCCGAAAATTGCATTGCAATGCACTCTAGTTGTCGGGGATGCCTTGAAAGCGATCTGCTACCACATTGAGCTTCCCGCTTATAGACTATATGAAAGTCATATTCTTCGAGGAACTCCATCCATCTCGCCTCAGATTAAGGTGTGGTTGCGTGAATACATATTGGAGGCTCGATGGCCTGTGATCCAACCGAACTTCCTTCCCAAGAGATAATGCCTCCATATTCTTAATGCCCCGACAACCGCAAGCAACTCCCGATCGCGGCGTTTGGGTAGCGCCGTCTCTCGGCGTCGTTCATCTTCCCCGAATCATACGCTACCACACGCGCTCTTCTTGCATAAGCACCGCACTGTAGCTATCTTACTCGCGATCTGTTGCTACAAGCTTATCTTTCTCCGGGTCCAAGAGGGTTAAGATGGGGCTGTTGTTAGAGCTTCCTTCAACAATTCAAACCCCTTTTGGGCTTTCTTGTGCCAATGCTCTACCCAATCTTTCACCTTCTACTGCGCCTCGCCAGTCCGTTATCCGGGGCTGCTATCTTAGCAAAGTTCTTCACTTAACTTCCCCGTAGTACCGCTAGGCCGAGGAAACTTCTCGACTTCATGCACATTCTTGGGCGCGGCCATGAATGACGGCCTCAATCTTGGCGGGGTCTGTTGAGATGCCTTCTGGCGAGATCACATGACCTAGATACTCCACCTTTTTCATTTGCTGGCGGTGGCACTTCGACAACTTGGCGCATAACCGTGCCTCTTCAACTTCTCTAGCACTCTTCTCAAGTGTTGTATGCGTGCTCTTCAAGGGATCTGCTATACACCAAAATGTCGCCAAAGAAAACAATCACAAAGGTGTCCGGGAACTCCTCGAAGATATCGTTCATGAGCCTCATGAACGTTAGGGGCATTTGATAAGCCGAAAGGCATTACCGTGAACTCATAATGCCCATACCGCGCTCGAAGGCGGTCTTATGGATATCTTCTTCCTTTATCCCGACCGGTGATATCCCGACCTTAAGTCGATTTTGAGAAGATCTTTGCACCTTGAGCTGATCCATCAAGTCGCCTCGATCTTGGGAGCGTACTTGTTCTTAATGGTGTGCTTATTCAACTGTCTATAGTCTATGCACATTCTCAAAGATCCATCCTTCTTCTTGACAAAAAGAATGGGCGCTCCAAACGGCGGTAGACGCTAGGTCTAATGAACCCTAGGTCGAAAGCAGCTCCTCGCAGAATCGCTTCTTCACTCGGACAACCCCTGTGTTGTCATTCTATATGGAGCCTTACTTGTTGGCTTTGTTTCCGTGTTCGAGTGCTATCTCGCGACTTTTCGACTCCTCTATAAGGAAGGAGCTGCTTGATCTCATCCGGAAAGAGATCATGGAACTCCGTGATTAGCTTGAGATACTTGCTTCAAGCAACTTGCCGAGCGCGTTGTCTTCCTTTTGCTTCCTTCTCGATTCCGGCTCACTAATCTCAAGCTTGAAGATGTATGCCACTTGCGACTCTTGATGCACTTGAACACCGTTTAGAAGACATGCACCGCGATAATGGGAACAACTTCGTAATTGTTATCTCAATGATCTTGCTGTCGGGCGTTGGGAAGGTCACCTTCCGCTTTCCACGGTCGATAATGGCCCCTGGGCCCAAGGTACTCCATTCCTATGATCAAGTCATACTTTCCAATGCCCATTACTTCGCTCCCATCCGGATATTAATCCTCGGGCAAGTCGATGTCGGTTAATTCTCTTGCCCGCCGCCGCCTTCTTCGCACCACTTGCTAAAATAACGGGTCTTGGCTTTGACTTTAGCGGCTTCAACTTCAACATCTGAACCATTCCGGGGATGCGGTTATGGCTACTTCCCCGAGTCTATCAAGACTATGAATGACTTAGCTTTAGCCTTCCCTACCGTGGAAATTACCTTATACCGCTCTCTGCTTGCTCGTATCTATTGGCGGCAAAGATATGACACTCACCCTGAATATAGTCGCGGGCCTCTTGGCGCCGTCGTCCAAGCCGGGGCTTCCCAATCTCCCAACTCCGCCTAGAGCTGCACTCATGGCGTAGGGGCGGTTTTGTCGTCCTATGGTCCGGCTGGAAGCACACCAAGCACAGCTGCTTTTCTATGCACTCCTGCCTCTTTTCCTTGGGCATTGCTTGCAAAAAGGATTACCGCTTTGGAGTAGTTTGACCTTTCTGCTTGTCCTTGAAGGACACCCGCTTCTTCTCCTGCTTTGCTTCCCCGGTTCCCACCATATTGTGTTCTATTTGGACTGGATGGCTGCCCAGGGGCTATAGCTTCTGTCGCCTTGCCTTTCTCCCGGAAGTACTGGCCGCTTGTGCCCGCTATTCTGAGGTCCCGACCCTTGCAAGCTTATAGCCTTGGATTCGCCGCTTCGAGCATCTTGTCCTAGGGTTTATTGCTCTCACAAGCTTGCGGATCTCCTCATTCAGCCCCTCGATATAGCTTTCTCTTTGCATGCTTCTCTCCCAACCGGCACATACAAACCTTAGCCTCATGAATTCCCTCAGTATATTTCTGAACCGATTTGTTGCCTTGCCGCAACCTCGTAAAAACCGCTTTGCATCATCTTTGGACTTATGTTCCTTGGAACGTAATGGCTTTGGAAGGCTTTAGCAAACTTTTCAATTTACAAGCATCCCCGCTTAAGCCAGGTGTGCCTTTGCATACCCCTTCCACCAAATCCGGCGGCTCCTTTCAAGTTGGCTGTTGCAACTCTGCCTTTGTCCTTATCCTTCATGCCATAAGCATTTCCGCATTTCGCTCATTTCTGTCCAGCCATGCCTCTCGCTTCTAAGCCCGACTGTTCTCTCCCGAGAACTGTTCGATTCAGGGCCTTCCATACATTGCCCAAGTCGGAATCTACCTTCTTTCGGTAGTCGGAGGCCCCGGTATCTCTTTTTGTCGTCCCTGCAGGGTGTTCCTCGCCTTCCCTCTGTTGGTTCCCGGAGCTGCTCTTCCTCTTCCTCGAGTCTGAGTTCGAAGTTCGAACTTGAGTCGGAAGATTCGGTTGGGGGATCTCCTTCTCTTGCTCCTCTTCGGTCCTTCCTTCCTTCCCTCCGAAGCTGATGCTTGCGGCAACCGAGCATTGCCCACCGAACCTACTCCTCGCTTGCACGGACAAGTAATGCCTTTATCCGCTCCAGATCCGTCCTTATCTGGGCTATATCCCCGCCTGGGGTCATGGGTTCCCTATCTTCAAATAGGTTCCTTGTCGGGGGTGGTCGGGCTGGGGTTTGCTCTTCTATAAGGTCTCGTGAGTTGTCGTTCCCTCAGCGCTTAGCCCTCTAGCTGCATCCACAAGTGATTAATGGCTATATGGTTAGTTCTATTTGTTCTCTTGCATTGTTTATGTTTGTTGGTATAATTGTGGGGCAACATACATCAATAAAACATTTAAAGTGCAATGTAATTGTATTTATATATCATATAATATTTTAGGTACAAAAGGTCTCGGGATCAAGAGTCTAACTAGTCTTGAAATCGCCCGGTAAGGCGGGTTGTCTTCAAGAAACTTCTTAACTTGGGCCGTCCCTCTTTGTGTGACCCAAGTTCCCGATGATGCTTGCCTACGGCGTCCCCCGGATGGCTCTCACGGTCTTCTACCCACTGCGGTCGGATGTAAGGGCGCGATCCACACGCTAATCTCCCCCGACGTCGGTGGGGGATGGCGGTCGAAGAGGTCAAGTGCCATTGCCCTCTTGACTAAGACAAAGATAGTCGACATTCTTTGCTATTCGAGCATGCCCGCCAAGCTTTGAGAGTGCAATCAGCATAAACACTCCTTCTTCGCCTGGACTGAACTTGCGGTGGATTACCGCTATTCTCCCATCCATCAGTGATGGTAAGTAGTACTGGCGACGGTCGTTGTGTGTCGCCGAAGTTTCTCCGCTTGTTTGGCCTCCGGTTACGTGGTACAGCACTCGTCGACCTCTACTTGATGAGCTCTCTCAGTAGTCTTCAATTGTGCGGCCGAGCCTCCCGAGGTCGATTCCTTCTCCTTTGGCAAGGGTGATATTGGAGGACCCGGCATTGGGATACTCGTGGTCTTCCCACGGATCCCCATCTGCTCTTGGAGGGCGAGGAACTCCTCCTCTGTTGGCAGCTCCCGCTCGTCCATCAATTGCCTGATGCTGCTATAAGCCTGGATGTCGGAGGTCGTCTCCCCTGTGTAGGTGTCGGACTCCCTCACTTGGAGCGGGAAGTCTGATGCTCCCCGGACGATGAAGTCGCCCGTGCCTGGTCTGTCGCGGTGGTGGAGTAGTTCGTCCAACCCGAGCTCCCTCTCCCTACATTCGGGGAGGTGGATCGATGTTGAGGAGTAGATACTCCTCTCCATCGATGATGATAGGGGCTAGGCTTGTGATGCCTAGCCCAAGTGGGGAGCAACTCGATGCCTGGCTGCTCGCTCAAAGTTGATCAGCTCCTGCTCTCCTTGGCCGTTCTTCGTCCGAAGTCGAGCTCCGTGTATCCTTCGTCGTCCGACTCTTCTTCGTCTTCTCTTGCTTCCTGTTCTTGTTGATCTTTGCAGTGCATTTGCCCTTCCTTCGCTCAGCTATGGGGTCTACCTCCATCGGGAGGGATAGAGGTTGCCCCCATCGGGTTTCGGCGGTGGGATAAGAAGATGGCTAGGGCGGTAATTTGAGAAGTACTTGGTCTGTTATTTGTCGGAGGACCATGTAGTGGGTAGCCTTTGCGCCTTGTTGGTCAAGTACTTGGCGATGTTGGGGACATCGCCCAAGGCACTGAAGGGGGCGGGGAAGAAGTATCCTATGCAAGGGGGACTTGGACAAGGGAGGGTCCTACCCTAGCCTGAAATTCGCTTAGCACCGCCTATATTTGGGGTTGCGTTCAGTAGTAACTTGGATGTCAATTTCTTTCACAAAGACTTGGAAGATGTCATTGACATCCGCCGATGGCATGGGCAGCTGGCCGCACTCATCGTCCGAAATCAGCAGTGGCCATTGATCTAGCAAGGAAGGGAGTATCAAACGGATGCAGAAGCGCCTCAGGGAGCTGAAAGATCGCCTAAGCAGTGGGGAGCAAATTTGCAGGGTGCCAATTGAGAAATGGGGAACTTATTTATAGAAAGGGGAAAACCCTAATTTTGGGATGACCTAGATTTTACTGATATTAGGTAATTCTGATCTATTAAGGGATGCAATTGCAAGTTTGAAGACTATTTCTAGAGTTTGAGCATGCTAGGGAGAGCAACTGAACCTATTGTGCAATTTGGGGATCATTTGGTGATGACATGGTACGGGGTCTCATACGTTGCGCCCAGCCCGATTTCTAAAATGTAGAAATCTGTCCTGGCGCGACGTGTGAGACATGGGTCCTAATTGGGCTAGGATTACTCAATTTAGGTGATCTAAGGCTGTAATTCTACTAATCTCATCGAGTTAGGCAGAATTGACCCCTTACTTGGTCGATTTGGAGCTGTTTTGGGCATTTTTGGGCATGGTCTCACACGTTGCGCCCAGCCCGATTTCTAAAATGTAGAAATCTGTCCTGGCGCGACGTGTGAGACATCGTCTCAATTTTGCTCCAAACTCCAATTTAATTAAAACGAAGGCTAGGGATCGATGTCTTGACCTATCTAAACTGGGTTTGGACACTTTTATTTACGCAAAATTTTCTTTATATTAACAAAATTTTACAAATATTTACAAGGTTCAAGGGCGTTCTCCCTTGATGTGTCGGCAAGATACATATCCTCGCCTCATGAGGGTGACCCTCTTCGTGGTAATGCGCAGGCCGTTGAATCTTCAAAATGTTTCACCAAGTGGGCTTGCCGCCTCTTGCAAACACAAAGAACATCTCGTGGTCACGCCGCATGTCCGTGTTGTATTCTTGAATGACTTCAGCGGACGTGACGCTGAACGGGCAAGACGGGAATCGGGGAGCCCGAAACTTTTCTTCTCGAAGTGGCGGATCTCCTTGAGTGCCCCCGTCTTCCTCCTGTTTCTTCTTGCTCCTCTTCTTCCCGGGTGCTCGTGGGGCCTTGGGTTTTGGTGGAGGGGGCTTTAGTGTCGGCTCTTAGTGGTGCCGCCCAACCCGATCGTTCTCACCCGGTGCTCCTGGTAATAGGTGTTGTAGGCCTCCCACCCGCCATATATCGTTGTGCTCCCTCATTCTCTTCTCATAGACCTTTTAAGGGGTCTATCCGTGGGGCTTCCCGCTAGCGGCCGTGGGGCCTTGACCCTATCCCGTCGGGAATGGTGGGGGCTTTCGCCACTGCCCGGCCTCCTCACGCTCTTGGGATGCCTCGTGCACCTCTTCCTCTACAACCGGGGGCTTTGAAGAGCTTTCGCCCGTCTGGCGCCCGACGCGTAGTCTTGGTCGAATCGTCGGTAGTGGTGGGGGTCTCCCCTCCCAGGCGGCTCGTTGATGACCCGGACGCCGGCTCTCTTCCCAACCTTCACCCGGCTTCCTCTTGCCCGCCTTGATGGCCTTGGCCCTCCTCTTCTTGGGTCCTCTCGGGGTCTTCGATCCTTTGATCTCTGCCCCGTGGCTCTTTGACTTTCCATTACTTATGGCCGAGGCGGGCTAGGTCGGCCTCTTCCTCCGGGGGTGAGTTCCGGGCTTTGCCTCCTCTCCTACCTGCTCCTCCCTGCAGGTGGATCTCATCTGGGGTTGTTCTTGGCCTATGGGTGGGTTCACCTGTTCCCTCTGCTCCTCTTTGTGGGTTGGCGTCCCCCTAGTGTTGCTCCGCTGCTTGCCGCTTTACGCCTCCTGCCCGTTCAATTTCATTGAGGATCTCGCTCATGACGTCGGCGTCGTCCTCCAAGATCTCTGCAGTATGGTCGCTCTGTCGGGCCACGATTCCTCGCTTCGGCGAAGATCCGGCTGACGGAGAAGGCGTTCGAAGAATCCTATGAACAAAGTACCGGGCGGCTGGAGGATCACTCCCCTACGAGGCTTCTGGCGATACTGCTTTAATGCGGGCCATCATTTTTTCGGTTCGTCGATTGGAGCTACGCCGTAAGATCGCCTTTGACAATACGAAATAAGTTCTCGGGAAGAACGGGAAAAATGGGAGGGGTCCAGGTTCTATTTATAGGGCCAATTTTAGGTCAACTTTTAAACTACCTTTTTTGGGTTGTCTAAGGCATCTAAAACACTTAATTAAGCAAAGGTCTCACACGCTAGCCCAAGCGATTCCTAGAATCTAGAAACCCGTCCCCGGCGCGACGCGGTGAGACATGGTGGGGCCCACTATTAAATTAACATGTAACATGCTAAATCTACTAATCCTTAGCTTAAATTTAGAATTATCAAGATATTTTATCTGTAGTTTACAACTTTTTGGTGTCAGTTGAATGTTCAAGACGTTGCCAAACCCGATTTCTAAAATGTAGAAATCGTTCCGGCGCGACGTGTGAGACCACCCTACTTTTTGGATGTTGGCTCATCAATTTTTAGTCTCTTTACGTTTCTATTCTTTTTAACTGTTACTAGCTTAGCATAAGCTACAAAAATGAGAAAAAATTTTCTCATTTTTCGAGGTTTGAGGATCCTATCAAGTTAGTGCTACTGGGAACATGGCGCTGCTTTTTGCTCTTGGTCTCCAAGAACATAGCTCGATACCACCTTTGGACGCGTCCCCTACTGTCAGATACGGTGCCCTCACCGTATACAAACAGGAGTTCATCCCCCATACCAGCTCCATGCTAATCTGTGGGCCCTCCACATGACACCGCAACCGTGGCGGGTTCCAAAGTGGGAAGAGTGGAAGGGTCATTGCACCCCGCCTCCCTCGGGGCCTACCTAGGCTGGAAGCGTAAACATACATGTCAAGAGCACATACATCAACATCATATGACCATCACGAAGGATGGCCCTCCACATATCTGCATAGACAAAGATCAAGACATCACATAGGGAATCCTACCCAAGGCTCGGGACTCAAAGGGATGATCGGACGGCTTGGGTCTCCGTGAGTTCATTGCGCATGTAATTCATGGCAATGGATTTGGCTGGCATAAGAACATGGCTTAGGGTTGTCCACTCCATCCGCCCCTCCTGCATTACACTTTGCGAGATAGGTTGAAGAACTTCGGGGTTGGACCGTGAGCCTCACGGGATCATAGCCAAAGGGGCTATAGCCAAGGTTACATCTCCCTGCACCGATGAGGCAGGTAGGGAGGTCTCTCTCCCACCAGATGATCAATGCCATAGCAAAGTGCACTAGAGGACACCAACCGTCCGCACTCGACTTTTTAACCCACTTGAAGGGAGCTACCACCACGACTGGTCCACCCCCGTGCCAAGACAACCATCGCACACGTGGCCTCTATTTGAAACCCCGGTGGCACCGCCGCCAGCACGCTTCTTATCCCCAACGGTGTCGAACTCATACTCGTGGTGCACGCAGCCCCCAGTATTAAGCGCTTAGTCCTGCAGTGCTCTCCGGGTAGACTTTACATCCCAGAGAGCAACCGCTATGGACACAAACCACCCTTATCAACCGGGCCCGACCCCTAAGAACACAACACAAAAGGGCTATTGCACGCAGTCGCATCTATAGTGTGCTAGAGAGGCTAATCTAGGAGCATCTACTACCAAGCTTTTAGGTCTCTACCCCCTTCCCAATACAAGGAGTTCACAGAGATACATCATCCATATACATCACGTAAGAACTAAAGAACAAGATCTAATCTATATCATAGAGTTAGGTTCTTTAGTTAGAATCTGCTATCTAGAGTTCTAGAGGGCTGCTATGGGCAATCTAATAGGCTAAACCCACCGATTCAATGCCTAAAATAGGGTTTAGACTATCTAATTGGCCAAATACCCGATCCTTGAGGGGCTCCTCCCGACTGAGCTCGACCATCCTCAACAAAACATTTCAATCTCGAGAAACTAAGGATGTAATTCTCCCAAGCAGAAGCGGGATGCGGTTTTGGTCGTTGAGGCAGCAAAAACAGTTCAAAACCCTAAAAATCGAAAAAAATTAGGTTAGTTAGGGTTTCCTACCCTATATAGACAAGGGGGTGGTTAGGGTTTCCAATTATCCCCTTTTGGCATGTGGGATAATTGGTAATGGGCCCACTTGCCTTTAAGGGCTAGGTGGCCAAATGTGCCCACATGGAAATGTGTGCACCCAAATGTGCTCACATGGAAATGTGTGCACATTAATGAATGTGTACATTGGAAAATGTGCACATTACTTGCACCTATGGGTATGGCCCACTTGGCATCAAGTGGCCACATGGAAATGTGTGCCCACATTAATGTGTACATTGGAAAATGTGCACATTAATACTAATGCACATTCTTAGCAAGTTGCCCCCTAGGGCTACCCACTTGGCTATACGTTGGCGTACACGTCAATCGGGGTGGCGTGTACGCGTGGCGTGACGGCAAGACAATATACGCCCCGAGCGATATCGTGGCCGGAACGCCACGCACGCATTGTTTGGAAAATATAGTCATGTATTGAGACAGCAGACAGTTACCAACTTTCCCAGGCTATTGAAAATATTTCATGGATGTACAAATCCATCTCCTATATGATCTCTCATAGAAGAAGTGCCTGATTGGAAGAGTTTTGTAGATGGTTATGCTCTCGACATGGAAGGTCATTCTAGACCTCTTCAATTCACTTTTTGGGTGAGAGAAGGGATTCCAATCATGCAATGGAAAATGAGACCTTCAGAGGAGAAGTGGAGAGGTGGGGCAGAAATTTGGCACTGGGGATGCAAATGGCAAGCCTATGATACCTCCCCGGTCAACCAAAAGCTCTAAAACCAACCAAGAAGTCAAGCAATTGAGATTGACTAAGGATGGCATCAATGACTACATCAAGCATTGGCAAACTAATTCAGATGAGACTAATCGTGCATTGATAGATTATTGGAAGAAGGTGATCAACTTGTTGGATGAGGTAGACACATCCTCTAAGAGCCGAAAGAAGGGTGGTTCCCTAAAAGTAGGTGGAAAACATTAGCTGGTGCTGACGAAGATGATGGTACCATTAGTAGCATTGTGAAGGCATATGCTCCTCCTCAATCTGATAAACACTATGTTGGTCCTAAGAAGGATAGGCCAAAATATCTAGGCATGGATTGTTATGAACCTTCTACTGACGTGGAGTGCCACCAATTTGTAGTAGTAAAACTAGCAGATCTAGAGACCTATCCAGTGTGGTTGGGATACACTATCTCGAATATTTGCAAAGAAGAAAGTGATGTTAACTTCAATAAGGTGCGCCTAGACTGGTGGTGTCCAGTACATCAGTTGAGTAATGTCACCGATAAAGAAAGATATTCAGATTGTTGGACAAAGAGGTGGAGGAGAAATCCTAGTGATCCTGATCTTTGGCTAGACATTGAAACCGTATTGTACTCGTGGACTCCAAAAACTATTCCAAGTAAAACAGCGAGAGTTACAATACCTCAGGATGTAAGGAATAAGGCTATCATATCCTTGGGGATGCTGGTGGAAAAATAAAAAACTATGTAAATATGTTTTCTACATTACTATGTATCGATCCCAGTTAATAAAAGTTGTGTACTACTTGAGCAGTGTCATATATGATTTTGTAATTTGAAGTTAAGGTGTAAGGTGTGTGATTATATGTTAACGTATAGTGACTTTTATCAAATTACTAAAAAATTGCAATATGAAATTTGTCCCAAAATCAAGACATAATCCCAATTTAATTGAATGATGGTTAATGGGTTATTCCAATCAGGAAGAGCTAATACAGGCTCAGTTGCCATCTTGTGCTTAAGATCCTGAAATGCTTTTACTATATCATCATTCCACTGAAATGGTATATCATTTTTCAAAAATCTGTTCAATAGAAGAGTTATTTTTGCAAAATCCTTCACAAATCGACGATAATAACTGCATAATTGCACAAAGGAGCGCAATTTTTTGACATTATTAGGCCGAGGCCAGACCTCCAATTCTCCATAGCCAAGCTTGTTGGTCTGAGAGGGATAAAGATATCCCACTCAGACCAACAAGCTTGCCTATGGAAATCTTTATCCCGCTCAGACCAACAAGCTTGGCTATGGAGAATTGGAAGTAGAAGGGAAAATCAAGAGGTAGGGCTATGGCAGTGATTCTTCATCTCTCGTTCCCCTATGTATGTTCTTTTATAGTCCCCTGAAGGACCCTTAAAGGTAAATTCCCTTTTTGCCTTTGCCTTCTTGGAAAGATAGTTAGTCTTATTAGGTTTAAGACTTAATTTTTTTTTATTGGGTTTAAGGTTGGTGCCTTGGTTAGGCGCTTGGTTTTTCAATCTAGAGACCAAGGTTCAAATCTTTATGAGGACAAGTTCGGGTGGGTTGATTGTTCCATTATTAGCCATAAACGTTTTAATGAGCCAATGGTTTCATTTAAGTCACTTGTTGGTTGTGAATCACACCCCCGAACTAGTATTTTTGTTCTAATATGTAACAATGTATGTCAAGGAAAGTGGATCAATATTCTTGGATATCATCCAATTGCTAATTGCTATGTAGCAATCATTCTTGTTGGTTGTGAATCACACCCCCGAGCTAGTATTTTGTTCTTGTGACGTCCCCTACTCGTATACGATGCCCGCACCGTATACAAACAGGAGTTCATCCCCCGCACCAGCTCCACACTGATACAGGGCCCTCCACATATCACTGTGACTGTCTAGAGTCCACAGTGGGAAGAGTGAAGGGGTCATTTTACCCCGTCTCCCTCAGGGCCTACCTAGCTGCGGAAGCGTAAACATACACGTCAGTAACATAACACCATATATAACCACCTCAAAGGGTGGCACATCAACATCTGCATAGACAAAGATCAACACAATACAAGGAAGTTCCTACCCAAGGCTCAGACTCCAGGGGGATGACTGACAAGCTTGGGTCTCCGTTGAGTTCGCAAGCGCATGTAATCATGACAATGGATTGGGCTGGCATAAGAACATGGCTTAGGGTTGTCCACTCCATCCGCCCCTCCCGTGCACACTTTGCGAGTGGGTTGAAAAGTGTTGGGACTGACCAGAGTATTCACGGGTGCATAGCCAAAGGGGCTACTCACGGGTTACATCTCCCCGCCCGATGGGGCGGTAAGGATCACTCCCCACCCGAGATCTACATGCTGACCCAAGGTGACTAGAGGGCCACTGCCCTTATTCGACTTAACCCAATGGAAGGTGAACCCCACCTCACGGGTATCGAGCCCATGCCATGCCCACACTCAGTGGCAAGCCATTAGACCTAGTCACTCTGATCCCCGGTAGGCCTTACACACCAGAGGGATCGATCAAGGGTCAGGACACGAACCTCGTTATGAGCCAGTCTAGTCCCTTCACCCACAACCCGGTGGGCTCTTGTACACAGGCCGAATTCTAGTAATGCACTAAGAGGGACTAGCTAGGAGCATCATCTACTAAGCTTTAAGTCTCTACCCAGCCTTCCCAACACAATGAGTCCACAGAATACAACCATCCCTCATATGATCATAAATGATAAGAACTAATCTAATACATAGAGTCAATTCTTTAGTTAGAGTCAATCTCAGGGTCTGTTGGGCTACTAAGGCCGATTTGATAGGCTAAACCTACTAGTTCGAAGGCTGGAATAAGGTTTAAGCTATTCAATCGACCAAATACCTGATCCCTGGTTCACTCCTCTTGATCCGAAGGCGTCCATGTCTCTGTTCTGCTTCGGGATGCGGTCGGAAGGATGATCTGACAAGCTGGGGCGTGCTGGCAGATCGTGGGAGTTGGAATTGACTCCTCAGGCGCGCGAATCGGAGCTCAGAAGGTCTGTGGGCAAAAAAGGGAATGTTAGGGTTTGGTGCCTTATGTAGGCTATCGGTTAGGTTTAGGGTTCCCATGACCCTTTGTCTACCTTTAAGGGTTTAAAGGTCTAAAGGTGCGCGCATTGCTAAGTGTGCGCACCATTGCAAGTTGCCCCCTAGGGCGTCCTTGCTTGAGTATTCGTCGGCGTACACGTCGACTGGACGGCGTGTACGCGTGACGGCACAGTACGGTATACGTCCCGAGACCGTATATCGTACTGGAACGTCACATTCTCCCCACCTTGAATTGATGCTGTCCGCAGCATCATGGGTCTCCCCACCATGGGATCTTCTTAACCTGCAATCACCCTCATGCATACCATATACTTATTATTATAGTTATACATTTAATAGGATTACCTCAAGGTAATATTTATGGAACACTATTATTCAATTCAATAGTTACCACTTATGTCATTATAACAATAACTCCTAATGTTTCAGTTTATTATTATATGTACAATTATTGCTCGAGGTGCTCTTTATTCCTTGCAACACATTATGACAAAATTGTGTTGCAAGTCTTCGTAGTTCGACCTCGTGGCCCTCCGAAGCTCTCTATTGACCTGCAGGTCAACACTACGTTAGTACCCTAATTATTAATAAAATTTTTGGTTATATGGTGACCACCCCACCTATCTACATGGATGCATGGCTAATCTCCCGGCGTAGGAAGAGGGTGAATCTTCCATTATGGCCGTGGAGACAGCGCCTATATGCCTATATGCCGCTCATGCCTACACCCTAGTTGCCCAGCGTGGCGGATAGGTCCTTCCCGTATATGGAGCGTGAAGGCCAGATTCCTCCTATCAAAGCATATATGGGGCTAGAGGTGCTTTTCCTATCAATGAATTCCTCAATGACCTCCTTTCTCTCGAGGTCGTCTACTTCCGTGGGACAGAAGTAGACTTTCCAAGCGGAACCGCGGTCATGCCTATATTGACATTACACCACGTCCTAGAGATCACCGTAGTAATCTCATCATCGGCAACAATGCATGCAACCCTAACCTCATAGGTTGCATGCGCAGATTATACTAAACAAGCTATTAATCTACTCAAATCGACATGCCTGAGCCGATTTCTTCGGAGATGACCTTGCCATCCCATTGCTCCATAAACTGTGGGTACTGTTTTTCCAGATCTCTTTTGAGTACCCATGTCGCGTCTTCCACTGGCAAGTGTTTCCACTTGACTAAGTATTGGAGGAACTCCGATCTCCTTGTTTTCTTGAATGCTTTATCAAGAATTAGCTCTGGAACTATTTCTAACTGTTCTTCTGTCATTTCCAACATCGTTGGAGTGTCCAAAACTTCTTCTGGATTGGGAGTATGCTTCTTCAGCAGACTCACGTGGAAGACTTTGTGTATCTTTAAGTGTGCTGGTAAGTCTAGTCTGTAGGATTGGTTACCCACTCTCTTGACTATTTTGAATGGTCCAGCCCACCTTGGAGCAAGCTTCTTGCAATTTCCGATGCGGAGCTTCGCCTGCTTTACCTTGATCTTGAGCCACATATTGTTGCCAACTTCGAACTCCCTGACTGTTCGATGCTTGTCGGCGATGCTCTTTTGACGACTTCTTGCTGCTAGGAGATATCCCCGCACTTCTTCTACGAGCTGCTGCATGTCGCTCAGCATTTGTTGGGAGACTTCCACTTTTGACACGGGATTGTGCCAAGTGTCTGGAGTTAGGCATTGGTAGCCATAGTTGATCATGAACGGCGACATTTGGGATGATTCTTGCTTGGTGCTATTGTATGCAAATTCCACCAAGTAAATAAATTCCTCCCACATACCTTGCTTGTTCCAGACATAGTTTCGGAGCATGTCTTCCAATATTCTGTTGACACGCTCTATTTGCCCATCCGTCTGTGGATGATAGGCCGTGCTCATGGATAGCTTTGTTCCAATCGTTGTGAAGAGATCCTGCCAGAAGGCACTGATGAACTTCGGATCTCGGTCGGAGATAATTTCCCTTGGTATGCCATGAAGTCTGAAAATCTCTTTGGTGAAGAGCTTTGCCATGTCCATAGCTGTGTCCGTGGTCCTGCAAGGCACAAAATGGGCCATTTTCGACAACTTGTCGACCACGATCATCAAGGCATCCTTGCCTCTTACCGTCCTCGGCAGTCCTGTTATAAAGTCCATGCTGACTACTTCCCACTTAGCGTTTGGGACTGCTAATGGCTCCAATTCCCCTGGTATTCGGAGTTGTTCTGCCTTTGTTTGCTGGCATAGCTGACACTCCTTGATGTAGCGGGCTATATGCTTCTTCATTCCCGGCCAATAGTAGCTGCTACGCACTTTAAAATACGTCTTCATAAATCCTGCATGGCCAGCTATTGGGCTGTTGTGGGTGTCGTGGAGGATCAACTTTCTTACTCCAGATGATTCCGGCACGCACAACTTGTCCTTATGGTATAGGAGGTTACCTTCCTTCTTAAAATTCTTGAAGGCTTCCCTCTCCTTATATGTTCTCGCTTCCTTGCACAGGCTTGCCCATACTTCCTTGAAGTCAACATCTGTTGGCAGAGTTTCTTCTATCTTTTTCCCAAATCATTTGAAGAGCGTCGAAATTGCGTTGCGATTGCACCCTGGTTGTCAGTGGATGCCTTGAAAGCGCATCTGCTACCATATTAAGCTTCCCGGGCTTGTAGACTATCTCAAAGTCGTACTCTTCGAGAAACTCCATCCACCTTCTCTGCCTCAGATTGAGATGTGGTTGTGTGAATACGTACTGGAGGCTCTGGTGATCAGTGTCCAACTGGAACTTCCTCCCTAAGAGGTAATGCCTCCAGATTCTCAATGCCCTGACAACTGCTAGCAGCTCTTGATCATGCGTCGGGTAACGCGTTTCGGCGTCGTTCATTTTTCTTGAGTCGTACGCTATTACCCGCTCTTCTTGCATCAAGAGACTTTTGTGGCTATCTTGCTTGCGCGTCCCGCCGCCACCAACTTGTCCTTTTCCCGGTCTCGGCGGGGGGTCAAGGCGGAGCGGTTGTCAAAGCTTCCTTCAACAACTCAAATCCTGCTTGGGCTTTCTTGAGCCAATGGTCGGCCCAATTTTTGACTTTCTCCGTCTTTGTCAGGTCCGTCAGTGGAGCTGCTATCTTTGCGAAGTTCTTTACGAACTTCCTGTAATACCCTGCTAGGCCAAGGAAACTTTTGACCTCGTGGACGTTCTTTGGTGCTGGCCATTGGATGACTTGCTTCAATCTTGGCATGGGTGCTGCCGAGATTCCTTCGCTGAAATCACATGACCGAGGTATTCCACCTTCTGCATATGGCGGTGACGCCCGACAACTTGGCATACAATTGATGCCTCCTTAACTTCTCGAGCACCTTTCTGACGTGCTGAGCATGCTCTTCAATGGATTCACTGTACACCAGAATGTCGTCGAAGAATACTATCACAAAGGTGTCCAAGTATTCTCTGAAGATGTCGTTCATGAGTCTCATGAACGTAGCTGGGGCATTGGATAGCCCAAATGGCATTACGGTGAATTCGTAATGCCCATATCTGGTCCTGAAAGCCGTTTTGTGGATGTCCTCTTCCTTTATTCTGATCTGGTGATAGCCTGATCTTAGGTCGATCTTGGAGAAGACCCTTGCCCCTTGGAGTTGATCCATCAAGTCGTCTGACCTGGGGAGTGCGTACTTGTTCTTGATGGTGTGCTTGTTCAATTGTCTGTAATCTATGCACATCCTCAAGCTTCCATCCTTCTTCTTGACAAAGAGGATGGGTGCCCCAAATGGTGAGACACTGGGCCTGATAAACCCTAGATCGAGTAATTCTTGTAGCTGCTTCTTTAGCTCAGTAAGTTCATGTGTGGTCATTCTATATGGGGCCTTGCTTGTCGGCTTGGTCCCTGGTTCGAGTGCTATCTCACACTCTACTCCCCTGTAAGGAGGAAGCTTCTCGATCTCATCTGGAAAGAGATCGTGGAACTCCGTAATCAAGTTGGCGATTGGCTTGGGTAACTTGCTGAGCCCCTTGTCTTCCTTGCTTTCTTCCGACTCGGGTTCCTCAATCTCGAGTTTGAAGATGTATGCTACTTTCTCGCTCCTTATAGATTTGAGCAGACTTCTTAACCATACATACATTGCATGATGGGGTGACTTCTTTACCGTGATCTCAATGGCTTTCTTGCCGGGCGTTGGGAAGGTCACCTTCCGCTTTCCACAATCTATGATGGCTCTATTTGGACCAAGGTACTCCATTCCAATGATCAAGTCGTATTTGCCAATGCCCATTACTTCCGCTCCCATCTGGATATTAATCCCTGGCAAGTCAATGTCGAAGTTGATCCTCTTTTTGTATGTCTTCTTGCCCGCTTTGCCAAGATTACGGGCCTTGGTTTGGACTTTAGGGGTTTCAATTTCAACATTTCAACCATCCTCGGGGATCGCGAAGTTATGGCTACTTCGAGGAGTCTATCAAGACTATGAAGGACTTGGCCTTTGCCTTCCCTACTTGTGGTGATTACCTTATCTTTGGGTCTCGCACGTTACGTATCTATAGCGGCGAAGATGTGGCACTCACCCGAATGTAATCACGTGCCTCCCGCCGCCGATCCTCGTCGGCCGGAGTGTCCCATCCGCCCAACTCGCTGGCGCCGAGCTCATAACAAATGGGCAGATTAATTTTGTTCGGTGGCCCGGCTGGAAACATCTAAAAAGCGAGTTGCTTCTCCATGCATTCTGCCTTTTCTCCTTGGACATCGCCGCAAGAAGGATCGTCTTGCTTTCGGTAGTTGGATCCTTCTGTTTGTCCTTGAAGGACACTGCTTTCTTTCTTTCCTTGTTTTCCACGGGTGCTATTATATGGGGACTTTTCTTTGGGCTTGGGCTGGCTGCCCTAGAATTTGTAGCTCCCCTTTTGCTTTCCCTCTATCTTGATAGTAAGGCTGCCTCTGTGCGCTGTTCTGCGGCCCCGATCCTTGCAAACTAATTGCCTTGAACTCCGCTTCAGACACTGTTTTGGGGTCTATTGCCCTTACGAGTTTCCTTCTATGTAGCTTTCCACTGCGTGTTTTCATTTCGGTTTAGGCACATCTGATCTTAGCCTCATGAACTCTTGATTGTATACGCACCATCTTGTACCTGGCTGTCTGTAAAACTGCTGCATCATGTTCGACTTGTGTTCCCGAGGAACATAGTGTTTCCTGAAAGCTTTTGAGAACTTCTTAAATCAACCCATGGGCTTTGGCATAGCCCTTCCACCATATGCGTGCGGCCCCTTTCAGGTTGGCTGTCGCCACCCTGCCTTTGCCTTTGTCCTTCATGCCATAGGCATTGCCGTACTCGCTCATTTCGTCTAGTCATGCCTCCGCCTCTAGGCGGATGCGTTCTCGCCCAGGAAGCGTTCGAATTCAGGGCTTTCCAAACATTGCCCGATCTTTGAGTCCACCTTCTTCTGGTAATCTAGGGCCTTAGTGTCCTTCTGCCTGCCGTCTCTACGGTCCGGCGCCTGCTCGGCCTCTTTTTCGGACTCAGAGTCCGAGGTTGAGCTTGATTCGGAGGTCTCTGTGCTAGGGGACCTCCTTCTCTTACTCCTTTTCTTGTCTTTCCCGGAGCTTTGAGGTGTCGTTTCTTGACCACGATGATGCTTGGGCTGCTAGTAGGGCCTTTTATCGGTCAGTGCGTTGCATCTGCGACAACTCTTCTTCTGGTGTCATGGGGCCATATCCCTCGAAGAGGTTCCTTTGAAGGGGTTGCCTGTCAGGAGTTTCTTCATCTCTGTTGGGCCTCCTGTTTTGCTCGACTGTTCGTTGTTCCCTTTCTGCATACACAATTGGTCATGGTTGTATGGTTAGTTTTGTTTGTTCTGTTGCATTATATGTGTTGTTGGTATAGTTGCGGAACAAAGTATATCAACAAAACATTTAAAAATGCAAAAGAAGTTATATTTATATTATATAATATGTTTATTACAAAAGACTCTTGCGGTATCAAGATTCCTAACTATTCTTGATAATGCCGGTAGGATGGATTATCCTCTAGGAACTTCTTCACTTGGGCTGTTCCCACTGAATGACCCAAGTTCCTAAGGACGTTGACTGAAGATCCACCCTGCAAAGCTCTCGCCAAGTCTTCGACTCTGCGGTCGGAGGTATAAGCTGCGATCACCGCCAGTCTTCCCTGCCGCCTGTAGGGTATGGCGAAGTCGAAAACATCGAGTGCTACGGCTCTCTTCACCAGGATGGCATACTCGGTGTTGAGGGGTAGCCGAGCATGGCGGCCAAATCCTGAGAGCGCGATTAGCATCGACACTCCTTCCTCGCCCCTGGGGGTGAATTTGCGGTGAATTACCGCTATTCTTCCGTCCATCAGCAGGGGAAGGTAATATAGCGACACAATGCGATTTAGCGTGGATGTCCTCCCTACGCTTTCGGTATCCAGCTACGTAATGCGCCCGCCAAAATCATCAACCTCCACCGAGTGGTGAGCTCACGTAGTCCACGGCTGTTCTTTGAAGCTCTCACGAGATCGAACTTCGCCTCTTCTCTCAGGGGAGGTGTTGCGAGAAGAACTTGCCGTTAAGATGTTTGATGTCGGCGTGGCGAATCCCCATCTGTTCTGTAGGCGAGGAACTCTTCCTCCGTCGGTAGTTGGTCAGCGGCACAGTGCGCCTCCATAATGCGCGATCTTTTGTAGGCTTGGATATCGGAGGTCGACTCCCCCGTGTAAGTGTCGGCTTCCCTTACTTGGAGTGGGAAGTCAGAGGTTCCTCGGACGATGAAGTCGTCCAGATCCGTTCTTCGGAGTTGGTGCAGCAACTCTTGGTCGATATTCCCTTTCCACGCACTCGGGAGGTTTTGGATGTAAGCTTAGGAGCAAAAATTCTTAGCCGACAATGATGGGGGCTAGGCTTGTAATGCCTAGCCCAAGGGTGGCGCAATTCTAAGAGCTTGCCGGCTTCTTCGAAGTCTTGCCACTCTTGTTCGCTTTGTCGCCCGCTCTTCCATTTGGTCGAAGTTCGACGTAGTCTTCCTCCTCTTCGATTCCTCTTCTTCCGGAGTCTTCTTCTTTTCCTTCCCGCTCTGTTCGTATTGCGTAAAGGAGCCGTTATTCTTTGCTATGGCTAATGGGTCTACGTCCATGGGGGAATGGAGGTTTCTCCCACGGTGTTTTCGGACACGATGGGTAAGAAAAATTGCCAAAGGCGGTGTTGAAAGAGAAGTATTTGGTCCCTATTGATGATTAGGACCATTGGCTGGGCGTCTTGTTGCGCCTTGTTTGTGAGGTACTTGGCAATGTTTGGAACATCGCCTAAAAGTCGCGCTGCGGGGATTGCCTAGGAACAAAGTAACCTACGCAAGGTGGGAGCTGCACTAGAGATGGCTCTACCCTAGCTTGGAATTGAGACGGGACTCGGTAAAGTGGGGTTGCGTGCAAAGTTGCTTGGACATCTACCTCCTTCAGGAAGACATGGAAAATTTCATCGATGTCGGCCTCTATGGCATGATGAGTATTGCACCATCCCGTAAATCGAGGTTGCCATGAGTTCAATGCGGAAGAGAGTAGCAAATGATTGCAAGAGCGCCTCAGGGAGTTGGAAAATCGGCTAAGAGAGCAGGAGAAAACTTGTAGGGTGCTACGTGTAAAATGAGGGACTTATTTATAGCAAAGAGGAAAACCCTAATTTTTGAGGGACATGGAAAATTCTTCGGGTTGGGTGTTTGTAGTCTATACTGAGGTCAAAATGGGAATTTGAAGAGTAGTTCAAGTGTTAGAACATGGCTGGGTTACTGAAAGATGCTATACAACAGGTTGAAGATCATTTTGGCAAGCTCTGGTGGAGAAATGGTAGGAGGTCTCACAGCTTGCGCCTCGCTCAAAAACTAAAGTTTAGTTTCTAGTCCAGGCGCGAGCTGTGAGACATCAGTCCCATTTTGATCAAAACATGTCCAATTTAGGTGAACTAAAGGTGTAAGGATGTTGGGCTCATCAAATCAGGTAGAATTGACCCCTTATTTGGTCAATTTGGAGCTGTTTTGGGCAAGGTCTCACAGCTTGTGCCTCGCTCAAAAACTAAAGTTTAGTTTCTAGTCCAGGCGCGAGCTGTGAGACATCAGTCCCATTTTGATCAAAACATGTCCAATTTAGGTGAATTAAAGGTGTAAGAATGATGGGCTCATCAAATCAGGTAGAATTGACCCCTTATTTGGTCAATTTGGAGCTGTTTTGGGCAAGGTCTCACAGCTTGCGCCTCGCTCAATAACTAAAGTTTTCTTTGCCCAGGCGCGAGCTGTGAGACCCCCTTATTTGGCAAATTTTTGGCTTATTCTTTTTAGTCTTATTAAGTTCCAATTCCCTTAACTGTTACTAGCTTAGCATAACTACCAAAAATGAGAAAACAAATTTCCACTTTTCGAGGCTTGAAGATCCTATCAAGTTAGTACTACTGGGAGTATGGTCAGTGCTTTGCTCTTGGTCTCCAAGAACATAGCTCTGATACCATTGTGACGTCCCCTACTCGTATACGATGCCCGCACCGTATACAAACAGGAGTTCATCCCCCGCACCAGCTCCACACTGATACAGGGCCCTCCACATATCACTGTGACTGTCTAGAGTCCACAGTGGGAAGAGTGAAGGGGTCATTTTACCCGTCTCGCCCTCGGGGCCTACCTAGGCTTTGAGGCGTAAACATACACGTCAGTAACATAACACCATATATAACCACCTCGAAGGGTGGCACATCAACATCTGCATAGACAAAGATCAACACAATACAAGGAAGTTCCTACCCAAGGCTCGGACTCGGGGGATGGCCCGACAAGCTTGGGTCTCGGAGTTCAGATCGTGCATTAATCATGACAATGGATTGGGCTGGCATAAGAACATGGCTTAGGGTTGTCCACTCCATCCGCCCCTCCCATTGCACACTTTGCGAGTGGGTTGAAAAGTGTTGGGACTCGATCAGCCAGCCCGGGGTGCATAGCCAAAGGGGCTACTCCCGGGTTACATCTCCCCAGGCCGATGGGGGGGGTAAGGATCACTCCCACCGAGATCTACATGCTGACCCAAGGTGACTAGAGGGCCCCGCCTTATTCGACTTAACCCAATGGAAGGTGAACCCCACCTCCGCGGTGTCGAGCCCATGCCATGCCCACACTCGGTGGCAAGCCATTAGACCTAGTCACTCGATCCCTGTGAGGGCCTTACACACCGGAGGGATCGATCAATGGTCGGGACCACGAACCTCGTTATGAGCCAGTCTAGTCCCTTCACCCACAACCCGGTGGGCTCTTGTACACAGGCCGAATTCTAGTAATGCACTAAGAGGGACTAGCTAGGAGCATCATCTACTAAGCTTTAAGTCTCTACCCACCCTTCCCAACACAATGAGTCCACAGAATACAACCATCCCTCATATGATCATAAATACATAGAGTCAATTCTTTAGTTAGAGTCAATCTCAGGGTCTGTTGGGCTACTAAGGCCGATTTGATAGGCTAAACCTACTAGTTAGAAGAAATTTGGAATAAGGTTTAAGCTATTCAATCGACCAAATACGATCCACGGTTCACTCCTCTTGATCCCGGCGTCCATGTCTGTTACGCCCGGGATGCGGTCGGAAGGATGATCGACGGCTGCCGCGTCTTTGGCGGATCGTGGGAGTTGGAATTGACTCCTCAGCGTCGACCCGGACTCGAAGGTGCGTGGGCTTAAAAAGGGAATGTTAGGGTTTGGTGCCTTATGTAGGCTATCGGTTAGGTTTAGGGTTCCCATGACCCTTTGTCTACCTTTAAGGGTTTAAAGGTCTAAAGGTGCGCGCATTGCTAAGTGTGCGCACCATTGCAAGTTGCCCCCTAGGGCGTCCTTGCTTGAGTATTCGACCGTCGGCATTAACGCCGACCGGGCCGGCGATAATACGGCGTGACGGCAAGACGGTATACGTCCGAGACCGTGATATATCGTCTTTCGAACGTCCGATTCTAATACCGTAACAATATACGTCAAGGAAAGTGGATCAATATTCTTGGATATCATCCAATTGCTAATTGCTATGTGGCAACAATTCTAATCAAGAATGGAAACAGGGTCTTTATTCTCGGCGTTACCTGCTGCATCCAGTATCTTCATCCTCAATTCTTTCCTTGACGTGGTGGAGCAGAAACAAGTCAAGCATTCTTGGCTTGGAAAGGGAGTGGCTACCTCCAGCAGCCAGTCGCGCCTACCCAGCGCTCCTGACTGCTGGAGATACCCAGCTCCCATTCCAGGACAAGAATGCTCTTTTTGTTTCCATTTCACATAACAACACGTCATCTAATAAGCCCCTCAATATACAAAATGATATTTAATATGACAATTGGTACACACTTTATTGTACGCAATCCAACTTCTAATAAAAAATATTCATCTTTACTAAAAGATTGTTGTCCTCATTGGTTGCACATCAATTCAGATGAATTTGCTTCTAGAGAGTGCCTTTTGGTAAGGTAGAGAAAGCCTAATGGATAAGTCGATGTTTGGGTCGTAAAAAAAAATGGCATTTGTATGAAAGTGATGATGAATATGAGTCCACAAGACATGAAATTGAAACTACTCCCCCTTTTTTTTATACAATTGAGTGTAAGAAGCTTCTACATTTTTGTCCATATGTCTATACTAATTTATTTTCTTTTCTGTTGCTTTCATAAACGGTGGTTGGTTTGCAAAAAATAAGTCAAAATGGGTCATCTTCATGATGTTTCTAGATTCACACTAGGAAAATCCAAGACAAGAAAGAAGCAATCGACATGATAGTGACAATTGAGATTGGAGACTGCCTTCCTAGAGCACTTGAGGCTTATGCACCCATGCTTAGTAGGAATTAGTCACAATTTTGCATGCACCCATGCAAAAAAAGATAGGATATGATTGCCAATTTGGCTGGAATCGGAGATACCTTCTTTAGATCTAGAATGATTGAGGCTCATGCATCAATGCGAAATAAACTAAGATGTAATTGAAACAAGGAAACATCAAGCATGAGTCCTTCCGCACATGCATAGTTAATTGCATACTTTAGATTATTTTATTTAGCCTCACTCCATAATGTTAATGTTAGGACAAACAAATCTTCTCGAATTGGCATTACATCCCATGACAGGGAAGTGGGAGGCAAGCTGGATGTGCGAGTCTAGCAGGCTGAAGGCGAACGTGGGTTGGGCCAGATGACAAGGCATTAGTTGAAGAGCAGTGGCCCAGGTTGCAGGCGACAGGGGGCCAGATTAGAAGGCAATTTTTACGGAGGAAAAACGGGAAAGAATCAGGGGTAACGAGGCAGGGGATGAGGGCATCCAAGGTGACGAGTGAGACATGCAGAAGAAGGAGAAGAATAGAAGGAAGGAATGCAGAGCACAAGTCATGTAGGGGTAGGATGTTGAGAGAACGTGTAGTTGGTGGGAAGTTAACAACAAGGGGACCCAGGAGGCCCCATGAGGATACCAAACAACAAAAAATAATACCATTGGAAAATAAAAGCATGCTTAGAAAACCAACCTTTGGGAAAAAAAAACACCCTTTGGAAAATACACCATGGAAATAAAACCCACATACGCAATACACATACATATCCAGCTAGCGCCGGCCTGTGACGGGGTATTTGGGGACCCGATATCTCCCTCTTCTTCACAGAGGAACAAAGAGCATCATCCTCCTTGCTCCTCCGGCATCCTTCCTAATTTCTGTAATTCTGGTTTCTCAGATCATTCATTTCCTGTTCAGATCCTTCCAAAATGAGAGAAATTATCAATATCCACATTGGCCAAGCTGGTATTCAGCTTGGAAACGCTTGCTGGGAGCTTTTCTGCCTTGAACATGGGATTCAGCCTGATGGTCATCTGCAGCAGTATGTACCTGTAGCCTGTTTCAGTTTTTCTGTCTTTAGATTGCTGATTATGTAAGAGCTTTTTGTAATGGATGTTAGAATTGGTTGAATTTTGATCTGAATTCTTTTGAGAATTTATGTTTTTAGTCCGATCTTATGTGGTAATTGGTAGATTCATCTCATAGTTGTGGTTGTTTGGTGACATATAAGAATTAGATGAAACAGAATGAATGTAGATGTGTTTCAGCTTTTTCGTAATGTCAAAAAGGTTTAGCAGTTTGGGGCTGATTATTTCTGATCTGAAGCATAGCTAGTTAGATTCAACTTTGACTTTCAAAAAGTATGCAAGTGATACGCACATTGTGATTTCAAACTAGCTGTTCGCTTCTCTGATCCAAAGCATAAATGGCTAGATTGAACAGAAAACATATTGATTAAAAAGAATCCGATAAACAATGCGTCAGAAGGGCTGAATTAACTGTTGGGCAGTGGCAAAAACTGCGAATTAAGCTAAATCTGAACCGAACAATGAATTGTTTTGCAGTGAAAAGGTAGCGGGAGGCTACGGCCAAGAAGCCTTCAGCACATTTTTCAGCGAAACAGGATCAGGCAAATATGTACCAAGAGCAGTGCTGGTAGATTTGGAGCCAACGGTGATCGACGAAGTAAGAACCGGAAGCTACAGGCAATTATTTCATCCAGAGCAGCTGATTTCCGGGAAAGAAGATGCAGCAAACAATTTTGCTCGTGGCCATTACACAGGTAAGGGCCACAACACAACAGGCTAGTACAGGGTTTGCATTAATTCCTCTAACAGCTTGCATTGCGTGATTTAATGCAGTCGGAAAAGAAATCGTGGATCTTTGCCTTGATCGAGTCAGAAAATTGTCAGACAATTGCACGGGATTGCAGGGCTTTCTTGTGTTTAATGCTGTCGGTGGAGGCACGGGATCTGGACTTGGATCTTTGCTGCTTGAACGCCTTTCTGTTGATTATGGCAAGAAATCTAAGCTCGGATTTACTATTTATCCATCTCCACAGGTAAGCTTAAGCTTAAGCATAGTTCAGGAGGATAATTCAAGCACTTAGAAATGGTTCAGGAGGATAATTCAAGCACTTTTGGCATTGATCTGCTCCGTTTCTTCAAAGTCAACATGTTAGAACAAGTGCATAACATCAAAAGCATAATCTAAAACATGTTAGAACTGATCGAACGATTTGACAGACACTAAACAAATTTGGGCTTCCTTTTGGCATTTTAAAGTTGCACTGAAACATGTTAGAAGTAATGAACAATCTGACAAAGACTGGACAAAATATGGGCTTCCTTTGGCATTTTAAAGTTGCACTGAGTTTTCAAGTTTAAAGTTTTGCCTTGAGCATCAGAAATTTCCTTTCCACGCATCCAGATTCAACTAATATCTTAAGCATGTCCTTCATCTAGCTATGTAAAACTCTATTTTACACTTAACACAACGTGTCTACTGCAATCCAATTTTCTTAATTCTGTATCTGATACTCTTATAATCAAGTATAATTTCTAAGACAGGAATCGTTTTTCATTAAAATGCAGGTGTCAACAGCAGTAGTAGAGCCATACAACAGTGTTCTATCAACACATTCTCTGATAGAGCACACGGATGTAGCAGTGCTACTAGACAATGAAGCCATATATGACATATGCAGAAGAATGCTAGACATTGAGAGGCCAACATACACAAATCTCAACAGGCTAATATCTCAAGTTATATCATCACTCACAGCATCTCTCCGTTTCGAAGGAGCGCTAAATGTGGATGTTACAGAATTTCAGACCAACCTGGTGCCATATCCAAGAATTCACTTCATGCTTTCTTCTTATGCCCCTGTTATTTCTGCAGAAAAGGCCTACCATGAACAACTTTCTGTGGCTGAAATTACTAACAGTGTGTTTGAGCCCTCTTCCATGATGGCCAAATGTGACCCTAGACATGGCAAATACATGGCCTGCTGCATGATGTATCGAGGAGATCTTACTCCAAAGGATGTCCAATCTGCTGTTGCTACCATCAAAACTAAGCGCACTGTCAGATTTGTTGATTGGTAAGTTGAATCTCTGCTTTCTTTATGATCTGAGTTCTGTTTTTCCGCATGAAGATTTTGCTTACATATGGCACTCTTCACAATCTAATCAAAATTCTGCTGATATCTACAAACCTAAGTAATCCTCTGTTTTCCAACTTAAGTATACTTCCTTTGATGCACTACTGAAATGTAGAGATTCTACTGATATGCAAATCTGAGTGAAAATTCTGTTTTTTCCAGCATAACAGCATCTTCCTTTGGAGTCTGTAGGTTTTAATAATGACAGAAATCTCAAATCTAACAGACAAACCTCTGAATTCTCTTCCAATTTGGTGCCTTGCAGGTGCCCTACAGGATTCAAGTGTGGAATCAATTATCAGCCTCCAACGGTGGTTCCGGGAGGAGATCTGGCAAAGGTGCAGAGGGCAGTGTGCATGATAAGCAACAACACTGCGGTGGCAGAGGTGTTTTCGCAGATCAACAGGAAATTTGATCTCATGTTTTCAAAGCGCGCGTTTGTGCACTGGTATGTGGGCGAAGGGATGGAAGAGGGAGAGTTCTCAGAGGCCCGTGAAGATCTGGCTGCCCTTGAAAAGGATTATGAAGAGGTGGGTGCCGACGAGGCCGGAGATGGCGATGGCGAGGAAGAATTCTAGGCTTAAACCCTAAGCCCTTCTACTCCCGTATATACGTATGCTTTTCGTTTCCTTAATCCCTGTGTTTGAGTTGTAAATCTTTTACTGTTGTATATTAATGCATTTCTTTGTACATGTTATTTTATGATTATTGCCTTCTGCACACTGTTCTTGGTAATATTTCTGGTTCTAGGAATAGCCCACAAAAATACACAGATTTCTCTCCATTTTTTTTACAATGTCGAATTGAATCGAATGAATTGAATCGAATTTTATCAAAGCAACCATTCATACATAGTACATGCAAAATTAAACACCCTAGTGGACTTCACAACATGCCACCATAAGATAGAGATCATGAATACTACACTTTATGAATATGTTTGAATGAATCTGGAGGTGCGCAATAATAAAGATCTTAAATACACTAATGAATATGTCTGAATGTAGCGGTGCTGCCACCAAATAGCCTTGAAGCCACAACCATGCATACATAACTTACAACCCTGAAAAAGAAGTAATTCTAGTTTTCCTTATTGGCTCCAAAATATGGGTTCGATTCCAATGGGCTATTAGACTCATAAATTTGCTTCTGTTTTGTAACTATAAAAAAAGAAGCAATGCTAAGCATTGGTCTACAATAGCAGTGCTTTTATTGGCTCCCAATAAAAACACTATATAGATTTGCATGAGCATTGTATAAGTCGAATACCTAATTGTATAAGTCGAATATCCCAAAAACTATAAAGCTATACTCGAACCTATGCAAGGGAGCTAAAAACCTAATGGACTAGCCATTCGCTCTAAACAACATTATTAAATTAAAGTAACAACATTATTAAAATGAAATAATTCTTATAAGGTGATATAGAAATTGAGTATTATGGTATTCGACTTGTAAAATACACAAACAAGGTATTCAACTCAGTTAGTTGGATCCAACCCCGAAAGGGGAGTCAATATTTCGCCCGCCACATGGCACTCCATTTGCTCCTTGACCAACATTATTTGACAAACTTTAGGACATTGGTCTACAATAACACTCCATTTGCATCTTACCCAACATTATTTGACACCCAACATTATTTGACAATGTATGTGTTTTATGTAAACATAGATTTGCATGGAATAAAGAGGTGGTACATAGATAATAGAGGGTTGTAAAAGTTGAATTAAATTAAGGGAAACTACCAAAATACCCCTATGAGTTTATGTAATTACCAAAATGCCCAGTTTCAAAATTACCAAAATGCCACTGGCTCAAATAAATACACTGTATAAAATAAAATAAACATACAAATAAATTTGCCCTTACACACACCAAGCTTAATTACCAAAATACCCCTACACACCAAACTTAATTGCTAAAATGCCATTACATACCAATTTTGATCAATCTACACCAAACTTAATCACCAAAGTGCCCCACACTAAACTTAATTACCAAAATACCCCCCATACACCAAATTTATTCACGAAATGCTCTTACATACCAATCATACTCAATCTACACTAACATGCCTCAAGAATAGAAGTTTGAATTCAACAAAGAGATTACAGAAGTCACAATCATCACTGAATTGGAGCTCTACAATTGCGTCTTCTTCTTCTGAGCATTTGCATTTGGTTGTTGGACGTCCAAGAGGTCCATGTGTGGCTAGTGGTAACATGCCTCCAATAACATCATTGTGCGCTAAAACCAGACAGGGATTACTGGCTCCTTGTAAGCGTCGCAATAAGACGGTGTAGGGGTATTTTAGTAATTGTGTAGGGCATTTTAGTAATTGTGTATATTTATTTAAGTCAGGGGCATTTTGGTAATTATGAAAATGATAGGGGCGCTTTGGTAACTACATAAGCTCATAGGGGCATTTTGGTAGTTTTCCTTAAAATAGATGCTATCCAATACTTACTCTATGTACTAGATTCTATTATTCAACTCATGAGCTCTCTTAACTATTGCGATGCCAGCGCTACAATGACATTGAAGATTGTCCAACCTGAGCATAGACAAATTCATCAGAAGCGACAACATGTCTAGATTTCGAGGTAATGCAACATCCTTCGATTAGAATAAAGCTTATTTAGATATGGGGAGAAGCGAGCTCCTTTTAGGCTACTACCTCTTTATAGAGATCTAGATTCAAAGGCAATATTATGGGTGAAATGATCCAATAGACCCTATTTGCATAGTCATAGGAGACTTGGAATTGACTCAACCCTTGGATATTGGATCATGGATGGTCTATCTCTACTTGATGAGAATATTGACTCAACCCTTGGATATTGAGTCCTAGATGCTCAGAACTATGTACCGCTTTTGTTGGAGTGGAGGTACTTCTCTTTTGAATGACTTGAATATCTTAATTTGGGCACGTTCATATGTCTGGGTGGCAAAATGCCTTGAACCATACGTTTCTACAACTAGTATTGAGGGACAACCATTGATGTGGGCCTTTTGTCCTGTCAATGTACTTAAACCTATTGTGTGGCAAAAGGGGCGAGAGATAAGAGCCTCGTATAGATATGAACAAAGACCTAAGCAAAACTTCCACCTTCCATTGAAAATTACAAAAAGGAAAGTGTCCATCTTTCTGTAAGCAGTTTTATATCAACTCAAATGTCCACATATTATGTGGTACACAACAATAGTCCATTTCTGAAGTTGCATGTCTAGCTAGAGCACAACAGTGAAGAGAAAACATGTTAGACTTGCTTGGAGAATGCCCAATACCCAAATATTCTCACATTTTCTTAGAGCCTAAGAAGTCCTTCTCCACTAGTACAAGATATCAACTTTTCTTTTAACAAATCCAAAGAACCTTCGAATCATAGTCTAGTGTTCTAATATCACATATCAGTCGTAATTTCTTTTTCTTTATTAGATCCTAGCAGGTCATATATAGTTAAATGAGCGATGAGACTAGTTCGACCATACACAACCTTTTATTGGCTATAGAACTCACTCTACTTAATAATTTAATATAGCCTGACTAGTGTATCTCTTTATGTCTTGACTACTACATAGCCAAATGTCTAAATCTTAAGAAGTATATTAAAAAGGATTAACCAAACTCTACATGCATGACAATTTATTGAAAACTGTTTTGTTTTTCTTGTGTGTGTCTTTAGACTGCAAAAAATAACCAAATAGCTGTGCCGTTCCACGTATTTATATGCATTTTTAAGTATAAATACCTCACACGTCATTATGAATAATTAATGGCGCATTAATTATTCATAAGCTAAGGTTAGCTATGATAATCATTAATTATTAATTTGGAAACCTAACCCTAAACCCTAATTCGAATTTAGGGCTTAACGTAATATTAAAAGGAGTTAAAATATTAAATTAGTTAACATTAACCAATTTGGAGTTGCCACTTGGCGATTGGGCAAGGGAGAGTTGCTAACTTGGGACCCAAATTGGGGTTTTATACCCCCATTTGGCCCAATACGAATTGGGGGGCAGTTGGAGAAGGAGGAGGAGCTTGTCCCGCTAGCAGGGCGTGGAGAACCTAAGAGATGGGAGATCTAGCTCAGATACCGGTTAGTAGGCTTAGTTAGCTTGAGATTCTAGTTAGGAACTAACCCTTGATTGTTAGATGGATGATTAGTCTCTCTATTTTATGTTCTATTCGAAGCTATGGATGAATGGATGTATAAGAATAGCTTTCTTTCTGTTCCTCCTGTGTTGTATGGGTAAAAGGGGGGTAAAGACCCTAAAGGCCATCTAGAAGTAGAGATATTCCTAGTTAGAGCCCTTAAAGACCAATAAATGCGGCCTGTGCACAAGAGCCAACTTGGCTGAAGATGCTATGATGTGAGCTAGCACTAAACAACGGACACAACTGGGGAATCGGGGGTGGATCCTTGCTGAGCGTGGCTACTGGGGATCCTACAGTGTGCTAGGCCTATAGTCGGTCACTGTGTGTGGGCCGGGTATGGGTCTGACACCTCCTGGGCCGTTGAATATGGCCGTTATGGGCGTCCTCGACTTTGTGTAGATTTAGGGGGGTAAGTCGGGTACGGGTACGGGTACGGGTGCTGCAGGTGTGGCAGGTATCCTCTAGCACACCCAGGGAATTGTTGTGATCCGGGAGGAGAAGCTTCTTTGACCTGCCTCATCGGGCCGGGGATATGTAACCCGGAGTAGTCCCATAGGGTGATTCCTTGGGATTGCATCTCCGGAGGACTACAAGCATGTTATAGCATGATTCAGCCTATCTGCAAAGTGGCACAGGAGGGGCGGATGGAGTGGACTACCCTAGCCATTGTCTTATGCTAGCCAACACCATGTTATACCTCTGTGTGTTGTTATCTTGAGGCCATGACCGTCAGTCGCCCCCATGGAGTCTGAGCCCGAGGTAGAGCCCTTAGTTATGGTGCATCTCCGTAGTTATATTGATATTCTATTGTTAGTTGTATTGATGATGATGGGCCACCCTTCGTGGTGGTATATTATTTATTGGTATTGTTGCCAGGCGCTAACTTGTATGTACGCTTCCGCTATATAGGATTCCCATAGAAGGCATGGGACGAATGACACCTCCGTGTCCTTCACCCGAACACTTGGCCATCACAAGTGGTCTGAGTCAGATGGAGGGCCTTTCCGTACTGATGGATTCGCCATGGAAGGGGAATTTCCCGTATTTATACGATGGGGGCATTGTATGCGGTGCCTTTTTTTGGCTCCCGAAATTGGACTATCGGGCAGGGCAAATTCGCTTAAGCGAAAGGGAATATTCTTTCAAGATCCCAGTTTTATGAAATTCTCTTAAGCGAATTTCAAATCCGGCTTCAAATCCGGCGGGCCAATCCGATTTAGGGGGTGAAGAAAAAACAGTGCAGAAAGGTTAATCAGCGAGGAAAAATCAAATGGCCGATTCAATCTGTCTTGCTTTATCATACTAGTTGGGCTGCAAATCATTAAAAAGGAGCCCGAATCTTCCATTTCACCAGGTCAGGAGCAAAAAAGTTTATCCTAAAATAAATTTAACAGGGCAAATCGGACTAACTGAAGAACCAAACCTGCCGGAGATCCTCAATTCCTCATCCGCCATAGCTGACGAATACGCGCGGTGCGAATTTCGCCTGCCGGCAACTTTTTTCCGGCAGCGAAATCGCTTAAGCGAATTTCGTTATCAATTAAGCGAATTTGCCTGCGCAATACCCCCAATTCGGGAGCCAAAAAAGGCCGCGCATTGTATGTATTCGGGGAGTGTCACAGTGGTATCAGAACCATGACTTTGGTAGACCAGATCATAGTACTGGCCATATTCTAACTCGTTACTCAATAGGTAGTACGCGACTTTAATCTAGGATAAACTATTCTAATTCCATAGCTAATATGTATCTTGACCTGATTAGGAGGATTAAGCTAGTTAGGAATTAAGGTGTGAGTCCTTAGAATCAAGTATGTCAAGTTTTTAGAGAGAAAGAGATCCCTTGTTTCCACGGGCCATAACTTTCTCTAGGTAACTCGGATTAAGGCGATTTTTGTGCCAACGTGTCGGGCACGGTCTAATTACCCTAGAAGTGTCAATACCCAGTATCAAAATGGCATCAAAAGGGCCCAAAAACGTACTCGAGTGCCGCTCTAATTTGGGCACCTTAGAATTTGAAAAGAAAGCCGTATAATTGCAGCGGCGCCCGCGTATTTCTGCCCTATAAAAATTTTTGTATTTTTTTTGTATACATGTTTTTTGCTCCTTGACCCAGATTTGAACCCACGACCTCCCAACTCCAACCTTAGGCGCTAACTAGCACACCAAGTTTTCTTGAATGATGTTTCATATATTTCTTGTACACATGTAGCACCGTATTTTCTTTGCATAGCAACTTTCATATAAAAGTGTACTATAGGGACTTGAATCCTTGACCTCCCACCACCCAGCCAAACCCTTTACCAACACGGTAAACCTCCTTTAGTGGATGTAACAGTCTCTTATTATACTTAAACAATAGTATCTCTAATTCTCTAGAAACACTCCTGTCTACCATCACTCTTCTCTAAACCAACGCTGTGGTGGCAACAACTCCTCCGTACTTGTGCAACCATGGTGAGCTAGGAATAGCCTAAGAGTTATTATCATCACTGCGGAATGTTTCCGCAACCATATCGACAAACGTTCATGCTGAGCGATGGAAGGAAATTCCTCTGAGTAAGATAGAAACTTCCAAGTTGGATTCTAATCCACTATCACCTTGGATATTCTTTAGGCGACGATAATAATGTCCAGTTATCGACATTCCTAGACCTTATAGCTTTAAATAATTTTTTTCCTTTGGTAGATGCCTTGATAATAAATTTTCTTCTGACCCTGCCATGACTTAATCTACATTACACTCATGTCTTAATCTTATATCTTACTTGACTTTATATATTGGGGTTAAGTGTAAAAAAAAAACTAGCAAAAAGGCACGCCAGAGGTCATAGAAAATAAAGGTGCAGGACAACAGCCAATGCGAAACAATCTCAAATTTTGTTTATGATAGAAAATGGGTCTAAGAAGGAAATGACTCGAAAAACAAGTCATAAAACAATTCATTTTGTGACTATCAAATTCATTATGCATAACAACTGACTTTGATAATGACTCAATTTTTTTTTTTATATTCTTCGTCTTGCAAGATATAATCTTGTAGGATACAATCTGCTAACTAGAGATCTGGTTGCTAATAGCTCGAAAGCCAAATACCGATTAATCAACTGAAGCAATCTTCAAATGCAGTGTGACAAGTGTATGATGCAACAAATATTAGAGAAATGATAATTGCACAACACTACATCTACAAATAAAGAGTGTTCTCAAAACTTAGATGTCTCAAAACTTAGATGAGTCATTCTTGCTTGCCCATAAATTTGCAAACTATGCACAAAGAAAACCTCAGACAAATAAAATCTTTGAGGCAATTTTTTGCTTTAAATATCAAGATTCCTGCAAATTCTTGATAGTTCCCCTCTGACCGTCTACTTTGGAGATCATGATCCAATGTCATCCATGAGTGCAATAAATTATTGATATGTTCTCATGAATCAACAATCAACAATCATGAATTATTGATATGCCACAATCTACATAATGCCATTATGTTATTGGGTAAGGCACATAAGGATTGCATCATATGTGGCCTAATCCTTACCAAACATATAGTTCTTAGCACAGACTATCAAAGCATTCAATATAATAAGATCAAAGACATGTAGGTGCAGTCTATGATTAACATAACAAAAACCTCTGTAGACTGCCCCATTCAATCGCATATCAAGAAACAAAGTCACAGCCTTAGGGAAAGCTCATTCGTGTGCAGCTTTTCAACGCTCATTCATGTTTAGCTTTTGATCAGACATGAGAAAAATGTTTATTTAAGCAACTTAATTATAGTCGTACGCAACAATATGTGGTACGTGAAAACATGCCTCCACGTAACGTATCTGTGATCAGCTATGTGCAAGTAGTCAAATAAAGAATCAAATTATTCAATGCCTGATAGGAACGTTGCCTCCTGGAATTCCAGTTTTGATACCATACACGTGAAGCAGATAAGATGCAACAAGATGCAACGTTGCATCTTCATTGTTCGAGTTTTATGGTACTTGACGCTATCTTAAACCTGAAAAACAAACGTTCTGGAAATCATGTTGCAAAACATCCAACCAACCAGTTGCAAAATCCTACTGTAAGAACTTGTTGTAAGAATGCGTGTAATACCCATCTCTACTCTGGTGCAAAGTCACATGGAAGGGCTTGAATTACATAGCCAAGCTACACATTTCCACATGATGAAGGGTGCATCTGACCAAAGAGCTTAATAGCCAAGCTACACATTTCCACATGATGAAGGATTCATCTGACCAAAGAGCTTAACAGACTTGTACGTTTTTTCAGTTCCAGGGACTAGCACTTTGAGGCAAATGTATCTTTTAACAAGATTGTGGTAGTTACAAATACACTAGCAGTGCACATCTTTTGGCAAACTCTAAGCTTGGGCATGGCAACACAGCTATTGATATATATCACAACATATATAATCATACATCAACGTTATATGTGCTGCACGTGTCCAGTCCAGCGACATTCTAACGCTTGGTTTCCGGCTTCGTGACTGCCTTCGTGAATTGATAAAAGAAGAAAAAAGGGAGAAAAAAAAGGGGGTTTAGCAGCCGCACATATTTCTGCTCCATTTCTCGTCACGATCTCTCTGCTTCACCATAGTTATAGGGTGTAAACCGAGCTGTAGTCTCAACCTCCTTTCGAAATCTGATTGGCCTGCTTTTTTGCCTTGAGCTTCAACGGCCGAACCCACATCTTTTGTTTGCTGCATAAGGTTAGCTGATCCAATCCACACACAAAAGTTTTTGCATTTTTGCATGAGACTATAGCTATTCAATCTGTGCGCATTTGGCTCAAGATTTTAAATTTAACAGTGGTTTTTAAAAGGCATTTGGCTATTCAAAAGGTGCTACGGTACATATTGGAGTCATGGATTGAGAAAGGACATAATATATCCAATATACTATGAATACAACCAAGGAGACTCTCTGCAATTAGAGTGGCCAATCGTTTTGCAATAGAAAGAGGACCGGGCATTGGAAAATTGTAACTGTGTAGACCAAGTCCTTCGAATTGGCTTGAGAGCAAGTACTGGCAGCTTAGAGCAGAGATAATGCTGCTGCATTATTGTTTCTTTTTTTAACCCTACTGCATGCATGTAGGAGTTTTCTGGTGCGAATTCTTACAGGTATAAATGGAGAGGCAGCCTTCTTGGAAAAGCAGAATAAAGAGTGTCTCAAATATCCAGGTAATATTTTCTATTTGATACATGAGATTTAACAGCTTTGGACATGTTTCTGAGGCTGATACTCAGCCTCAGACATTCTCCAGCCTCAGACATTCTCCAGCATTTTCTGGAATAAAATCCTGTTCCCCATATTTCTTGCAGGCCATGTTCTCAAACACTTTTCATGCATGTGTTGAATGTATACTGCAATCCTGGCATTTCATGACTACACTTGGACTTAGGAAGTTCTTTAAACATTTTCTCTGCATTTTCCAGAACTTCGCAATTAGCACGCATACTTACAAGGTTTATAATGAAATCCGATATAAATTCTTCCTCCTAACAACGACACGTAGGTTTCTGAGGAAAAAAAAAGGAATTTTTTGTTTTGAAAAGGATAAAAAAAAAAGATCATTCTAGTGGTTGTAGGACCGCCACTTGTATGAAAAATATGGGAAAAAATGTTGTATATTTTGACAATTTAGACAAGTGTCAGACGATTAACCAATTGAGAGATTGCTTGCTAGAAATTTGGCACCTCCTTATTTTTATCAACAATTTCTTCAAAAAAAGTAGACACTGTGTGAAATAATAAATATGTGCACTACAATTAATGAGGAAAGGAGCGAGATGGCATTTTTATTACATAGCTTTTTACGAAGCTTCTTTCTTGTGCCTTGAATTCAAACGGCCATATCTCCTAAAAGGGGCCTCAGATCAAGGCGGGTCTACGTCATCGGATTCCTCTAATAGAGAGCTTTCCAAACTGGTAATTTGTTATCATTTTGTCGCCACTTTTGGATCTCGTCGGTACAGCCTATGAAGTTCGGTGTCGTCTCACGCGTCTCCAGCAAAGCAAAGAAGAATCCTCGTCTCCTTTTCACCTCGACGGGGTATTGAGAAAATCTAAGGGAATCTTCGTAGAATCTCAAGAATTGTCGAGGAATCTTGTGAGAATCTTTGAGAATCTAGATGAATTTTAAGAGAATCTATTGAATCCTTATAGAATCTTCGGATATCTTCATAAAATCTTTGAGAATCTAGGGGAATCTTTATAGAATATTAGAGAATCAAGAGGAATTCAAGAGCATTAGGGAATCTTCATAGAGCCTTAGAAAATCTATAGGAATCTTACAGAATCCTCATAAAATTTTAAAGAATCTAGAGGAATCTTATGAGAATCTGAGGGAATCTTCATAGAATCTTGGAGAATCTAGACGAATCATATGAGAATCTTGGAGAATTGTTACAGAATCTCTGGGATTGCTGGTCATTGTAGCTTTCAAAACTTTGGACGTCTTCATCGGTTTCTTCATGTCCCTTACAAGATTAAAATAGAATTCCAGCCAGCAAAGCAAGAATCATTTCAAATGTGAAGGATCTTATGCTAGATATTTTAAAGAATGTAATGCTAAGGGCTTCCATTGTTACTTTTACTTTTGGAAGGACATCAGTCTTTATTAATCAGAAGTCAAGTACAAGTATAGATGCAAAGAAAGAAATGAAATCTGAGAGGTTAAGCATGGATCCACTGAGTGAAACAACTTGTCTATGCATAAGAGTGCACATCCAAATACTCTTCAAAGATCAAGCGCCTCTTACAAGGGGCAAGTATAGAACAATAATAAGAATTAGCAATGCTACCTTGAGCATATTGGAGAACAAATGAAAAGCCTGGCTTTGTAACTTTGTCCAGGTACTTGGATAAATTGCCAAAATCACTTGTTGGGTTGTTAGTGAGACCTGAGAAAGGGAGAACAACCAATCCCATACATGTGTAAGTGGCCACACATGAAAAGACAATGCTCAATGGTCTCGGAACTCTGCTTACATATGGGACATAGATATGATATTCTAGAATCAAAGTTGTGGACACGCACATTAACCCAAAGACATCTGTGAAGAATCTGCCATCAAAGTACTGCATCCATTTTTGCATCTGCTTAAGAATATGCTAGCGGGAAAAGATAGTTACTAGAACAAGTATGCACTAGGAAGAATTGATGTATCAATACTACTCCTTAGAGCCATGCTAGGCCTCCATAATAGTGTAAGAAAATCTACAAAAAATGATGCTATAATTGTTTTTACGTCAACAACTAGGCATGTGGGCATTTGATTGGCACTTAATGGTCCATTGAAGGGCACTTGGTGGTCTATTGAAAAGCACATGTGGTCTATTGGGCTTACATTAGCCTCTTGATTTAAAATCTTCGTACCAAAGTTTAAATGTATTAAAAACAATAGTGTGTGGCATCAATTGAAAGCTAAAGATCCAAATTTCATTATGGTATGTCAAAAGGGGGAGTTGAAAAGAGTTTAGGCCATCATAATAAAAATTAGGGAAATTTACCAAAATAACCTTAATTGTTGACTTATTTCCCAAAAAGCCCTTCGTATTTTCAAAATTCCCAAATTGCCCTTAATTCTTTGGTATTTTCCCAAATAGCCCTTTCTATGCTAAAAATTATCAAAAAGCCATGCAACGTTCCAAATTCACAATAGATTATTATTCTTACAGATGGAATGCATGCAACTTTCCAAATTCACAATAGATTATTGTTTTCACAGATGGAATGAAAGTTACAGATGGAATGAACAGTGTTTAGTACCACATATTCGTGACATCCAAAATAATTTTCACAACATGAAATTATGACAAAAATATGCAATGTCAAATAGGATTTCTGCAACTGCGTTCATTATGGCCGCTGTTGCCACAACGTGTGCACTTGTACACCCGCTTTTCTCTATCTCTGTGTTCTGTCCTATCCCGTTTCCTTCTAGGCCTTCCAGGCGGACGACGTGTCGCAGGAGGTAGTAATTCATTACTTTCAACAAGTTCAAAATTTGGTGGATAAATAGCTCCAGCATATGAATAGCAAAATGAACTTAACAAGTAACCTGGATGGGTATAAAGCTCTGGACGTTGTCGTCGAAAAAGAATAGCAGCAACTGCATGACCACAAGGCAATCCTAACATTTGCCACTCCAAGCACGAACATGTTTTAGACTCAATGTTAACCACAACTGATCGCTCTGGACTTTGTACTTCAAACACAAATGCATCAGAAGGAAATACTATTTGACTTCTAGCTCGTTCAGTGACCTTTGTAATATGTTGTTGAGCATCTTTCACTAGAGTGTATGTAGCAGCTTCTCCACAAGATGCCCATAAAGCCTCTCCTTCAACACGGTTCTTGTAAAAGCGTTCAGTTAGCTGTCTTCGAATAATTTCTAGCATTGGAATGATAGGTTTATCTCTAGCTTCAAGAAGCCAGGAATTTAAAGCCTCTGCAATGTTAGAAGTCAAGTGACCAAACCGTGTTCCTTTAAAGTGTGCAGTTGCCCAATATTGTGCGGGTGCTGAAGCAAGCATCCAATCTGTAACACTGTTATTGATTGCTCTCATGCTTTGGATAGCTTCATTAAAGCCCTCCACAGATTTAGCATATGCAGCTTGCCAAAAGACTGCAAGAGTATCACGTAATGAACTGCAAGAACCATACCCAGTTGTCTTCATTTTCATTATCGATGACACCGAATGCAATAGGGTAGAGCCCTCCAGTTGCATCAATGCCTGTTGCACATACAGATGTCCAAGAAATCTACCTGTTAAGAACGTGCCATCCAAACCAATAAATGGCCTACAACTCTTCCATCCGTTGATGCATGAACCAAAAGCTAAAAATAGCCTGTAAAATCTGCCTTCACTTGTTTGCTGCACAACTGCTACACTTCCTGGATTAGCATTCATGATGGCTTGGCAATAGGCCTCAACTTTCTTGTATGCTTCAGAGTAATCACCATGAATAGAGCGAAGGGCTTGCTTGATAGCATTATAAGCAACCTTGTAAGTAATCTGCGTACCTGTTTCTCTCTTAAAATCTGCTTGCAGTTGCTTTGGAGTATAATCTGGTTGGTCCCTGATTTTTTCCATATATTTTGCTTCTACAAATGATGCAGAAGCTTCCTTGTTGCATAGTTTAGCAATGCCTCCACAAGTATGCAAACTAGTGAATTTCTTTATTTCGCATCTTGGCCCACCATGCACAATTGATGCATGCAACCTCCACGGACATGATTGGTCTCCACAAAAGACTGTATACCTATTCTTTTCAGATTTGCCTACTTCTAATTCCACATGAGCACGTAGGGCTTCTTCCTTCACAGCATTCCGGAGGTCTAAGATTGAGTCAAATTGCTGGCCTACTCTTAAATCCGTCATATTTTACATTCATTTCTGCACTTCTCCTTTCCACTGGAATATTTCTGAGAGCTCACCGACCTCCCCAACCTGCAGAACAGATAGTTTTGAATCACAAAAAGAGGAACTTTTAGCTCCTATCATTGAACAAAACCCATTCATCCTTATCCAAATACTGAGCTAGAAGAATTAAGAAGCCTGTCATTGAACAAAACCCATTTACTTAATTGCAGTTAAGTTCAACCAGAATGTTTGGTTCGTCATTAGACTACCTAATCTTCCTACAAATCTGTGGATTATTGCGCCAATGAATATGCTCCAAAAAATCTCTTCCAAGTGGACAAAGCAGCAATAGTTCAAAAGCATTTACACATTAACGCTAAATCATTGTTGGGTCAAAGAAAGAAATACCCAAGTGCAAGGGTGATGGATAATCAGTATTGCTAGAACAGAAGAAACGAAAATGGAATGCCAGAACCTATTCAAGTTATATCTGGCAGCCTAAGCTTGTCATCTAAAACTGTACACTAGATTCAGCAGAATTCTACACCATTTAAATTATTCACATCCAGCAATGCTCCATTCAAGACCAAGGTTCGTCAAAACTGCACCAGATTCAGCAGAATCCTACACTGTTTAAATTATTCAAACCCAACAATGAATCTTCACTGCGCAATTCCTTAGTGGATAACCAACCGTGGAAATTGGCCATGGCATGTAAACAGTCATCGCCATTACACAGTCAGTTTTTTGCAATAGCCAGCACAAGTTACATGCAAGAAATTGCTTAACGATTTCAGTTATATGGATTAATAGCACTGATTCAAAAAAGGTTTTGTTCGTTAATGTGCAAAAATGCCAATCCTACTATTCCATAAGAAAATCAGACAGTGTCCTACTCAAGGATCTCTTATAAGGAACCAAAGAAGACCTTAACTAATCAACAGAATTAATGAATAATGGCAGAATCAGCAGTACTAGTGGCTTACCTCGGTGTGGAATTCGAATTGGTTCAATCCGGGTTTGTATCAGCGGCCATAGCAGTCGGCATCAGATCAGCGGAAAAGGAAACGGGAAGAAATCAGAACGAGAAGATTTTTTAAGCGGCAAGCCCATTTTCGGATTTTCCAATTTATTTTTGGGTAATTTGGGAATTTCGAAAATACAAAGGGCAATTTGGGAAATACAGCAAAAATTAGGGTTATTTTGGTAAATTTCCCTAAAAATTATTTCCTTAAATAAGCGCCTTATGGGCATCCTCCCCTAGCATCTCCTTTGGCTTTATAAACCAAACATTTAGCCTAACATCCAGAAGCTGCCAATTCTGGACGCTGCCGATTCAGAAGTTGTGGGCAAGAGATTTCTAAGAACCCTTTGCTTATCATAGTTTTCAAGCTCCGTTTGGCATCGGATGGCCGTTTTTCGCATATTTTGGCAAGTTTCTACATGAACAGGAATTCATTGATCTACCTGTTCTTTCCAATGAATGCATGTATTCGAGAGGCTCTGGTTCTATTTTTCTTTATAAATCTAGATGGCAACATTTTTAGTAAGCCCGTGAACCACTTTCCTAATGATTACAGACGCCAGAGTGGCCAAATTGACCTTCTCATGAGCATAAATGTTCCATTTTTGTATGCATAGATCTGTTTTTATAGGTTTAGTATTTCTACTTTCTATTTGCTTTTCTAGGCCTACTCTGCCTGTTTATACAAAGTTTGATGTAGTAATCTTGCTACATGTCACACTTTGCTGTTGTCGCTACCTATTTGATTTAGAACATGTATGACGCCAGGATGTTTTGGAAACGTGCTTTGCACATAGGGTTTGAATCCCTAGGCCTGTTTTATCTTAGCTTAGTGGTTGCAGGTTAGGTGGAGCTCTGTGCATATAAGATAAGAACACTTGCAAATGAAAGAAGCATGCATTAGGTAAATTGAAGTAGGGCCTTCTTGAGGAATTCAATCTTATCGCAGAAGTTGCAGGATGCACATGTAGAATGCATGGTTGTGTATGGCGTGGACCTGTCTTTACGGGATTACATGGTAACTTTAGTATGTTTCTATTCTGGAATCAACATAGAATTGGGCTCGTCAAACGCCCTAAAAAATAGAGCCACCTAAGCGTTTGATCCCACCCATAGGGCATATCCATGGGAATATTCCCAAATTCTAGGGCTGGAAATGCACTAGAGCTCCCATCAACCATAATCATATCATATCATATCATATCATATCATATCATATCAAGCAAAATTAAATAGAGCAACATGGGTTCTTCAAATATATATATCATATCATATCATATCAAGCAAAATTAAATAGAGCAACATGGGTTCTTCAAATATTCTATGCCACCGTGTTGTTAACTGGATGCATGATTACTAGACCGAGTCATTAGGGACTTCTTCAGAGTTATAAGACAATTGTATATGTTGAGAAAACATGGCACTATCTATATGTTGATTTCTAATGTAATATCCTTGAATACTTTACATGTTCTCTATGTTTCAAAGTTCAAAGTATTAGATAATGCACCGGGGGGGGGGGGGGAGAGGGGAGGGGAAAGAAAATATGGAAATATAGTGTCAGCCATGGTCTGTCCACCTGGCATAACTGAACCGTCGCATCTATCCTGATGCATACTTTTGTATATGTTCTTATTCAATAAAAATCCATCTACCTATTCCACCAACTGCGTTTTCCTCTTTGTGATTGATTGCATATCATAGCCCAGCGATGGGTAAGAGCAAGGACGACCGTAGGAGAGAAATTAAAATTCGTCTTGCTTTGCACACGAGTGGATAGTCTTTATAGGCTTGATGCAAGAATGAAGGACCCAGCACAAGCACTAGCAGTGAAGGCAAATGTGACGCACATTCAACAATGGCATAATAGAATGGGACATCCAAACATTCAAGCACTTAAGAAACTAGCAAAGGAGAGGATGGTTGATGATCTTGAACCCTTTGAAGATGATATGCTTGAATTCTGTGAGGCGTGCGTGATGGGAAAACATAGTAGAACATCATTTCCAGTAGGAGAAAGTGGGAGAGCCAGTGCACCTTTGGAGATTGTACACTCTAACATATGTTGACCAATGCAGACCATGACTATGGGAAGGAAACGCTATATGTTGACCTTCATCGATGACTTTTCCAGGTTTGTGACAGCTAGACTTCTTGCCAGAAAATCTGAAGTACTAGCTATGTTTAGAGAGTTCCGCATTCAAATGGAAAGACAAACAGGGCAATTAATTAAGGTCCTGTGAAGCGATGGTGGTGGAGAGTATTGTTCAGGGGAATTTGATCAATATTGCAAGGAGACAGGCATTATTCACCAGCACACAACTCCATATACTCCGCAACAAAATGGAGTTGCAGAACGCATGAACAGGACCTTGATGGAAAGTGCTAAAGCAATGTTGAATTTTGCTAGTATGCCTAACATGTTCTGGGGAGAAGCAGTAACAACAGCAGGTTGCTTGAGAAATAGGTTGCCTACGTCCGGAGTGAATGGCATTACCCCATATGAAGCATGGACAAGAAAGAAGCCAGCCCTTAGCCATATCCGGATATTCGGATGTGTTGCTTATGCCCATGTTCATAAAGAGAAAAGGAAGAAGTTTGATATGCAAAGTGAAAAATGTGTGCTTGTTGGATATGCAATTGAGGCGAAGGCATATAGATTATATAGCTTGCTTGAAAGAACGCTATTGATTAGTAGAGATGTCATCTTCAATGGACAAGAATTGTATGGGGGAGCAATTGGCATGGGTGTACAGCATAGTGGGAGTACCTCCAACAAGTTTCTGCATAGCTTCCCAATGACTTTGATACACTTGATGATTGGTGCATGATGGATAACACTCTAGTGGGAGATTTAGAGTCTGATTTTCAGCCACCCATCTTCATACATGAAGCATCATCAAGTGGTGTGAGTCAGGAAACCATACAAGTCAAAGATACCCCTTCTATGATCGCTAAAAATCAGCCCCCAGTGCATGCACAACCGATCATGGATATTGAGGAAGTCCCAAGTATAATTTCGCAAGGGCATCCATTAATTTATGACAGTGTCAATCGGAGGAGGCCCACGCCCATACAGAGTGATCCTCGGCCAAATAGAGGCACTACAAAATCTGGCCGCACTAGCTACCTTAGCACCAAAGCGATTGAAGCAAGAGAGTCACCTCTTAGGAGAACGAAATCAAGAGGCTTAATGGTCAGTGCTGATCCTGCTCTCCTTGAACCTGCAAGTGTTCAAGAAGCTTTAGAAGGAGAGAATGCAAGTGAGTGGCAAAAAGCTATGGATGAAGAATATGCCTCTTTGATGAAGAATGACACGTGGGAGCTTGCTCATCTTCCGCCTGGGCGCAACGTGGTCAGCACCAAATGGTTGTTTAAGGTTGCGAGATGCTACCGCCAAGTAGAGCGGTGGAAGGCAAGGTTTATTGCGAGAGATTTCTCTCAAGTGGAAGGCATTGATTTCTTTGACACATTCTCACCTGTAGTGCGTATGTCTTCCATTCGAATCCTGCTTGCTTTTGCTGCTCATGCTAATCTTGAAGTACACCAAATGGATGTACACACTGCTTTTCTTCATGGAGAGCTTCAAGAGGAGATTTTTATTTCCCAACCTAAAGGTTATGTCAAAAGCGGCCAAGAACATCTTGTTTGCAAGTTGAAAAAGCATTATACGGGCTCAAGCAATCCCCCAAGGCATGGTATGATCGCATTAATGCTTATCTTTTGTCTCTTGGTTTTACAGGTACTGAGGCATATGGCAATGTTTATGTTAAAACCGTGGGAGAATTTCTTGTCATTGTCGCCTTGTACGTGGATGATTGTATCCTTCTTGCAAATCATATGTCTTCATTGCTTCAAGTGAAAGAGCAGCTTTCCGCAGAATTCGACATGAAAGACATGGGGGAGATCAGTTATTGTCTTGGCATACAGGTGGTGAGAAATCGTGAGGAGGGTTGGTTGAGGTTAGTTCAAAGCAAATATATTGATGATGTGCTTAGAAGATTTAACATGCAAGATAGCAAACCAGTCTCAACACCTATAAAGACGTATATAAAACTTACATCTGATATGTCTCCTAAAACGGATTCCGAGATAGCTCACATGCGTCAGGTTCCTTATCGACACGCTGTGCGTTGCTTGATTTATCTAGCAATATGTACAAGACCAGACTTGTCATATGCAGTGGGAGTGGTTATCCAGTTCTTGGAAAATCCAGGTGACGCACATTGGACAGCAGTAAAACGCATTATGCGATATCTTCAAGGAACAAGAAATCATGCTTTATATTATTCTAGAGTTGATGATAAAGAATCATTCAGATTGGTTGGATATACTGATTCAGATTGGGTAGGCAAACAGGATACTAGAAGATCTACTTCCGGATTCGTCTTCTTGCTTGGAGATTCTATTATATCGTGGAAGAGTAAGAAAAAGACAATAGTGGCACTATCTAGTACAGAATCCGAATATGTTGCAGCTAGCTTTGCTGTATAAGAAGCAATCTGGTTACGTCAACTGTTGAGAGGAATTATGTTGGAGCAACAAGCACCTACTTTATTATATGGTGATAATCAAAGTGCAATTGCTATGGCTAACTCTCTAAAGTATCATCCAAGAACTCGTCACATTGGAACAAGATATCATTTTATAAAAGACCAAGTTCAAAATGGTGTGATCAGTTTCTTATACTGCCCAACTATGGAGATGCTAGCTGACATAATGACTAAAGCACTTGCTCGAGACAAATTTCAGCATGACAGATACTTACTGAAAATTATGACAGATCCAGGCTGAAGTGGGAGTGATAAAATATGGAAATATAATGTCAGCCATGGTCTGTCCATCTGGCATAACTGAACCGTCGCATCTATCCTGATGCATACTTTTGTATATGTTCTTATTCAATAAAAATCCATCTACCTATTCCACCAACTGCATTTTCCTCTCTGTGATTGATTGCATGACTAATTTCTTTACGATTGAGATGGGCACTGAAGAAACTAGGATGATCTGATGTGCCTGCCGAAAAAGAGATGTGGGCACTGAAGAAGAAACTTGAAGAAACAGAGACAAGGCAGAGGATATCTGATCATGAAATAGGGGAAGCGGCAAAACAGGGGAAGCAGAGGCAGCGCACAATTACACTTGTAATTCTTGCGAAATATTGCCATAATTTGAGCCTCATGTTTATTACGTTTTCTAGCTAGAAATGTCAAAGTTGATTATTTAAGTGATCCCAATCTTGCAACCGTCAACCATCAACCAAGATATTTGTGAAGGAAATTTCCACCTATGTGCATTTTGTTTCTTTGAGGGCTTATCCATAAAAGTCTTGGGTGCCAGGCTTGGCTACTTATATGCCAAATAAGCACTCTTGAAAGAAACTCTAATTAAGCATTTCATCTTCACTTTGGATCCTTCTCTCACACACTTATATTTGAATTTGTATTGCACTCACAGAGGATGATCAAACAAGATATTTGTCAAGAAATGCATTCCCACCTATGTGCATTTTGTTCTTGGGTGCCAGGCTTGGCTACTTATATGCCAAATAACCACTCTTGAAAGAAACTCCAATTAAGCATTTCACCTTCACTTTGGATCCTTCGCTCATAAACTCATATTTGGGTTTTATTGCATTCACATGGGTTAATGATAATAAGCAGCACTAACCATAGCAAAGGGTTTTTTTAGCATGCAATTTTCCTTCTTTTCAATCTTTCACGCTCTCTCTTCTTTATGCTCTGGCCTGTTCCTTGGAAAAATTTAACCTCTGGGGAATAAGAATTAATGCAATTTATATTTCAACCTCTGAAATGTGTATGGTTCTCACCTCCTTACAAAGCTTGTATCATGTCACTGTAATGCAGTTTCTATATCTACAAAGATGGGATTTGCTTCAAGCTGCTGTGCAAAGTTTTTAAGAAGCGCTTTCACCAAAACTTGAAATTCTGCTGTGGACAAATCACCGCTTTTATCCTCATCCACAGCTTCAAAAACCTTATCATAAATTTCCTGTGCTGCTTCATTATAGGGGGGCAGGCCCCACTGTGCTCCTTGGCTTTCAAAAATTGGCCTGAGTTCTGTTTTACTTAGCTTTCCATCTTTATTGATATCTAAGTCCTGCTTAATACTTTGAGTCATTTCCTCAAGCAGCTCTTCCTGGCATAAGACCTGGCATGAGCAGCTTGTTAGACATAATGCAATAAGAAAGAAAATAACATGGACCACTTTCTCCGACAACTAGGCAGTTCAAATCAAAACATGATACCTTTCTTAAATAAGAACCATTAAGCACTTTGACATCTCGAACGACAAGAATCGGTTTAGCAGCCAAAGAATCTGCAAGATCTTGAAGCACATCCTGAAATAACTTGGCAAACTGAGCTTGTCCTAATTCCTGACATCCTTCACTAGAGTATTTCTTTAGAATCTTTGTTATCAAATCGTCTGTCTCTGACTTCACTGCAAAAAAGTTTTTACATTGAAAAGATCAACAGGACGCCATAGATGCGGTTGAGGAAACATTCCGACCTGTTTCTTCCCATTCCAAAACTTGCATTGACTAATCAAAAACGTATGAATCACCAAAAACTTAGAAAACGAGATGCATAGCATAAGAACATCTTGTTTTTCCCAATATTTTGATTTCTAAGGAATTTATACTGGCCAACTGAGCATTGATCTGATTGTACTATGTTTCCTACCAGATTCAACCACCCTTTTTTCATTACACTCTATCTTCAAAAATGAACATCTGTATAAGCTCTTGAATAATGTAAGTCTAAAATAATGGTTGTTGATCTATTTTTTTAATTGAAAGACAACTTTTCAATGTTCTTTGGATTTTATATGGCCCTATGGATTTTTGGTTCCGTAATCTAGGTTGTGAAACATCAATGTTGCTCAGGTGTTGGATAACTTGAAAACAGTGCTTTCAAAATACCTGAAGGAGCAGGCATCCCCATTTCAATACTCAGCTGCACTAACGCAGACTTAATCTCTGTGCGATTTAGTTTCCCGCTGTCATCAACATCCAACTCTGTAAATATGTTCTCGGCAAGCATGGCAAAATCATCCTCGTCCTCCAATAAGGGGCGAACTGTACTTCCATCTATGATAGACACCACAACTGGTTCGGCTGCAAAATCTCACCCTTTTAAAATTCAGTCACAAACCGTAAGTCAGGCCACTAGTTTGACAAGGATCGCAGAAAACCCAAATAAAAATTGCTCGGCTTGAACTAACTTAGAGTAAACTAAGTTACTTTAAACGGATCTTTACAAGCTTTAAATTCTAATGCACATAAGGACAGATCGAATAATTTAGCTAAACGATCTCATTGAATTCGAGTATGAATATTTAATTGAAATTTTATCTCACCTTCAAGGGCATCGGCAACGGCAGTCAAATAGGCCAGCATTGTTTCCTTGAAAGTTCTTTGATCCACATCTTCGCCATGATCATTGATATCAATCTTCAATCCTCCAATGGATTCATTTAGACGTTGAGCCCAGAGCTTAGAGCCCAACAAAAGGGCAGCAGCTTCAGATTCGGCAGCGGACTTGAGCTGGGATGAAGAGACTTTATTTTTGCCCTGGGAATCGATCTCCGAGAAACGCTGTTCTGCTATGCTGGGAAGGTCGGGAATAGCTTGTTTGATGCGAGAGCCATCTAGGACAAGGAAGTCGCCGTAGTTCGCCATAGCTGGGCTTGGTAAGAGTGTTTCCACGTTTGAAGAAAGACCAAGAATGAGGGGTTGATACCGGGAGGCGGAAGCCACAAGTGCCACGTAGTTTTTGCCAGCGCACCGTCACGTATTTCCAAATCAAAATTACGGCTCCGCACGTTTGCGATTTTTTTTGAAATTACAATGAAGGTTAATAAGATATCCAACAGAAATTGCTTATCATTAGGGTATGGTCGCCTTCTGCCGTGACCTCACCTCGTAGCGACGGAAACCCCCCGTCCTTTCGCGTGTTGTTGTCATGCTGTCATGGGTATATGCGTCCATGTAGCGTCCTTTTGTGGCCAGGTGTCATTATCTGGTATTCCGTCAACCGAGACACCAGGGTCCGTCAACCGTGCCTGCAGTGTCCTCTGCAGTGAGCGCATGTCCCAGACATCGTGCCCTGAGACACCATACTCGTGCACTGGTCTACCATGTCCGTGTTGAAGAAAAAACCCCGAGCATGCCGATTTAAAACGAATCGGGTTTAAAACGATTTGGCGCCCAAAGCTTGCACTCGATTGCATTCTTCGAATTTCAATTCGAATTTCAACTCGACACCCGCTATGGCTTCCATGGCCATAAAATCTTGCCCTCCTTCCGTAGTTCATATGTTATCGAGCAGAGACTGCGAAAAGCACGAAGGAAGCCATGGTTTCGACGAGGGCACGAAGAGAATCCGGCGCTTTGAAAGGGGTACCGAGGAGAAGCATCATCCAAGAGGGTCTGCGCGCCCGGGACAAAGAGGAGGGCACCAGTCGATCTTTGTTACCGGTCCAATGCCAAGGAGGCCGAAAGGGGAGAGGTCAATGGATGGAAGAGCAAATGCTCGACATCCTCGAAGAGGTAAGCGAATTTGGCATTTCGATAAGAGAAGCATCTAGGAGGTCTGGTATACCAGAGTCCACAATCAGGGATTGGCTATATGGTCGAACAAGCCACAAGCATATAAACCATCCACAAATATTGACAACTCTCCAAGAGGAGGAGCTCGTCAATTGGGCCCTTAGCGGCGAGCAAGTGTGGGGGTTACACTATCTGTTGTCAAGGAGAAGGCAGCAGAGATGGCTAAAGCTGTGGGGGGTCATGTGGTGAATCTGGAGTACCAGGCACTAAGTGGTGGAAGCTCTTTAAGCAAAGACACCCCGAAGTTGCTCTAAGGAGTCCGAAACCCTAGATATGGCGGGGCCCGTGCCATGACACGGGGATAACCTCGACAACTTCTATCTTGGGGCTTAAGCGATTTATCTTTGAATTTGCCTTCCGACCTCAAGGATATGGAATCCGACGAGGACCTGGAATTCAGGCGAGGGAAAGTGAAAGGGCTGAAAATCATTGCTAGAAAGGGGGGAATAGAGTGAGTGAAGTAGTCATGAACAATAGGGAATGGGTTACAATTACGGTTTGTGTTAATCTTTGAGGGGTACGTGGATTCCCAACATGTATATTTTTAAAGGAAATCGCGATGAGGCATGATCACATTGCAAGATGTGAAGAAGGTGCCATTCAGCTGTCCAATCTTCGGCTTGGATGACATCGAATCATTTTAAGTCATGGGCTGTCACATTTTGCAAACAAGAGTTCCGTGTGGTGTATCCCCGCACCAGCCTCACCTTATCATATTGGATGGTCATGGCGATCCACGTAGAGCTGGAAGTCATATTGGAGGCAAAAGAGAAGGGCATCCACTTTGCCTTATTGCCTCCACACACATCTCATAGACTTCAACCTCTAGATGTGGCATGCTTTGCCCCTTTAAGGCAAAGATTCAAGAGGCATAGAGCTGCCTATATGGTTAGCAAAGGGAGGGCTGAACCAAAGAAGGAGGAGATAGCAGAATTGATTTCACAATCAATTGCATGTGGCCTCACACCCCAAAACATCAAGGCAGGTTTTAGAGCCACTGGTATCTGGCCCTTTGACCAGGAGAAGGTTAAGCCAGGCCAAGAATGTACCAGGTTTGGGAGGGTGCATGTTGAAGACATTACATTAGGCCAGGAGCAGGCTGGAGAAGATTATCATCCAGATATGGCACAAGTGGAGGCCTTTGACATGGCAGAAGTGCACCAGCTATGGGAGGCCTTACCTGGACAACTCCCAATTGATGTGCAAAATGACCAAACACCACACAATCCACCTGTTGAGCAAGTGCCACAAGCTGAGCATGTGGAACATACCCATGAATTACCCATGGAAGGTGCTGCTGTAGTGAGTCAGGTGCATGTCAATGATGTTGGAGGGTCTCAGACATGTGGCATGCCATCACAGACCATAAGGACAAGGAAGAGAGGCTTTGCCCCTGATCTAGGAGGGAGAGTTCACATATCAAGTGATGGTTTCTGTGAGGCATTGAGAGCGTAATGTGCTAGAAGGGCGAGGTCGAGAAATTGAAAATGGAAGCCGGCAAGACAAGGAAGGTTGAGACTGCAAGAAGGAAGGTTGAAAGGGAGGAGGCTGCCAAAAGGGCACAGGCTAACAGGGAGGAGAGAGAGCAGAGGAAGTTGGCTGATGCAAGGGAAGCTGCAAGTGCTGCAAGGCTTAGGGAGTTCATGTACCCAAGAGGGATGTCTAGAGTGGCATCCATATTTGGTTTTCAAAGGGTGTTGAGCGAGGAGGTTAAGACAAGAAGATTACAGGTGAGAAACAGACTTAGGGTGAGACAAGGGTTAAGTCCACTTGGGGCACCCATTGCTGCAAATCAGACGTCCCCAGGAATTGACCAAGCTCTTGGACCTGCTGTTCCTGCTAGTCCCTGTGTAGACCTGAACTCACAACCATTGGATGATGCTGATGAGGAGCAAGTCATGTGCAGTTTGGATGACACACATATCTGCTCGGTTGATGCTGGTCATGAGCATAATGTAAGTATAGAGGGTTGCATACCTCTAGTTAGGCCTGTAGCAAACCCAATCATCACGCTCAATTCACCATTGAAGAGGTGGGACTTGCCAGCTCCACAGCAACATGCTGATATTGTTCACGGGAACTCAATGAGACTGGACACCCAGGGATGGGTGAACTACGCTGCCGCCAATTCAGGACCCGAACATGACCATGTTGCTGCTACAGACAAGGCAAGGATTATCATGGCGTGGACCCTGGAATTGTAAGCCGTGCAAAGGAGATGGATATTGACTTTGCAAGGATATGGAGGGCTGACATGGCTCGAGTCACCCAGCCAACTCCAAGGTTTGGAGAGGGGACCTCATTCATAGCTACACCCGCTGATAGTCAGGTATGTTTGGTCACTTTGCAATCATAATTTTCGGTTCACCTTTCATTTGACATTGCTATTAACAGACAATGTGCACAGGTATTCGAAGACTCGGATGAAACCCAAGACAATTAAGTATCTCGACAATTTAATATATGGACAAAATAGTGAACTTGTTGTACAAGATTTATGATTAAAATAGTGATAAGACTGTTGTACATTCTGCTTGTTCCATGATTTGCCAATCCATTAGAAGTATGGGGCATGGACCAGACACGATCATTATCATACATAAATAACAGCAGCAATGAACAATGGCAATGAACATCAATGAACATAAGCAACAGTGACAGTAATAAGATCATTCCATTAAACAAAAATAATGATCATACAAAATTGTGCCCTCAGGCTGCACAAAATTAGCCCGAAGGGCTGTTTCACAAGCTAAACCAAGAAGGAAGAGGAGGGGAGGATCGTCCAGGTTGGCCTTTCTGTACAAAGGTGGCGAGATTTCTTTAACCTACAGGGCTCTGGAAGAGCACATGGTCGCCGTCTGTGACTACGATCTGGCAGTGGATCAGATCATTCTCTGAACGAGCCCGCTCAACTTGAGAGACGATTTCGGGCGAGACCTCCACGCTGACAGAAGAACCCACGGCCGCTGTGATCTCTGCCGGGGTAACCAAACAGTTCCTAACCTTGAAGGAATTAGGAGTCGTCGAGGTTGAGGAGGAGCTGACAGGGGAGGAAGGAGCACTCGGAGTAGGGCGAGCCCTCTTCGACGGATCATACCCCCTACCTCTCACCACATCCCACCTCCCGCCGGACCCGGGATAACTGGTTCTTCTGGGATCCATGGCGCCTAAACCCTGTAAGACAACGAAAAAACAGAAGATCAATGCATGATTCGAAACAAAAACAATTCAGACGCTCATAGCTTACCTCCGACGCTTCAGAAACCCGGATGCTTGAGCGGAATGGACTAGGCCTACCGCCTGCTCGATCTCTCCATTTAAAGGCTGAACTGCAATGATGGGTAAGGATTTCGAAAAATCTGGCTTTTACAGCCGAATTAATTTTCATCCGGACATGGCAGAGAATGTTCTATCCAATTTGGCTTACGAATTGGAGGTGGAGTGCAGAAAATCGCCTCGATTTTTGCACGAAGGGGGCCAAAAAGGCAACCATTACCGTTGGCGGTACCTCGATAGCCGGTACCATACGTATCAGTAGCTGGCGACCTAGGCCTCGTATACGGCACCTAGGTACGCCGATATTAATGTACTGTGGCCCTAAGGCGGGAGGCTGTATGGCGTGAAGATCCAAGTACGTGGGCGATAGGTAGCAACCGGTGCGCGGTAGGAGGCAACTGACGCGCGTTAGCGTGCAATAACCCACACTGAAGACGGCCTCGGATATCACGAAGTGTGGTTATGAGCCTGGCGACGGTGGACCTTTGACCCCCCTTCCTTGATGCGACCATAACTTTCGACAGAGATTGAATTTCGGAAAATTGTCTTCGGGGAAGATGTACAGGACAACATTAGGTATCCGAATAATTTGACGGATCGAAAGATGGGTGAAATCCGGGTGCATGAGGACAATTTGCCCCTTAAGTGCGCGGAATATGGCGACCATACCCTAAGTGAGCTCTCCGTGGACGATAAAAATACCTTCCTTCCTTCTACTTAGAAACTAAGAGTCAAAGTTGTGTTCGTAAAGCTTAGTTGATTTTTGCATATAATAATATACAATATCACCATGGAATTTGTCCACCATGCCTTGTTTATGCTTTTGACAAGTACCAATGCTGCAAAATGCCCTCACAATAAAGATTTGCACGCTTAGAGCTCCTGCCCCTTAAGAAAAAACTTTTTATACAAGATGTCGTAATTTATTTTTTGATGCAGATTTGTAGTGCTGTAACGGAATCAAATGGCACTACTGATTTTGAGTAACTATCTCTAGCGGAAGGGAAATATTGTAAAAGGCAGATTTGTAGTGCTGCATTGTAACGGAATCAAATGGCACTACTGGTTTTGAGTAACTATCTCTAGCGGAAGGGAAATATTGTAAAAGGCATTCTTTTAGTTTGACCTTGGTATATGTTTTGTACATTTATTGACCTGCTCCCTTCATCTTGCATATTCTTTCCTTGTAATTATTCAAGATCTGCTTTGTTCAAATACAATATACAGATGAAACAGCATACAAAACAAAGGTCCCTACATTTATCAATAAAAACCCTCTAGCGTGATGGCCTCGTCATATAAATAACAATCTTATTAACAATTACCTTTTAACATTGGCGACAACACTTTTGTTGCTGTGGGGAATAGCACAGACAAGCCTGCCAACCAGCTTTGAGTCATGTATACAGCCTGAGCAAGGACAAGGATCTCGTGTAAGAAAACCAGGTCTTACTAGGACCGCTGCAGCAATTTCATGTGGAGCATATCCACAAAATCAATAACAAATAAGTGCAATAGAATCTCTCATTCGTTTATGCACAAACCCTCATCTAGAAAATGGTATGCCACAATACAGTAACAAAATACAAGAGTGCCAAGACACTATGATAGTACAGCATAAAGAATAGGATAACTACCGGCGCCCAGTTGGTTGGTAAACTCCTGAGAAATTGGGAATCTTGTCCAGATGCTTCAGGCATCTTTCTGCATGTTGCTTGGTTTGATAGCCACCATGCCTGAATGCATCAATGAGTGAGCCATACACATCTGGATTGGTCGCTACTTCTTTTGCAGTATCGCCATTGCGCAGGAACCTCTCAAGAGTCCAGGCTGCACGTTCTCTTAGATGTTCACTTTTGTGTTCATGGAGGACAGTCACTACGGGGTGCACCATGCCTGCTTTTTGTAACACCTGCACACCTCTTTCCACATCCTGTGGCTCTTGGATCAAGGTTGAAAGAGCATTTATTGCAGCCTCCACAACTTTGATGTTTTTATTCTCCAGACATGAAACGAGAGGATCAACAGCTTTTGCTTCTATAAGACAGAATGTGTCCTTGGCTGTGCAAATTCCTGAATGAACAGGGCAGAGAGTAACTGTAGTTTTTGGTGGAAAACAACAAGACAAGAAACTTTTTGTAACCGGAATTTCAGTCAGCTCAGCAAGGGGTCTGGACTTCTTTGAAAGGTTTTCCAGAGCAATGGCTGACCACCTCTGCACTTCATCCAAATGTACTGTATCTAAGAATAATTTGAACTGAGAAGCTAGATCATTTTCCTTAGCCATCCTTAGAATATCTGGATCGTCCAAGTTGTATGTGAACCTCGCCAACACCCCAACAAGTCCTTCCTGAAGTGCTGGTATATACTTCTTTGCCCCTATCCTTGGAGCATTGTGTCCAACCTCCTGAAGCCTTTGGACAACAACTGCCACAAGGCCTTCATCATATAATGCTCGTGTCAGCTGAAAGTCCATAACTGGAAGATTAGCCAAAAGCCCTGCACTGTTGGCAGCCATTTCCATATTTTGTTCATTAGGTCCCACCAGCCTGACCAGTGTTCCAAGTTGACGTGTAATAATTCTCAATCCATCTGCAAGTTCCTGGCCCATATGCGGGGAAAGACAATTTAACAACCGAAGAGACGTCATGAGAAGATCCTTCTGAGGAGCTTCCAGAAACTGTATGAGACTCACAGTGGCACCTGCACTTTTGATATGACTGACAATATTCCCTACCTCAGTAGGTGATGAAGCAAACCCTAATAGGACTTGTAAGAGTTTTGTCTCAATAGCTGGGCTCGTGTTACTGATTAAATGTAGCAGATTATGCACAATTGGTTCTGATGTTAGGGTATTCCCACTTTCATCAATTCGAACAGACTCCCACTCGGTCCCAGAGCTGACAACGTTTGCAACTACTGTTGCTGCAATCTCTTTAAGTTTTGCTGGAACCTGACCAAAACCAGCCATAAATAGATCTTTCATCAAAGACTGCAAGACCCCAGCCCTGACTAAAAGCTTTCCATTGCTCTCTTGACTAGATAAAGTACGTAAAGCTTTAAGAGCGGCTTCTCGCACTATCAACTTCTTGCTGCTAAGCATTTTAACCAAAATATCTGCCCCGTGCTCTGCAAGCAACGACTTTCCTTCTTGGTTGAGGGGAATTTCAGAAATGTGATTGGCCATGTCTGCCCTTGCATCTTCTGGACCTGTAATAGAAAGAAAGAAAGATTATATTAACGCCTACGAGAGACCGCTTGGGTCTATAGAGAAGGGACTGTCATTTGACACACATACACAATACAAAAGTATGCATAATGTTTGGAAATCCTGAAGACTGGAGACAAGTATTCATAGCCCAAGCACAAAGAAAATCATATTGTAAGATAAAGTTTTAGAAAGCCTTCATTTGGACCCTATAGGCCAAGGTATGGACAAGACATGACAATAACTCTTTCAATGTACTTAATGAACACTGCTACCTTCTCATATATAGAACAATCTTTTTAAAGCACCAACTTCCATTACCTTCTCGAAGCCTTCTTATAAGTGGGTTCAGCCTGCCATTTTCTGCCATTTGCCTGACATTTTGATCACATCTTTCTAGATTTTGAAGTGTCTGTTCTGCTTTCTGTGCCAAATTTTCTGACTTGTTTCCAGATAACCCAATAAGAATAAGGACTGCTCCATTATTTGATCCTATCTTTTCACACAATGAAAGGGATGTTGATAACTCGTGCAAAAATGAAAGTGCAGCAACAGCTTCCTGGGCGAGTTCTCTTGACAAGCTTTTTACTGCACTATAAATGGCAGTCGTCTTTCCAATCAATTCCTGACAACAAGGATAACAATGGTAAATACTCATTGAAATGGAATGTCATTCCCCAAAGACTTTGTTGACATTCGTTTAAGCAAAACAAAGAATATCTAAGAAATCTGAAAAAGAATACAATGTTACCTTCATCTCCTCATCATCTTCTGCCAATATTTGTAGGGTCTCAAAAGCTTTGCACCTTCCCTTTTCACTGTGTATGCTGTTTTTCAGAAGGTCTGCAATTGCAGAAACCTCACCCCTGATCTTGGATTTGTTGAATTTATTCTGATGGCAAAGTGCCTGTACATCCTCTAGACCTATCAATATATCTGCTTCTGGTATACCACGTTGTAGCAATGAAAGGGCATTTTTCAGGCGCAAAGCTTCATTCCTTCCATTCCACTCTTCAATCGTATTCCGCAATGCAATGCTAGGTTTCATTGTAGTGCTTTCAACTTTTCTTTGAGTTGCTGGACATGTTAATGGCCTGCCCTCACTTAAGCATTGTTTAAACCACTGTTCAATGGCACTTCTCTCATATGTTCTTCCAGTCTCGATGGTAACTGGATCAATCATGACTGCCTTTAACAATGGACAAAAGAAAGAATCATATGGTTCTTCTAGTTGTATCCGACCACGCTGACCTGCTTCACTTGGGGGACTCATTTGCGCTTGTCTTTCAACCCAGCTATCAAAGATATTCCCAATCAGATTCATCTTTCGATAATCATCAGGTCCTTCAATGTCATTCCTTGCAAGTTCTATTTGATTTTTAAGGGCGCTTGGATCTCGGCTTAAATCATCCACACCAACTGTCCTGGCTATGTCCATCAAAATACTTGTCTGTACTGCTAAATCGCTTCTTATATTGCTCGTCTCCCTTTCTAGTGCACTACAGATACGGTCCTCAGAATCCTTTACCTGAAATTGAACAGTTTGCATCTCATGAGAGAGCCAATCAATAGCACCCTTCATTTCTTGATGGCCTACTATATGGTTCACAGGGATTAGACCCAGGGTACGCCCCAATTCATGGGTAATATTCTCTAGCTTGTTAACCACAGACCTAGAGTGGGTTAACAAGTACATCCTGCTTTTATTATTACACAAAGTGATAAGCTGATAGGCACTATCCACATCTTTGCAACAAGTCTCTAGAATGTCAATAACTTCGTTGCCTCTTACACACTTTTGAAGCTCATTAGTGATGGGGAGCATCTTCTCCAAATAAGCTGCAAGGCGCTCAAAATGCTCATTTTCTGCTGTCAGGCGCCGTGCAGAGTTAGCAACTACTGTGAGCTTATCCGCCAACTGATCAAACATCAAATCTTTAGAAAGTTCCCTCTCTGCCATGCTTAGTTCACTCCCAAACCTCAAAAACAGTCTATGGCATGAACCCTCCAGTACTATCACCCATTCAAACAGCGCAACAAAAAACTTGAGCTGCAGAAAACTTGATTTGCACAAAAACCCAATAAACTACTTCATACCTCAAGAGTTTTTGATGATATGTGTTAGAAATCCAGCAGGGGAAGGAATTATTGAAGAACTCCGACAAGGCAGACAGATGGAGAAAAACACAGACGGGGTCAATTGGGGAAAGAGAGGGGGCAGGGAGGCTGCTGATTATCGAGCAGCGCCATAGGTGGCACGTCGGACGCCATAGCTAAGACCAGCTCATACTGAAGAGTGGTCTTACTGGAAGCAAGCAAGCAAGCAGGTGAATAACGTGCATTGAATACCCTGCCTTTGTACAAAGAAGCTTCCTAAAATCCATTACATTACATGTTCCTACTCATTTTCTGTTCTTTTTAACCATACTCTTTTTACTGGTCTGACTACTTTTGTCTCCTCCTGCTAACTTGTCCTCTTAGTGAATTACATGTCTCTTCTTTGTATTATCCTGATGTTTATTCTTTTTGTGTGGATCTTAAACTATCTGGCCTTATTATGGACGTTAAACTACTATTCTACTATGTCCTTTTAACTACCTCCCCATTGTTTGTAACAAAAGCAAGCAAGTGCTCAACTATTTGACCTATTCCACCCAATTAATTTGCTACCAAAGTCTTATGTTCTCTAGGACCAGTCTTTTCCAGCTGTAGAACTGTAAATGCCTTGAAGTCTTGCTTGAACTTTCTCAGTGTTTTACTTTCTCAGTGTTCTATTCTATTCATTGTTCTAGTAGATAAAGAGGGCTTGTTATGCTTATTTCAGACCCATATTAGAAACCGTAATTATCTTGATTCGCATATTGCCGCATTAGCAAAGCATGCTCCTCCCCATGAATATTCCATTAGCAATTGACTGCCATCCGGGCCCTTACCAGGTGTATTAGCCTATTGAGGGATATTATCCCTTTCAAAATCTCTCATCTTAGAAGTTAGTCCGTTAAGTTCTTTTTGAGCCTTAGGAGGATGAGATAGAATCACTATAATATATACACCAATCATTTTTTTCTCTTACTATTAAAGCCATATTCAATATATTAACAATAAAAATAGGTAGAAATAAAAGTATTCATTGTATCTTAAGGATAACTAGTTATGGTGCCCGACGTTGCTGGGCGTAATTAAAATTCTACTATAAAACTATATGAATAAGATGTAGGATTTAGGAGCATATATAGGGTTGTTAATAATGCTCTTTTTAAGTTATTGTCCAACTTGGATGTCACATTTACAACTATTGAAAGGTCAAACAATTGCAATTATTGAAATTCAACCACTCTATTTTCTTCATGGCATTTGGATCCATGCGACATAGTTAAAGATTGAAAAGTTTTCTTCATTGTAAAATGACAATTGCATCTACAACATACTATAAAAGTGACGTATATGTTTTTTACAACAATTGCAATGAATTCGTACCTGTTTGGCATGTAAAGTAGTTCTTATCATTCCATATATAAAGCAGTATCATTTTCTATTTTTAAAAAATAGGAAGCTAATTTTTCTGGGCTGAGGATAGCCGTTGGGTCGACACGTATGCTCCTTTTGCATTTCCAAATTCAAAAAAGAAAAAAAAATCAAGGGATGCCACGTTTCTGTTCAAAAGAATCCGCTCCGCTCGGTCAAATGCTCTGATCTCCACTTCCTCTGCTCCATTCCGGCGAACTTCGCTCTCACACATCGCCGCCATGGCGGTGCAATAGAATGCAGGATTACTTTGCCTGGAAGCAAAGTCTGGATTCTTGGATCTTTATTTGCATGGAACTGGGCCTGATTCAAGGTTTTTATTTCCGGATTTTGATGAATGGAGTTATTTTTTTCATTATTTTTTCAGGATTGAGCTATGGGTTATCTTAATTTGAGCTTGGATTGGTGCAGGGATGCGATTGGCGATGGAAGCTGCATCTATAGATATATCTGGCCAAAAAGATATGATGCTAAGATCCATTTTAACTCTTCATCAGATAACAGAAAAGGAAGAGGTTAGAGCACCTTTTTGCCCTTCAAACTATCTTTATTTTTGCCCTTTTTCTGCCTTGCAAACCGGGCATTTAAAGCCCAGACCTAAATCCCTTTCCAAATTTGATCTTTAGCATCCATTGCGAAGAGCTGGACTATAGATTCATACAGATTTCTTGCAAGAAAGAAGACTAAAACCGATTATGCAGGCCGTGTCTCTGCTATCTGTTATGCTATAGTGAGGATATGAGTCCGCCTGAACACAGGGTTGAATCATCTGATGGTATGTCTGGCATTGTCCTTTCTCGATTCTGATATACAAAGTAATGGGCTCTAACTTCCTCTGCAACGCAGGGGCAAGAAACTTTGATGTCATAGCTATCGCCGCCTAGTGTCTGCAGTCCTTACAAATGCTCCATTTCTCCTCAATCTTGATTGTGACCATTATATCAACAACAGCAAAGCACTTTGAGAGCGTTTCATGATGGATCCCAATGTTTGAAAGCAAATTTGCTATGTTCAGTTCCCACAAAGGTTCGACGGTATTGACAGGAATGATCGATATGCAAATCACAACACTGTCTTCTTTGATGTAAGCTAATTTGGTCCATTTGCACACTATTTGTATATCATGATTTCAATTGATTCTACAAAGATGCATTGTGCAGATCAACTTGAAAGGACTTGATGGAGTGCAAGGACCTGTATATGTGGGTACTGGATGTTGTTTTAGAAGGTAGTCTCTCTAGGATATGAGCCGCCCAAGAAAAACAGAACAAAAAGCTGAATAAGCTATTGCAGTTGGTGCTGTGGTGCGCGTAAGAAGGATAAGGGTTTAAAACCAAAATCCAAATCTGATAAGAAGATGACAAGCAGAAGCGACTCTAGCATACCAATATTTAGTCCTGAGGATATTGAAGAGGGCATAGGAGGTAAACTTTTGTGTGCATACTTCATTATTCCTTAGGTGTGACTATTACCAAGTTTCTTAATACGTCCTATTTCTGCAGGCTACGAACATGAAAAAGCTTTGCTCAGTTCCCAAAAATTCTTTAAAAGACGATTTGGGCAGCCACCAGTATTTGTTGCTTCTACCTCGTTGGAGAATGGAGGTGTTCCTGAGAGTGTCAGTCCAGCAGCACTTTTGAAAGAAGCTATCCACATTATCAGTTGTGGCTACGAAGACAAAACAGAATGGGAAAAAGAGGTACTGTCCAGCTGGAATAAAAGAATTTTGCAATGCACTGCTTTACGTTAAACTCATGCTTTTCAACTTATTGTCACAGATTGGCTGGATATACAGGTCAGTTACAGAAAATATTTTGACTGGATTTAAGATGCAGACACGAGGTTGGAGTTCAATTTATTGCATGGCATCAAGACCTGCATTCGAGGGTTCTGCCTCCATCAATCTGTCAGATCGCTTGCACCAAGTGCTTCGATGGGCTTTCAGTTGAAATTCTTCTGAGTAGGCATTGTCCTATCTGTTATGGCTACAGTCTTTAGGTTTTTGCAGTTGTGAGATTCCACTACCCTCAGATCCTGTCTCTTTTCAGGTGTGTGTGTAATGTTAGAAGATGGCATAGGTGTACTAGCAGATGAACTAAAAAAGTCGATGTTGCATGGAAGCCCCTGAAGTCACGTTAATGAGTTCTGTCTATGGAAAGGTAGAGTTAGCTGCCTCGCTTTGACCTGTCCAAGCTTGTGACCCGCCCCCTTTGTCTAGAGTTGTCTGATTTCAAAGTCCTTTCAACAGAGCAAGCCTCGTCAAGTACCTGTTGAGCAGGTTTCAGATATCTACTGTTAAAAATGAAGTTAAATGCTTTTGATAAGGGAGACAAGCTTTGGTCAGTATGCATGTGCTTTCCAGCATTACCACCGACCACATTAGGCTAGCCAGTTGGAGAAGTTGCTTCTTTAAGTATGGGCAGAACAGACTAAGATCCTAAATTTTATTGATCTTATTAACAAATTTGTTGTCCATTCTCCTTGTGCCACTGCTGAATTGATGGTTGCTGAATTGTTAACACCCTGTGCATTCTGTATATTTTCTTCTAGCATATGTTCAATTCCAGCCTGAAGAAGAGTATGATGTTGACCAGGTAAAGAAGAAGGTCTGTTGTTATACTCAGGGATGGGTGTAAGAAGGCCACTGAGGTGTTTCTTTATGAGTTTGTTCTTTGGGTTGCTTCATTTGAAGGCATAAAAACCATCTCATCTCCATTTCTCCAATTACCGTATATTCTGCGGGATCCTACAATAATTGATAAAAAGCCCATAGTCTACTTGTGCAATGCTTTTTCATATTATAGAAACATCAAGTATCACATTTTAAGAACTTTGGCACCATTTCAATTTCAAAGTTACATAAATTTCCCCTCCATGGGGAAGAGAAATGTGAACTTTGGATCCATTTCAATTTCAAAGTTACACAAATTTTCCCTCCATGGGGAAGAGAAACGTTCGCGGCGGCCGTAAGGCCGCCGCGATAAGTTTCTTGTATAGGTTATTATTATTTGGCATGTTGTAAAGTGAAGAATATTTCAAAGAAATGGGGAACGGATTGCCATCCTTTATTAATCATATGATATAGACAAACCGAGATGTTTATTCCAAGAGCAATGTGGAACACACTAGTGGTAACACACTAGTTCCTTAGCAATGTGGTCTCGAGTTCGAGACCGTCCAGAATCGCACTCGGTACTGTTGGGGGTCAAATCCCAACAGATGCAATGTAGTGTGGTGTGTGGTCACATGTCCAGTTGGATGCTGCCTAGTGGCGTGACGTTAAAACTACTATCTATCTATCTATCTATCTAAAATATGACAATGTTGTAAATTGTTCCTAGTTGTATAAGACTCAAAAACCCTTTGCAATAACAAAATAGAATGACCCTATTGAAGATGATTTGTTACATCTATTAGCAAATGGCAGCTAGAACCATAAACTTGACTAATAAGGAATCTCGTTGTTGTTGCACCTAAGTAGAAGTCTATTGTAGGCAAGCATGAAGTAGCATAGGTAGAATGCGTTGTTAAATTGAATTAGGGACAAGAGAAAAATAGGAGAATTGAGAAAGACAATTATTATAGGAATAGGTAACAACACCTCTAATCACCTCTTCCATTTACCTTAACACTCAATGCCATAAACAATATGGTTTTTTTTTTTTGAAGAACGTGTTTTACTTCATATTATACACTCAAAATATTATAAAGTACTTCCAGAAGTAAGAAATATCCATGAAGCATCAATCACTTTTAGATGATCACTCCATATTGGAAATTTAATACGATCAGGCCAATTGGAGATCTGAAAGCAATTATACAACTTCTTACGAATTTCTTGAAGTACCACCTGAGAAGAAATATGCGTATCATTAAAGACCTTTCTTCGCCTTCGCTTCCATACACTCCATATTAGCCAAGACTTTGCCATGTGAAATGCAATCCTTTTAGAAGCAGTCCACTGATTTGGATAAATACCCAAAAGAAAGTGCTGACTATCCAAAGATACTCCAAAAAGAGAATGCAGCCAGGACCTAAGACTACTCAGCTCTTCACACAAATATAAACAATGCTCCAATGTTTCAATGCACCGCTCACACATTGGGCAAAGTGGGCTTACTCCCGGCTTAAAGCGATGAACCATCTCATTAACTCTCAAAGAGCGATGAATCACCTGCCAAAGTAAAACATTTACCTTTGGAGGATTATATTTAGACCAAACAAGGTTCCAGATGGATTGCCATTGAGAAGGCAAAGTCTGTAAGTGCCATTTTCGAGAAGGTGATAAAGTACTTGAGGATGTAAGCAATCTGTAGCATGAACTTACTAGCTTCTTGCCTTCTTTAATACCTTGAACAAAGTTCCAGCATCTCTGGTCACCAACCTTCTTAACTAAAGGAAGAGCACTTGCTACATAAGCCCATATACTGATATCTTTATCCAACAACCCATATTTCTCCTGAAACCATTGCCAAGGAGCAATGTCAATACCAAAATACCACTGTTCAATAGAAATAATACCTGCTCTCCTCCACCTTGCTTGGGAATGCACATGCATAAATTCTACAACTGGGTGTAGTTGTCCATGAGTATACAAAGGCAACCACAAAAAGGGGGAAGATGCCTGAAGACAAGCAATATGGTTGTCATTTATGAATATGAATAGCATGTAAGTTGCATGGCTGGCATTGAAGAATCTACATTCATTCGCATAAGAACATAAATGAAATTGTTAAATTAACTACCATGATGTAGCTTCAAACTTGGACGTTCTGGACCTAATATTACTTGCCACAAAAGGTAAAACACATGAGGAAGACATTCAATCTTTGCAATTACATTATGGGCCCACCACATCTAGGCATTGCTTAATATGCTCATGTTTTGCCAATACAATAAAAATGGCATAATATGATCTAAGGGGCATCTAAATCAATACTGGTGTGCCCAAGTATGGTTAATGCTCCACACATTTGTTGGGGCATTAACCATTAACCATGAAGGAGCACAAACCGTGAAGAATCATTCACAACCACGTCATTTCTAGAATCAAGAATAGAAGAAAGAAGAATCTCCCAAAGTAGTAGACAATTAGCATAAAGAGGGACATAAATGTAGATGTCATCTGTTAGTCTCCTGTCATGTTTCTAACTGGAAACTCTTTACACAAAATTGCCTCAAGTGTTGCCGAACTTAAATACGATTTTGTTGTAAGTCGCCTTTAAGTTGTAGACATAGCCATAGACAAACATATACAACAACTTGCACCTAAATGGAAATTGGCATATGAATTGAAGATGGGTTTAACAATTGTGTCTCTGCTTCGTCTAGGTAGATTTATTCAATGTTCTTGTCAAGATTGAATAGTATAACAATGTTGAATGATTAGGAGTGAGATCGTTAGGATTTTGTTCAACATCGCCCTAACGTTTGAACTACCCAATAAGGTTTGTTTTACACAAAAGTCGAGGGAGCAACAAACTAAGAGAAACGTATCTCACAATTTACAACGTCTCATATTGTGAAATTTGAAGGCTCTAAGCGTAAAAAAATCTATTCTTTTCTATTATAAGTCTACAATAGAAACTGTCCTTGAAATAATACTACAACTAAATAAACTTGCTAAAAAGGGAATCATGGTCAATGCACATTCATATTTAATGGTTACCAAATGAATACTTGAGATTATACATTGAAAAATTATAACTACATTTGATGTCGATGACTCTATGGAATGTTTGTGATGTTTATTAATTAGGCACCAAAATTTTTTATGAATGAAAAGTAGAATATTTTCTTGACTGCATTTGCCTCTTTTGGATTGCATAGCAAGAGTAATGCTTGCATATTTAATGGATATTGAATAACTGAAATGTAGGAGACCTTCTCGGCACTTGGCTCCCCCCTCTTTTTTTTTTTTTTTTTTTTTTTTGTGAAGAAATTGAGCCTTTACAAAGTACAAAAGGGACTAAAAACTCAGTGGAGAGAATGTCCACCAGAGCAAATCCACCCCACTCAAATATAACATATAAACAGTACGAGGAGGAAGTAAAATCTCATGAGTAAGTGTGTATCTGAAGATAGTGCTCCTAAATACGGCTCTTCACCTCATTAGCAATTGATGAGCACTTGAATGCTTTGGCAATTCGTTGTTGGGCATCAAGAAGGACTTGTGCATCTGAACAAGCAAGACCTTTGAATATGAGAAGATTCCTTCTTTTCCAAATGGACCAGATGATCCATGCAGAAGCCAAATGAAATGCCCTTTTTGCCAAATTTTCCCACCCAATTGGATAGACTGCTAACAACACCTGTTGGCTATTCAAATTGCAACGAAAGAGGCCTTGAAGCCACAACCAAGCATGCCTGACATGTCTACACAGGAAGAAGCAATGCTCAATTGTATCGTCCCTCTGTGCACATAAGGGACAAAGTGCAGATACCTCCAGACAAAATCTTGCACCAGAATATTAACGCGAAGACAACGATAAATGACTTGCCACCATAAAATAGATACTTTGGGATGGAGTAGTTTATCCCATACCCATTTCCATACTGCTTTCCGCCAGTCCCTAGGAATGACCAAAGGCCACTTGGATGAAGGAGGCAAGACGTCCGCAGCAAACAAGACCTTGTACATGGAATTCACTAACGTATCTGCTTTGACACGCTCATGAACTACCCAAGGTTGGGGGTCATCACTTGTGCTATTGGAGGAAGAACTGAAGACACCTTCTGCCAAATAGCCCGATTCCCACCTTAAAAGAAGGAACATAGCTCTAAACTCTTCCCATGTCAGCAACTGCCTTTGATTATTATACCAATCAGATATCATATATACACCTGCTGGTCTCTATCGACGTTGCGTCAATGGGTGGACTGAAGATACCAGATGACCACCGTCTAATGGAATCCACCAAAAACTTGCAGTAGTGCTAGTGTGCGCAAGATGGTGAAAATGAAATAGAGATTGTACAGTCTCCCATGCAACTAGCAATCCTTTAAGAAATAGAGACGCATTAGTGTATGCAGTCAGTGGATAAAACAAAGCCCAAGGGAAAAATGGTCTAACAGATGGAGACCTAAAAGAAATGCACATTTGAAAAGACTCATAAACTAAACGGGAACCCGAGGACTCATCCACATTATTCAGAATTCTCCAAATAAACTTAGAAATCATCACCTTGCTCTGTAAAAGAAAATTGATCATCCCAAGTCCGCCAAAATGCTTTGGCAACATGCACTTTTCCCAACTGACTTTGACAGCAGCACCCTCCTCTGTTCCCTGCCAAATAAAGTTCCTGACAACCCTGACGATAAGTTGTACTTTTGATTGTGGAGCCAACATGAACGAAGTCAAAACTGACTTAGCCACAACAATTCGTCCCGCCATGGAAAGCTTAGCTTTGACACTTGGCTCTTTTGAATCGCATGGCAATGAAAGCTTGCAAATTTCCAAAGAAAATTCTCTTGAACTTTAGACAAGCATGTATTAGTTATAGATCTAGAATGGGGCTCGCATGAAACCAACAAACCGCCTAGATAGGCTTCTCATTCATCTCAGCAGATTTTCTACAATGGTGGACAGTGGGTAGCCGCACACATGCGAACTACCCACGAAAATAAAGGGAAAATCCAATTATATCATTTGGACCCAAAAAATACAATGCTAATAGATGTGTGGCTGGTGTACCTGCCGAAAGCTTATCACCGGGATTAAAAAACCCCGCCCTTTCGGGTTTTCGAGGAAAAACCCTAGTGATAAGCCTTCGGCAAGGGGCTTGGACAAACGTAAGGCATAGAAAGCGCTCCCAAAAAAACCCACGCATGGAGAAATCGAAACAAATGCTGCTCGCCAACCTGTACCTGCACATCACCAACACAACAAAACAAGATAACACAAACCTCCCAGAGTGGAGGGGCTGATCACGCGTGCCACGCGACAAAAAACAAAACCTCTTTAAATAGAGGGGCTGGTCACGCGTGCCAGGCGACAAATACAATAAACAAAGAAGGGGGGGAGGGTGGGTTCAAAGAGAATAAGGTACTGCTGAGAGAAGAGGAAGCGCCGATGAGACGTTGATGCAGAACTGCGCCTAAAATAGCGAAACCCCAACCAGGAAGGGCATGCGCCGCATGCATGCATGCAAGACATGCATGCTCGCCCCATCCTAGAATATCGATCCGATGTCTCGGATCGACGGGATTCTAGGATGGGGCTCGCATGAAACCAACAAACCGCCCGAATACCAGAGAACTTCCTTATCAAATTAGAATCGAGGACGAAGGTCACAGGACGAAGGCTAAAGGCCGGAAAAGGACAGCAAGAAAGAAACGCCAAATTGGCCAAACCAAGCAGGAAGAAGCCCCTCCCCTGCCTGGAAACAATTCAAAGAGAATAAGGTACTGCTGAGAGAAGAGGAAGCACCGATGAGACGTTGATGCAGAACCGCGCCTAAAATAGCGAAACCCCAACCAGGAAGGGCATGCGCCGCATGCATGCATGCAAGACATGCATGCTCGCCCCATCCTAGAATGTCGATCCGATGTCTCGGATCGACGGGATTGTCTATAGATAATGAATAGTTAAAAAGCAGAAGACCAAAGATATAAAACATATCCATTCTCAACAATGCTTATAAAACATGCTAGTATGATTCCTTGTTCATTTCTCAATAACTTTGGTACCGACAAATAATCTCTAGATTCTGGACGTTAGCTCTCAATAGATTTTGTACAAATGAATATACTGTGCACATTGGGCATTATTTCGAAATGCTTCAAACAGGCTGGTGTGATATCTTATTTAGCCCTCAACGGATTTTATACAAATAAGTAATCTCTACATTGTGCACATTAGCTCTCAACAGATTTTGTGAAGTAAATAACCTCTTTATTGTGCACATTGGGCATTATCTAAAATCATTGCAACATAGCCAAAGGCCAGGCGATATTATTCATCATAACCACTTTAATAGACTTGTTAGTATGGCAAATTTAAATATTTCTTAAACAATGAAGTGCATAGACAAATAAGAAGTTATAAAAGAAAATATTTGCTGGGCAAAAAGCAGGTATCTCAGGGCCATCTCTGTCAAGAACATGTTTGTTCTAGCTTGGAGTTGAAGAAATTGCTGGCCAGAATACGAATACTTCTTGTGTGTTGTGCGCAATGAGTAAACATAATACTATAGGAACATTGGTGCAAATTTAAAATAGCAGATGCATAGGTGATACTATTCTTAAGTACTCTAATAGACATGTTCTATTCATAAGCACTTTAATGGGCTCATTAGCTGGCAAAGTTACATGTTTCTTAGGTAATGAAGTGGCATGCATAAATAAGAAGTCATAAAACAAAATAACTGATGCTTTGGTACCTTTACCAAAGGTCTGCCATTCCAAATAGAATATTGAAGAGGGTTGAAAGAGGCACCCAAGATCTGCCACTCAGAGTCGAGCTATAAGTATAGTTGTTACCGTTGTAGTTGCTGAAATTATCCAATAGAACGTTTGGGTGCCAATATTATCCATTCTAGAAGGAGCTCGCATGAAAACGACAAAAACCTCCCGATAGGCTTCTCATTCATCTCAGCAGATTTTCTACAATGGTGGATAGTGGGTAGCCGCGCACATGCGAACTACCCACGAAGAAAAATAAAGGGAACGTCCAATTATACAACTTGGACCCCATGAAATACAATGCTAATAGATGTTTATTTGTGTACCTGCCGAAACCTTATCACCGGGATTAAAAAACCCCGCCCTTTCGGGTTTTCGAGGAAAAACCCTAGTGATAACCCTTCGGCAAGGGGCTTGGACAAAAGTAAGGCTGAGAATTCGCTCCCAAAAAACCCACGAATGGAGAAGTCGAAGTCGCTGCCGCTTGCCAACCTGTACCTGCACAACACCAGCACGAGAACAAATGTGACAAACAAACCTCCCAAAGTGGAGGGTCTGATCACGCGTGCCACGCGACAACAAAATAAAAACCTCTTCAAATAGAGGGGCTGGTCACGCGTGCCAGGCGATAAATACATTAAACAATTAAGGGGGGGGTGGGTTTTAAAGAATATAGAATAGGGTACTGCTGAGAGAGAAGAGGAAGCGCCGATGAGACGTTGATGAAGAACCCCGCCTAATATAGCGATCTCCCAGAGAAGGCATGCATGCATGCAAGACATGCATGCTCGGTCCTTCTAGAATGTTGATCCGAAGGCTCGGATCGATGGCATTCTAGAAGGAGCTCGCATGAAAACGACAAAACCTCCCGAATAGAAGAGAACTTTCGTATCAAAACGGGATCGAGGATGAAGGTCAAAAGACTATGGCTAAAGAAGAGGCAAGGCCGAGAAAGGACATGCCACAGCATGAAAGAAACGCCAAACTGGTCAATCCAAGCATGGAAAAGCCCTTCCCCTGCATGGTTTCAAAGAATAGAGAATAGGGTTTTGCTGAGAGATAAGAGGAAGCACCGATGAGATGTTGATGAAGAACCCCGCCTAATATAGCGATCTCCCAGAGAAGGCATGCATGCATGCAAGACATGCTCACTCGCTCCTTCTAGAATGTCGATCCGAGGGCTCGGATCGATGGCATTATGTATAAGATTCCACAGAACAACTAAGATGAGGTGCAAATAAACATTTCAACGAAGAGTAAATAAGATAATATTCATTTAGAAACGCAGATAAAATCTGCTAAAAGCCATGATAGCTTAATGGAACAATAGATTTTGTACAGGCCAAGCTTTTGCCCTTGCAATGCAAATTTCAAATTGCCACTGTTTGCTAGCACAATTTTATTCAGAAACAAAGCCTAGACCAAGAATATAAAACAACATAAAGACTGTATTGTGATGGATACTTGCATTTGCCGTCTCGAGATATCAAGATGGTAAGTAAAAGTTTAACCACTAAATCCTGCTAATGTACCAATCCCAGTGCCAAGTATCTCTTCAAACTCTCATAAACATAGAGCCTCATTCCTGCATATGGTAATATACCATAGAATCTTAGCCCTGTAACAATGTCAAAGACTGCAAATTAGATATGCATATTAAGATAACATGGCAGATAAGTTTCTCACCTAATCCTTGGTATAGACCCCACAAACCGCACCGTTGATAAACACTTGAGATAACATATTGCCAACATAGGATGGAACTTCGTATGCATCTCTGGTTTGGCATCTAAGGGACTGTCACATTCTCCTTCTAAGTTGAAGGGTGTCACATGGATTGAGTTGGTTTAAGGTGGCACATTAAGGTCGCTCTAGTCTAAAATGCCACGGTTCAAATCTCTAAAATGCTAGGGTTCAAATTCCATTGGGATGCGGATGCTCTGACGCACGTTAAGCTGGCACACTATCAGCAGCAAGTCAATCCTAGGCTCACAAGAGGCCCACACCAGTACTTGTACACCCAGCTGCCCATGAAGAAGCGCAGACTTATAGCTTCCATTCGCACGGGTGGACATCGCCTCCGCATTGAAACAGGGCGTTGGGGCTCGGGAAGCACGTGAATAAAGGCTTTGCCAGTGTTGCCACCAGGGCGCCATTGAGGATGAATGTCATGCCCTCCAGGTCTGCCCAGCATTTGCCCATATCCGAGAGCGATATATTCGATTACTAGTGCCTGGCCAGCCGTTGCATCAATTATTGGCTACGGCGTCAGTGGGTTTGTTGGGGTCATACCTCCAGGAGGTTATGGATGCACAGACTCATTTGTGTCCTACGGGACGGTACTGAACTGTCCTATACAATTGTGCAGCGTGCCAGCACAAGGCCCCCAAAGTTGAATTAGTATGTTTTTTTCTCAATGATTTGTTAATAAAAATCAAACATTAAAATCAATACATGTTAGTGGGTTCAAAAGTTTACAAACTATATCTAGTTATACAACTTGGTTTATCGATACAATTTGATAATGTGATAAATAAGTTTTCTTTTTTAACTTTGTATTGCAACATGATAAGTATAGTTGGTGTCTCTTCTTGCTTAAAATATATGATGTCTGGTGATGTTTAGTAGGTCAAGTTTAATATCATAGTATTTGATCACATCTATTTTCCGTGATGAATGTAGTTGGTCTCTATTATTGCTTAAAATATATGATCTCTAATAATACTTAGTATATCAAGTTTAATAACATGGTATTTGATCACATTTATCTTTCTTGATATATTAGTATGCTAATACAAGATGACAAATAATACGTTCTATAGCAATTAATCATCACTACGACAAGATGATAAATTTACCTAGTTCATATATGCTATTATGACTTTTTACTATGATAATTTAAGTGATAAATTTGCGTGGTTTACCATAGATGGTAGATTATGTCTATATGTGTTCCAATAATGTCTAATATTTAATAGTTTATGCCTATGGGTTCCAACTCGGCACCAGGGTTTTTCATTTTGGTTCTAATTAGGGTTTTTCATTTTGGTTCTAATTGTGGTTAATTTGTGGTTAAAATCAACATATATGTGAAGGAGAATTGGTCTGTGCAATATTCTCAATTTTAGCAAAACTTGCATCAAGCAGCTCAAGGGATTTGAACCCTGGTATTTCCATTTTCATTTACATATGCAACTTTCCAACAAAATTAGATGTATCCAAATAAATTACGGTAGCTTCACACATCTGCAGCTTAAAGAGAAAGACAAAGCATTAATTCGAAATCCCAATAGTACCCATAATACAGAACAAACATCAAGCATAGGACTGATATTCTAGGCACCTCCTAGACTATCCACGTTAAAATTATTTTGATCAAGCACCACCATAGTTCAAGTCGTGCTCACGCTTCACAGAAAATCGTCTTAGCCTTGTTGGAGCATTTGAAAATATTCTTGAAATTACATAAAAAGAGCTCTGAACGTATTTAAATTTCTACAAGAACCTAATAAAAGCCAATAGCAACAAGTTAACATACCACCCAGATATTTGCGACATTAAATTCGTAACCAAATCTGCAATTTAGAAATAGCTCCTCACAATGTCGTCACATCTCTAACAAGCATGGTGAGCAAAAAAACAAAATGATCATAGAAAAATAAAGCATACCCATATGTTCACGAGTTGTACTTGTGTTGCTTCCAGTCCAGACATGAACAGGACCATGGAAAGCAATTCCGAGTGTACCACCTCCAGGGGTATTTGTATCTCCAATTTTGTAAGCTCCACTGAAGAACAAGCTTGGAGTATGAGGGCATTTATTCTCCTTCCTCTGTAGAATCAATGTTTCCGTCATCCTGTCACTATAGTTAGGATCAACAGGAACATTAGAAAGGTGGTCTTTATTTCTGAAATATTTCTGAAGAGAGGGATGTGGAGGGCAACAGTTTACCAGATCTGCGCCCGGGGGAAAAATACCTTTTTTGCATCTGTCTACCCTTTGTCACTTGTGGATAGATTCTACCAGAGGTTGTGAGCTTGGCACAAAGTGCTTGCTGATTTCCACAAGACAATCGTAAAGCATAAACTATAAGAAAACCTAGCAGACATTATGGTTTTATTCTGTAAGCAACCTATACATTTGGATAGTAAAATAATAAAATTTCCATCATGCTTGTAAGGTCAGAAATGCATACCAAAGTGGATCGGATAACGTGATTGGATTCAGAAGTGTGAAATTTGCAGCTACAGAATGATCAGCGGGTATCTAAAAGAGGCCGATTAATGAAGTTAGGGTTGCCCTAGCCGATTTATCCAAAGAATCAGAGCGGCAACCACAAAACAAAGAACATTAGAGAAAAAGCAAAAGGACTTACTCTGACCGCTCCGAATGAAGCAGGCATCTGCAAGGAAGAGTAGAATCTGGCCGCCGCCTTGAGGGAGAGGGCCGATTAATGATGTTAGGGTTGCCCTAGCTGATTTATCCAGGGAATCAGAGCGGCAACCACAAACGAAGAACATTAAAGAAAAAAGCAAAAGGATTTACCTCTCTGGACATTCCGAATAAAGCAGGTACCTGCAAGGAAGAGTAGAATGTGGCCGCCGCCTTGAGGGAAAGAATGAGAGGGGAAAGAAAAATTAGGGTCAAAACACGCCGCCTTGAGCGTTCTCACGGCCCAAATGTGCTCTTAAAAATTCAATGGCCCAGATTCTTTCTTCATTTTGCCAAATGGGTTTATCTGTATACAAGAAACACCCCGGGGCTTAAATTCCGGGGTGGAAGCTGTGCCGACGCCGTTAGGCGGAGGCACTGCTGACACCCCAGAATTTAAGCCCCGTGGTGTTTCTTGAAACGTGAAAACAGGGGTTAGCGCAATTCTGCGCGGTGAAAAATGGCAAGAATGTCGGGTAGAACACGATTCTGTCGGATGAAACCTGTGTTTATCTCCGGAATGCAGAGTAAAAACTCCACTCCCCGTAAAAAAAGAAAGCGTCCAACATTCTTTAAAAGAAGATATGCCACGTGTCAGCATATGACTGGCGGATGCGGCAGAATTGCGCCTACCCTGTTTTTACGTATGTGCCAAATTGTATACTAGGTCTGGCCTTTCTATGTAGAGTCTGGTGTTTACTTGAAACTTACCACTTGAAGGATCTTTTTTCTTTTCAGATTATTGATAAGCCTATATTTGAAAATGGGTTTGTCTAAAAAGGCATCCATCAATTGCAAATGCCAAGCATCATGTTATCCGTTCTCATGTTTGCATGCAGGTTTAATCTAATTCAAGATCATTGAGGTTTGTTACTTTGAGTTGAGATCACATGGCTTGGAATTTCAAGATTGTCAAAAGCGTCTTTCTCATATTGAGCAGACTAAGCTTATATGAAGACAAAACGACTGGCCTTTGCATTTTAGATACAGTTATAAATTTTTCAATTTCTTACAAGTTAGTGTAAGTTCTTGCATCTATGCCCCCTGCCTAAAAAATGCAAAATTGAAATTGACTATGTTATTGTATAATAGGGAAATTAAGGCCCATGTTTTATAGCCGTAATTGTAAACCACCACTTTCAATGCCCAAAAAAAAAAAGCAAACTGGATCTTGAATAAAAAAGGGTAATCAACACTCCCTGGCACATCAAATATGGTTTTGTTGAAGCTGATACTTCTTGCATATTGGAGGTGCTAGAGAAATGGACACTATACCTATTCTAACTTATGTTGGTTCCTTCTGCACATTGATTGAAGATAGCAGGAATCGCCGGCAGAACCTGTACTGTTGTTTCGTGGATTTTGCAAAGGCATTCGACACAGTACCCCGCAATAAGCTATGGGACAGATTGCGGCAGCTGGGGACCCCCCCGGACTTGCGAGAATCGCATTATATAGGTTGTACTGAGGCATGCTCGGGCCGTATCACATCAGCAAAGACAAGCCCGGTGACCGGTAGCATTGAGTCGCGTCGGGGTTGCCCCTCTCCCCCACACTCTTTGGCCTGTACATTGATCGGGTTGGAAGATTGGCTCTCGAGCATGGAGGTGCGGCGCACATATCATGCATCACACAATCCGGCAACTCATATATCTTTGACGATGTCAACCTCATGGCCTATACTCGAGGAGGACATGCAACGCCACTGGATGCTCTTGACACTTTTGCCAATTCAGCGGCGGCATGCAAGTTAACTTTGGCCAAAACTAGGGTGCCGCTAGTTGCATCATCCCGTCACCCAAGGCTTCCCACATTCACTTACCGGCGAGGGGAGGTAGAGGTGGCTCCAGGACCTACAAGTACTTGGGGATTGAGTTCTCAACTACCACCCATTGGGATGCGGCTATCGGGTTGCGGGTCACTGCGGGTTGGAAAGCACTATATGCCATGCAGAACAACGACCACAAGGCGAGTTGTATGCCGGGGTCACCGATCACATTTGTTTGGGCCTTGGTTGAGCCGGCCCTTTGTATGGGGCAGAAGTTTGGGGTCCAGTGATATCCCTCAACACCGAATGACCTCGAAAGGTGCGTAGAAGGCCTTCTTGGCACGGGCCCCGGGGTGAAGTCCACGATTCCGCATCAGATCCTACCCGTGAGACAGGATTTCTACCCCTTCAACGGGTTGCATTGGAACGCCATATCGTTTACTTCCAAAAGGTAGTCGCTATGGCTGATACACGCTTTGCCCCGCTTTGCTTTGGCCGGCAATGGGTCCCCAACGCTGAAACTCGCCGGAAAGACAAGCAGTGCCTGGTTCTCACCGGGTGTGGTGCAAACGATGTGTCCGTGTCGTGACAAAGAAAGATCGCGAGGCACTTAAACTATACCTTGATGCTACTTTCCTTCGCAGCCGTGGGATGCGAGGCTCGACACATGTTAAGCGGGCACACTATCGCCAGCAAGTCAATCCTAGGCTCACAAGAGGCCCACACCAAGCATTCTTGTACACCCAGCTACCCATGAAGAAACGCAGCTTATAGCTTCCATTCGCGACGGGGCACATCGCCTCCGCATTGAAAAGGCGTTGGGCTCGTGAAGCACGGGAGCAAAGGCTTTTGCCGATGTTGCCACCGTAGCGATTGAGGATGAATGTCATGCCCTCCGGACGCCCAAACATTTGCCCATATCAGAGGCGATATGTTCGACATTACTAGTGCGGCCGCCAGCCGTTGCATCGGTTATTGGCTACGGCGTCAGTGGGTTTGTTGGGGTCATACCTCCAGGAGGTTATGGATGCACGGACTCGTTTGTGTCCTACGGGACGGTATTGAACTGTCCTATGCAATTGTACAGTGTGCCAGCAGGCTTATTACTGCTAAGGTTTTTCCCTCGAAAACCCTTCGGGGCCGGGGGTTTTTTAATCCTGTCAGTAATATGCTTGCTGCTCTCTTTTTTTTGTTTGGGTCCCATAGGCCAATTGGTCTCCGTGGACGCTAAAAACCTATTCTATTCTATTCTATTCTAACTTATTTGTTCATCTCGTGATTGAAGTGTATTTTGTGATTGAAATATAGTTGAGTGCTATCATTTTTTCCTCTTGCTACTTCATTATATTAGACTTGGAAATCATGAAACTACAATAAAAATTGTCATGGGATGAACACCACCATCCTCATCCACGTTTGTGATTAATTAACACACAAGGGTATTTAACAATTTCTTGTTATTTTCGTACTTTGGCATTAGTTAGCATCTTTTGAAGTGTTCTTCTAAGTACAATTGAATAGATGATTAGATTACCATAGAAACATCATTGTGTTATTTTGTTTCCATGGGTGTCTCCTTTTTGTTCTAGAGTGTGGCATGATATAAAAATACTATCTATCTATCTTTCTTCCGGTCATCAGTAACACCGATAACATCCCATTTCCCTATTAAAAATGAAATTTTGGGACCAGAATATATTCTTTGTGCGTTGCATAATATTTCCATATTTGGCAATGGGCGGTGGCAGCCATTATGCAGGATATAGTGGAGGGTGTATCGTGGATTTGTGCCAAGGTCTTCTAATTCATTTTCATTACAAGTTTTAGCAGCTTTCTGCATAAAGCAGATAGGGAGGATCGGACGACAGCGTCTCTACAGGGGCCACGAGCAATTTTCTTTTTTTTGAGTAAGCACTCTTACATTAATTGCCTGTGTCAACATAAGCGCGGTAATGTCGGACACCAATGTAATCATACTTATGTGCGACAATGCCATGCATTTCCTTTTTACTGTGGCTAAAAGGAAATAATGTCTATTCGTACCAATATTAATATGCTCTGTTGGCGAAATTGCACATATGGACGTTAAAGGCCGAGTAAAAACACTTATCAAGACATTAGCTCGGCAACGCCGGGCACACGTTTACTAGTATTATTTGAGCTTCAATCTCTTATCGTAATGACTGATCGGTCAAAATTTCTGGGATATTATGCCAGTTTTACATGACATAAAATTTCTCCCCTATTTGCGGAGCGGCGCTGCTGACTCCTCTGGTTCAATTCCTTTGTTTTCCACACATCGCACCTAGAAGCATTCCATCGTTGCAACCTTCAGGAAAAAGAAATAGTTTCTTGATTTGGTTTCGCACAGGGCATATTACGAAGATCAGGCTATGGAGCTTGTAATACCGCAGTTCTGAACATGGGCAAAAGCAAAAGGCCTAAGCATTGTTATCTTTCTTCCCCATCATAGCCAAATCCAACAACTTTATCTAAAGCTTTGCATCTACTGACACAAAGCAAGGATTTTTTGTTGAGAGCTTTAATAAAGATCTATTTGCCTAGCATTTAGCATTTTGTTAATTTATTTTGGCTTATTGGTCTGCCACAAAGGAGAGCAAAGACGAACCTAAAGAGAAAATTCTCTGCCTAGAATAGCATTTCGGCACAGGAAGTAATGCCATAGCCATTCCAAAAAGATCTTTCCTCTACTGCCGTCCTACACCATAGCTACTCAAAGAATATAATTTTGCCAACTGGTCATTACGTCTTGTAATTTCCACCTGTCGGCCATTACGCCTATAAAGGGTTCAGCGGCACCGCCCCAGGGGATTCACCTTTGATCAGCGTATAACCCATGAGAGTTCAACGGAGGGGTGTTTTTTGGACCATTTGCGTACATATACTTAGGGGTTAGGGGTGTTTTTAGGCACTAATTTGGAGCAATATCTATACACAGAGGGGTCAGATTGCCTTTCAAAGGGGGGTTTTTTGCTACCCTCCGAACGCAGATGCCATACCCCCCTTATGTATAAGTGCACCTCCCGGGGGCACCGCCAGACTCAGCGGAGCACTCGCGGCTCTGTCGCTTATGCTTTGCCTCGTCTGGCGGAGCTGCTATATAGAGCCCTTTACATGGCGTGATGGACCTTCAGGTGGATATTACCTAGCACATAATTTCAATGGGTTCAAAACAAATCCTGGTCACTTCAGTTTTTCAGATGCAGTGATGGTGCATTTGAAAAAAGTCCCGGATGCGGTGCCATGTCAATCGAAATCAGTTGGGGTGAAAGTAATGGGAACGGCAAAACGTGCCGGTGGAATTCCATTACTTATTTGGCTCAAGGAATTCCATAGCCATCGTTCAAAAGCTGGATTTTTGCCATATAAAGTCGGACCCTGCATTTTTGAAGTCACCCCACTTCCTTGCGCCATAGCCGCTTCCTTGCCAAGAGCTTCGCCACGCGGCAGCATCCCATTCGTAATATGAACCTTATGTTAATTACATAGGGTAATCTAAGCCGCTCGTACGCCGCCTCGGCTGGCGGAGCCGCCTCACCACTTCATATGGCGCAAAACACTTGGGGCGTAGATTACCTAGTACATAAGTTGTTCTCTATGGTATACGACCATGCTCGAGGCATATCTTGGTACCACTTATAAGCTAAAATTAGTCCATGCCTAGATTGGAATAGTTAGGGATCAAACTTGGTGATCTATTTGTTGCTAAATACTAGAATCACATCAAAATGGTATGCGAATTGCAAGAAATATCATAGCTTGCAATTGAATTTACATACCACCTTCCTAATAAGGTTATATAATTAAATGGTCCATAATGGGCTATTTTTGTTGTAGCTATGTATTATTTTTTTTCATATGGCAATGGCAAAGATCTCGAATAGTTGTAGGTAATTTCTTGAGTTTGTCTAGGACATTGCTTTATAGTTACAACAAGAATTTTGTTAGGTCCATTATATATGAAATAATACATTCTTTGTGAATAAAGCTAGCATTAATGCCTTTGTTGATAGAAATTTCAACACTCCTTGTGAATAAAACTATCATAACGTCTTTGTTGATGGAAATTTCAACTTGTGCACAAAGATAGCATGACATATTGTTGATGAAAATTACAGCATTTCTTGCTAATAAAGATAAGATAAGATAAGATATGCTAATAAAGCTAGCATGCCATCATCGTTGATAGAAATTTCCATGAGAACATGGCGAAGCCCAAGCTTCAGCGTATGTGCCTAAAGAGTCATGTTTGCCTGCCTAGCTTATTTTTTGCCATTTTTTTTTTTGCTCTGTTTGTGTATGTTCTCGCAGGTACGCTCCTTTCATTATGCGTTCAGTATTTCCAAAAGAGAGAGTTGGAACTTCATTCTATCTCCAGTTATAATCTTAGAAATCGGTTTTCCAACGTGTCCTGTTCATGTTTTGATTCCACAAAGAGGTAAGATCTCTGAACAAAACTCACAAGCAGGATACATTTACGCCCTTAGTGCACAGACCAACGCCATAGCAACGGCTATACCAAGGGTTTGTGTTTGGATTCAAGAAAAACATTGCATAAAAAGAGAAGGAATCGAACTAGACTCAATTGGAAGTAAGAGTAGACTTACTTGGAAGCAATCGAAGGGGCAGTGCCAATTTGAGCAACCGATTTCAGAATTATACAGTGGGCAACACTTCTTATATGGCAAATGCCGGATCAAGCTGTCCACCGCCAGACTGGATCATTTAATTTACCATAAAGCTGTCGCGACAGATCCAGAGCAGAGGATTGCTTCCAAAGCAAGAAATCCAGAGCCCGTCAAATTTTCTTTCTTATTTTCATTTATTCTTTTTCAAAAACACGTGTCTCTTTCAGGTTTTTTGCTGGGGAAAAAATATTACCCTCAAACAGAAATGGGGACTGCATTATATAATTATGATATGATATAGAAATTTCAAATTAATATAAAAAGCATGATATGAACCACTATTGGTTTTACAAAACCAATATATGCATAAAACACATCTTCTAAACTATTGAATGATTGTAGTATTTATGTAATTAAGCATAATATAAACTATCAATGATATTGCTAAACCAATGTACATTTAAAAATAATCTTACAAACTGATGATGATTTTTTGAAACTAGTATGAAATTTAGAATTAGTACAAAAAATATGATATGAATCACTATTGGTTTTGCAAAATCAATATATGCATAAAATACATCTTACAAACTATTGATGATTTAAAAAAACTATTGTATGATTGTCGAATTCATGTAATTAAACATGATATGAACTAGCAATGTTTTTGCTAAATCAATGTACACTTAAAAACAATCTTACAAACTAATGATGATTTCTAGAAACTAGTGTGAAATTTCAAATCAGTACAAAAAATATGATATGAACGACTATTGGTTTTGCATAACCATGAAGGACACGTGTTTTTTTTTTAGATTATGGATTGTTGTATAAAAAAACCGTATACATACTGGTTTTTATGTTAATTTTTTATACAAGTTCATTTTTGGGGGCCTTGTGCAGCATACTTATTACTGCTAAGGTTTTTCCCTCGAAAACCCTTCGGGGTGGGGGTTTTTTAATCCTGTCAGTAATACGTTGCTACTCTCTTTTTTGTTTGGGTCCCATAGGCCAATTGGTCTCTGTGGACGCTAAAAATCTATTATATTCTATTCTATTCTATTCTATTCTATTCTATTCTATGGACTGCTTGGCTACAGACTTGCAAGGTCTTGAGACTTAATTTGATGATGAGATAAGACTTGTGTCTTGCTCTTCAAATATGCAATGCTTTTTGATAAATGTCCTTAGTGTCAGACTGGTAGTAGCAAACCATCATCTGCATAAGAATAATATTTTGGTCCTCAATTTGTGGTAGGCACTCATCTCCATTGGTAGATTTGCAGGTGGCAAATACTACAAAGTAAGAAATGCGTACCATGTTAAACACGTATCAGGCCAACATATAGTTGTAGACTGTAAGTAGTTGGTCTTCTTGCCTTCAAACATACTGTAATTCCAAAGAAGGTACTGCAAGTAAATGACCTCCATCTATCATTCTTGAACGTTATGCTGCCATAAAAAAAGGTCGAAAAATAATGGTACCAGAATGAAGACCAAGCATGGTTTAATTAGATTGTCAGCTATGGTAATCATTATTGAACTGTGTTAGAAGCCTCAACCTCATGAAGAAAATAAGAAAAAGGTTTTCAACATATTAGAACCTCAACCTCATAAGAAAATTTACAAAAAAAAATTTTTCGCACCCAAAAAAGCCAAATTTAAGTGATATATATGGCACATCCCTTCCTCAACGAATGCAGCTTGGCATGCAGCAAGCATCAAGATGCAGTGAGCATTATGAGACCGGGCAGCCTAGCCATTTTAAATTAGAATGGACAAAGGAACCTATCAAGGAGGATCAAACAAAGAATCAGTTATAATTGATATTAGAAAAGCTCGAAAGCATAAGAATTCGTGCTTTACCCGAGGCCTCTTGCATGCAAGTAGCCTATAAGAAGTTTCTGCAATCGAAAGTAAAAACTGACTAATTATAGCACATGCACAAAATTTACAAATGCAAAAAGTGTAGTGTATATAACCTGCTTGTGATCTCATACATGTAACATCATCAAAGCATATGAACTTATATAATAAAGAGTAAAATTAGAGAACAAACCAAAATTGACAGAGATCAATCAAACACCGCATGCACCAAGAAACACTAAAAGGAAAAGACAGAACTGAAGGTTCTCATACTTTGTGTGTTGCTAAGCCTAATTAAGATCTATCAGAAATGAAGGAACGAAGAGGACATATATGCTAAGGACACTATGTTCATCTTTTAATTCTATATTCTTGCTTCTAGACCAATTGCCTTCTTGCTTGTAGACTATTCCTGCTTCTAGCCTATTGCAAAATAATAATTCCCAAGTAAAAGTTGAAAAGGCTGAGAAGGCAATTGGACTTTACACTGGAATCTCACAAATTTTTTCACCTTGCAACTTAAAAACCAGTGACACCAACTGACAATATTTGCCTTGTTCATAATAGTACAGTTAGTTAAGCTCGCTTATGCACTCCATGGCTCACTTGCTTCGCATGAGTGCTATTAATAGGGATTTCGAGCATTAACTTGACAGAATGGTCCAGCACAAATGAGGTTTTCAAGTCAAAATAGGTGATTCCAAAAGGCAGATACAGTAAAGGCTCTATGGTTACGTGTAAATAAGTATGAACCTCAAGAAATAACCACATTGTACCTATAAAAGTAAATATTTGGTATATTACCTTTTAGCTACATTGAGGCTGATCATCCTGAGTTGCAAAGGCAGGAATCACGTCCATTACACAGATTCTTCACATAGTAGCCTTAACTTCAGCTTATTTCATTCCGCGAAAAACAATAATTTTTCATAACTGGTTACATGTTTCATTTTATGCCACATAATGAGACCGATTTGAAATTGTAAGTCACACAATAGATGTAACTTTGAAACAACATATACATCAACATAACAAATAAAGGGTAAAGTGTAAACTCGGAGTGGAATGCTTGTTGGCTGGGAAAAAAGTCGCAGGTAGGGCGCCGTACTTTGCCGGAGCAAACTTTGAGCGGCCATAACTTTGGCGTTCGGGGTCAGAATTCAGTGTTCTTTACACCGTTGGAAAGCTCTCTTCGAGCCCTTTCCATTGGTATATTATATGAATGCTTTTACAGAAGTTTACTGGTGAAAGTCAAGGGTCTTTCAGTTTCGGCCGTATTCCAGAATCTTGCCTGAAATCCTCTGAGGATTGGAGGTAGTAGCAGGGTTGATTAGGCTCAGTGGAGCAACCTGCACTATTCTCTTGGGTGTATCTCTGTGTCTTAGGGGTTTGTTGTAGCGGGGGTTTTCCACAACAGGGCGTGGTGTAGGTTTTAGTGAAGGGGTTTTCACTTCAGATGTCTCAATGTCTGAATCTTCTATCAAGGATAATGTTCGGTGGAAGGATTTAGCACGAAAGTCTGACTTACGGTCTCTGAGTCAAATGGAGAAGGCTGGTGGGTTTCCAGAAAATTTTTGTTCTTATACTCCTTTAGGCCCAAGCCATGCAGGTGAAGTAGCAAAGATGCATAAGCAGGTAAATACATCAACTGTTTCAGTTTCAAAGGCATTGCAACCCTTGAAATCTCTGTTTGCAGGGACTGAGGAAGTAAATAAAATGACAAATGATAAAATAGTGGGCAAAACAAGTATGGAGGTACTAGCCAATGTTTCTGAGGATTTTCCATGTGCTGAGGCTTTACAGGTGGAGAACGGAGATGCTGAGGCACCTAAAGCTACTGAAAGTAATCATGATGGGTTTGTAGATTTGAGGTCTAATCCTGTTCGCCAAGATCCTCCAAATGCTTGGAGATCAAATGACATAGTTAACAGATTGAGGAATGCTCATTTCAGTAGTTGGGTGCGTAAAGATCTTGCTCATAATTATACGAGTTCACGTGTGCAGGAAGCGCTTACTTTCTTGGATCATGGTAATAAGCAGGATTTTTTTGAAGTGTTGAAAGAGAGGAAAGGGGAGTTTTCGCATTCTGGTTGTGTGGAGGACTTTGTTCAAGGCTTTAATGGTACTGTTGCTGGAAACAAAGTTTGTGGCGTACCAGTTATCGAAGTGGATCAATCGGAGCATCGAAAGTGTGTGGCTAAACTGGTGGCACATTCTGTAATTGGGTACTATGCTGGAAATTATTTTAATTCTACTAAAATTACTGGATGGATTGGTTCTATGCTCAGAAGGATGTCTATTGCACCTTTTAATTCTTTCAAAGTGTTAGGCAATAATTTCTTTTTGCTGGGGTTTGACGATGAAGCGCCTGTTAATAGATTGACTTCAAGAGGTGTTTTCTCAATAGGAGGCTCATGTGTCATTTTTCAGCATTATTCACCAGGCTTTTCTGCTGATAATCCTTATAAAGCAATGCCGCCTTGCTGGTTTCAAATTCATGGTTTGCCACCGGATCTATTGCTTCCAAAGTTCCTTATTTCTATTGCTAATGGTATTGGTAAGCATATATCTCATTCAATCCTCAGAGGTGCTCGTGTCTGTGTAGCATTACCAATGGATCAGAGTCTTCCTAAGGAGGTAATAATGAAGAGTGGGGAGTTTTTCTCACGCTTTAACTTAGAGCTTTTGAATGGCAGTGAGTTAAAGTGTTGGTTTCCTTCTTTGAAGATTCTGGATGTAGATGTGCAGAAGGAATATCCCATTGGTGGTCAACAGCAAAATATGGATATGTCTGCAACTCCTCCAGAAGTTGTTCCAGAGAATCTGGATGAAAAGCAGGTATCTGGTTTGCAAGAATGTGGAAAAGTTCCAATGGTGGTTGGTGAGGATGTTCATGATTCATCACCAGATGAAGAGATGGTCAAATGTTCCAATGATGAGTTGGCATGGCAAAGTCCTAGAAAGCGTAAAAGTAAAGCACGGGTGACGCATCACCTGGATAATGGTGATAACATAGAGTCAGGGGCTGGTGACGATTCATCTGAGGAGGAAGATAGGCACAAGGATACTGGTGATATTAGTGCGCATAACCTGGACCAGGCCTTGGTTTTATATAAGCCACATGAAACTGAGCTAAAAGTGAGAAAAGTCTCCTCAAAAAAGAGGCGGAAGGAGAAATCCAAAATACCTCATGCTTAAGATTATGTCCTGGAATGTGAGAGGTGCACGTTCATCTCCCCAAAAACGGCAGAGGTTGGCTAATTTAATTAAGCACATTAATCCAGATATTTTATGTATTCAAGAGCATAAATGTGATAGAGGCAGGGTCGTTCCAATGATGAATTTGTTTGGGAAGCAAACTTCTGCTCTAATAAGTACTTGGGCAAGGCGGGGGGGTGGTACAATGATAGCCTGGAGTATGGATGTTCATGTCACAGCAAAAGATAAATTTGGAAGGTGGACAGTTATTAAATGGAAGCAAGGACTTCAAGAATGTGGTATCATTAATGTATATGCATCTAATATTCCTAGAAAAAGAGCAACTTTATGGTCTTCTTTATGTAATAAAATACCAAAATGGGGAGAAAATGTGGCTTGGCTTTTAGTAGGGGATTTCAATATGGTCGAATCAGCACAAGACAGATTAGGTGGTGGACAGATTGTAAGTGGCTTTGAACGGCAGTAGTGGCAGAAGTTACTCTTTCAACATGGGTTTATGGAAGTTGATGGAGATTCATCTTTTACTTGGACTAATAATTGGGTTGGCCCAGGATTGTCACAGGCTCGTCATGATCGAATGTATGCAAATAGTGTGCTTTGTGATATATGTCCACGGTTATGGAGGCTTAATTATTTGGCACAAGCAGTCTCGGACCATAATCCTCAAATTCTTGACAATCGTGAACTTACTCATAGTAGACAAAAGAGAAAAACGGTATTTAAATTGAATACTAGATGGTTGCCTAATGAGGAGTTTGAAGCAGGATATCAGGAGGCTTGGCAAAAGGCTTCATCTCAACAACAAGGTATGCGACGTATTGTTGAGGCTTTGGCAAATGTCAAGATTTTTGCGAAAAGGTGCGGAGCGCAACGAGTTCGTGAAGAAAAAGAGACCTTGAGTAAGTTATATGCTGAATTAGAGGAGCGTAAGAAAGTTGGTACAGACTCTTTTAGATTGCAACAGGTTATTGATGCTATTCGTGGTCTTGAAGTGGCCCAAATTCAATCAGCACGTGTTAAATCTGGATTAACCTGGCTGAAAGATGGAGATCGTTGTAATAAGCTGTTTTTTAGAGCTTCAAAGCAGAAGAGGTATGCAGCTACTATGCACTCTCTATCTATGCCGGATGGGAGGGTAATGACAGAGCCAAATGAGATTAAATAGTCCCTTACTCAATACTTTGAAACTTTTTTTAAGGTCAAACATTTGCCTCATGAAGATGTAATGCAGGATATTGTGCTTTCTAAGGTTCATGCAATTCTTTCACAAGAGGAATCTCAATTGTTAGAGGCACCACTGTCTATGTCTGAATTGCGAGCAGCAACATTTGCGTTGGCTTCAGATAAATGCCCAGGTATGGATGGTATTCCTGTAGAATTTTTTAAAAGGTATTGGGAATGGACGTCAGTAAGCATTATGGAGGCATACAAAGATTTGTGTACTTCACATCAATTTGATAGGATTTTGAATACGGGTTTGATTTCTCTTATTCCTAAAGTGAAAGAACCTGTGAGCATTCATGATTGGCTTCAATAACTCTTCTATCTACTATCTATAAAATTATTGCAAAAGCCTATGCAGAAAGACTTAAACCGGTTTTGGGATTGAGAATAGATGCGGCTCAGTCAGGCTTTCTTCCAGGTCGGCAAATTTTTCATAATATAGTGGCAAAGATATAGGGAGTTCATTGGGCCCAATGTTAGGGTCAAAATCTTCTATATTTAAAATTGGATTTTGCTAAAGCTTATGATAGTGTGAAGTGGTCTTTCTTGGATGCCATGCTTTTGAAATTGGGATTTGGGCCCGGTTTCCGCTCTATGATGCATAAAATGTTGATTTACGCTAAGGGGTAGTAATCTTGTATCATGGAGAACCCTTGGTGCTTTTTCCAATTGAACGTGGAATAAGGCAAGGTTGCCCTTTAGCTCCTTTTTTGTTTACTATAGTGGTAGAAGGACTTTCGCAACTATTGCATGAGGCTGAAAAGGATGGTTTGGTAAAGGGATTATTATTGGTGGAAGATGATCGGTTTTGGTTAATCGGGTTTGCAGACGATACCTTCTTGCTAGTGGATGGTGAAGAGAATAATGTGAGATAATCAAAAGCTTTTGAATATATTTTCAATTGCATCCTGGTTGTCTCCTTAATTGGGCTAAGTGTAGTGCTTTATGGGTGGGGAAGGAAGCAGTTCAGATTTTTATATGAGTATGCCCGGAAGGTGGTTGTACCTTCTGCAAAGACAAAGCTTCTAGGAGTCCCTTTTGGTCTAGATATTGACATGAATGAAGCATGGGATGAAATTATCTTAAATTTACAAAGGCATCTGATTTGGTGGAGAGGCTCAAAGTTATCCTTGGCAGGTAGAATTCAAGTACCTAAGTCAGTATTGAACAATACACATATTTATTTGGTTTAGGTTCTATTGGCTCCAAGCTTCTAAGTTTGCAGAGATAAAAAAGATTGTAAGAGATTTTGTCTGGTGTACTGATAAAGGAGGCACTGTGAAGGTGGCGTGGAAGAAATGTATGTTGTTTAAACAAGGAGGATTTGGTATGTTGGATCTTTCTTTTGTGGTAAGGTCTTAGCTTCTAAGCTATTGTTGGTTTGTTGAAAGATGATTGTGCATCACCGGTATGAAGTTACTTAAACAATCAGTGAAGAAGTGTATGGTTTTTCATAAGCGAGGTGTGAGAATTGAGCTCCCTTGGGCGTTGTTATATCCATTGAAAGCTTATTCACATGCCTCTCCAGTACTGAAAGGCTTGCTTCGGGCCTGGAAGGTAGTCCAACAGTGATTACATTTTGATTGGGAAGCTTGTCTTCGGGCATCTTCCCCCTTTTTGTGGTTGCCTTTGTATACTCATGGACAACTACACCCAGTTGTAGAATTTATGCATGCGCATTCCCAAGCAAGGTGGACGAGAGCAGGTATTATTTCTATTGAACAGTGGTATTTTAGTATTGACATTGCTCCTTGGCAATGGTTTCAGGAGAAATATGGGTTGTTGGATAAAGATATCAGTATATGGGCTTATGTAGCAAGTGCTCTTCCTTTAGTTAAGAAGGTTGGTGACCCGGAGATCTTTGGAACTTTGTTCAAGGTATTAAAGAAGGCAAGAAGCTAGTAAGTTCATGCTACAGATTGCTTACATCCTCAAGTACTTTATCACCTTCTCGGAAATGGCACTTACAGACTTTGCCTTCTCAATGGCAATCCATCTGGAACCTTGTTTGGTCTAAATATAATCCTCCAAAGGTAAATGTTTTACTTTGGCAGGTGATTCATCGCTCTTTGAGAGTTAATGAGATGGTTCATCGCTTTAAGCCGGGAGTAAGCCCATTTTGCCCAATGTGTGAGCGGTGCATTGAAACATTGGAGCATTGACTTTCTTTTGGGTATTTATCCAAATCAGTGGACTGCTTCTAAAAGGATTGCATTTCACATGGCAAAGTCTTGGCTAATATGGAGTGTATGGAAGCGAAGGCGAAGAAAGGTCTTTAATGATACGCATATTTCTTCTCAGGTGGTACTTCAAGAAATTCGTAAGTTGTATAATTGCTTTCAGATCTCCAATTGGCCTGATCGTATTAAATTTCCAATATGGAGTGATCATCTAAAAGTGATTGATGCTTCAGGGATATTTCTTACTTCTGGAAGTACTTTGTAATATTTTGAGTGTATAATATGAAGTAAAACACGTTCTTCAAAAAAAAACATAACAAATAAAGATAACAATTGATTTGAAATTGGAAGTCACACCATAGATACATCAACATAACAAATAAAGATAACAATTTTACAACACCAGTTAAAGAATGTGCCATGTTAGATCTGAAGCCTCTGCTTAATAATTAGTTAAGAATACAAATTGCCATCTGGGCGTTAAATAGGCGACTAAAAATCTTTTAATAGATATAAGTAGAAGAAAGCAACAAAAGGAAGACATGATCTTGAGACATCAACTTCGAGGAAACAGTATAAACATATTTAGTTTCTGCATTAGTTAGAGGAGTAATGGTGACAGAAGATAAATTCCACAAAATTCCAGGAGAAGGTGCAATGCATTTATTAACTATAATAATTTTACAACGGTTGCTAAAGAATATGCCATGTTAGATCTTAAACCTCTGTTGAATAGTTATTAGAAGAATACAAATTGCCACCTAGGCTTTAAAGAGATATATAAATGGTCTTTGAATACCTAAGTAAGAGAAAGCATAAAAAAAGATTTGATTTTTAAGGAAATGGTTATGCACCAAATATGATGATATGACAGAAATTTCTTTTGATTTATTTATTTCTAATCTAAATGTCATTAATTCTAATTCTACTTTTCTTGTTGCTTCATGGATTTTGCGAAGGCGTTTGACACTGTGCCTCGGGAAAAACTATGGGCAAGATTGCGAGTAGATTTGTAGAATGTAGTGTACAGGCTATATGAAAGATGCTCAAGTTGGTTGCAGCCAACAAGCCAACCATTTGATAGTAGTATCGGGGTTCGTCAGGGATGTCCTCTCTCCCCAACATTGTTTGGGCTTTACATTGATCAATTGGAGAGCTGGCTGAGCTCACCTTCTCCACCAGATCATCAGGCAGTTAATATATGCTGATGATGTGGGCCTCCTAGCTTACACACCAGCAGACATGCAACGACATCTCGATGCCCTGGACATATTTTGCCAAGCAACTGATATGCACGTCAACCTGGCCAAGACTAAGGTGGTTCTCATATCATCCTCACGTCAGCCGAGGATCCCCATCTTCAGTTACCGAGGGCAGAATGTGGAAGTGGCATCCACATACAAATATTTGGAAGTTTCCTTCTACTATGCACTGGGACACATCCATACGGCTACGAGTGACGGCGGGCTGGAAGGCACTATACGCAATGCAAAACAATAGTCATAGAGCGGAGTTGTATGATTGGGCCCATTAGTCACACCTGTTCAAAGTCTTAGTGGAGCCTGTCCTTTTATACGGGATTGAGGTATGGGGCCCAACTTGGAATGACTTGGAGCAGGTGCAGAAAGCCTTCTTGGTACGAGCACTAGGGGTGAAGTCCACAGCCCCATATCAAATTCTACTGCAGGAGACGGGATTCTTGCCTCTGCAGAGGGCGGCCCTTGATCGCCACATTGTCTATTTTCAGAAGGTGGTCAATATGGACGATGCTCGTCTCCCTAACCTAGCTTATATCATGGCAATGGGGCCGCAGCGCCTCAAGGCTTGCTAGAGGAAAAAGAGAGCTCAACGGTTGGCTAGATAGAATGTGCAGGAGCACAGGTGCATACATGTGCAAATAGAGGCAGATCAGCATAGCTTGAGGCAGATCGGCATAGCTTGAGGCAGTATCTTGACGCTTGCTTCCTCAGCAAGCTTTGGGATGCCAGTGCCCTTGAATAGGTCAAGACAGCACACTACCAGCGCCACATAAATCCCACATTGGAACGAGGCCCACTTGCGTACCTACTTGCCCATGAAAAGGCGCAGACTCATTGCCTCCATTCGCACAGGAGCACACCATCTTCGAATTGAGACAGGCAGATGGGGTGAGCCACACCAGGAAAGGCTCTGTCAATGCTGTCAAATGGGAGTCATTGAGGATGAATCTCATACCCTTCAAAGTTGCCCAACATATGATCAAATCCGGACGCGCTATGCTGAGTTGGTTAGGCCTAGCTAGCCACTACATGTGACATTGAGCATGGCTTCCGTACGGGCGCTGGGATCATACCTTCAGGAGGTTATGGACATGCGAGATCAGCTATGTCCTCGGGCGCACACTTGACATGTATATATACATTTATTTCATGATGATGTATACTTGTACAGTTTGACAGCATTCTTATTACTGCCATGGTTTTTCCCTCAAAATCCTTTGGGGCGGGGGTTTTTTAACCCGGACAATAATAAGTTTGTTGCGCTCCTTCTGGGTCCCATAGGCCGATTGGTCTCAGTGGACAATAAAAATCATTCTTTCTTTCTTTATTTCTTTCTTGATCTTGTAGCCTATCTCAAACAATGTGGGATCTGTAAAACAATTTTATGAGGAAAGGAGAAGATATCGATCTTTATGGACCGATGGAAAGACTAAGTATGGATAAGGAATACTCGGGCCAGAAAGCAGTTTGGGTCAGGCTTTTCTGCAGGGAAGTAGTTCACGCATATTGCATGTTTGACTTCATCTTCATGTATCACTATTACATGTCAGAAAGGCAAATCACAAGATATAGGGAACTGTACTAAACAGACAAAGTCTTGGCAGATTTGTATGGTTCTCTGCTGTTACTAAGTGATACTAAAGACTTGGACTCTTCCTTTGATGAAGCTGATGATTTCATTCTGGACCACTACACCTTTGGCTCTGCAGACTCTTTTTACTCCTTCTTCAATGCTAAGCTTGACTCTCTTTCTTCATAAACTCGTTTCTATGCCTCCTTTTTTTGCTATCCTTTGGAATACAAGCTCAGACACTAATTGCTCAATTTTAACTCATCATCTAGTGAGAGTTTTTGGTTGGCTAAGTTACTTTTCAGGTTTTGGCCACTTAAGGCAATGAAGTCTGGGACACATAGTTGGGGTCGGGGTTGGAGACTTGAGTACTGAATGCCCTGCCTTATTTTTGGGGGCTCAAAGCTTTGAACTATTTAAAGTTAAACTAATTGTCTTCTCAAGTTAACAGAAAGCCTCTTCTCTTTTAAAGGAAGGCTACATGTACTATTATGCTTCACGGTTCATTCTTATTTTGCTATTTTTAGCAGAATAATGTATGCTTTTCTTGATTAATAGAAAAATCTACTCTTACTCACAAAAAAATAAAAATAAAAAATAAAAATAAAAAAATAAAAAAAATAGAATATGAGTGAAAACCCAAACTTGTTCTACGACAAGGCTGATCTAGACCACTGGTACAAGACCTGTTTGGATATGATGGATTTGGATAATTTCAGTTTCCTTATCCTATACATGCTTGGCAACTAGACGATTGCGCAATGGACAATAAATATTAACTTCAATAAGAGGATCTTGTATTCCGTATTAGAATGTGAGTGCAGAGTGGGTCTTCAAAAAACGTCAAGTTTTACCAACAGCCTATTGATTTTAGTATCTTGCCAATCTAGTGTTGACTTCGACAAGTGGTAGTCAAGTGAACATCAGTACTTGGATAAGGTCATGGTCTTAAATGAAAATATGGATCCCTAGAAGGGTAGAAAGTTTAGTGTCTTGGTCGGGTTCTGGATGACATGCAAACAGTCCTCAGTGAGGACACTTGGATCTAATAGGTAGATCGCGAGCCAAGAGTATCATGCGAGATTTCGCAAGTAACTAAGAACAAATGAACTGATGAGGAAGGGAAACAAGAGAAACACCAATAATAAAGGAGGATCTCTTGATGTGATGATGATGACATGCAAAGAGTCTCGTCTGAAATGATGAGACGGAAACAAGAAGAAAACTAATCTTGTCTAACATCTTAAGTCTCTACTTCTGATAATGGCCTTACTTCCGAGATCTCTGCTGACATCTGAAGAATCTTCTTAACTGACGACTGTTAGCTCATAAAGGTCGTGATTCCTGCCACGGAAGGCCACGGTGATCTCATGCCTTGGGATCCCTTTGTCTCTTCTTTGGCGTGTTCTTTTTTAGGGTCCTTCCTATGGCACTTGCCATGTCATGTGTTTTGGGGCATAGGACTAAGAGTATAAAAGATTTTTCTTCTCTCAGATTTTGAAATTGGAAAGCATGTGGCCTTCTAAGCTAAGTTCTTTATTTTTTAGTCCTTGATTTTTGGCCTTTCATATTTCATGTGGACGGCTCCTGTCTTTCTCTCTCTTGAAGGGATTCCTTTACTTTTCGTCTGCCTCTTTTTCGACATTCTTATCCATGTCTATCCATAATAGTTCTAGAAATGGTATTTTTCTTCATTTCATTGAATGCAAGGAAAACAAAATTCTAGAAGTACGGAGGTAGTTAGCAATTAGTTAGTTTGTCCTTTTCCCTTCTAGCTCCCCATTTAGATTCTTTCTCGTCCCTTTCTTCCTCATTAGCTCTTGTTGCATCTCCCTTACTTTCTCCCAACCTTATTTGTAAACTCACATCTTGTTGAGGTTCCCTTCTCCCAATTTGGAACCTTCTTTGTAAACTAACATTTTGTCGAGGCCTTCACGCCTAGTTGGAGGCCCTCATGCCTGGATGGAGGCCCAAGTGTTTGGTTGGAGGCCGTCATGTATGGATAACCCCTAGTGGCTTTTGGTTACTTTTTTGTGTATGCTAGAAAACAATTGGTGAGCGTAGTTTTCCTGTACTTTGGCATTCTGGACAAAGGTACTGGATTCTAGGCACAAGATGAAGATCAAAAGAGAAGGAAGATGAATCTATTGCTATTTCTTTGTTATAATGTGTTCATCCAACAAGGCTAGTCAGCATGAGGGTATGGATTCTATTATAGTTTATGACTCTAACATATCCCATTATTGTCAGGGTGGTTTTTCCTCAAAAACACGAAAGGGCGAGGTCTTTTAATCCCGGCCATAATGGTTTCACGAACTTGCTATCAAATATATCTATTTTTGTTATAAGAATAGAATAGAATAGAATAGAATAGAATAGAATAGAATAGAATAGAATAGAATAGAATAGAATAGAATAGAATAGAATAGAATTGGGTTTTTATCGTCCACGGAGACCAATGGCCTGTGGGAACCAAACAGGAGGCGCAGCAAGCATATTACTGTCCGGGTTAAAAAACCCCTTCCCCGCCTATAAAGGGTTGTTTGGGGGAAAAACCGTGATAGGAATAGATTTGTTGTCAAACTGTACAAATATAAATACAAATATAGACAGAAATATGTATTATATCAGGTAAGTGCCCGAGGGCCGAGCTGATCTCGGCGATCTATGACCTCTTGAATGTATGAGCCCAACCTCCGTATCGAGCTTGTGTTCAACATCTCATGCAGGGGCTGGCCAGGATGGACTAGTTTAGCATAGCATATCCGAATGTCATCATATGCCGGACAACTCTGTAGGGTGTGGCATTCATCTTCCACGGCTCCAACCTGCCAGCGTTGACAAAGCCTCTCCTGACGCAGCTCCCCAACCCATCTCTATGTCTCAATCCGAAGATGATGTGCACCCGTGCGGATAGAGGCAATGAATCTGCACTTTTTCATGGGTAGATGAGTGCGCAGGTAGCATTGCGGGCCCCACTCCAACATGGAATTGATGTGGCATTGATAGTATGCCATCTTGACCTGTTCAAGGGTGTTGGCATTACATAGCTTACTGAGGAAGCATGCATTAAGGTACTGTCTGAGGCTATGACGATCTGCCTTCGTTTGCACTTGGATGCAGCTGTGCTCCTGTACATTCCATCTGCCCAGCCACTGAGCTCTCTTTTTCTGCCAGTAGGCTTTTAAGCGTTGAGGCCCCATTGCCACAGTGTAAGCAAGGTCAGGGAGACGAGTATCGTCCATGCTGACCACCTTCTGGAAGTAGACGATGTGTCTGTCAAGGACCCCCCATTTGAAGAGGCAAGTAACCTGTTTCCTGCAGCAGTATCTGGTATGGGACTGTGGACTTCACCCCCAGGGCCCGTGCCAAGAAAGCTTTCTGCACCTGCTCCAGGTCATTCCAAGTGGCGAGGAAAATCACTGGGCCCCAGACCTCGACCCCATACAAAAGCACAGGTTCTACTAGCACCTTGAATAGGTGCGATTGGTGGGCCCAATCATACAGCTCTGCCTCGTGGCTATTGTTCTTCATTGCATAGAGTGCCTTCCAACCTACTGCGGCTCGCAGCCGTGTGCCGAAGAGCGTTAGCAGTTATTGTCCATGTCTATCCCCATAGTATTTCTACAAACGAAGATTATTGAACAAATTTGTGGTAATATGGCATTGTAATAGCAGAGGCACAATTAAATCAGCAAATAAACCTCTTGATTTTGTAATTTCAGTCCCATTTGCTATTGGCCATAGCTGCATCCCTGTTGCAGGACCCTAGCTCGATTATTTGAGCCGAAGCACGTGGAGCTCGGCAACTTGCCATAGACAAAGAAAAAGAAAGGCTATAACTTTTTTGAAAAGAAATGCCATAGCTCACATATCTGAAGCTCCTCCTCAAACAAATTTGAGCTATGTTTTTTTCTTGCTTTTTTGTTTTGCATTCAAATCTTTGCAGTTTTGAAGTATCTAATGTGGCCAGGATATTTCTTCTACCAAGCTTCTGGTTGAAATACCTGCAAAGAGCTCAGTGAATCGGTGATCAAGGGAAAAAAAGCTTTTTAGCAGCGTTGAAAGGATCTCCTTCCACTATAGCCGTTAAAAGAGTTTAGCCCTTGAAATGGTTCATAATATGAACTATTTTTTCATTATCCATGGTATGGTAATCGCCACCTATTAAGGGTTCAAATTACTATAAATTATGGTAAAAATTAGTTGGCATAAAAGTTTATCTACTTACATATGGCGGCACCACTATTAGTAAGTTTTGCCTAGTTTGATTTGTTTGAGCACCGAGAATAGATTAGCCAGACCTATAAGTATCAACCGCCCCGCCAGCCTCATATGTGCACTCGCGTCTCCTGCAGTTGGTGGCACTGCATTGCCACTTTTCTTGTCGCAAAAACCTTTATGCCGATGATTATCTAGTACATAATTCTAAGATCAGTTTCTAAGAATTTGATCTATAAATGGACGGACAAATTCTGCGGTAAAATGACACTATAATAGCATGGGCATGATGTTAAAATCAGTAGACAAACCATCTGATTCTGTAATTTCAAAAGCCCCATTTACTTTTGCCCATATCTGCATCTCTGTTGCAGGACCCTAGCTTGATTTATTTGAGCAAGACATGTGGAGTTGGCCATAGCCAAAGAAAAAGAAAGGCCATAGATTTTTTTGAAAAGAAATCCATAGCCAATGTGACATTCCTAACGGACATGCCCTTAACCAACTGGGCAAAATCGTCTAGACGTTTATGAGTAGTCGCTTCTACCCATTTATGCCGATGTCTCGGGAACGCCCCGCAGGCACATTCAAGGATCGAATACTCGAGCGGTCTACCATGGGCCTGTTACAGTCTCTTCCACTAGAACTATGCTCGTCCTCGAGCATCCAAGGCTATACCATGTCTATGTCATACCATGTCACAATGATTACCAAGTCTTTGCAAATTACCCATGCATATAGGCACCCACGGAGACTCGAACTCGAGACCTGCTTTGATACCAACTGTGACGTTCCTAACCGACATGCCCTTAACCAACTGGGCAAAACCGTCTAGACGTTTATGAGTAGTCACGAGAACGCCCCGCAGGCACATTCAAGGATCGAATACTCGAGCCGTCTACCATGGGCCCGTTACAGCCAACATGTTAGAAACTCTTCTTTAAACAAATTTGAGCTATGATATTTTCTTGCTTTATTGTTTTGTCTTTGCAAATGATCATAGGAAAAAAAAAAAACTTTTGACAGCAGAAAAGAAAGGATCTCCTTCCACCATAGCCATGAAAACAGCTTTCTCTATCGATAGTCTTTGAAATGGCTAGTAATCTGAACCATTTTCTCATTACTCGTGGTAATCCTCATCCATCGATTTTTGCGCCCAAGAAGTGGTTCTCTAAGAACACCACCGACCAAGACTTATGCCTTTTTGCCGTGTGTGCCTAAATTTAGGTCGAGGTCTTCTTTGCTTTACAAGGCGCAAAAACCTCTGCATGAGGATTACATATATTTGGACCAAAGAAGATAGAATAGAATAGAATAGAATAGAATAGAATAGAATAGAATAGAATAGAATAGAATATAATGATTTTTATTGTGCAGGAATGATTATCAACCAAGGTTTGAAAAAGTTAGGGTTATTAGGCCCTTAAAATTCCGGTTGGAATTCAAAATTTCCAGTTTAGATTTTTGGATGCTCGCAAAATTCCAGTACAAAATAACATAGTTTAGTGTAAAATCCATATCCGAGTCTTGTTCTACATTAAATCCGGTATGTATTATCTATAGGCAGCTAAATTGTCTAGTAAGGATTAGAACTGGTAAGGATTAGAAAGTTTTCGGAACCCTGTTACCAACACCACAACCTTCTCACTGAGTGCTCTATAGGTTTTGTTTATTAAGATACATAATATCAAGATATTATGTATCTTGATATTATGTTTTTTACAGGGTTTATGGGATTTGTTTTAAGATTGAATATGAACCATTGAACTCCAACATATCCAGAGCATCATGCTAAATCAATGGCTGACATCTTTTTGGCAGGAAAATCGTCTGCCACTTCCTAAGGTCCTTCGAAACCCATCACCCCTGCCACAATATGGACCGAAGGTATGGGCTTCAACCATGGAACAAGAGCCCCGCCGGGCATCCCCCGCTCTACTGCTCCACCCAGGAAGCAATCCCCCGCTCCGGTGCATGCAAACCCGAAATGTAGGTCCCGAACCCCCGCCCACCGCACGTAACACGAAAGCAGCTCCAAACTTATTACGGTACACGGCGGCTCCAAACTTCCACTTCCTAAATCTCGAAGTTTAACTCTCTACCGAAGTTTAACTTCCACTTATTCGAAGTTTATTCGAGATTGGTCTTATTCGAAGTTTAACTCTCGACCTTGAACCACGAGAGGAAAGCACTCGGTTTTGTGGTTGATGCCACAATCTACAAAGCCTCCCTGTCGGCACAATCTAACCCTTGCCATAACTTTGCGGGAAATATAGCTCTATTGGATCTCACGAACACGCCCAAACTCTCCAACAATAGGATCGCCAGATCAATCCTTTCATGATCGTTTGCCAACAACAAAAGCGACCACTGTGAATATGAAGAGCCCTCGCTTGCCACCGCTTGGCAACAACCGGGAATATGAAGAGCCCTTCTTGGCTTCAACGATGCCTGCGCCTCCCCTCTCGCCCGGCCAAGACCGCAAAAAGCCTCGAAGAAGCAAGTTGCGTGAAACCCTATCCACGCCCCACATTTTAGCACGAAAAATAGCCGACAATGAACTTGCAAACACATTAAAATTAGAAACTAGACCACTAAATGGAAACAAGCTGCTCAAACATGCCAAAATATACCATTTTTTATACAATACGGCGTCAAAATCATAGTCCTAACCACTGATTCCCAAATACCAAACAAAAATCGCAGAAGTTTATAGGTTTTGTTTATTTTTTGCTGGGTAGAGGAACATCCCGCCACATGTACCTCCGAGTTGGAGCTTGTATGGTGACAGGAGAAGGGGGTATTGTGCCTTAGCTATGGAAGCACAGAGCACTCGTCGTCGTCAGCAGGATTATGCAGACATTGCTCCTGATCGTCCACTTGTGATTGACAACGGTTCTTACTGCTGCCGAGTGGGGTAATTACGCTTTCTGTTGGATTTCTATGAACATGGTTTTTTTTTTGAAGCACTCAACACGTACTTGCATTTATAACTGCTCAGATGGGCTGGCGAACAAGACCCACGGATAATCTTTAGAAGTATAGTCAATAGGCCTCGGCATAAAGCTACAGGTGCTCCAATCTATCATCTTTTTGTAAGCATTAGAATTTGTGCCCACATTGTTTGCTCATTTCTGCAGGTGACGTTGTTAATCTGGTGGGAGATTGCGAGCCTGAAATCATAAAGTTCTTTGATTTTACTAGATCGTCTCTGCGCTCAGCCTTTGATGGAAACGTTGTTTATCAATTTGAGACAATGGAATGTGTAAGATGCTAACTACCACCTATGACTTGGCATCATTCTCATGTTGTGCTCGCTGTATGCCAGATTTTAGACTATGCACTTGACAAGATGGGGGTAGAAGGACCAGAGGTAAACTGAGGTCATGTTGATCGTCAATACAGTCTTGTATTTTTTTTTATATATTTCTGCAACTTCAACCAGCCTGTAACACTCTTATTGGTAAGACAGGTGAGCCATCCTATACTCATGACGGAATGCCCGTGCAATCCTATATATTCACGCGGCAAAATGGCAGAGCTACTATTTGAGACGTATGGCATCCCTTCATTGGGTAACCTATTGTTACTAACCTTACTCGATCTGTTGCACATGATAGACTATTTAACTTCTTACCATTATTACAGCCTAACGTACTGCTGCCTTTTATAGCATTTGGCATTGACGGCATTTTCAGCTATATTCACAATCAGAGAAATGGCATATGTAAGGGCGATGGTCTTCTTCTTTCTTCGGGCTTCACAACTACTCATGTGATCCCAGTAAGTCTTGCATTGATTTCAGAAGTATTTGAACTTTAATCAAATGAGTCCTAATTTCAATCTAGTTTTATTCAACCTAGTTTTATTTCCTATCTGATCTTTGTTTGTTGCTTTGCTTTTTAATCATTTTCCATTATCGTGGTTGGACGTTTCAGATGGCAAAAGGTGAGCCCGTGATGGAAGCTACCTGCAGGACATCTATTGGTGGATTCCATGTGACTGATTATCTTCGGCGACTGTTATCTCTTCAATATCCACACCATGTGTATGCTATCATTTCCATCATATATTATATACGCAGTCATTGGCCTCCCTTATGTACCTAAAGTATTTTTTTTGGAGGTGCGCAGAAACAGCATAATCTGGGACAAGGTTGAAGAATTAAAGCAGGAACATTGTTACATTGCAGAGAGTTACAATGATGAGCTTCAAATTTTCCAGGTATGTTGCAATTGTTTGCACTATTTCTACAATATACTCTAGCACATTTTTCAAATGCCAGAGTAGAAACACATTGTTCACTTCTGTGAAGCCCATCTCAAGTTCATTCCGACATCATTAAAAATAGGTTACATTAGTAATTGCGTTTCTCCAAACTTTTCATGCCATATTGTTAAGATCTATTCAACAGCAGGAGATCCAGAGTAGGAGATTGCAGTTAAAATGAGAGAAGGGTCAGTATAATCGTGTCATATTTGCTTGTACCTTCTCTACGATTTCCATGTGAGATGTTGTGCCCTAACTGTGTGTAGAGCCACATGAGTGCTTGCTTAATGTATGAGAACTTGAGATTGAAGTGTCAGTCTTAGAATGATTGTTTAAGTTACGAACATGTTATATATTGGTTAAAGCATGTAGAAGTTCAATTACGAAAGAAAAAAAAAGAGACATAGAAACATTATAAAATGTGAAAAAGGTGGGTATTATATTGTGTCAATTAGAAAGATAGTTAAAAGGTTAAGATCAGACTTGCTGATTTTGTGGAGCTTCTCCTTTTCTTTTTCTTTTGAGGAAGAAGCAGATTATTATATATAATCAGATTGTGTAGTATTATAATAAGGTGACAAGTGGATCATTGGCATTTCAAATTGCTATGAATTGGTAATCACAATTGTTGTTCCAACGAATTTGTTTAGCCTTACAATATTTTGTATTATTATGGTTGCTTCAATAGAAGTTTTTTGTCCTCCAAAAGTTGGGAGCTGTCTAGATGTCTTTTGGGAAACTTTGTCCTTTTTACTTCATCATGTACCATATTGCATTGTAGTTCTTGTGCATTTTACAGCAATATAATTCTTCTTCTGCAATAGGAGGGCAGGCAGAATGCCATTGAAAAGACCAGGTGGTGGCAGTTGCCATGGGTCCCTCCGCCTGAGAAAGATCCGATAAGTGAAGAACAGTTAGCCCGAAAAGCAGCTGTAAAGGAAAAGCAAACCCAACGGCTACGGGAAATGGCTGCAGCCAAGAGATCATCTAGGATTGCTGATCTAGAGGTTGAAGTGCAGACATTACAGCAAATACTTGAAGATGTGGAAGGTATAGATGATGAACAGGCTGAGATCAGTCTCTCAGAAACAGGATACAGTTCCCGCCAAGATATCCAAGGAGCTCTTTTCAAGGCAACTGCAGCATTGAGGAAAGCAAAAGGAGAGTCAATAGAACCAGAGAAGGAGAATGTAGATATTCCATCTGAAAAGTTTCCACTTGTTGATATCCCAGACCATCTATTGACGGAAGACCAGGTAGGCACTGAGCCTTAGGCCTTAAAATTTCAGATTGTTGAATCAGCTACCAATGGTTCATGCTCTTCTCTGGAGGCTAACTTTCCAACTTTTTCAGTTAAAAGAGAAACGCAAGCAGCGTTTTCTTAAGTTTACATCAGAGGGGCGTGCAAGAGCTAAGCAAAAACGTCAAGAACAGAATTTGCAGCGAGAGCGTGAGCAGAAAGTAGAAGAAGAAAAGCGCATGTATGCAAATATTTACATTGTTGATCTTATATATTGAATTTACATTTAAAAACCTGTGGCATTTTTAGGGCAAATCCAGAACAATACTTGGAAGAGCTTAGATTAAGACATGCAGATTTAGCTGCTAAAGTGGAGCAACGAAAGCGGCAAAAGTTAGCATTGACAAATGGCACTGGCACTTCCTTAACAACATCATCGGTAACTGCTGGAGGGCGCAGTGAGAGGTTGAGTGCATCACAGAAAGAACGTATGAAGCTTTTGACGAAAGTTGCCTTTGACAGAGGGAAAGAGGAAGATACATTTGGAATGAGGGACGAAGATTGGCAGTTGTATAAGCAGATGGATAAGGACAATGATGATGAGGATGATGCGGATGATGATGAGGCAGAGCTCGGCCGCCTGAGCTCTAGGCTTAAGGTTTGTAACTGTTCGTTAGAATATTGGCAGATAATGTTCAGATAAGTGGATTGTATGTTTTATTTTCAGGAAATTGATCCTTCATTTATAACGACAACTTCTACAAGTATTAGTCAAGAAGCTGTTCTTGATGTGCATGTCCAGCGCCCCTTGACTGAAGAGGATTTTCGCATAGTAATTGGCACTGAAAGGTTTCGCTGTCCTGAAGTTCTTTTCCAACCTTCTATGGTAGGGGTGGATCAAGCTGGAATAGGAGAGCTGGTTTCCATTTCCCTGCGGAGATTACCGGAAACCCTTTATGAACAAGTTAGCAATGGTCCCATATTTTTAACAGGAGGCAATTGTTACTTGAATGGCCTAGAAGCACGTTTGCATGCTGAAATTAAGCAATGCAGGCCTTTAGGTTCAGTTATAAAAATAGCAAGGGCTATAGATCCATCATTGGATGCCTGGCATGGGGCATCTACATATGCAGCTTCAGATTTGTTCAAAATTTGTGCATTCACTAAGGGTGACTATGAGGAGAAGGGACAGGATTGGCTTAGACAATACAAACTAACATATTCTTTGAGGTGATTTTGCAAAATCTTTTATTTAATGCATCAAGCAGAGAGTTCCTTGATCACTTATAGATTATGATACTATGTACCTACACTGATTTGTACCTTCAGGAACTGAAGGTTGTCCATATCACAAGCTTGGCATCTGGTTTATCAAAATTTGAGCATCTTCGAAGAAAGAAAGTCCTTATGGATATGCTATCCAAGCCCTTATTATCCAGAGGTGTTTTTAATGGCACTTGAAAACTTTTGCAGCATGCATGTGAAGCTTCTGAGAGTTTGCTGGATAGTCCAATGTTTATTCCACCTGCAGACCAAAAGTTTGCGTCTTCAAATCTGGATTCAGAGCATGGACTGTTAGGAAGTCACAACGATTATATCAAAACAGAAAAAGAGGTCATTTTTTAAGAAAAAGCAAAAATAGGAACTATGTTTCAAAAAATGGTTCTCTGAATACAACACGTAGAAGAATACTTATCTATATAAGATTCCTTTGCTCTTCTCTTTGAACTTATGATGATTTGCTTGCTTATGCTGTTCTTGAATGAGGAAGATGATTGCATGAATGTGTGCTTATAGATTGCTTATTTCCAAGAGAATCTTTGGAAAATTTAGGAGAATTGTAGGAGAACTTAGGAGAATCATTATATAAACTTAGAAAATCTTAGGTAAAATCTTGGGGGGATTTTTTAATAATATAGGAGAATCTTTAGAGAATCTCGAGAAATCTTAAGAATTTTAAGAATCTAAAAGAATCGTAGGTCGTCTAAGGGAAAGCTTTATAGGTCTTAAGGAATCTAGGGAAATCATAAAAGAACTTTATAGGTCTTAAGGAATCTAGGGGAATCATAAAAGAATCTTTGGGAATGTAAAAGAATCTAGAGAAATCTTTATAGAATTTTTAAGAATATATAGAGGAACCTTTAGAGAATCTAGGAGGAGCTTTATAGAACCTTAAGGATCTAGAAGAATCTTAATAGAATATTAAGAATCTTTATTGAATGACTTTGCATTGTCTTTAATGGATGGCTTCAATTTTGGGAATTCAACTTTGACTTAGAATTTGACCTCTTTGGCTTTAGGTTGATTTTGAGTTTAATTCAAGTTAGCTTGACTTTTTGAGTTGACCTTGTCCACTAGGGTGGGTTTCACCTGCAATGCAACTTTGGCTTTTAGACTTTTGTTTCTTGAGTTCTATAGCAAGCCATCATTTAGCAACAAAATCACCACTTGTTTTGCTAAAATCTTTATGCAAAAATCTTCATATAAAATTTTAGATTCTATATAACTGTCAAAAGATATATGCTTCTAGTCAGATCTGACCATTCATACTAGTGGTGGCTCCACAAATGCCAGATACTACAGAATCGCCATAAGATATATATTCCCAACCACATGGAATAAAATAATGGCTAAGGTTAGAGAAATGACCATTTTGTAGTATTTGCCAAGAAAAATGGCGCAAGTAAACGAGAAAAAATGCCATAAGAAAAAGAAAAATTTAGGCCCAATTTTTTTGCCGCCCAACTGAGCTTCTAGGTTGAATAGTTTTATCGCCACCTCCAGGCAGCTCCACCAGAACACCAATCAGCTAAACATAAGAAAGGATGGACTTGGCAAAATGGACGGATTAGCCTAGAAATCGACACTAAGATTTGTACAAACTTAAAAAATCACCCAAATAGGGTTCAATCCCCCCTTCCCCCCTTTTTTTTTAGCAGGCTTGCCTAACCCCCCTACTACAATAATTTCTCAAAATCTAGCCTATCCACGTTGCACTTCACCTCAGCAAGTTCTAATTTAAGCTGTCAGATCTTCAAATTTTTACATCTGACGGCCAATGAAATTACAGAAACTCAAAGAAAATTTGCTTTTGCCTATCCTTACATCGGTTCTTTCTCTTTCTCTCACACATCGAGCTCCAGTAGACCAGACTAACGACTATTAGTTTTTTTTTTTCCTTTTTCTTTTTTCTTGTGATAAACCAAAAAACATAGAGCTGCTGGTGCAGATGCCTTGCGGTGCTGTTGGCAGCTTGAGGGAAGAAGATTGAGGCTATGGATTCTTTCGACTGAAGAAGGTCAGGTTTTTCGAGCAAAGTTGTACGTTTTTCGCCCTGTTTCACCGAGCTAATAAGGCTGCATTTCACAGGCAGTCGATCCCTTTTCTCCAAAGCTTGGTTGTCTTGGCAGAACAAGGAAGCTGTAAAATAGGGATTACGGGCCTGCTGCTGAGGTACAAGTCTCACATTCATGCATCATCATGCTTATAGCTAATATGCATCCCTTCCTACTGGTGTGTCTAATCAATCACAATTCTTAAATTAATTTAAGCTACAATTTGCTTTCCTAGGATCTATTTTAGTTTTTCTCCTTTGGAATGTGTAGTTTGTCCCACCCATGAATTCAAGCACAATGTTGGAGTCTATGAGGTTGAATATTATCTCCTCTACTCTACTGGTTATCAACTGCATTCTCATGAATTTTCCAACCATTACCATGACTTGGTTGAAAGTGTAATGCTTTTATCTGATCAATATCTATTAAGTATCTTATAAGACTGCAAGTGCAAAAAGCAGAACCCTTTCTCAAAATGCAAAGCTTAGCTTCATAGTGCTTAAAATGATGATCTCGTGACCATTTTCATTCTTACTCTATCGAGGACATAAGTAGAGGACTAGTGTGTAGCCAAAACATTGGCACAGGAATGGTGCAGGACAAGAAAAATGCAACTGGTAGAAGTTGGAGCTTTTCGCAAAGAGTAATGCATTCATGCCAGAAATGGGACATTCAACTTAGCCACAACATCACACATCCAAGCCCATAGCTAATTTACATCTCTATCAGAGCAATCTTACCCTACTCGTAGCTTATGTAGCGCTAGCAAAAAATTATTTGAGGCGTCTCGGCATTCTGAATGCATATGACTAAAGCCGCCTTGCAGAGTATCTCTATTTTTCTTGTCTTAGTTGACATGGCATCATCGAATAGTACTCAATGGCCGCCTAATAAAACTGCAGAAAGGTACTTCTTTTGCCATTAGAAACTTCTGGTGTAATAGTTAGCCCATTGCTGCAAAAAGACATACAAGCTGCTCTAGGACAAGAAAGAACAATGTTTGCATTACATTTCTGCAAAACATGATCTTTATCAGGTTTTATGGAGATATGGAATATGTCAACCAGTAGTAATAGTTGTTATAATGCTACTAGTGGTAATTGGTTCTTATTGTGGTTGCACCATCTGTTTCAAGCTTGTACACGTGCAGAGGGCTTGGATTTGTTGGTTTGAGTTCCCATTTTGTAACCAATCATTGTATATAAGAATTGTATATAAGGTTGCTAAAGAACTGGCCAAATCAAGGGCTCTTGCATATGGCGTGATCAGCAGAAAATTGACCACTCTGTTCTTATGCTTATGTAGTCTTTAGGCTTGGTTTAGAAAACTTTTTCTTTCTCAGGAGGAAGATTAACTACGTGTCTTCAGTGAAAAATGGTTATCCACTTGCTCATCCATATTTGAAGGCTAGACATTTGCTTGACGTAATAGGAATAGAAATCAAGAACTATTTGTTATACTTGATGAGACAAATATAGGTTATTTATCAAAATGCCAGCACCAGGGCCATAGTGTAACAGTTAATGAGCTGCTCTCTGGAACATATGTAGTGCAGGTTGCTGCTACGACTACAGGCACCTTTTAAACCTGTTTTAATATTTCAGTGTAACTGTGGCACTTACAGATCTGGTCTTATTTCTATTTGTGTCTTGGAGCCCAGCTCCAGGATTGGCAAGTTGTGCTCTTCTCAATGAGGCGTTCCCATGTGTTCCACTTTCCTGGACTAATGTCACCAAGATTTCTAGAATCGAGCCTATGGAATTCTCAAAAGTGTGAGTGGCTATATGGTTTCTAGATTGATGCATGGTAATGCGTTTGTTCCAGCTCATATCAGATTTAGAAGTAGTATGTCTGATTGCATTACAATCATTGCACATCTACTCCAATCTCCCTGCATCAGATCTACTTACTTGACACCACTGATATGAATTCATGTACCTGTTTTGGAGCGTGAACTGATCGTGAAATTGTTAGTAGATAGTGACATTGACCCAAAATTTCCAAGGACTAGATGTTTTTTATTTAAATCCGCCATGTTTATTAGATTTTGAACTTATGTCTGACAAAAAGCCTAGCAACATTAGGCATTTTGCCTAGGGCACTTTATGATGACAGACTAGGGTTGTTGAACTTACATAAGGAGCAAATCCTCTAGCCAGTCTGGCCAACCTCGGAGGATGTTTGAGTGGGATTATGGTGCAAAGACCTTTTAGGTCACTCATTTACATATTTCCATGTAATTACTTGAAATACTTTTTACAGTCAATGAATTATGTGTTTCAATAATTATATGCTTTGTGCTACCATCAACATCTATAAACTTCTGCGATTTTTGTTTGGTATTTGGGAATCAGTGGTTAGGACTATGATTTTGACGCCGTATTGTATAAAAAATGGTATATTTTGGCATGTTTGAGCAGCTTGTTTCCATTTAGTGGTCTAGTTTCTAATTTTAATGTGTTTGCAAGTTCATTGTCGGCTATTTTTCGTGCTAAAATGTGGGGCGTGGATAGGGTTTCACGCAACTTGCTTCTTCGAGGCTTTTTGCAGGTGCGGCGGAGCAGAGGAGGCGCAGGCATCGTTGAAGCCAAGAAGGGCTCTTCATATTCCTGGTCGTTGCCGATTGTTGGCAAACAGTCGCAAAGGATTGATCCTGGCAGTCCTATTGTTGGAGAGTTTGGCTGTGTTCGTGGATCCAATAGAGCTATATTTCCTGCAAAGTTATGGCAAGGGTTAGATTGTGCCGACAGGAGGCTTTGTAGATTGTGGCATCAACCACAATCCTCTGTGGTTCGAAGGCTGAGAGTTAAACTCGAATAAGACCAATCTCGAATAAACTCGAATAAGTGGAAGTTAAACTCGAAGGCCGAGAGTTAAACTCGAGATTTAGGAAGTGGAAGTTTGGAGCTGCCGTGTACCAGAATAAGTTTGGAGCTGCTCGTGTTCTGGTGCAGGTGGGCGGGGTTCAGGACCTACATTTCTGGGTTTGCATGCAGCTGGAGCAGGGGATTGCTTCCGGCAGGGTGGAGCAGGTAGAGCAGGGGATGCCAGCAGGGCCTGCTGTTCCATGGTTGAAGCCCATACCTTCGGTCCATATTTGTGGCAGGGGTGATGGGTTTCGAAGGACCTTAGGAAGTGGCAGACGATTTTCCTGCCAAAAAGATGTCAGCCATTGATTTAGCATGATGCTCTGGATATGCTGGAGATCAATGGCAAATCCCATAAACCCTATCAAGATACATAATATCTTGATATTATGTATCTGGTATTAACTTATATATTTACTTGTTCATACGATAAGAAATGCATAGGCTTAACAAGGGGTTGCAACCAATTACAACCCTCTCAATGTTGAAAATATTTCAAGAAACATGTGACACTTATTGCGATGTACAAAGGTTAAGCCTCAAATGGCACACCTAATGTGTTTCTTATGTGCTAGTGAAAACAAAATATATGTTTTTCTCCTCCTATATTAGTAAGGTTTCCGTGATATATATCAATATTTCTCTTATTTTTTGTGGCTTTTATGCAATGTTTATTTGTACATTTCGTTTTTTCCATGTATTATAGTGTTTGGTTCAAATTTTATTCCCTACCATTGATCTGGCAGATATTCCCGGTATTGTGCCAGATCAACGGCCACTATATTTTTGAGAGAAAAAACACAAGCCAGCGTCAATGGTGCAAAACGAACCTATGGTTGAAGAAAAAAAACAAGTGAAATAAAAAAAACCAGTGATGACCATGGCCTCGCGGCACAATAAACGGGTAGAGCCTTCTGCCTTCTCACAGCCCTCCCAATCCCTGCATTCATCCAGGACACAACCTACATTCCGGTAGCCCCCACTTATCTTTCACATAAAAACGCTGCTGCACAACAAATTCTTGGGTCCATTGTCATCATCTCTGCCAATAAATTTGCTGCACCCACCATCTGGATTTCTTCTTGCCGCTGCTAATCTTGGTTGGCTGGGTAAGACACGGGCCACCGGATCTCGTACTGGCGGGGATCGCCCCCTATGCCGTATCTTTGCCACATCGCAGGGGTTCCCATCAATAGGGATTGGGTAGCCACGAGAAAGCTTGTCTGCATGAACTACAATGGGATTTGAACCCACAAATGCCCATAATCCTCCGCGGCTGCCATAGCCAGGCTAGATGGACGCCTTAAAATCATTTCAAATCCATCGTTTCATACAAGTACTACCAGCCGGATCTTGGATACAGAGGATTTCGCTGCTTACCTCCTTGCTCCCTGCCAAATTTCGGACGAGTACAACCAGCCCAGACCAGCCATCTCTGGCCGAGGCACACAGATCTGCGTCTGCCCTGTGCCTCTCCTCCGCTGCCCTTGCCAAAAAAAGAAGGGAGCATGCCTTCTTATCCACACCCTAAAAAAAGGGCGCCATTTTTTTCTTCCCCACCAGCCTTTGCAAAAACATCCATGAAAAAAGGAATTGCGAAGCACCCAAAATAGCAAGAAACACTCAAGCTCCTCTCACATGGCAAATTATACCGTTTCTTATACAATACTGTACCAAAATCATAGTCCCCACCATTGCCAGAATACCCTCCCCAAACCCAAAACGAAATTAGCACACTATATTGCATCTTCTGTTTTATAGATTATGATCTATTTCAAAGTTTTATAGATATCTATTGACATTGTACAAATGGAAACAAGGTGCTGCGCACGGAGGGTTGCCCTCCGGGGGCTCGAGAGGGTGTTTTCATGGTTTCTGTTTCGTCATTTCGTGTTAGGTCTTTTTTGTTTTGTGTCGAGGCTTGTGGATGGTATGAACATAGGCTGCTGCTTTTGTAGCCCAGGAATTTCGAGTTTTGTTTAAAAAGCTATGGTAGGCTGCTGCTTTTGTAGCCCAGGAATTTCGAGTTTTGTTTAAAAAGCTATGGAGGTCAATTCATAGAGGGAAAGAAAGAGGAATTGCTAGTAATCGAAGATCTTTATTCAATAAATAGATAGATAGATTTGATTTATATAAGGAATCAAAATTGTTTTTAATTTTGTAGCGCCTCTTGACAAATTTTGCCATGTCCCCTTTAGTGGTCAATCATAATAATTGTCTCCTTCAAATTTTTTATAAAACTTACTAGTAAATTGCCCACCTTCAGTGGGCGTTCTATGTGATTGTTCACAAACTTGGAAGAGGTATTTTTTATTCAATCCGTCGTAGATCTAGAACTGTGGTCGTGTTTTCCATTGGCCATTTGGTCATTTTCTCATAAATTAATGTAGAAAATTGTTTTCCAAGCGAATGCATGAGATGAGTCCCAAGACCCTGTTTCTGACAATGATGAGAGCGCTTAGTATTCAAAGCGCCTTTGTTGCTTGTTAAATAAATTGGCATATTCTTCCTTGCAGGAAATGTTCAAAATTGTACCAATCATTTTTTGCTTGCTGACATTATCATATATAAAGAACTGCAATCATGATATTTATCTTTTCACACTACAAAACATAAGCAGCGTAATGAAACATGCAAATTCCTAATTCCTAGAGAAAAACAATTTTAGACCACAAATTTCAAATGGTAATATATGTTGTTACTATCATATAGAGAATATAAAATAGAGAAGAATAAATGCACAATTGGATTTGTTATTGCTATATGTTGGGTCTCAAGGTAAGTTCTCTCAAGATGGTTATATCCAAATATTAAAAAGAACATTAAGGTCCATACCATATGCTGGATATGTGTTGATATTGGGATGTGCCCTATATTAAATTTGAAGGCATTGCTCATGCAAATATATTAACTACAGCACCACCATTAGTTGAAGTTAAAACTGTTCATGCAATACAAATTGTATGAATAGAGATAATTGTGTGAACTATAAAGATAAGATAAGGTAAGATGAATTTTTACGTCCACGGGAACCCAACGGGTTATGGGACGGCACATGCAAGGGCAACAATGTATGGCGTTTTTCAGCAAAATTGCTCATTAAATAGCTCGAGTTATAATCCACTTGTGTAGCCGCCTTGTTGCCAAAAAAATGGATATCTGTCCATGCACCTGAGCTTTAGCTGCTGCGCTTTCCATGGTTCATCACACTGTAGCCCAGAAGGTACTTTCCAACTGAACCCTGACTTTATTTGTTTCCATTGCCACCATGACTTGCCACTTCTTCAAGATTTAAAACTTAAAACATAACTTCAAAACTTTCACTGCTCATATGCACTCATTTGGACAGGGCTCAAGTTTGTGAAAAAAGGATCGACAAAATCGAGGTACGCCACTGCACACAGTCGGTGTTTACCAAAAACAAAAAAAAACAAAAACAATTCAAAGGCAGTTTGTAGTTTGTAGAGGCTCCGGGATAACCTGGATTTTGAATCTCTGAACTTAAAAAAAAATGCAGATTCCAAAAATTTGGCCGGCCTTCTTCTTGGCAAAAATACAGTGATTCCAAAAATTTGGGCGGCTTTCTTCTTGGCAAAAATACAGTAATTCGATAGCTTGAAGGGCCTGACCTTAAAGCGGTCCAGCATCTGTGAACCTTGCGCAAAGAGGTAATTTTTCCTTAAGTTTGATTTGAGACTTAGATTAGAGTTTCATTGCAATTTAAGCCCTGATTCCATCAAAGTTCAGAGTGCGTTCTTCTATTTAAAAAATGCAATTTGAGGGCCAATTTGAGAGTCAGAGGATTTAGCTGCCAAATGCTTTCTGGCGAGACATGATTTACACTTTCCTGAAGCCGTTAAAGCAGAGTAGGCTTTGAGAAAAATTAAAAAGACAACTTTATCTGGTTTTAGTCCTTCTAGTTGATTTCATAAAACAGTTGGAAAGCCACTCTCTCATGGTCCATAGATGATAATTCCGGTGCGGATTATACTTGCCTTTGTGACAAACCTTTGATATCATCATAACTCTGTAATAGAGAAGCATAACTAGCAGTATCCGAGCAGGAAGAAGGAGAGTGTATAGAAATTGGGAAAGGATTGGGATTTAGGCCTTAAAGGCTGACGAAAAACTCCAGAGGACTGTGTAAAATGATCGGGTTTTACACAGATAATTAGCATAAGGAAATAGCATAGTATAGCACTAATTTGCAGGCCCCAAAATGAAGCCCTGATTGATTCTTAGAGTAAATTCTGATTTGCAGTCCTCACAGCTCTGCAAAATTAATCTGGCCTGCAAACGGACTTCCTAGACAGCGTTCTCAAAAAAGAGTGGGTGGGCTTATAGAAATCTCCTGTCTTCTTATGATTTACAGCAGCCTATAGCAATTCCCTGTTTCCTTATGATTTATGGCAGGCTTTAGCAACCTGTGCTTTGTCGAGATTGAGAGGTCCATTTTCATACTCAAGTTTTTCATTTGAGGGCTCCGAGGTGCGGCTTGGCAGATCCTATTTGAGGGTTTTCAGGCTGCAAACACATCACTGAAGCTGGATACATTTCTATCAGACGATTTCCAAGAAGTATTTCTTTTGCTAATCCATATCTTTTAATATTCTGATGAACTTCTACAGCACTGCAAAAGAAACTCATAAACATCTAAATCTGCAGCTGGATCTTGGAAACAAATAGGCTAACCTAAGAGGTGCTGCAACCCCAGAAGGGGGCAACCGGAGTAGTTTAGATTCCACATGCATATCTGCCAAATCCTCTGCACTGTTGAGAAACAATTGCAGAACCGAAGACCTTGCCCTGTATGATGACGCCCCTAGACTGAGAGTTGTAACTACAAACAGGACCACGGATTCTCTTTATGTTTTCGGCTTTGTTAGGACCAAATTTATTGGCTTGGCAGGTAAAACCGTAATAAAGCTGCCAGACTCAATTCGACCTTGACGGATGCAATACCAAACAATAGGGCAGCTCTGTCTGTTCTAAGGCACATTTGAGACCAAGAACGCCGATTTAATCCACCATAGCTGACATGAAGGAGGTGGGTACTCTGCTATGGTAGGAGGCCAACATGAAGGCCGCCCGAATAAAGAACGGCAGTCTCAATCTAGAGATAGGAAGCCAAGCTAAAACTCCTCAAAACGTGGATTTTTTAAGGAATCCACACCTCGACAGGACTGGCATGCTGTTTAAACCGGACCAAACGCTTGATTAGGTCGCCACAGCCCACCGGAATGAGAAAAGGGACCATCGAAAGGTTTTAAAGAAACACGCAAGAATGTGCAAAATACAAATAGAAGCTGTGGCCAGAAAGCATGCTAGAAAGTCACTAATGGTTCGAGCTGCGCCATAGCCACGCCTGCGAAGGAATGGATGACCGAGAGTTTACAGGTAGGGGCCAGTTTGGAGCAGTCACCAGCATATGCTAGGCATATGCCAGCATATACCTGGATATGCCCACATACCCACATAAACAAGGGTTTGCCCCCCTAGGGGCAACCCAAAAAGTATTTTGTCATGGCAGAACATTGTGATTCTTGTGCCTTCTCTCTTTTTATTTTGCCCCGAAAGGGTCATTTTGGGAAAACCATATACTAAACAAAAACCTTATAATTTCTTTTTAAGACTTTCTTTTATTTAGGTGTATTCGCCTACTTTTCTATACACCTATAAACATTTGCCTTTGGGTTGGGAGTTTGATACAAACTGCAAACTCAATGCCGCATCTGCAACAACATTCGTTAGGAAATAAGGCAAATAGATGCAAATCCACCCCTCAAGAGTAACGCTCACCACCCACCGGACTATCCTGAGCAAGAGAACCTCTGCGAAAGATTGAATTTTGGAAGAAGGGAAGGTTTAGAGAAAACAATTTAACCTCTAGAGAATCCCCAATCTAGAGAAAACACAAATTCACGGAAAGGCTGGGCTTAGGAATGGTTTTGAGAGGAAATTGGGAAATCATAAACGATTGAAAGCTTCTCCAAGCAATCAATCCACATCACTAAATGTATGCTAAGATTCATCAAGATATAAAATCGAAGTTGGGAGGTTTATCCGGATCGAAGGCTCTAACAGTTAACCTCAAGAAGTTGCGGTCGCCAAGCTACTGTGCCGATCGAGATGCTGGTGCAACAATTCCGTCCGCAGCCACCCCTTTATACATGCCAACCTTTTCTTAAAGGTTTGATGCCTTATTTTTAGATAAAGAAGGCTTTTGCCCTCAATCTAGTTACTCTAGATGTTTGGTTACAAGGCATGGATAAATAATTCCGACCTTTTTCTCTTTCTCTTGCTCCCATAACCACTCCCCGAGCACCACCATATCAATTCCTCCCCTTCCGAGATTTTCATCGGCATCGATCAAGGAATTATATGGCAAAGTAACACAATCAAGTCCATGGTTGGAACCCTGATTGAGTCCACAATCATAAATAGTCAAGTCCAACCCTTTAAGTTAAAAATTACCAAGATCAATTATTATGCTGCAGTCATATCAAGATGTACATTAAAACAGGCTTTAAAAATATGGAGGATCAGAATCAAACAAGTACATCACAATTCCTTAAAAATTGAAGTTTTTGGATAGGTATGGGAAAAGATTTGAAAAGAAACACCTTAGAATCCCCAAGGGAAGTTATCCACAAAATTCAAAATTTCAAGCTTGGTTGTGGCTTATTGGGTGGAAAGATTAAGAAGAAATGATAATCTGCAACCACAATTTATCGAACATAGTACATAATCTTATTAGGAATCAAACAAAATATTAATTACCTGGGAGTTGCCAAAGATATGGCTTTTTCTTCAAAAAACAATTCCTCTATGGAACTTACCTTTCACTAGCTCCATGTGCATCATAAATTATGTCAAACATCTAATTGCAATTCTCAATTAACTTGTCCCAGCCTAGACCAACTTTGTAGCAAAAAAAATATTTAGCTACATGAAGCTTAACACTAGAGTGGTCCCGGGGACTATTCCTGATCCATGGACCAGAATTGGTCCAATTGACCCACTTCCACTTAAACCAATATATCTGAGAATAGGAGTTTCAATTTCGCGATATATCGCCATCATATCAATCTTTACTTGATTCTTAATGATCTTCGAGAATTTCAAGGCCAATGAACTCACCTATATGATGTAGTGATTGTTCAAATATTAGAGAATTTGACAGTTTCTGCAACAGTTCAAAATTGCATTCTTGGGTTTTCCTAGTATAAACAGGCCTAAACCTTGCTAAAATTGGAAGTATTTGTCTATTTATAATAGAACACATTGATTTGTATGTTTTCAGCTTTGGTTGCTATCATATAACATCCGTGGAAGCCGGCAAATCCTATTTTGTTCAAAAATGCTGCGTGCGGTCTAGGAATTATTTCTCTCTTATATCATGGCAATGGGGCCGCAGTGCCTCAAGGCCTGCTGGAGGGAAAAGAGAGCTCAATGGTTGGCTAGATGGAATGTGCAGGAGCACAGGTGTATACATGTGCAAACAGAGGCAGATCGCCATAGCTTGAGGCAATATCTTGACGCTTGCTTCCTCAGCAAGCTTTGGGATGCCAATGATGTCAAGACAGCACACTACCAGCGCCACATAAATCCTGCATTGGAACGAGGCCCGCAATGCTACCTGCGTACCCACTTGCCCATGAAAAGGCGCAGACTCATTGCCTCCATTCGCACAGGGGCACATCATCTTCGAATTGAGACGGGCAGATGGATTGGTGAGCCACGCCAGGACAGGCTTTGTCAATGCTGCCAAATGGGACTCATTGAGGATGAATCTCATACCCTTCAAAGTTGCCCAGCATATGATCAAATTTGGACGCACTATGCTGAGTTGGTCAGGCCTGGCCAGCCGTTACATGTGACATTGAGCACAGCATCCGTATGGGTGCTGGGATCATACCTTCAGGAGGTTATGGACATGCGAGATCAGCTATTCCCCCGGGCACACACTTGTACAGTTTGACAGCATTCTTATTACTGCCACGGTTTTTCCCTCAAAAACCCTTCGGGGCGGGGGTTTTTAACCCGGACAGTAATAAGTTTGCTGCGCTCCTTATGGGTCCCATAGGCCGATTGGCCTCAGTGGACGATAAAAAATCATTCTCATTCTCATTCTTATTATTACAAGTTTTGGGTTAATTCTTGCGGGCATGGATTTTTAACTATATGAAGTACAATCTTATGTTTTTTTGGAGTGTTCATAAGTTATATCAACTTCAAAATCTAATAGAGAATTTTCTATACAGAATTTAGGACAAAATTATATGTTAAAATGCTCCAAAATCACCACCTGTAAGTATCACGAGGGTAATGAATGATGCATTCTTCTTATATCTACATAGAAAATTACTCTATCAACTTGCATATAGTGTAATTAGGGTTTAACAATACAATTAACTAGATTTAAAGATGATGTAGAACCATAGGATTAACACATTAGAGATTAAAATTTTGAGTTAATTCCAAAATTATAGGCTGAAAACTCATCATTTACTAGCTAGTGATGTTTATTGATGAATGAAAGTGAAGATCACAAAGTTTAAGTATAAGAATAAAAAATTAAACCATTTGACCTTTGGTGCGTCTTTCTCAGCTTTATAGAGAACACACTACATTTCTCCAAATAGGCCTTTCAAATAGTTCAAAATATGACAAGGGTCATATATATAGGTCCCCTATGTAGGTTGTGTGGCTTTCTTGCAAAAAAAATACGGAGAAGCATGGTTATTTTTTACTAGTATAAAACTAGTATATCCATTGCTGCTACAAAGCATTAGAGTTTTAGTAGAATAATGTTACAAGTAGGTCATCTTTTATGTACACTATATTTTCATGAATGCGAGCCTTCCTTTGCAATATAACTCTCTATTTTCATATTGAAATAACATATTATTTGAAAGATAGGAATATAATTAAGCATGAACCATTTATGGTCCATAACTAGACCAATTGTATAGAGCATATATCTCTCACTAGCCCTATCCATTTTGTCCCCATAATGATACCATGGTTTCTTACCTTTAATAATATAATTTTTAAAAGGTGTAAGTGGAAATCCATGTAGATTCAATTGGCGAATAAATACCCTATAAATCCACAGTTGTTTGTGCTTAAACATTGCCCTCAAATTATCCAAGCTCGTCTAACCAAGAACTGTACGCATAAACTACATTCTAAAGTTGAGATTAAAACTGATCAAGATGTTGCCTCTATTAATTTTTAAACTTCCAGCCCTGTGGACCAATAATGATCTGCAAGTGGAGCTGCACGTAGCAGTCTAACTTGACTTTTTATAGTCATAAACTTCCATATTTTTCTTTGAACTTTTTTGCATTGTTTTTATGATATGGGACATTTTGAGAATATGTTTTTTCAAAGTCACGTCTCGAGGCATAAATCTAGAATAAACATAGAAGACATATTTGAATTTGATGCTATAAAATTTAATCCAAATCTCAAGGTTATGATCAACAAACATTTTCATTACCAAAGTAAATCAGAAGCTATTTATATCCCAAAATTCAACTTCAGATCAATTAACATAAGGAAGTTATTGATTTTTAATGGACCTATGGATCACTAATGGGCTCAGGTACAGAAACCTTTCTTGATTTCTACCATGTCTTTTGCTTTTTTAATGAGCTTGTTTTTGCATTGGTTTCATATCATTTTGAACTTTCATATTATGATTTTTTGGAGGACATCATAGAGTAAGTTTTGCTCTATATGGGAAAATATTAATTATTATTACAAGTTACCTAAAATTGAGATCAAAAGTGAAAGTCCAAACATCAAATTCAAGGCCACCCAACATTTTTATGGAATAAAGAAACTTGTCAATTGCTTATATATCAAATACTAGCTCAAAATGCATTTCCTTGTAAAAGTTGTTGTATTTAAAGTACAACTGCCTTCTGGGAACCATAATTGGTTCTGAGGAGGCAGAAAGCAGTTTTGACCCTGTCATGTTTGAATGGCCCTATCTTTCTTCACAGACTTCGGATTGACATGTGGTGTTTTGTGTCGTTTTCCCTATCTCGTATTGAAAAATATCATGGTAATCAAAAAATTTGAAAAAATCGTTTTGTCGAGATAGTTTTACTTTATGTAAACATGAAGCTTTTGGTACTTGACCCCCTCCCCCCTGAGTTTGCTAGAGCATAACTTACAAGAATGGAAGTGTATATATTTTTAGGTATTTTTATAGTGGACCATGACTGCCAAGGGTTCGAATAGATTTTGTACCATTGATTTTATATGAATTTTAAAGTGAACACTGCAGATGGACCATTTCTGGTCCATCACCTGACCACTCTAGCGTTAACTTCTTCCTAAGTTAAGCTTTCAAGTTTTGTTAAACCCTCCTCCCCCCCTCCTTTCCAATATTCTAAGCTAAGTTCTATAGGATTTTTATTCGGCCAATTACTGACAGATTTAACTAGATCATTCGAGAGGACTTTCTAGATATACACGAGCATCTATCTATTTCTAGTTCTGCTTAGAAAACTTCAATCTGACAAAGATCTAAAAACCCTCTCAAACTATTACACTCAAGGCTCCTAGGGAAATCAACCCACAAAGCTCCACAGAAACTTGAAATTGCGCTCCGATACCAATTTTGATACAAACTGCAAACTCAATCCAGCATCTGCAACAACATTCGTTAGGAAATAAGGCAAATAGACGCAAATCCACCTCTTAAGGGCAAAGCTCACCACCCAATCGGGCTATCCTGGGCAAGAGAACCTTTAAGAAAGACTGGATCTTGGAAGAAGGGAAGGTTTAGGGAAAACAATTTAACCTCTAGAGAATCCTCAATCTAGAGAAAACACAAATTCAAGGAAAGGCTGGGCTTGGGAATGGCTTTGGCAGGAAATTGGAAAATCATAAACGATTGAAGGCTTCTCCAAGCAATCAATCCACATCACTGAATGTATGCTAAGATTCATCAAGATATAAAATCAAAATTGGGAGGTTTATCTGGATTGAAGGCTCTAATAGTTAATCTCAAGAAGCTGTGGTTGCCAAGCTACTGTGTCGGTCGAGATGCTGGTGCAATGATTCTGTCCGCATCCACCCTTTTATACATGCCAACCTTTTCCTAAAGGTTTGATGCCTTATTTTTAGATAAAAGGCTTTTGCCCTTTATTAGGCGGCCCATAATAGTCAATTTAGTTACCCTAGATGTTTGGTTACAAGGCATGGATAAATAATTCCGACCTTTTTCTCTTTCTCTTGCTCCTATAGCCACTCCCCCGCACACTACCATATCAGAGTTGCTACCATTTTTTAAGGGCCTAAGCCAGAAAAAGACAAGCTCAAAAGATAATATACAAGTAAGCACCCTTTTCACAAAAGAAGCAACAACAATAACTATAGTGAAAGAACTTAATAGCTGATTTGTCCATTCTCTCCAACACCACCTATCCACAATGTCTTGCATTAATAATACATATGTATTTTGTTGTTAGTTAATAGAAATCTGCTTTCATTTTTTTCAATACTTACTGTCTACGAACAAATGAAGACAAATGGTATTGGTTTTTTCTCTATGGTAGACAAACACTACAAATACTTTACAAAACTCTTGTGTTTCTATTTTTGTTTCAAGGCCTCAAAGACATCTTAACCATTGATTCAAGGTTCACAAGATAAATTCCTTCATAGACATTGCCTCCTCCACCTTCTTTTGCTTGCATCCATGCTCTCTAGGCGTTCTGAAATCCTAGGCACCATGTAGCGCAGTTTTTCGCTGGCAAAACAGTTTCTAGCATAACTTTTGATCTAGGACTTTGTTTTAGGTGAGGCTTATTGCTTTGTAAAGCGCTCTCCGGGATCTTTTCGATGGTATATGATACGCCCATGTTTGATTAATTTTTCTGTGTCAAAACAGTCATGTTCCGGCCAGCTTTGGTAGGGTTTGCAGTATTGGATATTGCGTTACAGATCTTTTAGAATAAGACTTCACAAATTGATTTGGTTTGCTCTAGATTCTGTCCGCTTTTATTTAACTTTTGTATATATCCGCTTTGATTTCATTTAGAGAGCTTCACCATGACAGAAAGGCCAGTAATAAGGAGAGATTTGGTGTAAGGATGGCCAGGAAAAAGAAAAAGCCTCCTACTCATAAATCATTGTTCACACAGGACCCTCGTCCCACAAGTGCTCGGTCTAGCATACAGCTCCATGGTCAGGGGCAAGCTAATTCCAGTGTGATAATGGATTTGCCATCTTCTCTTTTTGGTCCCCAGCTGCCTCTTCGTATCGGCACAAGCAGGTCTGGTACATTTACCTTCCAAGATCGGGAGGATCTCCAAAGTGCTCTAGACCCATGGTTCGAAAATAGGGGAGTTCCTCCCCTAAAAATCCGCCCACTTGTGTTAAATTCCGGTCATCTTGAAAAATTTCCGGCAATTTTCCGGCAGGAAAATAAGAAATTTCCGGCATATTACACTAGAAAATGTACTAACATATATTTTTTCCGGAAGCCTCGAATACCTAGCGACATTTTTACTGGCTAGATGCATTGCTATTTTCGAGCCCTGTGACTAGACCTGCAAGTTCAGTATTTGCCGCCTACACTTCGTGACTAGGTACGACTCATTCATTCTGAGGAAGGAATGACGGCCACATCTATGATCGTGTCTATTGAGAGCTGGACACACTTATTACAGTTAATATATGCCTTCTTTCCAGACCCTAAAGCCCAGTATATGGGCACACGTGATGCCTCAGTACAGACACTAGATACAGAATTATAGCCACAAAAGAGATACTGTGTTGAAGCGGGAGTGCAGATATTGGAAAGGGAACATGTTGAGGTGGGAGTATAGACATCTCCACAATCCCAAGTGGACCAGGAGTCGCAGTGTCGAGCTAGTAGACAGGAGCAGGCTGCCTCAGTATCTTCTATTACCAGGAGCCTGAACTTGCGTATTATAGGGGTTGCAGAGGCAGAAGATGATGCCCATTCTGTGGATGCGGCTTTGCATTTTTTCACTGATGTCATGCATGTGAAGGTTGGTGGAGCTGTCTCCGCTACTAGGGTGGGAGCGGCAAGACCTGATCGTCCTCGCCATCTTTTGGTTTAGTTTCAAGACACTCTTAGTCGCTTACATGTTCTTCAGCATGGAAACCATCTCAGAGGGACTAGGTTCTCAGTACAGGAGGACCTCTCCCCTCTTCAATTGTGTAACCGTAAGAGGAGCTCTGCAAGGTGAGGGCAGCCTGCCTGCAAAAGAAATGGGTGGTGTATATGGGAGGTGCAACAATTATTCTAGACCAATGGCCTTTCAATCCTTGGACTGGCTATGTCTAGATAATTTTAGAAGCACAAAATTACCACTAGCATTAGCATTATCTTCTTCATGGTAGTCTTTTAATATTTGGTTATTGTGTTTGGTGATGGGGCCTAGTCCCCAGGTTTTATATGGGATGTTGCCCTTGCATGTACCGTCCCATAACCCAGTTGGGTTCCCGTTGACGTAAAAATTCATCTATCTATCTATCTCTTATATTTCCTTTCCTTCCTCAAGCCTGCACTACCGCTAGTCTTATTTTTTTTATTAAGTATGAAATTATTCTAAGTACAAATCACATCTGAAGGAATAATAATTTACCCCCCCCCCCCCCCTTTTCTTTTAAATTTTGAACATGTTTATATCTTTTCTCTTTTTTTATTAAGAAAGTTCTAGCAATTCTGATATTTATGCTACGTAATCCACACCAGACCTTGATTATTGTCATTTTTCTCTAAAATGACAAATTGTAATCCTTCCTCTACCATACATTTATCACAGTAACAAATTATAAATTACACTTCCATTAACAGAACAAAGTGTAACAATTCTAGAAACAAGAGTTTCATTACAGAAATAAGAATTTAACAAGATCTTAAACCATGATTACAGAAATAAGAAGCTCCACTACAGAAACATTACAGAAACATAACATCATTACCATCACCATACTTTCAGAAAAAATAAGATCTTAAAAAGATTATTAACAAAGTTTGACAGATCATCATGATCAACGTTTTAACAGAAAATCTAAAACACAAGCAATCAAGAGTTTGAATCTTTCCCCATTGCAAAACCTTTTTCCATTGCTGAAATAACGCAGCATCATCAAGACCAAAATTGAAAGTGCAACCATTAAAGGTCCTCTGATTGCTGATTGCAGGTGCTACATATTTTCCAATGGCTCTAGCACTATCTGAAAAATTCTTACTTAGCTCGCAATAGTAGGCATCATCGTAGTCATCTTCGTCGCTTGCTCCTTCACCAAGTGACCATAATCAAATTTTTTGCAACGTGACCATTGTGAGAGAAATGACAACAGGGGAAATGTTTTCTTTCAGACTTATCCTGCTACTACTTATTTTACCGTCTGCTAAATCTGAAACCCGCAATGCTAACGATAGAATGTTGGTGAGAATCTCTTTAAGGCATTTCCTAGAGTCTTCAACTCTAGCAATGTGATTCATAGAAATAAAAATGTTAAAAAATAACAACAGTAATACGACAATGAGAAAGAAGACGACAAAAACTAACCACATAAAACTTTTGCAGATGTTTGAGACTTAGGCCAAGTGACAATATCCGTACAACAAGTCGGGTCATATCTATAATAAATTTGAACATTAATAAAGCAACAATCACAATTAAAAAACAACTAGACAACTTACTTTTTATAAGATGCCGCAGACCTGTGGTGCATAACTCTCATTCCATCGATAGCTGTAGTGTCAATAGTAGCAAGTTGAGAATTTCTGTTCTTTCTAATCCTTTCACCATACTTTACAAGCTCACCTCCATCATCATGCTCTAATATCATATCACAGTCCTTAACTGCATGAAGTTCAGTTCCTTAACGGCTCAAATCCCAAACCTCGCCAATATATAATACAACAACCTCTTCATATAGCCCATTGGATGAGTTATCTGGTGATCAATATTAGCCAAAATTTCGCTCTCAATAGCAAAACTAATAGTAGGTGCCTTCTTTTTTGGCATGTCATAGTTTCCACTCTCCCTCATCTTTTTTATCATGCCAATAAAGGCCTCCCTACTTTGACTAAACAAATGATCAGTTAAAATGTTGAAAGGAGACTCATGCATTCCAGTTTTCAATATCCTTTTCTCTTGCTCCCTTCTCACAATTCTATGTATAGTTCTATAAAGAAAGCCTAACCTAGAAATAGAAACCATAGTTAAAAATTAAACATTAACAAATATTGAACTCATAAAAACAAGTTCCATACTTACTTTGATGGCGAATACAACTTCTTATCCCTCTTCTTCTTCACCTGATAGAAACTCAAATTAATCTGTACTACAGGCCTGCAATTAATGCAACTATAGACCTAAATTAATGCATTAACAAAATGTTACCAAGCATGAACATAACATTAATATGAATTTACAAATTAAGATGCATTAACGGACCTAACTTAATGCAAACATGCAAACATCCATCCTTTGCAAACCTAACTTAATTAGAACATACAAACAGATTACTTGGATAATGAACTTTGCAAGCATATCAACTCTCTAAGAGGTAACTTTTCAATAGGGATACTTGCATCACAATGCAAAAAAATCAAATGGTGAACTCATCTGTTTGTGTCTTGAAGCGCATGCAAGCAACAAACATCAGATTTCACAACCGTTCTATTTCGCAAAAGACTCACAAATGATATCTCTTCAAAAACGAGATATATAAATCCAAGACAAGATATGATATTCTGATGTGCATGAGGGAGACAGCCAAGGATAGCAAGCTTTTATTATGACGGCTATGAAGAACCACCAGCGAAAATTTTAGTGGCCCCGGCGTGCCATTTGGCCACAAATTACCGGTTCAGGCAAATTACGACGGCCGGCTTGAGTAGGATGCCTTACCTATAGACTGCCTACAGATTCGCCATTCCGTGGCACTTTATTGCATATTACGACATTAGAATGGCCAATTAGATTTTTGCTAATTGGAATGGTATCGACCTTGGGGCCAATTTAGTCCCAAGTGAGAACTACATATGCTTATAGAATGGCCATTTAGGCCACTTGGCCAAATCCTGTAACGCCTTACTTTCGCCAAATCTTAACTCATTAAGAAAGAAAGAAAGAAAGAAAGCCTTTTTAACATCACACCACTAGGCAGCATCCAAATGGACATGTGACCACACACCACACCACATTGCTTGGTTGGGCCCTGCCCCCAACCACTTTACATTGCATCTATTGGGTTTGATCCCCAACAGTTCGGAGTGCGACTTTGGGTGGCCTCTAACTCAGGACCTCCCATTGTTAGGACTAGTGTCCCACCCCCATAAATTCGCCACTTATGGGGGGCCAACATTATTAGAAATTTTTATTCCTAAATATATCTACCAACTAAGAATAATTCCGCTCTTTTGGAATATTAAATGTCAAGGCAATTTTGAATACTCTTTACCAAGACTTCGGCATCCGATTTTCGATTCTCTCTACCAGCAGTCTGTGCATTATTGAAATACATGGGGTATGAATTCAAATACATAAAACATGTAACTTAAACACGTTTATATAGGGTAGCGACTTCTATGTTTGGCCAACTAGCTCTATATTTAATAAGGTTCTAGCTGAAAATCGCAACTTGAGCTACACATTGTTAGATATTCGGTTCACAAATCGCCAATTGGGTTGCAACCACATTAGAAAAAAATAGGAAAAATGGCCAGTTCAGGCTACACTTTTGTGGGCATATTTTACAAGGAATGGCCAATTCATTATACTTATACAAAATTATAGGTCCCTTAAAATTTTCCCTGAGAACCACTATTGATGCTCATGCAGAAAAGAGGAGTTGATGCAGGAATGATCATTAAGATGTGTAATACTAAGTTTATTACAACTCATGTCAAGTCCCTTTAAAATCTCTAATCAAGTCTTCATCGTGAAACTTTCAACTTAATGTTGAAGGCTGAGGATTATGGTTTTGTACAACACAGATATTAAGAATTGAAAGACCAGTAAGATGCTGAGTTCAATGTTTTTAAATGAATAATATGCTGAATTCAATGTTTTGAAATCAATAATACCCGCCACTTTATCATAGCTAAAGCTGACATGGGCAATCTTTAGATGCAGGCTTTACAAATCCTAAAAATAAGCATTTCTGCCCTTCAGGGAGAAAAAGGGCCAGCCTGTCTTTAATGCTACCATGACTGAGCATTTGCTTGGATGTAATGGTGCAAGTGACCCACATATAGCATTGCAGAGGATAAGTGAAGCTATTGATAGTGGCAAGGGCTTACATATGTTATTTAGATATGTAGATCTTAGCGAGATTATTCATGCCAGTTAAAAGCGTTACTTGCACAAGTTGAGCTCATGAACTAGGAGATAGATGAGAAGCCTACACTAGACGTAGAAAAAAAGGAGCTGTTTGTGATAAGAAGCAGGAAGAATAGATTTTTCAGAGATGGTGGCACGGTAATATACTGGTAATGATGCAGGAATCTAGGCTATTTCTTGCATGTATGCTGAAATGGCTAGCTTTAATAAGTTATTTTATTTCAAAGCATGATCTATTGATGACTTCTATAGAAATCTGAACAGTAATTGAATCTATAGATTATGAGAGAACTGGCATTGCTAGATAGATTGCAAGTTGAAACAAGACGAGACTTAATGGGTGTCTATTGGAGACCTTGATCTATAACTTTTGTCATTATACGCATTCACAAGCTAGGTCTACGATTTCACTACAATTTAAAGGAAGGAAGGAAGGAAAGAAGGTATTTTTATCGTCCACAGAGACCAATCGGTCTATGGGATCCAATACAAAAGCGCAGCAAGCAGATTACTACACGGATTAAAAAACCCCTGCCCCGAAGGGTTTTCGAGGGAAAAACCGTGATAGCAATCAGCCTGCTGACAAACTGTTCTAATATATGAAATGCAAAAACACATAAATATATACACTCATGTACCGTACCCATAGTGCCTACTCAGCGAGCAGCCAGGCGGGGGCAAAGGTGGATGGCAAAGGTGGGCTCGCAGATCCAGTACCTCCTGAATGTACGACCCCAGAGCACGTACTGGCGGTGTGTTCATCAGCAAATGTAGGGGCAAGTCCGGCCGTACTAAGGGAACGTATCTGGCCCAGATCTGACTGAATGCTGGGCAACTCTGGAAAGTGTGAGACTCATCCTCAATGGCACCCGTTTGACAGCACTGACAGAGCCTGTCCTGGCGGGGCTCCCCAATCCACCTGCCCGTCTCGATGCGGAGATGATGGGCACCTGTGCAACCCATATATGCACCTCCCCAGCTAAGTCGCCTCCTTTATTTGCCATATTGCTTTAGCCATGCATTACCATATTGAAATTACAGGGATAATATGAATTCATAGCATTCAAAAATACCTACAAGGTCTTTCAAGCCACCGTTTTCTCGCATCCTTTCTCTCATCATGAATTCTGTTCATGCAAGCTGCCAGTTCCGTCGCATATTCCTTCGAGCCTGATTAGACAACAAACATTGAATTCAACATCTTTTTTTTCCTCTACTATTTGTCGCTTTCAATTTGGCATATACTTCTCTCATTCCTTTCAACTATTCCATCTAAGCCATTAATTCCATATATTCACAAAATATACACAGAGCCGCCTAAGGTATGCCCTTCGGGCAACCCAAAAACGAAATATTGTAAATCTAGGGCATCTTAAATAATTATCAAAACTTTTAGAAGGTGTCATAAAATTCGTCAAAACATAAAGACATTTCGTAATTTTTCCCTTTGAATATGTAGAATCCTCCTTGCCGCTTTTACTCAATCCTCCATATAAATGGTATAAGAGCACTCATGGCATAGTATGTGTATCATTTATATGAAAAAACATTATATCATTCATATGATATGAAAGGCATTAAAAAGGTCACCTTGGGATGCTTCTATCGGAAAGAATGTATTGAATATTCATATCACATGATATTGAATACTCATGCTATTAAGAATGCGCGGCAACACCATCAATAGAACCCATTGCCCCTGTTTAATCCTGTCCATGTTAGAGCACTATTCAATCATTGCTCCTGTTTAATCCTGTCCATGTTAGAGCATGCTCTTCGTAAACAAACCTGTTAAGCCCAACCAAACTATTTCCTTTTTTTTTCAAAGGACCAATTACATTAGAGGATGTTAACCTAATTCTTGCATGCAAAAGATTACATCCTGATTGCACAAAGGCAAAAGCTAAATTAAAGCAATTTCCTGGCATAAAAACAGGTCAAAAGTTTAGTAAATGTCCACAAAGAGTGAACCTAAGGAAAAAAATCAATTGTATGAATCGAGCTCTTTACAACCCAATTTACAAATGTACATAATCAATGCCAAGCCGTTCCCTTGATGTGGCAATCTTAGTAACTCTTATGCTTTTGAATTGGCTATAACAAATTGGTAAATATTTTGCCGTTGCCAAACAAAATACATATGCAAAACCTTGGACAACAGACTGGATATATCTATATTCATGTCCATTCAATACCTTTTCCGCCATCCACAATTGGTGAACTGAGGGCAAGGAAAAATTGAAGCCTCCAGATGACCCAAAGGTGGTCCCACCTGAGCTCAACAGAATCTACTATACAAGACCATGCCATGGTATCAACAAAATTGGAATACCAACGCCAGTGATAGACATTGATGATGCTTTCAAACAGAGAAGAGAAAACGAAGATCCTCAGTTGTCAGACGACTTCTTTGGCTATCCCCTCCATTTTCTCCAAATGCAGAGGCAACCATTTGCCTTTTTTTTTCCTGCTCGCATAGCACACAATGTATGTTCCCTGCTTATAATCTGTGTAAAAATGTGCTCAAGAAAATATCCAGCATACCTGCAATGCTAAAATTCGATCTTCGATTGTGTTCTTTACTGTGAAACGGGATACATGGACTGTCCGTGTTTGTCCAATCCTATGAGCTCGATCAATAGCTTGATCTTCTGTTGTCGGGTTCCACCACACATCAAGCAGAAGCACATGGCAGGCAGCTACCATGTTTAGACCCAAGCTTGCTGCTTTAAGAGACATGATCATCACAGTCACCTGCAAGTCACTTCAAACATAACTACTCCAGTAACAAAAAACATATAGACTGCTGAGACTTTCCCATTGAGGAGAATTTTGAAGACCAAACCAATTTATTGATAGGTAAATACCTTGGGGTTAGTATTGAATTCTGATACAGCATTGTCCCTGTCTGAAACAGTCATTGTGCCATCCAGCCTTCTAAAACTTAAGCCAGCACATTTTAACGGAGTTTCAAGGAGATCAAGCATGCTTGTCCACTGTGAAAATACAATCGCCTTCTCAGTTCGCACCTCATTAGTAATGTTACCCTCTCCCATGCCGTCTGAACCATTTGGATCAGGACTTATCTTTGGTAAGGAAAGTATTATTCTCATTACTGCCTCAATTTTAGATGAAGTTTTCCAACTTTGGCCTCTTAAAGCTAATGCTAACTTCTTTTTGCCTGCAGGCTTTGAATTACCAGTAGCAGTGCCCTTGAGAGCAGCCAACGAGTAGAGAGAGGACTGGTTCAAATGGACACGACATTTCGGGAACGGGCAGGTCGAATCATCACCAATAGCGAGTTTTTCCGATATGCACTGTCGGCAAAACACGTGACCACAAGCACTAACAACTGCTTCCTCAGGTGCATCCTGACAAAAAACCGGGTTAAAAAGTTGGATCCTGTATATATAAATTATGTACATATAAAGTACAAACAACTAGCAAAAGAAAGAATGAGCAGGAGAGAGAAACACAAAGTGTTATGCAAAAATAAGGCTTTACATCACAATTTAGGTAGCAGAAAAAGTGTAAACTTACAAAAAGAAATACTACTTATCAAATGCAGTTAGAAAACCTTACAGAGCAAATTGTACATGGTGCTTGATTACTTTCCAATATATGCTGAAGGTGAATTTGTTGTGATGCTGGAAGCTTCTTCATGAATTCCACTGCATGAGTTTCCATAACTTCTGACTTATCTTCCGCCACAAGAAGTGGATGATCACATGCTTGCCGTAAACGCAAAAGCATCCATAAAATGTTCACATAATTGCTTTGGAGAGTACCCTCTTCTGCATATGCCTGAAAAAGTTGATTAAGACTTAATATCTGCTCAGATTTCAATCAACATGTACAGAAACCTCCAGTTACCTCAAACTTCCTCCGTGATTCAGCTTCCAGCTTAGAGTAAAACTCACGCTCATCATCAGTAAAATCTGCCTGTTGAAGCTTCACTATCCTTGCAGGCAAGTTCACTATAGGCTTCCCATCAATTAGACAATCTGTAATACAATGAGCAGGCAAAACCTTTTAAACATTTGCTTCAGAAATTTAAGGAATACTAGGACATAGTAAATGGTAAACAAAAAAGAGATATACTCTTGGTGCGACGAAGCATGATTGCTTGCAGCACGCCTTGAAGCTTTTTGTAACCCACAGCAGGATTCCGGACTATTGGCTCTTTTATTTCTGCCCTAAAAGACTTGTATGCGTCTAAAGGATCAAACCGTAGAAAGCGAAAATAGCTGTACAAATCATCAATTGCATTCTGAATAGGTGTCCCAGACAAGCACCATCTTCTTTTTGCTCTTAGACCCCAGCATGCACGAGCCACTTGTGTTCTACAGTTTTTAATGCTTTGGGCTTCATCTAGAACTACTCTGAACCACGAGACTCTTGATAAAGGTGCAGCATCAGACAATAAATTTTTATCATCTGCAATTTTGTTTCGTCCCTTCATCTTTCCCTTCTTAGAATCTTCTGTTTTCTTACCAATAGTCAATCCATAATGATCCAGACTTCTCCTGTCCTCATCTTTTTCATCCGGCAAAGGTTGTTTCGGGACTTCCATGGTAACAATTGAATAAGTTGTCAACACAACATCATGCCTTGCAAGCTCATCTGGATCCTTGGTCCTGTTGCTGCCATGGTAAATAAGAATGGAGAGATCAGCTGCAGGTGTGACCTTCTGCCTCAGTTCATGTGCCCATTGCCTCAGCACACTTGTCGGGCATACAACAAGTGTGCCTGCCATAGGTCTACGTTTGCTTGATAACTTCAGATCCTCATCTTTTACTTCATCCATCTCAGGTTCAATACTTTCAATCATCTTCCTTGTTGGAGTATTTGAAAGATAGTCATCGTCTTCTTCATCAAGATCAATAGCAGAAACCTTTGATTCTGGTGATGCGTAATTCCCCTCACTGAATTTGTTAATTGGTGCCCGTACCTTAAGGATAAGTGCAATTGTAGACACAGTCTTCCCAAGCCCCTGTTAAGACAAGACAACATTCAGCGGGACCAAGGGGCAACTAGCTTTCCGCAAACAATATAGAACTACCTGATCATCGGCAAGGATGCCTCCTGCACATTCTATTCTTTTTTCACACTTCTCCATCCATGCAAGTGCAATTTTCTGCAAAGCAGCACATAATGTTACAAAACTCAAACATGTTACAGCCATTGTCAAAAAAGAAACTAACTTGGTGCTTAAGAAGTGGAACAGCCATTAGGCCTTCCTCCAGACATGCTTCCTCTTTTTCGTCTCCTGAGAGCATCCTCTGTTATTTCAACAATTTAATCAAAAAACATATCAATGTCTGGACAAAGGCCACTCAACATAAATCATTGGCATGCAATAATACCTGCACAATGGTACGAAGGCTTTTATCCTCTCCAACCATCCCATTAGGCGGGTTACCACCAAAAGGGGGTGGTGGCCCATGTTTTATATCTAGTATGGACCCTGGAAGGGTTCTTTTCTCATGCTTTATCGCTTCATAATTGTATCCTCCTCCCGTTCCATAACCTACCCCCAATAGCCGGTGTGCAGATATGGTTTGTGTTGGAGTTAAAAATGTCTTTTCCATTGCCCTTAGGTGCATAACAGCAGGTGTTGTTGGTCGTTCCAGTCTTTTAGATGATTCAAGTTGCCAGTCTGTCATTTTCCGCTTGCCATGTAGAGACGGACCCAGGGACACTTTGCAATCCTCATCGTCCTCAAAATCTTCATCACTATCACTATCTATCTCTATAATTGTACCCTTCAAGCTATTGCTGGTAGTGCCATTTCGTATACTACTCTTTGCCAGCTTGCTCTTAGAATTCAGGGATGATGATGATGTCTTGCAGTCAGATGCTAAAACTGACCCATCGCTTCGCCTGGGTCTCTCATAGTCAATCGTATTGTTCACGGTCTCTGCATCTGAATCATCATCTAAACAAGCCACCTTTTGTGCAGAGGTGGTTGAACAGGATAGTTCGCTTCCATAATCTGCTATATAAATAGCAAAGTTAAGAAACAGTTCATTGTTGCTCGGCAAGGAAGATGGGCAAATATATACCAACCTTGATCGTGCAAAGACTCGTGTTCCTCTTCATAATATGAACCTGGTTGCATTCCTGATGCTTCCAGGGTCCAGGCTGAACTCCCAAGATCCAAGGTAGTGCCTCCAGCTTCCTGATAATCATTGTATACCATGCGCCCATTGGTGTCCTGATAGAAGTCTTCTGTAGCTCGTGGTTGTAAAAAGTTATGCTCATATATGTGACCTGCCAAATCTCCTGTTTCAGCTACATCTTGTGGCGCATTACTGCCCTCAAATCCATTGTACTCATAACCAGCTATATCCAGCTCCTCTGGAATGGTATGGTGAGCATGATCCTCCAACTCCCTAACTTGAAAACCACCCATGGTCATCTCTTGTGGCATAGTATCTTCAACTTGCTGTTGTGGCACTTGACTTGTCTGCAGTAGAAAATACGATGTTAACCGCGTTATATTATGCATGCTTTGCATGTTAGGTCTAAATATAAACTATTATCAAAAGTTTTCAATCTAATACAATGTAAACTGATTCCAATTTCTTCCAATTTACAAGGAAATACCGAGCATAAATGACCTGCAAGGAAGGGCCTGGTTCACTGAGAATCCTCCAAAGCGCATCCCATTCCATGTCTGGTTCATCGTTATCTCGCAATTGATCAATTCCCCCATTTGAAGATATGCCCAAAGATTTATCATCACCCTTGCCATAGCCACCACTGCTATCACCAACTGCATTAGACAATACGGCGCCATCGAATTGCATGATCGAACCTTCAATCTTATAATCCAAACCACTACAATGTTCCGAAACCTCCTTTCTGTCTTGCTGCAAGTTCTGGCAAAGTATAGTTCCCATCTAATCTACAAATCTCATTTAAAATCCTACATATAAAAACCCAAGAGCCCAGAAGGTCAGATGGGGTCGGCAACCCAAAAAGCAACCCAGAGAACCCTAAATTGTACCGACGGAATTGTAGAGGAAAAAAAGGCGAAGGGAAGTGGAAGAGGGAAGTAAAGTAAAGGAAGGGATTCTGGGATAGTTCTACGATCGCGGGCCGACTAGTCTAGACTGGGCAGCGGCCTCTTCTCCTACGGCGAATCATCTAGGCTAAAGCTTTACGGGGTCCAAAACTCTTCTTTACTGTGCTTTCTATGCAATTTCTTTACCTAAAGCTTAGTCAGCCACGCGTCATCCACCCAATGGCCACCTATTTGCCAAATCAAACACCTTAGATCTTTACACGGTCTAAAATAATATATGGCGTGTTGCACTCCATAATTAATTTTGATAAAGCATTAATCTTGGTTGACTATTTATATTCCGTGCTAACTCATATATTCTCCTTGTTAATTACTTATTTATAATTACTTATTTAACAATACGGAGAATTACTTGATTACTTGTTCACCATCTAAGTAGTCTAGTAATGTGGAGCGCTTTAAATATAGGATGCGGTCATGTTTTAAACCACATCATGTCCGGACTTTGTCATGTTAAAGCCACATCAAGAGAGAGAGAGAGAGAGAGAGAGAGAGAGAGAGAGAGAGATGTCACTTTTGTGGACAGTGCAATTCTTGTAATGTAAGGCTGGTTTAAACATGACCACGTCCTGATATTTATATGAATTATAATGACTTTAGTCACTTCTTTAACTGGGAATAGGTCTCAAGTCCTTGTAGAGGGGGGCTAACGTGAGGATAGCAAATGGAATAAGATTCTACTTTTTCCATATTAAATCTAGGTTTATTCATTCCATATATAAAGCAGTATCATTTTTGTTCTTAAAAAAAAATAGGAGGTAATTTTTCTGGGCTGAGCACAGCCCTGGCCCTGACACGTATGTGTCCATTGCATTTTCCAATTCTAACAAAAAGAAAAATCTTCAGCCCGCCACATGCCACAGCCAAACTGGTATATTCTCTTTCTTGCTCCTCAAGCAATCTCTCCGGTGGCTATTTACATTCCTTGCCCTGCAAGCCCTTTCCCCGCCTTTCTCAAATCTTTGGTGGGGTGGAGTTGTGGTTGAGGGGGGATGCAAAGCGCAGACCATGGCGACTGCCGAATGGCCTTGGCGGAACTCGGCCTTGAGGAGTGGCAAAGAAGAAGCGAGGTTCGGCAATAAAGAAGCGCGATTCGGCGGCAACAATGGCTATGCCATGCCTATCATAGGCCTTGGCGTATGATGGGCAGATCTGGGCGCTCCATGAGCTCATCTTCCATGCTCTTCGACCGGGCTACCGCCATTTCAATTGTGCGGGTTTGTCTCCATCCCTTTCCTCAAACACTTTCAAATCTGCGACCTTGCTAGGCGGATAACTTAATGCTTTTATGTGAGATAAACCCATTCGCGGCCGCTTATCCGTACTCTGAATCGTGCAGAGGCCATATCCGTACTCTGAACTGTGCGGGCAAACCGCCTCCGAGTCGGATTTATCAATCCATGGCTGCCCGGAGTCCATGCTACACCGAGAGACCCCTTTGCGTAATAACTATGTCTACAGCCGCAAGAGACATAGAAAAATGTAAGAAGGAAATGACCACGAAGAATTCAAGCCTTGCAGCCCCTTTCAACGAGAACCCTTTTATAACCCATGAGCAAATGGTTCTGTTTACTTTTGCTACAAGCGGACTCCAAATCGCCATCCTCCATAGCCAACCAACGTTATCCTTGCTCCTGCAAATCCCTAGCTTTAGTGGGTAAAATAGTTTAGATTTCCCAAAATTTCGGTTTAGTTTTTGCAATTTCCGGCCCGGGACCTCTGCTCATTATTCGATTGATGATTTTCATGCTTAATCTTGCATCATACTGGTGGCCAGACTTCGCCCAACAAATGAATTTGGCCTCAAAATTCTTCTTAACCCTTGTCCCCACGGTATCCCCAAGTTCGCAAATTCAAGCAAAGCAAAGACTAAATTGGAAATTGGACAGATTCCAAAGATGCGATTGAATTAGAATTAGAAGCAAGAGCGAAGGAAGAAGCACAAGAAGAATAAGAAGCGGATTGAAGAGATATGAATATCTGCAATGGCACGGGGCATGCAAGCACTCATTTGGGGGACCCAAATGACCATGGCCAACAAAACAAAGCACCCATCACAGGATTTTGGCCTACTGTGTTCTTATCCGGTAGCTAAAATTTGTTTGTGAGAGTCACAAAACCCCACCACGAAATTGATTAAAAAAAAAGGGAAGTCGCGAAGTCCCAAGCGATCCGTGATCCCGTGATCCGGCCCATAGCCATGGCGAGAGCCATAGCCATAGCCTTCTTGAGCCTTCTTATTCGCCAGATCCCGGGCCCACATCGGGGCCGTCAAGGCCGTCTCTGTTGGTCGCTCCCGTTCGCGTTTTACCTATATCAAATTTATTTCTCTTTTTTATGGGAGAATGTTTTAAAGGACGCGGTTCAGATAAAGGATAACGATTAAAAGAAGCCAAATGGATAACATATTGTTTGTGAAATAGTAAAAGCCAACACGAACTGCTCTCTAACTAGAATAAAAACCTCAACACGCCTCCATGTAGTTACAAGAAACAAAAGATCCAATAATAAGAGGAATCCAAAATATAAGATTTGTCAAAGAAAACCAAAATGGGGAGGAATTCTAGAATGCTGAGATAAAGGTAACGTATTTTGTGGCAAGGCCCTTGAAACGATTTTGTCGCCCACTAGATCTACTGCCATAGCCAGCCAGCGATGTTTTGTAGCGGTGTCGATTAAAGAAAATTGGTTAGCTAGTTGCTCTGCACATATATATCTGATCTATATATGTTCTTATGTTTGTCGCGCTTATCCGACCGTCCGTTCGAGATCCGACGGCTCACGTGGATTTGGGACGTATCCTACGGCCCAGATGGCCTGGGAGTTTACATATAATATGTGTACCGCGGTCCTACGGTCCAGATTGATCTGATCTTGGCCGTCGGTCCGAGATCCGACGGCTCACATGGCTTGGGGACACATCCTACGGTCCACGTGGCTTTGGGAATTATATGTAATAGATCCTACGGCTCATATTGATTTTATATGATGAGATCTTGATCGTTGATCGAGTTTAAGATCCTAAGGCTCATATTGAATGCTCGTTCCTTAAGGAAAGGCTTTTAAAATTTTTTATGTTATTGGGGTGATTCGAACCCTGGTCCTCAACCCCCCAAACCCCCCACTCTAACCACTAGACCAAGCATTAATTCTATGAAAAATTTATGTTTCAAATATACTTAAGGGTAATGTTTTAATTAAGATAAAATAGACTATAATATTCTAGGATGTTTTGAAACTTTCAAAATGTTCCAGAAAGTTCTAAAATGTTCTAGAAATTTCTAGAATGTAAGGGAATCCAGAAGAATTAAAGGGAATATAAAGAAAATCTCATAAGTTGTAAGAGAATCTAGGAAAATATACAAGTCTAACGGAATCTCTTAAAATCTAATTGAATCTAAGGGAATCTTCATAATATCTAAGAGAATGTAAAAAAATCTTGATGAAATCTTAGAGTTTTTTTAAGATTTTGCAAAACGCGACAATAGAATGTTCTAAAATGTTTCATAATAAAGGTGTACAATATAAATCTTGAAAAAAAAAAAATATTCTAGATGCTCAAGGCAAGCGCTTTAGTCTAAAAATAGAAAATGTTTTAAAAATGTTGCACAAATCCAAAATAGATTATTTTAGAAGGTTTTAAATGCTCATGGGTTTTTAAGATTTTGCAAAGATCGACAATAGAATGTTCTAAAATATTTCATAATAAAGGTGTACAATATAAATCTTGAAAAAAAAATATTCTAGATGCCCAAGGTAAGCGCCTTAGTCTAAAAATAGAAAATGTTTTAAAAATATTGCATAGATCCAAAATAGATAATTTTAGAAGGTTTTAAATGCTCATGGGTAAGCACCTCAATCAAAATAGAAAATTCTAAGAGAATCTAGGAGAATCCAAGAGAATCTCAGTAGAATCGTTGGTTATCTAGAGCACTATAGGGCCTTACATCGTAAGAACATGCTAAAACTGGAACAATGCGCCGTAGGACGTATTAATTTTCTTGTATATATATATCTTGAATAGTTGTCCAACAACCTGAACTCAAAGCAACTCATAACTCAAAGCAATTCAGGAAATGTTTTGGATCATTGATCCTCTTGATGACTTATAGGTACCTATTAGATCAGCCCCATTCAAAATTGATAGCTCTGGAGCAATGGAGCTACTTAAAGATCAGCTACTAAACATCTAGATAGCCACTTTATGTTTTTTCATCTCCATTAATAATGGCATCATTTACCATATTTTTTACACCTAGATAAAAATTAAATAAATTCCAAAGACTCAGATCATTACTAAAGGATGGGACCAAGGATGCAGGTTCAACTCCTGCAGGTTCTAGCACGTGGATACGGGATGATGATGAGACACTCCTTTTTTTTGATATCTCAGTGAAGAGAAATGCTCTTTTGATTTAATGCAAAACATCTTCAGTAACAAGTCGTTATGATCAATATTCTTCTATCGTGCAGGTACTGAAAACAAGGCAACAAAATGCAGGTTCAAATCCTACATCTTCTAGCATGCATAGACGAGTTGGGGAAGAGAAACGTTCGCGGCGGCCGTAAGGCCGCCGCGATAAGTTTCTTGTAATAATAACAAGGTATCGAGACACTAAGTCATTGCCCCAACTATATAGGTGTAACACTCCTCGTGTTGCATGTACAACCTGGGACTGTTATGTATACAAGAATCACCTCATGTTGCAAATTCCGGGGTGGAAACAGTGCCGACGCGCGAAACGCGGAGGCACTGCTGACATCCCAGAATTTGCAGCTGGAGGTGATTCTTGCAATGTGAATGTAAGGTAAAAGCAATTTTGTGGGGCTAAATCCAGCAGAATGCTGGGTAGAATAGGAAGAATTGAGGGTAGAACAGCAGAATCGCCGGGGAAGAAGGAAAAACGGCGTGGTAAAAATTGTTGCTGCAAACGACAAAATGTTGTTTAACATTCTTTAAAAGAATGGTTGCCACATGGCAACACATTGTTGGCTTTCACAGCAGAATTGCTATTACCTTACATTTACGTCACCTTGCACATGTCACGTGTTCATGCGGACACCCTCCACGTTACAGATATCCCATATGTGATGGGCCTGATGGGTTAGCCCTCTAGGTAAACCCGAGATCCCATCGGGACTTGCATGAACACTAATAAGTTGCTATACGTGAGTTAAATGATGCAATGCTATAGATTCTTAAGTTCAAAACTCAAGGTAAAGAATTAAATCTGACGGCCCTGCCGGGTTAGCCCTCTAGGTAACCTGAGATCTCGTCGGGACTTGCATGAATACTGATATACGTGAGTTGAATGATGCAATGCTATAGCATTCTTAAGCTCAAAACTCAAGGTAAAGAATTAAATCTTTATTCCCAAACACTGAGCTCAATTCTCAAAAATATAATATCATGCTATATACAATGACAATGCGTTACCCTCTAAGGATCCATATATTAAGTTTATAAAACAATAACAAGGCCTTGCTAAAGGCGCACAAGATCTCTCAGGTTTTTAACTCAGTTGAGGCTTTAAAATGCATGATGATTCTTCAAGCCTTATGTTTATCTGCTTACACTATGAACACGTGGGGTTAGTTATAAAGACTAAGTGAGGATTTAAGGGCGCTAATAAATACCCAAGATATCATACACAAGCATCATACATTGAACGATACATCCATGAAGACCATCCTCATATAGAACAACTTATTGCAAGAGAGTCACATTGTGCAAAACCCACATGTTGTCAATATTTTGGCAGAGATCTTAAACTAGTTGGATTATACCCAAATACCTTGTTGAAAGTCCACACAATCTTTTTACTGTGCAGCAAAAGGGCTCTCTCAGAGCATACAATCTGCCCCATATTAATCATTTTTTCTTTTAAGTTTGTTTTTGAATTCTTTTTCATTGAAGTTGTGTTGAAGCGGCAAAAGCTTTGAAGAATGAGACTGCTCATGCAAAAGACAAGAAGCACTATGCTATGTTTGTTTTAAGAGGTTCCAATCGCGGATAAACAACTCTCAGAATATAAAGACACAGAAAATGGAAGTAGTATTCATTTGCATCTCGAAGTAAAGAATAGACAAATCCTCCCTGACGGTACATATCTAGTTTGATAGTTCATAAGGAATCGATAGAAATACTTGCATTCCCCCCATAAGGAAAGCTTATCATAGAATTCTATGACGGCCAATGTGCTATTTAAACAGATTACATGGTAAATCATCGTCTAAAATGTCTTTATAGAACTAAAACCATCATTACGTACCATGCCCTTACAGAACCATCCCTCCCATGAGGGATGATAAACCAATGGTCAGCATCGCACTCCAATGAATGAGATCATGCCAAGTATTGCACATGCACCTAAGTTCTGGAAAGCTCTAGAACCTCCTAGAAATGCCTGGTGTAAAGAACAAGAAACAACCGCGAGTCCAAGCCACTGCAAATGGACTCCGGCTCCTGAGAATATGCACGCATGCACCATTAATACATGTCTACATGTGAGAATTATCATCAGTATATCCAGAACTAGTATATCCATGTGCATAACCATGCAATTACATAATGTGTTTATCAAATCTTAACAATACTAGCTCATAACATCATCATACAAGCACGCGCATCATGAATATATACTTTAAATGCAGGCACAACTTTCATGAAACATTCAAGTACAAAACTTAAGAGACCGCATATATTAGCATATCCATACCGTATTCATTCTAGTACTAGAACTATAAATATTCCATCAATTGTCATTATAGCTATATCATTCAACATACAAGAAAACACTACAAGTATCTGGATGTGTCATCTAAACATTTACATGCCTAGTTTGATAGTTCACAAGGAGTCTATAGATTATCATAGGATTGTATGATAGCCAATACACTAGTTAAACAGATTACATGGTAAATCATCGCTTAAAATATCCCTATTGAACCAAAACCATCATCATATCTTACAAAAATATCCCCTCTATAAGGATGCAACATCATGTACTAGTGTGTCAATTGAATCTACTAGCTATATCATTATTCGTTAAGCAACCCAATTCTGTCATGAACCTATGTGAAAACAAGAGGAAATACGTAAGAAATACACAAAAAATACAATAAAGTTATGAAAGTACTTGTGACATCCCCTAACGTCCCCTACTTCCTCTACGATGCACACATCGTATCAGAAGGCGGAGCATTCCCCCTGTCAGCCAAACTAGCAGGGGCCATCCACCTGACACCACTCCCAGTGGAATGAGGATGTGTCATTCACCCGTCTCCCTTCGGGTCGACCTAGCTGCGGAAGCGTGATTAAACATGAGCACATAATAACAATACATCAATACAATCACTTCGAAGGGTGAACACATCATAATCATCACATATACAACAACATCAATATGAACAATAACAACAAAGGGGAATCCTACCCAGGGCTCAGACTCAAGGGGGTTTGACTGACGGCTTGGGCCTCCAGAAGTCATTGCAGACATAATTCATGGCAAATGGATTTGGCTGGCATAAGAACATGGATGAGGGTAGTCCACTCCATCCACCCCTCGCGTGCACACTTTGCAGAGTAGGTTGAAAAGTATTGGGGCCTGACCGTAGCCTGCCGGGTGCATAGCCAAAGGGGCTACTGCTGGGTTGCATCTCCCCAGTCCCGATGAGGAAGGAGGAGAGTCACCTCCCCTCCAGAGGCATCCATGCCCATCACAGGCGGCTAGAGGGCCACTGCTCGTATTCGACTTGAACCTCATTGAAGGTGACGCATCACCCAAGAGGTGTCGAGCTCATGCCTTGCCCACACTCAGTGGCAAGCCATTAAGCCTAGCCCGCTTAGACCCCCGGTAGGCTTTACACACCAGAGGGGTCAATCTGTGATGGGACAAGTTCCCCCTTGTCAACCGGTCTAGCCCCGCCACCCACAACCAGGCGGGCTCCTGTGCACGAGCCGCATGTAATTGGGAACTAGTAGGCTATCTAGGATCATATGCTACACAGGCTTTAGGCCTCTACACCCCTTCCCAATACATGGAGGTCACAGAGTGAAATACCAACATCATCACAGAATTGAAATGAAGAATAACATCTAATCTATCTATCTAAACATCCAGAGTTAGGTTCCTTTGTTAGAGCTTATGATCTCGGGATCTGTAAGGCCTCTAAGGGAGAATTGAAATCTTCTTGTCTTCTTATAGGATCTGACAAGAAGAACCTCTGGAACAATCTCAAGGTGATCGTCCATCATTTCCAGTAACTTTGGTGTCTCCAATACTTCCTCTGGATTAGGAGTGTGTTTGTTTAGGAGACTTACATGGAAAACTCTATGGATCTTCAAGTGTGCTGGCAGGTCCAACTTATAGGATTGGTTACCTACTCTTTTGGTTATCCTGAATGGTCCAGCCCACCTTGAAGCAAGCTTCTTGCAATTGTCGATGCAGAGCTTCGGCCAACTTTGTCCCCTAATCGTTGATGCTGTAATCGCCGATGCAGAACTTCATCCTAATCGTCGATGCTGTAATCCTCGATGCAGAGCTCCATCTATGCAATTGTTGATGCAGAGCTTCATCTATGCACTTTTGCCGGCTTCTTGCTGCTAGAAGATATCTTCGTACTTCCTCCACCAACTGTTGCATGTCGGCTAGCATCCGTTAACGTCTTAAATAAGCATTACAGTCTTGGACCCCTGCACGATCCCTGCTGGACTTCCTTTCATGCATGCAATTATATTAATTACCTTACGATAATATTTTTATACTAACATTATAGTAGTATTGGATATATTGCTTCCAATAGTATTATATTTAACTAACTGTTATATGATAACTTTACGACCTTTAAGATATGTCATCATACAATTATCGATGCAATACTTATTTTGAAAAGTATTTTATTTATTTATCATAGGCTACTAGCTCATTCCTAGGTGTGAATGCTTTTCCCATCATGCATTCTATCTATTATGCAAAACCTCTCCCCACCTTAGTTTTCGCACCCGCCGGTGTCGACTAATTTGGAGACGACTTGGCCGTTATTGTTTCCATTAATTCGCTCCCCCGCAATTGCTTTGGCTACTTGCGGAAGGAACTATATTCTAAGGGTCGACTAATTTGATGACGATTCAACCCCTAAGATATAGGTAGGTTCAGTCCTAAGAATGAGCCCCCACTTTCTTCATAAGAAAATGGTCCTACATCTCAATGTATCCTATCCCCTCGATTGATGTTGTCATAACATCTCATCTATTCTATTTAGCTTAAGAGGTTATATGATTCTATCTAACGCATTAATTTACTAGCCTTAGCTAACATATTTAACCGTTTATGATGGATGCAGCCATCATGTTTAACATATCTATCCCTAAGCGATAAGCTACTGAATTATTTAGAACAATTCTAAATTGCAAGGTTTTATCATCATGACAATTCCTTTTTTTCCTCAAAAGACTATGTGATTAATGTACTTCTTATTTTTAGATATACCTTTCATGTATTATTCCATTTTTTTTTTATTGAAGGTCGATATGTATATTTATATGTATAATTTATAATACAAAAGTTACTTTTTACAGGGAAGTATAACCCATTAGTTGATATAAGTTAAAAGAGTAGACGTTAAAATCGTGTAATAGGTTCTGTTCATGATATTAGACAAGTACTGCTGCGGAGTCAGACTAGAAGGGAGATCTAAGGTTGAAATTTGTGATCAAAAGCCTTGGCGAAGATCTTATATACGAATGACAATAAGGTGATGGGCCGCCAGTCTGAAATAGTCCGAGGATCCTTGACAATAAGGTGATGGGCCGCCAGTCTAAATCTTTCTCATGGCACATATCACTATGATGGTGTTGCATAGTATAGATGTATATCATGAACATTATTACAAGTTACATTTTGGTATTGCACCTTAAAAACTCCAAATTATTATCATTTTCAATAGGCTTGGAGGGCCCATTAAAACCCCCATTTTTTAGATTTGGTGGGACCCGTAAAACCCCCAGTTAGCTCTTATTATGCCAAAGAAGACTAATTTATTGTACTTAGGGTCTATTCGCACCCATGGTTAAGTTTAGTTAAGTTAACTATTACCGTTAAGTTAAGTTAATACTAATCGGGTGATTGCCTTTGCACCAAAGCTACACAGAATGCACATAAACAAGATTCAGCCTTGGCCATATTGAATCTTTCTCTGTTGTCTTTGGCCTCACATAATAACGCTCTTCCAACATCAGGATTTTGATCACAGCAGCAGTTGCAGAAGCAGGGTTCTTCATGCCCGTACATATTTGGGGGTCCAAATACTTTGAGCCACTCCAAGTTGACATTGGGATCGATCTTCCTCCATTTGATCTTTCGCACCAGTATAAATATGATCCCTGAAAATAAAAATAAGGAAAGATCCATGAGTATAGTTTAGATGACAGCATTAATCCAATTAATATCATAAGTAATCTGTTTGATGACAGCTTCAGGGTGCGTGATTTCATGATTGAAAATGAAAGTGTTACGCCCTTTCCAGATAGAATATAAATCCTCCAATCATTCGAGCTGTGAGACATAAAGAAATCCAGGGAGCTCATAGAGGATAGATTATAACCAAAGAGGTTAGAGGCTAGATCCAGCACCCATTCCGACCAAATACACTTCCTGAAGAGATGATCCTTACCCTCTTTTTGCCCCAAACATCTGGGACAGACATCAGAGTCGGTCATCTGCATTCTGTATCTCTTATGGTTTGTAGCCAACACTTTATGCCACAGTTGGCATATGAAGGACTTGATCTTAGAAAAAAATGGACTGGACCACATAAACTTTAAATTCCTCGAGCATCTGTCAGCCTCTGTTTGCCATTTGTCATGAATAGTCATTGTGTACTCCCTCATAAGGAACCTATATGCCATTCTGACAGTCAGAATGGTTTTGCCATGGTAATTCCAGTTACCCCCTCCATCAGACCATTCTCCATGAATCAATGTGGTACAAATATTATTGTATAGATTCTCGCAAGTATCTCCTTCTTCAGCCAGGATTGAGTCTCTGAAGGGGATGATCCCATCTTCATTGTACATATCCCTGATAAGGGTAATTCCCTTGGTCCTCCAGAGCTTGGCCTGATCTGGAAAATGGCAAGCTAAACATAAAGATGGATCATTAGTAAGAATAGCAGGGTTCCAAAAAATGGATTGGTCCATAGAAAGCCCCTCTTTGCAGTTGAACACTCCCCTGACCGAGTTCTAGGCCTTAATCCATTTCTTGATCAAAGCTGGAATGGATCTAGGGACAGTGAATGGAAAGTAAATAGAGTGAGGAAACCTTGACCTGCCTCCCATTGAGCGACAAACTTTATACAGAAAAAGGTAAATTTCCTACATAATTTAAGCTAGCAGGAAGCATTAAGCAAAAAAAACTAGTTTCCAGCCGGAAAATGTGAAGAATTCCATGGTTTTTTACCGGAAAACTTCCTGAGGATTTTTTTTTATATCGGAAATTCTTGATTTCAACAGGTAGGCTGCAAGGGTTCCCCGGAATTTGTCGTTCACTGCCTCCATCCAAAAGACCAACGTTTACTCAAGTAATGCCTAATGATGATGGAGATTGGATGCTTACTCAGATTGTGGGCTGCTTAAAAAAATTCTTGGCAGCAAGTGCTAGGCCCTGCTTCTCGATGTTCATGACCCCCAGACCTCCTTCTTTCTTCTTTTTACAGCATTCCGTCATAGCTACTGGCGTCCAGCATCTTCTGTTCTGGCCACATGAGATATACCTGCCAATAATACTCTGCAGCTTATTAGATACTTTTTTGGGAGCCAGTATTACAGATGATTGATAGACATGAGAAGAGTAAATAACCGAGCTGGCAATGATTGCACGGCCCTGCTTAGAGATATACTTTGAATTAAGGCTATCTACCTTTCTTTGAAATTTCTCAGTGATATTTGTCCAAATGTCAGAAGGGCTGCCTTTTAAAGCAAAAGGGATGCCAAGAATTTTGGAAGAGTTGGTAGGGGTAATATACTTACAGCCCAGGAGATCAGTCGTATGCTCTCCCTTTACCCGATCTTTGGCCAAAACTTTCGATTTAATAGGGTTGATCTTGCAGCCCGATACAGTTCCAAAGACCTCCAGAATGATTTGAGTATTGATGATCGACTGGTGGTCCATAGAAACTAGAATGAAGGTGTCATCTGCAAAATGACCATTCAAAATCTGATCCACTCCCTCATTATTATCCGGAAGATTTAAACCTTGCTTAGAGTTCTTAGCATCCTCCAATTTACAATGAAGGGCCTCCATGATAATAAGGAAAAGAAAGGGGGCCAGAGGGCACCCTTGCTTTACCCCTCTTTTCAGAGGAAAAAATGGGCTACATTCCCCGTTAATGAGGACTGAGGATCTTGAGTTGGTGAGGATAGCTCTAAATATGTGAATCACCTCGTTGGAGAAGCCCATAGCCCTGCATCACTTAAAGAGGAAATTCTAGCTCACTGTATCAAAAGCCTTAGTTATATCTAGCTTGATTAGGGCAATGTCCTGATTGGAGTCCTTGGCCCAGTTGAGGCCTAGAATAGCTGTAACTACATTATCCAAAACAAACCTGTCTTTAAGATAGGCAGCCTGAGAGGAGCTAATAATCTTATCCAGAACAGGTTTGAGTCTCCTGGCAATCGTCCCTGAGATGAGCTTGTAAACCACATTAGAGAGAGATATTGGCCTGTAATCTGAGAAGGAAGCCGGCATATCCACCTTAGGAATAAGTGTTATCAAATTGGTATTTATTCTGGCATCCATACATTTCTTGTCCCTGAACTCATTAGCTAAGCTCGTAACACAGTCCCCGATAATTGGCCATGCTTTTAGAAAGAATTCAACTGGGAGGCCACCTGGCCCTAGAGTTTTACCCTTGTCCACTCCCCTGGCTGTATGGAAGATCTCAATATTGGTGAAGGGCCTGTCTAGAGAAAGGTTGTCTTCATCTGTGACTTTATGCTGGATGTTTATGAATTCATCCATATTGTTATACATGCAGTCGTAATTGGTTCCCATAATGTTGGTAAAGTGCTCTGTGGCTGCTTTTTTAATTTGATCTTCCTCCACAATGACATCATCCCCAACCTTGATGTCAAAGATGTGATTTCTCTTAATTCTCCCTTTTGCTTTAGCAAAGAAAAACTTCGAGCTGCATCTTTCGTCATCCTTTATCTCTCTTATCTTGGCTTTGAGCCTCCACCCTTGGGCAATTATAATTTCTTCTCTTTCAATGTCTGCCCTAATATTGTCCTCCATTGCCTCTGGAGCATGAGGAAGAGATTTCCTAAGATTGTGGAGTAAAGCCATTTTCTGCTCATGGATGCTTTTGCCCCATTCCTTTAGCCAGTTCTTAATGGCCTTGGACACTGTTATCCACCAGAACATCCAGCCAGATGGTCCTCCAGGCTTGGGAAACTTAGAGATAACCTGTTGTAACCTGTCCAGGAAGTCATCTTGATCCAACAGATTAGTATTCAGCTTAAAATAAGTTCTTTTCTTTTTAACCACATTCCTATCAGAAATAATCAACTGCTGGGGATAGTGGTCTGAGAGAGTATACCCTTCCATGTTATCCATCCTATTACAATAATTCCAAAGATTTTCAGATAGGTAGAACCTGTCATGGAGGCAAAGGGTAGGATCACTTCTCTTATCCGTCCAGCTGTAAGAATTAGGCTTCGTCCAATATGAGATTGTGACCATTGATGAGATTCCTCCATGCATTTTTCTCTTGAGCCCCCAAAGGCCTGAAGTTCGTTCATAAAATTGTTAGTAACCATGTTAAGGTCACCCCCTAAAATACATTCATCAAATTCTAAATTATCTAGACTATTTTTAACTCTGTTCCAAATTCCTACCCTGTCACCTGGATTATTAAAGGCATAGATATTAACTAAAGCCATCCTTATTCCAAGCAGTGTACACAATAAAATCTGCCACCTACCATCCCTGCCATTAACCATATACATATCAGACATATTGAGATTATTCCTCCAAGCCACAGCAATTCCTGCAGAGATCCCATTTTATATTCTAGAGATCCCATGTATTATTCCATTTTATATTCTAGAGATCCCCCTTTCTTAGTTATTTACTCTCTTGGAATATTCCTATCAATTCAATTGATGTCATCATAACAAGTTGGCCGGACTTGTTAGATTACTTCTTTTCATTCGATTGGATTATTCCTTGGAGGTATAGCTTTATACATGGTCAACAATTATCCTAGTAATGATTCCTTCTTAGCGAGGTGATCAATCTCACCAAGTGGTTTCAATATGTTGGATGTCTGTTAACAATCATGTATAATTTTAGTTACTCCTATGCATTTCCTTCCCAATCGTTGAGGCTTAGCTCAACTTGGGGCAATCCTTTCACGAGAAAATCTAAAAATGCCTTCCAATCTTATTATGGATGTCATCATCCATAAGCCTATCATACTCGACTATATGATCGTAGCTCCTCAATCTTGCTCGCATCTCATCCACATGTTGCCTTCTTGAAGCAGCAAGGTAACGTTATTTCGCGTTGCTCGAGACTCTGAGCTCCTCCTCGATGTAGAGGTTGACTTTCTTCTTGAGAGGCTTCCCCCATTGCTGGTGTCTATGTTACTTCCCAAAAGGCTGAAGGTTCTCTTTATTGAATAAGAGTTGTCAGAATAAGAGTTGTCAAACTCAATACTTTAGGATTCTCTTTATCGCATTGCCTTCACTCTTTCTTCCAGACAAGAACCATACTGTAATTGGCAGGACCTTAAACCGTCACGCCTGAGGTCACAGGTTTAAGTATGGCCAATATTGGTCTAGTAATGGGGACCTTAAAATTCCATTGCCCCGTGGTCACGGGTTCAAATACGACCAACCGGTCCTATGGTAGAGACCTTAAACCTGCCATATGTACTAGATAATCACATGCAAAGCAGCTCCTATCATAAGGTATCGCGGCTAGGTAGTGGATTAAATTCCATGTGATATGTAGAATGTGATGTAGCTACTGTACTCATGATGTGATGGTGAATAGATTAACGTCCTTCAATAAAAAAAAAAAAGAACCATACTGTAATGCCTAAGAAAAATCCTTATTTTGCTTAAAACTGTTCAAATGCATCATGAACAGTAATAATAATGTGCACTTACTTGACACCATAAAACACATAATAACAAACCCTGTCCATAGGCTCGATTAGATGGTTAGCACGTATCAATCTTCAAGTATCTTTGTGAAGCCAAAACTTAAAGTAAGAACTTAAAGCCAGAACTATAAGTATCCAGTGCTTACAAAAGCTTACAAAAGGGTTAGAGGATTGATCCAGTCGGATTTGCTGTGCCGATATACACAAACTTAAAAATAAGCACCAGAATGTGCCTTATGTTTGCAGCTTCGATATGCCGTAGATTCATCAAATGCTTCAAGAAGTTATGCTGCATTCCAAACCAAGAACCTCAAGCCTGAAAAACCTCTTGGAACCTCTCACCAACAACTCTGCATATTTTGCCTCAGCTGTCCGAATGTTACAGCATCGCCCGAAAAACTTCCAGTAAAGGCAAACCCTGGCGCAAAACCAAGCATAAAGCAAACGCATATGAGAAAGTTCAAAAATATCCCAAGTAAAGAGCTTACAAAAACGACCTTGAACCACCTTGCCCTGAATCGATTTACAGATTGCAAGAGCTGGGTTAACCTGTATCAAAGAAAATGGTCCTGCTCCAATGATTCCTCTGGAAATAAAAATGCTGACGAATTTTGGCGACGACTCCCAGCCGACTCTCCTCCGACTTCCACCTGCTGCCCCAGATTTAACAGGAAAAAAAATGATGGAAAGTGGAGGACAATCCCCCGCTATCCTTAGTTGTAACGATGGCCCTCTGTGCGTTACCCAAATAACCCAATGCACTGCCCATTGCCGAGCCGAGGAGAGAATTAATGCCACCGGAAGCTTTTTTCTGATTCCAAAACTCACGCTATTTACGCCGAAAAAATGCGGACACCGGCATGAGTAATGATGGCAAAAACATTTTAAGTAAGTAGATTCACATGTTGCATAGCATGTGCAATATAATGGGTTCTAATGGTTGTGCCCCATGGTACAACCCTTTACGTCGTCGTGTACATATCGTCATAGTCGACATTGTACTAATGATGCGGCAGTATAATATATATATTTATATTGTATATTATGCTGGAACATCACATTCTCCCCACCGTGCATTGATGATGTCCGCAGCATCATGAGTCTTGTCACCTTGAAATCTTGCATTAACTTTACAATATATATAATTACATACTTACTAGCTTACACAAGATTTAAGCGATTAGTCCGATAGTAAAATTATATTTACTCTAGGCTTTAACAATATTTACGACATTTACATTGATGTTGGACCCAACATCATAAATATTCTCCCCCCTTAAGAGGTTAGACACTTCTTACTTAAAATGTTTAATTTATTAGCCTTAGCTAAACATATATAAACTCCTCACATGATGGATGGAACCATCATGTTTAACATATCTATCCCTAAAGCAATGGGTTACCAAATTATTATAGTAATTATAACCTGGGAGATTTTGTCATCACGACAATTCCTTTTGTCTCAAAAGACTATGTGATTAATATACTTCTTATTTTAGATGTATCTTACACGTATTATTGAAGTTCGCATCCTAGAGATTCCCCCTTTCTTACTCTCTTAGAATATTACTACCAATTGAATTGATGCCATCATAACAAGTTGGCCGGACTTGTTAGATTACTTCTTTTCTTTATGTTGGATTATTCCTTTGAGGTACTAGCTTTATACATGGTCAACAATTATCCTAGTAACGATTCCTTCTTAGCGAGGTGATCAATCTCACTAAGTGGTTTCAATATGTTGGATGTCCCTTCACAACTGTGTATAACTTTAGATACCCCTATACATTTCCTTCCCAATTTTTGACGCTTTGCTCAATCTTGAGGCAATCCTTTTAACGAGAATATCTGAAAATGCCTTCTAATTCCATTATGGATGTTATCATCCATATATCCATCCTACTAGACCCTATGGCATTAGATGTTACAAGCATCACTATATATCACAATGCAAGGCAGAATTATGGTCGTCGAGATGTTGCCTTCTCAGTTGGCTCGTTGATGTCAGGTCGTCCCGGAGAATTTCGTGACATCTGTCAGCTTGAGGTTGTGGCTGTGGTTTCTGAAGATGTCTGGCCATTCCTCCTCCTATTGTTGAGGACACTCGTGTCATAAGCTCGTCAAGTGTTGTCACTGCCACAAGAGGTAGAGTTAGGTCCCGAAGATCTCCTGGTGCAAAACCTAGATGGTACAGCACTAATGATCTTGACATGACCGGTGTTATCTCTCATCCTAACATTGTGTTGGGCGAGCAATGTTCTACCTGAGGGCATTTCCTGAAGTGTTTGGAGTCAAAGCTTTGCTTGGGCTCTATTGGTCTCTGTCTCTTACTTGCTCTTCCTTCAAAAATTTGATCTTGGGCGATAGTTGTACTTCTTTGCTTCATCCTTTGGCAGCCGAAATGATAGAGTTTCTTGATCTAGACGCTAAATCCCTAGAATATGGCTCTAAACTCATGTTTCTACACTATATGCATGAGCACCCGATATATGCAATAGATGGATTTCACATCCGTTTTTCCAAATTACATAAGAAGATATACTTAAATGTTTATACTCCTTTAGGGTTTCCCTTCCTCCTATCATGTTTGATTCTTCTTACTCGATGCATATTCCTCGTTATTGTTGACTCCGGGATTCTTTGAGATGATGCTACTATACTTGACCTTCATGTACGATCTGAGCTCTTCATCCCAAGTTGCGAAGAATGTTCTTTGATGTGAACCATTGAGTAGAAATTGCTCCTCAATGTGTTTACCCATTGTGTGGAATGCGATGACCGCTCAACATCCTTACATATGTATGCAATTGCAAGGTTGAAGATATGCAGTGCCATTGATCGCTTGAATAGGATCACCTGGTTGATGTAGTCGTCCAATCTTGCATGCATTCGAAGCTATGAGATGGCAATCAACAGATAAACAGTGTCATTTCTTCGCAAGTTGAATTTCTAAGCGCGACTCTTCTTGCTTGGACTTTGCTTTGTTGTGAGATGCTTCCCCTGTGCTTAGAATTGTGGTCATCCCCATTGCACCTACCATAACTCCTTCGGGTCGCCTTTGAGTGATCTGTACCTACTGGCTGGGTCATCTCCTCTGTCCTTTGGGTTCGGTCCACTTGAGTCTTGCACTACTTGGCTGAAGCAGTAAAGTCGTCCTTCCTTTGCTTTCCAGGTGGTTCTGAATCTGGAACTCTTCTTCGAACAGGCTATCCTCCTTTTTGATCTCACCTCTGATGCTAATATAGGCCTTCAAGTCGGAGATGTTCCTCCCCTGATATGTGTCTTCTCTCCATTATGATCTCCTATGTCTGGAACTGATGAAGTTATAAAAGTTTTCCTACTAGTGTAAGGGAGTTGAAAGCTCGTCCTGGTCAGCCTTGGGTGCTTTGTAGTTGTCTAGCTTAGTTGCTCCTTTTGTTGACATTGCGTGACATCCCCTTGAGCTGCTAGGCTGCAAGATCGTGGTGGTCATACCTCCCGCTTTTATATGCTCCAGTGTCGTTATGAATTCTCCTCCTCTCTGCTGAAGATTATGTTCTTGGACTCTAGGTCATGATATTAATGCAGGCTTCCCTGTCTGAAATACCCCTGCACTTGTATGTTTCCCCGCCTTGTGTTCCATGTGCTTTGAGTCGGCGAAGGGGTCAAGATCCTCTTTTTGATGTGAGCTCGTTGGTGTGGTAGCCGAGAGCTTGACAGTCCAGAAAATTCTTGGTGCCATTGATTAACCAATATTCTTTCCATTAGATGAAGATTGATGATAGGTGGTGGTGTCCTGCGCTACTCGTTTTGTTGGTAGAGGTGTTTGCCATTGTGCTTCCCTCTCTTGGGTATGCCTTTTCAGTCTCCTCTCTTTGTCTGTCAGTACGTCGCCTGGGTCTTCAATATCTTCAAGAAGTTGTCCTCTTTCTCTTATGTGGGTCTGGCCTCGTACTCTAAAAACAAACAACTCATATATCCTAGAGTTTAAGGGCTCAAGTCAACGACTAGTTGAAAGGCTCACCTACAACATTCTGGGCTCTCTAAGCAACGGTTATGGCTCAGGTAGTGTCAATAGAGATATATCTATAGCCCTCAAGTTTATGAACATCAGAACAAGGGGTCTGGCATGAACTGCGCTTTGTTTTACCAAGCCTTCATGATGTTTGGGATATACTCTAAGATCGTAGCAAATGTTGGTTTGGTGGGGTCCAACACTCTATACGTGGAATGACTTGGGCAGCTCTAGACTCTAGCTTCTTTCTAGGTATCCTGATATTGAGAAGGTGAGATCTCTACCTCATTAAATTAATTTGATGCTACAGATAATACTCATACATGCCTGCTGAGGTGATTCTTATTATTGCATTTCTTGCACATAGACGATTCCTAGGAGACTGCTTTCCATGGTACCTGTAACACATCATATTATACTTAAAAGGTGAAGCAAGAACAATGTATTTTTACTATGTGATGTTCCGATTGGTCTATTGGCCAGACAAAATTAGCTTTCCTTTGGTGCTTCTGGTTAATCTTCTCAGCTCCATATGGTTTTATCACTCGAACTTCAGATGTCAATTCACATAATGGTTTTATTTTGCTTCATCATCTCACCACCAAACAAGAGGTTCAATATCTTTTTCTCTATAAGATGCACTGGAAAAAATACAAGATGTGCTGTGAATTTCTTCCCAACTTAAAATAGGTTATCTAGGGCTATGAATGTAGCAATACGTCTTTGGTCAAGCTGTCGTCTTATACACAAGACCTTGAACATAAAAAATTTGGAAAACTAGGGCTATGATGTTTTAATTTGCCAAGCCCTGATATTGCCAAGCCAGGATTATCTCTTTCTTAAATTTCTTTTTATGCCACTATTGCTTTGGATAGTTTTTCTCTTGCTGCATCTAGAAGCAAGTAAATTGAAGAGGGATGTGGTTGCATTTTATTTGATGCGATGGTTGGATGGATCCAGGACGCGGCCAGTAAATTCCAATATTCCAAAGAGTGGATCCCTTTTGCTCTAACTCATATGCAGATCTAAGTTCCCCTTGATGCACATGGTAATTAACAACTGCATATTTGCTTCTTTTCTAGATATTTAGCTTTCTGTTGCCCATCCTTTGTTTTGAGCTTCTGTAACAGATGGGGAAAATAGTTTTGAGACTAATCGTAGATGCCCATCTCAGATGCAAACTTCATGTTCCAGATTTCGGAGCTACATTTCGGTTGCTATGTGGACGTCTTTAAGATGCTAATACCCTGGAGGTATCATGTTTTTCTGAGCCACTCTTCAAACTCCATGGACCAAGAGCAGTTCTTAGATCATATTAATTAGATTTGATGAATGTGGTACAGACCTGTCTAATAGAGCATTGGAAATTCCACAGATGATCCACGCTTCTAAAGTTTTTATAAATCTTCTTCAGCTAGCATAAACATATCTGGTTTGCAAGCTTTGTCAAAGATGCTATATTTGGATTGGCTCCAGCTCACATAATCCAACATCTTTGTCCATCTCCTTTTTTGTTCCCCTTTGTCCATCTGCCTTTTCGTTGTTAGAATCATCACAAGTAAGAATGGAGATCAGTGCAATGCCTGAGGTGGTTAAAACTCCTTAGGCTCGCATTCTTAAATCTAGCATTTGCAAGTTTCCAAGTAGTTGATTGGCTTTTTCTTTCTAGGTACTTGATTTTGTGCCATTGTGTAATATAGATCATCTTATTAATAGAATAGAATATGATTTTATGTAGCACTTTCAAATAATATATATGACTTCATTATGCATGGAAAAACCACTACTGTTAATGTATTGATCAATGTAATCTTAAAATTCTGCAGGATTTTTTTGGACTTTTACATGGTGGCCCTAAGGCACAAAGCATTTTCTTCAGTTTTAGGAGTATGCAGGTCTAAAAGGGGTCAGGTCGGGCTTTCATCATACAAGCATTCATTACGCATATGTGGCATGCACCTATTATGAAGGAAGTCATTACTAAGCTATAAAGGCGCAGCTTAGATAGGTTGTCTGTTCAATTTAATGAGTTCACTTTCATGCTCTGCGCTCTTCATTTATCCAGAGGTTATCTTTTCTTTTTAGCATCACTTATTAAAACACTTACTATTGCATAACTAAGGGATTGTTCTAAATACGTTTCAATTACAGAATATTGTTTTCGACATGGTCTCACTTACAGAATACGTGCCCATTCACAACAATATACAGTTAATGTGTAATAAAATATGATATTTGTTGCAGCAAGCATGTTACTCAGAACTTGCGGAAGCTAGGATGATCAAATACTCCCTGCATTTTATGACGCAATTCATGTAAGAGCATTTATTCTCTATTTCATTCTAGAATGGGACTCGCATGAAACCAACAAACCGCCCGATAGATAGGCTTCTCATTCATCTCAGCAGATTTTCTACAATGGTGGATAGTGGGTAGCCGCACACATGCAAACTACCCACGAAAATAAAGGGAAAATCCAATTATATCATTTGGACCCCAAAAATACAATGCTAACAGATGTTCGGCTGGTGTACCTGCCGAAAGCTTATCACCGGGATTAAAAAACCCCGCCCTTTCGGGTTTTCGAGGAAAAACCCTAGTGATAAACCTTCGGCAAGAGGCTTAGACAAACGCAAGGCAGAGAAATCGCTCCCAAAACCCACGAATGGAGAAGTCGAAACAAATGCCGCTCGCCAACCTGTACCTGCACATCACCAACACCACAAAAACAAAACAAAACAAACCTCCCAGAGTGGAGGGGCTGATTATGCGCGTGCCACGCGACAAATATAATAAACAAAGAAGGGGAGGGTGGGTTCAAAGAGAAAGAGGCTTCACTGAGAGAAGAAGAGGCGCCCGATGAGGAGTCGATGCGTAAACGCCCCTAAAATAGCAAACTCCCAACGGAATGGGCATGCGCACCGCGCATGCATGCAAAACATGCATGCTCGTCCCATTCTAGAATGGCGATCCAATGTCTCGGATCGATGGGATTCTAGAATGGGACTCGCATGAAACCAACAAACCGCCCGAATACCAAAGGACTTCCTTACAAACTAGGATCGAGGACGAAGGTCACAGGACAAAGGCTAAAGGCCGAAAAAGGACAGCATAAAAGAAACGCCAAATTGGCCAAACCAGGCAGGGAGAAGCCCCTCCCCTGCCTGGAAACAATTCAAAGAGAAAGAGGTACTGCTGAGAGAGAAGAGGAAGCGCCGATGAAGAGTCGATGCAGAACTAAAAAAGCGAACTCCCAACCAGAATGGGCATGCGCCGCCCGCATGCATGCAAAACATGCATGCTCGTCCCATTCTAGAATGGCGATCCGATGTCTCGGATCGATGGGATTCTAGAATGGGACTCGCATGAAACTCAACAAACCGCCCGAATACCAAAGGACTTCCTTACAAACTAGGATCGAGGATGAAGGTCACAGGACGAAGGCTAAAGGCCGAAAAAGGACAGCATAAAAGAAACGCCAAATTGGCCAAACCAGGCAGGGAGAAGCCCCTCCCCTGCCTGGAAACAATTCAAAGAGAAAGAGGTACTGCTGAGAGAGAAGAGGAAGCGTCGATGAGGAGTCGATGCAGAAACGCGCCTAAAATAGCGAACTCCCAACCAGAATGGGCATGCGCCGCCCGCATGCATGCAAAACATGCATGCTCGTCCCATTCTAGAATGGCGATCCAATGTCTCGGATCGATGGGATTGGAAAGTATTACATCTTTGTTTGATAAGGATGCACATCATTAACAAAGTATTAGACTATATCAAATCTCTAGGTCATTATATACTGCAGTATTTTTTTCTTTAGATTAATAGAATCCATTTATTGACCCTACAGCAATCATATGTTTCTTCTTTAGAGTAATTTTCTTCCAGAATGTATGTTTGAGATAAGTTGATAAACCAAGTCTGTCATCAGATGCGTAGTTATCATGTGCGAGAATGAAATGTTTTGGCTTTCCAGTTAAGATTGTCCCCGGACTTTGTTAGATCACCAGTGGTGAATAGCAACAATTATGAGGTATAACTTAGCCTTTTAGTGACATGATGGCTTTGCAATGAACATATATGATTAAGGCTTTATAGTTTGCAAATACTTATTTGCTTAAATGGATTTACAAATTTTTATATGTGCAACCTATAGAGGCAAGATTTCTAGGTATTGTTACAAGTCTTATCACAGATGCAGAAGGAAGGAGATGTGCACATATCTCAGGTCACAGGTCAGGGTGATGTTGGGCAAAATGGGTGGCATATAGAGTCACTCCTTTTCCTTGCATTGGAGTAACCATAGTCATGTTCAGCTACCTTGATGCAATCTTAGAGATTCCATTGAGCTAACTAATATATGAGAACCATTCATTTTTCTTTTTTCACACAATAATTAAAGCCGTATGATTATTCACGTCTATACCAGTTGAGCAATATGGGAGATATATTTGCTTCTAGATTCTTTTTGTTTTTATTGCATATCCAGAGTGTTCTCTGAAATAATTATTTATGGTTATAATTGTGCGGATCTAAATGTCATTTATTGTATAATATTTGATTCATTTAAAACCCTGAAGGCACATGCTACGATGTTTTCTTTCTATTATCCAAGATCTTGACAGTCATAATAAATATCCTTTATTATAATTTGATTTTATTGCTTTAAGCATTGGTTTTAGACCATCTAATAATTCTATTAACACTACTATGTCCATTATAACCATATAAGACATTTTGACCGTTTACATTTTCCCTCAAGGCCCATAAATACAACTTATATTTTATGGTATGCCATTGCACTTAACTTCTGTTGCTAAAAGTGTTACTAAGGATGTTGAGCGGTCACCGCATTCCACACAATGGGTAAACACATTGAGGAGCAATTTCTACTCAATGGTCACATCAAAAAATATTCTTCGCAACTTGGGATGAAGAGCTCAGATTGGACATGAAGGTGCTTCGTTGTGAGATGCTTCCCCTGTGCTTAGAATTATGGTCCTCCCATTGCACCTACCATAGCTCCTTATGGTCGCCTTTGAGTGATCTGTACCTACTGGCTGGGTCATCTCCTCTGTCCTTTCGGTTCGGTCCACTTGAGTCTCGCACTACTTGGCTGAAGCAGTAAAGTTGTCCTTCCTTTGCTTTCCAGGTGTTTCTGGATCTGGAACTCTTCCTCGAACAGACTATCCTCCTTCTTGATCTCACCTCTGATGCTGATATAGGCCTTCAAGTTGGAGATGTTCCTCCCCTGATATGTGTCTTCTCTCCATTATGGTCTCCTATTTTTGGAACCGATGAAGTCATAAAAGTTTTCCTACTAGTGTAAGGGAGCCGAAAGCTCGCCCTGGTCAGCCTTAGGTGCTTTGTAGTTGTCTAGCTTAGTGGCTCCTTTTGTTGACATTGCGTGACATCCCCTTGAGCTGCTAGGCTGCAAGATCGTGGTGATCCTCCCTCTCGCTTCTATGTGCTCCTATGACGTTATGAATTCTCCTCTCTGCTGAAGATTATGCTCTCGGACTCTAGGTCATGATATTAATGCAGGCTTCCCCGTCTGATATACCCCTGCACCTGTATGTTTCTGCCTTGCGTTCTTCCTTTTGAAACTCATGTGCATTGAGTCGGTGAAGGGGTCGAGATCCTCTTTTTGATGTGAGCTCGTAGGTGTGGTAGCTGAGAGCTTGACAGTTCAAAAGATTCTTGGTGCCGTTGATTACCCAATATTCTTTCCATTAGATGAAGATTGATGATAGGCTGGTGGTGTCCTGCGCTACTCGTTTTGTTGGTAGAGGTGTTTGCCGTTGTGCTTCCCTCTCTTGGGTATGCCTTTTCAGTACGTCGGCTGGGTCTTCAATATCTTCAAGAAGTTGTCCTCTTTCTCTTATGTGGGTCTGGCCTCGTACTCTAAAAACAGACACTCATATATCCTAGAGTTTAAGGGCTCAGGTCAACGACTGGTTGAAAGGCTCACCTACAACATTTGGCTCTCTAAGCAAGGGATATGGCTCGGGTAGTATCAATAGAGATATATCTATAGCCCTCAAGTCTATGGACATCAGAATAAGGGGTCTGGCATGAATTGAGCTTTGTTTTACCAACTCTAAGATCGTAGCAAAGGTTGGTTTGGTGGGGTCCAACACTCTATACATGGAATGACTTGGGCAGCTCTAGACTCTAGCTCCTTTCTAGGTATCCTGATAATAGGGAGCGTCAATGTGGAAGCTAAGTCAAACTCTATTGTAAAAACAACAGAATTAGGTCAAGGTTTACGCTTTTAGCATGAGCAGAGGTGATGTACCAACACTTGAGCTTGGGTTGCTATGCTGAGGGTCTAGATGATTATAACAAAGGGATGTTCTTGAGCACTTCTATCTAGGAGTAAGGCATTAGATTTGACTGAGAGCAAGACTTGTATTTTAGATGTATCTTATACGTATTATTGAATTTCGCATCCTAGAGATTCCCCCTTTCTTAGTTACTTACTCTTAGAATATTCCTATCAATTGAATTGATGCCATCATAACAAGTTGGCTGAACTTGTTAGATTACTTCTTTTCTTTAAGTTGGACTATTCCTTTGAGGTACTAGCTTTATGCATGGTCAACAATTACCTAGTAACGATTCCTTCTTAGCGAAGTGACCAATCTCACTAAGTGGTTTCAATATGTTGGATGTTCGTTCACAACTGTGTATAATTTTAGTTACTCCTATGCATTTCCTTCCCAATCTTTGACGCTTTGCTCAATCTTGAGGCAATCCTTTTAACGAGAATATCTGGAAATGCCTTCTAATTCCATTATGGATGTTATCATCCATATATCCATCCTACTAGACCCTATGACATTAGATATTACAAGCATCACCATATATCACCATGCAAAGCAGAATTATGGTCATCGAGATGTTGCCTTCTCAGTTGGCTCATTGATGTCGGGTCGTCCTGAAGAATTTCTTGACATCTGTCGGCTTGAGGTCGTGATCCTAACATTGTGCTGGGCGAGCAATGTTCTACTTGAGGGCATTTCCCCAAGCGTTTAGAGTCGAAGCTTTGCTTGGGCTCTGTTGGTTTCTCTCTCTTACTTGCTCTTCCATTCAAAAACTTGATCTTGGGCTATAGCTGTGCTTCTTTGCTTCATCCTTTGGCAGCTGAAATGATGGAGTTTCTTGATAGACACTAAATCCCTAGAATATGGCTCTAAACTCCTGTTTCTACACTATATGTGTGAGCACCCAAGATATGCAATAGACATATACATACATTGGGATTTCACATCCGTTTTTCCAAATTACATAAGAAGATATACTTAAATGTTTATATTCCTTTAGGGTTTCCCTTCCTCCTATCACGTTTGATTCTTCTTACTTCTTGTATATTCCTCATTCTTGTTGACTCGCGGATTCTTTGAGATGCTGCTACTATACTTGACCTTCATGTCCGATCCCCAAGTTGCGAAGAATGTTCTTCGATGTGAGCCATTGAGTAGAAATTGCTCCTCAATGTGTTTACCCGTTGTGTGGAAATGCGCTGACTACTCAACATGCTTACATGTGTTATGCCGTTTCAAGGTTGAAGAGTGTCATTGATCTCTTGAATAGGATCACCTGATTGATGTAGTCGTTCAATCTTGCATGCATTCAAAGCTCTGAGATGGCGATCAACAGGTAGACAGTGTCATTTCTCTGTAGGTTGAATTTCTGAGCGCGATTCTTGTTGCTTGGACTTTGCTTCGTTGCAAGGTGCTTCCCCTATGCCTAAAATTGTGGTCGCCCCCATTGCACCTACCATAACTCCTTCTGGCCGTCTTTGAGTGATCTGCACCTACTGGTTGGGTCATTTCCTCTGTCCTTTGGGTCTAGTCCACTTGAGTCTTGCACTACTTGGCTGAAGCAGTAAAGTCGTCCTTCCTTTGCTTTCCAGGTGTTTCTGGATCTGGAACTCTTCTTCAAACAGACTATCCTCCTTCTTGATCTCACCTCTTATGCTAATATGGGCCTTCAAGTTGGAGATGTTCCTCCCCTGGTACGTGTCTTCTCTCCATCATGATCTCCTGTTTTTGTAACCGATGAAGTCATAAAAGTTTTTCTACTAGTGTAAGGGAGCTGAAAGCTCGTCCTGGTCAGCCTTGGGTGCTTTGTAGTTGTCTAGCTTAGTTGCTCCTTTTGTTGACATTGCGTGACATCCCCTTGAGCTGCTAGGCTGCAAAATCATGGTGGTCCTCCCTCCCGCTTCTATGTGCTCCTGTGTCGCTATGAATTCTCCTCTATGCTGAAGATTATGCTCTCGGACTCTAGGTCATGATATTAATGCAGGCTTCCCCGTCTGATATACCCCTGCACCTGTATGTTTATGCCTTGCATTGTTCCTTTTGAAACTCATGTGCGTTGAGTCGGTGAAGGGGTCGAGATACTCTTTTTGATGTGAGCTCGTGGGTGTGATAGCCGAGAGCTTGACAATCCAAAAGATTCTTGGTGCCGTTGATTACCCAATATTCTTTCCATAAGATGAAGATTGATGATAGGCTAGTGGTGTCCTGTGCTACTCGTTTTGTCGATAGAGGCATTTGCCATTGTGCTTCCCTCTCTTGGGTATGCCTTTTCAGTCTCCTCTCTTTGTCTGTCAGCACGTCGCTTGGGTCTTCAATATCTTCAAGAAGTTGTCCTCTTTCTCATATGTGGGTCTGGCCTCGTACTCCAAAAACAGACACTCATATATCCTAGAATTTAAGGGCTCAGATCAATGGCTGGTTGAAAGGCTTGCCTACAACATTTTGGAATTTCCAAGCGAGGGATATGGCTTAAGTAGTGTCAATACAGATATATCTATAGCCCTCAAGTCTATGGACATCAGAACAAGGGGTCTGGCATGAACTGAGATTTGTTTTACCAAGCCTTCATGATGTTTGGGACATACTCTAAGTTCGTAGCAAAGGTTGGTTTGGTGGGGTCCAATACTCTATACGTGGAGTGATTTGGGCAGCTCTAGACTCTAGCTCCTTTCTAGGTATCCTGATAATAAGGAGCATCAACGTGGAAGCTAAGTCAAACTCTATTGTAAAAACAACAGAATTAGGTCAAGGTTTACGCCTTTGGCATGAGCAGAGGTGATGTACCAACACTTGAGCTTGGGTTGCTATGCTGAGGGTCTAGATGACTATAGCAAAGGGATGTTCATCTATCTCATGCTTTGCCTCTTCTTGCTCTTCCCTTTCCTCTTTAGGATTCCTAGATAGATCTTCTTTATCTTTCTGTTCTTCTTCCTTACTTGCCACTTCTTATATCCATACTCCGGAGGAGCTTGCAATACTCTTGTGCTCAATATTCTTGTAAATGTGATGTGATTTATATTGTACCTTTAGGATATTTCTATAAGTTCTTTATCTAGTTAAATAAGAGGGAAGAAATGACATGGCAAATTGGAGCTAAAGGGAAGCTAGAATTAAGGAGCTAAAACTGAGTGGGGGAAGAAGTGGGATTCATGAGATGCATAAAGAGGAAGGAGGATTAGAAGATGCAATCAAGGTAGAAATCATTTTAGTAACGATGAAATAGTCCGAAGCTAGATGTGTTTTCAGATAAATCAAGCACTTTTTCTAGGCAATCAGATTGATATTTTCTTGTAATGAAATAATTGATGAAGTTTTATGTTAATCCGGCTTTTATTATCCTGATTATGCTCACATCATTTCCTACCATTGAACCATACCCTCTTGCTGCACCTCTTTTTGGATCCCAACAACCTATTTTGATACAAACAGATGCATTCACAACTTCAGATACAGTTTTGGATATGGCTTTAGTTAAGCTAGATGCTCATATTCAATGCCTGCTGCCAACAGTCCTTGCCAGGATTCAAATGATGCAGTCTAATACCATTATCACGGGGACATCTATTCAATTGTCTTTGGAAAGAGGATACAACTCTTGGAGCTAGTGCTGGAGGTAGCAAGTAACATTAGTGTGCCACCACCAGTGTCTATCATAGTGCATACGCATGTGGACATGGTAGACATGTCCACACAGGCTTTGACTTAGGAATTGCTGCGTACTGGACATGCAAACATTCCCACTTTTGAGACAGGTAGGCCGCTAGAGGATGATTAACACACACCGGTCCTGAGCTTGCGTATCATTGATATTGAGGAGACGAGTTGATTATCTTGCTACAAATGAGGCAGAGCATTTTTTTACCAAGGTGATGCACATACAAGCAGATGGCATCATCTCAGCACATCGGATAGGAGCAGCACGACCTTACCGTCCTCATCATCTTCTAGTCCATTTTAGAGATGCTATTTCTAGGTTGCATATACTCCAGAACATCTTTGCAGACGGAAAGAGGAGGTCAGGGTATCATTAGGGATCAGTGGCCTTCTGATCCATGGACAGTTTTTGTATAGGCATATTCTTCTTTATATTGTTATTTATATTTGTTCTTGTGTTTTGTGATGGTACGTAAAGCCTGATTTGATTATCCGACCTAAGGACCAAGTCATAGTTCCATCTGCATTTTTCCCAAGCTTTGTAATGTTTCTATTATGTTTGGTGATGTTTTGAGTTGTTCTAGCCTGTTGTATGGGTCCCATGGCAAATTGGTTTCCATAAAAATCCATTCCATTCTATTCTAGATAGTACAAATACTGGCAAATTCTGATAGCAATTCCTATAAAAATATGGAAATTTGCCAAACTAGAATAAAAACACCATAAAACACATGATGATGAAGTTAATGAAGATGTTACATTACCCCACAATTTGTTTGCTGTCAACTGGAGCGTCCAAAGAAGAGACGCATTCGTACTAAGGGATGGTGGTTCATAAAGAGTCATTACGATGTAAAAAATGTCAAGAGATTGGACATAACCGTCGTAGTTGTCGTGCACCACCAACATGAGACATCACATGGAATATTTCAAAAGGATTTTTTTTTTTTTTTAGCACGCCAGCCTAACCAAGCGTGCAACCCTCCTTGCAATTCTAGGCTATCCACATAGTATGTCCACCTCATCAAAAATTGAAGTGGCATTAATTTTTGCCGTAAGATCAATTTTTTCCAAGATCTACGACTAAGAAAATTAGAAAATGGGCAGAAATACAGCACGACGATAGAGAAGGTCACGACCCACGACCTACTCGTCGGACCTAAAAAAACAAATAGAGATCGATAAAGAAAAGCCTCCCCTTCCTTTAGTTTTATCTTTGTTGCAAATTGCGCTGGCTATGGCTATGGCCGATGCCCTCATCCTCCTTATCTATCCTCCTTATCCTCCACGATGCCCTCATCTGAATGTGTTTACAGATAACAGACCCATTGATGTAAACCAGATGCTTTATTATTGTTTCTATGATGATATTTGTGTTGCATGGAAGATTGTTTAGGCGGGGGATTTCATACGCTGTTTGAAAAGTGCAATCCATATGCTCAATCAAGAGTTTTTGTTCTAAATCAGTCTGCTCAGTCTGCCTCCCTGTCCATATAGAACTCAAGTTATGCTCGGCCTTTGACATATGGTAGCATTTTTTTGAGTGTTTGCTTCCTTGTGTTTGTATCCCTTTTTATGCCGATGATCTCTGATGGAGAAGTGAGTCACTACATCAATTATAAAGGTATGTATCTATTTCGCATTTTGATTTTATTCTCAATTATGACAAAGAAAACTCCATCTGTTCAAAGTCTCAGGCATAACATCCTCTCTCCAGTGGCGGGCAAAATTCTGTTAAGAGTGCTGCACACATGGGCTATGGTAGAAGAAGTTTGATGTGCAGAAGACCTATTCATGCTTGCAAAATGGAGCTTCAGGATCCTTTTCCATCTACAGACAAACCATCTTCCTTTGAAGAATTTAGGTTTTCTAGACCAGGTATTCTCCTAAATCTTTATGCTTTTCTTTGTTCGCCTTCCTCTTTTATTACTCTTCATAAATATGATAGCATCCTCACATTGCATATTAGTCACGGATTATTTTCCTAATATTGATTTGCTTTTGCCTTTTGGTAACGTGGAAACTCTAGCAAGTTCTTTGTCTTTTAATTGCATTCCTGCGAAACATCTCCAGTGCTTTTGTACCAAGTCTATTTCAGGATGCCCTCCAATGCACTCTCCATGGGACCACATCTGATGCCATAAGCTGGACAAAAATACTGCATGCCTCTATAAATGAATCATATGTATTATATGAACACAAATATTACACTTTTCATACATGTGATCTCATTATGAATTCTCCGGAGTATATCTTCGCTACTGCATAATAATTATTCTCGCATTTTCTGGTCGTAGACGGTTGTGATTTGGTCCATATTTTCAACATATCCAATTTAGTTTCTTCTCTTCAAACAATTTGAAAAGTGCAAACCATATGCTCAATCAAGAGTTGTTCTAAATCGGTCTGCGCCCCCCGTCCATATAGAACTCAAGTTATGCTCACCTTTACCTATGGTCGCTTATATCAAATAATGCTATTAGATCCCCACGATCTTTGGTGCCTACGTGCTTATGTGAAGAACTTTGGCGGTGTCTTTGCCGGTTCATGGAAACAACCCGCCAAGGCTTGGATTGAGGTTAACAAACCCGCTCCAAATGCAGGAGCGGGTGTTCTCTTGTTCCGGACACAAACTAGTCATCCATTAGATCCCCTCAGCCTTGAAGAGGTTACATGAAGATACCGCGGTCGGGGCAGTTTGGAGCAACTCGAGGTAAACTAGCTACGTTTTAAATATGCGTGTCTTGTCACTTCTTGATTGAAATATCTAATTTCGGATAATGAGATGTCATGAGGCGTGCCATTAGAATGTGCCATTCAAGAAGTTCAAGAAGTTCAATATGAATAGTGCGATATACACATCTCCACCATGTGACCGAATTGGAGGTTCTTGTGCGTGGTTTTGGCTCGCCATGGCCGATTGTTTGATCGGCCTCGGTCCTTGGAAGGTCAACCTCACCTTGCCATATTTTTGCTTGCATGCATGCAGCTTGTTGTTCATAAGGGTCCGCTCGCCACATGCCATGATCATACTTTAACACTCAAGGAGACATATTTTGCACATTCCATGACATGTATAGTGCGTGTGCAAATTGATTGACTTGCTTCAATTACATGAATTTGTAGTCAACTGTGAGACTGCATCATATGATAAGTATAAAGCTGCCTATTTCAGCTGTGATCATTTCTGTGTGTATTACAGATGTAGAATCGGTTTATTCACTTGCTGGCAATCAATCTGGTCAACTTCTGGAATCAAGATGAACTTGAACTTATAGGGAATCAAGATGAGGAAAGTGCCTATACTACACAAATGTGTCTACTGATTGGAGGCTTAGATTCTGGCATCCAATGCAACATTTGCTAGCTTGTTCAGTGTCCCTTTGTAATCAACTTAATAATATTGTCCTTTCGGGCTATGCTTTACACAAGTATGAATCCAATGGTTTTCAAGCAGTTGTAGTTCATAAGGTCTATGATAATACTTTTAACACTCAAGGAGACATATTTTGCACATTCCATGACATGCATCCAAACTCTTGTGTATTTGCAGCAAATATTGGAAGATTTTAAGGAAGAAATCAGCATTGAATTATAGGCGATATATATTTAAAACACATAACATGGTATAATGATACACGCTACAACACGTTATTTTTACTCGACAAGCTATAACCATATACGTTCACAAGAAGAGAAAAACTTAAGTACCATGTTTGGCTCTTCTAATAGTTTCTAGCTTGATCTTTGCTTGGCCACAACCTCTGGCGTGCCTTTTTGCTAGTTTTTTTTTTTTGAAGGACGAAAGATAAAAAGTTTATTAATTAGATCTAAAAAGTACAAAATTTACATGTCGCATTTGACTTGTAAGCACAAAAAAATGCCACAGGAGCACGAGCCTAAAGCACATGTACTTACTTCAGAATCCAGAATAGGAGACCAACGATAAGAATCAATTTGAAGATACTGAATCCAAATATATTTCGTCATTTCTGACTCAAGGGAACACTGTAAGTTGTTAGTATCTTTTTCTGGGCCACCGTAACAACACCACGTGCAGATGAATAAATGCCCTGAAAGATGTGTCTGCGACGCTCCCGTATCGACAGGAGCCAATCAGAACTAAGATGGAATGCCCTCTGTTTAGCTCGAGGCCATGCATTGGGATAGAACACCAAGGGGATGCGTCGGCAGGCCAATGCACTGTTAAACAAACCTTGTAGCCAAAACTACACCGGCTGAACCTCTGTACAATGGAAGAGGCAATGCTCAAGAGTCTCAATGTCTGAAATGCAGAGCAGGCATATTGCAGATATGTGAGGATCATAACGATGTCGAAACATGCAGGCACCTGTGGATAACCTGCCAACATAGTACAAAGAGTTTAGAGTGGAGCAACTTGTCCCAAAGCCATCGCCATGTACGATGCAAAGTAGGCTGTGGAATCTGTAGGTGCCACCCATCTGGCAACTAGAGGGGCTGTGGTGCTAAAAGGAGGCGATATATTAATTTGACAAAGTGCTTGCCTTCGTGAATATTTTCATGACATTCCCAAGGCACCCTTTCGATAACACCAACCTACACCATAAAGGGCAAATTTTTTGTGACCTTCTCCCATACAGACACATCCCAATGAGAGAGCAGGAACTTTGCCTGAAATTTAGGCCAAGACAGTAGGCGACCGGCTTCATACCATGCTTGAATAGAGACAACACCTGCAAGAACCCATCGTCTCTGTGTAAGGGGATGAACTGATGCTGCCAATGGAGGTGTTGAGGGGTTTGGAGGCAGTGGTGCCCACCACCGTGGAGTCTCCAATAGGGTGTGGATGGAAGGGCATGGCCAAAAGAGGTGTTTGACTGCCTCCCATGCTGTCTAACAATCCACGCAAAAATGGAGACGCACTTGGAAAAGGCTGTGGAGGCTGAAATAATGCACAAGGTAGGACTGGTGTGACTACCTTCTTGCCTAGAGGGATATAGTGACCAAGAGCTTGTCTAAGAAGGCATGAACCAAGAGAGTCATCTTCACCATTCAGGAGTCTCCAAATGAACATTGAAATAAAGACTTTGCTCTGCAGTAAGAAGTCCATCATACCCAAACCACCTACCTATTTTGGAAGGATGCACTTCGATCAAGCCACCTTAATCACCGCACCTTCCTCAATACCCGCCTATATAAAGTTCCGAACTATTGCAATGAACTCACGTACTTTGATCTGTGGGGCTAGTAGTAAGGATGCCATATAGACATGGGTACTGCTAAGGACTGACTTGGCCACTGTAATGTGACCCGCAAGAGACAACTTTGTCATGGACCACCAGAACAAGTGCTTCTCTAAACCCTTAATGATCTCCTCCCATGCAGCTTCAACAGTAACATGGATGCCAACTAGAATCCCCAACAACTTGATGGCCTGTCCATGAGCAAGTAATTTCCATGGATAATCATGAACACACGCCAGAGTCGGAGTATCCAATGGCCACAAAGCTGTTCAAAAGGATTTACTTCTCAAAATGCATGTTCTGGTAATTAATTATCTTAAAAGGACATCCTGTATCAAAGTTGTTTGCTAATGTATCTATTTTTACGAAGCAGTGGCATTTTAGAAAATCCTAATGTATATGAGGGGCATTTTAGTGATTTCATAGTAAATTAAAGGCATTTAGGTAAATACGCTATAATACTGTGGTATTTTGTTGACCAAGGATATTTAGAGAAATAATTGAAATACACGGGCTATTTTGGTAAAATATGTAAAAGTCGTATTTAATTAAAGTGGGACAAATCTCGAATTTTGGGACTCAGACTGAAAATGGGACTCATACAGACAAATTTTTTTTCATTGAATCGTTGTTAGATTAGGGGAGGGGAAGGGAAGGGGAGAAGTTGGGGAGAAGTTGAGAGAAATAAGGAAGGGGTTAAGTTAGAAGAAGGGGGAGGGAGGAAGTTCGAAAAGGGGGGTGAGAAGAGGGGGCAAGGGGAGGTGAGAGGAGGGTGCAAGGGAGGTGAGTTGAAAAGGGGGAGGGGGGGAGAAGAGGGGCAAGGGGAGGTGAGAGGAGGGTGCAAGGGGAGGTGAGTTCTGGAAGGGGGGTGAGAATAGGGGGCAAGGGGAGGGGTGAGAAGAGGGGGCAAGGGGCAAGGGGAAGGGGCAAGGGAGGGAGAGCAAGGGGAGGGGAGGGAAGTGGCAAGGGGAGGGAGTCTCCCCCCTCCAAAATAAAAATAATAATACAATATTCATAATATAAATAAATAAATAAATTACAAATTAATTAATTAGAGTTGTCAATGTAATTAAATATATAAATTAGAGAGACATTTACGAGTCAATATATACAATTAATTAATTTAGCCTAGACATTAACTTAGCCTTAGACCATTTCTCGCCTCGCAACGTGAGAATGTGCATGGACTGAATATTACTTTTTAGAGACGTCCCTGGCAAACATCCTGGCTTGAACTTGAAAAAGAAATAAAAAGCTCCCTGAACAGATATGAAACTTTTCCGACTACTTGAACGTTGTTGGCTCATATTAAGAACAGAGAAGCTATAAAAAAGGCACTAAAAAGATAGTCTCCAGTTTGATTTTGTGATGCAATCTTGCCTTAGCAATGCCTCTGCCGGATCCTTTACGGAAAGAAGTCGTATTTCTGGGTGCCAAAAATCCCGCACGACCCCTGCCGCCTCTTCGCGAACTCTGCTTTGGAACTCTGCTTGCTCTTAACTATAAGGTCGTCCAACGACATATCCAGAGCGCTTGACATGATTCTTCATCTGCTACCATGCAAGAAAGGCAATAAAGGCGATTTGCTGGCCGAAATCTGCATCAAATATTCATATTCAAAGCCACATCTTCCACATCAAACACAAAGAGAAATCCAAATCCAAAACCGGAAGCACATTTAAGCTCCATACCGAGCTCAAAACTGGAGGCCGCTGCTTATCTCTAAATCCTTTCATTCCATAGCTTATCTCGGCCAGAATTACCCTTGCGCCCATCTTAGCCAATTACCCTTGTGCTCTGGTTTGGGCAGCACCAGGGTTGAATCGAATTCAAAGTCGGCTTTTCTCCAGTGATAAGGAGTAAGAAGAGGAAGATGCAGAGGAGCATGTAAATCTGTGCTTCTTTATTTATTTTTTTCCATTCTTTTCTTTGCCTCTCCCGGCAGCGGCAACAAGGCGTAGGGCTCCGCCTCCATACAAGCACATTTGAGCGCCATATCCAAGCTCCGTTCCTTGGCTTTGATCCAAACAGGAAGAGCAGGTTTTTGCCTCTATCGCCTTTCATAGTCTCCTTTCTCTAAATCCTTCCATTCCGGTGCCTCTCTAAATTCTGCTATTTTTTTTTCCATTCTTTTCTTTGCCTTTCCCGGCAGCGGCAACAAGGCACAGGCGCAAGAAACAACGGAAGAAACAGCATGAATGACGACTAGCAAAAGAAATGACGGCCATACCTTATAAAAAGATCTGCCATAGCCTTCTTGCTCCCGATCTTTCCTATTCTTTTTCTGCATGTATGCCCGTTTCTTGCTCCAACTCTTTCCGATTCTTTTTTGCATAGCCACGATTTTCGGCGTAAGTGTTGATTTTGCATAGCCACGATTTTCGGCGTAAGTGTTGGTTAATCTGCCAAGCCGAAATTGATTAGCAAGCCGGTGGGAGCTATGGCGTTGGGGAGCTTCTTCCAAGTGGTACAAAAGAACTTCTGTCTCAAAGGTATGTACCAAAGTTTAAAATTCAACCATGGGCGGGAAAAAAAGGCGGGGTATTTAAAATTCAACCATGGGCGGGAAAAAGGTGGGGTAAAATAATACGTTGAAAAAGAAAGTGTAAAATAAATGCTAATAATATAGGATTATATTTTGACGTGTCCCCAATTTCCTCTTTTCATGTGTGTGCTACTATGTTCACACGTTAAACATTACGTTGCCATGGTGCACGTTTTCTAGGCATATATTCTTATTCTAAGGTAAAAATTTAACTTTGCGAAGATCATGATATAATTTACACCTTGTTTAACCCATTTTGAAGGTTCAAGACACAAAATGGGGACAATGCATAGGTCTAATAGGCTCTCGTAGGTTATAATGTGCATTATAGGTGCATATGTTGCTATTTACGTGTGCATTAGGCATTACTCTTTACATAGCTAAATATGAGCCCAATGGTCCACTCTTCATATAGCTATATGGTATGGTCCATTAGAAAGGGGGAGGGTCCATTGGATATGTGTCCATTAGATAATACATGGGGAGGGTCTATTTTTCATGGAAAATACGTAGGAAATTATGGGGAGGGTATTTTTTCATAGAAAATACATAGGATGTTTGAAGGTTATTCATTTTCGACCTTCTCGGACTCTGAGCTTTGAAATTGCCCTTTTTTTTTACTCGAAGTCGCCTTTTTTAGGCCTGTGAGTCAGAAGACCCCTCAAGCTGCATTTTAAACTTTGTTTGTCTTTCTCCAACTTCGCGGTCGAAGACCTTGACTAAAATCTGCGTTTGGCTTTGAGCGCCGCTTTTCGACTTCGTAATTGAGAAAGGACCATTCCAAAACTGCGTTTACGGCTTTGAGCGCCTTTCCGACTGGCAGTGAGAAAGGCCTCAATCCACAAAACTGCGTTTTTTAGCGCCTTTGAGTCGAGAAAGACGCCTTTCTGCGCTTTGGCTGCTTTCTCGACTTCGTCGAAAGGCCTTCTAAAACTGCGTTTTTGGCTTTGGTGCCTTTCGACTGAAATTGGCGAGATACTCTTCCCTAAAACCGTTTTTTAAGCTTTTGGCGCCTTTTCGACTCGTAGTCGAAAGAGCCTCAACCCTAAAACTTGCGTTTTTAAGCTTGAGCCGCCTTTCTCGACTTCTGAAGTCGAGAAAGGCTCTCTCAGCCCCGTATTTTCCAAAAATGGCTCTAAGAACCGTGTTTTATTTTAATTTTTTTGCACGTAGCATCACTTGACTAACTTGATTTTTCTTTTGCGGTCCTTATCTCGACCATATAGTACATGCTTGGGAGCAATGAAAAGACCAGTTCATTGAAGAAAGATGCCGAGAAGAGGGTGGTGACATCAGTTGGACATACAAGCACGTGGCCTATGAAGGAACTCCCTCATACAAATTTCTATCGCCTCGTAAGTTGCTCTCGTGACTTGGACAGAGCTCCACCCCGATTTTGCACTAGGTGGTTCATGTGTGAAGAGGGTGTAATCATTGTGATAATACGACCACTATGGTTGCTTCACCCACTGTAATATATATTGTAATGAGCCCATTTATAAATATAAGGTATCTCAAAACTAGTATTTTTTGGTAATTAAGTAAACAATTTGCTTATTTTTTGTTGGAATTTGTGATCTCTTGTCTACCCACCTAAGAAAATAGAGCCAAAATGTCATGGTAAAGGAATTCACCCTCACGCGAAAAACTCTTATTTTGGATGACAAATAAGCCCCAAAACAGGGACTCGACTCGTTATCCGACAAAAACTGGGAGAAAGCTTGGATGCACAGTAACAGTCAAAAATTCGAATTAAGGACAGTTTTTGGGTCGGGGTGCTCCTTCTTGTGTAAAATAACAGAGTTCCGCAAAAAAGTGGGAATGGAATGAGTCCCACTTTAATTAAATACGACTTGTAAGATATAAGGACATTTAGGTAATTTTCCCTCCGTTAGATCTATGCAAGCCCATGTGCAAATGTGACTACTTAGGGTTAATCATCTTTGTTTGTCCCGTCTGTCTAAAAATTTGCTTGATTTGTTTCTCTATAGGTTGTGCTCAAGTAGTATTTGTTAACAGATCTACCGTACAATGGTCCGGATATGGCAGTTCAAGAATTTGGCTATGGCTTGCTGCAAAACTTTGGCAGGACAAGCCGATGATTGCTACAAGACTTTCGTTCGGCAAAAGCTTCAACTACAAGATGCAGCCGATGAACAAGCCCTATAGATTTATTGTGAAACAAGGATTCAAGGATCCACCTCTTCAAGCAGATGATGCAAGATTTCAAGTAGAAAAGAGGCGACAATCCACCTCCTTAGCCCCCCAAAACTACCTGGCCTTGCAAGAGTTTAGGACGCAGAATCGAGCGAGGAATAGCTTTATTTGGCTGGTGGTTCATAGTTTGAGGGACTAGATGGGTTTTGAACCTCATTTTCTTCTTGATTTTGAACTAAGTAGAGACTAAGTTTGGTTTTGAGGCTTGCCGTTCTTGTTCTCGCCATGTTAGTCGAGAAAATGAAAAAAAACAAAAAATGTAACTAATTGTAAATCATTTTTTTTAATTAATTATATTGCATAATAATCATAATTTTTAAGTAATTATATTGCTTGATTATATTAATTATTGATTACAAATTTTAGGGGGTTGCCATCACCCCTCCCTCCTTTGCCCCTTTCTCTGCCTGTAACGTTTCTAACAGACATGCCCTTAACCAAATAGGCAAAACCCTCTAGACGTTTATGAGTAGTCGCTTTTACCCATTTATGCCGGTGTCTTGGGAACGTGACACCAAGATCTACTCGAGTGGTCTTCCATGGGTCCGTTACAATCTCTCCCACTAGAACTATGCTCGTCCTCGAGCATCACAAGGCCATAGACCACACCATCCCATGGTGTCCAAGACTAAGTCATGAACTACCGTCCAACAGTACTCCAGGTCATACATACCCCCATGGAGAGTAGAACTTGAGCTCTGCTTTGATACCAAATGTAACATTCCTAACCGACATAACCAACTGGGCAAAACCGTTTAGACGCAGATAACTGTTCAACGACGTCGCAATAATGACGCAGATTATCGACGTCTAGACGTCGTTAAAGGACGTCTAGATGTCATTGAACAACGATCATCCTTTGTAGTACGTTTATGAGTAGTCGCTTCTACCCATTTATGCCGGTGTCTCGGGAACATGACACCAAGATCTACTTGAGCGATCTTCCATGGGTCCATTACATTGCCCCTCCCTTTGCCCCATTTGCCCCTTTCTTGCCCCTCCCCTTCTGCACCTTTGCCCCTCCCTCTCTGCCCCTTTAACCTTTGCCCCTCCTCCTTTGCCCCTCCCCATTTGCGCCTCAACCCAACCCTTTCCCATTTGTTCTTTATAGATATTATTCTTTTCTCATATTGTTTCTTGTAAATCTTGTTTTTATTGTAGAATGAAAAAATTTAGTGGTGATTCAGTGACAAATTACTCATTTTTGCATGAGTCCCACTTTATTGCATGAGTCCCAAACATCACAAGGTCCCATGCTTTAATTAAATGCCACTTCTTTGTCTTTGGTATTTTGGAATCACCAATGGATGGCCGAATACTGATCTATTTACAGTCCAGAAACAGGTAAACTCATGCATGCCTTTCTTTCTTTTCCATTTGCTTAAGTTCAATTATATTTTAAAATCAGGTATGAACGAGAAGGTAACATCAATGCAGATTCTAAAACACGTAAAAGTCATTAAACTTGTTGCACTTTTATATGATTTTTGCTTTTTTTCTAACATGATTGTGTTCTGCAGATCTTGAAGTATTAAGGAAAGTAATAGAGAAAGTGAAGCAACAAAAATCAAGCTGCAATGTGAGCTACAGACACAGACTTATTTTTTGCTGTACACAAGAGCCTGAGCAAAAAATGGCATTTAGAACTAGTGAAGTTTTGTTCTTGTAGCATATAGAAAACATAAGAGAAGTAAAGAAGGGCTTGGTAGAGAGATCATCATAATGCTTTTGACCTCTGTCTGTAGTTAAAAAATATTTGTGTTTGAATATATGTGTTTCTTGAAGGTTCTGGAGGTAGAGATTATCATTATAATCTTCAGGCTCCTCAGATTCTACATTTTAACCCCATATCAATCTAACGGCCAAGAAGGGTTAGATCATAATAAACTTCAAGATCTCTAATTTAGGAATATTAAAGAAGGGCGAGCGAGGAAGGTGCAGAGAAAGTAGGGTATGGGAAGGACAAAGAGTTCGTACCAAAAAAGGTTAAAAAGGACGCCCAAAGTGTGCATTGTCCTTATCCCCTCAACAACAAGGAAGATGGGTGTGCATTGTCCTTGTCCCCTCAACAACAAGGAAGATGGGTCGCTGTTCCTAGCGGAACATGAATTTGGTGCTATCATGTGGCAGTCCCCTACACTCCGGAATGGAAACAGGGGCAACAATTTCGCTCATCCGGTGGAAATCAACAGTAGTCAGTGAAGATCCACTAAAGATTGGTGGAAATCATCAGCAATCGATGAAGCTCCCATCTTCCTTGTTGTAGGGGAAAGCAAATCGGTCCCCCATTCCGCAGTGGACACGGGACTCGCTCCCAGCTACCGCCGGTCGTGAGGCTCCCCCTGTCCACTGCGGAAGGTGGTCCCGATTTCCTTCCCCCTATACATCTCAGGATAAGATCATCTACATATAGTACCACTATCAATTACCACTTATTACTTGGAGATGGCTATATTTAATGTCAAGTCCAAAAAATGCAACAAATCACAGCAAAAGGTGGACATGATTAAGTTTGACATTCAATTCCATGTTAAATGTAGCCTTACTAATGTCAATGCATACAAAACTGAAACCAATACAAGCGATCCTATTTGAGGAGGGAATAACCAGACGTACTTACCAATCCTTAACACACTGCCCCTCAAGTTTATAGTGATCCAACGGCTCAGATCAATCTTGATCAGTGTGTTACTGGAGCTATAACACACTGCTACTCCATAACACCCTAGGATGTTATGAAATGGACGGATCCAGATCGATTTTGATAATGATCGGATGGCCCAAAACTCTCGGGGCAGTGTGTTAAGGGCGATAACGCCCTGGCCCTCGAGTGTTACTTCAAAAAAAAATTTCGGGCCATCAAAATGGCTCGGGCGTGCGCGCACACCCTCGCCATTTTGATGGCCCTCAATTTTTTTCAAGAATACCCTCGACCGGCGTTATCTACTCCTTGGTTCCGGTTCTCGGGTTTTATGAGGTTTGATTTAATCTGAACCGTTGGTTTGTCAGCTGTTACCAGCTAGTAACATGCCTGCGATTGGAAATTTATGGAGATCCCTTATAACACCCTAGGATAATCAGTGGAAAACGGCATAACACCCTAGGGATTTTCGTTGGCTTCTTACCTGCTTCAGCAATTACGAGCCTGCTTCAGACATTGAGCAATCTGCACCCAGGTTTCAAAGATTTGAGAGGTAATGGGGCTTTGCTGGACTTCATTGTGCTCCACTGGAACTCTGCCGGAACAGCGTTTCATTGTGCTTCATGCTTCGCTGAGAACAGAGTTTCGCTAAGAACAGAGTTTCGGATGCCAACAGAGTTTTGCTGAAAACAGAGTTTCGCATGCTTAAAAATAGGCTAAAAGCTTGAGTTCAAAACTAGAGCTCAAGAATCCAAAAAAAACTCTGCTCTAGCTTCGCCTGAACCGCCATAGCCGCCTCCTGCCAAAAAAAAAACTACCGCCATAGCCAAGCCAAGAAAAACTTCGGCGCCTTGCTTCCATTCCGGCGCTCCTGGCGCCCTGCTTCTCATCTTTGGCAAACCCTCGAACTTTTGATCTGGCCTTCTGCTTCCGTCGAACCCTGGAGCAAACCCTCGAACCGGGGCGTTAAGGGCGATAACGCCCTGGCCCTCGGGCGTTACCGGAAGAAAAAATTCTCGGGCCATGTGGCCATGGCCAAAATGGCTCGGGCGTGCGCTTACCCGAGCCATTTTGGCCATGGCCACATGGCCCGAGAATTTTTTCTTCCGGTAACGCCCTCTGGCCAGGGCGTTATCTACACCTTCTCCAAGTTAATGTTGAGTGCTAAAAAAACAAGGAAAATATTTTCCAACGACTCTGCAAAAACGTTTAGCCTAAGGAGATTCTGGTATTTAGTAAACTTCGAGCTCATGTGACACGTGCCCTTCCAGGGTTGCATCCCAGCAAAACAAAGTGTGAATGTACAAGGTATCTAGCTGCAACAGCATTCCCAACTTGAATTGAACAAAGATAAAGCATGATCTACGAATTGAGTTTCACATTTATAGCCCCGACAAATCCTCCAAAACACTGGATACAGACCCTTTAAAGGATCCCAATCCAATAAGTTCCAAAATATCTTGTGCAGCAAAGAGTTTTTGCCAAAGGATAGGCTACAAGATCAAACTGGCCATTGGACAAGTAGGCCATAAAACACACAAAAAGGACATACAACTGCCTCTGAATTATGAAAGCAAGGAGACAAGTTGCATCTACAAACCAGGCCCATAGCTGCATAGCTTGATCATTGGTCCAAAATGCTCAAATCTCATAGGTAAGAGATAAAGCTAATTGTCTGTAGTGCATAACGTTTTTCATATGGATATAGACGAAAAGATATTTCAAGGTATCAGATACAATCTACTAACTTTTTATCAAACAACTTCAGTAGTATGAAGGCAAGTTGCTCCTGTCAGGGACAACAGCATAGTTCTGCTCACCTTCTGGTTCAGACCTCTTGGCAAACCTGCCTTTGACCCTAGGCCTGCTCTCAGCATATGCTTTTCTAGAGGCATACCTTATTGTCTTCTCAAAGTTCCTATTCTTCCTTTTTTCTTTGTATCTCATGACTCTGGCCTCTCTGTCCATGCCATCTGGTGCAGCAGCATGCTGGGCAGTCTCTGATGTTGGGGAAGTGGAGGAAGAATACATGATCTTCTATACAGTAATCAAATGAAAGTCAAAAACCACAATTTTTACAAACCTTAACATGCCTTATCAAACAACAGCCAACCAGAACAAGGCACATATAGTTTTTCCTTCCATAAGCTACGGCTTTCTTTTCTGGGGATGTTAAAATACCATCTATCTATCTTCTTTGAAATACCTCTTCCATCAAGTAGAATCAGGAGGTAAAGTTTAAACATGGAAACTTCTTCCTGCTGTTTTAACAAATTTCAGAGAAATCAAAGAGAACAAGAATCACTTATCTAAACACATCTATCTTTTTGCCATACCCCTAAAACAATAAAATAGAAATTAAGAACCAGAGCAGACAGATTTGGGCATGGCTCCTCCGTCTAACACCTCAGGGATAACTCAGTAGAAGACATAGGCGATTTTTATTTTTGCAAAGGAAAGGACCCAAAAATGAATGCATGGAAATTTTCTAACCGTATGCTTTGGAGGTGATATTGCAGGGCCTCCAGTGCTACATTGTGTCTGTTGAGGAACCTCCGCTTCATAGACCACCGAAGTTGTAGGTCTCACAGAAGAGGATTCGAAAAGGGCTTCAATAGACTGATCAGGAACTAAACTATCTGGAGCACCTCCGCCTTCAGGAGCAATCCTAGAAGCAAATTCTTCAAGATATAAACCAACATCATACCCAACACCATGATGAGAGTTTGGAAATTTGCACTTTATTCTGCCCTTTGATCTGCTGTCTCTGCCGGGGGACGGAGAAGAGGGAAAATATATTTCATCGTCTATAATCTCTTCTGCATGAGATTGAGTGCCCAAAGTCCAACTAAGACCCTGACCATCAGATTTACTTGTAAATCCCGGATCTATGACGTGCTTATGAGACTCCGTCTTTTCTTGACAGTCTACAGGGGTAATGGGGGATCTGTCGTGCTTGCTTGCTAAAGGGTTAGCAGAATGTACTTCTATGTCACAGGCACTACATAAGGCTGCAGAATCTGCCTTGCAAGTTACCACGGCAGGCTTCATTTCACAAACCGCGCATATCCAGACCCTTTCATGCCTGGAGGCCAACTTATTCGCCTCGTGAATCTCTGCATCACAATCTGCACATAAAAACCCTGAATCTGCCTTACAGAAAAGCACCGCATCTGCTCCTTGGCACGCATCACAGGGCCTCGGCATAGTTCCAAATCCGATCCTGCCTAATCGACTTAAGCAACTCCTATTCTATTCAAATCAAAATGCCATAATGTGACGTTTGTGACAACTGATTCTGCTTCTTTTACTTGAATCTGAACAAATCTTGCTCCATCGGATTCATGCAAGCAAGAACGCCATAGCCCACCATAGTTTATAAAGAATATTACAGAATACGGCAAATTCAAGCCAAATTGTGCTTATGGAGCAGGAAAGTCGAGCTTATGGACACTCGAGGGATTGCCTCTAGGCCATAGCCGGATTTCTATTCATTCGCCCTCATCCGAGGAGGAAACCAACGGTGAAGATGAGACCAGATGATCATTGCGAAGATCTGCTGCCACGTGTTCTCAAAAGGTCAGATTGCTTACATGTGCGAAATCTGGACCGTTGGATCGCGCCCCATGAGCTACAGGATGCCGAATTCGCGCCGTCACAGGCCAAAACAGGCCCGCAGCGTCCGTAGTTACAATTTGGTGCCCTGTTTTGGCCATTCCAAATGATAAAACGTCTAAAGATTATCATCGATATTAGCATTGTTTTTTACTGTCTAATCTTTGTCCTTTTGAAATGCATGTTGTGGCCAGATAAGACTGAGTTCACATGCAACCATCCCTGGAGAGGGGCCCTATTTTGCCCTGTGCTATTTTGTGATGGCAGGTGATGGTGCATGTAAAAGGGTGAGCCTTTTTACATGACGATGATGGCACCTAAGGTCGTCCCAATGTAAACAACAAATAGGCGCCATTCTACCCTCACGTCCAATATTATGCCGCCACATGGCATTTTTTTGCCACATTTTCTTTTCCAGGATGGGTCACACAATGAAGTTGAAATCGAAATTTGTACAGATACATCTGGAGTAGATGGATCTACCCTATAAGTTGATAATTTGGGGAAGAGAAGATCAATCCTATTCATTGCACGTCAAGTTAATGTGGGCCAAATTTGTTAATGTGGACCAAATTCAGGCATTCTAGCCAATAATGCCAAGCCTCTTGTCCATCATTCTTTTGATGAATGTATTGCTTTTAATATTCTCGCCACTTCGCCTTTTTCTATTGGAGATTCCGACCTCTAACCAATAGCTCCTTACCACGTGGCTTGAAATTTGGCCCACATTCAACTTCATGTTGTATGAATCTGCATGTGGCCCTGATTCTGGCTGTCATCTCAGCCTCTGTGCCACCATACATCGGCCAAGCTTCCAACCCTGAATCATGCAAGCTTGTGTAATCTCTGAAATGCGAGTCTAAACCACTGGATCTGTGAAAGCTCATCTCTAAAGTTCTGTGCTTAACCAGATTTGTGCAAAGCTCGTTGGATTTGCCGAATCATTGGGAATGAAAATGCCTCCCCATAGGAGAATAAAAACTGGCCCAGCATTCCCAGTTGTCGGTGACCCGCTCCAGGCTACCACCGGTTGTGGGACCCCATCAATCAAGTGTGAATGTTGTTCCAATTTTCATTCCCTATACATTTGCCACTAGATTAACCTTTCTATAATAAATTACAAGTTTTAATGTGATAGTCGTGAAAGATGTTCTTAAATTATTGACTAGTAAAAATGCTTTCTTCTTGTTCTTCTCAGTGGACGATAAAAAATCATTCTCATTCTCATTCTAACTTAATATGATAAGCACTAACGTGTCACTTCTTATTTGTCTAGGATTCCTTAAAAATTATTTGTCATGTTTGGGGCTATAAACCTTGCACACGCCAAGTTTCCTCAATGCCTAAAAGTTGCTATCTCAATGGTTTGTATTGTCTACATCCACTTTTACAAAATATCTCCAGAGCATGGAGTGTATTTATGTTTGTCTACGGAATTGGATCTATATAATTGTGTTGTTGGTGCTTTTTCATTCTATCTTGCAGCATTTGAAGCATTTGACACGTGAACTATTTTAATGCATTTTTATATTTATCGCAATTTTAAAGCACATTTGTCCCATCACCATCAACATGTGATGCATTTAGACGGCTCAATTGGAGAATAAATTTGTTAGAAATTTATCGCAGGCACCTACTGAAGCTGAAATCGAAATTTGTACAGATACATCCGCAGTAGATGGATCTAGATAGTCATTGGCTACCTTACAAGTTGGTAATTTGGAGAGAGAAGATCAATCCTATTCATTGCATGTCAAGTTAATGTGGGCCAGATTCAGGCATTCCAGCCAATAATGCCAAGCCTCTTGTCCATCATTTTTTAAAAGAATTTACTCCACTTGATGTTCTAGCCATTTTGCTTTTAACTCGCATTTAATTAAAGTGGGTCACATGCGATTCCTACCTTTTTTTTAGAACCCTGTTATTTTGATCCAAAGGGACGTGCGAATTGTTTTAGGCCCCATTATTGTCCGAAAATAAGACTTATTTTCTTGTGTGAATAAAAAACCATGATGAATAAAAATGGCCTCCATTTCTCGAATGACAAGTCGAGAAACTAAAAAATATCTAAAACTAATGAAATAGTTTACTTTCTCCGAACAAAGTGCTAGTACTCAATGAACTTTTATTCATAAATATATTTTAGAGTGGATAAAAAGACCATGGTAGCCGTGTTGTCAGAACAATGACACCGTTTTCCCACACAGACTGCTTAATGGGAACAATGTGTGGAACACCCTCTTACCTGTTCCAAGCCACGAGAGCAACTTGAAGACGATAGAAATCTCTACGAGGAGGTGCTGCATGCTGGGATAGGTTTTGTATGTGTGAAATAAAACTTCTGGATGTTTAAAGTCCAAAAATATGTATTTTGAGGTAAAATACATATTTTCCGTATTTTACACTCCCCTAAGCTTGGGAGTATTTCAAAAACTGAGTACTAAACGTGTACGTGGTGTATAGCATAAAATTTAGCTTAAGCCTGCTCCAATTCCCTAAGCTTGGGGAGTATTTTGAAAATTGAGCATTGGGATGGGTCATGGTCTCATGGCTTATTGCATTCGCATAGATAATCCATAGGAGAAATGTTATGCAAGCTTCCTATATTATGCAAAAATGGCATCTTCCCTAGGCTCGGGAATTTTTATGAGACAGTGCACTAGTGCACTGGATGTATTTACAATGGTAGTATCTGCATTTTATACCTGATGGTGCCAGATTGTCTAAAGATTATCTAAGCTTGGGAGCAACAGTTATTTCCCAAGACTGTGGGAGTACACCATGGAGAAAAGCTGTGGACCTTTGTGTATGGTGTACATCATGGAAAAAAGGTTGGACTAAAATCGCAAATACCCAATACAAAGGTATGATTTGCAGTTTTCATTTAACATGTATAGCATGGGAAAAGCTAGACTAAGTTTGCAAATACAAAATACAAGGTTTATGACTAAATCTGCAGATACAGAATACATGGTATGATCTGCAATTAGCTTGCATTTGACCCTTACGTTAGGTTTCCCAAAAACTGCCGAAACCTAATACAATGGACTGCATGGATTCAAGCTTTACCCTTGAGCTCAGATGGAAGCCCAAGTACGGCTGCTAAGATGCTAGGCCTGGAAGACAAACGATACAAAGCATTATCAAAGCAGCTTTCTTCAGTTATCTTCTGATTGAAGCAAACCTGTTATCTTCTGGTTGAAGCAAACGGCAGTATAAAAGATTCAGTCTGTAACAAACAGAGGCCAAGGCGCTGCTTCATGATTCGGGTGTATCACGAATCAAAATGGAGCAAAATCGAAATGATGGTGCTATTGGTTTCGATCCAAACGCAACCAGGTTTTTATGCAATGCATTCAGAGTTTTCTTTCTAGGCTAACTAGTTTAAGAAGAAGTCTGATTAAGTGTTTGTAGTCTAAATGGCACATTCTACTTCAGCTTATACACCAGATTAAATAAAAGATGAAGCTAGGCTGTGTAAGTTTTCATCAGAAAGAATAGGATCAAAATATGTTTTGTAGCATATATTCTAGTTCTGATTCTATAGTTATACAATGGCAGGAGCCTTGTTAAAATAATTTGAGAGATTGGACAATTTAAAGCTCTGACTTAATATGAACATAATATGAACAGTGAATGCTGTAGGCATAAATTTCCAATTTCATATCCTTCCTTGCTTAAATTAACTGAGGGCAAAAGGCACAATGGGTGATCAGTGATAAACTGAGAGTCCCAATGTACCTTTTGGCCCTTGCATCTTTACTGGGTTTACCGCTAATGTTTGCATGATTGGCTGCAGGTACGGGACTCTCTTCTCATTGTAGCTTATGCCTTCAAAACGTTTTTTTCGGCTTGAAGGAATATGGAGAATTTGAAGATAAGCAAGCCAGAGATTTGCTACTTGAAATCTTTGTGTAACTCTGAATAGACCTTAAACTGTTTTAAGTGCGCTGAATGATCGTAAGCTATACTCTACAGGTTGTGGTAAGCTTTATGAAATTTTAGACAATGCTACATAAGCTTTATGAAATTTTAGACAAAGCTGCATGATGGTTGACATGATGGTTGACATCCAAGTATGTAGCATGAATTAAGTGTAAATATCATTTTTAACATTATGAACATTGCTGTTCTTAGCATTATGAACATTGCTGTGGATTCAAAATAAGTATAAGAAAGGCATATTGCATACTTTATAAACTTGTGTAATAAGTGCTTTGTTACACTCTAATATAATGGTTTCAAAGTCTAAAGGCATATTGTGTACTAAAATGGCTTATCTGGCAATGGCTTTAATATTCCAGGGATTTCAAACATAACATGCTTCAAAGACAAATATTGTGAGAAAGTTTATTGCTTATGCTGACTAATGTTTCTTTGATGTGGATGGGACATGGGGTACCATGCTAGAAAGGCTCATTCTAGTAATGGGAGAATAATACTGCCAAGGGATTGACCAAGGCAGATGTCTGGTCTAGTGTTTGAACTAGTTCAGGCCGTTTTTTTTTTTTTTTTTTTTTACTTTTCTTAGTTTTCAAGTAAAAATTAGTTAGATTTTGTTTGTTCTTTATTGTTTTAAATCTAGGTGGAGTCCATGGTTAGGCCCCTGCCTGTTGCCCCCCTCCACTGAGGACATGACGATGGCGAGCGTCTTGTTCTATGGATGAAGTCAAGCTTAAATTTTTAAATAAAATTATAAAAAAATATAAGAAATAAAAAATAAAAAGAAAAAAATAGAAAATTGAACTTTTGTTGCCTGCCCTTTTGACCGACAAGATTAATAGTATTAGGGAGTTGAAGAGAGATCTAGTGTTAGTATTTCGCTGAGTCCTACGCTTATGTAGTGACCCTCACTTGGTGTGCCATGGTTTAATAGTGCTATGCCGAGGGTGTGTGTCATTGCCGACGTCGAGGATAGTTAGGGTTGGCCTTTCATTGAGGTGTATAGCCCTCCCCTGGCGTTGTTGTTGGCTTTGGTCACGTGGTGTCGAAAAGTGGGCTTGTACTCTCATGGAAGGCTAGGAGGATATATTCATTAGATATACCCTAGTTTTTTATAGTGTTGTCGACGAAAGTCCAACATTGATATAGGGACTGGCGTATATTTTATTAAGTATCAGTTTGGTTTTGTCTTTTGCAAAAAGCTTGACTTGACCAAGTGCAATATGTTGAGTCTGCTAACCTCTTAGATGGAGCTTCCTTGTGGAGTCAGTAGCTAGGTCAGATGATAACTTAAAGCTGCTAAAGAGAATGAGAAAAATACATGTTTATGATTCCTATAATTGTCAAACTTGAAACTTAGTAGTTTACTTGAATCTTAGTGAATTAATTTACGATTTCGACCTCCTAAAGTGGTGTTTTTTTTTTTTTTTTTTTGTGTGTGGTAGCGCCATTGATTTTCAAACAGTAAGAAAATGTGAGGATTATAAAATGAATCTTGATGAGTAAAAGCGCTCCTTGAGCAAGAATGTTACTACTGATGGCATTAAGAAGGTTACTGATGGCAGTACACGAGTAAAGAACAAGCTGAGGAGTCCTCTGATTTAACCGTTTCTAGTTATACAAGATGCTGAAGCAAATGATCCTGATCATGAACAGGTAGCACAGGGGGTAAAACAAATGTAGAGTATGCATCGATTTATCAGATTTCAGGAATAGAATGGTGTAAGCATAATTGCATCTATGTTCAGACATTGCAGATGCATAGGCTTTAAGCTTTAATATAGAATGATTCTGATGTGTGAGAAATGAAGTTCTTAAATGTCTCCTTGCTTTTTCTATGGATACTAACTGATGGCAAAAGGATACAAAGGGTGAAGGGCTATAAGCCGTGAAAACCCAATGTACCTTTTGGCCCTTCATGTTTTACCATTAATATGCTAATTCATGATTGATTGGCTGCAGGTACGTGGTTTTCACCTCCCTTTGTCTTCCATTTGCTCGTTTGAACGTGTTCTTTGGGAAAAGTCTTTGGAGTGGAAGATACGTTCTAGAATATCCGCCGCTGCAGCTGACTTTAAGTTCTGTATAAAATCATGAAAAGTTCTCATTGCAATATTGTGCTCACATCTTTTGCTATGAATGCAATAAGGTAAGGCATATATGTTTTCGATGCTCAATTAGGCTGGAAAAAATGGAACAGATCTAGCAAGGTATCAACTGAAAACATGGCTTCAATATTTATGCATTCTGCTCGATGTCTAAAAGAAGTATTAATAGGTTAACTTATGTCTATATCTTTGATTTGGAAAGATACAAAATCTACTGTTTATCAAATCATCATCTGTAGATCTGATTAAATATGGAAAAGGCTGAGCAAAAATGAACCTATAAGTCTAGGTCCAGGCTTAAAATTACAAAATACAGTCCTTCACACCCAATAATATTGGAACATGAATATTACATGGCTGTTTTTTCCTAGCTTCTTGGCCTTGATTAGTCACAAAAATTTAGTGGAAGCATTAAGAACAGCCTGCATTATTTGCAGAAGTTGCATGGCAAAGATTTCAACTTAATAACCTTTGTTAGCTCCATATATTGGCAGAAAGTACTATTATGTATCCAATGGACCAGTGAGATTTAGGCTAGATTATGACCTTAGATGAGAAATGTGATGAGAATAAAGTATTATTATGTATCCAATGGATCAGGGAGATTTAGACTACATTATGACCTTAAACGAATAGGTTATCCTATCTAAATTATGTCATAGATAAACTATGAGGTAACATATAGATTAATGGATCAAACATCCAATAGATTTCTATACTGTGGTTAAATGTTGTGTTGGTTGATACATGTATATTGTGATGTTCTGTAGCAGTTTGCAAATGATGGAACATGATTTTCTAGAATGCAAGTACCATTCTTGTCATTACATGGCTTATAGTGGATTGATAATACAACTTAGGGATTGACCGAAGTTGATGTATGTGCTAGCTAGTTGGACTAGGCTAGTTCTACTGGGTTTTTTTAGACGCTTCAATACATTGGTATAACCAGTGTTACTTGTGACTTGAGAATCATGTTCCTTGCATTTACATCTGCGTTATGGACTGCAATCTACTAGTTGATAGCTTTTATTGCATGTTGATGCTATAACACTAACAGTTGCCACTCTCATACATTACAGGAAAATCATTTATGGTCAGGAAGAATGTGATGATGAAATAGTTCTACCTGTATGGAAAGTGAGCTCGAAGCTATGGGATATGCTAAAAGCAAGATCGGATCCTCCAACTATGCTATACAGACAATGCTTTGTTACGAGAAAGAACCAAAAGCATACGCGTGCACGCTGTAGAAGAATGTGCTGGGCAGATCTAATGAATATTCAGTTGAGCTAGCTGGTGGACATTTGTGAGATGACAATTAAGGATGTCGAGTTCCTGAAAAAAGCCATCCAACCACAGATATTGCTCAAACAAACGAGCATATACAGTACTAAAATCGGACAACACCCAAGAATCACCGGGGTTATAACTGTGGAATGCTATGGACAAATTAGTTATTAAAACCAAAGATGATAGTAGCAGAGATGCAGCTGATGGGATTGCCGAGTTACTATTTGAATAACTGTAAGTCTTGATATTTTGAATTATTTTATACCTATGCATCCAGTGAAGTATTTTTAAGATTGCATTATACAAGTTCAAATGTTTTACACATCTATCTAACCCAACTGTCCAAATGTTCTTTTTAAAGTGGCATAGACCACGATGCAGTTGCACAAAAATTATGCCACTCGGCTACACATTATGTGTCTTAAGCCATTTAACACTCTAAAATATATTCGTACTGATTGTTTTGACCATATCATCATATTAGAGATGATATTTCTGTCACAGATATTTCCACTTCTATATGTCAATTCCAATCCTTCTTATGTGACTTCCAATATTGTTGAGATGATATAGGATTTGTCGACAATGGTTTCAACCACTTTCGATTGTAATGGAGAATACCTGGATGCATCAAGGCAGGCAACTTCCCATCCACCAAACTTTGAGACTGCAATTTGCTACAAGAAGTTCCAAGCTATTGCCAAAAGGTACTTCTAATTTATGACACAAATAGGATGTTGATGCATAGAAGTATATCGGGCTTGCTTGTTATATTAGGTAGGGCATGACCTCTGCTGTATAATTAGGGGTCTGCCCTCCCTAATATTTCAGCAACATAAAAGAGGTCAAAACTACCTAACGGTAGGAGGGAGGATTTTTTTTATTCTTAAACTTCTGATGATATTTGGCAGTATATAGCGTGACATGCATAGGAATGCATTTATGCACTGATTTAGTAATACTGAATCGACAGTACGTGTGTTTTAAAGTAGCTTAATATATTACACATTGTATGGGTTGCCTAGAAATTGTAAGATCAAAATCTAAAGATGGGCTAATTCTTTGAACACCTTTTGCATATACTTCCATAACTTGGTCCTCTATAGAGACCATGGAGAATTTGTTACTTTAAATTTGGAGACTTATTTATGAAAATATCCAAACTTATAAAGTTGAATCTTTTGCATGCATATTTAAATGCATGTTTCATTTAAACCTATAAAGTTTAACCGTTTGCATGCATCTTTAAATGCATGTTAGACACTTGGTATTTAGCAAGCGAAGAAAGGCTTCCAAGAATTACTAACGCTGGTCAAACATTTGACATTAGGAAGCAACCATAAAAATGCTTCTTGCAGAAAAAGGCTCATACATAAAGCATAAAGGCATGCAACGTAACTTGGCATCTTACAAAGGTAAAGGGTTTTATTTCAAAGGTTTGCAAGCACACATTTTCTTTAATTAAGTAAAATATTATGGCAAAATAAGAAAAGCTAGGGTTTCAAGAGTGAATTTCGTGGCAATACCACTGAAGGCTAGGGTTTCGGCCAGAGGTAATCTTGCAGGGCTAGCCAAAAATGGCTGCGCTGTATGGCCAGAGGTTTCTCCAGGACTGTACAAATATGGTGGTTGGCTGCATACAGAGACAGTTCAAGCGCTCAAGCGCTGGCTTCTTCATTACGGTTAGTAGAGCTATTCTAGATTTTGCAAATACAGAGTAGACTCCCAGATTTCTGCAAATCATACATGCGTGTAGAAAGATTCTAAGGACACAAGGCAGCGATTTGTGTACTGTAAGAATTGATTAGACTTGGAAGAAGAAAGTCTTTCCACCTTATAACTAAAAGGCAAAATGGATTTCGACTGTGATACAGAATTAGCTTGTGTGGTAGCGCCATTGATTTTCAGACAGTAAGAAAATGTGAGGATTATAAAATGAATCTTGATGAGCAAAAGTGCTCCTTGAGCAAGAATGTTATTACGGATGGCATTAAGAAGGTTATGGCTCTAAGAAGGTTACTGGTGGCAGTACATGAGTAAAGAACAAGCTGAGGAGTCCTCTGATTTAACCGTTTCTAGTTACACAACTGAAGCAAACGATCCTGATCATGAATAGGTAGCACAGGGGGTAAAATAAATGTAGAGTATGCATCGATTTATCAAATTTTCAGGAATAGAATGGTGTAAGGATAATTGCATCTATGTTCAGACATTGCAGATGCATAGACTTTAAGCTTTAATATAGAATGATCCTGATGTGTGAGAAATGAAGTTCTTAAATGTCTCCTTGCTTTTTCTATGGATACTAACTGATGGCAAAAGGATACAAAGGGTGAAGGGCTATAAGCCGTGAAAACCCAATGTACCTTTTGGCCCTTCATGTTTTACCATTAATATGCTAATTCATGATTGATTGTGGTTTTCACCTCCCTTTGTCTACCATTTGCTCGTTTGAACGTGTTCTTTGGGAAAAGTCTTTGGAGTGGAAGATACGTTCTAGAATATCCGCTGCTGCAGCTGACTTTAAGTTCTGTATAAAATCATGGAAAAATTCACATTGCAATATTTTGCTCACATCTTTTGCTATGAATGCAATAAGGTAAGGCATATATGTTTTCGATGCTCAAATAGGCTGGAAAAAATGGAACAGATCTAGCAAGGTATCAACTGAAAACGTGGCTTCAATATTTATGCATTCTTCTCGATGTCTAGAAGAAGTATTAATAGGATAACTTATGTCTAAATCTTTGATTTGGAAGGATACAAAATCTACTGTTTATCAAATCATCATCTGTAGGTCTGATTAAATATGGAAAAGGCTGAGCAAAAATGAACCTACAAGTCTAGGTCCAGGCTTAAAAGTACAAAATACAGAATAGTTGTTCACACCAAAAAATACTGAATATGAATATTACATGGCTGTGTTTTTCTAGCTTCTCGGCCTTGATTAGTCACAAAAATTAGTGGAAGCATTAAGAATAGCCTACATTATTTGCATAAGTTACATGGCAAAGAGTATAACTTAATAACCTTTGTTAGCTCCACATATTGGCAGAAAGTACTATTATGTACCCATTGGACCAGTGAGATTTAGGCTAGATTACGACCTTAGACGAGAAATTTGATGAGAATAAAGTATTATTATGTATTCAATGGAGACCAGGGAGATTTAGACTACATTATGACCTTAAACGAATAGGTTGCCTTATCTAAATTATGTTATAGATATAGACAAACTATAAGATTACACATAGATTAATGGATCAAACATCCAATAGATTTCTATACCGTGGTTACATGTTATGCTGGTTGAACATGTACAAACCAGAGCTCGTATTCTATCTCTCTTGCCCACTAACTCATCTACACTGATATTCCATTTCTGCAACCAACAAACTACATCATGGTACCAACCTTTATCCGTGGACGCTCTTTTAGCTATACTGGGAAGGCGATCTTCACTTAATATGCATTGACCTTGAGCAAGTAAGAGGCAGTCTGAATCATTGCTTCTCCCCCAAGAGGCAGCATTCCCACTTCTGCAAGCATCATCGCATATGGCGTTTGCATTTTCACCCCTAGCTCAGCGCGCAAAAATTTCTTTTGCAAATTCTCTACCTTTTTCCATAGCTTGGCCGTCAAGCTTGGAGCCCATACTTCACAACCATATAGTATAATTGTTTGTACAAGTGCTCTATAAAGCTGCTTCTTCAAATCCCAATTCCAGAGATGGATTTTATGACATTGCTTTTGCATTGCACAAAGTGCCTTAAGCGCATTACTGTATCGCTGCTCTATGCATTCATCCCATAAGTAATTGCTACTAAAAATAATTCCCAAATACTTAAAAGATGTTACGGTTTCCAATGGCATGTCTCTGTAAGTAAAATCGTGTTTGCTCCTTGTGCCAACAATCATAACCTTCGTCTTCGTGGTGTTCACCATCATACCTGTCTTTGAGCAAAAGGTTGATAAGGCCTCAAGATGCCTTTCCAAATCCAGCTTTGTTCGCGCAAACAAAGCCACATCATCTGCATATAAAAGGATGGCAATGACATATGCCAGCAGCGGGGATCCGGCACCACCATGAAAAATGACCCAATCTTCCAATTCATCAATAAAAATTCCAAATAGAGTGGGGGCAATGGGCAGCCCTGTTTCACGCCAATATTGCTTGGTATTCTTCCACTGGCACATTCTGACCAGGGATACGAAAGCTCTACCAGCACTTGCTCATACAAAACTTTAACAGCATGTCTGATGGTAACTGGAACATTCAATGCTTCCAATCTATCCCATAACTTCCCTCTTGGCACGGTATCAAAAGCGGTTTTAAAATCAACAAATGCAATAAAAACAGGCTTCTTTTTACCTTTGACGCTCTCCACAATTACTCTCAATGTAACCAGCAGGTCTATGGTAGAATGTTTAGGTCTAAATCCAGCTTGTCCATGTGCTCTGATTCCATTTACCTCAGCCCACGTACTCAATTTAGATTCAACTATGTTCGCAAAGAGCTTAGCCCATAAATTACTCACCAAAATAGTCCTGTAATTGCTCACTACCTCTTTATCACCACCTTTATGAACTGGAACAACCCTATTAGATTGCCAAGTTTGTGGGAATCCCTCCACCAGTATCTTATTGAACATCTCTATAATATAAGACACCCATTTTTCCCCTGCCCATTTGAGCATTTCGGCCATTAGACCACAGTTATCAGCAGCTTTTCCATTTGCTAAGCGCCCTATTCCATTGCTTACATCCTCCTCTGTAAAAAAGTTTTCAACCTGTGCCTGTGATAAATGGGTTTCATTTACAAGCTCTTTTTTAAAATACAATGCTGCTATATGCTCAAGGAGAAGATCACCTCGCAAGTCTATGCATAGTTGCGCTTTCCTTTTTAACTTATGCCAGAATTTCCGTGGGTCTTGTTCCCATTCATTGCAAAGCATGGTCTGCCTAAGGCTAAGATATGCATGCTTTTTCTTCTTGACCAATTGCCTATAACGCTTATGTTGCCAGATTTTATCTTCCTCTGATGCATCTAGATATCTCTGACGTGCGGCTTTGCAATCTAAATCATACCAAGAATTACACGGTAATTCTTTGCGTGCTCTATTATGCTGAAAACACTCCTTAGAAGTGCCTTTAATAATGCGTCTGTCATCAATGCACTCATCTGTGCTCCTGTATTCCATGTCGGCACCTGTATGCTGCTCAAGCAACTCTGAAAAATATCTGCTTTTCTATAGTCCATGACCATGGTTGACAATCTTTTCCTCTCTTGAGTATTGTATGCTGCTCAAGCAACTCTGAAAAATATCTGCTTTTCTATAGTCCATGACCATGGTTGACAATCTTTTCCTCTCTTGAGTACGTGAAGATGTGATTTCAAGAGAGACGAGTAACAAATGATGGTCTGATTCTGCTTGTGCATCCAAGATTTTGAATTCCTTAATTCTATGCACACTGTCCTCATTACATATTAATAGTCAACAACACTTCTCCCTTTATACCTTCCTTCCTTCCTTCCTTCCTTTATAAGTGCAAATATCAGTGCCTGGAAATTTACTTATGCCATTACATATTCTTAAATAAAAACTAGAACATACCGCTAAGAGGTGTCTACCCATAGAAGTAACCGCCCCTTCCTCTTTAGATATTCTCGCCCAACCAAGCGTATGCAGTTCTTCTTTACTCGCCTCCTCAAACCACAAGGTTTCGCCTTCTTCTTTAAGTATGCGTGCTTGCAAACTATTTATCCTTCCGTTGAAGTCGCCCACAAGCATCACTTCCCCTATCGACTGATATTTGATTATATCTTGCTCAAGATGAAACAAGGGATCACTAGAATCTCGATCCATTCTTTTGTAAGTTTTCTTGTCAAGGGGTGCAAAATAGCAGACAACAAGAAATAATCTGTTTTCACCAGTATTTAGCACTTCAAACTAGATGTATTGGTTATGACAATCCTTTTTTATTTCTTTCAGCTGATTCGCATGCCTGTTTCTAACATAACAGGTAATCCCGCCATTACCTTTATTTCCCTCTTTGAATCTGGGATTCCATACAGAGGTAAGTAAGAAGAAACTATTTATTTCTGGCAGTGAGCATTCATCATGCTCATGTGTTTCTACAAAGAAAATTGCATCTAGCTGATCTAATATAGGCTCCATAGCCACAGCTTTTTCTATATTGAGTTTATTAATATTCCATACAGCCCACCTGAAGGCCTCCAGTTCCTATACAACTACTACTTTCCCATTCTTCCAGTATGCTTTTTGACCATTTGCTCGGGCATCTTTATATTTTTGTATCTCTTTTTTCTTGTCCTCAAACTGCTCCTTTGTCAAATCTTCATTAATCCAAACTTTTTTATTCTTTAACATTTTACTTCGTCTCAGAACTCGCATCCGGTCCCCTTTGTTGGCAAATTTTACAATGATGTGCCTGGTTTTCTCGCCTTTCCTTCCAACCCGATAATCATCAGATATGTCAGTTATCAGTAGCCAACTTGGAAAAATGTGCATGAATTGCATCTCTTGCAAGTCGCTCCGCCCTATGGATGCGACTCAAATGAGTAGCAGATCCTGCAACTTTGACCTCAAATCTTGCAGCTTCTCTATGTGGCTGACGGATTGATTCCATATACTCTGGACCTTCTTAGATCTTATGGCCCAATATCCTTTCACAGTATTATACATAGGTAGTGAATCACAATACGCAAAAACGTGCCGAGCTCCTAATGCCCGGCAAGAAGCAAGACCATCAAGAAGAGCCATATGATAACTCGCAACTTTTCCTCCTTTTCCACTGTTAACGTATTTCCCCAGTTCTAAAACAGCGATCCCGTCGGGATCAACAAGCAACACACCCATACCGTAATGTCTGGAATCCGGATTAGCTGGTTCAGGGATGCTCCATCCACAAAAGTAGAGGGTAAAAAGGTTCCAATCAACATTTGTAGAAGCAACACTCACATTTTCGGATTCATAGTCCTCCAAGTGCTCAATTTCCTGTGCCAATTTCCGATCCTCAACACGCATTTTTAATAATTCCTTGGTCTTTTCTGCCTCTGCGACAGCTGCAAAACTGCCGAGGACATCTTCCTGGGACTGCTGGAGTTCTAAGTGTTGCAAATTAAGGGCCAAAGAGAAATCGCTTTGTGGTCCGGAAGATGAAGGGGGGAGAGAGAGAGAGAGAGAGAGAGAGAGAGAGAGAGAGAGAGAGAGAGAGAGAGAGAGAGAGAGAGAGAGAGAGAGAGAGAGAGAGAGAGAGAGAGAGAGAGAGAGAGAGAGAGAGAGAGAGAGAGAGAGAGAGAGAGAGAGAGAGAGAGAGAGAGAGAGAGAGAGAGAGAGAGAGAGAGAGAGAGAATGAAATGAAATTGTATTATTACATCTGTGAGACCGCCAGGCCTATGAGACGTCCAAACCAGTACATTAGTAATTATAGAAAAGTTCATCTAATGCATCATCGGATAATAATGCATTAACCCCCTCAATCTCTTCCTCGTCCTCCTCTTTTACATCCATTGCTTTCAAACATCTTTCTCTATGGTCCAAAACAGCAAGTATATACGCCCCAATCACACCCCCAGGGTAGTTAAAAAATTCAGCAAGTGTATAAGCTTTCATGCCATGTTTATCACGCAATGTGTCATATGATGAACAGTGAAGTAGCACATGCGCCTCATCCTCAAGAGTCCTACAGTCACACAACTTGCACGACCTAAGCTCATATGGAATATCATTCCATCTCCCCAACTCCACCCCAAGCCTGTGTGAGCTTAACCTCATCTTACATATAGCCTGTCTCTGTTTAACAGAAATGTGTTCGTGTAAGTAACTGGCCCCTTGTAGCATGGGATTGATATGGACCCCTCAGAGAACTCCTTCTTCACCGCGACCTTCTCTCCAAAGCACACACGGGTTACATTATCCACAACCCAACCTCAGATATTATCCTTACAATTTTCCAAATCATCCATATGCATCCCCCATCGGCTAGCCACCCTCTATGTCCAAGAAACCATCCTTTCGCGGCGTGTCTCCTCCAATGCCAACCTTGGCAAACTATCATTCGACATGACATAGAGCACCTTATGCACATAATGGAGAGCCCTACAAAGTGCTTCCGCTTCCAAAGAGAGCATCCCACATTCCACTAACAGATATCATATGGTGTTTGCATCTTAGTTCCAAGCTCAAAGACGAAAAGAATCTTTTTTGTATTTTTTCAATTTTCTTCCATCTATCCAACGCCAAACCTCGCCCCCACACCTCACATCCATATAGCACCACTGATTGCACCAAAGCAATATATAACTGCTTCTTCATGCTGAAATCCCATATATCTCGCTTTCCTACACGCATTGCATGGCATAGAGAGCCTTAAGCCCACCATCCGCTTTTTGCTCAGCCGCTATATTCCAGTTGGGACTTTTGTCTACAATTAGACCAAGATACTTATAACTATCCACAATGTCAACAGGCTCTCCTTTGTAAAATACCTTTACATGATCTACCTTGGTAGCTCCAAACACTACAACCTTGGTTTTAGCCATGTTGACCAAGATGCTTTTCGTGGTCACAAAATCCCTCAAGAGCATCCAAGTGCTTTTGTAGACCCGATACACTCCTAGATAATAGAACAACATCATCGGCATACAACAATAGTAGAAGAACATACCCATATAGAGTATGTTCCATCACCACCATTTTGACAGATCCAATCCTCTAGTTGGTCTATGAACAAACCAAAAGTGTGGGCTTATAGTGGGCAGCCCCGCTTAACCCCCATATTGCTTTCAACATACTCATCAGCGGTGTAATGAGAAAGAAAGCTGAACCAACACTTTATCATAAAGTTTGGCCAATGCATCATGATACTCAACAGGCACACCAAGAGTGACATTCTATTCCACAAATGTCCTCTTCCAACCATATCAAAAGCTTTAGAGAAATCAACAAACAATGCATATAAAGGTTTCTTCTTACCAACCTTTGAATCCATCATGGCTCTCATGGTAACCAAATGATCTCATTGTTGTAGACCTCCTCGCCCTAAAACCATTTTGCCATGTTGCTCTTACATTATGAACCTCGGACCATGTGCTTATTTTAGCGTTCAAAGATGTTAGCAAAAAGCTTGGCATAAAACTACATATCATAATCATACGGTAGTTATTTGGATCAGACTCATCACCGCCTTTATGAAGAGGGACCACCCTATTCACTTGCCATGTGTGGGAAGCCTTCAAACAAGACAAAGATTGCACAACTTTACCAAGACTTCTACCATACTATCACCTGCCCATTTAAACATTTCAGCCATAAGCCCTTCGGAATCTGCGGCCTTACCATTGGATAATCTTTGGAGCCCATCCTGCACGTCCTCCAAAGAGAAACACAAGCCCTCCTCATATGCCCCATCCATTTTTGTGTCCACACCTGGCACATGATAGAGATGTTTAATATGATTCATCAAAGCACCAACCTCTACCATTGTACTCGGTTTTTGGGAAGGTTTTAATCTATTCCAAAACTTCTTCGGATATGCCAATAATTCTGTGACCATCTGCTCATGTTTCTTACGCAAATAAGCCCGTTTCTTCCTCTTAACCATTCTGATGTACTCCCTTCTTGCCAAGGCCTTCGCATCCCCCTTTGCTAATTTAAATTGTCTTCTTTGCATCCTGCATTCATAGTCAAACCAAACATTGCAAGGCAGCCCCATTCTCTGCCTGTGCGACACAAAACATGTATTAGAAGATTCAAGAACCATCTGAGTAAGGGCATGACTGAGTTTTGTCGCATTAGTTGGCCATGTGATAGTAGAGGCATTTTTCTCACAACAAGCTTTGTACATATCAGATTTATCATACCTCATAATAGGTTTAAGGAGTGCTTGTGACACGACCTTATGCTTAGGCAAACCAGCAATGCAAAGGTCAAGAAAAAGAGGCTCATGATCTGATTCAATATTATCTTTCCCAATAGCAAAATTTACAACTTGTTGAATAAAAGTGGGCTTAGCTAAGACATAATCCACCACACTTGCCCCTCTGCATGTAAGTGCTCCTGATCCTGGAAACCTGCCAATGCCATTATAAATAACCAGGTTTAACCCGCTACAAAATGTTAGAACATGATTCCCCTGTGGGGAAGGCCACCGAATTTTGTCATCTGATTTCCTGCTCCAACCAATTTCCGCCAATTCAGTGTCATCTAGCATTTCTACCCACTCTGGCTCTCCCTCCATACTTACCATGGCAGCCCGCCCTGCGTGAAGTTCGGCCCATTGAAATCTCCCATCAATAAAACCTCCCCCTCAGATCATAAAAGAAAACAACATCCCGCTCCAATCAAGCAAAAAGGATCATCTCTATCCACTTCACTGAATTATATACCGGAGACCCTCGCGGTGGATAATAACATCCAAAGAATATATACGTTGCCAAATTGCCCCGCACACTAATCCAAATGCACTGCAGAGTTGCTTTTGGAAAAGAACAGAACTAAATGCACAAATTCATGCCTAACAAAGCATGCAATGCCACGTGAACTCTTGTATCTCCATCCTTTTGGGGACCAAACAGAATGCATCATCTTAAAACCATTAATTTTAGGCAGACCAGATTCCTCATGCTCACCTGTCTCAAGAAAGAAAACAATATCTATATTTGCAAGTATACTACTCATAGTAGTTATCTTTTCCTGTGTCAGAGTATTAATATTCCAACACATCACCCTGGCGGTGGCAAATTCCTATGCTTTGCTCTCAGTAGCAGCACCATCCACCACTACTCGTCCCTTCCTCCAAACAACCTTCTGACCATTCTTTTTTGCTTCCTTGAATTTCAAAAGTTTCTTTTTATGTTCTTCATATTGATCTTTTGTCATATCTTCATTCACCCAGACTCCCTCTCCTTTTAACATTGCCTTTTTCCTCAATATTTCCATTTTAGACTCTCTATTTGCAAATTTGACCACAATATGCCGTGCATTTCCAGCAGGCATACCAACTCTGAATGCCTCCAAAATTCTACAATCCTCACATTTCATCTTTTCAGAAAAGAAAGCGCTCACCTTGGATGCGGTATTCTCCTTTGGTTCTTCTGGAAGACCCACCAAACGGACATTTAGAGCTCGATTGCGCTTATCTTGTTCCTCCATGAAAGCTACAAGTGTTTGATTGTGTTGTTCTTGGGCTGCCATTAACGAAGATAGCTGCTGCTGCAATTGATCTGTACTATCATCTTCTTCTCCGTCAGTGCTGGAATCATCATCATCATGCACCTGTGCCATTTCATTTTGAATCTGCCCCTTAAAATCAGAAAATTCAGACCTCATTTGACTCTTGAAAGCCTCCAATTCCGCATTCATTTGCTCCAAGAAAGACTTCTTGAGATCTTGGATGACCGAATCTACTGCAAATTTGATGGCAGCTTGTATTGTCCCTTGCATAGCTTCCAATAACTCTTGTTTCAGATTTCCCATGAACATAGCTTGATAGGTAGCTATGGAAGAAGGATCCAGGCCGCCCACAATACCCACCGCTTTTAGATCAAGATCATGGGCTGCTGTAGAAACAGAGCCAAGCCGAATCCCCTGTTTAGGGGCTGCCACCATACCCTGCTTAGGGGCTGCCAAAATCCCCTGTTTAGGGGCTGCGTGCTGCTGCCCAACCTGCTGTACAACATTCTGCACCACACCTCCATCGAAATCTGCGACAGCCCCCACCGGCTGAAACCGCATCCGAAGTCGGAATCATTCTCGCCCGTGATGTGGACATGGCTAAAACAGGTTTTTTTAAAGCTTTCTTTGCATTGGTACCATTAACATCCTTGGACGATCCCCTGCTCAATCGTTACAAAAGCCACGTAAGACCCAACCCCATCTCCCTTCTTTGCCCTAGTCTTGGTCGCCATTTCCAACACCATCAACAGTCCCGGAAAATGCCAATTACAGACTGTCAAACTGATTCAAAAGTAGATGTTATACACCGTTGGAAAGAGCTCGGAATGAGCTTTCCAACGAGCCCAACCTCGTTGCAATCTGACACCGTATGTGAGAGCTATGGCTTGCTAAAGTTCCACAGCAGAAACCCTAGAGAGAGAGAGAGAGAGAGAGAGAGAGAGAGAGAGAGAGAGAGAGAGAGAGAGAGAGAGAGAGAGAGAGAGAGAGAGAGAGAGAGAGAGAGAGAGAGAGAGAGAGAGAGAGAGAAAAAATCAATGGAAAAATTCAAGGAAAATTGTTTTACCACAAGAGAGAGAGAGAGAGAGAGAGAGAGAGAGAGAGAGAGAGAGAGAGAGAGAGAGAGAGAGAGAGAGAGAGAGAGAGAGAGAGAGAGAGAGAGAGAGAGAGAGAGAGAGAGAGAGAGAGAGAGAGAGAGAGAGAGAGAGAGAGAGAGAGAGAGAGAGAGAGAGAGAGAGAGATGAAATGAAATGTATTACGTCTATGGAGACCTCACAGGTCTATAAGACGATAAATTGCTGTTTTACATCAAGTCTTCTGGGAAGTCCACATCAAAGGCTTCCTCAGGCTCCTTCCCCCAATCATCATCACTCTCATTATCACATAACAAAGTTTGTAATTGTTTCACATGAGATTCTCTATGTTGTAAAACTTCAATAATGAAATACCCCACTAGATTAGCATCTAGTGAGAACAACTCAATCAAATTATTAACCATAATGTCATATCTATCTCTGATTATCACATAAGCTGGGCAGCTTATCATCACATGATGCTCATCTTCGACATCTCTACTACCACAAACCTTACATATCCGGTTGTCTCTGGCGATATTTCCCCAACGGCCTACCTCGACCTCCAATCTATGGGAGCTGAGTCTCATCCTACTGATTGCGTGCCTCTTACCAACTGAGATATTATCCTGTAAGTGCACAGCTTGCGTTAGACAAGGATTCATGTTAAACTTATACATACTCATCTTTGGTTGTGGGTTCAGCCAAAGTTTATCCATAACTTTCTGTTTAATCCATCTCCTGATATCCCCATCATAAAGCAATGCCTCCTCCAAAGAAATGTTCCATTTACTCATCCATTGTTTAACGTCAAAGTACCAACCAGCCTCTGAACTCGCTTGCATAGCTCGATAGGAAAGCCAAGTTTCATTGCGTTGCCTCAATTTCTTCACATATCTAATGCATCTAACAAGAGCTTCTCCTTCCATTGGCATTAATCCACATTCAGCAAGCAGCATGGGAAAGGGAGTCTGCATTTTTACACCAAGCTCCTGTCTTAAAAACTTCTTCAATACCTGCTCAATATCTTCCCAAAGATTCTTAGGTAAACTAGGCCCCCAGACTTCGCTTCCATATAGAACCACTGTTTGTACCAATGCAAAAAAAAGTTTGATTTTTAATTGCCATGGTGACCATAAATGTATTTTTCTGCTCAAGCTTTGTAGAGCATATAAAGCCTTTAGCCCTCCTTCCACCCTTTGCGCTATGCACATGTTCCATCTATGATTTCTATGAATAGTCAAGCCCAAATATTTGTACGAGTCACATACCTGTACATCATTCCCATTAAATCTGAAGTGATGCTCTTGCTTGAGTATCCCAACAGCCATCACTTTTGTTTTATCCAAGTTCACCTGCATGCCAGTGTGAGTGCAAAACAAAGATAACGCATCAAGATGTCTCTGCATAGAGAGAGAGAGAGAGAGAGAGAGAGAGAGAGAGAGAGAGAGAGAGAGAGAGAGAGAGAGAGAGAGAGAGAGAGAGAGAGAGAGAGAGAGAGAGAGAGAGAGAGAGAGAGAGAGAGAGAGAGAGAGAGAGAGAGAGTGAGAAGTGAAGTGTTTATTACGTCTATTGAGACCATCAGGTCTATCAGACGTTTACAGTAATTACATAATCCTCATACAAGGCATCTGTATCAGATGGGCCTTCATCAAGATCCCCATCATCCCTCTCCTCTATCTCGTCATCACTACATTCTAAAGTATTTCTACTAATACATGCATCTCTTATTTTTAACAGTTGTATCAAAAAGCTACTAGTAATAGAAGCATCAAGCTCAAAAAACTGCCAAAGCGTTTGTGATTGAATGCCATATCTATCTCGAAGCGTTTGATATGCTGGGCACTGTAGGATCGTATGTGTCTCATCCTCTACCTCATCTGTTCCACACGCCCTGCAAGTCCTGTATTCTCTTTGAATATTGTACCATCGACCTACTTCAACCCCAAGATGGTGCGCACTTAGCCTCATCCTACATATAGTGTGGCGCTTATTTAGGGTAACATCTGCATTCAAATATTGCATCTCTTGCAGATTTGGGTTCATAATTATTCTGTAATGCTGCATTTTCGTACGAGGGTTAGACCATATTCTTCCCAGCATTGACTCTTTTACCCATTCTCTGATTCTATCTTTATTTCTCATCAGATCTTCAATTCGCATCCCCCACTTGTGTAACCAAGCTATGCCCTCCGCATACCACCCTTTGTCAAACGTGGCCTTTAAAGCTAACCTAGGATAACTATCTTCCCTCAAACCTCCAACCTTAGTTAGGTATGTGAGGAAGCGACAAAGTGCTTCACCCTCCAAATGCAACATTCCACATTCAGCCATCATCATTTCATAGGGAGTTTGCGTCTTTACCCCTAATTCTGTATGAAGAAATTTCTTCTGAATTCTTTCTATCTTTTTCCACATCCTAAGAGACAGGCCTGGCCCCCATATCTCACATCCGTATAGCACAACTGACTGCACCAAAGTTTTATACAACATTTTCTTAAGTCCAAACCTAGAAACTTTGGACTTTAAACACTTCTTCTGCATTGCATATAGGGCCTTAATACCCACATTTACTTTTTGCTCCACTGTTTCATTCCAGGTAAAATGTTTATCCACAACTAGGCCGAGATAATTATAAGTGGGTGATATCTCCACATTTACCCCCTTATACATAAATGAGTAATTATCTTCCACATTTGTGCCAAAGATCATAATTTTAGTCTTTTGCAGATTGACTTGCATACCTGTCATCACGCAAAAAGCTTCCAATACGGGTCAGTGTCTCTCAAGATCCCTTCTTTACTACAGAGAGCAATACTACATCATCAACAGATAATAATTAAAAGATATATAGAGAGAGAGAGAGAGAGAGAGAGAGAGAGAGAGAGAGAGAGAGAGAGAGAGAGAGAGAGAGAGAGAGAGAGAGAGAGAGAGAGAGAGAGAGAGAGAGAGAGAGAGAGAGAGAGAGAGAGAGAGAGAGAGAGAGAGAGAGAGAGAGAGAGAGAGAGAGAGAGAGAGAGAGAGAGAGAGAGAGAGAGAGAAATGAAATGAAATGAAATGAAATGTTTTTGATTATTACGCCTACTGAGACCATCAGGTCTATCAGACGTTCAAGTTATCTTCTACATCCAACCAATCATCTGATGAGCCTCCAAAATCAGAGGCATCATCTTGCAACTCTAACTCCTCTATCTCATGTTCATCATTTTGCAAAAGCACCTCTAAACTAGAAATACATGCTTTTCTAATTTTTAGTACATCTATGATAAAATTCCCAACACTAGTGGGAAGCAAACAAAACAGATCTTCTAATGTCCCGTGTACTCCATATCTCTGTCGCAATACCTCATATGCTGGGCACAACATAAGAGCATGTTGTGCCCGGCATATGAGGTAGAGAGGTAGAGAGAGAGAGAGAGAGAGAGAGAGAGAGAGAGAGAGAGAGAGAGAGAGAGAGAGAGAGAGAGAGAGAGAGAGAGAGAGAGAGAGAGAGAGAGTTTTGCTCTTTTATGCCTCAAATCCATATTTGGAACATATGCACATGATCTCAGGTCCCATTCAGACTTGCAGGAGTTGAAAGCACACAACAAAAACCTTATAGAAATCAGGATTCAAAAAATTATCTGCTGGTTTTTTCTTACAGTTCATTGAGAGAAAATTCTATCCAATTTCTCTCCATCACCTTAGTTCCAAATCAAGCCAAATTTCTATGTTCCTACAAGTTTTCCCTAATAGTCATTTCAAATATCAGCCAAAAATCTAGAAATGTTAAAAAACACTCAAGATATCATCATTTGAGTGTACATACCTTTTTCTGCCATAGGGATGTGCAATGGCTAAATTTTACGTTCACTCGGCTCAAACATGCCACCTAGGCTCAAACATGCCAAGGTGGCTCAAACATGCCACCAAGGTGGCTCCAACATGCCAAGCGGGCTCTAACATGCCATGCGGACTCCAACATGCCACGTGGACTTCACCATGCCACCTAGGCTCCAACATGCCACCTTGGCTCCAACATACCACCTAGCTCCAATATGCCAAGGTGGCTCAAACATGTCATCTAGGCTCCAACATGCCACCTAGGCTCAAATATGCCGAGGTAGCTCAAACATGCCACCTAGGCTCTAACATGCCAAGGTGGCTCAAACATGCCACCTAGGCTCCAACATGCCACCTATGCTCAAACATGCCAAGGTGGCTCTAACATGCCACCTAGGCTCCAACATGACAAGGTGATACGGATCAAGAGTTAGCCAGAAATCAGAAGTTAAACATGTAGTCATTAACCATTCTAAACCAGCAATAAAACATTCAAGATTCTCTAAAAACCAAACCAGGCCTCTAGCCCAAAGCTCTCCACCCAATCGGGCTCGCAAAAGCAAGAATCTCCAAGATAGTCCATGCAACAATTTACATCAAACAAGAAGGGGTTTAGGATCATCAATCCTTAGAGAATCCTCTCTAAGAAACAAATACAAAGTTTATGGAAGGTGGCAAGAGGCAGTTGAAGGAGCAGTTGAAGGAGCAGACATGGAATGGAGATAGAACTAAATCCAATAAGCGTGCCTCTTCCCCTTATATAGGGATTAAGGAGTCTTTTGGGAAAAAGGTAAAGGTATGTGGGCCAATTATAGGATCTCAACCTTTTCCAAGGTTCCATAAATATCTCGATGGTGTGAGTCTTATGTTCATTTCCCATGTAACTATCTTGTTCTTGCTTTCCGAACCACTCCCCCGAGCACCACCATATCAATTCCTCCCCTTCCCGGATTGATCGTCCTCGATCAAGAAAGTATATGGCAAACTAACATAACCAAGTCCATGGTTACAACCCTGATTGAATCCACAATCAGAAATATTCAACTCCAGCCCTTTAGGCTAAAAATTTCCAAGTCCAGCCCTTTAGGCTAAAAATTTCCAAGTCCAGCCCGTTAGGCTAAAAATTTCCAAGTACAACCCTTTTAGGCTAAGAATTTCCAGTAATTTGTTGTCCGATAAAGGCTGTCATTTTAGTTCTATTAGAAATGGCCTCAATTTACTTAGAGGACTTGACTTCTTTATAATCATTAATAAAGAATTCAAGAACACCATGTATATCAATCTTTAGAAATTTTCATGGATAAAGCAGTTGCAATTTTAATAATAAAGAATTCCAAAACTTGATTGTCTCCTGATTTTGCTTATTATTCTGGCAAAGTTTGCTCATACTCCTCCGCAAGTCTCATTTGCATCGTAATGTCCATGTCCTGCGAAAACTCAATCATGACTTTAGAACCCGCAAACCCAACCAAATGATATGGTACTTTGGATTATGCCAATAACTGTACGTATCACCTAACATAAGTTCACGAAAATTTCCCACCCAATATGCCAAATAGTTAGCATTGAACCATTACTGTCAAGCTTTTCAGCTTTTTAGATTTTAAAATTAGAACTTAATTTTCGGTCATCCCCCATAGAAATACATCAGTTCTTAAAACTCACTCGTTGCTAAACCATAACTAAATATAGAATAATTCTTCCCGAGTCCATCTAAACAAAATTCGAAGCTTATAACAAGGTTCTAAGGTAGAGCTTAGCTTCATCTCAAAGAAAAACGTCAGGTCTGCATTCTTAACCTCTAAATAATGTAAGCATTCTTATAGCTCCAATAAAAATAACAGTTCTCTCTAGGTCATCTTGTTGCCTTAAGATGAATTTCGAATCCTAAAATAACACTAGCAACTATAGTTTTTTTTTTTTTTTTAGCGCAGCAGCCTAACCTCGAGTGGCGCATTATCCGGAAGCCTAGCCTATCCACGTGTCTAAAAATTTGACATGGACGCAACATGCTGTTGAGGGTTGAGAAAAATAAAAAAGTCGATGCCGGTTGGAAACGTCCCGCCCCCTAGCTCCAACTCCGGCAATTTTTTTCTCCACTGCAGATCCGGCCCTGCCCAACAAGCCATAGCCGGCCCTTTCGGCCCTTTCCTTTCTTTTTTTCCCCGCATTTTGATGCTTTTTTGGTACTTCTTGCATCAAACCCATCTGGCTGTTGTTTTGTTATGGATTCAACCCTTTAATCCAAGCAGAGTTTGGGAGTCAGGAGATCTGTTCGCTGGTTAATATGCGCTTGAGGTGCATCGTTTGGGGCCTGTAATGCCCCGATTGAAGAGTATAGCTCCTGGGCGATCTTCGATATCAGATTCTGTGAGATTTTGTCTCCTCTATTGTATTGCTTGAGTGATTTATCAATGTGTGTTTAAAGGGAAAGGCCTTACCATTTCTCCGGCATTCTATCCATTCTTAGCTTGCATGCTATCCATGTATGAGCTTGTCTATCCAGATGTTTTTTTACAAAATATCTCAGATTGGTTTTGTCCTTCGTGGTCATTAAGCGTGTCATGATTGTCATCTGCCCATTGTTTAAGTCTGATCCTGGCTTCCCTTTCTTGCCTGCATTATTAACATGGCATCAATTTTTTGCTGTTTATTGTGCAGTATTCAAGTGCATATGTTGTCATAGGTGACATAGACCATTTGCTTAAGCTTATTGCCTTTATTCAACTTAATTTATTGGAGCAGGAGTATTTAATTGTGTATCATGCTCTAAGCTTGCTTGTGGATGTGACTTGTAAAGTTGAACAGTTTGGCATGTCGCCTATTCTAACAATGGACAACAGTGAAACAACAGTCTCTGATCAAAAGAAGTATCACATTAAAAGCCTTTTCTGTAATGATTCTTGCAGTCATGTAGATTTTGTGGCACATTGTAGCTCACTTGTCTCTGACCAGATCGCATTGTTAAGCTCTAATCCCAAGCTGCTGAGTAGTAATGTACCAGACGTGCATTGGCAAACCAATAGCAGTTGCATATCTGAATTGTAATTTTGCTGTTTAAGTTGGTGAAAGGGTGTCCAAGAGTGTGCTATTCAGTTGTTGATTACTTATGTGAAATAATACATATCATTGTAAAGGAAAAGCAAATCCATATGTGAAATAATACATATCATTGCTGAGAAAATGCTGAAATCCACAGCAGAGGATGTTGATGTGGAAATGGTTGACGAAGAAACCTCTGGTGGCAAGGCAAAAGAAGAAAATTCTGATGTAATACAGCTGGTCTTTTTGTGCCGCCGTTTGCATGCATGTGTTCAAAGTGTCCATTTCCAAAAGACAGATATATTAAGGATCTACTTGCTTTTTGGTTAGGGACATGGAATCGAAAGTCAAAAATTCTTGTAGACCAATTCATACAATCCTCACATTTTTTGTCACTTTACGGAATTGGAAAGCATTCTTCTTGCTTTGCATTCTGGCCAACTGCTGCAGATGTATTCAATTTCATCAAAGATAAGGTTGGGTATGATTATCCCTATCCACTTATTTGCTTATCCTTTGATTGTTAAGAATTATTTTCTGGGACATATTTTCAGTAGCATCTCCAGCTTTGACAATCAAACTTTCTGAGGTCCACAGTCAGCTTAGAATTAAAGTTCCTTTTCTTCTAAGACATGAAGTTGCATGGCAGGGCTGATGACCGTCACATGCCATAAGAGAAGCAAAATTGTTTTCTCTTAAATTCTTTTATATCATCAGCCTTTACACAAACTGAAAACGTCTGAATTTGTTTTCTGCAGAATGCTAGGACACCTATGGTGTCTTGCGTCAGTTTTGATAAGTAGTGGAAGGTTTTCGCATTTGTATTTTGTTACAGGAAGTCAACAGGGCATTGGACGACAGGGCATTGGACAAGTTCCTACTAGTGCTTATCGCATGTGCAAAAGGTGATCAAACTTCACATCATGTTGATTACTCTTCTAGGAACATTTTCTTTGACAATCTGTATATCCAACTGTTTCACAATTATTGTTATGAGCATATTGATCTCATGAGATTGATTGTTCTTCATCAAACTGTTCATCCAACATATGCATGCATCCAAGCTACTTCATTTACAGGTTTGTAAAGACTAGATAGAGGTTTGTAAAGACTAGATAGACAGGGAGCTAGGGAAGCACTAGATTTGTGTTCAGGCATATGTTTTGAGGATGGTAAGCTAAAGCAATGTAACAACCCGTGACTATCTCAATGGACACATTGCTTTCTTTGTTGGGCCAGGCCATTTATGCTACTCTCATGACTCAGTTTGGTCTCACACTATTTACTTGACAACTCTTGTCATTCAATTCTTTTGAAGTCTATAAATCCATACTAAGCATCACTTTACATTACGGATACCCCTCCTTACCATCATGGTCATCTCTATCCTCTCCAACAACGCAAATTATATAATGAATAGATTGATGACAACATACGGACAACTCGACAATGGAACATCAAACCAAAGAATGCAACATAAATTATGATGGATAGATTGATGATAACATATGGGCAACTCAAGAATGAAAATCGAACCAGAGAATGCAATGATCTCAAAACAAGCTTTCATTTGCCTTAATCATCTATGAGCTTAATTAAAATCAATGTAGAGTACTGGTATCTTAAAAGAAGGTGCAAAATTCAACACAAAAAACCAAAACATTTGTAAATCAACATTTCATTTGCCTGCTATAAATGCATATTCTCTTTAACGGCACATATTATTTTTCATGGTTTTAATCCAGCCTTTACTATATAGATGCTTAGTCTAAATATTCCTTTAACTAGTCATTTTTTCTATCAAATGTTTTTCTCAACAATATAACCAAATCAATTGCAAACTGAATTTAAACTTAAAACTGCCCAAGCCTCCTGTTGCGCCCTTTTGCTAGTTTTTTTTGTTCTATATAGAGGTATGCGTTGAAGGCGGGATTCAAACCCACCCAGTATCCCTACCCTTGCCACAAATCGTGGTCTTCTTCAACCCTAAGAGGGCTGATGGCAATGGTAGATGTGGAGCTAGTTTTTGTAGGCTAAGGGTCTCTTGGCAGTAATTCGTGGCAAACAAAACGACGGAGACAAGCAAGATAAGGTCGAATCATGGTATGACGCAACCCGGAATGCCATTGGAGCGTTAAAAAACTGGAGCTCTGAGTTGTTTTTCTTGATTCGTTAAGATTTTATAGCCAGCTGTAGAGAGGAAAAAAGGCATGGTAAAAGGTACTCTGTAACAAAATATTCGGAATCTGCCTCTGAGATTACATGAGCCTAGTCAGTTTTGTGAAGAGAAAGATGTTTCCTGATTGATTTACAAGACAAGCAGAAGTATAAGATGAATTTATCAAATCCTATTCTAACTTTTCGAATTCCAGAGTCTGGCCTATGTTATTCTGATTCTCAGCTTGCTAAGCCCCTGCAACTCTAGGGTTCAGCGTCAAAATCGTAATTTTTTAGCTTCTTAATTTTGCTTGCAGAAATACTAGACCATTTCAACTCAAATAAGAAAACACAGAGGCTCCAAGAGGAACCAAAACCACGCTCTGATACCACTTGATACAGGTCAAGAGTTAGCCAGAAATCAGAAGTTAAACATGTAATCATTAACCATTCGAAACCAGCAATAAAACATTCAAGCTTCACTAAAAACCAAACTAGGCCTCTAGCCCAAAGCTCTCCACCCAATCGGGCTTGCAAAAGCAAGAATCTCCAAGATAGTCCATGCAACAATTTACATCAAGCAAGAAGGGGTTTAGGATCATCAATCCTTAGAGAATCCTCTCTAAGAAACAAATACAAAGTTTATGGAAGGCGGTAAGAGGCAGTTGAAGGAGCAGTTGAAGGAGCAGACAGGGAATGGAGATAGAACTGAATCCAATAATCGTGCCTCTTCCCCTTATATAGGGATTAAGGAGCCTGTAAAGGTATGTGGGCCAATTATAGGATCTCAACCTTTTCCAAGCTTCCATATATATCTCGATGGTGCGAGTCTTATGTTCATTTCCCATGTAACTATCTTGTTCTTGCTTCCCGAACCACTCCCCTGAGCACAACCATATCACAAGGTGGCTCAAACATGCCACCTAGACTCCAACATGCTCACATGCCAAGGTGGCTCAAACATGTCACGCGGGCTCCAACATGCCACGCGGGCTCCAACATGCCAAGGTGGCTCAAACATGCCACGTGGGCTCCAACATGCCACATGGGCTCCAACTTGCCACCTAGTCTTCAACATGCCAAGGTGGTTCAAACATGCCACGCGGGTCCAACATGCCACCTAGGCTCCAACATGCTCTCTCTCTCTCTCCCTCCCTCCCTCCCTCCCTCTCTTTATATCTCTCTTTGATTGGGTCTGATAGAAGCGTTTGTACCTTCCCCAAGTTGAACAAGGCCAGGATTTTGTGCGGCTTTCTCACCAGAGGGGAGAGGTCAGACCCAGGAGACGGACTCCAGAAGGGTTGTCGTGGCAGCCTTTCCTGGTAGTGCTCCTCCAGGAGGCCAAATGCCAATGCCCCTCCTCCTGGAGCTCGGTTTCCCTATCCGACCGTTGAATCCACCGTTCCAGTAACCTGCTTCGAGCAGGTTCAAACAAATCCAAGATCGGTCCAGGAGAACTTTCCCGTAGCATCCTACGGTCGACCGTGTAGAAACACGATGGTTTTGTCATTTGGGCAGTATAAAGGCTCCGAAATGGAGATTCGACTTCGCCATAAAGTTTGGAATTGCAAGATTACCCTAGGGACCAAGTTACACGGTCATTTTTATCAATGAAAGAAACATGAATGCGTGACATGGCATTATTCCGCAGCCACCTCCTAGGTCAATTGACTACGAACGTGTTGGACATGAGCTACTTTGGCGCTTCTTGGAGAGGACGTGGTCTTCTGCCCATGAAACTTGGTCCCCAGGGTAATGTCGACGTTCTGTGTCCATTGACAAAGTCAATTCACAATTCCGGAGTGGGAGAGTTGCTCGTCCGTGGCCAGGGGTCTTCGAGAGAGGACCTTTGGGGTGAACTGCTTCTGGAAGGTTTTAAGGCTCCTTCTTCTGGCGTCAATATCCTCCCTCTACATGATGACACTGTGCAAGATCTAGGTCAAATCTGACTAGGATATGGCCTCAAAACATAAACCCTGTGTGTTGCTAGGTTATTGTAATGGAGGCCGAGTTTTGGTCGTTTGCACTTGGGACATGGTCGAGAAATTATAGGGCCTTGGATCTATCCTCCTCCCACTATGGCAATTAGAAGTCAAGAGTGCCTTTTGCAGTAGCAAGATTGTTTGGGATCATTCGGGATGACTAATAGATTTAAACTCTATTATTTCAGTTGTCATGGCTTCGCATGTATATTTAGAAATAGTGCACTTATTTATCCAAGAAAATGACCATGTTTCGGCCTCTGAAACATAAATCATATGTGTTGCTAGATTATTGAAGGGTTTACGTTATGGAGGTCAAGTTTTGGTCAGTTGCACTTGAGACATGGTCGAGAAGGTGTAGTTGAACACATGAAGCAATAGAAACTGACGGAATGGGGTTTGGATCTATCCTCCTCCCACTGTGGGAATTGGAGGTCAAGAGTGTTTTGTAGTGGCAAGATTGTTTGGGATCATTTGGGATGACCGATAGATCCAAACTCTGTTATTTCAGTTGCCATGGCTCCCCATGCATGTTTAGAAATGGTGCACCTAGTTATCCAAGAAAACGGCCATGTTTCGGCCTCGGAAACATAAACCCTATGTGTTTCTAGGTTATTGTAGGGTTTACGTTATGGAGGTCGAGTTTTGGTCGGTTGCACTTGAGACATGGTCGAGAAGTTACCGTTGACGACGCGAAGCAATAGGAACTGACGAAAAATAGGAATCCATTTTGTCCAATTGTTGCAAAAATGTCTAGTCATCATGATGTCCACATCACCCATATCTTGCCATGTCACCAAAAATCTGTCACATCGTTCCATGGAAAACCAAAGTTGCACATTTTTTATTTTGGCCTGGTCAAAACTTGGTCTTGCTTACTTGGCATGACATGTCATGTCACCACTGGCGTGCCACATCATGTGCATGTCAACTTCTGCAATTTCAATTTTCCCCACTCATTTCATGGAGATTGCAAAAAATACCCTTTGCCACATCATCATACCACTTTTGCCACATCATTCCCCATATTTTGCCATCTCATTGGTTAACTTTATCACATTGGTTCCATTTTTGCCTTCGAAAAGTTGAAAATGCTATAAATGCCAATGTGGCAGCTGGAAGGAAAACATGCCGACTTTACCCAAGATCCAATAGTTTCTGGATATGCCAAAATGATCAAGTTACGACTAATTTCTAGTTGGCCTCTTTTAGATTTTGCATAATCATCCGTGTAACAAGAAAGAGCAAAAATGCTAGGCTACTTGCTTAGTCTGCAATCCTAGTGTTTTAGTTTAATATGGAAAATGTGAGGGCCATATGGCCATGGCCAAAATGGCAAGGGGTGTGCGTGCAGTGCTTCCAAGCCATTTTGGCCATGGCCATATGGCCCAAATGTAGCCATTTTGGCCATTTTGGCCATATGTACCGGGCTCGCAAAAGCAAGAATCTCCAAGATAGTCCATGCAACAATTTACATCAAGCAAGAAGGGGTTTAGGATCATCAATCCTTTAGAGAATCCTCTCTAAGAAACAAATACAAAGTTTATGGAAGGAGGCAAGAGGCAGTTGAAGGAGCAGTTGAAGGAGCAGACATGGAATGGAGATAGAACTGAATCAAATAATTAGCGTGCCTCTTCCCCTTATATAGGGATTAAGGAGCCTTTTGGGAAAAAGGTAAAGGTATGTGGGCCAATTATAGGATCTCAACCTTTTTCAAGTTTCCATAAATATCTCGATGGTGCGAATCTTATGTTCATTTCCCATGTAACTATCTTGTTCTTGCTTCCAAAACCACTCCTCCAAGCACCACCATATCACAAGTTGGCTCAAACATGCCACCTAGGTTCCAACATGCTCAAACATGCCAAGGTGGCTCAAACATGCCATGCGGGCTCCAACATGGCACGTGGGCTCTAACATGCCAAGGTGGCTCAAACATGCCACGTGGGCTCCAACATGCCACATGGGCTCCAACTTGCCACCTAGTCTCCAACATGCCAAGGTGGTTCAAACATGCCACGCGGGCTCCAACATGCCACCTAGGCTCCAACATGCCAAGGTGGCTCAAACATGCCACATGGGCTCCAACATGCCACCTAGGCTCCACCATGCCATGGTGGCTCAAACATGACACCTAGGCTCCAAAATACCATGCAGGCTCCAACATGCCACCTAGGGTCTAACATGCCAAGGTGGCTCAAACATGCCACCTCGGCTCCGAAATGCCACCAGGCCCCAACATACCAAGCTGGCTCAAACATGCCACCTAGGCTCCAACACGCTCTCTCTCTCTCTCTCTCTCCCCCTCCCTCCCTCCCTCCCTCCCTCTCTTTATGTCTCTCTTTGATTGGGTCTGATAGAAGCGTTTGCACCTTCCCCAAGTTGAACAAAACCAGGACTTTTCCGGCTGCCTCACCAGAGGGGAGAGGCCAGACCCCACTTGTGCGGCTGCCTCACCAGAGGGGAGAGGCCAGACCCCAGGAGACGGACCCCAGAAGGGTTGTCGTGGCAGCCTTTCCTGGTAGTGCTCCTCCAGGAGGCCAAATGCCAATGCCCCTCCTCCTGAAGCTCGGTTTCCCTATCCGACCGTTGAATCCACCGTTCAAGTAACCTGCCTCCAGAAGGTTCAAACAATTCCAAGATCAGTCCATGAGAACTTATCAAACCGCGAAGCATCCTACGGTCGACCGTGTAGAAACCCAATGGTTTTGTCGTTCGGGCAGTATAAAGGCTTCGGAATGGAGATTTGACTTCACCATAAAGTTTGGAATTGCAAGCTTACCCTAGGGACCAAGTTACACGGTCATTTTTTGCAATGAAAGAAACACGAATGCGCGACATGGCATTATTCCACAGCCACCTCCTAGGCCAATTGACTACGAACGTGTTGGACATGAGCTACTTTGGGGCTTCTTAGAGAAGGCGTGATCTTTTGCCCACGAAACTTGGTCTCCAGGTTAATGTCGACGTTCTGGGTCCATTGACAGAGTCATTTCACAGTGCCGGAGTGGGAGAGTTGCCCGTCTGTGGCCAGGGATCTTCGAGAGAGGACCTTTGAGGCGAACTACTTCTGGAAGGTTTTAAGGCTCCTTCTTCTGGCCTCAATACCCTCCCTCTATATGATGACACTGTGCAAGATCTAGGTCGAATCTATGGCCTCCAAAACGTAAACTCTGTGTGTTGCTAGGTTATTGTAATGGAGGCCGAGTTTTGGTCGTTTGCACTTGGGACATGGTCGAGAAATTATAGTTGAAGATGCGAAGCAATAGGAACTAACGGACAGGGCTTTGGATCTATCCTCCTTCCACTATGGCAATTAGAAGTCAAGAGTGCCTTTTGCAGTAGCAAGATTGTTTGGGATCATTCGGGATGACCAATAGATCTAGACTCTGTTATTTCAGTTGTCAAGGCTTCGCATGTATATTTAGAAATAGTGCATTTAGTTATCCAAGAAAATGGCCATGTTTCGGCCTCTGAAACATAAACCCTATGTGTTACTAGGTTATTGAAGGGTTTACGTTATAGAGGTCCAGTTTTGGTCAGTTGCACTTCAGACATGGTCGAGAAGCTGTAGTTGAACACATGAAGCAATAGAAATTGATGGAATGGGGTTTGGATCTATCCTCCTCCCACTGTGGCAATTGGAAGTCAAGAGTGCTTTTGTAGTGGCACGATTGTTTGGGATCATTTGGGATGACCGGTAGATCCAAACTCTGTTATTTTAGTTGCCATGGCTCCCTATGCATGTTTAGAAATGGTGCACCTAGTTATCCAAGAAAACGACCACGTTTCAGCCTCCGAAATGTAAACCCTGTGTGTTTCTAGGTTATTGTAGGGTTTACGTTATGGAGATCGAGTTTTGGTCGGTTGCACTTGAGACGTGGTCGAGAAGTTGCAGTTGACGACGCGAAGCAATAGGAACTGACGGAAAACAGGAATCCGTTTTGTCCAATTATTGCAAAAATGCCTGTCATCATGATGTCCACATCACCCATATCTTGCCATGTCACTAAAATCTGTCACATCGCTTCATGAAAAACCAAAGTTGCACATTTTTTATTTTGGCCTGGTCAAAACTTGGTCTTGCTTACTTGGCATGACATGTCACCACTGGGGTGCCACATCATCATGTGCATGTCAACTTCTGCAATTTCAATTTTCCCCACTCAATTCATGGAGATTGCAAAAAATACCCTTCGCCACATCATCATACCACCTTTGCCACATCATTCCCCATATTTTGCCATCTCATTGGTTAACTCTTATTGTTACCCATTATTTATCACATTGGTTCCATTTTTGCCTTCGAAAAGTTGAAAATGCTATAAAATGCCAATGTGGCAACTGGAAGGAAAACATGCCGACTTTACCCAAGATCCAATAGTTTCTCGACATGCCAAAATGATCACGTTTCTAGTTGGCCTCTTTTAGATTTTGCATAATCATCTGTGTAACAAGAAAGAGCAAAAATGCTAGGCTACTTGCTTAGTCTGCAATCCTAGTGTTTTAGTTTAATATGGAAAATGTGAGGGCCATATGGCCATGGCCAAAATGGCAAGGGGTGTGCGTGCAATGCTTCCAAGCCATTTTGGCCATGGCCATATGGCCCAAATGTAGCAAGAGCCATAGGGAACGATACCCCCGCAAAAAAATAATGAAACATGTTATCACATGTGGAAAAATAAAGCTAAAGATTAATATATGTAGTGTCGAGATGGGTGGCCTAAATGTCGAGATTGCGATCAGGGCAATATAATCCTATTGGTTGAAGTAATGGGATGGATGTCACAGATTTTGGTCAAGTTGGACGGCTGAGATTGCAATCCTTGTATTCTCGTCCTATTGGCCACATCATTCCAGAGCCACATCATCTTTCCCATGCTATTTGTTGGCGCCACAAGGGTAACGACATGCCCTGGCAAATTCTGGCCACTTGTGGCAAAGGGAGCAACCCATAACATCGAAAATAAGATCATGTAATCAAGCAAAGCCAAAAGGATGTCACAACGTGATGATGGAACTGGAGAAATAGAGTGAAAGTGCCTAAATTAATGAACATTATAATAAAGAATAAATAAATGGGTGCCCGACGTTGTCGGACATAAATAGTTGTATGTTAACTAAAATCACACAGGTCTCATCCATCTTGGAGTGTTCAAAATGGTTGAAATTGCTTGTGAATAGTGGTGGTGTGAGATTGCCCAGACGATAATAAGCAATCGAGGTGGCTAAGATGTTGGCATAGTTGTTCTCTTTGTATTTATAGGAATTAGTAAACGGAGCATGATTCCAAAATTATAGCTGGAATGGGATTATATATACCTTCAAGCAACTCAATACTTTGTGTCTGTTATGGCTAGCCCGGAGGATGATTGTAGGCTCTGTTCTTGAAGGAACTCACGAAAGCCGACGACGGCCACTGTCATAGGGTTCACACATCCAAGAGTGTGGAAGAAAGGAAGGTTCATACAACTTTGTGAAAAATAAATGGTGCGGTGCAGTGAGAAGAGCGCCATGCGACCTTCTTTTTCCAAACTTAGGATCGAGATGTGGCAAATCGGGTGTGGCTGTTGAATCCGCCCGTCCTCTCCTTGGTTCTCCCCCTTGTAGAGGGGGACATCCCCTGATTCATGCCTGGATTCGGTGGCTCTATTTGACTCTCTGACCAAGACCAAACAATCATGTTTGGGCTCGATTCTGCTGGATGCAAACTGATGGCTTCTGACAGGAATAGCGGCTGTCTGCCTTCTTATAATCATGCCCAACTTTTCTGTGATCATTGACCTCTGCTTATCCTTCTCTCTCAATCGTTCTATCCATTCGCAAGCAAGTTATGGCTTTACTCTCGGGATCATATTAGTTGCTTCTCAGGCATATTTTCTGTAATTTTCTATCAATGTCAGATTTGAATGGGGCTGCCTCTCCCCCTTGCGATTGCCTGCTCCTGCTTGAACTCTTCCACTTCCCAGACCTCTGGATCATCTAGTTCTCCAGTGGAGTGTTGTCTTCTATAGCACCTCTCAGATTTGTTGTGGGTGGCTTGAAGGAACTCCTGCTGATATCTGGGCCTTCTTGGTGGATGAAACGGTTTTCCCTGAGATCTTCTTTGTAGGAGAACACTCCCATCCCACTCAAGATCCATTTGCTGATACGGTGAAATTTCGAATCGCTTATCTTGGTGCAGATAGACCACCTATTGCTAAGTTCTTTCTATACTCTGAAGCCTTCTCTGATCACATCACTTTGGAGCTCTACAAGTCTCCCTGATGCGGTCTAAGTATGGAGTTCCTTGTTTTCTCTTCTGAATCAAGCCCTCCAGCCTCTCAAGCTTCAGCTACTTCTTCTGTTTTTTCCATTCCATCCTCCTTCTCGCTTGATATTTCAACCATCACCCGGTCTATTATTCTCGTGAACACTGATTATATCTGGTGGGGATACATTGAGGGTCCAATACTGCAGCTTTGGGGTTCTATAATCGATCGAAGGTTGTTGCAGCAGGAGTATTTCTCTTGTGTGGGGGGCTTTGCTATACGTGGAGCTGATCCAACATTTGTGCGAAGACTAGTCAGACTTTTGATCTTCAGTAACGTGGAAACAGAGCCTACTCAATCTTTTCTGGTGCATTGCCCCTGGCTTAACAACTCCTACTACTGGTTGGAAACATATTTTTGAGCAGTACCTCTATGGAGCCTGCATTGTCTGCCGAGAATGTGGAAGCCAATATATGCCCGGATATGGATGAGCAGACTTATATTTCCCTGCATATTCCCGAGGTGGCGAACCGGATTCGTCACCTTGATAATCAGGCTCTTATTGCCAAGATTATCAGGGGTAACCCGTCTTTAGCTGAGATTAAGAAGACCTTTGAGCGTGTATGCCGTGGCAGATTCCTACCTCGGATCCAGCCTTTGGGAAACTTATACTTTCTCATCACCCTGCAAACTGAAAAGGAAGCCCAGCTTCTTTTCAAGAAGGGGATAATCACTTGTCTTAATGGCCAAGTTTTGCTGCAAAAGTGGAGACCGGACTTCAATCCCAAAAAGCCTAATGCTTTGTTCTACCCAATATGGCTGTCACTCTCTAATCTTAGTGCGGAATACTGGATAGAGAAGGCTTTCAAAGCCATTGCTTCCTATCTCAGGGAGTACGTGTGCATGGGTGGGAACACCTCCGAGGCCCCAAAGATTTGCATCACTGTGGATATTTTAAAACCACTTCCACGTTCTGTCTTCTTCAAGGGATTTAATAATACTATAATAGAGTTTATTCTCTCTATCTCTGGTCTCCCCTTCCCCTGTTCTGGTTGTGGAGCTAGGGTGCATGCTGGGAACATATGTTCAGACCTCTCTCCAGTCCTTGAGCACAATGGATCTCACACTCAGGACAAGAATAGTCTGGCCCCTATTATTGATTCTGAAGGGTTCACAGAAATTAACCCCAAAAAGTCTGCCAGGAAGCAGACCGTTGCTGCTGTTGCCCCAGACTATGGGGGTGAGTGCTCCTTGAAGGCCTGCCCAACGCCTTCCCCTGTTCCAATGAAAAAGCTTCTTGAGTCAGCTTTGGAACCTCCTTTGCCTCCAGAGGCCCTCTTATGTCATAACAGGTTTAGCCCTCTTGCCCTTGCTGATAGTGAACCCATTGAAGAAGGCTGGCCGCTTGGTTTGGCAGCTCCTCCAGAATCTGCAGCAGAGAACCCAAAAGAGCATGTTGGCCCTATTAGTTGTCCCCAACTCAATGGGGAAGCCTGTCTCGCATCGCCCAAGGCTAAGCAACTCAACAATGTTCGCTTGATCCAAGATCTCTTATTCAATACCTCCAAGCTCCATTGTGATGGTCCTAGCCTGGTCTGCGAAGATTCTGAAGCTCTGGAGATTCTAATCAATCATGTTCTCATTCCTGCAGTGCACACAAACCCCTTGGTTGCAGATCCTATGGATCAAGTAAATATTGTTGCTACTGGCAGTCCCGAAGAAGCTCTGTCTGCTATTAAGACTATGATCAATCATGATAGTATTCCAGCACCCATTCCAGCAGGGCACACAAATCTCTTGGCTGCAGATCATACTGATCAAGCAAATGTCGTTGGCAACAATATTTCTTTGGTTAAGAAACTAAATGGGAAAAAGAAAGGAAAAGATAATGGGATCAAATCGGGAAAGTACACTTTTGAAGCATCAATAGCAAAAGTATGTTTGGAGCATTCTCTGGAGCAAGGATGCATGGTTCTCCCGACAAACAAGGATGGAAATACTCCTCTCTAAAGCTGATGCTGGAAGCATCTTTCAAGATTTTTGTTGTTCTGCATACTTTCTAGTCTTGTGGTCATTTTGTTTCTCTACCACAGGCCTATACTTGTTCTGTATCAGGACTATTTTGTAAGGCAGTTTTTGTAAGGCAGGCTTTTATATCAAATGTTTTACAGATGACTTTATTAAATGCTCAGTATGTTCCAACTCTTTGTGAAGATTTTTTACTGTAAGGCTCTCTTTATTATGGTCATGACAGATATATGGTTGATGCAAATATTTCTATTTCCTGCTAGTGGTATATGGTTTAAAGCATCTCGGTTTCCATTCTATCTGCAAAACATAGCATTCAGCTTTGCAGACATCTCTGGAAAACCCTCGGTGTGGTGCTGGTGTTCTCAATATGATGCATTCCGGTTACATATAAACAGGTTAAAAGCTCTCCTCTTTGGTCATAACGTCATGGGTGGTTTTGCCGTCCCATGCTGCTCTACTAGCTCAACCAATTTGCCCTATGGTTGCCCCTGGGATGATCAACCAACTCCCTGCAAAGAGGGTTTCGCTGCCCTTTCTACCTTAAGCAAATATTTCTCTCTCTCCTTCTATTCTAGCAATATCACTGAGATATATCATGCTCGTCTCAAAGTTATGTGGCTGGGTCCTATCTCTTTGGTGGGAGATATGCTGTCCCCTAGTAATAATATCACTGAGATATTTCATGCTCGTCTCAATGTTATATGGCCGGGTCCTATCTTTTTGATGGGGGGTAATATCACTGACATATATCATGCTCGTCTCAAAGTTATATGGCTGGGTCATATCTTTCTGCTGGGGGGGAAGGACGACAACTCAATGCCTTACGGTGGAGTTTTACATTCCACGTGTCTTCTCACTTTGAATATCAGGTTGGTTCTGTCACCCATATGGAGGCTCTTGAGATATTCCAGCAACATCGACTTATGGAAGGTGTCGCCCCTATGGGACACCTTGGCACTTCTTTGCACTTTGGAATTTCTTCATAAAAGGCCAAAGAAGTGCCCATTATCATACTCCTCCTCTCTAAGCTATCAAGGGGGGGTTCCATATAGTTTTCCGTATTTCCAGAAGGTTTCCCCCCTTTTGGAATAAAATGGCACTCTTTCCATTAAGGGCCTATTGGGGTACTTTGAGTTGCCCCTTTTCAGCTTATCTAAAGGGGCCCATATACAAAGGGACACCCCTTAAACATTTACCCTCCTTTGTTTCCAAAGTCTTACCTTCCCTAATAAGGGAATCTCCTAGGTGCTATCCCACTTGGTACCTGGTGAGAAGGTGTGCAGGGGGGGAACATAATTACATCCCTGTACTTAAGGTTGGAAGATTACCTATAGTCATAACCACTTCGGGATGATCATTGTTTCTTGGAATTTGCGTGGCATCAAAGGAGCACTCAAACGTGCTAGGGTATTAGCGGCAATTAGATCAATGAAGGCAGACATTGTCACGCTGCAGGAACATAGGCTCCCTGACTTTGAGGCTAGCTCTCTCGCCAGTTGGGTGGGCAATGGCTATTCCTCCTTTAGCTGTGCAGCTCAGGGAACTAAGGGAGGTACTTGTATCCTTTGGAAAGGTCAGGCTCAGAAAAACCAGTTCTCAGGACTGGGGGGCAGGTGGCAGTCAGTTATATTTGAAAACAATAACTGTCAGTGGGGGCTTATTAATGTTTACGCCTCCAATAAACCTATTGAGAGGGCAACTATGTGGAATAATATTGAGAGTTGGATTTCCCAGCACGAGAACATGGTTGATAACTGGATACTTGGGGGTGACCTAAATATGACTGACACGTGGGATCAAAAAGTGGGTTTGCATAGGAATCTGCAGGAGGAGGAAGAACGTGTCTGGCTTTCTCTAATCAACGGTGCAGGCTTCTCTCTGGTTCCTCCCTCCAATACTACATTTTCCTGGTCTAACAAACAGAAGGGTCAGGATAGAGTGTATTGTTTGCTTGATAGATTTTATCTGGCCAACAAATCTGCAGCATTTATGGACAAGTCTTATGTTGAAGGAGATCTTGCATTCACTCATTTGGATCATGTTCCGCAGAGGCTTACTCTTGAGGATATCCCCTCTGCCAGGAAATCAGGTAATATTCCTTTCAAGTTCAACGTCTCATGGTTAACCAAAGACGAGTTCTGCAACCCTTTTAAGGCTTTTCTTGGCTCACTAGAAAATGGGGACAACTCCCCCTCCATGAAGGCTTGGGCCCATAAGAAAGCTTGGATCAAGAAATGGGGAAGAAATAGGGCTCTGAGCTTCAAAAAGGAAAAGGATCTTGTCTACAATAGTCTCCGGATTATTAAGCAAGAACTTTTTAGTGACCCCTACAACCGAGATAAACACGCCTTGGAGGAGGAGCTCGAAAGCAAAGCTAAAGCTATAGAAGAGGAAGAAGCAAGGGGTGCTGCTATACGCTCCAAAACTAAATGGTATGACGAACTTGATCATGAGAATTCTAAATGTTTTTTTAGACTGGCTGGGGCTAGATTAGCAGAAAATAGCATTACCTCTATCAAAGATCAAAATCAGGTCCTCCTAACAGATCAGAATGAAATCAAATGCTTCATTAGAGGAAGCTTCCAGGACCAATTTAAGAGGAACCGCTTCCATCCACTTACGGATCAGAACTTGCTAGATGGCTGCCAAAGGTTGACTGGGGGCACTTGGTTTCGGAGGCTGACAATCAATCCTTACTTCAACAGTTAGGGGATGAAGAAGTTTATAGAACTCTTTGCTCCTTGGCAGTTGGTAAATCCCCTGGTCCAGACGGATTTCCCCAGGAGTTTTTTAGGGAGTTTTGGGAATTCTTGGGGCAGGACTTCCTCAGGGCTATTAGGGTGCATGGAACTCCCAGCTTTTACATCCTTCCTTGGCAGCTGGATTCATCACTCTCATCCCTAAAGTGTCAAGACCTCAGGTTATTAGTGAATGAAGACCTATTGCTTTGACCAATGTCCTATATAAGGTCATCATGAAAGTTCTGGCTAACCGTCTGAAACCTATCCTAAATAGGATTATTGGCAGAGAACAATCAGCCTTTCTCCCTGGAAGAAACATTCTGGATAATTACTTGGCTGCAAGGGAAGGGTTACATTGGTGTAGGGTATCAAGACAGAACTGTGTGCTGATAAAGATGGATTTCAGAAAGGCTTATGACTCTCTTAGATGGGAGGCTCTGCAAGAGGTGATGGATCATATGAGTTTCCATAGGCAGTTTGTTGATATCGCTATGGGCATGAACAAATTAGCATCAGCATCGGTGCTTGTTAATGGGGAACCATCCGGCCTCTTCGATCTCCGAAAAGGTATCAGGCAAGGGTGCCCTTTGGCTCCTTACCTGTTTCTTATTATGGCAAATCTACTGACTAGGATGGTGAAACTCAAAATTTCAGAAGGTTCAATGAGTGGTCTCTCTCTACCAGGTGGTGCTGACGAGCTCACAATTATGCAATATGCTGACGACACCTTCATGTTTCTCAGATTTGATGATGGTAGCTTTCAGGCATTTCGGGACGTTCTCCTGGCTTTTGAGATCGTATCCGGGATTGGTCTTAACCCTAACAAATGTTCCACTCTATGGGCACTAGAGACTGCGCCTGATCCTCGAGCTAGTATGCTAGGGTTTCCGGTGGTGAAAGTAGGTGAATCAGTTACTCTTCTGGGCCTTCCACTTTCCTTATCTGATAATATCAAAGGACTCTGGTCGCCTCTGTTGGATCGTCTTCGAAAGAAGGTTGCCCTATGGTCAGCCAAAGGTCTTGCAGTGTCTGGGCGTGTAACTGTGGCCAATGTTGTCCTTGCTGCCTCTCACATTTTCTTCTCGTCTGTGATAGTGGCACAGAAATTTGTGTACAATCAGATCCAGGTCATAATCAGGAAATTTATCTGGGGAGGTATGGCCAAGGTTGGCTGGTCAGAATTATGTAGAGATAAGAAAGAAGGTGGTCTTGGTTGCAAAGACCCCTTCTCTCAGGCTCAGGCATTAGCAGCCAGGTACGTATGGAGACTACTGCAAGGTGACACTTCCCCTGCCCTAGTATTTGTCAGATATTGGTTTCAATGTTGTAAACTCAAAAGAAAGCCTTCCCTCCCAAGGGACGATTTCGGAGCTGCCTTTAGAGACTTCAAGATAGCCCCAGGTACCTCGTCTGTTATGAGAAGAATACTCCAAGCATGGGCGAAGGTGCTACCATTATGCTCTCCTGCTAAGCTACCCCCACATGCTGGTAAGATCAATCCTTTCTGGAATATTAGGGTTTGGGGATCAAGGAATCTTCCTCTTGCACTTGTACACCCCCGGATCTATAGTAAGTGGAAAGTTCACGGCATCTCCAGGCTATCTCACCTTTGGGAGAATGGCAGATGGATCTCTTGGTCCAAACTAAAAAGGCTGGTCCCAAATGCTGGTGAGGGTGATACACTACAAGAGGATAGTCATTTTTCATCACTTTAATATCACCTAAAATTTCAAAAAGTATTAAGTGATATAAATAATGATATTCAAGGTACAATGACACTATGAATGACAAGATTCTATCATCTATAACATCATCAACATCGTCATAAATTTGGTCAACAATTATATCAGTACTAATTAATGACAATATATGTGTTATTAATAGTGTCATGAATAATATCACATATTGCATCAACATTACCATCATTTATTACTCCAATGGTGTTATTGACAATATAAGTGTTATAGCTTATGCCAGTTACATTATCACCCATAGCTTCACCGATAGTATCACATATTGACAATATTATATCACTTCTAGCATATGACGCTATATGTGTCGATAATAGTATCATGGATAATATCACAGCTTATGTCACTCTTAATATCATTATTTCTTGTATTTTTTATAATGACAATACAAGTGTTAATGTTTATGACCATTGGAATATCATTTGTAATGATACTACCTTCTTCAAACTCCTATTGACAGAAAGAAAAAGATTCTATTGGCAAAATTCCAAGTGCCACCTCATCTCTTATATATATCATGTGCAACATCCTCAGCGCAGGATCATTTTGCCTTGGATTGGGGGATCCCAGAGGATGGGATCCCACCTTACAGCACAATTAATGTGCAAAACAATGGCCCCTTATAAGGAAAATCAAAGTTTTTTGTAGTTGTTTTTTCTCTCTCAATTCAACACAGAATTGAACGGGATCACTTCAAGGATGATTGGAATGGGCTGAGAAGAGAAGCACATAGGATACAAGGAGAAACTAAACTATCCGGCCAAAAATCGGTCCTAAACTGCGCAACTACACTTTAATTGCGCAGTTAACTGTGGGATCTCGAAGGAGGAGATCCCGTTGACGGCATGATCCTGGAGGAGGAAATCCCATGTGGATATCTCAGAGGATTAGATCCAATCCAGGGTAAGGTTATCTCACGCCCAATATCCTCTAGTTCATCATCACCAAATGTGGGGCCTCGTTACCAATCTCTACATTTTCATCAACATCATAATCTAAAATATAATTATTTGGTCAATCTGGTGGTAGACAAACTAGAGTTTCAACTGAGTTGCTGCAATTCTCACTCGCATCACAATCCAATGGGGAAGAATGGCACCAAATTCACTAGCAAATGGGGGAGAATATCTACCAAAGAAATTTTATAGTAACCTTTGCCTACCCGGTAAACTAAGGTTGTGCCACAATACCGCTAATTGAAGAACCCTTTGAATCCTCTGGCTCTAATCTGGTGGTTCTTTTCAATTTGTAGCTCCAGGATGTTTTTTTTTTGTCAATTTGTGTGGTGATTTTTTTGCTGCGTTTCATTCAAAGCTTGCGTAATTTGGACATGCAAATGCAAGTTTCAATTTAGAGCAATTTGTACGGAAAGCCCCCCTTTTAATCAAGCAAAATCGGGCAGAGATGGTGCCTAAACTCGATGGCTTTCGGCCATCGCTGGTGAGCACCCGCCTATTCAGTGATCACCCTTTTGTAGTATGGTAGTTTAACCATTAATGGCAAAATTGAACCTTTAGGGTAGGCTGATTATATTTTTAGTTCGTTTATGCTCTTTTAAGCATTAGTTCCATGTTGGCTAATACTAATCATACACCTAGGTTGATCCCAAATTGTATTAAGAGATGGGAGCTCTTATAAATAGGTGTAACACGAAACTGCATATATGGGGCACATTTTTAGATGAGGATCCAAGCATACATTATGTTTGAGTTCAACTCCCAACCATACGAATTGAACATATTCTCATGTAATGACCTAAAGATATTTGAAGATATTTCCTCTCTACACGGTTTTGCACCAATGGTTGTATTTGGATTTGTAACCTACGTCACCCTTCTTGGAGGTCTTGATGGAATTGGCTATGACGCAACGACAAGTGTGGCTTTGTGGGAAATATTTGTGGGACGCAAAAGCACGTCACAATCGACATGATGCATGCAAATCGGCAACAAATGATGATTCTGTATATTATTCGCAGCAAAACTAGTGCTTCCACGACCATAGCAATGCCAAAAATAATCGGAGGCTCTGTATCTTGAAATAGAATAGGGGCAAAACAAAAGAAAGCAGGAGCTTTGTGTCTTCTGCTCTGTCTTCCAATCTACAGAGCTTTCGATTTGCAGGCAATTCTACTCTTTAATCTACATACCAATCTATAGGGGTAATATGGGGTACGGTAGAACATGTTGGGGGAAACTATGCTACCTAAAGGTTCCTGGGAAGAACCTAGCGGCGCCGCCGCTCACTGCCGCCAAGTTCCTCCTAGGAACCTTCAGGGAGCGTAGGTTCCCCATACAACTCCCATGTGTGCATAGGGCGATGGCTCCGCCAGCCTAAATTTCTTGTATGTGTATATGCGTACCAACAATTTTATGGCGAAATAATTAAGCAAAAAATTTTGCTTACAACGAGGGTTATGCAAACATGTTAGGGCTAATTTTGCTGTGATAGCTTTTGGAGTCGGCACCCAAGAGGCCTTTTGGTCGCATCAATATGGAAAAACCGGAAATAGAAAACGTATTGGATCTTGTGCTAGCAGCAGCCAAAATCCTCAAACTGCTACAGATTTCTTACAGATCTTACAGTAATAGTTTCTTACAGATTTGTTGCCTGAGAAGCAAACGATAGCAGCTTGTACTTTAAGGTTCTTTCCTTCTCACTGTAGTCGGACTTCCTTGCAGCTGCCCCCAGGTGTCGAATCCATTCGCTTTGCTATTTGTCAAGCAGTAACCGAGATAGCAGATTCCAAGAAATCTTCCCTTCCTTTTCGTTGCAGTACGCTCCCAATGCTCCGTGGCCACACAGTGCTCCGCCCACACATGGCTCTAAAGAAGCAGTTATTTACGAGATCATCTTCTAAGCTTGACTGGTAAGATTATCCCTGTTATTATTTTACACGACAATCAATACTTTCTTGCTTTGAAGATGAGACTCGTTTTTACATGTGGACTTTGGGTAAAATGAATCTGCAAAATAATAAACAGAAACTCTAGTTAATCATGAATCATGGATATTGTTTATGTTGATATCAGTTGTTAGCCAACAAGATTTACGAATTGAAAAACTTTAACATACTGCTTAAGCTGCCTGTGTACAGGGGTAGCACCAGGAGAACGCTGCGTTGATTCAACCATGTCAGATGATGAGGAAGATCAAGCAGAAAATGGTTATTGGCAGGATAATGACTGGAACTGAAAGAAGACTTATGGAACGGGCCAACAAGATTTACAATTGAAAATTTTAACATATGGCTTAAGCTGCCTGTGTACAGGGTAACACAAGGAGAATGCAACTCTAGTTCAACCATGTCAGATGATGAGGAAGGCCAAGCAGAAAGTGATTATTAGCAGGATAATGATTGAAACTGAAAGAAGACGGGGTTAGACAAGAGCCCAAGCTTGAATTGACGCAGGTAATTCTTGTTTGAAGTTCAGAAGCATGTTTCTAAGTGATTATAAAATACTGATAGTAATATTATTTTGCAAGGAATAATGAAGGGATACAGAGCAAGTGCAAGGATAGTACATGTAAGGCGCACTGGCAAGCTCCCTGGAGACACAACACAATCTCTGTTCTTATAGTTTGGTGGCATGCTCATGCTAAATGGCAATATCCAACAGTAAGCATCAAAAAAGGTAGTGGTCAAACTTTAAAATATTTACTTTAACATTGAACGAGCACTAAATATAAGTTGTGCTAGTGCAGAAGACTGGACCTGAGCTGAAGTAGATAAATAAGTGGTTCATCAATTAGCAAAAGAGAAGCTTCCAAATTGTATACCAGATTTCTTTTTGAAACCTCCTCAATAGCACTCATGGTTCTATTGGGCAGCAAGGATTACATCTGGATTTTCTACATGGTAGATAGGCATAAGCTTGGTGGCTATGCCACATGCCCGTCTGATATCATTGTGGTGCTGCACTCCAGATTTGGTAGGCAGTAATTGCCAGGCAGGATGCGTAGGCAGGATATTTGGAAAGACATACTTTAGCTTGAAAATTGCATCGCACTTGTCATTGCACTTGGCATGGCAAAAATGTATACTTTGCAAACATTAATGCAAGAGGAAGACATTGAGTGGCCATTACATTCTGGGCAATAACAATGGGGCAATTATGAAAGATTTTTCTGTGTATGCTGCATCCTTTGGTTTTTTTCTAGGTTAGAAAAATGTATGCTGCATTCCTTCTATTCTTATGCTAATTTGTATACCAAATGCTCACAAGCATTTCTTATATTGCCTTTCTATATATACTTTGTACATAATTTGTACTATTTTTATATATATTTTGTACAACTAGACCATTGAAAATAACATTGATATATTTTTGTTGATATATTACGTAATTGAACTATTGAATTAAATCTTTCGGACCCTAATTTCATACAGGGCTTCTAGATGAGGAAAAGATGGAATTATATTTGATATAATTATGGTATAATTTGTATGCATGATATTATATTTGACGTTAATAATCATACAATTATAAACTCCACGTGATATTATATGTGGCATTGTGTTGACATTATGAGTCATTTAATTATAGCAATACAGATGATGCCATAGGTGACACTATTATAGCGCTTGTGGTGATATTACGTATGACTTAATTATAGCAATACATGTGATTCTATAGCTGACACTATTATAGCACAACAAAGACAAAATGCATGATATGATAACTGCAGCTATAGATGATACTACAAATGATACTATTATGCCACTACAATGTTATAAAATACTAGAAAAAGTGCCCAGCGTTGCTGGGCTTTTGTTGGGATAAAATTTCATGGGTTATAGCATCTAGTTGGACATATTTGCGTTTGCTATTTGTCTACAAGTATGTACTCTTGATGAATAATACATTCACTTTGGAATTAACGCTTTCTCTTTCTCTTTCTCTTTGTTTCGCTGCGTCTCTTACTTCCTTGCATGTCTATCTCCAACATCAATGTGCTCGCGCATTCGGTGTAAATTGACAAGAGGGAAAATCCAAGGGGGAGCCACTTAGAATACCCCCCAAAACCACGTGTGTAAACACGAAGGGGGTGTTTTTGGAGTTGTGCCGTATGTATACCTACAACACAAAATATATTATTTGTTTGAATTTTTTATTGCGAGGAACCAAGTCTCCTATGATACGGGGAGGGGTTACTTGTTTGGTAGCCTATCCTAGAGGAATCAATCGGTGTGGAACAATAATTCAATGGTAAGGTTTTTTGTCTTCTTCTTGAATACTTTCTTTTTCTATGATGGATCACGAATGTAAAACGATTTGCTTCCTCTTTATTTTTTTCCCTCTTGTTTGGAGAATGAATTGCGAATTTTGGAATATAAGGTTCAATTGCAACGTATAGATAAATGCAACTGTGCTCTAAATTTGTTGAAGGTATGTGCGAAATCTATTTTTCTTGACGTTTGCATATATTAGTGTAGCTTAATGTTTGAGATTGCATAAGGAGAATACGATAGGCTCACATATTGAGCAAGCATATCGAAGGCCTAGATGTGAGCCTAAATGATTTCTAGCATGCCAAGCCTAGATGGTTATCAGAAAGCATCTATAATACGTTAAACGTTAAACAGCATGAAGGATGTATAAATCAAAAAGAGAAACCGTCTTCCAAATTTTACTCTGCATGGGAACAATAGCATCAGAGAGCTGCACATAACATCAATTTGTTGCTCCAAAGTTTATCAGAAAATGTCATACGTTACAAAGATCATAATCACGTCAATCCTAATTGGTCTAGGTACTGAGCTTTGCAAGCCTCTTCTTGGTCCATGTACAATTCATAAACAAAACAAAACAACACAAAACAAAAGCCCACGTTCAAACCATTAATAAGCCCCGACACATAAAATGACCCAACAAGAACCATGAAAACAAAACGACAACAAGAAACATGAAAACACATTCTCGGGCCACCGTAGGGCAACCCTCCGTGCGCAGCACCTTGTTTAAAAAGTCATGTGTTGTTTTTTTGAAAAGTACACGCGTAGATTTACGTATTACTACACATGAAGAAGTAAAAAAGATAGATCTTTTTTTTTTCTATGCGTTTTGTTTTTTGCATCTACTTGTAGTTTTTAAAAGTTGTCATTGTTTTCTTAGAGAAAGATACGTAGTTTTAAAGAAATTCAGATGTAGCATTTAAAAATAATTGCTATTTTCAAACATTGTTTTCCTCAATATTATATGTAGCTACTAAAAAGTAGACACGTTATTTCTTAAATTAGTTGTTTCTAAGTGTTGTTTTTGCAAGAATATCAAAATAAAATATACGTAGACTTTTTTTAAGTTTACAAAAACAACACGTTTGGTTTCACGTGGACATCTTTCTAAGCGATCAAATCTTGACACGTGGCACTCATTCTTTACGCATGGATATCTTTTTAACTAATCAAACCTTGACACGTGGCACCCATTCTTTAAAAAAAAAAAGCACAGCTTCTACTTTTTTCTTTATGCCTAGTGATAATTTCAATCTGCAAAATATAGAGCACCGCAACATTCGAATGCAAACACAAACAAAATATGGATACAACCTTTTAAGAAAGGCTTTAAGAATCAAACCCAAACATTAAGACAAATATTATTAGATTGCAATCTAAATTTTAACATTACATTGAAACATTCAATGGGTAAAGCTCATAGTTGATTAATGGTTAAAGTTTCAGAATAATTAAATTAACCGTGAAGGATCAAAACATGAGATTAATATAATTTGAAAACACTGTAGCCCGAGCCCGGGTATTGACTCGGTAGCACACAGTTGACTGTGCCAATAGCCATAGCCACTGTTGTCACTGTAACATCGTAACATCGTAAAACATAAAAATGTCTAAAGCATAAAAATGTTTGTGAGGATTTGTCTTTTAGCAAAAAATAATTTGCTCCTGCCAGTGTTGCCTTCAACAACAGTGCGTTGATTTTAGCTCCTTTCAATGCATTGAATACAGAAAAAACACCTAAAGCAGTCTCGGTTTTGCCATCTGCCACAAGTTTAAAAGAAAGTAAACTTGCTTATACTAAATATTCAATACGAACTTGAAAACCCTTGTCTTGGAAGTAATCATGCCCTGTTGAAGATATCTGCGTCTGAATCAAAACAAACAATTTAGAAAAAGCATTTTAGAAAAAGCTAAGCAATGAAAAACAAACAAACTGAACTTACCTGATTTGGACAATAGTCTCAAAGGCTGTCGCATCTAATCCAGTAGAACTGGATAAAGAACACAAGTTCCTGATTTGCAGGGAACAACATGGTAGCTGGGGGAACTGCTCGATTCTGGAACGTACAAATGATGTCAAGATCTGTGCTTGGTAAAAAGCGTATAAATCAAATGAAAGAACTTTGACAATATAGGCTGCAGAGAGAAAAAAGAGCCAAATGAAAAATTTCGCCATAGCTAAAACATGCGAAGCTGAAGAATGTTAAGATGAGGAAGAGATTAAAAGAATAGAAAAGAATGAAATGGGCGACCAGAATTGAAGGTTTAAGAAAAAATGAAGAAGAAGGGGCCATTATGAAGCTGCAGATGGTTTTCTATGCAGATCAAGGAGGGGAAATACAATGATGATCAGAATCAGCTTCAGTCTTTAATTCTCAAGCAGTGACTGATTCATCATTGTTACAACGATCTTAGAGGAGGCGACTATTGCACCTTAAGCCAGGGTCTTTTCTGTTTGCACCGCTCATGCGAGAATCTGCATTGGCATAGCACCATAACACCATAGCGGGGAAGCAATGGCGGAATAGATGGCGCCATAGCTGGAGAGTAATGGCGGGATCGTAACCTCTCCAGTCAATCTGAGCCCTTAATTTTGGGCCAATAAGATCAGAGGACGAAGATCAAATCATCTCCGCTGCAGTCAATCTGATGCGTTAAAAAACAAAGCCAATAAAATCGCAGGACAGAGATCAAGATCATGGCCATTCATCTAGGCCCGACTTTATCACACACACATAAAACCCAATGTGTAGATAACATTACATAGAATTTGAGCCAAACATATGCAAACTAGTTTTCTTGGTCGAATTTTTAGCCAAACACATATGCAAAGTAGTTTTTGATCTTTCAAATGTTTGCGCGTTTAAGGATTTCATTGTGTTAAAAAATACTCTTTTTTTTTTTTTTTTTTTTTTTTTTTTTGAGGGTAAGAGTACAATTTATTAGTTTAGAATAGAGTACATTGGGTCCCCTCATCGGGACAGATAGAGAAATAAAATCCAGAGACCCAAGACAATTGAAGGTGTACTAGTGGCCCAGCCAGTTCTTCTTCCCCACTAATGTAGGTACTATAGGCAAAGCACCTTCTTCACCACAAGAGCGAGTACTATAGATAGGGCTGTGCACTTCCACCATCATTTGCCGTTTGGGGTTGTTCACTTTTAGATCTAGACAAGAATTTACCTCCTTCATTGATGATTGCCTTCATCCCTGTCAACCCAGTTACACTTGAAGAACGTGTAAAAGCCTTCAAGCTTGCCAATTCTGTCAAGTTCCTTGTTATAGTTCCTACCCATCTTCCTGTGATGGGCTAGCACCATTAAGGCCACCTCCATATTGAAGAGGCTTTTAATTTTGTCAATGCTAACTTCTTGCCCCCCGTAAGCAACCTGGCACCGATGCTTCCAGACCACCCAAAGGGCAATTGATACCAGAGAAGTAGTAATTTTGCAGCTCCCAGATGAAATTATAATACCTGGCCAGTTGATTTGGTGTAAGTCAAGTCCTAGAATAGGAGTAACCCACCTCCAAAAATCAGAAATCCTAGGGCAAAAGAACACGCGGTGCAAGTGGATTCATCGGCTTGGATGCCTAGAGGGCACAGATTCACTTCTTTGAGATACCTCTTAGGAAGAGTTTAGCATTGGAGGAGATACCACCTTGAAGGGCTGTCCACTGCAAAAACTGGATTCTTCGAGAACACATGGACTTCCAGGAGTTGGCAAGGAGTTGAATAGTAGTTGGTCTATTGACCCCCAGAATGAGCACAGCTTTAAGGGGAACTTCTCCACGAAGCGCTCGATATACCTTAGCTACCTTGTAGGAAGGGGATTCCACACACTCCCATCTTTCTTCAGGACCCTCCAGTCCAGAAAGATCAGAGATATTAGCTTGGATTTCCCTTACGATCTTCCTATCACCCTCACCAGCATTTGGGACCAGCCTTTTTAGTTTGGACCAAGAGATCCATCTGCCATTTTCCCAAAGGTGAGATAGCCTGGTGGGTGTACAAGTGCAAGAGGAAGATTCCTTGATCCCCAAACCCTAATATTCCAGAAAGGATTGATCTTACCAGCATGTGGGGGTAGCTTAGCAGGAGAGCATAATGGTAGCACCTTCGCCCATGCTTGGAGTATTCTTCTCATAACAGGCGAGGTACCTGGGGCTATCTTGAAGTCTCTAAAGGCAGCTCCGAAATCGTCCCTTGGGAGGGAAGGCTTCCTTTTGAGTTTACAACATTGAAACCAATATCTGACAAATACTAGGGCAGGGGAAGTGTCACCTTGCAGTAGTCTCCATACGTACCTGGCTGCTAATGCCTGAGCCTGAGAGAAGGGGTCTTTGCAACCAAGACCACCTTCTTTCTTATCTCTACATAATTCTGACCAGCCAACCTTGGCCATACCTCCCCGGATAAATTTCGATTATGACACGGATCCGATTGTACACAAATTTTCGCGCCACTATCACGCATTTAGAAGAAAATGTGAGAGGCAAGAGGGACAAAGATTGGCCACGATTACGCGCCGCACCTTTCGCAAGACCTTTGGCTGACCATAGGGCAACCTTCTTTCGAAGACGATCCAACAGAGGCGACCAGAGTCCTTTGATATTATCAGATAAGGAAAGTGGAAGGCCCAGAAGAGTAACTGATTCACCTACTTTCACCACCGGAAACCCTAGCATACTAGCTCGAGGATCAGGCGCAGTCTCTAGTGCCCATAGAGTGGAACATTTGTTAGGGTTAAGACCAATCCCGGATACGATCTCAAAAGCCAGGAGAACGTCCCGAAATGCCTGAAAGCTACCATCATCAAATCTGAGGAACATGAAGGTGTCGTCAGCATATTGCATAATTGTGAGCTCGTCAGCACCACCTGGTAGAGAGAGACCACTCATTGAACCTTCTGAAATTTTGAGTTTCACCATCCTAGTCAGTAGATTTGCCATAATAAGAAACAGGTAAGGAGCCAAAGGGCACCCTTGCCTGATACCTTTTCGGAGATCGAAGAGGCCAGATGGTTCCCCATTAACAAGCACCGATGCTGATGCAGATGGTTTTCTATGCAGATCAAGGAGGGGAAATACAATGATGATCAGAATCAGCTTCAGTCTTTGATTCTCAAGCAGTGACTGATTCATCATTGTTACAACGATCTTAGAGGAGGCGACTATTGCACCTTAAGCCAGGGTCTTTTCTGTTTGCACCGCTCATGCGGGAATCTGCATTGGCATAGCACCATAACACCATAGCGGGGAAGCAATGGCGGAATAGATGGCGCCATAGCTGGAGAGTAATGGCGGGATCGTAACCTCTCCAGTCAATCTGAGCCCTTAATTTTGGGCCAATAAGATCAGAGGACGAAGATCAAATCTTTACCGCTCATCTCCGCTACAGTCAATCTGATGCGTTAAAAAACAAAGCCAATAAAATCGCAGGACGGAGATCAAGATCATGGCCATTCATCTAGGCCCGACTTTATCACACACACATAAAACCCAATGTGTAGATAACATTACATAGAATTTGAGCCAAACATATGCAAACTAGTTTTCTTGGTCGAATTTTTAGCCAAACACATATGCAAAGTAGTTTTTGGTCTTTCAAATGTTTGCGCGTTTAAGGATTTCATTGTGTTAAAAAATACCAAGTTTTCTATTTATTCTCTTCCCTTTTTTTTTTTTTTTTTTTTTTTTTTGAGGGTAAGAGTACAATTTATTAGTTTAGAATAGAGTACATTGGGTCCCCTCATCGGGACAGATAGAGAAATAAAATCCAGAGACCCAAGACAATTGAAGGTGTACTAGTGGCCCAGCCAGTTCTTCTTCCCCACTAATGTAGGTACTATAGGCAAAGCACCTTCTTCACCACAAGAGCGAGTACTATAGATAGGGCTGTGCACTTCCACCATCATTTGCCGTTTGGGGTTGTTCACTTTTAGATCTAGACAAGAATTTACCTCCTTCATTGATGATTGCCTTCATCCCTGTCAACCCAGTTACACTTGAAGAACGTGTAAAAGCCTTCAAGCTTGCCAATTCTGTCACGTTCCTTGTTATAGTTCCTACCCATCTTCATGTGATGGGCTAGCGCCATTAAGGCCACCTCCATATTGAAGAGGCTTTTAATTTTGTCAATGCTAACTTCTTGCCCCCCGTAAGCAACCTGGCACCGATGCTTCCAGACCACCCAAAGGGCAATTGATACCAGAGAAGTAGTAATTTTGCAGCTCCCAGATGAAATTATAATACCTGGCCAGTTGATTTGGTGTAAGTCAAGTCCTAGAATAGGAGTAACCCACCTCCAAAAATCAGAAATCCTAGGGCAAAAGAACACGTGTGCAGTGGATTCACTGGCTTGACAGCCTAGAGGGCACAGTTCACTTGCTGAGATACCTCTTAGGAAGAGTTTAGCATTGGAGGAGATACCACCTTGAAGGGCTGTCCACTGCAAAAACTGGATTCTTCGAGAACACATGGACTTCCAGGAGTTGGCAAGGAGTTGAATAGTAGTTGGTCTATTGACCCCCAGAATGAGCACAGCTTTAAGGGGAACTTCTCCACGAAGCGCTCGATATACCTTAGCTACCTTGTAGGAAGGGGATTCCACACACTCCCATCTTTCTTCAGGACCCTTCAGTCCAGAAAGATCAGAGATATTAGCTTGGATTTCCCTTAGGATCTTCCTATCACTACAAGAGAATAAGCAATCTAAGTCACTAGCTTCATCATTTATTTGCTTAAAATCGCACTTTCAAATTTTTTAGATTTTGATACAATAAGTGACGGTAGCTGTTGATGAAATTGCATCATCTATATCGTCACTTGTAGCGTCGCCAATAACAACAGTTTTAGTATCATCTATCTATATCTTCTATAATAATAATGGCGTTTTATGATAGTTTGTGCGCGATCTTGGCCGTTTATTTATTGTGTTTCACAATTTTCATTTTGGGCCGTCCGATTGTGTTCTAAGTCCCAAAGTAGGGCGCCCCATCCATAACCGCTTTTTGAAAGGTATTTTCGTCATACTATTTTGGGATGCATTCGGTATGGCATCTCGCTTCTGAAAGATTCTTTATAACATGAAATCCGGCACTTCCTCTTGGGCGACCGACTTACATTCATCTTCATCTTATGAGGAGGCTTTTTATTTTATCATTTGGATTTTGCTTTAACAGACGGATTTATTTTTTTAGATCGATGACAGACCTTCATTCTTCTTTTTTACCTCATTTTCAAGCGGAGCAGTGTGCAAAAATGTCTTTGTAGCCGAGCAAGACCTGCCCCGACCATAGGGGTACTGAATCTTGATTTTAATCCCTTTTTTTTTTTCTTTTGGAAATGACAAATTTATTGTCTGTTGTTATTGAAAAGTAGTGCTATGCCGGGAAGCGTATGCCCAACGAAATCGGTCCAGTGCTTAAACTACTCTGAGATTCTTTGCAAGTATTAATGAGGTTAGTGTTATAGAGCCTGATGTTGTATTCTTTGATGTGCTGGTCATGCATAATGCATGAACTATAGTTGCTTTGGTGCTCTGTAACAAGCACTTTTTTTGGTGACTTACAGGGTAAATCGTTTTCCTATTGTTCTCACATTTTTTATCAGCATTTGAAGCAGAGTTTGGGGTAGGTCACTTCAATTAAAGATCACAAACAATACTGGGCAGATAGAACAACACCCTATTGCTATGTGCCCGTGAAAACATTTGCAGATCATTTCTCCAGCAATTGCAATTCCTTCTGAATTATACTGAAGTAAACTCTATTGCTACTTTGGGTGACCACCTCATATAACTTTTTTCTTGCCATAGAAATCTGTTTGAAGCAAACCAAGTGTCTGTTAAGGTTGCATCACCAAGTGCACATACATGGGCGGCTGTCATAGCTGCTAATGCTAAGTTGGGCACAACCCTACATATGGACCAGAGATTGCACCAGCCAAATAGATATATCTATATTGCAGCATAGTGAAAAGCATATTCCAAGGAAGGAACATTTATCAAAATATATTGGAAGACAAACTTCTGATGTTGTGGGAAACAAGTTTGTTGACATGCATGTCAAAATGTGGAAGTATTCAAGAGCCCTGCGAAGCTTTTGATAATTTATCAAATCGAGATGTTATATTTTGGAACATAATGATTGCAGAATATATCTGTTATGGAGAAGGGATTCTTGCACTAGAGTGCCTAAGGAGGAAGGAAGAAGAAGATGCAGAACCAGATGTAGTCTTTTGGAGTACGTTAATTGCAGCGTATGCTCAGCATCGCCAAAGTTTTATAGCCCTAGACCGTTTTCAGAGAATGCAACAGATGAAATTAATACCAAATGAAGTAACGTTGCTAGCCATCTTAAAGGAATGTGCAAATGTTGGGGCACTTGAAGCAAGGAATTTCTTTCTTATGATGAGAAGTTTGCACTTTATCATCATAAAGGATTTGTTATTGGACCCTTTTAAGGTATAATTTTAATGCAATCTATTTGTCATAAGATCAGTGTTGTTGATATGTGAATGCAGCGTGCAGGACTTGAAAGACGAGCTTGTGCTTGACAAAGAGTCTGTAATAAAATGAGATCAGGGCAGGCAGTATAATGGAGGAATGCGCAAGGTAAGGTGATAACACTCTACCCATTTTATATTTATATACAGAAAAATATCTCAAAAGTACTTGCTCATTTTCCTTCTTTCTGCTTGTTTGCAGCCATAGGTAGTTTCTTAAAAATTGTTGCTTGAGCAGGCTTCAGTGCAACATAAAAAGAAAGCCAATGGCTCTTATCAAGAAGCTTCGTAAAGCGGTATGATCTTAATTGCTGTGAATTTTTCCCCTCTGGGTGTCTCTCTACCAAGCTTGTGAATCCTCCATTTTCTAATTTAGCAAGATAAGATTGCCCTTTATGTCTATTCAGGTTTAGATATGACACCAAGGATTAGGCTTTAACAGCTGTGGCACATAATTCTTATGACGTATGCTTCATTCTAAAATTCCTTATAGCTAGGATGATTTGCCAAGCTTGACCTTGCATACAAGGAAAAGACAATTTAAGTTGTCTCTTTCATAGTATGAATGAGGTATTATGTTGGGTCCCATCTGGTAATGCTGATTCTCTTTTCAATGGAGAATTCGTCCACCACTATGTATATGCATCAGTTACCCGCCTATTGTAACTTGTTACCCTTTCCATAATGTAAATGTTATAATTGGTTACCCTTTCTGTAAGGTAATGGGCATGTCTATATGGATGTGCCAGCGTCTTTCCTGTCTTTCCTTGCCGGCGTCTTTCCTGTCTTTCCTTGCTGCGTCATGAATGACGAAATGGCCTGGATATCTTTTTAGTCCAGAACCTGAAATTTCCAGCCGAATTCCTGAATGCTTGAATGACATGGAGTTTTTGAATTTTATAAATACAAGGAGAGGAAAAATGGGACGATGTTCTAGGTCAAAAGTGGTCCGGCCAATTCTTTCCTTTTTATTTTGTCTTGTGAAATTTTGTTGAACAATCTTCTTCCAGCAACCGCATACTAGAAGCAGTGTTTATGGCTACGACATATTTACCAGGTAAGGTTTCAGATGTTGTAGCATCGTGGAAAAATGATCTGAAGAAAGTAAGTGGACAGTTCTAGATATTTCCAGCGAAAAACTACATCACAATTTGATGAGTCTTTTGGTTGTTGCAGATCAATGTTAAAGCTGTAGAACCATTGGTAGATCCCCAAGAATATCCGAGCTTTTTTTGATTGGGAATGGAATGTTGAGGCAGATAGGCAAGGTTTTACTATGGACTATTTATCCTTTCCTTTTGTTTTTCTTTTCCATAACTGTCTTCTTTCTTGAGTTCCAGGTAAGAATCTGTTTCTTCAAAGGATTATGTGAAGCATGCAAGTTCCTTGCCTGTGGACTTGATTGAAGAGCTTAAGGCATTGTCCATGCTTCCCTTGTTAATCGCAACAATGAAGAAGTAAGCTCATGCGTTTATAGTTTTTAGTTCATGTCTATGCATCTTTCGTCAATTGGAAAGTTGACACCATTCATAAGGCCATTTTCTCCATGTTTTGCATTGCTTGCATCCAGGAAATATCATTCGGTCTTATTACGCAGTTCTTTCAGTCTCATTAAGCAGCAACAATTTAGCATGATGCAAGAAAGCTCCTATTGGTTTATTTTTTTAACTCTAGGAAGTTTCTGAAAAGTTCAGCCTAGATGGTTATTTCAGAAAAGTTTGTCATATAACTGTATTGGTTTATGCGAGAACGTTCTTTAAAGGCTGGTTTCAATGTCCAGAGTAGGATAAGGAGGAGGAGGTCTATGGGCAGATGAATCCTTAAACCCATGATGTTGCACTAGCATGAAGGCCGTCGCCAAGATTGTGGCGGATAACGCCAAGGAGATAGGCGAGGCCTTCTCCACTGCAGCATCTGATATTGCATACAATGTCAAAATCTTTTCCAGTCTGGTCTCGGAGTTCCCAAGCTTATCGCCAAGGATGCATCTATCCCCATGGTGGTATGTGAATCTCAAAACATTTTAGGCATTGTTCCATTATTTGTTCGTTAATGGAATTGAGGTTCAGCTGGTTTCAGGTTTGTTGCATGAACTTCATCTTTGACATTAGATTTTATGAGCAAATTTTTTGATAAAAGGTTTGTAAATCATCAATCTATTCCCTGGTTGGGCATTTGAGATTCCCAGTGTTCACTTATAGCGGTCCATTGAAAGACAAAGGCAAATTCAGAGTAATGTACTGTCTTGTGTCTGCAGAGAATGCTATACTTGCAATGGATGGGAAGCACTACGCTGCAGAAGGTGTGGAGGCAGGGGGAAAGTACAGTACTTCAAAAAAAACGCAGGCTTAGAACGGTAAACATGGCTTCAGTATATTATATTATTTTGCATTATGTTTACCTGTTCTTCAGTGACGAAAAGCCCAGTGCTGAGAGTTTAGCATGAGCTGTAAAGGAAGGTCGGGCAGATCTTGCTCTTATTCCCATGTCTTTTGACATGGGCTTACCTCTTCCAATTAAAACCTGTCCCACCTGCAATGGAATGGTAAGTACGTATAAAAGGTGCTTGTTCTGACTTGTCCCTTTGAACTTGGAACTCTGGGCTTTATTGAAACTACTAGGAAATTTGTGCAAATTGACAACATAGAAATAAGCTTTAAAAGGATTTGGAGTGAGTATGTGGGCTGAGCTATTAGGAGTAAAGTAATTATATTGACCATTAAACTATATAAGTCGATATAAATATTTAAATCCTCAAATTGCTCTTCAAGTTCTTGTCGAGTTATTTGTGCTCATGTATTTGTGCTTGTCTTGTATGATGGCATCTTTCTCTTTTATGATGGCATCTTTCTTCCTTTTATGAAGTGATCCAATATTCTTGCTTTTGTCAATTCCAGGGCGTAATGAAATGTACAGAATGCAGTCAGTTTTCCAGGAAGCTTGTCATCAATGCTGATGAGGTATGCACCTTTAATATGTAACCTATAATCTTATAAATGCGTTCTTCCATGCAAAGCGGTGTAGGATCATGAACCTTGGAAGCAGATATATATTATACAGCTAACAAAGCTATATGTTATCGACGTGCTAAACTAATAAAAAACTTGTTTAACAAAATACTGTTATGTTAAATAGGATAACTTTAAAAGAGGCTCAAAGCACTGCCACTGTTTTTTTAAGTTAATTTAAAACATGAGCTTTTAAAATGCCTTGAATTGTTGTCACTAGGTGTTACAAATCCGATGATTTGTTAACTTTTTGATGAAGACACTCCATTTCTTTGTTTCCAACAGAAGATCTTGCATGACCTGAATTACTGATACAATAGCGCAAAGAGTTGATCTTTCGATTGAGTTGACTTGCATGGTCTGAGAAATTTTCGACATTTTCAAACATGACCCCAAGAAATCGTGGCAACAAAAAGTAGTTGCATCCATTCAACATTATTTGGTCCCATGGTACAGAAAGTAGATTATCTTGTAGATTATCTTGCAGAAGTTAAAACCCTGTACTACGAGATCAAACCATGTACAGCATTTGAAGGGTTACTAGGGGTGGAGAGTGTGCCAGAAACTTAATGATGAACTATATCTGGAAAAGCATCTGTGAACTGGTTCTTGCAGGGGCTGGCAATTTGGTTAGAGAAAGCAGATTATAAACTTTTTCTCAAAGTGAAATTGTATTTCTGAAATGCTTGGAGTACGTGCTTCATGTTGCGAATTCATGATGATTTGCAAGCCAAGTGCTATATCACTGAGTTAGAAGGCCCTGCATTGTGCCGAATAATGACAACAGATTAAAAGGTCTTTCTATTTTTTCTTAAGTGGATATCAAAGAAACACAATAATGGGCAATGTTTCTTCAGATTTTGGCCTATCGTTCGGACACGACGGTGGTGACATTAGATTAGGTGATGTTTACCGAGCATTCCCCATTCTAAAGTTGATTGAAAGGAACATCTATATTGCCATGATATAATAGTTGTACTCCTAAGTAGTAAATTATAATGTCAACGTGCATCACTTGATTACTTGCTGGAAAAATGTTGTCATTGTCATTTGATGAGTGTAACATATTAGCCATTTATGAAGAATGCCTTTTGTAGTTATATTAGTAATGGAAATTGTACAGGGCCTGTATGAATACATGCTTTCATTTTCTTAGTGAATGCATACAAATATTAAGAATAGAGTACCGAATGGTACAAAAGGACCAATTCGTGCTTTGGTAATATAACAATCCCATTTCGAATATGTGTGTTTAAGTGCCTTGATGATGTAGTAATCCCATTTCTAATATGCACGTTTAACTTGGTTGGTGTCAGTTAATTTTGGTTCGGCATAGTGGTGAACCATTCTTAATCGAGTCCTCATATTTTCTTGCATCCTCACGACCATATACATGCTCCTGTGTTCTCTATAGATTCTTGATTCTTATTCTCGAGTATTTAGAGTTCTATATTATAGATCTCTCATATATTGTTGTGCTCCATATAGACTCTTGCTTCTTCTTTTCGAGTATTTCGAGTTCCACATTATTATGGTTTTCCCATATTTTGCTTGTAGGTCGTGGTATGAATGGACCAGAAAATGAATTATGTCTCAATAACAATTAAGATATAAGGACTGTACCCAGTTCAGGCACGCCAACATCCTAGGGAACATAACATGCGATTATTTCCTTTAAGATTCATTTCAATCCCTTGAGATTGCCTCAAGGTTTCTTTAGATTTTTTAAATGTTCCATTAGGCTCTCCAGGATCCCTATAGATTCTTCGAGATTCATTTAAATTCTGTAGTTGACTTTCTCTTCAAGATTATTTTATTAGATTCTTATATATTCCTTTAGATTTCTTACAATCCCTTAAAATTTCCTCAAGATACCTACAAGAATCTCTAGAGTTGCGCCATAATTCGGCCATGTAATCACACATTCCTAACCTCCAATATAGTAAGTCATAAGCATTTGAATTTGGCTCTGCGAAAGAAGGCAAGGGGTAAGTGGATCGTTGGAGAGATAAATGGATCGTTGGAGATCGGGGCAGAGTCTATGGAAGTCTATGGGTTGGTGGTATTGAGAGCCACAGCTCACAAATAAATATCATACTAGATGAGGTCAAAATAGCATATATGGTTAAATACATCTAACTTTTATTTATTTTAAGGACGTCAGTCTTGGAAACCCAATACATGCCTATTACCTTTGCTCTTAGCAACCTATCTTAAAGAAAAAATACTTGGCAATTGCCTTGTCCCATCAAGTATGCAAAGCCGAAAGAGAGATTGGAACAGAACATCAATGAATTAGACAACAGGAAGGAACACTGTTAAGAGAAATTTGTACCTTCAGGTAAGTTTGTTGGGCTCCCTGGCTTGATGGCAAAGCAAATGGACCCCCTGGTATTTGTTGCAGGCCAAGTCATATTGGCAAAACAGTCCCAATGAATCTAAAATAAAACACGCCTACTAATGGCCCTACAAGGTGGAAAACATGTAACATTCAGACATCGGGAAACATTATGTGCTTCTTCAAAGCACCCACATTTTGCATACATACAAACAAAAGAGTTTCCAACTACAGTATCATATTGGAGATAACTTTCCATTACCTGCTCATGGATGATACGGGCCTGCTGGGAGCTACCTACACTACAGCACGCTTTCAATATACTCAGAAATATGACTTTATTAGCCTTTATGCCCCTATGCTGCATGCCTGTAAACAGTTCAAGCGCAAGGTGGCCTTTGGCAGACTTCTGCCAAGTTTCCACATTTCAGATACATATCAAGAAGGACACTAATGACAATACTATCGGATTGGAGCCCAGTCTCGATTACTTGTTCATGAACATGCCTACCATGTTGTGTTGCACCCATGGTGCTACATGCTTTTAAAATATTCAGATATGCTACTTTATCAGGTTTTAATCCTTCATGCTTCATGTTTTCGAAGCAAGTTATGGCATTCCAACTTGCACCATGTTGAGTATACCCTGAAATCATTGCACTCCAGGATACCACATTTGGCTGCTCCAATTTGTTGAAGATCATATGAGCTTCTACCAAGTTCCCACACTTATTGTACATATCAACAAGTGTATTGCTTATGCTAGCATCGTACTGAAACCTGCTCTCAATAATCTGTTCATGTATAAGTCTGCCTTGTTCTCTATCACTTAAGCTACCACATGCTTTCAAGATGCCTAAAAAGGTGGTTGTGCTCAGTTTTACATGCTTTTGTTGTATGATGTTGTAACACTCTAATGCAAGAATGCTTTCCCGTTGCTGGGCATATCATGAAATCATTATGCTCCACGAGATGACATCTTGGTTCATTAGCCTGTTAAAAACGCTGCGTGCCTCTTCCAAGTTACCACATTTAGCATACATATCAACAAGAGTGTTTCCCACCACAATGTCAGATTCAAGTCCCATCTCAATAATCTGCTCATGAACTCTGCTACCCTCTTTTATATCACCTACAATATGGCAAGCTTTTAGCGTGCTCAAGACTGTAACTATATCTAGTTTTGCACCTTGTTGCTGTTGCTGTAATTTATTATATAAGTGCAAAGCCACCTGATCACCTCCAAGCTTGGCATGAGCATCGATAATAGCATTCCAAGTATATAGATCTGGCTTTGAAACCTTGCTAAATGATTGATTTGCTTCAACCAAGTTTTCGCAAGAGGAAAACAAACGAATAGAATAGTTTTTTAAGACAGTAACTTGATCAAGTTCACTGCAGTTAATTAATGTCTGAACACGCCTACACAATTCAAGGTCTTGTAGTTTGGTGCATTCATTTAATAATTGGTAAGCAAGGTCTCTAGATACAGTAATCCCTTGCCAAATTTGCAAAGCCTCGGCACAAGCAAGTGCGTTAACCAACCATTTCCATCTACTGGAATAATGTCTTAGCCTATCAATAACATGGTTGCGGAGATAGGAAGGGGATGCACTCATGCCAAGGCAAGAAATCATCTTCAAAGCCCATAAAGCACATGGCAAATAATGTCTAAATCAACCATAATTCAATTACTATTGTTAATTTGATCATAATCTTAATAGGATTTTGTCTCACCGTGTTACAAAGACCTTAAGCCAAACTGAGTTCCTGTTGTGCTGGGTGCCTTACTCTCTCTTACCTGTCATGTTAATCTTCATCAAAATGTATTACTTACCTACAGATTAAGGTTGCAAACAGCCCAGTTTGGCAGGAGACGTCGTGGCTAAATAGGGTCCCTGCAACAGCGTCTTTGCCATATATTGCTTTGCTGCTAATCTCCTTCTTCAATCCCTGTTTCTGTATGTGATGAGCTACATCATGCCCCTTCCTTGCCTCAAGAAGTTCAGCTTTATTTTTTTCTGCCACAACTGCAACACTCTCAATATCACGTTCTACCCGCATTCTATCAGTTTGAGGTCCCTCGTGTTCGAGTGCAGCATAACCAGCTGCTCCGAGTCTTGCAACTGCGGACATAAATTCTGAAAGGAAAATCTTCGGTCTGCCCTGCCAGTTACTCGGTTGGAGCATCCTGGATCCAGAACGCAGGTGACCGAGAGTTTACGGAGAATAGTAGGTTTGGAGCAGTCATCAGCATATCCTAGGTATATTCTAGCATATACCTAGGATATGCCATAAACCCACATAAACAAGGGTTTGCCCCCCTAGGGGCAACCCAAAAAACAACAGTGACAGAAAAAAACCACACGTAGAAAAAACTGATAAACAATAGTGAAAAAAAAGGACACATTGACAAAAAATCACAAAAACTATGTCAACTTTTTCTACCCGTGGATTTTTCCGCCAAAAGACCCCACTGTCTGTTGACCCGATTTTTGGCAAAATCGGGGTCAACATAGAAGAACACTATCAAGGTCTAAAGGGGGGGTGAAGATCAAGGGTCCAGATTCATTTGTGCTTGTTGTTAGAATCCAAGGGCCCATATTAAGTTGTGTTAGTTGTTAAACAAAAAGACAAATTTTGTTATGGAGAAGACAAAAAACAAAGGATTGATGAGGTGTAAAAAAAGGAGTGTCAAGATCATGCCAAGTGGATGGCCAAGATTTATAAAAAAAAAATATAAATATCTTGAGGGGACTTGTTCTCCTCCTCTTTGGCTCTAGAATCTCACATGGAGCAAGGGTAGTGGCAGCCCTGGGAAGATGGTGTCAGAGACCTCTTCCCCCATGCAAGATATCTTGAAGCATTGTTTTGTATTATTTTCTTGAATAAAGTGGTGCACCCTCTTTTTATCTTCCACATCTTTTCCATTTTTCCATATTTCTACATTTTCTTCCACATTTCATTACCAAATTTTCGTCCTTCTTTTCCTTCAAAAATTTTTTCTTGGTTCTTTTGCCTTGCAGCAGCACTATTTGATCCCATGTTTGCCTTTGAAGGCCGAATGCATGCGGGTATGGGGAAATCCGGCATCATCATGGAGGTTCTACCGAGATCCTACTTTTCCCCGGGATCACATTCTTGGTGCTGCTAGTCTATTTCTTTTTATTGCCTTTGCCATCTCTTTTTTTTAAAAAATTTCTTAGCCATGCTACAAAAATCGGAAAGCGCCAAAGACTCTGCTGACACTGACTTGCAAGAAAGAGAGGAAAGATGTTCTGCTTACTATCTCTGTTGCCTTCGCCTCAGAAGCTACCGGATTTTCCGATCAAATAACAAAGGATGAAGCGGCCTCTGATTATTGCTGTCAAAGTCTGCAAGCCCCCAAGATTCTGCTACAGTTGGACTGCACAAGGCATCTCAGTGACAGGAACAAGGATGCTGCTTATTATTATTTTGGGAGAGCCAGCAAGAAGCCAGCCCTCCATCTCATTTTGTTGTGTCTAAAGTTCTGCTGCTGGCTGGAAGGTGCAAATTAAAGAAAGAAGAGGGCTTTGATATTTTACCTTTGCCTTGTCTCTGCTGATGCCCTGCTTTGAATGCCTCTGCTATGAAATGCCCTCTTGTCGAATCTGCAAAACAAAGAGAGATGATGAAGAAGTCTTGTGCCATATCCATCATCTGTTAACCTATCTGCCCGCTGTTCCTCCCGTTAGGAGCCGGATTTACATGCCGTATCTGTGCTCCAACCTGCAAGCCAAGAAGAGATGGGAAGGGAAGCAGCCGGAGAAAGTAAAAGAAGGAAGCTCGTTGTCAGATCTGCAAGAACTGAAAAAATTGAGGGATTTGAAGCTTTGTCTGCCATAGCCGTGCCCTGCAGAAGAAGAAAATGATCAGAAGAAAAAAGTAGAAGCCTTCTGCCATCACCGTCCAGCATATCCTCCATTCTATCCGCCATTCCGTCCACTGTCGCAATGGAAAGAAAAAGAATTTTGCCCCTTTTGCTCAAGTTTTTGCCACGTTGCCTTTTTTTTGCCCTTTTTTAGCCATTGCTTTTTTTCTCCCACTTTTTTTTTTTGCCGCCTATATTTATGACTACCCTTTTCTTTATTAATCTTGCCACTTTGCCCACGTTCCTTTCTTTTGCCCCATGCCATACCATCATTTTCATTTTCTTGCCCTATCATTTTATAGCCTCCCCACATCTTGTCTTGCTATTTCATTTGCCTCATAGGTACTTATCTATTGTGAAAACATTCATCAATTTTGCCTCATTACACACCTTGTTGGACACTTTGGCTAGCAACACATCTTTTTGTTTGTGCGACTCTATCTCACCATCTCCCAATATCTTTATGACATAGCCCCTTTGCATTTTTAAGCCCTACCCCAAGGCCACATGCTACCATAAGTTTTTCAAAATCCTTCCTATGGCACATAAGTCACACTTTGGTGTTGGAGTACACCTAAAAAACTCCAAAATATTATCTTTTTTAATAGGTTTGGAGGGTCCGTTAAAACCCCTATTTTCTTTAATAGGTTTGGTGGGATCCGTAAAACCCCCAGTTAGCTCTTCTTTGTGCCAAAGAAGACTAACTTATTGTACTTAAATGTGAAAAAGTGTTGAAGTTTCGATTGGTAGGGACCGGCCACATCTTTTTGTTTGTGCGTGATGTTGACCCGATTTTTGGCAAAATCGGGGTCAACATAGAAGAACACTATCAAGGTCTAAAGGGGGGGTGAAGATCAAGGGTCCAGATTCATTTGTGCTTGTTGTTAGAATCCAAGGGCCCATATTAAGTTGTGTTAGTTGTTAAACAAAAAGACAAATTTTGTTATGGAGAAGACAAAAAACAAAGGATTGATGAGGTGTAAAAAAAGGAGTGTCAAGATCATGCCAAGTGGATGGCCAAGATTTATAAAAAAAAAATATAAATATCTTGAGGGGACTTGTTCTCCTCCTCTTTGGCTCTAGAATCTCACATGGAGCAAGGGTAGTGGCAGCCCTGGGAAGATGGTGTCAGAGACCTCTTCCCCCATGCAAGATATCTTGAAGCATTGTTTTGTATTATTTTCTTGAATAAAGTGGTGCACCCTCTTTTTATCTTCCACATCTTTTCCATTTTTCCATATTTCTACATTTTCTTCCACATTTCATTACCAAATTTTCGTCCTTCTTTTCCTTCAAAAATTTTTTCTTGGTTCTTTTGCCTTGCAGCAGCACTATTTGATCCCATGTTTGCCTTTGAAGGCCGAATGCATGCGGGTATGGGGAAATCCGGCATCACTGTCTCTTTGTGCAAATCTGGATAAAGTGGCCACGTGGACTTTTGGGGCCATTTTGATGTTGTTTTTGCCATGAAACAGCACTTAAAAACAATTGTGGACCAAACATTGGGATCAATGTGACAACATTGAGCACTACTTTGTCATAATAGCCGAACTACCTGCCATAACCTCTTGCCATCTCTAGAACTTTGTTTTGATCATCTGAGCCTATGTAACTTCCAACCTTTAAGCCTGAGTATGAGAATTGCAAAAGCATCTTACTTGAGATTGCGGAGTCAGATCGTGGTGATCCGAGAGACCGATTGGCCGTTTTGGGGGGAAGAAGGGGGTCATTTATATGAATATTTGACTTTGGAAGTCATTTATATTAACACTTTACCTTATTTGCAGGTTTGCTTAGTGTTAAGCATTGGGGAGAACTCTAAGAATAAGTATCGAATATATGGATGCGAAATTTGGATGCGGAATCTCAAATTGCTTCATATAGTATGGGCTTATGGGTAAAGTTCCTAAGTTGATTTTCTTTATGCAGAATAAAGAGTAAAATTTTATTCCTTGTGTGTACACATGTAGATTGGTAATTACATTTGCAACGTAATAGGCCTGAACATGATGCATTAATTGTGAATGCCTCTTGATAGATCAGCAATTGTGCTTGGTTGTATTAATGGCATGTGTAATTTATATTAATTAATTTGGCCAAAAAGTGACTAAATAGACCCCCATTCCTCATAGAGTGCACCAGGACCCTTTTCCAAAAATTTTGAAAGTGCCTCTCGCGCACTGTGTGAGTGTTTGGCCACTGACCTATGCCTAGACAAGTCCAAAACCAGAAACTAAGGGCATAGCCCGGCTTAACTCCACGAGATAAGTAGGATTCTACCCTCATACCAAAATTTTAGAGTCATCTAGGACCCAAACAGGAGTCCACCCCTCACAAAGTACTCCAGGACCCTTTTCAAAAGATTTGAAAGTGCCTCTCGCGCACTGTGTGAGTGGCTCGAGTTAAATAGCCCTAACTCATCCCAACTACCTCCAAATCGGATGAAATTCGTTGCAATAGAATCATTCGAAAGTCTTTAGATACTCATAATGCTAGATTACGTATCAAATACCTAGTAGGACCTTGAAGTAATAGACATTCCATCATTTCACCCACACTTACATCGGGTAGCCATCATCCGACATCGAAGCCTACAGCAGTATTCGGCAGATGATGACGCAACAAGAGCTGCCTTCAGAGAAGAAATTCATCGCCATTCAGGAATGGAGGGGCATTAGGGCAAGACAACGAGCGCACTCCTGCCTAGCTCCGGGATCGAAAGAGGTGGCATCAACTTGACCTCTTCTAGGTCCATGTTTGCAGATTACAAGGACCTGATAGCGGTACCGGTGGTCGAGTACTCTGGAAGACACAGGGTCGGCATCAGAACTAGAGAAGAGGCAACAGAGGAAGGACACGACAAGGCCCTCAGGTTTTGCCTTCCACTCCTCACCCACAGAAGGATAGCAGTGATACACCGACAGTTCAGCCCACGGGGAGAAGAAGGGGTGTTCATGCTCGTTGCCCTTTCGGGATTTGGTAGGCATGCTCGGATGCCTCCGAACATCGACCATGTCATACTGATGAAGAGAATAACAACCTTGAGGATCTTCGACTTCGCAGTTCCATACAGACGACAAGGCAGATTGGCCGTCACTACGGCCTATACGTCGGATAGAAGAGTGGAAGATCTAGTAACAGCACTGCAAGGTGGTACGTCCACCAATATTCTCAGGAACTTGGGACGTACGGTTGGTACAGCCCAAGTGAAGAAGTTCTTGGAAGGCAACCCGGGATATCGAAGATTCCAAGAATAGATTAAAAATTTTTCTTCTCTCTATTATTGATTGTAATAATATTGTACCTTATGAATATAAATTGATGGCATTATGAATGTTCTTTTATATATTTTGACCCCACAACTATATCATCAAACAACCAATGCAACAACAAACAAAAGCTAATCATAAGAGTGCAATCTAATGTGTATGCAGCTAGAGCACCCAGGAATGTAGAACAAGATCGACACCCTCAGGAAGAGCAAACACCCACAAAACAATTCCAACCAAGGAACCTATTCCAAGAGTTCGAGGCACCAACCCCAGAAGAGGAGATATCCCAGATGAGATCGGATATCCAGGAGATAAGAGCTTTGCTGGCAGGGAAGGCAGCAATTGCACCAGACCAGAATGTCCAGCTACCCCAAACACCTGCTGGCAGAAGAAGACAAGGAGGTCAAAGCATTGAACAAGCTGCCAAAGCCAATAGCCAAGCTAGTGAAGGAATTCCATGATTTGTTCCCAGATGAGATCAATAAACTTCCACCTTACAGGGGAGTCAGGGACTAAGCCAACAAGTAAGGCACCTTACAGAATGTCACCTCAGGAGTTGATGGAATTGAAGAAGCAATTGTAGGAGTTACTAGACCTAGGATTTATAAGACTTAACGTCTCTTCTTTTGGGGCACCAATCTTTTTTGTCAAGAAGAAAGATGGAAGTCTCAGAATGTGCATTGACTATCGTCAATCAAACAAGCATATCATCAAGAACAAGTATGCACTGCCTCGATCAGATAATTTGATGGATTAGCTGCAGGGAGCGAAAGTTTTCTCCAAGATAGACTTGAGGTCAGGCTACCATCAGATTAGAATCAAGGAAGAAGACATTCATAAGACTGCATTCAAGACGAGATATGGCCATTACGCATTCACAGTAATGCCATTTGGGTTGTCCAACGCCCCAGACGACATTTTTCGTGAGTTTCTAGACACATTCATCATAGTTTTCTTTGACGACATTCTAGTCTACAGCAAATACTTGGAGGAGCATGCCCAACACTTGAGGAAGGTACTTGAAGAGTTGAGAAGGGATCAACTTTATGCGAAGCTATCCAAGTGTCACTTCGCGACCGATTGAGTAGAGTACTTGGGGCATGTAATCATAGCGGAAGGGGTTTCCACCGACCCTGCAAAGATTGAAGTGGTAATTGATTGGCCAGCACCGAAGAATATCCATGAAGTGAGGAGCTTCCTCGGCTTAGCGAGGTATTACAAAAAGTTCGTTAGGAACTTTGCAAAGGTAGCAGCACCGCTAACGAACCTCACCAACGTGGAGAAGGTAAAAGATTGGGCAAGGCATTAGCAAAAGAAGGCCCATGCAGTGTGAAGGAAACTTTAACGACTACCTCAGTCTTAATATTGCCCGATCCAGAGAAGATAAGTTGGTGGCAACTGACGCTAGCAAGATTGTAACAGGAGCGGTCTTGATGCAGGAGGAGAGGGTGGTAGCGCATGATTTAAGGAAGATGAACAACACCAAAACGCGCCACCCAACCCATGACCAGGAGTTGTTAGCAGTAGTAAGAGCATTGAGAATATGGAGGTACTATCTATTGGGAAGGAAGTTCCAATTAGACACGGACCATCAAAGCCTACAGTATGTCTTCACCCAATCACATCTCAACTTAAGACAAAGGAGATGGATGGAGTTCCTGGAGGAGTACGATTTTGACATCGTGTACAAGCTAGGCAATCTCAACGTGGTTGCGGATGCGCTCTCAAATCACCCCTTGACGACGAGAGTCCATTGCAATGTCATGTCAACCCTCACCAGTGAGTTTGGCAAGAAGATAGAAGAGATGTTGCCAACGGACCGAGACTTCAAGAAAGCATGGCCAAGCCTTTCTAAGGAGGCAAGAAAGGACAAAGAGAGGGAAATCTTCAAGCATTTTAAAAAGGAAGGAAACCTATTGTACCATAAGAACAAATTGTGCGTATCAGAGTCATCCAGAATCAGGAAGTTAATACTCCATGACACGCACAATAGCCCAATAGCTGGCCATGCAGGTTTCATGAAAACCTACTTCAAGATAAGAAGTAGCTACTATTGGTCCGGCATGAAGAAGTAGATAGCCAAGTACTTTGAGAATGCCAGCTATATCAGCAGACGAAAGCAGAGCAACTTCAAATTCCAGGAATGTTGGAGCCATTGCTAGTGCCAAATGCCAAATGGAAAGTAATAAGCATGGACTTCATAACAGGGCTCCCAAGAACCATAAGGGGCAAGGACGCCTTAATGGTAGTAGTCGACAAGTTATCATAAATGACGCATTCTGTGCCATGCAGGACCACGAATACGGCATTGGATATTGCCATGTTCTCAAAAGGAGATCTTCCGACTCCATGGGATGCCAAGGGAGATAATCTCTGATAGGGATTCGAAGTTCATGAGTGCATTCTGGAAAGACCTCTTCATCATCATCCAGACGAAGCTGTCGATGCGCATGGCATATCACCCTCAAACAGATGGGAAGATGGAGCGTACGAATCGGATACTTGAAGATATGTTGAGGAATTACGTCTGGAACAAGCAATCAAAGTGGGATGATTATATTCATTGGTGGAATTTGCATATAATAGCACCAAGTAAGAGTCGTCTCAAATGTCGTCGTTCATGATCAACTACGGCTACCAATGCTTGACCCCAGACATTTGGCACAATCCCGTATCCAAGGTAGAAGTATCCCAGCAGATATTAGCCGACATGCAACAATTTGTGGAAGAAGTGAGAGGATATCTTCTTGCACAAGGAGCCCAAAAATGAACCACTATATTTAACCAATATGATATCATTAGAAAACCATGATATATATGTTTTTTTATGCATGCATTTATTTGATAGAAGAAAACCACACGCCATAGTGATTTGTCTAAATTGATAGTAGTTTATGATATGGTTATTCATGTTGATTGTAATGCTATAGTGGTTTATTAAAACTAGTTGTGGTTTGTGAGATAGTTTTTGTATATTATAGTGGGTTCATTAAAGTAGTAATGGTATGTCCGTGAATTGTGACATCCTAATACCACAATATTGAACTACCTTTGGGTGTTCATGCAAAGTGATTGTCAACCTAACAATTTGATATTTGTCCTTAGGATTTAACTTACCTTCTTACATTTTCATTTTTTTTCTTTTTCCAAATGCAACTTAATTTGATGTAAATACTCACATATGGATATATGACATCCTCACGTATAAACATGATGTATGTTACAAGATCACATGATGAGGATTTATACAAGGGACTTTTCTGTGTATATTTAAGTTCACAAAAAAGTATTGTTACGTTCAATTTTGACCATGTCATGTTTTATTTCACGGTCCTGATCAAGATTAGGAATACATATTTCATTGCATATTTATTTTCTTATATATTTCATTGCATATTTATTTACTTATTATAAGAAAATCGTGCTATACAGGATGACTGGGATTAGTTTACATCCTTGTCCAAAAACATATAAGAAAAGAGGAGGGGTTTGGGGGGTGTGAAGAAAGGAATACAACATTTGATAAAGGTAGTAGGGCATTAATAGCTATACAACATAGCATGGCATCCAGACCAAAGAATCTAAATTTAATTAAAACATTCAACAAATATGAGTATAGTGTATATTTACTATTAAATAATTGACAAATAAATAGAAGTCATTGTTGTCTTTGGTAACGTCTACTACCACCTCGATTATAGGCACCACCATTCATGTGCTCACATTTATTCAAATGAAAATCATTGCCTTTCTAACCAACATAGCAAAATCTTATATCTTTAGAGCATCTACATCTGCATCCACTCTGCGTTCTCCTTCTTCTCAGAGCCCAGTTCCAAACGATTTTAAGTATCTGTGCTTTTTTTATTATTGTTTTTTTCTGGTTCAGATCGTGCTTCTTCTTCTTCGGGATCTGAGAGTTTGATGCCTAGAATGGATGTTCATATCTCAGACATGGGCCTGGATCTTCAAAGCAGCCGCAAAGGTATGTCCCCCAATTCGATGCCTCTGCAACAGAGTCCATCTCATGCTTCTGATAGCCATAGCCATCTCAGAATGCTTGCAGCTCTTGAAGAGCTGCCTATGTTGTAATACTTCTTTGGGATACCGAATTCAATATCATGGTATCTCAATGCTTCAATTCTCTTCTTACTATCATATCCATGGTTTCTCCCTCCTGTCCTGGATGAGCTTAATAACCCACCCCTAGGAAGCAATAATTCCTAGCTAGCGAAACAATAAATCCATAGTCCACCATTTTTGCGTAGAATGCATGCCCCAAATAGAATTCAAAGAACCAAATCTTTGACACTAGGACTTCCTCATACTATCTCGAATAATCACAGTTCAGACTAGAAAACAAGGACACTGCAATAAATTTCTTGTAAATATAACTTTGCAACCGAAGCATTACAACCGCGTGCAGGACCTCCAACAATATATCAAGTTGCAACTATTTGTAGGGCCTGCAACAATATGTCAAGGTACAAATTATTTGAATGATGCACCTACTAAGCAAGCCCACGATCCTAGTGGCAATGACATTCTCTTCAAGGCCCTTATGAGCACGATTAATACATTCTCATTTGACATCGTTTCATAGTATGAAAATCCTAACATTGAACCATTAACATTGACTTCAATATCAAAAACCTCTCCTAAATAGTTACACATTCCTCGTTTATCACATGGAGAGATGTGAAAATATTAGAAGATTAGAAAGCTAAAATGTCATATTAGGGACGCTTCACATGTCACGGCAAAAACTTGCCAGACGTCAAGCCGTTGGAGACGCTCAGCTGGAAACTGCTCCAGCAGTTCGGGGAACGTCAAACCGGCCGTCTCAAATGAACTACATGTGAATACAGAAAAATTTACATGTGAGGCGCCTCTTAGGCATCTTGATAGGTAGTAAAGACATTCCTTGATTTTAAAAGGGTCAACAACTTGAGGTAGAACTAATGCTTATAATGTATTTAGCCACGACAATATTAGAATGTGAAACCCAATCTTAAATAAGTTATTACAAAGAAGATATAGTATGCGAATGATGATAAAATGCAAAATATCTTCAAAGTTATTGTTACAAATAGAAAAGTATGCCGAGGAGAGAAGCACAAGCCAACTGACTGAAGAAAACATTGTGTTATGCTTAATTTCACGTAGACAAGGTAGGACCTTTGTTTGCTTCCTATTCAAAGTACAATCTAGCTATAATAATCTTTGTTTTAGTTGGAACTGACACCTAAATTGTAGTCAGAGCATATGAGGACTATTGTTGATCTAGGCAAGAGGAAATTAGAAGATAGACAGATACAGTAGTAACGTCCGTGGAGACTACAGGAGCCTGGGAGAAAATGACATATATTCTGCAAAAAGAACAATGGATTAAAAAAATACACACCTATTAAAAAGACTATTTAGGTCCTTGGGCTTTTTTTCAAGAAGCAGATGCACCTTTATAGTATTCTAGAGGTTCATGACGAATAATAGTGAGTTGATCAACCCAATTAGACCATCACATATACCATCTCAAACACGAACACGTCATATAGAATAATAGTTAGTTGATCAACCAAATTAGATCACCTTATATCTTCTCAAGCCATATATATAGGCAATCACCGCATCAATGCGGAACAACCATCCATGAGTTGGTGGACTTAGTTGCTCTCTGAAAGCATTGTAGGTTCTTTGGCCCCCCACATGTCCTTCCACATCTACTTATTATTCGACCTCTATTAGAAAGTGATAATGGACATGATAACAGAAAATAATATTCCAGATCTTTGAAGCAGATAGTTGCAACTGGTTACACAATCTCTGTTGCTTAATGGATATCTATGCACTTTGTTGGCCTGCCATGCAATTATAGCTATGGAAGAATGTAAACAAAAAAATAGAAAAGATAAAAGAGAGAGGGGAGGGAGGAAGCAAATCCTATCACCATATGCCCAATGCCTTGGTAAGGAGCCCTCGTGGATGTGCATTCCTCATGTGGCATTGGTTGTTGCATCTCACAAGAAGAAGAAAGAGATAAAGAGCAACTATTTTTTTTTACATTTGTATAGGATCCGACAAAGGAGACTTACAAAACTACCGGTGCCCAAACTATTTCTAGATGGCATGCAACAAATTGATCAAAATTGCTTGGGACCGTATATCACACTTTCCTTTCGCACTCCTTTAAGCCATGCCCTATGTTGTAATTTGATACAGAAGACCCAGATGAAATGCTTAGTATAGGGAAAGATAATTGCCACATTTTTAATGATTTCATGAACCCTTAGATTTATTAAAAAAATGTCGCAGTTAGGTTTCTGTTCTTCTCTCTTCTTCTTCGTTGTTAGGGTTCTACGGTTGACGGCAGTATGGTCGCCCAAGCCATGGTGGTTGCATAAGAGGTATTTCGTCCAGCACATACTGCATATGTTAATCTATTTTGCATTTGTGCTGCGTCATAAGCTGACAGATCTCTTGCTGGTGATGGGCTACTTTGTGTTCTCTTTTGCTTGTGGGAGAGTTTCTCTTTCGCCTTCAGCAAGAACAAGGAGGAATCGACTATCATGCTTGTGTAGCCTTGCTCTACAGGTCGTGGAGCACCTTTACTATTCCAAGATACCAAGAAAAGTCGATGTAAGTACTCCTGTATAGAAACCTTGATCTATTATGCTAGTATATTTATGCTTGCCTGATTCTTTCATTGGTTTGCAGATGCAAATCAGCGTTTAGGAAGTAATGCGCGCTTCACAAAGGAACACTTTTCCCTTGTTGGTAGATTTATTTGACATTGCACTCTCTTTTTATAAAGATCTCTTTAGAATCTAGCGAAAAAGGTAGTTCTTGTCCTCATTTATTGTTTTTTCTTATATTGGCTTTCTCATGCATCGTTATGGTTCAAAATGTTTGTTTTCATATTACTTAGCCTCAGTTTGGTAGCTTCTTTTCTTTACCAGCAGAGTGTTCATGAGACTCATATTTTTGAGTTAAAAAGGCTTCTTATGTTTCTTCTAATACTGTCATAAGCCCCATATAAAATTTGTTGTTCATCCTTTTCTATTCATGGCAATGAATGCATAGTTAAGACTCCAAGTTCATGTCAAGGTGGCCGCTTCTCCGAGATGGCCCAACCTCAGAGCTATCTTGAATTAGGTTCTGCTTAAAAATAGGGCTTCTATGTGGTGTTCATGTAGCTGCGAGAAGCTTTGATTGGAGTCCAGAAATGGGGAAAGACACACAACAACTTATTTTACTATCAGCATGGAAGATGCTGCAACCTCCCTAAGACTGATAAAAGTGAAGAAATTACCTTAGCTTCTCTGCCGGGATGGGTGCTTGATCCAGCCTCTTAAATGCTCACATTTTCTTCATAGGCAGTTGGAAAAAAACAGCAATTTTTGCTTTACACACTCTAGATGATTTATATCTGAATCCACAGGGCCGAATGTATGCCTGAGTTATTACAAATCTGATTTGGGGATTCTGCCTGCGAGTTGAGTTCTGGTTTATTACACCTGCAGCAGCATATCCAGATGCTGCTTATACTTTTGGCTGTTCATATAAAAAGATGCGAAAAGGTGAGCTCCTGGAATGGTTCGAAGTCTCTATATAAATGATACGAGAATGATGCATAGGATACTTGCAATAAATGAAGCATTCACTTTGAACCCTGTACTTCCAGTTGGATTTTGAAGATTCTGCAAAAGTATACAAAAAGGCGTCACAGCAGCACATATTATAGAATCTTACCAGCAGTTACTCTTGCCTTTGCTACTTTTCTCGCAGCAAGAAGCCGGCAGAAGAGTGTAGCTGATAAGCACAGAACAGTAAGAGAGTTCCAAGTAGGGGACAACGTGTGGCTGAAGATCAAAGCCAAACAAGCAAAGCTCCGCATCGGCAATTGCAAGAAGCTTGCTCCAAGATGGGCTAGGCTGTTTAGGATAACCAAAAGAGTAGGTAACCAATCCTGCAAGTTGGATCTGCGACCACATCTCAAAATCCATAGGGTCTTCCATGTAAGTCTCTTGAAGAGGCATGCTCCTAATCCAGAGGAAGTATTAGAGACAACAGAGTTACTAGAAATGACGGACGACCAACTCGAGATCGCCCAGAGATTCTTCTTGACAGGTCCTACAAGAAAACAAGAAAATTTCAATTTCTCCGATACCTAGTGAAATGGACACACTTGCCTGTGGAAGACACTGCTGGGTATTACAATCAGATTTGGAGAAGCGGTACCTCCAATTCATGGAGGAATGTAAAGGGTCGACTCGTCACTAAAGTAATTGACACCGAACCAATAGGTGAGTGTGAGATAGATTAAGAAGTCTACTCCCATTGCCAAGGAAGTAGATAAGAGGTCATTTAGTTCATGCATTGATAGGAAAGCACCTCTAGCCAATGCCTATTACGGGGAGAACGCCATCCCCCATGCCAAGGGCGACGAAAGATGTAGGCATGATTGATCATCTTAGGCATTATAGGGCATTGTCTTCACGGCGATGGAAGAAACATCATCTTCCTACGTCGGGAGATTAGTCTTGCATCTATAAGTGTAATTAAATGGGTGGTTCCCTAATAACCAACGTTATAATAAATAAATGTGTACTAATGTAGTGTTTGACCTGCTGGTCAATAGGAGTGTCTAGCGGCAGGAGGGTCGCACTGCGAAGACTTGCAACACATATTTTGTCATAAGGTGTTGCAAGGAGACCAAATGGACCTTCAAATTATAAAATTCTTAAAACTCTGTTAATGATAAGTGTGCAAATTATAAAAAGTTTTGTGAAGATTTAATGTTGAGGGTTGAGAGATCACCTTACTATAGCATGTTATGGAACAAGTGATGTGATTATAAAATTTAAACTTAAATATTACCTTGAGGTAATTGTTATAAAAAATTGCATGCTTGAAATGTGTTGCACGGATCATGCAGATTTCCAAGGTGGGGAGACTCATGATGCTGAGGACACCATCAATTCAAGGTGGGGAGATTGTGATGTTCCAGCATAATATACAGTCTGAATACATATATTATACTGCCACGCCACTCGTACATGTCACCTTGATGACAGGTACTTGGGAACCGTAAAGGGTCGCACCCTAGGAGGCAACCTCGTATGTTGCACATGTCTATAAACATATGCATTTAACCCCCTTGCCTCATGGCAATACCCCATATGTCCTTTTAGCCCTAAACGTACAAGGTCATGTAAAGGGAACAGGCTTCCTTGGGCTATTTCGGCCAAGCCAAGCTGCTAGTTCGCATTCCCAGACGCCGTCAAGCCGTCTTTGCACAACAGATCATTCAGGTTCAGCTGCCTTCGACCCAAGCAAAGGCATGGATGCGATTCGAGGAGCGGGAGCAAGCCAAGAATCAGGTAAATAGTGATTCTGTTGTGTAATGCCGACTTTTAGTCTGGCAATGAGCTAGGATAGCATGTTAGATTAGCCTTAACAGCCTTATAGATACTGAAATCACAAGCCCTAATAAAGGAACCTAACCATGTATGTTTAGGTAGATAGATTAGATGTTATTTTGTATTTCAGTTCTTTGATAATGATGTTCTATTCTATGCGCACTCTTGCGTATTGGAAAGGGGCATAGAGACCCTAAAAACTTCAGTAGTTGATGTATCTAGATAGCCTCATTAGCCTTTGAGAAAGGTACATCCAGAAGGCTTAGATTAGTTGATTAGTATGAAAAAGCATCTATTTTGTTAAAGAACGTGAACGTGTAAAATTAGCTTGCTAAGTTTACAGGTCATAACACTGCATGCTGGCAGCGTAAACAACTTAAAATATGTTTTGAGAAACTTTTTGATAATAGTTCTTGGGCCTCTTTTGGCTAGACTCCGAGTTCTGTGCTGGTACTGATGCACTTGGAAAATTTTATGCTAGTACTGATGCATTTGCTTGGTTTTGACCCTCCGGGTTGTGAGCTACTACTGGGACTGTGCCATCATTGGCTTGGGCTTGACTACCCGATGCCTCGGTTTCTGGATTCATGATTAGGTGCTACTTGTTATTCTCGAAGTATCTAGTGTACTATATTGAATGAACCGGTACAACCTCCAATATCTACATGCAATATAGCAAGGAATGCAAGTTTAGAAGGATACGCATGATAATAAAATGACTCCTTGATATAGGAAATAAAGAAGCTCTATAAAATGACTCTGTAAGCACACATTACCCTCGGTGGACTAACTACATTAAAAAAGTAATATGAATTGAATAGACAACATGTTGACAAAGTGTGACTGCTCCTATGTTTGTAAATATGTTGTTACCGTCCATTGTTAAGGTTCATTGGTTGCTATTTTCATTTTGGTGCTAGTCTATAGGGTTTTTTGCTTGCTATGGTTGCTATGGTTCAAGAAAGGCGATGCCCATCCGTTGGGACATATGGTTTAAGGGATGGCTTGGTCTGACCAGACACAATGTTTTATATGTACTACGACATGAAGTTCGTGGACACTATGGTTGTGCCATAAAGGTCAACACTTACGTACAATTCAAGTGCGTACAAGCCAGGTAAAGAAAACTTTGTCTCTATTTCTATGCTTTTTCTTTGTTCTTCTACTTTGTCTATGTCCTATGCTTTTTTAAGCTGATGGCAAACATATCAAAATAGATTTATCCATTCACCTATCTAGCATGATGATCCAACCACTAGCTTTTAGAAACAATTTTTCCTTTTTCAAAATAGCTTTTGCAATAGAATAGAATAGAATAGAATGTATTTTTATCATTTACAAAGATCAATTGAACTTGGAAAAAGGACTAGCATTTTTTGCTGTCATTATTTTCGTGTTTTTATGACCCAAACTTAACATGTCATCTTATGCCAATTCAAATATCTCAAGGACAACAAAATCAAATTGGATTTAGATAGTTTGCTTGTTATAGATAGATAGTATTTTTACGTCATGCCACATTGGCAAGCTGATGGCAAACATATCAAAATAGATTTATCCATTCGCCTATCTAGCATGATGATCAGTGCAACCACTAGCTTTTAGAAACAATTTTTCCTTTTCCAAAATAGCTTTTGCAATAGAATAGAATAGAATGTATTTTTATCATTTACAAAGATCAATTGAACTTGGAAAAAGGACTAGCATTTTTTTGTTGTCATTATTTTCGTGTTTTTATGACCCAAACTTAACATGTCATCTTATGCCAATTCAAATATCTCAAGGACAACAAAATCAAATTGGATTTAGATAGTTTGTTTGTTATAGATAGATAGTATTTTTACGTCATGCCACACTGGCAACGTCCACGAGGACATATGACGGATCCCCAAAGACTTGAACACAAGATCTCTTCATTGCTAACCCAATGGACTAGCCAATAAATTGAACAAGGGGAAATTAGTATAATAATCCTTACAACAAAATCATAAAAGTATTCAAAAGCCAGATTTGTTCCTTACACTCCGAAACGCCAAGTCAAACGACCTCATCACCTAGTGTGCCTCTTGTCTACCCTCTAGTGTCTCGACTTGACCTTTTTCATCTCCCACCAGAGGCCAAATTTGACGGTTTTCATGCCTGTTTTTGGCATTTTTTTCCCTCAAAATGGGTGACATTTCTTTTTGCATGACAAATGAACGGCAAATGCCCATCATAGGGTAGGGCAACAAGAAGAAATACATGTCACTTGAAAGGCTAAGGCTAGAGATTTGATGGTTGGCAGCAAGAAGATATACATATCACTTGAAAGGCTAAGACTAGAGATTTGATCGTTGGTTTTCGTATACAGGAATGTCACCTAAAGTGACATTGCTGCAACGTGAAAACAGGGTAGGTGAGATTCTGCGGGTAGAAAAAGGCAGAATGTTGGGTGAAAAAGGCAGAATGTCGGGTAAAAAGGTAGAATGTCGGGTGAAAACAGAAGAATGAATAGTAAAAGGTAGACCATGAATAGTAAAAGGTGGACCGTCGTGATAACAAAATTCGTCCAACATTCATTAAAAGAAAAGGTGCCACGTGTCAAGGCGTCACTGGCGGAGACAGCAGAATCTCACCTACCCTGTTTTTTTTTATATAAACAATATCATATTGCACTAGTGGAAATTTGTTCTTAATTTTGTTTGGGAAAAAAAAAAGGGGCTCTCCGTCATCTTGGACTTTTGTATGTGGGTTGAAAAGGATGCAAAATACATAATTTTTTCCCATGTTCCTGGAATAGGCGGTAAAAAGCGCGCCCTATTTCACCTCAAACCTGCTAGTTTCCTTTTATGGTGAACGTGAAGCCCTCCCTTTCCAAGTTTTCTTTTTTGGAAATAAAAACAAATTCACACCAGCTGTCTTCAAAATTTCGTCTTTTAGTATGAACGTGGAATATTCATTCACAAGAGAAGTCTATGCTTTAAATCAGCTCTCGTATCCAGTTTGCTCTTCTTTTGAATATACCCAAACAGCTTACATCACTTTCTGATCCTGGTGGCATTTAATGGTCCATAGTATCTTATTGGAATCCCTGACCCAATAATATAACAAAAATTTCCCACATGAAGTGACCATAACCATATACACATATTTTGTCGGTTTGTATGCGCTAAAGGACAAGTTAGACATTACTGTGTAAAGAGCAGAATATGCCTCAGAAGTAATGGGTCAACTTAAGCAGAAACACGTCGAGAGGCCTGAAAGACTTTAAACATGGCTTTCCACCAGTTGCTGCCTTGCCAAATTCGATGCTCATTGGTAAAGATACCAGTCAAGGCAGAACACTGTTGGAGTACCAACTTAATATCACACCCTTTTATTTCACCTTGCGCTAAAACATGCTGATGCTTATCTTTCACTATGCATTGTCTATTGCCAAACATAGCAAACAAATTATCTTCCATTTTAGAAATTGAGATGAGATTTACCTCCAGGGCGGGCACAAAAATAGAAATTTTAGCTGCAGATTTCTTGCTGGTAGCCTCATCATTATATCACCAAATGCTGGTATCCCACATCACTTCTGTTGGGTCAAAGCAATTGCAAGGAAATAATTTTAATTGATAAGAATAAAACGACTTCCATTCACACAATCCGCAGGTGAAGTTTCCCAAAATGATACATTCATGATGCATGATGTGAAATTCCATCATGGACCATAAAATTTGCCCTGTACAAATGTACAATTTACAAATGAAAATTCTACTGCCAATTTTTTTACAAACATCGGGTTTGCATACAAGTACAGATGACATCCTAGACTAATCACCAGCTGCTCGAACTGTGGCTGACAATATTGTTATTTGAAGAAGAATCACGAACTACCAACTTGATAGTTCGCACATTTGTCGATCTCATAACATCCAGACATTCTTGTAGGTCTGCATCACAGTCAAGCATCACCCACTCTTTTTCATCGTCCAAGTATTTCAGACTAAAGGACTCCGCCTCCAACTTGAACCTTCTACAAATTTCTTCTTGCACTTTCTCAAAACCGCTGCCATGGGGGAGTTTGAACCGAATGGTATCAGAACGAAAGGTTGCCTTCACTGTGATAGATGATAAATCATCTAGAGACATTTTTCTCTTGAGTAAACTTCTTCCACAATCTGCTGGAGAGTTTGGATGATCAGTCCTTGATAATCCATCAGGTGAACTTGCTGCTTCGTCAGGCTCATATTTGCATTCCAAATTACTAATGATGTTAGAACGCTCCTCAGGTATGCATTTTAATGCAGTGATTGCTGCAACGGATCCATGCACACGTCTTCCACGACTTGCATTACGCTTTTCAGCACTTGTACCATCTAAAGAAGGTTTTACAGTTGGTTGGATATTTGGATCTGATAAGATAGCAAGACTCTGCTCTTGTGTGGGTATCATGCTGTGCAATAAAGAGCTTGTCATAAAAGATTGGCCTTCCTGGAGCCTTCCGTTTGCACTTCCGTTTGTACCATCTCTAACAATATCCAGTGGTGGTGTAATAATAGGAGATAAACTATTTGTGAATTCAATTTTTGCTGCATTTGCAAAATGTGATGTTGAAGACGACGTGATTTCCTGGTTTCTTGCAAAGACACCTGGCTTCCCCTGGTTGCCAATACTTCCTGCATTTTGTCTTGCCATAGATGCAGCTGCTGCTGCTGCAGATGCAAGATCCCCTGGTAATACATTAACTCTCACCTGTCCGTCAATGCCCTGAACAGAATCTATGACGCCCTGAAGCTTCTGCAATGATCTGCTTACTTTGTTGATTTTGCGAGATGGCCACCTTGAAATTCCATGCTGCCGGCATATCCTTTTTAAAGTTGTAGGACACACTGCAGTTGCAAATAGACATAGCGATATTTATAAGGGAAATCTAAATGCACAAAATTTCTTTTATCATTAATAGAAAAAAGGAAGAACAATACTTCTAGATGTCTGAATGCTTCCATATCTACAAGGCTGACCGCCTTTCCTATTTTGTGCAAGGTCTACAATGGAATTTCAGAAACTAAGAACTCCTGGACTGACCATGCATCTATCATTCTGAGGCACCGTCACTACATGTGAACTTATGAGTTTAATAAATTATCACTACTATGCAACCAACTTACCTGGAAAGCTAATTGAGACCATCCCTCAGAAATAACAACACATGAGATGGTCAAACTGAGCATCTATAAAACAATTTTCTCCACTCCATTTTTAACTACTACTGTTTTAAAGATTGTAGAAGCAAATCTAAAATGGTAAAGAAGAAATTCAAAAATTTTGCAAGCTTGAGTAACATACCACCAATGCTCCTTGCTGCATCTTTCAGACTTCCAGCAAAATACTTTTGAAGCACATCCAATCCGATAGTCTTCTCAGCAGTATTTCTTTTCTTCTCTGTCCTTTTTCTTATAGTGCAATCTGAGCTGATACTATTATCCACGCCTGTAGAGAAGGATTCTGAATGCCGCAACTGTATCTGATCTTGTTGGCTTTCTTGCTCCATTTCAATATTTCGAGTGGATTGATCTGACTGGCCAGATGAGGACTCGTCATGTGACATTGCATGTTCTTGATTCAGCACGCCAGGAGATACACGAACCACATTCAGTTCTGGCCATTTCAAGGCTTCATCAGACATTCTGGTTGAATGATAACTCGTGCTCAAAACTTTTGACTCGTCCATGAGTTCTTTATCTGTCACTGTTCTCAAGCTCTTACATGCGTGTTGCATGGTGAGAGAGAGTGCATTCAAGAGCAAATGCTGTGAATCTAAATCAGTACAAGTAGGTGGAAGAAAAAACTCTAGCACATAATTTTCATTGCCAGTGTATATACTCCTCAGCCTGATTGCAACTGAAGCAACTAATCCGAACAACCTTGCATAATGTCCAAGGGGGTATTCTGTTTTACTGTAACATCTCATATCATTTACAAAAAAAGGCTGGTTTGACAAAAAAGCCTTCCCAACAACACCTTGCCCAGCTTCCAAACTGTGTTCTTCACATGCTTGACGAAAACCCCAAATCTTTCCATCAGATACATGACAAGGTGCATATTTTGTAAATAACCTGGGCCATCTTTCATGAGAACCCCCATTGACATCACTCTTCTCCACGCTTTCAATCTGTAAATCAGGAAGCCATGCCTGTGCAAGAGGCAACTTGTGTGTTTCACAAATAGCTGTTAAAACTGCTGCAATCTCTTCTAATGCAGCTTGCCGATTCTCAGGCTGCCCCTGTTTCAGAAGAAGACAGATACGACTTTCAATAAAAAAATTTAAGTTTGGCCATAACAAAGAAACGAAGAGCATACCGGTGCCAGCGGCAAATTTTGCCCCTCTGCGCTAGATAAGTTGACAGCCTGCCCTTCAACAAGGTAAATATACAATCAGAAATTGGAACAAAAGTTAAGCAACCAACTTCTGATTCAGTATCCTACTTGCCTACTTGCATACCTGAAGTGCAGCACATACACTGTTCATTTCAGAACAAAACTCAATCTGCTCATTGGTACGGACTAACTCTATAACAGCAAGACAAGATCTGGAAGAAGCTTCAAATACAGGAACTGCCAGGCTTCCTTTAACATCATATCGAGCTGCATCCCTGAAACGCAAGTATTCGTGGCTATCATAGTATTGAACGTTAGGACTCCATTCTGGACTTCTTTGCACAAACACTCTGCCAGGAAGACCCAGGCATGCATCCTCTCTACTTTCTGCTGGAAATACATAACAGGTTGATACATTTCTGTAAAGATGCAAGCAGTCGCTACCAGTCTGTACAGTATATGGCTGCTCTCTGGTTGTGAGAAATAGCTTATTACTATTATTATCCAAATAAGGCATCCAAACCTGAACCAGTACGTTAACCTGCATCCTTGATATGAGCCTTAGGGCCTCCTCAATTCGTTCTTGGAAGGAATCTCGATGTTTTCTAATCCTCTTGTTTCGCCTTACTACTTCTCTCTCCATAGCTGGAGAAGATGAATATTTACTAGTTACTGTATGCTCAACCACAGAAGGGTCAACAGAAATTTCTTCTACATTACAAGGAACAATGGGTATTTCACTTATATTACAAGAAGTGGTCGGAATATCCTCCCCGGCTTCAAAATCTGTGGCAGGAGAAGGCTCTGAGACTCTAAGGAACTCGTCAAGAAAATCCATAGGCGTCAACGTCTGTAGCTCCATATCTTCTTCTGCGGCTTCTGGCTCAGTCTTTGAGTTTTCGCGGGATTCAAAAGACTCCAAAACCTTCTGAGGTTGACAAGATACTGGATTTAAGAACGGAAAATCAAAATCAGCAGACCAATTCACGCCCTCTTCTTCCCCCAATGCATCCAGATCTATCTCAGACAAAGCCTCCCTTTCAGGAGCCATCTTAGAACAAAATGAACTGGCACAGATTACATCAGAGGCCCAAAATTCCCCAGACGGCATGGTCTGGCGCAAAAACCATGCCCAAAAAATCTAGTAACCTGCAGGAGCCACGAGGATATACCCAAAACAAGACACAACAATCTGGAGCAGCTGAAGCTTGGAAACTGGAAATCCTACCAAAAAAGATCTTCCTTGCGGTGAACAGAGCTCATGAAAGTGGAGGAATCCAGAGACAAATTCGATGCAAGGCAGATCCGAGCGAATAATGGAGCCCAAGTCGGCCAGGATACTCTCCAACAAAAGCGGGGCTCATCTGGGCCACCATCTCCCCAAGCTTCCAATGCCATGGATCCACCCACATGGCACATACTGAATATTCTATAGCTGGACAGACGGCAAAAAGGTTCCCTTGAATTTCTGCGCCACACATGCTCCTTCAACCAATGCCTTGTAGTTGCTTCTACCTACAGATATTATGGTGGGAACCATGGAGATTATTCGGTTATGCAACCTTGCCACTGCCTTCCTTTCCCACAACACTCATATATCCGTTAAATTTGGACCCTCGATCATGGGAATATTCCACATCATATGCCCCCTCCAAGAACCTCGCCCCTTATTCAGCAAACAAGATCGGACCAAACCCCATTTTCCACCACCATAAGATTGTTAACCCTCGTGAATGAAGTCAAGCATAAGTGAATACCAAGTCAATGGCATCAACTTGGATGGCTGCAACAGCACCCACTTGACAAGCACACAACAAAGCGTTTCTAAGAACAACAGCTATCTTCCCTGCATGCTTGAACCCCACCGAATTCAATCGGTTCCACCATGCTTCACTCATAACAGTCTCAACCTGATTTCACAGAGCTGCTGGAAGATGATTATGCCTCCCTTAGAATGCACTTAAACCAAAGAAATAAGAACTTCAACGAATCTTCTAATGACCACTTAGGATTTCTCATGTCCCTACGAGACCCTGATATTCCAAGAATATCCTTATTGTACAATTTTCGAACAAATTGGAGTATCCAAAGCCAGTTCGAGTTACAGTGGAGTTTAACACGAACACTATATCATGGAATATAGCCTCATTATCCAACATAGTATAGTTCGTATAGTTAGCTTTCATAACACTCGGTACTAGATCTATTTTTCCCAACAAAGCTAACTTATATGCTAATATTCCCAGCCTTTTCTCTCGAAAAGGGTTAGCATAATGCGGAATGAACCTTGACACTTTTCTTAACCATATCATTAAGAAAATTGTTCGTATAACTAAGAAATTATCATTTCTCAGGTCGACACAATCATCTTCCTCAAGATGACCTCAACTTGCATAGGTTTGACTCTAACTCAGAGATTCACGCAACTCTACTTCTGGGAAATTTGAGAATTGCCTCTCCATCATGCAACAACTCAAAGTAGAGTCCTTTTTGAGGCACTTATGTACTGCAGTATGCAAAGCATTTTTGGACAAAGATCATTTCTTCAAGATTGAATTGAATTTATCATCCACATAGATGAGAGAGATCTCTGAAGACGTTATTACTTTAACAAAGATCATTTCTTCGGAATTGAATTGAAGTTATCGTCTACAGAGACCAAGAGATCATTGAAGATCCTATTATTTCACTCAATCCTTCAATCTATGCCACTGCAAAAACTAAAAACACAAACACCACTTCATTCATCCACTACCACACCAACATCACACAAAGAGCATAATCAATGGTACATCCTGAAGAACCAGCAAAACCCTCTTGAATATAGAATAGAATAAATCCTCTGAAGAACCCTCTGATGCAGCAGCAAAGCCCTCTATGCCTGCCTCCAGAACCCTTGATCTGATCATCTGTGGTAATACGCCCTCTGCCAGATCAGAGCCTCTAGCGCAAAGAAGAGGCTCTAGGTATTAAAATCTTAGAAACGTGAGCCCATCCCCAAACAATGGCAATTGCGGCATCCTCTAGACCATTGGCCATCCAAAAACTGGTTTGGTTATGTTTAGATAACATGAATGATATATTATTACATAGAATTTAAAGTTTGATTTGATTGTCTAGCTACGGGCCAAGTCATAGTTTCATCCGGGTTTTGACCTTTGTAAGGTTTTCATTATGTTTGGTGATGTTCTGGGTTGTATTGGTCCATGGACATTAAAAAATCTACTCTATTTCTTCTCTTTTCTTTTTGTGGAGACCGTAATTTGACATGCCAACGCCATCGTCCAGCTCCACGCGCCCCATTTTGTCCTAAAAAGAAGTAACGTGGCTATGTTCCCCAAAAAAAAAAAAAAAAAAAAAAAAAAGAGAGAGAAATTAACAAAAAAAAACTCAAACCTTAATGTTTGACAAACACCTTGATAACATCAGCAATGTACTATTTTGACATGCCAATACGCAAATAAACCATGCACAATCCTATGTAATCTCGTCCTTTTTCTTTCACAACAAAGCATTATCCAATCCTTTGGAGAGATGTAGGTGAAGATGCCCTTCTTTCATCCATTACCTTTTGAATGCCCATTTTTCCCCTTTGAACACCCACATCCTGCCTCTTAACTGCCCATTTTTGCCCTTTAATCACCCATCTTAAGAACTATTGGAAGTTGGATGAGATGCATGGTCTACTTATTGGTTAATGAAGGTCAAGTGTGAATATTTGGTGGTTCATTGACAGGCATTTGGTGGTCCATCATTGATGGTCTATTGGCCAAAATAACCATACAACTTAAAATCTTCATAGCAGACATCCAATTTGTCAAAATGACTAGTCTTTGGTATCACTTGAAAGCTAAACCCTCAAATTTCACTTGATACTATATAAAAAGATTAAATTCATCATAATACAATTGTACTTAAGCGGATGGCTGTAGGGCAGCTCCCCCTAGCCAATGCAACATTGTAGATGTGGTTTCTCTCCCTGTCTCTACTCATAAGCATTGCATATGTCTCCTTTGTGCAATGAGGCCTAATAGATCGCATCACTTTTTCATTGTGTAGGAAAACATCTCTCTGATGCATTGAAGTATGATAGATCCAGACTAGACTATCTTTGGTGCATTGAGGTATGATAGATTATGTAAATCTAGAGTCCAGACTAGATGCTATATATTTATATATTTTTCCAATACAAGGCTTTTGTAAACTAATTCATAAACTTTGAGAATTTATGCGTCACAACACTATGGCATGCACTGTTTCCTCGAATGGCTTTCTAGACGAAATGGCAGGATGATAAAATGTTATTGCCTTGATTTCCATTTGTGCTCACAATAGCAAGACAAGACCATTATCAACAGATGGGGTTGAAAGGTACAAATCCATATCAAGTAACAATCCTAGGATTTAATATATGCATGCAGCCATATAGTGTGAGACCGTTTGAATCTACGATCCATTAGACTAAAATTTGAGTACTTTAACTGGTGATGTCAGTAACAACATATTTACACAAGTTGTGCTCCTATTGAACTTCAAAACGGAGCTTGCTTTCCTATTTGTTATTAAGATTCAATATTATCCTCCTCTATGTATTGCAACTATGTATAGAATAGAATAGAATAGAATAGAGTTTTAGCGTCCACGGAGACCAACTGGCCTATGGGACCCAAACAAAAAAGAGAGCAGCAAACGTATTACTGACAGGATTAAAAAACCCCCGCCCCAAAGGGTTTTCGAGGGAAAAACCTTAGCAGTAATAAGTCTGCTGGCATGCTGTACAATTGTGTAGGACCGTTCAATGCCGTCCCGGAAGACACAACTGAGTCCGTGCATCCATAACCTCCTGGAGGTATGACCCCAACAAACCCACTGACGCTGTATTCAACAACTCATGTAACGGTTGGCCAGACACTAGTAATCGAACATACTGCTCTCTGATATGGGCAAATGTGGGGCAGATCTGGAGGGCATGACATTCATCCTCAATGGCGCCCTGGTGGCAACACTGGCAAAGCCTTTGCTCTCGTGCTTCCCGAGCCCAACGTCTTGTCTCAATACGGAGGCGATGTGCATCCGTGCGAATGGAAGCTATAAGTCTGCACTTCTTCATGGGCAACTGGGTGTATAAGTACTGGTGTGGGCCTCTCGTAAGCCTGGGATTGACTTGCTGCTGATAGTGTGCCAGCTTAATGTGCGTCAGAGCATCTGCATCCCAAAGCTTGCGAAGGAAAGTAGCATCTAGGTACAACTTAAGTGCCTTGTGATCTTTCTTTGTCCTTACATGTACACATCTGTTTGCTTGTACACCCCAGCGTGAGAACCACTGAGCTTGCTTGTCCTTCCAGCAGGCTTTCAGGTGTTGGGGACCCATCGCCATGGCTAAAGCAAGGTTGGGCAAACGTGTATCACCCATAGCGACCACCTTCTGGAAGTAAATGATATGGCGTTCCAATGCGGCCTTGAAGGGGCGTAAAACCCGCCTCTCGGAGTAGGATCCGGTATGGAATCGTGGACTTTACCCCAAGGGATCGTGCCAAGAAGGCTTTACGACCGCCGAGGTCATTCCGTGTGTTGAGGGATATCACAGGACCCCATATACGCCCCATATAAAAGGACCGGCTCGACTAATGCCCGAAATAAGTGTGATTTGGTGGCCCTGTGCATACAACTCGCCTTTGTGGTTGTTATTCTGCATGGTATAGAGTGCTTTCCAACCTGCCGTGACCCGCAACCTGATGGCAGCATCCCAATGGGTGGTAGTAGAGAACTCGATCCCCAAGTACTTGTAGGTCGGAGCCACCTCCACATCATGTCCCTGGTAAGTGAATGAGAGAAGCCTTGGCTGACGGGATGATGAGACTAGCAGCACCCTAGTTTTGGCCAAGTTAACTCGCATGCCGGTGAATCGACAAAAAGTGTCGAGAGCATCCAGGTGACGTTGCATGTTCTCTGGAGTATAGAGCAATCTCGTTGGTCATACCCTTTCTCATTTTTCACACAAATCATCTCATACATGTTCACAATCTTCCTTCCACTTCTAGCAATTTCAATAGTGTTGTATCCTTTTATTTCCGCACAATGGGATCTAAAAGCAAAAAGGAACTCAAGAGAGCTCTTTTCCGAATTCAAATTATTATGACAATCAAACGTGCAAATGAGTACTATCCCCTTATTCCCCCATAATAGTGTTTTGGAAGCCCATAAACCAAAGCAAAGGCTACAAAATAGAGCAAAGACTCTAAAGAAATTGTTGCTCTCTATGGAGAAGAAAACTTATTCAGGTCTTCGACAATGTCTCATCATAAATAATGTCCCACCCAATGGACCTTTAGATTTGAATGTACACTTACACAATGAGTTAAAGTGTTTGGAACTTATAACTTGTTACTTGGAAAGGTGTTATAGTACAGGAGACCTTAATGGTTTGGGCTATCCTGTCTATTACCACTATAGTGGCTACCTATTGATGAGCAATGTCTCTACTTTAACATCATCAAAGCTTGGATGCGACTTTTGACGATTTCATAGGATTCACTAGTTTCATCTTCCATTAGTATGGGAGATTTTTTATGTATTAACTCGTGTCATAAGGAGTCTAGAAGCATCACGTGTGAGAGAGGAAGAAGTGGAGATGTGAGCTCCTATAGTAACCTCCTACAAATGCTAGTGTCTGTATTCCTTTAATATAGAGAATAAAATGTCTATTCCAACAAAAAGGAATAACAATAATAATAATAATAATAATAATAATAATAATAATAATAATAATAATAATAATAATAATAAGAAGAAGAAGAAGAAGAAGAAGAAGAAGAAGAAGAAGAAGAAGAAGAAGAAGAAGAAGAAGAAGAAGAAGAAGAAGAAGAAGAAGAAGAAGAAGAAGAAGAAGAAGAAGAAGAAGAAGAAGAAGAAGAAGAAGAAGAAGAAGAAGAAGAAGAAGAAGAAGCAAGGGCTTCACCATAAAGTTAACATGTGAGTGATCACTTGTATAATTTATATTACAATCTGAGTAGTATATAATGATAATTTTAAGACCACCTGTAAATGCTTTACACCTTTCTGTTTTTATACAATATGTATGTGTGCAATAGTGTTGAGAGAGCATGTGATTTTCAATTATGTGTTTTCTTATGTTTATGATGTATTGTTGTCATCATTACGGAAACATGATTAAAATAAAATTTTCTTCACCAAGTAATTTTCTACACTACCTTGCAACTCATTTTTCGCCTTATTTTAAGTTATTCCATGTCTCATGTTGATGTGCTAGGTAACAGCCTCGGTGGAGGGGACTTTCTGTGAGAAATCGGCAGCGTGGCAACACGACGGGCATTAGCCTCGAGTGGTGTTGCCGTTACCGGTTTTCCACAGGAAACCTGGAGTGGAAAAACCTTTCATGCATGCTGCTAGCTGACGCAAGCCACCAGGAAGTTGAAATTAGGGTGACTATGGCAGAGCTCTAACCGGTGCCACCAAAATTTTCAAGCCAAAAAAATATCCAAAATAAACTTTTACATAAAAAGCTATGAATTTCAATCCGGTGGTGGTTTACGATGTAACATATGATTGCTAGATTTTATAAACCTAAACAGCTTTCAAAACAATCATATTTATAGACACATGGCAACCCAAAGCACCATACACATGGCCCTTAATTACTTTAATCCTCTAATGGAAACACTTGATTAATATAATGTGCTTGTTCAATCACTAGTCTACAGACAAATCTTAGGAAGAGCACAAGAATTCTTTTGACTAATACAAACCATTAACATATTCTTAAATAATTACAAAATAATGTCGGCAAGAATGGCGACAGACTTAAAAATTTTACATTCGTATACATTTGTATGAAAGGGCTTACTAGGATGTGACAATTTCGTATAGAATATTTGTACAAAATCACTAGACGCCATGATAGTACTACAATTCATGATAACGACAAACAAGTTTCAATGTCGTGATGCCATGAGAGAATCTCTTCATTCTTGACTCTAGTAATCCCCATAGTGGGGCTCAACCCTTTAATATCTCTATAACTATAGGAAATCTCACGTCTACAACTTGCTAGAAATGAAATATTCCATAAAATATTTTTGCATTGTTATTGTGGAAGATACATTGTCGGGGTAGGAACAATTTGTTTCTTCAAAATGTCTACATGACCTATGCAATTTTATTGGCGCATGCACGTTGTTTGGTTGCATTGCATGTGTTTGTGCCATCCATTATAAATTGGGATCCTACATCACAAAAAGATGTTGTCACCTTATCAACATACATATTCAAGTATAATGGATATTCGAATATCTCTTGGCATGTATCTTTTTCCATGTCCCCTTTGCTTGTACGTTTGTACTCTTATTAATTCAAAGTGTTGGCCTACTGATATATGATATTGAAGGTATAACTACAAATTTGTTGCAATATACGTCATCTTTGAACTTTATTATTGAACTAGGAAACCCAATGTGGTGGGTCTTTTGATTTTGGTAGTAACTTGTTGGATGTGTGCATGTTGAATCCAAGGTTAAAGTGTAGTAGCCAACTTACTAAGATGTGACTAAAACATATTCGCTAGGTGTCGACAACCTCTAATCTACCACAGATGGTAGATAATTTTAATTATGTAAATACAATGTTGTTGAGTCTTTCAAAATTAAGTGAATTAATTGTCATTTTGAGGTGAATCCCATCGATCCGAGACATCGGATCGACATTCTAGAATGGGGCGAGCATGCATGTCTTGCATGCATGCATGCGGCGCATGCCCCTTCTGGTTGGGAGTTCGCTATTTTAGGCGCGGTTCTGCATCAACGTCTCATCGGCGCTTCCTCTTCTCTCAGCAGTACCTTATTCTCTTTGAACCCACCCTCCCCCCTTCTTTGTTTATTGTTTATTTCCACCTCGAGGGTGACGCATATTTCTTTTTACGTAGTTGTTTTCCACCCGCTGGGTGATGCATAATTGTTTTCCACTCTGGGAAGTTTGTTTGTCTCGTTTTGTTGTGTTGGTGATGTGCAGGTACAGCTTGGCGAGCGGCATCTGTTTCGACTTCTCCATGCGTGGGTTTTGGGAGCGATTTCTATGCCTTACGTTTGTCTAAGCCCCTTGCCGAAGGCTTATCACTAGGGTTTTTCCTCGAAAACCCGAAAGGGCGGGGTTTTTTAATCCCGGTGATAAGCTTTCGGCAGGTACATCAGCCATACATCTATTAGCATTGTATTTTTTTGGGGTCCAAATGGGCGGTTTGTTGGTTTCATGCGAGCCCCATTCTAGAATGGGGGTTATCATTGATTGAAACACATAAGAGAGAAATTATGGATCATGATGATACTCCAAAGGTGCTAGATAGATGTACATGCATTTGATGATTATAAAGGATGTGAAATTTAGAAATCACTCCTCTCCTCTCGAGTTATCACCTATGGTGCTTAAATAGCAAGGAGGTCTAAGAAAAAAGTCGTCTTGACTTTCGAAATTGCAACAGGTCGAGTTGCATTTTTCTTATTTCGGATCTATTCGGTGCACGATAGTTCGACCTTGAACTAACTGCAATCCCAGATGGGTTACTGTGAAGGATCCCCCATTTGATAGGACGGATCTTAAGGTGGCAACATGGACCTCGTACTATCAGGGAATAAATTACTAATCGCATATTTCTTATTAGCCACAATGGCTTTATCTAAACTTGCCCACGATTAATCCCAAAACTTTCTGTGGTTTAGCTAAACTCTACATATTTTCACTCTCATACTTTCTAGAGTTTAGCTAAACTAACCCAAAATTCATCCCAAAAATTTTTGTGGTATGGTCAACGAAAAACATTAAACGAAAAACAATAAGCTAAAAATTATTATGCTTTTTTTTCAATTGTTTCCATTTACTTTAGTCATTTTCTTTGTGGAAATATTCTAAAACAATGCAATCTAGCTAGGTCTAGGCCTCACAGTATTCCATAGATGCGAGAAAATAAATTGATAGTCTTATATTTCTTATAAACTAGAACGATGTTAGCTAAACTAGAGAAATTCATTCCAAAAGTTTCTACGGTTTAGGTAAACAATACAAAATTTTACTCTCTTACTTTCTAGCATTTGGCTAAAGAGATCGAAGGTTGGTGCTGGCGCAAAAAAAGTTAAGCTAAAATTATTATTTTTTTCCAATTTTTTCCAATTACTTTAGCCAATAGTTTTTGAAAATGTGCTAAAAAATTGCCAAATAGCTAAGTTTAGCGTAGTATCATCTTTGATGGTCTATTCTTAGCAAATCTGCTCATAGATGTGATATTGTTGGCCCTATTTGCAAAGTGTATAGGAGAGGGGTGGATGGGTGTGGATCCTTAGCTTTTATCCCTTATTTGAGCCTTGTAACTCACATGACTATACCTTCTTGATTCACTCATGAGCCTTTGTTGTTTTGAGTCGTTCATATTGCATCATTATTTTGTTATTGATTTATATCTGATGATTAAGATGGCCAACATTGGTCTTGTAATGGAGACCTTAAAACCCATTGCCCCGAGGTCAGGGTCAAGTATGACAAACTAGTTTTGTGGTAGAGATCTTAAGTTTGCCATATGTACTAGATAATCACATGCAAGCAGCTCCTCGCATAAGATATCATGGCTAGGTAGTGGATTTGGCTGCCATATGATACATAGAATGTGGTGCAATACAATACTCATGATATGATGGTGAATAGATTGACGTCCTTCGATTAAAAGTAATAATAATAATAATAATAATTAAAATGTTTAACGTCTTTGTTTGCAAGAGGGTAAGAAGGGTCTAAACTAACTTTAGAATGATACCAGTTAGGGATTTTAGACTACATTTTGATCATCTGTAGATGATCCTAATGAGTGTGGCCATAACTACGCTTCTTTACTGTGAAGTCCCGGAGAGAGGACTACATCACGTGAAGCTAGCATTAGACTTGAAAATCCTTACTATGGAATGATAAAAAGATGACTTGTGCATTATTACAGGTTAAAGGCCATAAACTAAGAGTATACTGTGTGATTGCTATTAATCACAACTCACATTTATAGTGTGTCCAGAATTGTGTGACACTTCACGAGCCAGTTTCTTGATCTCCATAGGATGGGTTTTTGGTTTAAGCAACATCTTCACAGATACTTTTGAGTCCTTGAAAGTTCTTAATTATAAAAAAAAAAATCTTGATCGTGTGTGACTCCCCACTTGATGTAGATATGCTTGTGGAGCATGGAGTTGAGACCTTGTGGGGGCGCTATTTGTTGTATCAAGTTTATATACCTGGCTTTGCACCTAATAAGTCTATTGCTCTCTGCATGCCTTGTTGGTTTGCCTTAAAAGACTTTCCAATTGAACTGCAAATTTTCTGAGTTCATGGTGGCTATTGCAAATGCCCACTCTATTGTCAGTGGTCCTCACATTTGTGTCTCTACGCCTATTTCTGCTTCACTACCGAAGTTTGTCATGATTAGGAGTGGTCCTTTGTTCTTTAGATATCATCTGTCTTTGCTCAATGGTCCTAAGTTAGGTAAGATGTTCTCTGATGTTGATACTTTTGCCCATTACCATCCTGTATTACCATCTATGCCTGCTCTTTCTACTGCCTCTCTCACTTCTATGGGACATCTTGCTCCTGTTCCTATATCTTCATATTCTCCGGTTGTGTCCTCCACTCCTGTGCACTCAATCCCTTCTCCTGCCCAGCTTGAGACATTTAATGACGAGGTGCACCGTAGGCTACAAGTTATTCAAGAGAAGCAAGAAAGGTATGAAATGATGAATGAAGGGTGGCAGAAAGTCAATTTAAAGAAGGCGGTGCGAAATAGGTCTGCCTATGTGACAATGCATTCTTCAAAATCCACACATGGAAGGGTTGAGCAGAGCGAAGGCTCTCCCTCACCACATGTGGATCAACATACAGAGAGAACTGACCCACCATGTGCTTCCATTAAAAGGGATGAGCAGAGCCGAGGCTCTCCTTCGCCATATATTATACACAATGGGAGGGCGGAGCAGAGAGAGGCTTCCCCTTGTTATTTTTATATAGGTTCCGTTGGGCACCCATGTGGGGGATGCATTTGCCGAGGTGATGGCGACACTATATGTTTTTTGGTACCTCTGGTAATTTGTTTTATATGATGTTGGTGAGGAGATGGCAACCAATATGAGGTTGTGGTGTTCATGCAAATGCGATGTTGGAACTTTTCTTATTGATGATACACTTAAGTTCATAAAGACAAGTATTGTCACATTTTTCCTTGTTCCAAGCATGGAAAAATTAAGGGACTTTTATATTCAAAGTGGTGAAATAGACTTGGCTAAAGTATGCCAAAAGTTGAGGTGAAAGCTTCTAATGTTTAGCTAAACATTCTAAATTTTGCCACCTGTACTTTCTTACGTTTGGCTAAACTTTTATCAAAAAAAAAAAAAAAAAACTTCTATCTTTTGACTATTTTGCACTAATTCAAGACCTAAATATTAAATGACCATAATAAATATAAAGGCTATAGGATAGTTTGACTAGAGTACACTAAAATTTGACGTAAAAGCTTCTAAGTTTTGGCTAAACTTTCCAAATTTTGGCAGTTACACTTTCTTGCAATTAGCTAAAGTCAAACGAAATGGAGGTGAGGCATGAAATAAACTTGAATAAAATTTTATTTCTTTTAGCCCAAAAAGGGCCATAGTTTAGCCAATTTTTTTCCAAACAAGGCCAAAATTTTGCCATTTAGCTAAGTTTAGCCACTAATTTTTTCCATCCAAGTGAACATACTCACGCAACTGTAGACTTCAGACATGTCGATCCCTGGGTTTGTTTCCTGGACGGTTTTTTCTCTTAAAAATAAATGTAAATCTTGTTAGGAATATGTTTACATTAATCTTGAAAAATCCAATTCCATGTACCTGATACATTTTATTATTTGCACAGAAATCTACTTACTTAAAATGTTTTATGGGTTTCTGGGTAACGCCGTAGTGCCCTTTTCAAGCGCTTTTGGCATCCGAAAATGAGTTTTCCGACAATTTCCCTTATCTTTCGGCTATCTCCTTCTTGTGTCTTAAATTTTTGCAATGTCGAGTGAGTAATTTAATGGGCACTGGATCTCGGTGGATCTCGCTGTGAGGATGGACGTTACGACAATGAAAATTGCCTTGCTCAGAGTTTCAGGTCTGAAAATCGTGGTGGGGTTGGAACTTTCATTTTAGAGCTTGAGCTTGGAGCCGGAGCACATAGCGTTATTGCTTGGCGATGGCAAATCTTAGTCAAGTAAATATTCACAGCTTCTTCAACCTTTCTTCTCCTTCTTTTATATATTATTTAGTTCACTGCGGAAACTTACATTTACTTTGGCTTTAGGTGCAAGTAGATGATTTGGCACTGGGCCAATAACATGCTAGCTTCCATTTTTTCTCACAGATAGGTGCTCACGTCAGATCTACTGGTAATCTCATGCTAGATCATGCAGGTAGTCTCATTCTTCACGTTTTATTTGATCTTTGGCCATTTTTACCTCTAGCCCATTGTTTTGTTCTGTAGCCTAGGGAGCGAGGCATTTTTCTAAAGTTTCTACTTGGTTCAATTTTTTCCTTTTCAGTGTCTTAGGAATTGAATTGAATTGAATTTAATTAAATTGAATGATTTTTATCATCCACGAAGACCAATCGGCCTATGGGACTCAATACAAGAGCGCAACATGCATATTATTGCCTGGATTAAAACCCCTGGCGGAAAAATCATGGCAGCAATAAGACTACTGACAAGCTGTACAATATACATATGTTGCTTATAACGTTTGACTTTTTCTTTTCCAATGCTTTAAAGGGTAAAATTGCTTACAAGTTGCTACACTTTGCAAGCAAAACGAGTAAGGTGAATCTTTTTTTAAGTTGTTAGGCAATCTTAGTAAGAAATGTTTGATTGTCAGTCTTACCACTTTGCTACCTTTCATTTTTGTTTATTAAAAATTTTATGCTTATTTGCAACTAATGAAGGTAATATGAATCAAAGCAATACTCAATTCTTAAGGATCTGCCAAATGATATTATTGCAAGAACTGGATAACCTAGTGGATCGTCATTTGACAGTCGTGAAGGTAAGGTTTACTTTCTTCAATCTGTAACTCTTGTTCTCTTCTAAAATAACGAATGTAGCTGAAGAATTGGTACAACTTTTGATACATTAGCTGATTATGCATGCTAGAAATTTGGCTTTTCAAAGCCTAGACATGGCTCTATTACATATTTTAGTCCTCATTTAACTTCCATTGCATGCGATGTTTTCCATGAAAGCTAAGGAGGAGATTTCGATTGGTGCTATCACTTTCCATTCTTTTTAATACAGACCAAAGTGGTTACACATGGTTCATTTATTTTTGTACACGCACCTTTTTCTCTAACTGCAATTACAATTGCAAAATAGGCTTTCACTAACAACAAGGTCTGATAATGCACAGTTTAAAGATTCTTTTGCACAGGCCAATCACAGAAGCATTTGCACGATTATTGATACTTGCTTCTGCTAAGGGAGAAGTTCAAGCGAGAGTGAAAAAAGGTAAAACTACTCAACTTGTTTCTATAAATTTGTATGTAAATCCAGCATTTGAATCCTCTGCAAAACACATAGCTACTTTGGCATCCTATTTTGGCCTGGCAAACAAGCACATGGACGAGTAGAGTTCTTCTATATATTTTATCTGTAGGTTTTCTGCTTCTGTAAGAAATTTAGTGAATGGCTACAGTTTTATGAACAAATCAAGAGCTTGAAAGATGTGTGGTTGAAGTTGAAGTCCTGAAGATTGTATTTGTGATGGTTTTCCTTTTTACATCACTTATTTTTTCTATTTGACATCTAAAAGAATGTTGGTGCTTCTATTTACTGTGGTGTTGGCATATGTCTGTGGGCTGTGCTATTGGGCTGTGGTATTTAAGTAGATGGCTTCCTATTAATGAAGACATGAATGTTGTTCAACTAAGCCTTTTGGGAATAGAAAGGTGCAAAAGCCTTGTTGCACATCTTGAATGAGGTTTTTCTCCTGCATTAAGATCGTAAGATGCATGAGAAAATAACTAATGATATCTATTGGTTATATAGTTTGTTGGCCTATTTCACACCTTCAAAATTTGACATTGGATCCTAAAAATGCAGCACGTATTTTACAGCTTTGTTTATATTTCTCTCCATTCGTTTCGATGACGCACATTGTCAAATTGGAAGTATTGCAAATGTCAGGTTATTAGCAACTGCAAAGCAAATATTGAAGTAGATGCCAGGCTTTCATGAGATGAGAACATTGTAGAAGGGATAAACATTAGATGAGAACATTGTAGATGATTGATGATGCCTTTTTGTTGAGGCCAACATGACCATGCATTTATATTTGTGGATGCAATATAGTTGTCTTTCTAAAAAAGGTACCATTAAAAGTTGCAATGCACTCAATATTGCAATCAATTAAATGCTGCATGCACGGATGTTTGGAATTTTTTTGGAGCGTTTATTTATATAGGAAAAATAAAGTGTTTATCGTTTAAAGTTCATGACCCCATAATATAGTTCTAAACTTTGGCATATGCTAATGTAATTGTGTTTCTAACAATTCTAGGAATTTGCAATGGGACATAGCTAAGTATATGTAGGTTGGAAAGTAGAGTTATAGATACTAGAGGAAGTCAGATCATTAGAGGCCTTATAGTCCTAATAAATACTACATTGAAGTGTGCAAGCTGTCTTACATTAAGTGTCCATGTAAACACATACACTAACTTATGCGCGGCAATGCCGGTCACACATTTACTAATTCATTTCTAGATAATGTATTGGCAACTATACATTTTTTGCATTTTAATGCAGCATTTTGCAAATCATGTATTCCTTGTATTTTTTAACCTCATACTTAAATTTGATTTGTACAAAAATCATAGGTCAACCATACAGTATTTTGGCAACTCGATCAGGTTTTCTAGGTATTTTTTAGATGTTTAGTATCTTGAAATTCGGGTTTCCAAATCAATGGCTTAGATTTCAATTTAACGAGCATATCCATAATGGCGTAGGATCATTTTACCATGGATTGGGGGAGCGTGGAGGTGTGATCCTGGAGGACGAGATCCCTAGGAGGTGTGATCTCGGAGGATACTGCACAGTTACTGTGCAAAACTACCGCCCCTTATAAGGAAAATCAGAGCCTTTTTGCAGTGGAGGTGTGATCCTGGAGGACGAGATCCCTAGGAGATGTGATCTCGGAGGATAGAATCCCACCTTACTGCACAGTTACTGCGCAAAACTACCGCCCCTTATAAGGAAAATCAGAGCTTTTTTGCAGTTCATTTTTCTCCCTCGATTCTCCACCGAATCGGATGGGATAACTTCGGGCATGGTCGGAATGGGCCTGAAAAGAGCATTAGGTAGGAGCCAAGAAGGAATTGTAGCGAGCGCCGCTGCTATCAGAGATCAACCATGGGACCAAAAATTGGCCCTAAACTGTGCAGTTAACGGCGGGACCCGGAGGAGGGGATCTCATGTGGGGATCCCGGAGGACTGAGTCCAATCCAGCGTAAGATTATTTCACGCTCCTCTCGGATCCTCGACCAGCAATTGCTTGATACATGTAAACTAAAAGCCAATGGAATAAAATCTTTCTGATCCATGTAGTACAAATTGGTAAGGCACATTTAATCAATCAGAAAAAAAGCAGAGGATATCATGAAGAGCGATAATGTGCCCGAAATCAGAAAGGGTATATTTATACCCTATGATTTATGAAGGTTTTTTAGCGTATTCATATTTGAATACGTATAATGCTGACGCTGGCATGCTGGATTCGAAATAGAAGCATATTTTGTTTCGTTTTCCTAGGGTTTAAGGATGTTGTAGTTCGGATTGCGCTCAAATTTGTTCTATTCTCGACATGTGCAAGTTTTGGAAGCAAATGGCTACTAGAAGCCATGGCTCTAGCTTCAGCTTCAACCTATTCTTGAGTTTTTTATGACAACGGCCAGGCTTCTGCTGGAAGCCACGGTCTACAGGGCATAGCGGCCATAGGGGTGTGTGAGTCTGCAAGATAAAAATCAGATGCTTATCAGGTTATGAATGAAGGTCTGATACAAGATCATCTTTCACAAAGGGAAAAATCATCCACAAAAACCACAAAGGGAAACCTGGTTTGTGACGAATCTGAGAAGATAAATATTTTTTCCCTCTATTCTTCGAGACCAGTCGCCTCTATTCTTCGTGGTGTTTTTGGAAATGGCAGGTTGCTCTTGTAGGCCACAACTATGGCGGACTTCTTTAATGCATGTTGGTAAAATAAACGCATAATGAACGAGTTATTTGTTGGAAAGTCAGAGAAAAGCTTGTTGCAAAACTTCAAAGGCTAGTTCATCAGGTAAGCCAAGGGCATAGGATTCTTGTTGGGGTTTGATTCCCCAAGCCCTGGTCTGTTGCAAGTCTGAGCTGTATCAGGGATCCGAAATTGACTTACATAAGAACCATTGGTTTTATTTTTTAGGTGCCACCTTAGAAATTGGGTCAAACAGAGGCTGTTTGACCCATCAAAATTTGGAAGGGATGGCCCAGAAAGCTCCCCATGAAATAATATTTGGCATATGCCTCAATCCAATGGCCGAAAAAACTTGAGAGACACCCCAAACGATAATGTCTGACTTCATGCCACATATGGCTAAATCTCCTTTTATGGCTATATTGGCTATTGGCCGAGAGCATATTCCGTATAAGGGAAAGACCTTATGCTTGCAATTCTGGGCTGGCAAGCGTGCCGGCAGCTTAGAAGACATCCAGGCGGGTAAGAATAGTAGAATCCTAAGTAAGAACAGCAGAATCAGGGTAAAAAGCAGCAAAATGCAGGTAAAAATACAGATCGGCCGAGTAAAAAGGCAGATCCGTCGAGTAAAAGCGTAGAAGAGTCCGTTGAAGAATTTCAATGACATTCTTTAAAAGAAGCATCGCCACATGGTGCATTGTGGTTGGCTTCGTGGCCTTGATGTCTTTTAAGCTGCCTTTACGGGATATTTTTAGACCCAAACATTAATCATGTGTAGCACTCGCAACTACACATGATATTGCTGAGTGCTACACAGAATAGTGTTTGGGTCTAAAAATAAGGCCCTTTTTCCACAGCAGTCGTATTTTATGCCTGTCACATTTTTATAAGACACCGTTTTAAGCTCCACATCACCTCCACGTCATAATAAGACACGCCCTAAAAAAATCACTTTTCCATTGCTAAAATATAAGACATGTCATATGAATATGAGACGTGTCTTATATTTGAGCTTTTCCACATGCTCGTGTCTGCCTTCCCCTTGGATTTTGAAGATGAATCGCAGTATCAACAGCAGTCTAACTTATTTTGGTAAACCGTCATCTAACAGCAGTCATCAGCTTGGATAAGATCGTCTTCAGCTTTCTTATGTGCAGCAGAGCTCAAAACTTGAATCAGATTATCAAGGAATTGGTACAAAAAGCTTATCCGATTTCCATGCTGCAATTCCTCTGTGTGGTCAACAATATAATCAAGTAAGAATTCGGCCAGACTTCGGCCCTTTTGTTCTGTGACTTGCTCAAATCTTACTTCCGGAGGCCATATTCTGCTTCTTCTGCAATTTCGTGACCTGGGCAACAACAATATCTCTGGGCCTCTGGGATCTTCTCTGCGCAAGAAAGCTGCCCTTTGTGCCAAAACGGAGGCCCGCCTCTGCAATCTCAGGGCGTCTGCAATTTCTTGACAAATCCGGCGTTTCAGGGCGTCTGCAATTTCTTGACAAATCCGGCGTTTCAGGTCCTCTGCAATCTCAGGGCGTTTCATGCTGTGGCACAAATCCGGCGATAAACATCCTCGTGGCGTACCTTTTCTAAGACATCCTAAAACTGCGGCCAGAAAGCCCTGGGATTGGCCATGTTTGCCTGTCGCATTTTGTGGCGGGGGTTTCCCCCGGAAGAAAATGTGACACCATGATTGTACGGACTTGAAATGCGACACGTCTTAAAAGTTACCATGGAAAAGCCATGGTGTCTTATATGCTGATGTGGCCCAATCCTAGTTCAATGATTTTAAGACAGAAGGGCCGTGGAAAAAGGGCCTAACACACCCGTGTTCGAGAGTTTTTCGCGCTTATCTTACACTTGGCAGTTTTACGACGATAGCTTTGCGTTCAAGTATTTGAAAAGTTGAAGACTGTTAGGTCATGCGTTCGCTTATAACCCAATACGACCTGTTGAAGATCCATACTCGGATTTTAGATCTAGAATTGTGGTAAATAGATTTCTATTGTTTCTGTATTCCTTTCGTCATTGTAGTTCATTTTATTTCTTAGGAAGCTAGGTGATCCGGGTCTTTGTTCCTTTTCCAGAGCTCGAAATAGCTAAACGTTAAAATGGAATCTGGAGCAGACCAATCAATGGCTTTGGCCTCTACTTCTAAGGTGGTTTTAGGATGTTTATCATTCCTTGTGTTTTGGGTCATGGCAGTTTTTCCAAAATTGCCCTTTTTGCCAATCGGAAGAACTGCAGGTTCCTTGTTGGGGGCAGTCCTCATGGTAGTTTCCCAACTCCTTTCTCCCAATGACGCCTTTAAAGCTGTGGATCTTCCCATTTTAGGACTTCTTTTTGGTACAATGGTTTTGGGTGTTTACTTAGAAAGAGCAGACTTGTTCAAGTACTTGTGTGTAATTCTTTCTTGGAAAAAGAGAGGCCCTAAAGACCTTTTATGCCGTGTTTGTGTCCTCTCTGCCATTTCTAGTGCTCTTTTTACCAATGATACTACTTGTGTAGTATTTACTCCCTTCATTCTTAAATTATGCAAAGAAAATAATCTTCCTACTGGACTATTCCTCATTGCTCTTGCAACTAGTTCAAACATTGGTTCCTCAGCTACTCCTATTGGGAATCCTCAGAATCTGGTAATTGCTGTTAACAGCAAAATTTCGTTTGGGACATTCCTCATTGGGGTGTTGCCAGCCATGATTTTGGGAATTATAATAAACATTTTCCTTCTAATGTGCTATTGGAAATGCATCACTGCAGGTTCAAAGAAAAACAGTCTGGAAAATGGAACTGTTTCAGATATTACGGATATGGCCACGGGTTCCATTTGTGAACCTCCATTACCTGGTAATTGTCAGTCAAAGTGCTGGGAATTTCCTTTTGGAGTTGTGAAAGTGTGAACATTTAAAAATGTCTGCCCTTATTTTGTGAAAATGTTGCCCTGCAGGCTCAAGTGTGGAGTGTATCGAAAGTCAATGCTCTTCAAATGGCAAAGGTGTTATTATGAGCTTCAAAGGGCAACTTTTGGAATCTGGTATGCCCCATGGAGTTTCATTTTGGGATTTTGCCGTATCATCTTGGTTTTGATACAATATGTTATTGAAATTTTCTCATGCAGGTAATAACATGGATAAGGTGACCATTCATGATTCCAAAGATATGGTAAAGGATATGGCAATTTTGAATGCTGACAAGTTACAAAACCCTTCTGGGGTACATGAAGATGTTAGACATTCAATTGTTGATATAAGTGATCTTCTTGGACTCGAGACAAGAGGCTCCTTCTCAGGACAGCGCTCATTTTGCTCATTAGACAGACCTCTCTCTCCATGTCGAGTTGCAATAGATGCCGGTGTGGTGACTGTAGTAACTTGTGGAAAAATCGTAAGGAAATTTCAAAAGGTTGCTGTTTATGTTGTGGCAGTAGGTATGTTGGCTGCTTTCCTTTATGGCCTGGACCTTGCTTGGACAGCACTTACTGCAGCGGTTGCGCTGATGGCAATTGGATTTACCGATGCTGGACCCAGCCTTGATCAGGTAAATAGAGTTTTGGTTCATTCATTATGCATAGACAGTTTCGCTTCATTCATGAGTGAACTTAATTAGTTAAGAAGTTGTGTGACCTCTTTTGCAGGTGTCATATTCGCTCCTTGTGTTTTTCTCTGGCATGTTTATTGCCGTGGAAGGATTCAATAAAACTGGAGTGCCTGGATTGTCTTGGGGCTGGGTTAAAAATTATGTTGCTACCGACTCAGTTGGTGGAATTGCCGTTCTTTCTGTTGTTGTTGCTGCCCTTTCAAACATTGTTTCCAATGTGCCAACAGGTAAATAATTATTTATTTTTATTATTTGATCCTGGCCTTGGTTAGCTTAATTATTACCAGTTCTAAATTCCCATTTGGTATGGCAGTTCTATTGCTTGGTATGCGTGTTGCAGCGATAGCAAAAGGCTCAGATGTTACGAAAGCATGGCTGATATTGGCCTGGGTCAGCACCGTTGCAGGAAACTTGACAATGTTTGGGTCTGCAGCTAACTTAATTGTTAGTGAGCAAGCAAAGAGGTCAAAAGACAATTCGCATAACTTCTCTATCTTGAGCCATCTAAGATTTGGTGTTGTTTCAACTCTGGTCATCATTCCTGCAGGACTTCCTCTTATAACCAAATAAGTTGAGAGGAAAGCATGGTCCCTCCCTGCTTTACCAAATAGGTTGGCAGGAAAGAAGGGTACCCTACAACACAAATGTGTTGCAGATTGTCTTATATATGACTTCTTTAAAGACAGATGACTGGGGATTCTATATACCACAAGCTTTTGGACCTTCTTGTTGCTGTTGTGCCTGTTTATGTAAGTAGTGATGAATGAGAGCTTAAATGTTTTACACTTTGCTGTTGCTTCTGATTATCAATTCTGAGATGACAACCATAAGTATAGAACCTACACTATGCAAACCATTCTCTAATTATATAGATTGTAATACTACAGAAGCTTAAGAATGATTGAAGGAATAGCTCACATTCTTTAAAATCAAGTATTAATCATTTGATTAACAGTCTTCGATGAGACTTTTGCTTATATTGATGAAGAAACACAATGTTCTGGTAGGGGCGCCAGATTTGAAATATTATGTTGAGATTGCTGCTCCCAATTGGAAAATGCCCCTTGATATTTCAACGATTTAAGCGATGTCCATAAAAACTCAAAGAAAGCATGAACTCACAATTTTTTTTTTGGCGATAACCAAGGGCAGCTGTGAACATTTTTCTTTACGAACTTGCTGGTTTGAATTCTGACGATGCAGACGACGCAAATTATATTGAAGATTCTCTCAAGATTCTCAGATTCTTTATGATTTCTTCAACATCCTTGTTAATTCAATAAGATTGCATCAAAATTCCTCAAGATTTTGAAAGATACTTTTTATTTCTCAAAATTCTTGAGTTCCTCTTATTGAATAGGGCGTCCGTCGGCTTGTTGGGGTTATACCTCCAGGAGGTTATAAATACACGAACTCAGTTGTGTTCTCCGGGACAGTACTGAATTGTCCTATATAATTGTACAATGTACCATCATACTTATTATTGCTAAGGTTTTTCCCTCGAAAACCTTTTGGGGCGTGGATTTTTTAATCCTGACAGTAATACGCTTGCTGCTCTCTTTTTGTTTGTATCCCATAGGTCAATTGGTCTCCGTGGACGATAAAAAAATCTATTCTATTCTATTCTATTCTAATTCTTCAAGATTCTATTGGATTCTATCAATATTCTCTTATATTATCTAAAATTCCCTTAGATACCCTCGGCATTCCCGGACTTCCTTGTGCATGGGATTCCATCAATATTCTCTTAGATTGTCTAAAATTTTCTTAGATACCGATAACATTCCCTGACTTCCTTATGCATGGGACCACTTTTTCGAAAGCTCCCAATGACTTGGCATTTGGCTCTATCAGGTGTTCAAAGTCCCATAAGATTTTCTTAGATTCCATCATTTTGATTATGTTCCTCAAGATTTTCTAAGATTCTCCAATATTTTTGTGAAGATTTTTTGAAATCCCTAAGTTTCCATGAAGATTCCTCAGCCTCCATCTTCAAATTCCCTGAGAACATACATAAGCTTCCTTTATTTTCTGTGAGATTCTCTTGAACTCGATGGCGTGATCATCCACTATGATGGGTTGATGTCAAACCACTACTCTATCGGAAGGTGTGGATGAGCTGAGTCCAATGACGCCGTTCCAATCACTTCTGATAGTATATATAGGGAAAAAGGAGGCCTGTCATCCCTTTCACAAGAATGATGGTTTTGTTCATGCTGAATAGAACCATTGCATTCTTGAAAAAGGTACTATGCACAAAACATCAACATTTGACCATAAGAGAAACCTACCTCAAACTAAACCAAAATTTGAAGGTACGAGGGACTGCGAAGAATATAGGTGATAAATGGAAATAACTTATGAAACTAGGATAAAAAGGATAAAGTATAAGCAGTCGAGCCAAAGGAGCAATAGGGTAATGGGGCAAAATAGGGCAAAGAATTGTAAAGAACAAAGGACTAAAAAAAGGAGGTAACAAAATGCAAATTGAATGTATTAGCAACTAGAAGCAACTAGGAATATGGCAAAAAAGGGGTATGAAAGACAAGCAATTATGCCAAACCATGAATAAATAGAGAAAAGAAGCATGAGGCCCAAAGAACCAATGCCACACATGTACTTAAACCTATTTTTGCATGTTAGAACATATAAAAATATCAAATGATAAAGCATCTTTAATGTCTTATTTCGTGTGAACTCATCACCTAATGGTTTACTTTAAGGAATCAATTTGTTGCATTATGTTTAACTATACAAGTCCCAAATAGCTTTAATGTGTTTGGCTCAAGAGCTTGAGCTTATTGTCTCATATGTTACTTGCATTAGACAAATGTCATTAGAGATATCTTCCTAGAATGATGCACTTGGAATTTGGTCTAATGATTTAATGTCTTAACATGTGCTGTTAAGCAGATAACCACATTCATTTATATATATTGTCATATGTATTTGAAGCACACGCTACAGCTATGTGTTCTATTACGTCATTGCATTTAACCTGCCACTTATCTTGCACGTAGAAGGGGCAATGGTTTGGCTAGTGTATTAGCAAACGTCAAAGTACTAGGTTTGTTGTGCTGCTCCAATCTACTGTACTAAAAAACTCATCCATTGTGCATTACTTTTTTATTTACCTACTATATGGATTACAAGACCATGGCAGAGGCAGACACTGATGGTTCAATCAGCCGGATTTCAAATGAAAACAACTGTTCACCTTGGTGCACCTAGATGGAACCACCCATCGGCCCATTGTCACAAGCTCTCAAAAGATTTTTGAGGAATAGGAGATCGGTCTACACAACCATGGCAGCCCATAAGAGTATGTAACACAGTTCGTGGAAGTATGCACATGCAAAAGCAGCCAAATCATGAAAGACGATGACTTCAATTACTATGAGGAGACAACCATATTCATGATGAATGCTCATGTTTCAATGCAGTAGTCATTGGATGCTTGTGGCTTTTATATGGAACGAGGACTTTCTCCAACGAGGTGGCAGTAAGACTTTGAAAATTTAAAATGGAAAATGCAACGGTAAAAACAGGATGGTAATATACCTTTAGGCAGTATAGCGCTTGACACCATCACAAGCAAGCTCAGATCAATGCGGCCACACTGCAATCTCAAGGAAAAAGCAAGGAAAAATTGGAAGGAATTGTGAAAGGCTTAGAATCCATAGGCAGCCAGCAGGTAATCGCACCAATTCTAGAAACATGAGCAAACAACAAGTCTTACTGATGACTAGAATATATAATTATCGAAGTCAAGAAGATGGTGGGGGTTCAGCTAAGAAGATAGCAAACATGTAAGCTCAGGTCGAGAATATAAGGGGCATGGAGATGGCAGTAGAAGCAGATAGAATGGAAATGAAGCAATGATTAAAGGCACTGGAATTATGCGCTAACTCTGGAGGTGATGGTGGAGGAGAATGGGGGGGAAGGCCTGGGTTATAATAGCATACAAGACGTCATGTTAGCAAAGGGATTTTTGAATGGGAAAAGCTGTTTTGAGAAAGTCAATCAAATTTTGTATAATAATTCTATAATACATGGTTTATAATTAGAAGTGATGTCTTATGATTCATCTCCAATGTACCAACTGGGTGAAACCCTATCTTTATTAATATAGAAGGATAAGAGGTTAGGAAAAGTACCCAAGGGGGGAGGTATTGAAGTTGGTAAAATCAGTATAAATAGCAAAATTGAAAGGCTGTTTATGGTGATACAAATTTTATATAATTAACCTAATATCCACACATATAAACACTGTAATTAAAGAGGGAAACTCTAGATCAGATAGATTAGGGGAATTCTTTGCTAGTGTTCTATCAGATTTAGGGATGTCGACAAGAAAGGGGAAGCAAGTCATGGTAGGCGATGCCCAGGTCCCAAAGGGCAAGAGACATAGGTTGGAGGCACCTAGAGATTCCATTAACAAGGCTCTAGAGGATGTGAGTTTATGGTGTATTTGCCTGGACAACTACAGTTGTTTGAAGAATAGACTCCCTACATGCACCAGAAGTGGGAAGGTTCATTGCATGATCGGCAACAGACTGCACCATCAAGGCACAACGGTTGAAGCAGGGTATCGGTTGTGGGTGTTGGCAGCCAGGAAAGATGATTGCATTAAAGATGCGAGGGATCAAGATGCATTTAGTTGTATAGAGTGCTTTAATCTGTTGCAACAGTTGAGAAACTTAGAACATAAAAGTGACCATAGCATAGTGGTTGGGGATGTGGCCAGGATCTGCATTCTATGTGGAGACAAGAATCCATTGATGGCCAAATGTCCTGCTATGATAGCCCGAGAAGCTGAACCTTTCGCAGAAGAATCAAACAATGGGATAGGGGACTGGAAGCTTTTGTATTATGTGTTAGAAGGAATCTCTTCATTTTATATATTGGAATTGTGTTTATGACTCTATATTAATCCAACTTTTTTTTATCCCATGGAGGTTAAAGATAAAATTGAGACTGAGCTATATAGGGACTAGAGTAGCGCTAAGCAGCTAGGCAATTCAGGCCATCTAGATAGCATGAACATTTTGAGAGGGTGACAATGGCTTAACTGATAGGAGGATCAAGTAATACTATAGGAATCAAAAGTCACATATATCAGGGACAATCATAAGGAATTAAAGAACATCAACAGGAGGGTACGATTGTCAGATTAGGAGATGGAGCCAGATCTAAAAGGAAAGCAGTGTCTTCATATATGGATGTAAAAGGAGGACGGGACACGTGGCGAAGGTATAGTACATGATTTAAATATAGTATCTAAGGGAATTGCTTTGAAAGATTATCACGCGTCTGAAACATAGATTTAATGCAGGCTGCTCAATGGTGGGTCCAGTTTACATCTTAGCAAATAACATCTGTCGAATTACAATTAGTCATCATTGATGTTTGAGTTTAAATTTAGAAATCGTAAGCCAGTGTCTGCCATAGAATTCATCCCGACAGACTGGAGAAGGGGAAGAAAATGAACAGTTCAATAACACTTGAGATTCTCACGAGAGCAAGACCAGAAGGCCGAGAGGAAGACAAAGGGAAGGCATTGGAAGAGCCATATCCCATAAGGGGAGGGGGGGGGGGGGGATAGGGGGGGAAGGGGGGCATAACAGATGATCGGGATCTCAATACCCTGGAGGTAGATATGAAGCCAAGTAAGGAGCCGAGAAGAAAGGCAGAGCCGACAGAAAGTTTGTTCTCATTGTGCTAGGGAGCATTGTTATAGCTATTTAAGGGCGCATCATCCATATGACATGGTTATCACATGGAGGATATGTATGGAGCCGCATGGGATACAAGATAGGGAAAGATGAGGATTTAAATTGGATAGCTAGAGAACTAGATTGGCCGAAGGAATACATGAGGCTTCTATGGCTTATGAAAAAGAGATACCAGTACACTGGATACAGCTTTCTAGCTTGCAACAAAGGTTCGATCTGCAAATCATGCAGGGAAATCAATCCCATGGAATCGTTGGGTTTTCGTGATAACTGTTTTGAGGAGGAGCTAGTATTGCCCAGAGGGACCCTTTTCAAAATTTAGTCTGATCCGACACTTTTTGTTTACAGTAAGGTTGTAGGTTTGGGACCAGGGACCTCTGCCCGCTTCAGGCTGCAGGAAGGTGCGTAAGTCGACGTGCATGAGGCATTTAAGCTTTTTATCTTCTCTTAATCATATGTACATCTGTTAGCTTGGTCTTCTTTCTAATTTTGTATCAGTTGAACTATTAGCATGGCATCGTCGTCCCCTTGGAGGATTTGTAATTTTGAACTAGTAATATATGACAATTAAGATAGCATTGCATGCTAGAAGATAAATATTCCAATCTCAATCCTGATGGAATCGCGCTGTTTACAGCTTTGTCTCCTCCACCTTTCTAATTAACAAAGAGCTGCTTGTGACCCCGTGAATCTAAACGATTGAAATCCCAGTCATTTATCTCAACAAGGGTTTTGCATCAGTTTCGTTCACCCCTTTGCCAAAATGAAAAACAATCATTACCTTATCTCATTTCTAGTGATTCAGATTTGCACTAGAAATCACGCGGCTACGATCTTGCAAGATGGCCTTGAGAACACGGATATGAACCTCACACGAACATCTGGAGAACTAGTAGAAATATCAAAGAGCAAATTCGGTGTGACGTCCCCTACTTCTTATACGATGCACACATCGTATCAGATGGCAGAGCATTCCCCCTGACAGCCAAACTGGCAGGGGCCATCCACCTGACTCCACTCCCAGTGGAATGAGCCAGCAAGGGAAGAGTGGATGTGTCATTCACCCATCTCCCTTCGGGTCGACCTAGCTGCGGAAGCGTGAATAAACATGAGCACATAATAACAATATATCAATACAATCACCTCGAAGGGTGAACACATCGTAATCATCACATATACAACAACATCAACATGAACAATAGCAACAAGGGAAATCCTACCCAGGGCTCAGACTCAAGGGCGTCTGACTGACGGCTTGGGCCTCCAGAAGTCATTGCAGACAGAATTCATGGCAAATGGATTTGGCTGGCATAAAAACATGGCTGAGGGTAGTCCACTCCATTCGCTCCTCCTGTGCACACTTTGCAGAGTAGGTTGAAAAGTATTGGGACCGGGCCGTAGCCTGCCGGGTACATAGCCAAGAGGGCTACTACTGGGTTGCATCTCCCCAGTCCCGATGAGGCAGGAGGAGAGTCACCTCTCCTCCAGAGGCATGCATGCCCATCACAGGTGGCTAGAGGGCCACTGCCCTTATTCGACTTAACCTCATGGAAGGCGACGCATCGCCCCAAAAGTGTCGAGCTCATGCCTTGCCCACACTCAGTGGCAAGCCATTAAGATGGGACAAGTCCCCCTTTTTCATCGGCCTAGCCCCTCCACCCACAACCAGGCGGGCTCTTGTGCACAGGCCGCATATAATTGGGAACTAGTAGGCTATCTAGGATCATCTGCTACACAGGCTTTAGGCCTCTACCCCCCTTCCCAATACATGGAGGTCACAGAATGAAATACCAACATCATCACCGAACTGAAATGAAGAATATCATCTAATCTATCTATCTAAACATCCAGAGTTAGGTTCCTTTATTAGGGCTTATGATCTCGGGATCTGTAAGGCCTCTCTAAACCAGCTTATGGCCTAGCCAAAAGGCGGCTTTGCACAACAGAATGACTAATTACCTGGTACTCGACCTGCTCCAGATCCTTGGAATGCATCCATGCCTCTGATCCTGCTGAAGACTGCTGCTACTCGAAGATCTATTGTGCAAAGGCTGCTTTTCAGAGCCTGGCAATGCGAATTGGGGTCTTGGCTTGGCCGAAATGGCTCAAGAGAACCCTAAATGCGAGAGAAGGAAAGGAACTCAAGGAAAACCCTAAATGCAAAGAGAAGAAAGGTTTAGGGTTTAAGGGGAAAGCCCTTATATAAAAACCCTTAGGGCTAGGTTAGACATTGGCCAAATGGGGTTTAGCCATTTGGCAATGGGGTCCATGGGGTTTATAGTTGTGTATGTTTATTAAACATGCACAACATTCGAGGTTGCCCCCCTAGGTGCAACTCTTGCCCCCTAGGTGCAACCCTTTACGGCCTCCAAGTACATGTCATTTGTGACATGTACGTGTGACGTGGCAGTATAATATACGTATTCGGGTCGTATATTATGCTGGAATGTCACATTCTCCCCATCTTGACTTGATGGTGTCCTCAGCATCACGCGTCTCCCCACCTTGGAAACCTGTATATCCTGCAATCACATTCGATATATATACAATTTTACAATATAATTACCTCAAGGTAATATTTTAATTTATTATAACATATCCTTGTTTAATATCGTACTATGGTAAGGGAGTCTTTCACCCTCTTACTTTATCATCTATTATTATTCACAAAATTTTATAGTTTACACCATTATTATAAACATAGTTTCAAAATTCTATAAATTAAAATCTATTTGGTCTCCTTGCAACACATTACGACAAACCAATATGTGTTGCAAGTCTTCGCAGTGCGACCCTCCTGTCCCTTAGATCATTCTATTGGCCTGCCGGTCCAACACTACGTTAATACACATTTATTTATTATAAAGTTGGTTGTTAGGGAACCACCCATTAATTACAATTTATATGGATGCAAGGCTAATCTCCTGGCGTAGGAAGATTATGTTTCTTCCATCTTGGCCGTGGAGACAGCGCCCTATCATGCCTAGGATGATCACTCATGCCTAGACCTTTAGTTGCCTTTGGCGTGAAGGATGGCGTCCTTCCCGTATTTGGGCGTGAAGGATGGCGTCCTTCCCGTATTTGGGCGTGAAGGATGGCGTCCTTCCCGTATTTGGGCGTGAAGGATGGCGTCCTTCCCGTAGTAGGCATTGACTAGAGGTGCTTTCCTATCAATGCATACCTGAATGACCTCTTATCTCTCAAGATCGTCTACTTCCGTGGGACTTAAGTAGACTTTTTACTCTACCTTCCACTCACCTATCGGTTCGGTGTTGACTACTTTGGTGACGAGTCGACCCTTGCATTGCTCCATGAGTTGCGGGTATTGCTTCTCAAGATCTATTTGTAGTGCCCACGTAGCGTCTTCCACTGGTAAGTGTCCCTTTCACTAGGTATTGGAGAATTGAGATCTTCTTGTCTTCTTATAGGATATGACAAGAAGATCCTTTGGAACAATCTCAAGGTGATCGTCCATCATTTCCAGTAACTTTAGTGTCTCCAATACTTCCTCTGGATTAAGAGTGTGTTTCTTTAGGATACTTACTTAGAAAACACTATGGATCTTCAAGTGTGCTGGCAGGTCCAACTTATAGGATGGTTACCTACTCTTTTGGTTATCCTGAACGGTCCAGCCCACCTTGGAGCAAGCTTGACCTAATCGTAGATCTTTGTAATCGCCGTCGAGCTTGACCTAATCGCCCGATGTCTGATGTCGCCCATGCGAGCTTCATCTATGCACTTCTGCTGGCTTCTTGCTGCTAGAAGATATCTTCGTACTTCCTCCACTAACCGTTGCGTGCCGGCTAACATCCATTAACATCTTAAATAAGCATTACAGTCGTGGACCCCTGCTGGACTTCCCTTAATGCATGCAATTATATTAATTACCTTACGGTAATATTTTTATATTAACATTATAGTAGTATTGGATATATTGCTTCTAATAGTATTATATTTAACTAGCTGTTATATGATAACTTTACGACCTTTAAGATATGTCATCATACAATTTACGAGGCAATACTTATTTTGAAAATTATTTATCATACGGCTAGGGTTTATATCATCGGATCCAAGTGTTGAGCGTGTGACTCTCGCTCGCTACTTGGTTGTTGATGTATCAACCTTACATGTATATACTTTATAGTTGCTATACTTATGGAAAGATAGAGAAATTCTTATTATATTTGTCAAGACCCTATGAGAGTTACTTAAATGCCTTTGGAAGGAATTACATCCTTGCGAAGTTTTAACTAAGATTTTATGTAATTATTATCTTACTTTGTCTCGATACTAAGATATCTACACAAGACAAAACTATCTATGCAGTTATTATGAACATATCATTTATCAACAAGACATTAAAGCTTATGATACATGCCCTCATGGAGTGCTATCAATGCCCTGCATAATAGTATACTTAAGATTATATAGTTCATGTGGTTATAAGAGGTTCACAACCCTGAATAATTTAATTAAGAGCTAGGCTACTAGCTCATTCCTAGATGCGAATGCTTTCCCCATGATGCATTCTATCTACACTTAGATGCAAAGCCTCTCCCCACCTTAGTTGTCGTACCCGCTAAGGCTAGAATACATCTCTGAAGCGGGCAGAAGTGTTCACCACGTCCACGCACAAACCTCGCGGACTAACGTGGAAACACTTGAACGGTTTGCCACCCTCCTCAACTGGCCCAAGAAGATATTCGTCTACTTTGCTGTAGAGGGACTCCGGAAAGCTTTCCTTCTCCATCTCTTTGCGTCCTTCTGCCCAACCACTGATACTACTCGCGAACATAAGCATCAGATTCTCTGTGAATATGGGATGAGCTTGCCTCAAGGCAGCCATGTCTTGAAAATGAAGTTTCTTCACTTCCTTCATGTATCTGACAAGGGCCCGCTCCATTGTTCCAATCTTCTTCAGCTCTAAGGCTCTGACTTTCATGGTACGTCTCCCAGTATAATCCTTGCTTCCCTTCAGGAATGTGGTGCCATCCTTGATCTCCTTCATCAGCCTTTGCAGATCTAGAGGATGCATGGACTTTAATGGGCGACAGGAATTGTTGGTGAAAAGTCTAAGCCTATCTTTCACTTCAATTCTTTCTCCCTTCTCATCCTTCAACCGGTCTTCGTAAAATAACTGGGCAACTTCGGTGCACATTGACCACGATTCGTTATCAAGATATACAAAGTAGTCGTAGTCACGCATAGTTGACTTTTTAATTGTTTGCAGCGCGACAGCTTTCCAATCCTGCATGACACAGAGGGCATTAGATAAGGCCCATACACATCATCTTAATTTGCGTGCGCTAGCAGTCCCAAATTGGGCGCCCGCCCAATTTCAGACCATCCGACACTGAGCTGAAAGCGGGCGGGCGCCCAATTTCCCTAAACGGATCCCAAATAGGGCGGGCGCCCAATTTGCACTCGTTCAGGAAGTTGAAGCCTGCCCACTTTGAGAACAGTGTCAACGATCACGAAAGTGGGCGGCCCAATTTAAAACCGTAGATAGCCGCGGTATCGAGAAATAATGGTGGTAGTGCACTCGCGAGAATAAGCTCCACCCAGTGAGTGCCGCATTTGCCCTTCTTAGGCTTCGTAGAATGCCCTTTGGTTTTGAAGCTGCTGAATTTCTTGAAGAATACTTCTTCGTGTATAGTCTTCTTTGTTATGTCATTATTCTCGGGTGACCGCGAGCGTACTTTCGATTCTTTGTGAGATTTCCGCGGGGACTTCGGTTTTTTTTTGGCATAGAAAAGAATATCGGTTACGCCAAGTGCTTCCTTTCGGGGAGGCCATGCGAGCTTGTGTGACAAGCGGTTGAGCAACCGTGGTCGTATGGTTGCCATTTACAATCAAAATTCTGCATTTTGCGGCTCCTCCGCCTTCTTCCACTTAATTGCTCGCATGCATGCGTGGATCGAGCGGCCGCGACATCGACACATGGAGGGTGCATCGATGGTGATAAGCGATTCGTAGAGAGTGTCCAAGTGCTCGGACTTATGACCCTACAAGTCATATTTGCGGGGCTTTATGCATCTTGAACACATCGACTTCAATCTCGAAGCCCACCCCCGAGAGGGTAGATTCTCTCCCGTGCTTGATGCTTGCAATGGCTCTGTGACAACTCATATACGCTCTCACGTGTGGCGTCGCCACAGATTGAGTGAACTTCACGATCCACGGCTAGTCTCCCATTCTTCGGATGAAGAAGCGGATAAAGACTCCCTCTCCAGAACTATTTGGGCTCGTGGTGAGATGTCGCTTGCGCCTCTTGGACGGACCAGCTAAATGTTTTCCTCTGCGCTTAGAGGGTTCCTCTTCAGACGATTGGTCCTCTTCTGCACTCACCTGGGGCGACCTTGCTGTTCTCGACATGTTTCCCAAAACATGTTTAGGGGCGGACTTTTGAGGGAATATTTGTAGCGGTGTCCTCGCCTTCTTTCTTCTTGTCTCGGTCTCCATGGTATTTGGCGCTGCGTTTATCTTGTGTCACTCTTCTTGTATCTAGACTTAAGCCACTTAGTATTGTATACTTTAGGTTGGTTTTTGCCTTGATACTCCGTGAACAGTGCTTTCGACCTGTTCTGTTTGTGTTCTAATATCCAGCGCGGACGGCGTAGTAGCCATCCAAGATATCAGTTCTTGATTTGATGCCCGAGCGCTCTAAACTTTCATATGCGTCTAGCGCCCATCCTCTATGAGCGCAAGATTGTGGGCTTTCCTTTATACTTGCGTTCATCATACATGGCTCGTAGCTAGAAAGTGGAACCTTATAACGGACGAAAGCCCGATCTACGGTGTCTTCAACATCGATGAGGAAGTCATGATTGTTCTCAGGCGAGACCTCCATGTCGATGACGATACCCGCCGAGTTCATTTTTCCTGTCCCTCTCTTGCCAAAGAAAAGCAAGAGATCCTTGAGGTGGTTTGTCTGGGACCCAGGATGAATATTCCCTATCTCTATGCACCAGTACCATTCATCAGCAACTGTCAAAACTTCATTGGGCACTACCTGGATGCCAGCAAACAAATCTTTCTCTTCTTCTGTTCTTGCATCCTCTCTTGCAATAGCCTCTGCATATTTGGGTGCGGGACCAGGAACCCGAGCAGTCTGCTTTGTTCGCGCCATAATAATTCCTGCAGAATGGAAAGTAGTGTTAGAACTTGCGAGACTTGGGGCTGAAGAGACGGTTGCATCATAGAGGCCAAATTGGGCGCCCGCCCAATTTGGCCGGATCCCTACGCACACCAAATTGGGCGCCTGCCCAATTTACTCCTGCCCAGGTCTACTATCCAAGGAAGTCGTGGTGTCCTTAAGAGTAAATTGGGCGCCCGCCCAATTTACTCCTGCCCAGGTCTACCATCCAAGGAAGTCGTGGTGTCCTTAAGAGTAAATTGGCGTCCGCCCAATTTGGTGTTGTGCAAAAAGAAAGCCCCTCAGGGAAGCAATTGGGTGCCCTATGAAGTTCTGCACACAGATATGCATTTGTGGGGACCAGTGAGGCATTTAGAAGAGGTTAATTTGTCAGCCACAGCCCAATTTCCTCAAAGCAAAAGTAGGATACCCCGAGGTTTATGATATGGGATACTCAATCAGGAAGGAGCTCAAGTTTATATTAAGATAGTAGTCCAGCTTACCTTTGCCTCCTGTGGTGGGGCGAGATGCCATCAACTGCTAAGATTCCTTGGTGTACAGGGGTTCCCAGGCGATAGGACAATGAACAGGGGAAGGCGCCAACAGGACGGCGACAAGCGGCCGAGAAACACAAGGCGCCAAGTGCTCGATCCGAAGCCGACAGCTGGTTCGGGAGTGTAGTGCGGCGACAGGATAGGGATGAGAATGACTTTCGTGGGTAAAAAATATGAAGGCGACAGTGATAAGCGGAGCAGAAAGCGCCAAAGAAGCAAAGAATTTTCTAAAACTGCAGTCGAGGAGAATGAGGGGCTTTTAAAGGGTTATGGACCTTTCATGAGCGGAAGACAAGTGTCGTGCATGTGAGAGTTTGACCTTTTCAAAAAAAAAAAAGGGGTTCGAGTGTGAGGAATTAATTGTGGACCTTATTAATAAATGCACGGAGATTTTAAATTTCAAATCCGTCATTTAAAGCCCGCCCAAATTTAATTCGAGTCATGCACGTGTCGCACGTGTTTTAGGCGGGACCGGACATGTTACTTCGAAATTAGGGGGGACATTTAACTTTCAAAATAGGGGGGAAATTAGATTCAAATTTTGGGGGGAATTTGTGTTTAAATGTAAATCTATTGTTTTTCTGGCAGTGCTCTGTTTGGCTACTATCTTTTCCACAAGACGCAAACATCTTCAGCGCTTCATACTCATGGCCACGAAATCTCCAAAGGTTTGTGCTGCTCCTCTGTTTTATTCGCCATAGCTCGATGTGTAATTGCTGCAAATCTAATCTGAAGGGATGTAATCATTAACGCCTTTTCATTCGCGGCTGTCCATTCACACCTCTTCAAGCACGCCTGTTCATTCACACCTCTTCATTCACGCCTGTTCATTCACACCTCTTCATTCACGCCTTTTCGATGGCGCCTGTTGATTTACTCCTCATCATTCACCGGGGTGGTAGTTCGGTCACATTTTTGAAGTTTGGACTTTGACATCTACTGTCACATTTACATAAACTCTAAGTTTCGATGCAGTCCTTCCTTTTCCTAAAATTGGTGTGCAGGAATTGTGTGCCGGCTGTTTTCTCCATGGTCGTTTGTTTGTCCCCAAGAACTACTGTGATAAGTCCACCCTTATCTGCAGTCAGGCCCTTCCAATGCTCGATTGTATTTGTTTTTGTAGCTCAATGATAATTCCACTCAGGTGTGCAGTCCAACCCTCGTCGCTTCAATCATAAGGGGTTCTTTTAGTGTCTACCTCGTTCAGTTTCATCTACACAAAGGAACAAATTGGGCGGCCAGTTGGGGAAACTGTATCTCAAGTTGTGCCTATTGTGCCTATTCTGAAGTTGTCACTCGACTGTGTTTTCTCTATGGCAGCTAAATTGGGGGTAGAGTCTCTGCCTTCTTTACGGTTCTTCTACAATCCACGACCAAATTGGGCCGAAGCCCGATTCCCCTTTGTGTACATGGCGAGATAGGTGAAATTGGCGGTTGGGGAAGCGTATCTCAAGTTGTGCCCATTGTGCCTATTCTCAAGTTGTCACTCGAATGTGTTTTCTCTATGGCGGCTAAATTGGTGGCCAGGAGTCTACGGCTTCTTTACAGTTCTTCTACAATCACGACCAAATTGGGCGGGCACCCAATTTGTCCGCGGTCATAGCTTATTCAGAGCAAGAACCCTTATTTGTGCCCAGTGTGAGACTGCCTGCATCTATACTAACCTCATACACAACAAGAAAAGGGTCATTTAGCGACGTCTATAGCGGCGTCGAGCGGCGTCTATGCGGCGTACGAGCGGCGTCTATCGCGGCGTCGGCGGCGTCGCCGCGAGGCGTCTCCACGAGGCGTCGTTGCGGAACGTCGTCGCATCGCGGCGTCGCGTCGCGATGCGGCGTCGGCGGCGTCGCTTCGGGCGTCAGCGCAGGCGTGACTTTCGAGGCGTGACTCAGGGGCGTCGCTCGGGGCGTCAGCGTCGCGGCAATGACGTCGGCGTCGCGGCGTGGTGGACGAAAAAAAAAAAAAAAAAAAAATTTAAAAAAAAAATTAAAAAAAAATTAAAAAAAAAAATTAAAAAAGGAAAGAATTTTAATAGTTAGTTACAATATCATATACAAGAGGCGAGTAGTGGCTATCTTTACGTGTTCCCTGTTAGGGGAAAACCCGTATAGCCAATTCTATAACAATACGACCAATATTAGACAATGACATTGAAAGTTAACGTGAACTAAGAGTTTATAGCACTTACGAATCTATTTCGGCCGCCAGAACCCAAGTGAGACGGAATTCGTTTGCTTGAAGTTGCCTTGGCAGTCCGTGAGGCAGATGTTTTTTCTTGGAATCCTTTGCACGCGTTGAAAGTGATCCGATTGCAAGGAATACAACATGACAAGTTAAATGTCTTATTTGAATTGAGCGAATGGCAACAAATAACAAATACCTTGATATCTTCCTTATGGGCCAGATTAAGTGGTTTAGGGACCTTTGACCAATCGCCTCCCAATTTTTGGCATTCGACTTCAATTTTGCAATCACTCTTTGCCTTTTCTATAAATCGATAGATTAACACAAAACAAAAGAATAAAAATAAGACTATGACTAGGTCATGTACCTTCTTTTTCGAGCGGCTCCCCATCATCGAAATGAGCCCCTTCCAAATCGGATTAGTGGGATTAAAAGCTAGAGTTGGCTAACATAACGCTTTAGGGTTATAAGCTAGATTTGGCCACCTCTACCTAAGAATTACAAGAAAAGTCGACTTGGACCCGAACACACGGTGCGTCTCCACTTCGTAGTGGAGCCTACCGTGCCCTTGAACAAGCCACTACAATTTTATTTTTAAACCTAAAAATAACAAGTGGTACGTGGACTTGAACCGGAGATGCGTGGCCCTCTCCACTCTAGGTGGGCCGGCCAAGTGCCCTTGAACAAGCCACTCCTTAACCTAGGAAAAATATATGATCGTAGTGAAGTGGACTTGAACCGGGTACATGGTCCTCCCACTCTAGGTGGGCCGACCCGTGCCCTTGAACAAGCCACTCCATCAATTTTTTTAACCTGCTTAAAATTATAAAAATAAAATGCAAGCGATCAACTTACCAAAAGAAGGACGTGTGTAACAAGATCCCGAGGGTCCAAATCGAAATAGAAAGCAACAAAGAGTTAGAAGAATAAGAACAACGGAAAAAAAAAAAGAAGAAACAAAAAAAAAAAAAAAAAAAAAAAAAGATGAAGAAATAGTAAAACAAGAAAAAAAAAAAATGAATGAATCAAAGAAGAAGAGAAGGGTGGGAGAAAGAAGAGAAGGGGAAAAAGGAAAAAAAAAAGAAATTAGGGGAAGAAAGAGAAGAATGGAAGAAATAAGAGAATGAAATGGAAGAAGATATTAGAAGAATGGAAGAATGGAAGAGTGAAATAAGGGAAGAATCAAGAAAGAAATGAGGAAAGAAGGAAAAAGAAGAAGAATGAGAAACAAGAAGAAGAAAAAGAAGGAAAGAGATAGAAAAAAAAATTTGAAATCTACACTAAATCATTCAATCCAAAAAACCATTCAATCCAAAAAGCATGATCTACTAACCTTAAAAAGAGTGCTTGCAAGTCGTTCAAGGTAAAGCGCTGTAGAAGATCGCCCAAAATAGTCGATAGAAGGAAGCCTAGGAATGGTCGGAAAAAGGCGGCCCGCGGATTTGAAAACACACCGTCGCGATGCGGCGTCGCGGCGTCGCATGCGACGTAATTTTGAAATCGTATATACGATTTCAAAATCGTATATACGATTTCAAAATCGTATATACGGTTTAACGTCGCATGCGACGTGTCCGCGACGTATTTTGTTATAGCGACGTCTAACACTTTTTAATTTTTTGGTGCCTTTTTTTTCATCTGATGGTCATGAAAGTTTGTCCTTATGCTAATTTGGACATTCCAGGAGCCATATATGCGATCAAAATCACATTACGGATTTAACCAATCTTCTATTGCTACTACTTACGAATGTTTGAGCACGGGGGTGGCATGTTTGAGCACAGGGGTGGCGGTTTGATAAGTTCTCCCGGACGGATGTTGGATTTTTGGCCCTTATCGAGCGAGGCCCCTTGAGCGAAGGATTCAGCGGTCGGATAGGGGAACCGAGATCGGAGTGTGGTCTTTAGCGTCACGGCCCCGTGGCGCCGCCAGAAAGGCTGCCTCGGGAAACTTTTTGGGGCTCGCCTCCTGGGGTCCGGACTCTCCCCTCTAATGAGGTGGCCTTGCAAGGTCCTGGCCTTGTTTGACTTGGGCAAGTGTGCGGCTTCGGCTGCCCAACAACAGGCTGGGGACCGTTTCTAATGCAAACACTTTGATCTAAACCTTGTCCGGAAATTTTGAAAACTGGCACGTATGTTGGCGATGACTTAGGAAGCCCTGCTGACAAAAATCAGAATTTAATTCCGTACTATGCATTAATTACGAATTTATGAATGTCTTGCTCTTTGCAAAAGGCGCCCCTTTACTTCTAAGCGCCACAGCGGGAGGAGTACAGATCCAAACTCCATTCCGTCGGTTCCCCTTGCCCAGCGTTCTCAAAGCGCATCTTATCGGCCAAGTCCCAAGTGCAAAGGACCAAAACTTCGGCACCCAAAGCGCAAACCCCGCTAGAACACGGCAACTCATAGGGTTTACGTTTGGAGGCTCTATCCTTGTCGGATTCGACTAGGACCTTGCCGTGTCTTGGCGTAGGGGGGTGTGACGCCCGAGAACCACGGACCCTAAAACCATCGGAAGCGGCTTGCCCCAAAAGTCCTCTCCCGAAGGCCCGGCGTGGGGACGGGCAACTTCCCTTCTCCGGAATCATTGATTCGGCTTTGCCAATGGACTCGGGCGTCGACATTGCCACGGGGACCAAGTTTCATGGCCAAAAGACCACCCCTTCTCGAGGTAGCGTCAAACTATCTCATGTCCAACACACTCATAGTCAATTGGCCTAGGAGGTGGTCGTCGAATCGCAGCGTAGGGCGTAAGTGTTTCTTTCTTTTGCAAAACCGGCCAGGTGCAACTTGGTCTCTAGGGTAATTCGGCCTCCCGGACGATGTAGCGAAGTCGAATTGCCATTCCGGAACCTCCGCAATGTCCGAACGACAAAACACTTTGGTTTCTACGCGATTGGCCCCGCGGGGCGCCAGCGGTTTGATAAGTTCTCACGGACGGATGTTGGATTTTTGGACCTTATCGAGGCGGGGCCCTTGAGCGAAGGATTCAGCGGCCGGATAGGGGAACCGAGATCGGGAGTGTGGTCTTTAGCGTCACGGCCCCGCGGTATTTGGGGAAAGGAAAGGCTGCCTCGAAACTTTTGGGGCTCGCCTCACGGGGTCCGGACTCTCCCCTCTAATGAGGTGGCCTTGCAAGGTCCTGGCCTTATTTGACTTGGGCAAGTGTGTGCGGCTCGGCTGCCCAACAACAGCTGCCGGACCGTTCTAATGCAAACACTTTGATCTAAACCTTGTCAGGAAATTTTGAAAACTGGCTTTTGTATGTTGGCGATGACTTAGGAAGCCTGCTGACAAAAATCAGAATTTAATTCCGTACTATGCATTAATTACGAATTTATGAATGTCTTGCTCTTGCAAAAGCTGCCCTTTACTTCTAAGCGCCACAGCGGGAGAGTACAGATCAAACTCCATTCCGTCAGTTCCCCTTGCTTCGGTTCGTTCTCAAGCTGCATCTTATCGGCCAAGTCCCAAGTGCAAAGGACCAAAACTTCGGCACCCAAAACGCCAAACCACGCTAGAACACGGCAACTCATAGGGTTTACGTTTGGAGGCTCTATCCTTGTCGGTCGACTAGGACCTTGCGCCTTGTCTTGATGTAGAGGGGTGTTGGCCTTGAGCCGCGGACCCTAAAAACCACAGAAGCAGCTTGCCCCAAAAGTCCTCTCCGAAGGCTCTGGCGACGGACGGGCAACTTCCCCTCTCGGGAATCGTGATTCGGCTCGCCAATGGACTCGGGCGTCGACATTGCCACGGGGACCAAGTTTCATGGCCAAAGACCACCCCTTCTCGAGGTAGCGTCAAACTATCTCATGTCCAACACACTCGTAGTCAATTGGCCTAGGAGGTGGTCGTCGAAATCGCAGCGTGGGGCGTAAAGTGTTTCTTTCTTTTGCAAAACTGACCATGCAACTTGGTCTCTAGGGTAATTTCGGCCTCCCGGGTGATGTGGCGAAGTCGAATCGCCATTCGAGACCTTCGCAATGTCCGAGCGACAAAACACTTTGATTTCTACGATCGGCCGACCGGGGCGCCAGCGGTTTGATAAGTTCTCACCGGACGGATGTTGGATTTTTGGACCTTATCGAGACGGGGCCCTTGAGCGAAGGATTCAGCGGTCGGATAGGGGAACCGAGATCGGGAGTGTGGTCTTTAGCGTCACGGCCCCCTTGCCGGGAAAAAGGCTGCCTCGGGGGAAACTTTTGGGGCTCGCCTCACGGGGTCAGGACTCTCCCCTCTAATGAGGTGGCCTTGCAAGGTCCTGGCCTTATTTGACTTGGGCAAGTGTGCAGTTTTCGGCTGCCTAACAACAACGAGCTGCCGGACCGTTCTAATGCAAACACTTTGATCTAACCCTTGTCCAGAAAATTTTGAAAAGCGGGCTTTGTATGTTGGCGATGACTTAGGAAGCCTCTTGACAAAAATCAGAATTTAATTCCATACTATGCATTAATTACGAATTTATGAATGTCTTGCTCTTTGCAAAAGTCGCCCTTTACTTCTAAGCGCCACAGCGGAGGAGTACTGAGATCCAAACTCCATTAAAAGTCGGTTCCCCTTGCTTCAGCGTTCTCAAGCTGCATCTTATCGGCCAAGTCCCAAGTGCAAAGGACCAAAACTTCGGCACCCAAAACGCAAACCCTGCTAGAACCTGGCAACTCATAGGGTTTACGTTTCGGAGGCTCTATCCTTGTCGATTTGACTAGGACCTTTGCCGTGTCTTGAAGTAGAGGGGGGGTGTTGGCCTTGAGCCGCGGACCCTAAAACCACCTGGAAGCAGCTTGCCCCAAAAGTCCTCTCCCGAAGGCCCTGGCGACGGACGGGCAACTTCCCCTCTCCCGGAATCGTGATTCGGCTCTGCCAATGGACTCGGAACGTCGACATTGCCCTGGGGACCAAGTTTCATGGCCAAAAGACCACCCCTTCTCGAGGTAGCGTCAAACTATCTCATGTCCAACACACTCGTAGTCAATTGGCCTAGGAGGTGGCTGTCGAATACCGCAACGTAGGGCGTAAGTGTTTCTTTCTTTTGCAAAACTGACCGTGCAACTTGGTCTCTAGGGTAATTTCGGCCTCCCGGACGATGTGGCGAAAGTCGAATCGCCATTCGAACCTCCTCCGCAATGTCCGACGACAAAACACTTTGGTTTCTACGATTCGGCCGACCGCGGGGATGCCAGCGGTTTGATAAGTTCTCCGCGGACGGATGTTGGATTTTTTGGACCTTATCGAGACGGGGCTCTTGAGCGAAGGATTCAGCGGTGGGATAGGGGAACCGAGATCGGGGAGTGTGGTCTTTAGCATCTGACCCCGTGGAGCGCCAGGGAAAGGCTGCCTCGGGGGAACTTTTTGGGGCTCGCCTCACGGGGTCGGACTCTCCCCTCTAATGAGGTGGCCTTGCAAGGTCCTGGCCTTGTTTGACTTGGGCAAGTGTGCGGCTCGGCTGCCCAACAAAAGGCTGCGGGACCGTTCTAATGCAAACACTTTGATCTAAACCTTGTCCGGAAATTTTGAAAATTGGCCTGTATGTTGGCGATGACTTAGGAAGCCTGCTGACAAAAATCAGAATTTAATTCCGTACTATGCATTAATTACGAATTTATGAATGTCTTGCTTTCTGCAAAAAGCGCCCTTTACTTCTAACTACCACAGCGGGAGGAGTACAGATCAAACTCCATTCCGTCGGTTCCCCTTGCTTGGCGTTCTCAATCTGCATCTTATCAGCCAAGTCCCAAGTGCAAAGGACCAAAACTCGGCACCCAAAATGCAAACCCTGCTAGAACCTGGCAACTCATAGGGTTTACGTTTCGGAGGCTCTATCCTTGTCAGATTCGACTAGGACCTTGCGCCGTGTCTTGGCGTAGAGGGGGTGTTGACACGAGCACGGGCGCTAAAAACCATCAGGGCGGCTTGCCCCAAAAGTCCTCTCCCGAAGGGCCTGGCGACGGACGGGCAACTTCCCCTCTCCGGAATCGTGATTCGGTTCTGCCAATGGACTCGAGCGTCGACATTGCCACGGGGACCAAGTTTCATGGCCAAAAGACCACCCCTTCTCGAGGTGGCGTCAAACTATCTCATGTCCAACACACTCGTAGTCAATTGGCCTAGGAGGTGGGCATCGAATCTTTCGCAACGTAGGCGTAAGTGTTTCTTTCTTTTGCAAAACCCGACCGTGCAACTTGGTCTCTAGGGTAATTTCGGCCTCCGGACGATGTGGCTAAGTCGAATCGCCATTCCGAGCCTCCGCGAATGTCCGAACGACAAAACACTTTGGTTTCTACGCGGTCGACCGCGGGATGCTTGGCGGTTTGATAAGTTCTCACAGGGACGGATGTTGGATTTTTTGGACCTTATCGAGACGGGGCCCTTGAACGAAGGATTCAGCGGTGGGATAGGGGAACAGAGATCGGGGAGTGTGGTCTTTAGCGTCACGGCCCCGTGGGGAGCGCCGAGGAAAGGCTGCCTCGGGGAAACTTTGGGGCTCGCCTCACGGGGTCCGGACTCTCCCCTCTAATGAGGTGGCCTTGCAAGGTCTCGCCTTATTTGACTTGGGCAAGTGTGCGGCTTCGGCTGCCCAACAATCTTGAGCTGCGGGACCGTTCTAATGCAAACACTTTGATCTAAACCTTGTCCAGAAAAATTTTGAAAACCGGCTGTGTGTTGGCGATGACTTAGGAAGCCCTGACAAAAAAAATCAATTTAATTCCGTACTATGCATTCATTACGAATTTATGAATGTCTTGCCTCTTTGCAAAAGGCGCCCTTTACTTTAAGCGCCACAGCGGGAGGTCTGCGGATCCAAACTCCATTCCATCGGTTCCCCTTGCTTGGCGTTCTCAATCGCATCTTATCGGCCCAAGTCCCAAGTGCAAAGGACCAAAACTTCGGCAATCAAAAGCGCAAACCACCGCTAGAACACGGCAACTCATAGGGTTTACGTTTGAGGCTCTATCCTTGTCGGTCGACTAGGACCTTGGCGCCGATGTCTTGGCGTAGGGGGGGTGTTGGCGCCGAGCACGGACCCTAAAACCATCAGGGCGGCTTGCCCCAAAAGTCCTCTCCCGAAGGCCCGGCAGCGGACGGGCAACTTCCCCTCTCGAAATCGTGATTCGGCTCGCCAATGGATTTCGGGCGTCGACATTGCCACGGGGACCAAGTTTCATGGCCAAAAGACCACCCCTTCTCGAGGTAGCGTCAAACTATCTCATGTCCAACACACTTTCGTAGTCAATTGGCCTAGGAGGTGGTGCCGAATCTTGCAGCGTAGGGCGTAAGTGTTTCTTTCTTTTTGCAAAACTGGCCAGGTGCAACTTGGTCTCTAGGGTAATTTCGGTCTTAGGACGATGTGGCCGAAGTCGAATCGCCATTCGAACCTCCATAATGTCCGAGCGACAAAACACTTTGGTTTCTACCGCTGGCGGCGGGGAGACGCCAGCGGTTTGATAAGTTCTCCCGGACGGATATTGGATTTTTGGACCTTATCGGGCGGGGCCCTTGAGCGAAGGATTCAGCGATTGGGATAGGGGAAACAGAGATCAGGGAGTGTGGTCTTTAAGCGTCTGACCCCTCCGGTGGCCGAGGAAAGGTCGCCTCGGGGAAACTTTTTGTGGCTCGCCTCTTGGGGTTGGACTCTCCCCTCTAATGAGGCGGACCTTGCAAGGTCCTGGCCTTGTTTGACTTGGGCAAGTGTGCGGCTCATTACGCTTCAACAACATTTGCGCCGGGACCGTACTAATGCAAACACTTTGATCTAAACCTTGTGCGAAATTTTGAAAAACTGGCATGTCGTTGGCGATGACTTAAGAAGCCTGTTGACAAAAATCAGAATTTAATTCCTTACTATGCATTAATTACGAATTTATGAATGTCTTGCTCTTTGCGCCCAACAATTTTGCCTAGACCGTTCAATGCTACCTATTTGATCGAGAACTTTATCCGGAAATTCTAAAAATTTGCCATATATGCTGGGGATGACATAGGAAGCCAACCCGACAAAAAATCAGAATTTAATTCCATACCATGCATTAATTACGAATTTATGAAGCATGAATGCAAAAGAATGCATAACTAAAAAAAGTGCATCGAAAAAGGTGGAATTTTGACAAGCGATTACAACGTGCCGGTGCGGACATGAGAAAAACATTTCACTAGGATATGCGGTGTTGGTGCGCGATGAAATAGCTCGAGTCTTCGAGCTCACTTTTGCCACAAAAGTTCTCTTACGAAATTTTTGGCGATGGACGAGCAATTTCCCCTCTCAAAACCATGATTTGGCTCTTCCAATGGACTCAGAATATCGACATTACCACAGGGGACCAACTTTCGTGGCGAAGACCACCCTTGTTCTCCAAAAAGAACAAAAGTACACTAGAGGCGTCCGGCGGGCGTCCGTAGCGGCGATCCGTCCGTAGCGGCGTCACGTCGCGCGGCGTCCACGTCGCTATTGCAAAGCGCCGCGCGATGCGGCGTGGTGCACTGGCGTGACGGATGCGCCCGCGTCCGCGGTGTCGGGACGTCGCACCACCGTCGCGCATGCGGCGTGTCTGCGACGTGACGTCGCATTGACGTCGCATGGTCACGTTATTTGCGACGTCACGTCGCACAGACGTCGCAAGCCCACGTCGCTAAATGTCCATTCTCTTGTTGTGATATAAGTGCCTCATTCGGTTCAAATTGGGCGGCCGCCCAATTTGCAACAAGGGGAATCTAATAACAAGAGGAATTTTAGTGTCCGTCTACCCATTGAATGGCCTTCCCCCCATGTCCTTTGCATTGTTTTCTCGTCTTTCTTACTCGATTTTAACACTACTGAAATCCTTGTGCAGGTTGTGTATCTCTTCCTTAATGAACACCTAGTAGCAAAGGGAGTTGTGGGGCAAATGACACAATGCCACTTCAAGGAAATATCGAATGGAGTAGTGAGCGTAGGTGTGGAGGAAGTGTCCGAAGGCCACCATACCCTTCCTTGGCCAACTCCAGATGCAAACACAATAGCAGAAGCCAGTGGCTCATTCGTTCTCTGGAGAAGTGAAGATGCTCGTGAGTCGTCTGGTAATGATGTCCCTAGCAAGCAAAGGCGATTAGAGGTGGGGAAAGGAGACACAACCGTGACAAGATATACCCTTCTTGAAAAGGATTGTGAGATATGGCACTCGTCGCGACTCCATTATCGCGGAAAGGGATTCATATATTTCACGGGCCCCGATGATGCGGTTTGTGACCGGTTTACGGGTTTCAAGTTTGTGGGAGTATGTCATGGCTGAAGGTTTCCCTCCCTTTTCGAAGTGAACATCCGTTGCGGGGTTGCTTTGCATTTGCGAAACGGGGATGCTTTCGTGAGATGGAACAATGACCTCGTCCGTGTTGATGGAGTAAAGGTCACCGGAGATATTGACACCATGACACCACAGCGGGGAAGCGGATATAGTGTCGGCCGGGAGCTCGAGCATCGAAGCACCCAAATTATGAGAAAGCGACATTACACTTTTCATTCCCGACAACCCGGGGAAGGTTGTAAGGCCACCAAAGCTTGCTTTCGTCTCACCACTCGGAATGCTATCCTCGATTCTGGGGAGGACCTTGTGTTGCAAGAATAGGTGTTGCGTCAAGTTCTCTACGAATCAAGTTGTTAACATGCGAAAGGAATTCCTTGCCATGAAATCAAGTGGTAGGGTTACTTTTGTTTATGACATGTTCGCCAACAACATGAAAGGTCGAAGAGTGGGGCGACTAGTCTTTGCAAAGGGAATCTCGTTTGCGAAAAGGGCGTGGTACCTTGGTCTCGGGATCTCAAAGTCGGCATATCACGAAATGGAAAGCCCAATTTCTTGAGGGTGTACGCGCAAGGCCGAACATGGTAAGCTTGTGGCACCTTGAAGCCCCTCGCTCCTCGTTGGCATGTGAGGCCGTGTTTTCCATGTTTGTGAGGGAGAAGCGGTGAATCCTTGCCCCACCGCGGGCGGGAGAAACGAGGAGGGATAAGAGAACGTCGGGGAAATTGCACGCAATGTTTATGAAGTCCGGCATTCTAGAAGAGGTTAATCACGAGAGGTTGTGGCATTGGTGGCAAGAAGGTATCACCGCGGGTTTTCATAGAGCGTGGAGGCGAGCTTCCGAGATGTCGATATCGCAAAGAAAATTGCATTCTCAAATGCGATACATGTGAGGTGATCCATTACAAAGTTCTTGAAGACCAAAGATGAAGGGAGAGGAGGATCTTTGCATGATGAAAGAAGAGCGCATAGGCTGGAGCGGGCCTCGTGTCGCATTACCGCGATCTTGGTCGTGGAGATTATACTCCCACGGTATCGGCCAATATCTTTGTATTATTCACGACAAAATGGATCAAGCGAAAACAATGATTCCAAAATTGCAACAATCTGTGAAGTCTCTCTGGAGACTTGACAAGCTCAAAACTACATTCACTGGTGCATTGACTCATGGTCATGGAAATGGATCCTATGGAAACTTTGCCCTGGACTTATGGCCAGATGACTCTAACTTCCATGTAGGTTCTTTGAATAGCATCTTGAAGAGATTAGAGATGGGGCAGGAGTATGCAGGAGGCCACCTGTCAGTGCCTGAATCATCTGCTCCAAAATGGGTGTCCTCCTTGCGAGAGACACCACGGCCTTGGGGTTAAAGTTGTCACTATCCAATAACGGCATACACCTTTAATTTGCCATACTTTTATTTTGGTAGCTAAAGGGATCATCATTGAAGCCTCTGCCCAAGATACTTTATTTGCAGCTGGACAATACATCTGGACAGAACAAGAATAGGTATGTCTTCTCCTATCTTTCTTACCTAGTATATCTTGGTGTGTTTGAAGAGATTGAGCTAGGGTTCATGATGCCCGGTCATACACATGATGATATCGATGCCTTGTTTGGTAACTTCTCTACATCTTTAAAGAAATTTGAGATGCTCACAATGCGAGAACCTCTTGTATGAATTCCACAAATGCAACTTGAATACACATTGCCCTATGTTGTTGACAAAGTTCAGTTGGAAAGGTTTTATAGAAGGCTACATACGGATGGGGATGATAGATTGACCGAGGTCATACCACCCCTCTAACTTACTGATTCGTTATGAATGGTGATTGGCGGTCATGTATTACAAAACTTCGACCCACTTACTTGGATTGGTTTTCTTTGGTGGAATAAAGATGTGGAAAGAAAAAGAGGGCGGGGAAGCCGATGATGCTGTTGGATATCCTAAAACTGCTTCCTCTCAAGAAATCGGTGAAGGACCTTGGCCTGCTATGAAGCTTGATATCCACAAGCATATATTGCATTGGGTTGCTTGTTCAACTAGCAACAAGGGTGCTCGAAACTTGCCAAGTACTTAAGCCTGATTCCGTCCGCGATTGAATATTGGATGAAACTCTTGCAAGAACTTCGGGAACATCGCCAGTGGACGAAGGCACTTATAATGACTTTCTGGCCACGTATTAGGCAAGCGCGAGCTCCACCTCATGTATTTGTAGTGGTGGAGCCAATTGCTACTATCACTCCTCCTTATGTCGGCCCCTGGAAGGACAAACTGTCTTAGGAATTCAACCCATATAAAGATTTGAAGAAAGGTATGTTTATTATGGCGCGCCATACGATGATGTGCTATGCCCAACTTGGGTGGGCCTAGCTCTTTGAGGACCCACAAATGGATGATAAGAAGGAGAACTTTGAGACTATTCTTGTGACTTGGTGGGAGCCAATCGATGAGGAACCAAGTCTACCCGACTAATTATGCCAATTGCTGGAAGAAGAGATGGAGGCCAACGACTGCAAGTGACCGCATAGAACTGGAGACTATCGACTACGCTTGGGAGCCATCAAACAAGAAGAAGATACCTAATACTATTAAGATACCCGTGCATGCTGCTGAGGCATATGCAGCACTCGCAGGGGGATGTCAACTAGTGTATGAAAAAGAGTCATTCATGCAAGTGTACTAAAAAATGGTCCATAAATTCAGGTATTGTCCATAATTAATGAAATTGTGCTTATCTCTCAATATTTCATATGTTGGGATATATCATGACTTTGTAATTAGGCAGAACATGAGCAACAAAGAATATTAGAGATAAAGATAAGACATCAATAAATTCAATAGCAAAAAAAGTGGAGGCGTAAGACAGATAAGGACACAGAACTATGCCTCGGCTAGGAATTTAAGGCATTGAATAGTATTTGAGAAGATTACGTAAAAAATTAACAGGAAGTACGACCTGACAAATATATAAAGTTAATGTTTGGTGTCTATACGAATATCTCATTTATAACTAAGATATATATCTATTCACACAACTTTTATCACTATTGGAAGGGGTATATGAGACAATGAACTGCAACTAGAGTATCTAATATGGAGAATGTTACAGAAGGAGTCTGATGGAATAAAACGATGAGGGGACCGATCACCCTAGAGTTTTTGGCCCGAGCAGCAGAAGCGACAGAGACAACAACTATCAAGAGGGAAATAACGAAGATGCAAGAGGAGAAAGGGGATGTTCAGGACCAAAATTTGGAAAAGGCGTCAGGGCAAGGAGAGTAGAGGAAAGGAGGGCCCAAGGTATGAACGTGAAATAGCATGTTGCACCTGCAAGATGAAGTGCGGTTGTTTCCTAAGGAAGCAGAAGGCGGGCTCTCACTGCTTTAGAGTGCATTGCTACAAGTGTCTATGGCTGCATCACCTACTGGATCAGCAGGAGCAAGGTTACAAAATGGAAGATATGTACCCATTTGCGCCTCTAGGATGGAGTGCTATGGGTTACAAAATAGGAACGGAAGAGGGCAGAATGGTTAGCGAGAGAACTGAGAACGGCCAAAGAATATATACAATATTTATATTGATGAAGAAATGCTTCAGTTCACTAGGCACAGTTTGCAGCCATGCAACAAAGAGCTCGTCTGCATGTCTTGTGAAAATATGAATCCTATGGATGCGCACTGCGATGAGGTATTTGGCTTTCCGAGTAGGCAAATGCAAAATCATAGATGACTCGGAAGCCTCTTTGTACTGCCCTGAACTGCAAGGAGGTGTGCAAATCGTCAGGCAGGAGGCATATTTCAGTTCTTCTTTTGCAAGTTTCCATTGTAATGTTCGACTTGCATAATTTAAGCATGCTAATCAGAGGCAACGACAGCTGGCCAGGAAGAAGAAAATAGTGTTATAACCCACGGTGATGGGAATGTAAATCTCTAATAAATTTTGAGTGGAAAAGCATGGGAGCGCCATTTTTCTTGGGACCTTTGTCTTTTTCCTCAACTTTCTGTTAAGAACACTTTCTTGATGTCATTGACTCGAAAAATTTGAATTTCTGCTCAATCTGATCCCAATTTCTTTCGATTCAATCTACTAGCCTTGTAGAGGCTAGCAATTTCTCTGATCTCCGGTCTTATGAGCTTCAAATGGATATAAGGATCTTTGCCATTGTAATTGATGGGGACAAATTAACCTGTGGTTTTATCTCTGGCACTTCCTCTCAGCTCTGGGACTCTTTAATTACAAATCAAACTTTCCCTAAAAATCTTTTTAATCCCGAGCATTCTTTTGTACCAAGCTGTGAAGAATTTGAAACTCAGATTGTAGAATCTTGGTTGGAGGAATTCATTGGTGACAAGGATAGTTTAATTTCTGTTGCAATTGAGAGGTAATTAGTTCATTTTAATCTAAAGATTGCTTTCCCTCTTCTTTCTCGTTCATTTTTCCTTTCCCCTCTTTCTTTTCGGCCATCCCATGCTTTGCTCGATTTTTCTCCCCCTTGTTGGATCCACCTGAACCTCATAATTATGGAAATTCAAAAGAATTTTAACCTAAATGCCAAAATTCTTTCTATTCTCCACTGCTTTTTGGCGCCTGAAGAGGAGGATCAGGCTGTTTTGCTCTCAAACTTGAACGAAATCTCCAACAAAAGCTCCAATTTCATACCTTTTGGAAATTTTGGATATATTACTCTGTGCAAAAACAATTTGATGGATCCCCTGTCTGATCATAAGCCGGTTTAGGATAATTACTCGAAAGATCCAAGTCTGCATGGCTTTACTCCCACAATTGATCCTAATACTGGGATCCCTAGACCTTATGGACTGCCTCGACCTGCAAATGGAGTTCGCTCGGATGCTGCCTGGAATGAAATTCTTCAACAAGAGCGGCCTCAATTGAACTCCAAACTCGCCACTGTTCATGGTATTTACCTATGGTCTTTGAAAAAAAAAAATGCCTTTCAAACTCGACTGTTGTCTTGAAAATTGACAAAACGGGAGTCAATATTGCTAATCTCTGGTCTCATCTCCTTTCTTTGCAAAAAGGCCTTACCATTAATGTTGTTTACTGGTTAAGCTACCCATTTATCATGGTAGAATGTGGTAGTCAGACATCTGCAAATTTTCTCCTTCATAGTGGTATCATGGTCTTTGAAAATTATCATGTCTCCTTCATTAAATGGAATCCCAGGCTATCAATCTCTGAGTTGAATAATTATTGTGTGACATCCACATCTCTCTATGGCCTAAGTCCACTTTACTGGAATGAAGATTCCTTCAAATCTTTGTTTAACTCCATTGGTACTTATGTTTCTACTGTCTATACTCCTTATAAGCCACCTGTTGCATATGTCCAACTTGACTTATCCAAAGATATTCATCCAATATTCCATTCACTGATTGCTTTGGCCAGAAAGTAGTTTTAGAATTAAGATGGGCTGATCTACCTCCAAAATGCAACAGTTGTTTAGCTAGACACTTTTGGTATGCTGATTGCAATAAAGGGAACAACTCTGTGGATGCTGAAGAAAAAGAAGTATCTAAAGATGTGATAAATGGCATTGATATTGATAAAGTTAGCGCTGTAGAAAGAAGCCAATTTCACCTGGACCAGAGTTAATGGCAGTGCAAAAAGAATTGCAAAGAAGAAACTAGAAAGAGAGAGACAAAAATCTCTAACTTTGCAAAGTAAAAGTACCTTTGCAAGTAAATCTACCATTTCAACTCAGATGACTGATGAAGAAAGGTATAGATTGAAAGGGAAAGCTAAAGTCACTTTTGACAATAAGAAATTGGATCTCCATTCCACATTATCTCAGATTGCTAGAGATTTTAAGTTATTATCCAATAGCAAATCTTCTTCTCTTCATCCAAATCCAAGCTGGCCTACATCTTCAACTATCTGGCAACCTGTCAAAGGCACGAGAGACTCATTAACTAAGGAAATTCAAAACAAATACTCATTAAAATCTAATGAGTTAAATAAAAGCAAAGGCTATATAGCTTCTAAAGATGATATTTCCACTGTATCCAGCAAAAACTTCCAGAATGTTGGTATCTATAAACCTTCTATCTCAACAGGAACTAAGGTTCATGCAGATTTGCAATCCAAGGAGACTCAAGCCCCTCTTTCTTCAAGTAAACATGGAATTAAGAAGGGGAATCAAGTCAACTCCAAAAGAGGCAAAAATTCTACATCATCTTCTGAGGATGATGATGAGGTAATTTACTGTTCTAATCAATTTGCTATTTTTGCTAATAATTTTGCAGACCACGTTGATCAAATGCATCCACAAATTGAAACTCAAGACCTTATTGATCCAGACCATATTCCCATTTCAAAACCCTCAAGTCCAAAGAAAAAGATTATGCCTTCCAGTTTTATAGATCTAATTGACTTGTCTTTCCCTGATCCTATACCTAGCCCTTCCCATAAGAACATTACCATTTCCAGGGACATTGCTATGCAGCTATCCGCAATTGATTTCTCAGTCAATGAAACAATTGGACATAAAAACTTTGTGGAAATATAAATCTGGAGAAGACAACTTAAGAGAAGAATCTGCTTCAGACACATGTACAAGACTTCAAACTATATATACTAACATGAATAATATTGCTGATGACTATCATATAAACACATCTGTTAATAAGCTGTTTGAATCTGGTGGTGTTTCTTTTGACTATGAGAGTGATTTTGACGATATTAATAAAGAAAACAGTGGATACAAAGATAAGAATGATTGGGATCAAGAACTTTATCTAAATAGTCCTCATTCTGCTGATAAAACTAAAACTTTGGAAAATTCAAAGAAAGCTAACGGGAAAAAGAAAAACATCATCTCTACTCCTAAAAATGCTCCTGCTTGTAATACTAGAAGCAAAAATAAAAAGGAAAAAAGGGGGAAAAGGTCCAAGGCTAACTAATCCTATTTATCTTTTTCGTTCTTCTTCTTACTTTGTTCCAAATGAAGATTATCTCCTGGAACCTTAGAGGCATAAAGCTTCAGAAGTTTGAATGTGCTAATTTAGGTGAATGGATTATTCCAGGAAGTTCTTCTATTTGGATTGAGGCCAAGGGCACCTCGGGAGGGATATGTATGATTTGGAAGAATATCCATAACTTAGACTACTATAATAGTCCAAGTAACATGTGGCAAGCTACTGCCTTCAATTTTCAAGATAATAAGTTTGGTATTATTGATATCTATGCTTCCACCAGCCCTAAAGAAAGAGAAGGCCTTTGGATTGAGATCAACAATTGGATTAAGAATTATAGCATCAATGACTGGATGATGGCTGGAGACTTCAACAACACTCCAAATTGGGATCAAAAGTTGGGAAACTCCATCCTTATTCCTTCCTCTACTGCCAATTACACTTGGTCTAACAAAAAGAAGGGTGATGCTAGAGTCTACTATGCCCGGGATAGGTTTTATTTAAATGTGTGTGACACCAACTTCTGGGATAATGCTTATGTGATCAGTGATGAATCTACTATTTCTGATCACCAGCCACAGTTCCTTTGTACCAACTATCAAAGTACTATTCCTCGTGTTGGAAGTGTCCCTTACAAGTTCAATACTAGCCTTCTGAACTCTAATTCCTTTAGTGATCAATTCAGAGATTTCTATTCTAATCTTCCCCGAGTTCAGGATTCCAATTCCATGAAGCACTTTTATTCCAACATAAAAGCTTCCAAAGCTTGGATCAAATACTGGTCTTCCAAAATTCACCAAGAGAAACTGCAGGAAAAAAATGCTTTAGTTCAACAAATGAGAGATATCAGAATTGCTCTTCATACTGATCCTTTTAACTCTATTCTGCATAGCAAAGAGGAAGATATAGAAAGGAAAATCAAACTCATTGAAGAGATTGAAGCCAAAGGTGCAGCCATTAGATGCAAAATCAAATATGCAAATGATATGGACTCTGGATCTACTAAATTCTTTTGTAGAGTTGCAAAATGCAAACTAAAAATTCTATAACTAAAGTCAAAGATAGTTCTGGAAATATTCTCAGGAAACCAAATGACATATCGGCTTTTTTCTCTTCAAGTTATTCTGATCTTTTTGCTGATAATAACACAAGAGATGCCACTGATTGTGCTAAGGCAAATAATTTCCATAATCTTATTGATAGAATCATCCCATCTGTCTCTCCTGTGATTGATAATAATATGATACAAATTCCTTCTATTGATGAAATCTATGTTGTGCTTAAGAAGGGTTTTGGTCTTCTGATTACCTTCATACCTCAATTGCTAGTGGTTTCATTACTTTGATTCCCAAGATCGATAAGCCTATTACTTTCTCTGATTGGAGATCAATTTCTTTAACAAAACTCTACTTACAAAATTTGTGCCAAAATCATTACTTTCAGAATAAAAAATCATCTCCAGAACTGCATTAGTCTGAACCAATCTGCTTTTCTTTCTAATATATTCATCTTGAAGAATTATATTGTTGCCATGGAGGGTCTACATTGAAATAAGCCCACTAATCAGAATTGCATCTTACTTAAGCTGGATTTTAAGAAAAGCTTTTGATACAATTAGGTGGGACTTCATGCCTTTGCTATGGAAAAGCTTGGCTTTCAGCCATCTCTTATCAATCTTATTTTAGGATTGAATCAAAGAGCAATCTCGGCTGTTTTGATTAATGGATCTCCTGGCCCTTTTTTCTCTCTTGCAAAAGGTGTCAGACAAGGTTGCCCTTTTGCTCCATATCTCTTTATTATGGTTACTGAATTGCTGACTAGAGCTATTCTGCATCACCAAGAAAATAGTAAGATCATTGACCTCAAAATTCCTAATAGCTCTACATCCCTAAGCATCCTTCAATATGCAGAAGATACCTTCTCATTTCTTAAGAATGATCCAAACAATATTTCAAACTTCCTTAATGTTATTCGTGATTTCTCTGCTGCTTCAGTTGTTCATTTAAATCTTGAAAAGTGTACTATTATTGGGGATATTCCTGATAAGCAAATTGCTAGCATTAAGGTTATCAACACCACTCAAGCTTCCAAGCTTCTAGGCATGCGTTTGTCTCTGAGTACTAATCTCTCAGGCCTCTGGGCTCCTATTGTTGACAGGATTCGGGGTAAGCTGCACTTTTACATGAATAGTCTTTCTCTAGTAGGCAAGATTGTTATTGCTAATAATGTTCTTGCTAGCTCCCATGTTTATTTTTCCTCTGCCTTGATGCCCCCCGCTAAGATTTATAAGCAAATTGAGAAAATTATCAGAGACTTCATATGGAATGGTAATCATATAGTAAATTGGGACTCCATTGTGAGAAAGAAGGAAGTAGGAGGCCTCAATTGCAAAGATCTTCACAAGCAAGCTCAAGCTCTTGTTGGTAAGTTCATTTGGAAAGCTCTCAATGGTTCTTTAAGCCCTGTCTTTGTATTTATTAATCATTGGATAAATGCTAGCAAACCTCAGGGTCATCCTTCCATCTTTCATATGCTTCCAAATTCTGCTTTCTGTGACCTGAAACCTGCTGCTAATATACCTCCCCTGATGAGGAATTTTATTAAAGCCTGGAATAATATCTGCTCTGCTTTTTCTTATCCAAATGTGTCTGACATTCAATTCAACATGCCAATCTTTTGGGCTCCTATTTTCAAGGATGATGCAAATTATGTGCTTGCCATGAAGCACCCTCAAATATACAAAAAATGGAGATCCTATGATCTAAATTTCATTAGTGATCTCTGGAATACAGACAGATGGATTACCTTGTCAACCTTAAAGAAGAAAATCAAAGGTACTGGCTCTCATAAGAAGATTTTCTGCCATATAAAGCAGGTGATTGGTAATTTAAGACCAACTACATCTAATAATGATTTTCATTGGCAGCTGAACAGATTATCTCTGTATAAAGTTAGCACCATATATGATTTTCTTAACCACAAGATAAATCCAGGGAAAATCTCTTCTAGCTGGAATCTTAGTGCTGATACTTCTAAGTCTCTTATTCATAATGTGTGGAACTCCTATTGCTCTAAGAAGATCTCTTTCTTTGTTTGGCTAGCTAATAAAAGTGTTCCCTGTCTTCTTAATTTCTTCAACAGAGATCCAAACATCTCTCCTCTCTGTCCTCTTCTCTGTAATGAGGTTGAGAGCATGGAGCATATATTTTTCTGTTCGAAGCTTATGCCTTTTTGGAGGTGGTTTGAACTTTAATTTGGCTCCAAAGATAGGTCCTCTATAATTAGCTTGTTGCAGACAAATAACACTTTCACCAATACTATTGCCTTCATTGCTCTTTGGAATATATGGAAATCGAGAAATAGATGTCTATATGGACACAAGAGATTCTCTATTACTTGGATCAAAATTCATTTCATATATGATTTCAAATTGACTGCTACTACCCATAGAAATATTGTTGCTGACAAATATGACAGGTGTTGGGATCAACATGGTTCATTTGAAGGGTATTGCAATTTGTATAAATCAAACTTATCTTTTACAACACACTAATATTCCTTTATTCTAGGATATATGGAGCTACGTCGAGGTCACTAGGAGAGGAAATTTAGTAGAGACTCGAGTATGTATGAAGTCAAACTATATGGTGATATCAGATCACATGAACATCAAGTCAAATTTCCCCCGGATAATCACTGAACAATAAGGCAGATGATCAAAGACAATGAAATATGCAAGGCAAGAGAAAGTATTCGGGCTGCAACCCTCACTAGAGAAGTTTTTTAGATGGCTTACATGTACTGGTTTATTCATAATCATTATCGGGAGTTCATTAAAAGGCAATTTTCCAAATAAAGACAGCTATATTACGCTCACAAAATGTTAGCATATGCATATGGTATCCTTCTCTTACTAATGGTACAACAGGATTTCTATAAGCTGATTAGAGATCATATGTGGATGGCTCATTGGCACTGCTGATAGTTTCACCTTTAAATATAATCACTTGTTTGACTCTGTCTCAAACCCTGCTGATCCAAAGATTCCTACCATTCCCTCTTCCAAAATTGACACCATAGCCTCTTCTTGGATGCATTAAGATATTTTTGGTTTTGCAGGCTTATTACAAGATCAGCTTTTGAAAGAACAAGGCATGGACAAAATGATGATGATCAATCTCTGCATCACATATTATTGGGAACAGCTCATTTTTGTGGATACTTTTGGTTTCCATTATCCAATTCAGCTTCTGAAAACTATTTGAAGACTTTTTCTACAGGGTTGACGAGATCAACTAAATTTTATTCTGCCCTTTATCTACAGTTTGACCACTATATTTTGGAATTTTAAGTTTAAAAAGCTTTGCTTTTGTTTTAGGCATGCACTCTATAGCTTGCCTAAACCTTTATATGTTTTTCCTTAATTAATGAGAAAATCATCTCGTTCCTTTAAAAAAAAAAATTTAAGTCAAATTTTGCATTAAAATCATGTACTGTATATGACAATAAGATAAAATAATATCGCTCTAACCTAGTATGTAAATCTCAAAAGAATAAACGGCCAGTTCATATTGACAAAAAGGGTGATGATAATATAGATTAAGAAAGGTTTGATAATAGTCTGAAAGTGTATGATGTCGAGTTTTGGGACAACTATATCGTAATAAAATACAAGAACCAGACACACCAAGATCTAATAGTTTGAAAAACTTATACTCGACTGAACAAACAGGTAACTAGTTTGACATAGGTATAAGAGGTGCTAGAAGCTGACTAGTCTAAAAGCACTTCTTCTCTCATGAAAAACCACTATCCTCAGAACATCTAGCTGAGCTGCTATCGTCAGCATGCCATAGGGTGATCACCCACACTGGTACACGGTAGGACTGTGTGGTACTCCCATCGCTGCTATAGTGTATTTCTATATGATTAGCAAATCGGAACTCTGAGGTATATATCATCGATGATTAAGTGCTGTTAAAGCAGCTATGCCTCGTCAACAACTCATACGTGGTCCTACCATTGGTGTACAAGCTAACAAATAGAAGAACTATGTGGTACTCCCATTGTTGCTACAATGTATCTATACACTATTAACAAATCGGGACTGTCGATATATACCGTCACTGATTATATGCCGAGTAGGGCGGCTATGCCCCATCAGCAATTTACATGACATAGTGGTTCTACCACCAGTGTACAAGCTAACATATGCTAACGATAGGCAGGACTGTGTGGTACTTCTGCCACTCTTACATTGTGTCTCTACACTACTAACGAATCAGGACTGTGCAATATATATCATCGCTAATTATACGCTGATTTAGAGCAGCTATGTCACGTCAACATTTCACACAAGAGGTGGTTCTACCACCAGTGTATGTGTCACTTCTATAACTACAATGATTAGCTCACAATATGATATGAGACCACGATGGACAAATACTTGAATGAAGTAAATGGATACGAATATGGCAATAGTAGTAAATGATTGAAGCAGAACAAGATATAATTACTAGAATCTAATAGAATAGTATTTAACATCCATGCATTCCCTTGAGGGTCTTGGACCACAATTAGGCTAGGTTGAAAGCTCTGCTTCAAGCAACCCCACAAGTTTAGTTTTTCACTTTAGGTCATCCAGTAATTTCACATTTACACTCAGAATATTTTACTACACCTTGCGCATTCTTAATTGTCCTCCTTTTCTAAAAAAATCAAGATCCATTCCTAAAGAGTTTGTTATAGTCTTATGTTTTTGTTTCCCATATCTTGTATTGTTCTAATATTAAAAATTCCTTATACAGAATCCATTGAAGTGGTTCAAAATGCCTTATCGAAATCTTTTCATAATTTACAACCAAGATTGTGACTTCATTCCCCAACCTGGGAGATACCATTCTTTCTTGGCTTATATTATTCGTCATCATTTATTAATCTTCTAGAATGCAATGCTATGTGCTTATGTTGATTGTCCACACTGTAAGCGAGCTCTTGACATTTGTCAACAGACACGGCATGGTGGGATTTAGATATGGTTACATTTCCTACAGTAATATACTGCTGTGATGTAGAGGCTGGAGGCAAGTGGATTCATCAATTTCATTAAGTTCTGAACTTTCAAAAACATTTCTTACAGTAATATACTGTTGTGATATGGAGGCCCAAACAAGTGGATTCATCAAATTCAATAAGTTCTGAACTTTCAAACACATTAGCAGGAACAATAGCAATATAGCAATGAAGTATGGTAGCCTAGCAATGGAGTATGGCAATCTGGTGAATGCCGTTATTTGACCAAATGGCTATGCATAGCGTTATTTGCGGTTTGCAATCCTTGCAGCATATGCACATCAGCATATGCACATCATGTGAAATGTAACTTAATATTTTAGGCAGTGTTGAAGACTTGATGCAATGTCATTTTGCAGTTTCCTAGTTGCATGTGCATTATAGTATGGCCTTATCCAAGGTTCTAATATCTGACATACTTCAGAGCAGCATAAATAGCATTGTAAAACGTCTTGGGCAGTAAAGAGCTAAAATTGTGTTCAATAGTATGCTTTGAGCAAGTTGGCATTGCATTGTTTATATAAGTTTGTGCTTGCTTCCTTCCTATGCAAATGCTTCCTTGGTGCCACATGAATGCAAGTTATTTGTCCTTTTTAGTATTTGGATTCTCAAGTTTGTCCACTTTAAATTTCACCATTGCAGTTATAATTTTGAGATGTCACAATTCCAAGATGGAAACATGACAACTTTTGAAACGGAAGTAGCAATAAATTAGTTCTTGAAGACTCGAGTCTACTTGCATTGCCACATAAGTTAGTTCTTGAAGACTCGAGTCTACTTGGATTGCCACATAAGCAATATAATGTGTAACAAAAGAGGACATTCCAAATTATTTGTGAAGTTACCTTACAAGAGTGCATTACATAATGCATATGCGTATAACAAATTAAAATAAGATAAAGATGAAAAAAAAAAAACCTATTTACCATAATAATTTCTGTCAGGTTCACATGTCTTTATGTGAGCTGGAAATCCGGCGAGCTAATAAAGCATTTCTCTTATGCTTAGAAGTTATTACTTCTAAAAAAATTCATGTTTCATGTAGTGAAATAACAAATTCGTTGGCGCTTCAAGAGCTTCGCAAACTTTCCCTGCATCTTTTGGCATGTGTCGGCTATAAATATTTTCTTTTCTTTTTTTCTACAATTTTTCTTGAGCTTGCTGTGAACTCAAGTATTATATTCAACCTGCGGGGAACATGTTAAGAGAACTGAGAAGCTCTTGGACACGGACGACTGCATGGACCAGTAGTTGGATGCACCTACTACTTCGAGACTTTGCCCAGGTCACTTTTGGGACTTTGCAAGCACCCCTTGCAATTTTCAGTGCAAATCATGCACTGTAACAAAACCTAGATTATGATCCTACCCACTGGAGTTCTCTTGCTTAGATGGATTAGATGACCTGCAGCACTTGGGCTTCTCTAAAATCGGCCTTCTAGAGTCTTGGAGAACAAGTTTTAGATCATTTGAGCTATTATTGAAAGCTTCCTTTTTTACAGTGCCAGCAGATGTTGAACTCCTGGTATGCCATACAAATGCAGGAAGGTATCTAAAAAATTTGTTGAATCTTCCTGCATTTTGTTTTCTGTAACCGTTGTTTTCTTTATTGTTTTCTTCAGCACTTAGATATAAGACCACCCTAATATTTTGTAGCAGTCAAAGGAGGAAACAAAAGCTGTTTTGGAGGACTTCATTGTGGACGATGATATAGAAAGCGATGAAGAAACTGCTGGTAATTCCTTCTTAGGATGGTAACTATATTTCTAACAGTAGAATTTCTATAATAGTGCACTTCTCACTTAGATGGGAATTATACTTCTAACAGCAGAAATTCTATAATAGTGCACTTTGTTCTCACATGGGGTAAAGGAGATAAGAAGGGTGGAAAAACCAAGGCGGATGATGCTGAGGTATAAGGCACTTTTATCGTATTCTATAATTTGAACTAGCTCTTAGCATATGTGATGTGGGTTTTTAGGTTGATGACAAACGCTTTCAAGAGCTTGCTCTCGAAGGTCGAAGACGGATGATGTGCAAGGCAGATGAAGAAGATTTACAGACTGTCAACGGAAATGGGATTTCATATATATAAAAAGTATGAAAGCTGGCAGTGAATGCACTTGCCATGGCTAATGATCTAGATGTTGCATTTGAAGTTAGATGGCCTGCAATTATGACAGTTTGGCTTATCTCATTATTTAGATTTAGAAGGTCTGAAGATGGCTACCAATTATGATATGCTTATGGCACTGGCAAATGGAGGTTATGTAGCCAGGTTAACATCAAGTGAGAAATTACCTTGAAAAGGAATAATACTTGCCCTTTGTATTGTGTTTTGGATAAGCAAGGCAAAGCTTTATGAAGTCGAGATCTATAAAATGACTACAGATAGGCAGACACTTCTAGGTTTTGGAATAGATAATGCATATAAGCATTGTATAGCAAAGCAAAGCCTCTTATGAAGTTGAGATCTATAAAGTTACTGCAGATGAAAGCTGTAATAGGCTAGGTTTTCAAACGCGCAGACACTTCTAGGTTTTGGAATAGATAATGCGTATAAGCATTACATTGCTTGGAACATGAGATATACTATCGTGAATGAATGGGTGCAAATTGGTATGTGGCTAGATCCAAGTCATTTTGGCATGAATTCTACTTCCCAAGGCTTCTTTCATATTCCTATTACCTTAATCCCATCCATGAGATGCCCTACATGCTTCATGACTCTCCTTGACATGCATCATCACCATATTCCCCTTCCAAAGTTGGCAAAGAGTCTTTTTTCTAGTCAAAACACATCACACATCCATCATGCATCCACTACCTTGAAAAAATGCAAAAAATTCCACCAAATTTGGCTATTCCTATGGTCTAAGACTATTTTCTCTCTCTAAAAATCAAACTAGAGAGAGAAAGTGCACATGTTCTTCAAACAAGATGAAAGAGCAAATTTTCAAGTCATTACATAAAGTTCTAATGGTATGTGAACAAGTGCCAAATTTGATGCCAAATTATCCACATCATCTTCAAAATGTCAAATATGATCCACATCATCACTCAAGTACATCCACATCATCATACACGTCATCCACCTCATCACCCATTCACAAAAACTTTTGACTAGAAAAAAGTCATTTTGCCACCTTGCTTGGCAATCATCACCTCATCGTGCCATGTCACCACCCATTTGCATTGATATTTGATATTGATTCACGACTTTTGATGTCATTGTTCTGAACATTGATATTTTGGCATTTGAGCAGTCTAGGAATATGTTACATGCTCTTGAATCTAGTGACAGTCGTGACAACAACCCTCTTTATGAGATTTTCAGATTTGAAACATGTGTACCAGCTGGAAAGACCGGTGAGTATGATCTTTACATGCCTCAAATAGAGAAATTTGTTTGCTTTGATGATTTAATGCCAAACTATGAGCTAGAATTGCTCGTTTTTTATGGTTTGATAAATGAAGTATGCATAGAACGGATCAAGCCTGAGTTTATTTCACAAGTTATTCAATTTATGACTTCTAACAATATGAACTATGAACCAAGATGAGAACAAAGGAACAATAACAAACACCTATGCATAGATGTTGCAAAATCAATTAATGCTCATATCAAGCATTATATTCCACCTTCACGTTATAAGTTTTTATGGAGCAATGGCCCCAAGTCCAAACTTTTGAAAAATAGAAATGTATCAAACCATATATAATCATACATCCAATTTTAAATTTTTATTTTTTTCATAGCTAATTTTTCTGGGTTCTGCCTCAGGCGAGGCCGGCACGTCTGAATGTTTTGGGTCACTTTCTTTGGCTACAAGCAAGCCCTGAATTATGACCAGTCGAAAAAGAAACGAAAAAAAAAAAGACAAACCAGTGCCCCTGTTTTTGCCCAGTTCTCACCGGATTTGGGGAAGTTGGATCCAAATCCAGCGGAGCATTCTGCTCCTCAGTTCAAGCACTATGGCTGCAACGAACACTCGACGGATGCTGTTTGCCGGATGATTCTACCTGGAGCTACCAATTTTTGCTGGATTTTCTTGGTATGAGCTATCGATTTTGCTCACCCAGCTTTGCGTAACCGGTTTAAACGGAGCTGGTTAATTCTCGGGGTTCAACTCCGAGGCACAATAAGTTAGTTTCAGATACTAACAGGTAAAGCTAAGCTATGCATGAATAAGAGAGGATTAAGCAGGGATTATTTTACGAATGATGGGCTTGCAAATCCATAAATAGGGTTAGAGCTTTCAAATCTTCATGCTGGCCGAACCTTGTGTTGTAGCAAGGATTATACGAGCAAGAGATAATTCATCCCTTTGACTTCAATCTCTAAGATAATGCCTTTTGGCTGACGATGTGAAGCGTTTATCGCCATCGGAAGCTTTCACAACAGAGCGCTCCAGGTTTGTTCCATTTTTCTTTAAAGCATTAAGTGATCTGCTCTCGATGCATCTACAACCATTTGCAATATTTTTCAATGAAAGCAAAAAATGCAACCCATTGGACCCAGAACCCGCATCTTTAAACAAATGCCGGTCTTCTTCTATGTAATGCAGTGCCTTCCTCACCTTTCCCATCTTTCCGAGGTCTTATTTTTATCAAACCCTTCAGTGCCCGCATGACCATTAATTGATCTTTATGTTTGTGGGTTGGATCCCAATGATCTGCTTTCCTCCAAGCCCTTGCAATCCATCCAGAGAGTCCCCCTTAGGTCATCTGTTCAGGGTCTGCAAGAAAGAAACTGGCATAAAACCTGATGGGCTGTTCAAATTTAATAGGGTTGCTTTCTAATACTACTGTATGAACTTGAGTCTGGGACCTTGGAAAAGCAATGGTGATTAATGGCTTGAAAAAGGATGAAGTTGGGACCTTCAATTTGTGTAACTTGAAATGCATAAATACCAAGCTTTTGGTTATGGCAAAGAACGATGTAAACAACTGTGGGCTGTCCTACCTTCACTGACATGTTTGTTGAATGCCTGAGATACTACTTTGCATCTTTTGATGCAATAAATGCTATTTTTATTACAATTTTGTCTGCTCCTTTTAGGAGTGTGCTAATCAGTCCTCCCTAAAAAAAGGTCATTTGGTTAGGTTAGTACGGTAATATTTCTGCACGGAGATGATGAATAAATCCTTATCAGATCCTTCGTATCCATCCATGCACATCTCTTTTGCCAAGTCCTAAATTTGAAGGAATGCCTCTCTTACTTGCTTTACATTTGATACAGCTTTCAAATGAAGAAAATTAGATTCAAACTGTGAGGAAATTCACTCTTCATGAAGCATAACGCTTGAATGGTGATTATACAGGGTTCAGATCCCTGCCTTACTGAAAGTTGTTTATATCTCTATCAAAGTTTATGAAGAATATTGATGTAGATACATTTTTCAGGGGTGCAAAGTGGCGAACATTTGGTAATGCTTGGAAGCCCAACATTGCCAGTTTATTTTCTGATTTGTCGGCAAATTGTCAGCTTGCTCTTTTTGTGATAAGAATAATGCCTAGGCAACAACATTTTATATTACCCTCTGCCATTTCCCATTGAAGCCTATCCAAGAGGCCAAGTTTTGCCCTGAAGACTCTTAATGCCATTTGGTTGATTAGCAATCAGAACCAAAACTATCTATTCCTTCTATGGATAATGCCACTATCATGTCATCGCACACTTCATTCTGCATGACTTGCTGAAACCATATTGTTAAAGGGACGGAGGCAAAGGATAAGGGCGGAGGCAGAGACGATGAAGCAATCTAAGTGGGGCAGAAAGTTTGAGTAAGCTTGTGTTCACATCAGGAGCAAGGTCAGGTGGTTTGATAGACAAGGTTTAGTTTACTAGCATTTGGAATCTTCCATTCTGCCTTATCTAATTGTGTGTGTCAGTGGCTTCTGATGGAAAAAATGCACTACTTTTGCATTGGAGACAGAAACAAGTCATACGTCTTAGTTTGATTGTCTTGCTGAAAATGACTAGATAACCAGCAACACACATCTCAATAGGGCATCCTTTACACCAAGTACCGGCCGGACAACAACACACGACATCGGGGCCGGCAAAACGAGAGGATCGGCGGTTTTGGATTCCCCGGCATAGGCTCGGTGACTTCGGCCAGTTCCACCGCCCGGTTCTTGGTCTTTACTTCTGATTCACCGGGATTTGCATCAGGTCAGTTCGAATAAGAGGTCGGTTATTGCATTAGGTCAGGGTTTCTTTCTAGTTCCTTCTGCTCTGGCAGCGCATCTCTCCATCTAGGTGGGTTTGCCAATTTCCACTCCTGGGTCAAATGGCCCATATCTCTCTGCTGGTATTAACCCAGCGGCTGCCCGATTCTTCCACACCATTTTGCAATTCCATATACCTTAGGGCATTCTCTGATGTCCGCCCGACCTATAAGTTCAGTCCTCTTACCATATCGGCTCTATCTCTTCTTGCCTGGTCCGGTGCTTTGTCCGCCTGCGTCTAACAACCGCCTTCTCCCATGACCCCATAAAAGCGGAGAAATGGCAAAGGCGATAAATGAAACAACATACCACGCATGACAAATTGCTTGATATCCGGCGATCGTGTGGTCTCTTGCTTCGAAGTCGGAATCGGACGAGAATATGATCAGGCGGTTTTGGGGCAAAGGGATACTTTAGCTTGGCGGGAGGTGCGTGTTGGCGGACTTACATGTATGACCACCTTCATTTGCTTTCACATAACCATTTTGAAGCGATTAGGTTCCACGGACACCTCGGGCCATTGATGGGCCATTACGCGACCGATGCTAGTATCTGACCCGAGGATCCATTTCATGTGTCATCATGTGCTGATGCTAGTGTCGGGCTTATGGCGCCCTGCATGTTCACATTGCGGTACGTGGGCGAGGTATATGAGGGGCGGATACAGCGGGGAGGAGGGGCCCGCCATTTGGTTGCAGATCCGCCCCAGGCGCACAAAGACCGAGCTTTGAATTTCGTATTATAGGGGTAGAGAGCAGTATTAATCGAGGGTCGGAGGCATGATTTGGAGGTCGCTAAGCGGTTCTTCTGTGGGGTTATGCATGTCCCAGCTATTGGACTTGTGTCTGGAGTGAGGGTGGGGGCTACGCGTCCTGATCGACCTCGACACCTTCTAATTTGCTTTCGGGATGTGTTGAGTCGTCTAAGTGTTCTTATTGAAGGAAATCATTTGAGGGGCACTACTTTTTCATTCTGAGGGAAGATCTTTCTCCCACACAACTATGCAATCCCGGAATGAGTTGTGCAAGGTTAGGGAAGCCCGTCAACACAAAAAATGGGCGGTATACCGAGGAGGACATTAGAGTTTTTTTGAGATCAAATAAGGGCCCTTACTCAATGCCACGTCAAAAAGCTCGCGGCCAATGGGGAGCCGAGCTTGAGAACTTTTTACCGAGCCTTGGTTTTGCCTTTCCGGTATCAAGCCGCGTAGCCCGGTAATATCCATGCCTCTAACCGGGTGTCGAGATTACACCGCGTGGCAATTATAACAGATTAGCTCCGCCCTCAATTCCCGCTCATGTATTTTCCCAAGCGAGTTTCGCGAAGATCGATTGCCGGCGCCAAGGGAGCTTCGGTTCACTTTCGAGCTGCCGACTGGCGCTAAAGGGAGTTTCGACCCGCGAAAAACTTCGATCAAGGTAAAATCGGCGTAGCCTTTCCTAGTATTTCGATTCCGGCTCCACATTACGATTTGAATTCTGTGACTAGATGGCTATAAGCTCTATCACAGTCGGAAATGAGTTTGAAAGCTTCGTGGTGTCGACCGGGAGCTTTGTTACACTCCAACCTGCAATGCGAGGTGAATGGCGAGTCAAAAGATGCAGGAGAAATGATGTTTCTGCACATTGGAAGGCTTTGGTGGTCGGATTTCGATCAGGCAAAGAGATATTTGTACAAGTAAGGCATGTATACACTCCAACAGATATGGCAAAAGAAAAAATAAGCAAGCGACGAACTTTCCCACGGTTAGAAGCAAATTGTGAGTATGTAATTCTATGCAATCCATATTCAAATTAGTTCAGTTACTTATCCAGTTCATTCCTATTCTCTCGAGGTTTGTGTATATCGATGTGGAGAACACTTGTCTCTTCACACTTTCGATAAGCGATATTTTCCATTGCTTTCACCAAGATATCTTGTTGCTTGTTGTTCGAAGGTAGCACACCGATGCATTTCGAGAGAAAGGGGTATATGGTTACGGGCGTATGAATACTCTCCACGAAGATCCAAGCTAAGCTGAGCTTCCATTGCCCGGCCTGTCCAGATTTATCTTTGCAGGCCTCACGGATGCCACTTCTATCTTATTAGCCGCGGAGTAAGTTGTCGCAGGAAATATTCACGGCATTGAAGGAGAAGGGAGGAGTCCGCGGGCATGTGAAGATAAATTTAGGAATTGATCTGTTCATTGCCATATTCAAAACACCGACAATGTAAAGAAGACCTTGAAGATGTTTCTGAGTTCAACGATTCGGCGGATAGTTTTTAGATAGTGTATTTCTTGAAGGTTGGAGTGCTCGACTTCCACGATGGAGCTGAATGTCTTGAATGCGGGATAAGTCAAGACACGGTTTGGTTCGAGATATTGCATTCGGAAGCAAACTACGTATGTCACTTTTAAGTATAGGAGATGGCGAAAATGTAAAGTGAAGGAAGAAAATACGTTTGGATTCTGTCGAACAAGATGACAATGATGGCACTCATTCCGTTGTCATAGACTTGAACATTCATAAGGATAATCAATTTGTTCAAAAGTCCGAGGAGGCGGAGAGAGCGAGTGGTCTCTATTCGATGTTCGGGCGGCAATTGGAGTTTGAGATAGACTTAAACTTCTTCCATTTCATGATAGATGGCGGAAGGTGGGAAAGCCTTGAGAGAAGAATGCTATAAATTGGGGTCATGCATGCCACCCAAAGTCATATATCGTATATGAATCTATCTAATATAAATATAAGTGATTGTTATCTGGAGATCTATTGTATATTTTGCAAACATTTGCTTTCATTGGGATATAAGACTTAAAGTAGCCATGTTATGTACAACTCGATTGTGGATGTGTTTTCACACCGTACTTACGGTGCAAAATTGTGGCTCTCATAAAATATGGAAGGGCCATTTTCGCACCGTAGCCACGGTGCGAAAATGTGCATATCATAAAAAACGAAAGGGGTATATTCGCACCGTAGCCACGGTGCGAAGTTATACATACAATAAGATATTGAAGGGTTGTTTTCGCACCGTAGCCATGGTGCGAAAAATGTGCCTGAAATAAAAAATGGAATGGGTATTTTTAATGCCGTAGCCACGGTGCGAAATTATGAATAGAATAACTTATCGAAGTCTTGTTTTCGCACCGTAGCCACGGTGCGAATTTTTGCATAACATAAATTAAGGAAGTATTATTTTCGCATCGTTGCCACGTTCTTAGTCTCTATTGCAAATCAAGCCGCTACAAAGGCGCTCACATTCTAAGTGTCATAAATTGAGGCGCTGCTCCACGAGAATGGCAAATAGCGGTCGGATAAGGCATGGGAGCTTTTTGGCGCATGGTATGACAAAATAGTGGAGAAAGAAGCGGGATTTTCGTGAAGCATCACGAAGAGTTCGAGGAGGAGCTAGAGGAGCAGTGGATGCAACCCACGTGTATAATAATTTTGCTGGCGTAGACATTATGGCGAGTGTAGCGGGTTTCTTGATGCATATGGCGGCATCCTTCATAGCTTCATGGCTGGAGCTGGTCACGGCGTGAAACCATGTCCTGTGGTTGGTTTGCCTTCACTAAGCATCAAGCTTTTCTTAAGATGTTTCGAAAACGATCATGACGAATTAGAAGGTTCTTGAAGAAACTAAGCTGCGAGCTGTGCGAGGCAAGAGGGAAGAAAAGTTTTTCGGCCTAGATATCATGTTCGGCACATACATGATTTACACTAAGCCAAGCAAAGATGCAGTTCTTCTTCAAGTGCAATTGTGCTCAAGCAAAAGCGCCCCCCTCACCGTAGAGGAGCGATAGATCCCGAGGAAGAGAAGCTCGTCTTTGGAAAATGAGGAGATCGAGGTTGTGGAAGAGGAGGTCTCAGAAAAAGTTATCTACTTGGGGGCTATCGAAGCATATCCCATCCATGTAGGTGGGAAACCATACTTATTCTTTGCCCGGACATATCGAAGTGGCGGGGTTGAGAGAAGGCGAGATATTGGGCGGATATATGCCCATGTTGTAGGCTGGGAGGACTTATAGACTTTGAGGCCTGATGTCCCGGACAAATGATGGAGGGTGTGACTTATGATGGATCCTCAATACCTCCGGAGGATGCATTTGAAATTGTCATCACAACAAGCTGAAGCGGGGTATGAAGCGGTGAAAGATGTCAAATTTGAAGCTGCTAGCTCTTCAAAACTTGCTTCTAAATTCATAGAAGCGTGGTTGTCGAAGTCCTCTTTCAAAATAACAAACCCAATTTGTTGTCGAGCGGGACAAAAGAGAGGTATTTATCTGGTTTCATTTTCTATTTCTTCTTGAATCGATGTTTCTTTTATCGCGGGAGTTATTTATTGATGACTTACATTGCAAGGCATCAGTCAGTCACCCTAGGTAGGGGCCTTGGTAATGCACATTATATGGGCTACCTTCACAAGGGGAAATTATTGTGTTTCACAATAAATATAGTCCATCCGAGATACTGGGAGGTCCTCAAGCTTAAGGCTCTGTCATTAGGCGGCAACCACGTGCCCCTAGCCTCAAACTATGATCAGTGGTAGCATGAGATAGGGCTATCATAATGTATGTCTTGAGGGGCTTCAAAATGTACTCTCTCCTTGCAAATAAAGCGACTCTAGGCTTGGGTGGAGGCGGACAAGGAAACAACCGCGCTTGTCACGTGCCGAGGAAGGACCACGACATATTGTATCACATTAGATGCAATTGGGGCTGGAGTAAAAGAAGAGGACTTAGAAGATTTTGATTCGAATTTTACTACAGGCCACGATGCCAAGAAAAGGAAATGTACTTAAAAACTTATGTATTAATATAATGTCTTTTCTATAAATTGTCTTTTCTATAATGTATCAATTGTTTTCATATGTGAAATTGCTTTTGTATGAATGTTCATTTATGATATTCATTAATTGTTAGAATTCAATGTGAGCAATAAATCCTTGTTAGATGTATATGTTAGGTATTCTTTAATGGTGGCTCTGATGCGAAAACAGGATGTCGGCAGTTTTGGACTGGCGATTTCGACCGCGGTAGCTCTGACGTTAAAAACAAAGCTTGAGCGGTCGGCAATTTTGGACTACCTATTTCGCGAGTGGCTACGATTGCAAAAGCAGATGTCGGCATTTTTGGACTGCCCGTTTTACTGACCGTGGCTTACGGTGCAAAAACTGTCTCTGCGATTTTGGACTGCCCTATTTACGCCGCCGTGGCTACGGTCGCGAAAGCAGATGTCGGCGGTTTTGGACTGCCCGATGGTTTGCAAGTAGCTACGGTGCGAAAAGCAAACTGTCTGCGATTTTGGACTGCCCTATGGCCGCCATACCGTGGCTACGGTGATGCAGCAGATGTCGATTTTTTTTTGCCGATTTCGCACCGTGGCTACGGAACATTTTTCAGTCTAGGGGTTTATGGGATCGGGGCGGAACAATATTGCTTAATTGAATTTCTTCTCCTTGCTAAAATCCGCTCATGTCCATGGAAGGCGCTAGCTCTGAAAATCCCACAAAATGGCTTTTGACCCAACACCTGAATGTTGATGAGGGCATTACTAGCGGCGTAGAGACTTCTATTCAATCACGAGGGCGGGAGTGGGCGGTATTCCCATCACAAGCGCCAGATGGACATAGAGGAGGTTGTCCTTCTGAAGACTTGGGCAAACCCTTGGAAATGTCGTCCACACTATTAATAATAGTGTGGGCCGAATATTCAAAAAAAGCCGTGCTTCCTAGTCGGGTCACCTTCTTTATTTGGTAAGGTTGTTGGGGAAGGAGTTTTTCGTTGGCCACCGTATGCGCCACAATATTCGTTCCAAATGATCGTATTGTGGTAGCGGTGGACTGACTTTCTGGATCAACGGCCCGACTGTCGTTCCCCACCCACTCGAGCGGAGACATTGGAGGAAGCCGCCGGGTCATCGTCGTGTGGCCGGGTTGATGTCATCCATGTCCGACGCGAGTCCGCGGCCATTCGGTTCTTGTGTAATGAGCTGGATTACATGTTGAAACTACGGGGGAGGGTTCTACACGGCGGCAGTGCTTTGGCGGTTGACGGGGCCATGGTGCCCGGTGGCTCATGAATCGGGCTATCTCCTCGTCTCGGGCGTTGGGACCACTATTGCATTCCCAAGCGTTTGGGCGCTGGTGGGGAGGAGGAAGAACTGCAGACTATGGAAGTGCAAAGATGACCAAAGATCATATGGTCCAAAGATGATCAGCCAGGATCGATATTTGAAAGAAGATCAAAGATCACCGGTCCAAAGAAGATCGGCCAGGATCGGCCGCCCGGCAAGATCATCATCAGGTGGACCAGCATGTTGATCCTGGGAAACCTAGTTCGAGTGGAACAGGTAATAGAAAGTCCCGGCGAAAGCTGAAATCCAGGCCGAAGAAATCCGAGCCGGCAAAGCCTCCTAGGCTTGTTCCTAGTGCGAGACAAGCCGAGAGATGAGATGCAAGGAGACCGGATAAGCTTGGTAATAAGCGGAAGCCTAAGGAAGGGGAGCCTAGTGTTAGATATGGTGGCCCTGAGAAGATGAAGGGTGCTCCTCCTGGCACTCAGGCTTTGAGGGAGATTAGGTACTGGCAGGCACGCACCCAGCCTCTGATTCCCAAGCTTGCCTTCGCTAGAATGGTCAGGTTTGAGATGCAGGAAATTATTGAGAGGAGGAAGGAATCAAGGAGGAAGAGGAGGGGCGAGCACCGGACTTCGTCCCGATGGTGGAGGAGGAGGTGAATAGAATCCAAGCAGAGGCCTTGGACATACTGCAAGAGGCAGCAGAGGCTCATCTAATTAGCCTCTTTGAGGACAGTGTCCGCTGTTGTGTGCACAGAGGACGTGTTACTGTGCAGGGCAACGATTATGCCTTAGCTAGATACTTCCGTGGATGCCTCCCTTAGCATCCTTTTGTAACACTTTTTTGTTTGTTAATATATGAGTGTTTTAGTATTTATCGTGATGAGTGTTTTATATTTATGTCGTCGATTCGCGTAGCGAATCGGCATTCTTGCTCAAGACGAGCATGCATGCATTGCATGCGTCGCATGCATGCATCGCATGCGTTTTGGGCCGTTCGTCAGGTTGGGCGTTTGCTACTTATTGCAGAGTTCTTCCTCGACGTTTCGTCGGCGCTTCCTCTTCTCTCAGCAGTACCTTATTCTCTTTGATTTGTTTCCAGGCAGGGGAGGGGCTTCTTCTTGCCTGGTTTGGCCAATTTGGCGTTGCTTTCCTGCTGTCCTTTTCGGCCTTTAGCCTTCATCCTGTGACCTTCGTCCTCGATCCTAGTTTGTTAAGGAAGTCCTTTGGTATTCGGGCGCTTTGTTGGTTTCATGCGAGTCGCAGTGCAAGAATGTCGTCGATTCGCGTAGCGAATCGGCATTCTTACTCGGGGCGAGCATGCATGCATTGATACATGCGTCGCATGCATGCATCGCATCGCGTTTTGGGCCGTTCGTCGGGTTGGCGTTTGCTACTTATTGCAGAGTTCTTCATCGGCGTTTCATCGGCACTTCCTCTTCTCTCGCCATTACCTTATTCTCTTTGAACCCACCCTTCACCCCCTTCTTTGTTTACTATATTTTTTGTACAACCGTTTTTTATCATGTTTTTCCACCCGGTGGGTGATGCTTTTTTCTGGACACCCCCGGGTGATGCTATTCTTTGGTATGTTTCTCGTTTGTTGTTGGTGATGTGCGGTGCTGGGTTGGCGGCGCCATCCGTTTTTACTTCTCCATGCTTGGCGGGTTTTGGGAGTGATTCTATGCCTTCACGTTTGTCTAAGCCCCTTGCGAAGGCTTATCACTAGGGTTTTTCCTCGAAAACTAAAGGGCGGGGTTTTTAATCCGGTGATAAGCTTTTCGGCGGTACATCAACCACTCATCTATTAGCATTGTATTTGTTTTTGGGGTCCAAATGTTATAATTGGATTTTCCCTTTATTTTTCGTGGGTAGTTCGCATGTGTGCGGCTATCCACTGTCCACCATTGTAGAAATCTGCTGAGATGAATGAGAAGCCTATCTATGGCGCTTTGTTGGTTTCATGCGAGTCGCAGTGCAAGAATCTGTAATGATTTGCTATTCTATTTATTGCGGCTGTGCATTTATCTACTAGTGTTGACCGTGGCCACGGTGCGAAAATGACTATTCCACATTCTGTGGGAAGGTCTATTTCGCACCGTTGCCACGGTGCAAAAATGACTATTCCACATTCTTTGGGAAGGTCTATTTCGCACCGTGGCCATGGTGCGAAAATAGTGGTTCCAAAGTTTTTGGAGGGCGCAATAATTTACGACCGTGACTACGAAGCTTTAAAATGCATTATTCCACACATTGCTAAGAGAATCTTTGAACTGAATTTAGAATCTACACGTAAGGAAAATGGCCAAGAGCTTTCCAAATTGAAAATGTGCGGTAAATAGACGGATCACATGTACCACTTATGGTTACATACTTATAACTCATATAAGAGGCATAGCATGTACATAGAACTCATATAAGAGGCATAGCATACATGAATGAAGAAGCTTATTCGCGATCGAGATCATCATGAAAAGGTAGTTGAGTGATGCGATTAATCTCATAGGCGCCACGCCCGGAACCCTCCAAAGGTGGATAACAACACGATAAAACCCTCAGGAAGAAGCGATTTCGACCCTCGCTACTCCTTCCAGCCAGGGATCAAGGGAGATACCCCTCTCAGAACATCTATAAAGATCATTATATGTCATAGTGCAAGTAATGGAGTCCATATCTTCGAGACGAGGAGGCCGAGACATAGCAAATGGATGCCTTCTGCATTGAGTGGAACCGTACTTATATCGAACAAAATTATTGACATGCCTTTGTAGCAAAGCATTATTGGTTATACATACGAGCATAATGTACAAAATATACATGTATATAATGTACGTATATAGCGTATATACATTCTGAGTATTGATTTAAGGGGACTCTTCTGAGTCATTGTCACCAGGCACCCCAGTGATCTTTTCTATCATGTACATTTGATGCTCTCTATTCCATATTAGATGGATGATAACATCGAAGGGATCAGGATAATAGCGAGGATTGAGAGCGGCAGTGGTCATCCAGTCTTCCATGGGTATTTCTCGCTCGCGATTAATCGCTTGAAATTTTCGTGATTCATCTTGCAGGTAATGGAATCACGTTCAGGACCAGAATGAGACCACATGGCTAGACGGAGGCCAATATTGCTGCACTCGGCAATTTGATGTATATTTATACCCACCAAAATTATTGATGGTATATACCCACCAAAATTATTGATGGTATATACATAGAAATTATTGATGGTATATACATACCAAAATTATTATCATATACATACTTGTATGGTACTCGTATGCTACATGAGCTACAATATATAAATATAATGTACGTATATAGCATATATACCTGATTTCTTTATAAATAGGCATCTATGCCTTCATTGTCTTTGTCTGCTTCTTGTTTGCATGCTCCTTGCCTCCCTATCCGCTTCTTGTTGCTCTTTGCCTGCCTGTCTGCTCCACTAGTTGTTCCTTGTCTGCTCCACTAGTTTCTTGCAAATGGTAACTTTGCAAGAACATCCTCGCTGGGCTGATCCGGAATACTTGCAAGCATGCGGCATAATTAATACGTGCAGTTTTGATGATTTTTTTAACAACTTTTGGGAGCATCGATGGCGTCACGGTCCAACCAAAGAGCTTGCAAGGCAGCTGATCAACTTCATTATCGATCGCTATACTCGTCATCTCCCTCCACTGGAGGAGATCAATTCGAGTCAAGCAAGGTTCACTCTAAGTGCTTTGGGACTTCTTGAAACCCCCTCAGATTTAGAAGATAGGCTAGAACAGTTGAAGGACATGCTTTTCCATGGTTTCATGGCCTACTCTCTGGATCAGTATGTGCCTCTGGTCATTCCTACTAATGAGAAGAATAGGATTTATATCCTCATTGAACTTTACGACTTCCATTACAAATCTTTTGTGGATATTGGTAAGCTCCTATTCCGTTCCCTTGACTTCAACATCCTGTGGTTACTATCTAGATTCCCCACCTGGGATACAATTCCTTGGGATACACGTGACCAGCACACATCACATAATACGTACATATCACAGGTGAAGATACTCCACTGGACTGGTATGAAGATTTTCATAGAAATTAAGTATATAAGCAAGTGATTTCCGTGTAATTAAGTAACATCCTCATATTATCATGTATTATCTTGGCAATCTTACACTTTTAGTGTAATTGAATGGTTTCTTCTAACATTTTCCTTGTATTTTCTCATGTGAATGTTTTATTTGTGGTCATATTCGGGACCGTGGCCACGGTGCGAAATCGCCTCAGTTAAAAATTATTGAAGGGCCTATTTCGCACCGTGGCTACAGTGCGAAATACGTGGATCCAGTTTAGTTACGGGCCCATCTTTCGCCACAACCAAAGGGTATAATACTTCAACATTATTGGTATTATTCTTCAACTTTCTTGGTATTATACTTCAACAGTATTAGTATTATACTTCAACATTATTGGATTCGTAGCTATAAATTCTTTCACCTTGCTTTCACTTCTCACCTTTGTTCCATGTTTTCACATTGCTTTCACTTCTCGTGTTCTCACCTTGCTTTCACTTCTCACCTTGTGTTCCGTGGTCTTTGCTAATTGATCTTGATCCTTGCTTCTTGCTCCTTCATCTTCGTGCTACTTCATGCTACTTGGTCTTGTTCCTTGCTCTTGATCTTGCTACTTGATCTTGTTCCTTGCTTCCTTGTTCCATGATCTTTCTTGTTCCTTGATACTTCATCTTCCTTGTTCCTTGATACTTCATCCTTGTTCCTTGCTACTTCATCTACCTGGTTCTTGCTACTTGGTCTTCCTTGTTCCTTGATCTTCTTGCTCCTTGATCTTCCTTGTTCCTTGCTTCTACTTGATCTTGATCCTTGTTCCTTGCTACTTGGTCTTCTTCCTTGCTTCTTGCTCCTTGTTCCTTGCTCGCTCCTTGTTCCTTGCTTGCTTGTGCAAATGATTGAACCCAATCCTCCCCAGGCTACTCGAAGGCCACGCAAGCATGCCCTGTGCATTCTGCAGGCGGCCTGGAATGGATGAGCTATGGGACCATTTCTTGAGTGGAGGTTGCGCCCACAGCCCCACCAAGGAGCTTACAATGGAGTTGATCAACTTCATTCTCGAGCGATTTGATTGTGGTCATGAGCCACCGATGGAAATTAATCCATCCCGAATGTTATAGGAGACTTGCAATGAGGGGAATTCTTGAACCCCTCCTTATCCGGGCCGAGATGCTACAAGCAATTGAGGCCTCTTCTTCGTCTTTGGATATTTAGCACACTCTCGGATGCATACATATCGAGTTCATTCATGAAATTTCTAAGGGACGGATGTATGGCCTTATTAGGGTGTACTACAACGAAAGTACAACGGTTTTGTGGAGTTGGGTCCGCTCTTCCGCGGAGTATCATCCCCGTGGAATTACTTTTTCTAATGACTAGGTATACCCCATATGGTGGGAAGAATCAGATTTTGGGAGGAGCGTGAGCTCTTGACTCCTAATCCAGATGCATGGGTTAGACCTCGCAGGGGAGGGGAAAGGGGAAGGGGAAGGGGTTAGGAACCTAGGGGAAGGTCACTAGGGACATACTGCTGTGGTCTCTAGTATCTATCATAAATATTTCATATGATACCGTGTTAATATGTTCTATAAATATTCTCTAATATATTAATATGTTCTCTAATATGTTAATATTCTCTAGTTCTTGGCCCATATTTACCAGAGTACCTGCGGTCTTGAAATTATTTCAGTACAAATTATTGAAGGGCCTATTTCGCACCGTAGCCACGGTGCGAAATCGACCGAGTTACAAATTATTGAAGGGCCTATTTCGCGACCGGTGGCTACGGTGCGAAATCGCGGGTCCGTCGATTTTAGTTCTGGGGCCATATTTTCGCGACCGTCGCCACGGTGCGAAATCGACTCAGTTACAAATTATTGAAGGGCCTATTTCGCACCGTGAGCTAGCCACGGTGCGAAATCATTTCGATTACAAATTATTGAAGGGCCTGGCCGCGACCGAGTGGCTACGGTCGCGAAATACGCGGATCGGTTTAGTTCTGAGGCCCATATTTTCGCACCGTGGCCAACGATCGCCAATACATGCATCCAATTTACTTACAACACAACATTTCGCACACTGAGCACTATCGAACTGATAAATAAACCAACTCTTTTACAGTAGAGACGTTATCAAGAGCTCTCAATACGGACATAACCTTTGCCTTGCCTACATCTCATTGGTCTCCACTCCCTTGATCGCTCAACAGCTGCGGACTTATACCAAGCTGCCCTCTTTTTTTCCCGCTGGGTTTTTTGTCTAAACAACTTAGCAAGTGTTGATTCATTCTGGTTCCGTGATTTCTTCACCCACTTGCACACGATCCTTCTGTAAAACCATTGACACATCTGCTGCAAGGAATTCCCAACTGAACCTCTGTGTTGAGTGAAACGGAAGAATGCATTCTTTGCTTGCTTATGGGACTTCTCCATTCCCTGTGTATTCCAAATTCCCAGGCTTCCATACTCCCTGACAAACCACACGCCATGTGCGAACAGAATATGGACATAGTGAGTCAAATTGGCCTCACTCCATGCCGTCAGGAAAGACTTAGTGAAGTTTGTGACTGCCTCCTGGAATTTGGCAACATCATTTTCCTGCACTACCTTTTTCTGCATTTCCTTTACCAGTACAGAGAAATCCTGCCATGCCTTGATTTTCTTCAGGCGTGATCTGCCACGATCATTTCGATCATCCTCAGCTGCAATAAGATCCTTGTAAGCTTCCCAAACACCAGATAAGTTCTCTTTCGCGGGAGGCAAAAACCTCTTAGCCTTTGGACCACCCATACTGGGTTTCAGGGGAACCTTGCCGGATACCTTTGGATCTTGAAGTATTTTGTAGTGCCCACCATGAAGTCCCACATTAGATAGCACCTTTTCAACTTCATGCATGGCAGCTTCCCTAGAGCTTTGGGGTGATTTATTCCAAGCAAACAGGATACTCATGTAAACCATCTTGTCTATGATTCTTAAGAAAGCATGAAGGGTGCATATGTGTACTCTTCTTAACGGAATTGGCAGAATTGGCATCAAGGTTGTGTCCTTCTCTTCTCTATTTGGTGGCTCATCCTGGACACAGTCTAATGTACTCTTGTCCAATCCAGCTGAATCTCTTCTTGCATAGAGACAGTAGGGACAAGCATGAGTAGTCTTACCAGCACCATGCTTCATTCTGTACATGCATTTTATTGTCTTCAAATTTGCAGCAAGATGCCATTCAACCTCGTACTCACCATATCCAGGAACTGCAAGTTTTTCTCCGATTCCGTGAGAGGCAATCATTGTGGGAATGGGTGTTTGATCAAAAACCCATTTCAGTATACTGTGATTTTCCTCTGGTACCTGAAATAAACCAACCCACCAAATGTGATCTTCGATTTGGATGGAAAACTTATCATCTAGATTTGACTCTTCATTCCCTCGTATTCAAAGCTCATTCATTAGACTCGTAAAACCCTCTCGTACTTCTCGCCTTTTTCACCAATTCCATTTCATCCAAAGCTTCAAAACAATTCTTAGTTTGCGGTAGCACTCTTCTACCTTCATATCATAAAATCGAACCAAAAGTGAAGCATTCTAGTTAAGTCTATCCGGCAATTGTTATTTTCATTAAGGTGAAAGTATCACCAAACTTGACTTCTTCTACCTTTGGTATAGGATGCCAATGTATCCAAGTTGACACTGGCTGGTCGGTGATACATATCACCAAGAAGCTCTTGCACGAATGCGTTTCTCGATGACCTACAAGTCATCACAAGTAGTCATCCTTGGTAGTAGAATAGTTTTGGTAATGCCTTGTTGTTTTAAAGCCATCCCGCAAGCATCCGAACAAAGCAATATAAGCTTGCCTACTTATTCCGACATTGTCACCACAGTTCTTGCAATCGATTCGAGGTTTGACTGTTCCCCAACTCCTGCAACATTTGATGTACTCTGACTTTCCTAAGTTGAATGCTACCGGGAAGCTTTAACATTCTCAATACATCATCTTTAGTAACTAATTTCTTTAATAAACCGGCAATATTAGGGTTTTCTCTTATTTTCTTTACGCAAGATTTGGATCAACAAGTTTTTAATAGCCATGACCCTTTTTTTTAGCCTCCACCCCGGGGGCTAATATATTTATGGGCTTGGGTTTTTGCCCTCTCCCCGATCCCGGTTGAGTTCTTTTTAAAGCGTTTGACCCGCTTGTGAAGGGAATCATTTTCTTTGCGCAACCCTCTTCATTCCTTGCTGCAATTGCATTCATCTCGATCACCAATTTCTGATTTTCTACCTCCAATTCATTGAGCTTGCGGCATTGTTGAGACAGAAAGTAGTTCGCGATGTTGGAGCTGATTAACATCGATAAAACTTTGCAATTGAATCCATACAAGTGGTTATACATGGCATAAATGTGGATCAAGATTACCATTAACCAAATTATTACGGTAACCTAGTAACCCTTCTTTGTCCCTTACAAGCAAATTCAATAAGACCGGATCAGAGTGGAAGTTTGGATGGGCTCGAGTGAAAGGATCACATGGATCTGATTGGCCTTTAGCCCAGAGGTCTATATTCATGGCTCGAGCTTCGCAATGCATCTTCATCTATTGGTTGCTTCCAAGTAAACTTATTCCTGTAAGGCAGGCATTCTTTTGGCACTTGCACTCTAAATTGACCCTCGAAATTAGTTTGATCCTGAAACAGAAGTATTAGAAGGAAGAACACTCAAAGGAATGCAATGACTACTCGGAAACCAAATACCTTTGCCATTGACGTTGCAAAAGACCGAGAACCGGAGCGGAGATTAGAATTAGGAAGATTCTTGCCAACAAACAGAGCGAAATTGAAAAATTTTGCTCTATTTGCTGGCAAGAATCCGCCATAATTCGAATTCAAAAACTGCCTGGGCGCGATGGCAAGATCGTTGGCGCTCGATGGCGCGATAGCAAGGTCGATGGCGCGAGGGCAAGCTCGATCGATGGTGCTGAAGCTCGATGGCATAAGCTCGAAGGTGGGAAAACGAAAATCCTAGATATAATCATCAAATATTCAGGTCGTTAGGAAATAATGATTGCAGGGTTAGGTTCGGGGGTTAGGTTCGGAGGTTAGGTAGTTAGGTTAGGGGAGAGTGAAATTTAGGTATGGAGGGGGGAAGCTAGGTTCGGGATCCTACGTGGCGGCCCCCCTAATATATTCTTAGGAGGCCCTTATTTGACCTCAAAAAAACTCTAATGAGCAGCAATTATCCTAGACCATTGGCCGTCTAATCCGTGGACGGGCTATGTCTAGGGTCTCTCAGCAGTACCATATCATCAGAACAAATACCTTTTTTTGTTACGGGGCTTTGTCTCCATGTTGTGCTTTGTTTAGGCTTATGCCTTTTTGTTCTGTAGGGGGCTCATGCCCTCTTTTCTTTGTTTGGGTCCCATAACCCGATAGGGTTCTCGTGGACGATAAAAACTTATCTTTATCTTTATCTGTATCTTAATACCAGATCATTAAGTTCACATTGAAAAGTCTGAACGTGTGATTATCCCTTGCAAGATAAGATGTACTTGAGTTTATTATATGTGTAACTGTTGTCTCAATATTGCACAATTCGGTCGTTGGAAGATTCATTACGTATTTGCACATGCATATGCACTACACATAGTAAATAAATAGTTCAAAAGAAATAGAGGTTGTGCAAGCAAATGGCAACAAATAAATAGCTAAAAAGAGAGAGAGGATGTGCCAGCAAAGATATCTTTGATAATGGGCAAGAGCAAGGAGTGTGACAATCAAAATGGGTTTTAAAGCAAAATCAATTTCGATCCTCAATCAATTCAAATATGAACTAGTTAATAAGTTGCAAGAGTTAAGCAATGCACCCATGTTTTCAACATTTGAGGTGATGTTTGAGATGGATTTCCATCAATTCCATTCTTACATATTTTATACACAAAGTTCCATGTGTGTAGAATATTCCATTATGTATTTAAACATTGAAATTAGGCACAACTATTGTTGCACGAAATAAAACAATGCAAGAAATAGATGCAGAGGACATATGTTACATGATCAATAAGCTTCTTCCACCAATACAGGAACTCAAAAGGATCTTGGGAAGGTATCTTTAACTCCGGGCCTCTTTCGCACCATTTAGGCCTCTTTCACACCATTTAGGACTTAACACAAATTCCCCACGATGAATTTGAAAAAGAGAAATGTTCGCGGTGGCCTTGGCCGTCGCGATAAGTTCTTGTATGTATAAAAAAGCTAGGAAATTTTATTACAAAAGTTAGTCAATTTCATAGGGTGACGCATGTAGAATAATTGTATATGAATGACATAGAATTTTTAAAAATCAACATTATGAGGATCTTTTTTTTATGCCATGGCAATGCCAAACTTGGCTTTCAATACCATCTCATTTAGCTTAACAATTAAGACCTATAGTGCAAAATTGCAATAAAAAAGCAAAATGGCATACAAAAGGAGTATCATAGGCTACTCAACTATCATAGGCCACTCAATTGTATACAACTCAAATGTCTTAAATGGACAAAATCTCGAGATACTCTACTTACATAACATCATAACATCATACACAAAGGTGCCCCCTCCAACCCAAAACGAATGCCAACCCAAAACAAATAGTATCTCTACTTATATAGCATCATAACATCATACACAATGGTGCCCCCTCCCAACCCAAAACAAATAGTATAGTTAGAACTCCCATCAACATTTACAAGTCCCCACATGATGCCCATCATTGTTTACAGGTCCATACGATGGCCAGCAACGCTGAGCACCGTAACTAGTCATAACAGATGACTAACCACAAACATTAGGGCGGATTTGGGGTCTCAAAATGGCCCATATCTTGGATGCCAGAATTCCACGTCATGTTTCTTGCGACCAATGATGTTTGCGTATTTTTTTCCAAAGTCAGTATTAGTTGGCAAGTAGAAAGAGGAGCAGGCTTACTTGGCATCCACATGGCGAAATTTCATAGGACATGTGTGTGCATTCATTGCAACCACATTAATGGCGCGCATTTTTCGAAAATCGTATCGCGGACCAAAATAATGGCTACTTTTCCCGCCTACTGTGCACATGCCCACATGCACCAACCACCTTATCAAATTTTGGCACCAAGATTTCCATTGTTCACATTAAGCGCCCTTCGTGCATCCTCTCCCTTCGGCTCTTCATTTGGAATCTAAGTCTCCAATAGTGTGCACGTGTTTTTTTGGCGAGCATAGAGTTAAGCAACAACGGCAAGGCGATGTGTGCGAACAAGCAAGCGTCACGTTACATGCCATGTTTTTACTACCCAAATTTTCATTACGAAGTTTTTCCTACTTTTCAGCTCTTCCCATTCATCATTATTGCTCTCGCCATTCATTCTTACAATTCAACGTAACCGATAGATCGACGGATTGGAAGGATATCTATCCATAGGCTCGTGGGTGAGAATGCTATCCTTAACGAAGGGTGACTATGGAGTTACATCGCCGGAGCGACATTCATACACAATGAATAGGTAGAACTATAGGGTTCAAAATAAATGCTATGGATAGTATATTGCAAAAAAAAAGGGAAGGGAGGGGGGAAGGGATTTGAAGAGGAGGATATTTGCAAATTTGCACCCTCAATAATACATGGATCACACCATGCAAAAATGCATATGCACTTTGTAAATGTGTAGTGAGATTTCGCGTCATGTGATCCTTGCTTCTTTTTTCTTCCCTCTTCTTGATTTATATTCACTCACTGAATCAAATATTTTTCTTTGGGCTATATTTATCAGATGTCGGGGATTTGAGACTAGGGAAAAGCATTACTAGCATCGTTGTTGTCTAACATATGGACATAAGAGACATGGTTTTCCAAGATATACATTCAGGGCAATGGGCATCTAGTTTTACGTTGTAAAGTTGTGGGAGCCGAGCTTGAAAGTCGTCCCATGATCTCTTTTAAGCGAATTGTGCAAGCCTTATGAGAATGGTGTCCTTGCAATGAAGAAATGTTTGATAAGGCGTGCATCGGGGTTGTTGAAAAAATGAGTTACAAAATATTTGCTCCATTAGAGGTGTTTACTAATGCCACGACACAAAAGCTCCAAAGACATATTGTATAAAATGTCGCTTTCATGAGCCTTTGGATCAGTTAACTCAAAGTGTCACATATGGAAACATTGTTAGGTTTGATAAAATAACATAAAAATCTTATTTATTAAAGCTTTGGTTGTTGTTAAAGTGTTGGCTTATTGATTAAGTGTTTGTATTTTGCTTTGGGACCCTCTTTGAAAAAGTTTAGTTCATAAAACATAATATAACTTGGAATGATACATATTTTATATGCAAATGGGAGACTATTGATGAGGGACTTGGTGTTATTATCTATTGACAACAAACAAGAAAGTGGATCACACCATGCGAATTTAGTATATTCCAACCTTTTAGCTTATACAAAATTCGCTTGGTGTGATCTTTTTGGAAAAAGATGACTTCCTATAGTAAAATTACTTTGATTATCTTTTAATAAAAGAAATATATATGTGTCTTATTTGAAGTTAAGTGTGGATATGTGACGTGCTCATTTATTGATAAAGTGTTTGCTTTTTGAAAAGGGCTAATAACTTTATGTACTACAAGAAATTTATCGCGGCGGCCAAGGCCGCCGCAAACATTTCTCTTTACCAACTTGGTGTCAGTTCTAAATCCACCTATTATGGAGGGCATTTTAAGGTAAAATTTCTCAATTCAAACTGTAACGGAAAAGGATGTATTTGAAAAAACTTGAATGTTTGTTCATGACTTCATAAAAAAAAAATCATTTTCATAATGCTCTCAAATTGCATTGCTCGAAGGTGCTTTGTAAGTGTCATTTTGGATGCTTGATCGACAGGAATATTCCTCTTTAAGGTGAAATTTTTCGACTCAAACTGTAGCAGGAAAAGATGTAGTAAAAAAACGTAAATGTTCATTCTATGACCATTAAAAAACAATATTTTTTGCACTATGCTCTCAAACTGCAAAGTATCATTCTGGAACGGCTACCATTATGCCCAGCATCAAGGCAGGACTCTCTGGATAGAGGCAACACCCATTTATCCGACGCTCTACTTGATCAGACTGACCAAAACCTATGCAAAGCCTAACAAAATAGTAGCAAAGGAAAAGAGCTTACCCAAATCCGTTTACACTCGGCTGCAATCTCTATTATGGCGACTATAACATCAAAAAAAAGTAAGAGCACCACAAATCAACTTCCCAAATTTAGCAATCTTAATCCCTAGATGCCTAAAAACTTCCATAGCGAACTAATTGGAAGACCCGGCTAATTAAGCATTTATGCATCCTTGATGAAATAATACGCAAAGATAAAAACGCGACCAATGATTCCACATAAAAGCAAGTCTATAGCTTTTGAATATGAATGAAAAGAAGCATGCACCGTAATCTAAGAAACAGTATCATGGCATAAAACAAATAGCAGACACAACGATCCTTCTTTAGTGACAACGAAGTCCATCATGGTTTAACAAACCACATTTGTTATCTGCTGAGCATTATATGAAAAATCACATGAGCCATATCCTGCACTGATTTTCTGCTATTTCAAAGTATGTTCTGGATTTAGATGCATGGAATAAATCTTTTAAAATATATTTTGCCCTTCTTGTGCACAAGAAATGCTTCATTTGTCCTTGAATGAAATTTTGCCAAGATAAGAATATCTATAATAGCAAGGGGGTGTCTTTTCCGACAAAGAACATATTATTTAAACTCAACGTACATCTTATCAACGGCTTGACAAAAAAAGCAGCGCAGAAATCAGTAAAAACTTCATTCTAGCATTAAACAGTACTTTGAATGCCACATAGTTGTCTGTTTTGTGACCTTGTCTCCATGCTATGATCTGATGGAGTTTTCAAGGGTGTATCTACATCAGCAACATCCATTTCTTTCACAATTGTGCTCTGCTTTTCTTTAGGTGATGCATAGAATGATTCCAGCAATTGCTTGCTTATTAAATGCCCTCTTTCATTCTGTCTTCTTCTTGACATCCCCCTCTGCCTTGGAGTTGAAGAAACCTCACTTTCATCACAAACGGAGCTCCTCGCATCAGAATCATTTGCTAAAATATCCCCACTTGGAGTAATCTTATTCAATGTTTCCATCTTGTTAACCTTTTCTTTAAGAATTTCCAGCTCCATTTCAAGAATATACTTTTTCCCTTTTGATTTAAACAACAGATCTTCCAACATAGCAATAGCCTCGCGATCATGTAATTGTGACGCTCCCTGCTAAACGTACGGCGCCCGGCCGTACACTCGGCAGGAAATCCCCCATCCGGCTCAACAACCGCATGGGCCCTTCGTCTACCCCGCACTCTGAGGTGACTCTTAGTGCGGGAAGGGAACACGAAGGTGTCTTGCGCGCCCTTCCCCTATGGGCTCCTATAACAGCGGAAGCGATAACACGTCAGAACTAGCATCAACATATACAAATACTACCTCGAAGGTAGTGCATCACTCATCAACCAAGGCAAAGATGATAATCACGAACCATAAAACATGAGAGCTCCTACCCCGGCTCGGACTTCGTGGGAGGATGACCGGCCCGGCTAGGCCTCAAGATAAGCTGCACCGAGGAGTCATGGCAATGGGGCTGGCATAAAGGCTAATGGCTAGGGTTGACCACTCCATCCGCCCCTCTGTGCATACTTTGCAAATGGGCTAGATCGGGGCTCGACGGGGACTCTAGCCTTACGGATACATAATCCCATGGCATCACCCATCGGGACTACTCGAGTTGCATCTCCCCTGGTCCGATGAGGCGGGAAGGGTTGCATCTCCCCTTCCGGGATCTAGAGGTGCCATGGGCGGCTGAGAGAATCGTGGCGACACACGATTCGTACCCGTGAACCCCCAAAGCGAGAGCCAAGCCAACACTTGCGGCTCTCGAGGCAGTGGCAACACCATTGCCCTGGGAGGTGTCGGACCCATGCTCGGTCCACACGAAGTGACCGACCATAAGCCTAGCCCACTATGGGATCCCCGAAGCCCCACTTTCGGCAGGGGGATCCTCCCTCCACTTTCCCTCTAGCCCGTTATATGGTTTGAGTCATATCATAGCCTCAATAGCCTGGTGGGCTCCCATGCAAGCCGCAACTAATAGGAACTAAAGGGATCTACTCTAGGAGCATACTACATATGGCTCTAGGTCTCTACCCCCCTTCCCAATACAAGAGGAGCAAACATGATCAACCATCATCACATAATCATCACATCATGAGAATAATCATAAGAAGAACATCTTAACCTAATCATACAACTAACTAATGGTTAGGGTTCCTTGATTAGGGTTCAAGATGTTGAATATGGGTTCTAGGATGGCTCTACTCTAGATACAAGATACTAGCACATCTGGAATGCTAATTCCAGATGAGCTATCACAACTACTATCCTACATACCTGCTCCTGAAGCTCTCCCTCCAGATCCGTGTGCCTCCATGGTCTCCGACTCACGAGATGCCGCTCCTACTCCAAGAACGAGTCTACCCTGCTGGGGCTGCTGCACCAGTCTATGCCACAGCAAACGATGTTCGAAACGAGGTTTCGAACGAGTAGGTGAGTCTCTGGGTGCTAGGGCTGGAAAGAGGTCTAGGTTTAGGGTTTATGCCTATATAAGTTAGGTCCACCTAGGATGCCACGTGGCACCAATCGGGTGAGTCTTGTGTGGCGGTGCCCCAATAGGTTAAGGCCATGTGGATAATGGCTTAACCTATGGTTGGCTAAGTTATGAGAATAACTTAGCCCATGCCCCCTAGTGCCACAACCTATGGTATACAAGGCTATGAAGATAGACTTGTATAGTGGCGGATCGAGAATATACGTATTTATGGCGTATATGTTCGACCGATCACATTCTCCCCCTTAGGACAATCTTTGTCCCTCGGCATTGCGCTAAGGTGACGATCCTACCTTATGCTGCGGCACAAGCAACAACATGTCATAACCTTTAGTTTATTATAGTAATCAAGTTTTATTAGTTCAAGTCAAAAAATTTAGGCTATATTTGTACTTATACAAAATTATATAGCCTTAACACTGCGGTTATTTCTTACGATAATTCAAAACATTATTGTAAGAGTTATTAGGGTTCATAATCTAAATTATGGCTCCCCTATCTTCTAATGTCGCTCCTCGTTGAAGTCCACCTTCTACTTGCACGCAAAGGAGCACATTACGTTAGTTTAGTTAATAATTTGTGGTTTTAGGGGACCACCCCCCTTACCTCCTTGAGCCGAACTACTGACTCAAGGTTGTCCTACTACCTTGCCCAAGATCATGGCCCTTTCGGATTTGAGCTTAAGGATCATTTAAGATGCTCCCATCATCGCCCATGATCGAGTGCTACATTGTACTCGGTTACCCGGTGCCGAGTACCCCTAGTGCATCATGCCCCACGGGTTTGAAGCTGGGGGGCGTCTCCATCCGATCCCATCATCGGCGATGATCACTTTAACCTTCACCATGACCCTCCTACGGCCAGGTGTGCGTACCCCGCATCGTGGCATAGAGATCATCCGATCGATGTCCCATCATCGCCCACCATGCCTCATTCCTCACTCACATGACCCTAATGGTCATGTGCACCTCTTGGTGCGTGTGGCCTAGAGAATGCCCTAAAGGCGTATCCCATCATCGCCCACACGATCCAAGGTTCTGGCACATGCACCCTATTAACTAGAATGCATGCGCCCGGGCTTAAAACTAACTAACAACATACTAGCTAACCACGGCAAGTCGGGGTCGACCAAATTAGGAGGCGACTTCGCCGATCAAACTCCTTCATAAACTCACGGGTATTGCTTCTCCAAATCTTGCTTCAATACCCATGTCGCATCTTCCACGGGCAAGTGCTTCCACTTAACCAAATATTGGGGCCGAGACCTCCTAGTCTTCTTGAATGACTTATCAAGAAGTAATTCGGGCACTATTTCTACTTGCTCCTCCGTCATTTCCAACAAGGTTGGAGTATCCAAAACCTCCTCAGGGTTAGGATTGTGCCTTTTTAATAAACTTACGTGGAAGACCTTGTGAACTTTGAGATGGTAGGAAGATCCAACTTGTAGGCTTGAGAGCCCACTCTCCAAAATCTTGAGCGGACCAGCCCACCTAGGGGCAAGCTTCTTACAACTCCCAATCCGAAGCTTGGCTTGCTTCACCTTGATCTTCAACCAAGCGCTATCGCCTACCTTGAACTCTCTTACGGGTCCAGTAGTTTGTCGGCTACACTCTTACGCCCGACTTCTTGCTGCCAATAAGTAACCCCTTACTTCTTCCACTAGGCTGGCTGCATATCCCCTAACATCTTTGGGATACTTCTACCTTGGACCGTGAGTTGTGCCGGTATATCAGGGGTTAAGCAGCGGTACCGTAATTTACCATGAAAGGAGACATCCGAGATGACTCTGCTTGGCTTGTTGTGGCGAATTCCACCAAGTGGATGTACTCATCCCACTTGAATTTGCTTGTTCCACACATAGCTTGAAGCATGTCTTCAATGATCCGATTCGTCCTCTCCGTCGGCCATCTGTTTGGGGATGATATGCCGTGCTCATGGAGAGCTTCGATGCGAATGGTCTTTGAAGAGGTCCTGCCGGAAGGCACTCATAAACTTGGAATCCCTATCGGATATTATCTCCCGAGGCATGCCATGGAGTCTGAAAATCTCCCTTACGAATAACTTGGCGTTATCTAATGCGGTGTCGGTAGTCTTGCGGGGCACAAAATGTGCCATCTTAGATAACTTATCTCGACAACCATCAATGCATCCTTGCCTCGAAGAGTTCTAGGGAGACTGTGATGAAATCCATGCTTATGACCTCCCACTTTGCATTTGGCACCCCAATGGCTCAAGAGCACACGGAATCTGGTTGCTCGCTTTGGTCTGCCCGACATAAGCGGCAATCCGAATATATGCAGCTATCGCCTCTTCATTCTGGCCGAAGTAGCTACTTGAATCTTGAAATAAGTCTTCATGAAGCCGGCATGCCACGCTATTGGGCTGTTATGTGTGTCATGAAGAATTAGCTTCCTTACCCACGATGATTCGGGCACACACAACTTATGCTTGTGATACAACAGGTTGCCTTCCTTCTTATAATGCTTGAAGGCTTCCGGCTCCTTATACATTACGGCTTCCTTGGAAAGACATTCCCATACCTCCTTGAAGTCCACATCGTTGGCAAGGACTCCTCAATCTTCTTGCCAAACTCACTTTCGAAAGAGTGGAAATCGCATTACAATCGTCCTTGTCTGAAATGGTCTCATGGAGAGGGCATCTGCTACAACATTAAGCTTACCGGGCTTATATATAATATCAAAATCATACTCCTCAAGGAATTCCATCCACCTCCTTTGCCTTAAGTTGAGGGGTGGTGGGTGAAAAAAGATCTTGAAGGCTACGGTGATCGATTATTCAAGCTGAAACTTCCTTCCAGATAATGCCTCCATATCCTCAATGCCACGACAATGGCTAGCAGCTCGATCATGGGTTGGGTAGCGTTGCTTTCGGCGTCGTTCATCTTCTTAAAGTCGTGGCGACTACCCTTCCTTCTTGCATCAAGGCTGCCCCCTGTTGCTATCTTGCTTGCATCACATTTGCTACCAACTTATCTTTACTCGGATCCGGAAGAACAACAAGCGGTGCTGTTGTTAAACCTCTTTAAGCTTCTCAAAGAAGCTTGGACTTTCTCTAACCAATGGCTAGTCAATCCTTAATCTTCTTGGCCTTGGTGAGGTCCGGCGGAGGGGGCCCACTTAGCAAAGTCCTTCACGAACTTTACGTAATATCCGCCAACCCGAGAAAGCTTCTTACTTCGCCACATTCCTTGGAGCTGGCCAATCAACTATTGCCTCAATCTTAGATGGATGTGGAGATTCCCTCGGATGTTACTACATGCCCCAAATACTCCACTTTCGGACTGTTGCAAAGTGGCACTTAGAGAGCTTCCCATACAACCGATGGCGTCTCAACTTCTCCAACACTTTCGAGATGTCGACAATGCTCCTCAAGGGACTTTTTGTAGATTAGGATGTCGTCGAAGAAGACAATAACAAACTCATCCAAGAAGTCTCACGAAGATGTCGTTCATAAGGCGCATAAACGTTCTTTGGAGCATTCGATAGTCCAAAGGGCATTCTTGTAAACTCAAAGTGACCATACCGCGTTAAAGCGGTCTTATGGATATCCTCTTCTTTTATTCTTATCGATGGTATCGACCTCAAATCAATTTTAGAGAATACCTTTGCTCCTTGTAACTGGTCCATTAGATCATCGCCCTTGGCAATGCATACTTGTTCTTTATAAATGCGCTTATTAAGGTGGCGATAGTCTATGCACACATTCTTAAGCTCCCATCTTTCTTCTTCACAAAGAGTATAGGTGCTCAAAGGAGACACACTTGCTCTTATAAATCCAAGCTCGAGCAATTCTGAAGGCGTTTCTTGAGCTCAATCAGTGCTGGGGTGCTCATTCTATATGGCGCCTTCTTGGTAGGCTTCAGATCCGAGCCAATGTGATCTCACATTCCACACCCTATAAGGTGGCGGCTGCGGATTTCATCGAAATACATCCTTGAACTCTGAAATAAGCCTTGCTATCTGCACGGGCAAATGATTCCCCTTTGGGTCATTTCCCTCACCTTTGCCTGGCTCAAAGCGCTTCCATCCTCAAGATGTAGTCCACCTTATTCTTTTCTATACTCTTCCTTAGCTGCTTCAAAGAAATACCTTTGCATGGGAGAATCTAGCTTCTTACCTTTCACTATCAATTTCTTTGCCATCTCGGTGCCGTCATGGTGACTTCATTCGGTCGCAATCAATCATGGCTTTGGCTGGCTTCAAAAATTCCATCCCCACTATCGGATCATATCTTCCGATGTCCATGACTTACGCTCCCCATCGGCCACTTAGCCCCACTAAGGTCTATGTCAAAGGTGATCCTCCTCCCCTTAGTTTGCCGAATGGCGCTTGCGTTTTGCCATAGCTCTTGGCCTTGGCTTAGACTTCAATACCTTGTTCTTCATTAGAGCGACCAATCTAGGAGATGCAAAATTATGAGAGCTACGTATCTATAGAGGACTACATAAGGATTACTATCTATGATCCCATCCGCCGCGATGACAGTCGAGTGATTCTCTATATCACCTGTCTCAATGTTTGCACATATGTGGCACTCACCATCTATGAAGTCCTGGCCCTCCTGCTGGTCGTCGTCCTCGTCCACTTACGTTTGGGAGTTCCAATCCAAGAGTTACGCCAAATTTGCATGATGAATGGACAATCATGTGTTCGGTGCCGGGCTGGAAGCACACGAAGCATAACTTTTTCTCAATGCATTCTGTCTCTCTTTTCCTTGACAACCTGTCTAGGAGACACTTAAGAGCCTTTGATGCATTACGTGGCTTACGGTCCCCAAAAGCTTTGTTCGACCCTTACCTTCTGCTGACTCCACGATGGTGTAGCTGGCGATTGCTTACCACGATATTGCCCACGATCTTGTTGAGCTCTTACCCCTGAAGGTTATTTGTTTCTCTGCTTTGGAGTTCTTTGGTGCCTCTTCAAACTTATAGCTTTATCTTGGCTGTGCAAGCTGACTTGGGTTGATTGCTCTAACAAGCCTCTTGATATTGCTGTTCAACCCCTCAATGTAAGTATCCACGGCTTGCCTCTCACGAGACTCGAGGGAACATGCGGCTGAGCCTCATAAATTCTTGGTATACTTAGCCAGCGATAAGCTACCCGATTCAACTTTGTAAAGCTGGCTGAATACGTCTACTAGTATGAGACCTTGGCACATAGTGCTTCGGCGGAAAGCCTTCTTTGAAGGTCTTAAACACCGCAATTGTTCCTCTTGACTTGTTGGATTTAGCATATCCCTTCCACCCGGATCCTTGCCGGTCCAATAAGGTTATTTTGTAGCAACTTTCCCTATGTCCTTGTCTTTTCATACCGTATGAGTTGCCAAATTCTTCCATTTCATCAAGCCATGCTTCAGACCTCCATGCACGATCTGTCTTTCCCACGAACCGGCCGAGCTTCCTTGTCTTCCATACATTGCTCATAGCACTATCCACCTTTTCGATAGTCATCTGTCTTTCTTGCTCTTTTCCTTGCTTTAGGTGTGACCGACATTTGCCGGGCGAGGCTATCCTCACTTGGAAGAGCTATCGATGAGTTGGAGCTAGATGATGATGGACTCACTGGTTCTCCTCTTCCTTCTCCTATCCCGGCGTTCCCCTGGTTGCCCTCCCCTTCCTTCTTTGAGGGACTTCGTCACCACGGGAAAACAAGGTGGAGGTGGAGGACCATCTTCTGTGCATTCATGAGAGGTGTCGCCCAGTTGATGAGATGTTGCATTTGGTTCCTCATACGCACCAACCTTGCGTTGACCGCCTCACGGTGACATATCCTGCTCAAAATCTTCTTGTTCCACGCCAAACAAGTTCCTTGGTACCCAATTGCGTGGTCGGGTCTTTGGTCTTGAGATCCACGCACTTGAGTTCCTTCTTTGCAAGGATTGATCATCAATACATTTTATTTGGGTTAGATGTTGATCAATTTTACTTGCAATTGAATTATCTTTAGTTATAAGAAATCATACAAAGCCTTACATTGACAAAAGCGGTTAATAGTCATTAATACATAAGGATTACATGATAAGGTAGATATATCTTAGCATAATGGGTACCACGAAACATTTAGCACAAAACTTAAGAAAATTTCACAATTATTGGTGGCCTCTGGCTTTGAAGAAGTTCTTGACATCCCGAATCGGAGGCCTTTGCCGAGGTTGCGCAAGATGTTCCTCGTCGATCTTCCTTCAAGTGCTTTCGGGCCATCTCCGGTTCGGAAGTTCCGGTCTTTATTCTTTGCTACCCTTTGAAAGTGTTCGTCCCCTAAGGTGCCCTCTCGCAAAGTCGAGGCAATGGCCTTGGCGCCTGTTGAAAAGAATGATGTGATCGGCATGGGCGTATATCTTGAGTCTTTGCCCGGCCCGAGTGCTATGAGAAGTGCCACAGTTCTTCCCCTTGGGCTGAACTCCTTGTGGAAGACTATCATTTGCCCTTGGGCGAGGGTGGAAGATAGTAGCGAAGTGCCGTGCCCTTCCCTCGCCTCGCGATCCGATTGCCCTTCCTCGATTTTGCTTCACCGTAGGCATCCACCGCCATCGGTCTTCATGATCCCTCCACATCTTTGGTTGCATTGTCCAAGTTGATCTTCTTTGGACCCTTCCCTCATGCTCTGGCTCGAGGCCAGTGCTTGAGCTTGGGCCCTTCCACGGTTTTGTAGAGTGTGCTCTGTATCTGCTGGAACTCCTCCTCACGAGATGATAGGTTCTGCTTTGTCGATAGATCTCCCTTATCTGCCGATAGGCTGCTATGTCAGACATTGTCTCCCCAAAGCATAAGAGTGTCTCTCATGACTCCCTTGGAATCTCTGGTATGAGTAGTCGATGAGGTGCATTGCTCTTCAGGTGTGCTATCATGCCCAAGAGCTCGTCGATTCGAAGACCACATTCTCGACGATGGGACAAGTTGAGGATGTCATTCGCAAAATGTACTCCTCCCGTCGATGACTATCGGTGACAAAGGCTGTGATGCCGGCCCGGTGGGTGATTGGTGGCTGTTTCACGTCGTCGTCATGCCTCAACGCATACCTCTGCATTCTTGTTGCCTCCCTGCTCTCCCATTGCGGGTTACGCTCCCCTAATTTGCTCGTAGTCTTCATGGATCTGTAGAGATGGTTCCCCTGACGTCGTGCCATAGTATTCGTAGGGGCGGAGGACTCTACATTGAGGATTTGATCCACGGGCCCCTCACGGGTATCAAGTGGCGCTAAGTCTAAGGGCTGAATAGAGGGTTCCCCTACTTTGTTGATTGACTTATAGTGCATGAAGAGGGCAAGGGCATGCGATTTGAAAGGTACCTATGCCTATTATGTCTGCAGGTCATGTAATCGGGCATGGTCCTAGTCCTATCCCATAGCTGCTTCTTGCCTTTGGATCCTGCCAACTCTCGACCTAAGGCTTGGGTAAGTGTCTCAAGAGAAACCCAATTCCCTCCCCTAGGAGGCAGTCTAACTTCCCAAGGCAAGACCTGCTGGTCATATTGGCACATAATGTCCGTGTAGTAGGGTGTTCTAGTCAAGGTTGCATGAAGATCAAACAAGTGATCAAACACAGAGAAGGCTTGATCTACAGGAAGCTGATGGATATGGCTTGCAGCATTGTACCATCTCTCGAAGTTGCTGGGCGCCATTGAGCAGGCAAGGGTGTAGAAAATGGCTTGCAAGGATCAGTGGAGGTTCAGAAAATCGCCTAAGGGGCTGGGAGCAGTTCTGTAGAAGGAAAAATGGCAAATGGGACCTATTTTTATAGACTATGGGTGACCTCGAGGTTCGTGCAAAAAGGTACCTACCTAAGACGACCTTGGTTCTATGGCTCTAGATGTCCAAATGAACTACCATGAAGTGCAAACTTAAGCAAAACAAAGCAAGAAACACTACATGGCAATTTGTTGGATCAAATTTGGCTAATTTGGGCCAAAGATGGGCTGACCCGGGTGAATCCGCGCGGATGGCCTCCGCGTCGCGGACGCAGACGCGTTTGGCGCGGTCTCACCCGGTTGGCCTGTTTTGGGCCAATTTTTGGTCATTTCTGGGAATTTAAAGATGCTAATATGGCTAATTGGGCCAATTCTAACCTAACTAGCAACTTATTTTGAGCAAAACTGACATCTAAAAGCATGATTTTGGGCCCAGTCGGGTGAATCCGCGCGAAACGCGCCCGCGTCGGGGACGCAGAGGCCTTAGGCGCGGTCTCACCCGGTTGGCCCGATTTTCAGCATTTTTTATGATTTTTTTTTTTGCCAAAATTTTGTTGTAGTCATGATTTCTAGGGTGTTTCTAGACATGCTATGAAGAATTCTACCACAATTGGGTTCTATTTCCTATATTTCAAGCATACATATATTTCAAGCATACAACATTTTTCTAATTTACAGAGGGAAACTAACTTTTATATTAATATGTAGCATAATAACAGGGGGTCTTCTTTGTGTTTTTGTACGCTTTTCACAAAGGTTTTCCTAAGATTTCATGGCGTATTCGAATGGACGTACTAATGCGTACATCTAGAGTGCACCATTTCTTAGTCGTTGGTTTAGTTTTTTTTTTTCAATGGTCTAACATCCAAGGGCTCACAATAAAAGCCCTCTTTTTATTTTAGGGCTCAACATGCAAGCCTCGTGGATAGCATTTTAGGGCACGAAAATATGCTAGCAAGAAGAGAATACAGTCTGCTTTAATGCAAGAAAGGCAATTGACGGAATGAGTACTCCAGCGTTCAGTAGGATCCGGCAGCATACTTTCAAGTCTTGGTGAGGGTTGGAGCGGCCATTGGTTTTGTTGAAGAGGAGAAATCATGTGGTTGTAAACATCCTTTTTTTGTTTGCTTGCTTTTCCTTTCCCCCTTCATCAATAAATCGAATCCCACACGACGAATTGCACGATGGATGCAATTTTTCAAGTTTGTAGGTCATTTTGAGTGGCGCCATAGCTGAAGATGGACGAGGCAGCGGGATACCTAATACACCATGGCCACCGGACTTGGCTGCTTCATGGATCCGCCATCACCATCGGCCGCGCTATTATTACAACCGTCTCTGTTGCCGACTCACATGCGGGTTCAAGAATTTTTTCCATCCCTAAAATGCGGCCGTTAAATCTCCTTTGGTTTTAATTCAACCCGGATCAAAGCATCAAACCATTTTTCACGGATCAAAAATGGTTTTCACAAGATCAAAACCTCAAAGCGGGGTTTTTGGCCGATTTGGGCAGTTCGATGGAGCAATTTAACCAAGAAGAAAAAACGGAGGAAGACCAAGGAAGGTTAGATTTCAATGCGGCTTGAAGCCACACCCATGCCTAGGCGCCTCTGGAAGAACAATGCCTTCTCCGACTCACCATACACTCTCTGTTTTTAACCCCCAAACATGCAGGTTTTCCTGAGTCTCCTGCTCAATTGAAAAAGATTGAGCCTGACAAGATTCAACCAAGGAGATTAATTGCACTTGAATCCACAGCTGAAGATAGTGAAACGTTTTGTGATCTTCAGCGACACGCTTGATCAGAATGACACCATGGCCATCCATCACACAGATAGTTCCTTCCATGGTTAGAAGCCAGCCTGCACGGGAAATGCAAAAAGTCACATTGGCACCTACTCCTCCAATGCCTCCTTAGGAAATCTGCTGATAGAAATGTACTGCAAATGTGGCTATTGTAAGGATGGTTCTGCAGTTTTTGAAAAAATTATTGGACGGAATGTGTTTTCTTGGAATCGATGATTGCGAGGCTATGTTAGACAGAATTTAAATTGGGAGGCTCTTCAACATTTTTATGAAATGCAACAAGAAGACTTGGAGCCAGATAAGTTCGCCTACACCACAGTTCTTACTGGATGTGGTAGACCAGAGTTAATAAATCAAGGAATGAGAGTGGATGCACAAATTGTGGAGAGTCGGTTTATATCGGATTTGGAGGTTCTTAATTCATTAGTTAATATGTATGGGAAGTGCAACAGGTTGTTAGAAGCTAGAAATGTTTTTGACATCATACAAGAGAGGAACCAAATATCATGCAAACAAAGCATGTGGGATGTTCTATTTTAGACTTGGTGCATTGAGGCATCTGAAATATGGTTCCAGGCCTCTGAGATCTGCTCAATGTAGGGAAGGTCGATCCAAATTGTTACCATCCAATCCACATAAGAGATCCATTCGTCGTTGCGATGTCGCTGCTGTTGTTGTTGCCTGTGTGGATGGACTCTTTTACCTTGGTTTCCTCAAAGTCCTACTACAGCAAAGATTTCTATGAGATATGTTTTTTCACATTCTAAGAATTTATATATATGGTGTTTGAACTTGTAATAGTGCTGAATGAATATTTCTCCATTTCTCAATCTTAGGTGGAAGATTTTCTTATTTTCTTTCTGCTTTAGTTAGGGCATGGATAGCGCAGAGGTTCCCTTCCTCGAAGAGCTGGACCAGCTCTGCTTCGGAAGCCTCTTGCAGGGCCCGGGTCATTAGAGGGGTAACCCTATAATCGGTCCGGAACTGCTGCAACACCTCTCTAAGGAGACGCTCGAAGGGCGCCTTCCTTATCAGGAGATTCGTGCACATCTGGAAGTGCCGAATCTCCCTAAACACCCGGGCGTATGTGCTGTTCGGCCCGTGGTGAACCCTCTTGGGTTTTTCCGGCCTAGGTGGGGGTGGCTTGGGCTGGTTCTTCTTCGGCCTGCCGCCCTCCACGACGCGCTGCACCTCTTGGCGGCAGTACCACTCATTGTACCTCGTCCAACGACGAAGGTACTCTTGTATCACCACCATCTTCCGCTTAAACTTCGCGGTCTCTTTGGGCCTTGAATGCCCCGCTCCCCTACCTTTTGCTTCTTCACCACCTTAGGTGGTTCCGGCCACTTGGGGTAGGGTGGCCTAGCGTCGGGGTCCTGCTGCCCCTCCTCCTCCTCTTCCTCCACTTGTGGCTCCTCCTCCGGCCGGGGCTCTTCAATAACGACGGTCCGGCGAGGCCCGTCGTTCCTTCTCTTAAATGCGCCTTTCTTGCTCCCTCGGCTCCCTTTCCCGCTCCAGCTTCTTTTCGTGACCCCTCTCCTCTGGCCACTCGCGACTTTTTCCTTCCCCTTCTTTTTGGGCTTTGAAGGGCCCGCTTCTTGATGCGGTGGTGGTCTTTGCTCCTCCACTGTTCTTCAACTGTTCCTCCACCTCGGTGTGCGAGGGGCAGAAGTGGTAGCGACTTCGTCCGTTCTTTGTGTTTCTGCAGGCGAGGGGCTGCTCTTTGGGGCTGCTCTCGGCATCGTGAAGCTCTGGTCGCCTGCTGGCGCTTGCCGCTTGAGGGCAATTCCTCGCCTCCGGGCTTGGTAGAAGGTGCTCGGGAACTTTCTTCACGTCTTGACCATTTGCTACTGCGCCATAGAGAGGGTGGGGCGCTCGCCAAACTTCCTAGCTGTTTGTTTGGTGCGTGCCATATCTTGTGGTTCAGGAAATGGGTGACGTAAGGCTGAGCAAGAGAGAGGTGAAGGTGAAGGGTTGGAGAGAGAGAATGAGGTGTCAGATATTTAAAAAGGAGGGTCCCTGGGAATATTCTCCTACCATAATTACCCCTATTTATTAGCCCCCCCTTACTAATTACATCATATTTAGCAATTATTTAACTATTAATGTATAAATTAAACCTATATTAATTAATATTATACCTTAAATTTTCGAATTTTTCTAATGGTTTGAAGTGCTAATTATGAATTTGCGCCATTTTTCACCTGGGTCTCCGATTGGCATGATTCTTCGACCCATTTTAGGTGAAATTTGATGCAGATGCATAATTTTCACTCCAAATTTACTAGAAGATGAGTTTGACTCACTCAACTTTCGTCTAACACTTAACCTAAGTCCTGACCCACTACCTAGGAGAAATTTTTTTTTCCCATTTTCGCGGTTCCATGGTGGAAATGTTTATTTCACACCCCTATAGGCCTGTTAGACTACTTCATGGTTATGGTGGGGTGCTAGTTCTTGGTCAACCAAGAACATCGCTCTCGATACCATTGTGACGCTCTCGCTAAACGTGACGGGCCCGTACCGTACACTTTCGGCAGAAATCCCCATCCGACTCAATAACCGCATGGGCCTTCGTCTACCCGCACTCTGAGGTGACTCTTAGTGCGGGAAGGGAACACGAAGGTGTCTTGCGCGCCCTTCCCCTATGGGCTCCTATAACAGCGGAAGCGATAACACGTCAGAACTAGCATCAACATATACAAATACTACCTCGAAGGGTAGTGCATCACTCATAAACCAAGGCAAAGATGATAATCACGAACCATAAAACATGAGAGCTCCTACCCCGCTCGGACTTGCACTTTCGTAAGGAGGATGACCGGCCGGGCTAGGCCTCAAGATAGAGCGTAGAGCCAGGAGTCATGGCAATGGCGAGGGGCTGGCATAGAACAATGGCTAGGGTTGACCACTCCATCCGCCCCTCTGTGCATACTTTGCAAATGGGCTAGATCAGGCTCTGACAGGACTCTAGCCTTCCGGATACGCAATCCCATGGCATCACCCATCGGGACTACTCCGGTGTTGCATCTCCCTCGGGTCCGATGAGGCAGGAAGGGTTGCATCTCCCCCTCCCGGGATCTAGAGGTGCGTGGGCGGCTAGAGAATCGTGGCGACACACGCATGCGCACCGAGTGAACCCCCAAAACGAGAGCCAAGCCAACACTTGCGGCTCTCGAGGAAGTGGCAACACCATTGCCCGGGAGGTGTCGGACCCATGCTCGGCCCACACGAAGTGACCGACCATAAGCCTAGCCCACTATGGGATCCCCCGAAGCCCCCACTCGGCAGGGATCCTCCCTCCACTTTCCCTCTAGCCCCGTTATATGGTGTTGAGTCATATCATAGCCTCAATAGCCTGGTGGGCTCCTATGCACAGGCCGCAACTAATAGGAACTAAGGGATCTACTCTAGGAGCATACTACATATGGCTCTAGGTCTCTACCCCCCTTTCCAATACAAGAGGAGCAAACATGATCAACCATCATCACATAATCATCACATCATGAGAATAATCATAAGAAGAACATCTTAACCTAATCATACAACTAACTAATGGTTAGGGTTCCTTGATTAGGGTTCAAGATGTTGAATATGGGTTCTAGGATGGCTCTACTCTAGATACAAGATACTAGCACATCTGGAATGCTAATTCGGATGAGCTATCACAACTACTATCCTACATACCTGCTCCTGAAGCTCTCCCTCGGATCCAGGTGTGCCTCCATGGTCTCGGAGCTCACGAGATGCCGCTCCTACTCCAAGAACGAGTCTACCTTTGGGCCGCTTTGCACCAGTCTATGCCACAGCAAACGATGTTCGAAACGAGGTTTCGAACGAGTAGGTGAGTCTCTGGGTGCTAGGGCTGGAAAGAGGTCTAGGGTTAGGGTTTATGCCTATATAAGTTAGGTCCACCTAGGATGCCACGTGGCACCAATCGGGTGAGTCCTGTGTGGCGGTGCCCCAATAGGTTAAGGCCACGTGGATAATGGCTTAACCTATGGTTGGCTAAGTTATGAGAATAACTTAGCCCATGCCCCCTAGTGCCACAACCTATGGTATACAAGGCTATGAAGATAGACTTGTATACTGACGGATCCAGGAATATACGTATTTATGACGTATATTCCCCTGGACCGTCACAGTAATTCCAAGAGATTTTTCTCTCTGCAATCCAGATAGAATAACCTTAGAAATAAATAAAGCCAAACATCTGCTGAATCGTTCCCTGTTTCATGATTTAGGTTTATGCCCTATCAAGGCTCTTCATGAAATGATTGCAAACTTGATTTTTCTTCTTAACCACAAGCCAGAAATTTGAGTAGTTTAAGAAAACTTTAAAAAGCTCCATACTTAACTCACTATCGTATCAGCTCTGGCCCCTTCTTCAGCTCACTGCCTTTCTAGATAATGATAATTGCAACTGAGCAAGCTACAGATGGCCAAGTGCAATACCAAGTTCACTGAAGGAAAATACAACTCAACTGAGTACAAAGCTGGAAGGAATACCCTATTATCCTGGGAAGAATTCTACAGCGAAATTTTGGGCAACACGATGGCCGGAATTCTACAGTGGCATTTTGGGCAACAGTGCGGTGGAGTTCTGGGCAACAGAGCGGCCTCCATTTGCGGAGCAGACCAATTTTAGGGAGCTTGGTAGAATTAGGTTATCTGCTCTGCTCTGGGAATCAACCAAAGGGCACTGTACCTGCTCTAAGCGAACTGATGGGCTCTGCTATGGGAATCAACCAAGCCTCTGTTTTGGGGCTTGTGAGCCATAAACATATGTGGCCAAAAAGCAAGCATGATAAGCTTCTGCAAATCCCATAATTGGTACAAATGAATAAAGCTCCAAGGATTGACAAAGGCGTAAGAAAAAATGTCTAAGCTCTTCAGAAACTACAGCCTAGTAATTTTGAACACAGATTTGGTGAGGAACCTGCCGTCAATTGCATGCAATGGCTGGCAGATTTAGAACTGCAATGCATGAGCCCAGTAGAATTCCATCTCCAGCCATGTCCACATTGGCGAGAATGTGCTTATGTTGATCCTGCAAACAATTTGAACAAATAAAGCTACTGCGCCACATTTTCGGTGTAGTCTGGGTGAGCTCTCCAACAATTTTTTGCCCTGAACACAACTTATCGCCCGTAACTTTGTGCCTGACCATCTCGCTGTACCTTGTAGCTTAGATTCATCACCTTATAGCTTAGATCCAGAGAGCTAGGAGGCGCCGAAAGAAAGACGGATCTGCCATAGCCAGAGCAGAGCAAGGAATCAAAGACCCAGGAATTGCTTGCAAAGCAAGAACGAAAAAGAGGAAACCTGAGCAGGGCAGGATTGCTTGCTCTGCAGGGTTGCACGGCAAGAGAAAGGGACGTCAGTTTTTTTTTAATTTTCATTTATTTATTTTTTTTAAAAACACGTGTTGTGCTCACGCGTTTTCCAGAGATGAAAATATTACAATCAAACAAAAAAAGGAATCAGATCGAAATCCGATTGCAATGGTAGTAATGATGACGTCACGCAGTCACATCTTTTAATTTTTTTTTAACTATATTTTTAAAGTACACGTGGTGCTCTCAGGTTTTTTGCTTTGAGACGGAAATATTCCATCAAAGAACAAATGAATCTGCTTTATATATGTTTAGACTACTAGAGTTGGTAAAGTATTTTAGATGCAAATAGGATGCTTGATGTGATCCTTCTTAAAAAAAGATATGCTCTTTGAAAAGGACTAATAACTTTATGCACTTAGGGTGGTAAAGCATTAAATGAGAAGGGGTACTTGTGTTTAATTTTAATTTGACAACAAATAAGAAAGTGGATCACACGATGCGAATTTAGGGTGAAATCACACTTATGGACACCCAAGTTTTATAAAACATCTCCACCAATCAAATTTCAAGCATTATGTTTCTTGGGCGCACCCCTTATCACACTGGGGGTGCCCAAAACACATTAATTCCTGGGCATGCCTCAAAATCCTGGGCGGGGGCTACCCCCTGCCCAAGTTCTTGGCCACTGCCAGCTCATTGCCACGTTGCACAAAATCATCGATCAGACAGAAATTAGGGTTCTTGAGGAAACCCGGATTGATCCTTCTACACGATTTCAAGACCGGATTTGTTCATTGTGATGCCGAAACAGTGAAAACACTTGCAATCATGCTGGAGGAGAGAAAATCGAACTGAAATCGAAGAAAACTAGGACGATTCGTAACCAGTTTTGATTTAGGGCGATTTAGAAACATGATTTCAGAAATTTTTAGGGGAATCTGATGCCAATATGTAGCATAATAACAGGGGGTTCCAGGGGGATTTGATATAGATATAATTCTTGAAACCATAGACCATATCCCCAAAACAATTCAATGGGTTATTATAAAAAAAAACATAGATTTAAGATAAAAAATAGTCACATTAGCTCACTGGTTAGATTGGTTAAAGTAGTCGTATTAGGACATTGAGTTATTTTGGTAGAGGTTCGAATCCCCGTATTTCATATTCTAAAAGCTTAAGCCAAACCGTATAGAGGCTCGATATACCATCAAAACCTTAGGCAAACTCGTATTCATCTTAAAATCATAGGCGTCCCCAATCATAATTGAGCATAATCGAAACGAGAGGTGTCAAGAAGCTCCAACATACAGTCTGGGCCATAGGATTGACAGATCCGACGACTGTGGTAGTCCAAGGTGCACCTCGTTTAGAAGCAGTTTGAGTCTAATCGTGACAAATCTGGAGCAAAAATAGCTTCATCCAGGTATATCTGCCGATTTTTTGCTGCCCTCGTTCTGATAGGGTGAAGAGATTTTGGGTGCAGATGTGATAGAAAAATCCTGGGCTTCCACAGCCCCCGCCCAAGACAGAAAAAAACCTTTCTTGGGCGTCCACTAGTGTGATTTCGCCCTTAGTGTGTTCCATTTTTGTTGCATATGTACTATTCGCTTGGTGTGATCCTTCTTGAAAAATAATATGCTCTTTGAAAAGGGATAATGACTTATGTACTTAAGAGTGGTAAAGCATTTTAGATACAAATAGGAATGAGTACTTGTATTTAATTTTAATTTGACAACAAATAAGAAAGTGGATCACACCATGCGAATTTAGTGTGTCCCTTTTTTTTTGCATATGTATTATTCGCTTGGTGTGATCCATCTTGAAAAAAAAATAGCTTTCAAGTAAAAGGAAAGAAAGAAATATCTTATTTAAAGTGTAAAGTGTTAGTATATAAGGTGTTGGTTTATTAAAATACTATTTGTTTACGCTAAGTTGTAAGTTCAATATTTGTGTTTCTATTTACTTTTTACGCAAAAAAGGATCACACCGGTAATTTCTTATATGCAATTACCAGCATGAAGATTTCGTATCATATGATCCTCTTTAAACAAGGATGGCTTTGACCTTCAATGTTCATAAATTTTATGAATGTTTGCATATAAGAATGTCACATATCATATTTTCTTAAAAATGGTCATCAAATGGATAACTAGTCAAAGAGTTCTTCTACTACTTAAAGAGTTTCAAGACTCATTTTGCTATAATTTAAATAGCAATAGATTTTTTAAAGGAATCTATTGTTAAAAGTAGTCAAAGACTTCTTGTATTAGCGGTATCTAAACACAAACACCATAACCTTTGTACTTCAAGAATATATAAACCCTTAGCATTGCAAAGTATAATGTCATTTATTAGCATCTTCACGGACATTTCCCTTCCTTATCGGGCGGCTCATCTCAAGGGCGTATTCGATTTGAATGCCTTCATCCTCTCTCAATCTCTCACAATATCCTAGGAGGCCACGATTTACCGTCACCACAAAATCGGACCAAACTTGAAACGTCCACGAAATGGCGGTTTCTTGCCACTCAACGGATCCAATGGATATAAAGCGCCATCCGCCTGGGATGTCGACACTTTTGAGCCCAAGACACAACACGCCGAGGTCTAAGTTCTTATTTTTGAACCTCCTTTTTTGCGATTGAAGACCGGAGCATATTCGTGGAGTCGGGTTGGATCCTTATCCACACATCATTTGGAGCTTCCATCTTTGCGTGGATGCGCGGTAGCGAAATGAAGGTGTACAATTTGTATGCCCCAAACACAATTAAGCCCGTGTGAGCGAGCGTCCGTACTAACCTCGTTTTTAAATTTGCAGCGTGCATATGGAAATTGAAAAGTCCATTCTCCTACAATCCATGCTTTTATACATTAAGCAAATTCAAATTTCGAATTGTAGGGGGCGGGAAGCCTGTATTGGGATGAAGTAAAGATCACGGTTAATCTTTGGGTTCACATGGATGACTGGCTTACGGCTTAAACCCGCTGAACTTGGGTGAGGCAAAAAAATTCAGCCCGTTTTGGAAAATCAGCCCTTGCAAGATCCAACTTGTGTAGGCGATGCAACGACCGATTTTTAATCAAGGCCGACTCCTGAGAACTTCGTGGAGGCCTAAACTTCTCCATGTGAACCACCCATAAGGCGTAGCCGCAGCGCCTCGAAATAAAAGTCTGATACAAAGCTTCAACCTACACATTCAAATTTTGAAATGTGAAAGGCGGGAAGCTTGTATGGCCATGGCCTCTAAATGAAAATAGCGCAAGAATCGGTGACACGCACACTTGGTATCTGACAAACCAAGAGACACCGTCATGAGTTGCCGGTATGCTATAATGCAAGTGGCTTTTTAGAAGCGCCACATGTTGCATCGGCTTTGTCGACAACCAACGAAATTAAATACATATGGCGCCATGAATCTTAATCCCCTTATTAGGAGAATATTCCAAGTAAATTTGTAATGATGAGATTTTGGTATCCTAGGTGGCATGGTAAAAAAGGAGCGGAAATATGACGTGGAATGGCTGATAGGAGGCCATTTTGAGACCCCAAATCCGCCCTAATGAATGCAAAGGTCTATTATGTGCTAGGTAACTGGCCGGATCGAGGGGTTTCCGGCCGGTAAACCGGTAGGACCCAGCGTGAACCACCACTTCAGCAAACTTCCGTTGATGTGGCGCACGTTTAATTTTTTTTCCTCTGCTATTTTCTTTCCCCTTCTTTCCTCTGCGGCAATGGAGGGCGCCGGGAGTTTTGGCGATGGCGCTGCATGTAATTTTGAGGCGCTGCAGGAAATTTTAGGTTTGTGTAGCTATGGTGTATGGGGGTGTGATTTTGCCACTTTTGTCAATTTTTGGCGAATTTCTTGAAGTTTCATGTCGACTTTGTGAGGTTCTTGGCGACTTTGGAGGGTTTAACTGCTGCATTTACGATTTCTTGTCGACTTTGGAGCTCTGAGGTTGCTCAGTTACAAGTTTTTGCTCAGTTACAAGTTCTTGACAACTTTGAAGGTTCTTGCCGGCTTAGGAGGTATGAGCTTGCTGGATTTATGACATCTGAGGTGCTGCATTTACCAGTTTTTGAAGATTTTGGAAGTTTTTCGCGAGTTTAGAGTTCAGAGGGCACCTACTTTCTCAACATCTATTCCATCAAGCATAGGAGGCGCCATAGCCATATGCACTGCATCCACTACTCCAAAATACTGGGCTTGGTCAATAGGGGCATCTCGGTCTCCGACCTCCGCTTACGGTAAATCCTTCCAGTTCTAAGGATGCGGAGAAGCACAGAGAAGATTTTTGGATCTGCATCCACGGATACCTCTTCATGCTTCCCATGTGTCAGATTTGCTAATAATGAGTTTGGTCCGGCAGAAGAGATGGTCTCCGAGTTGGTTTCAAAGATTTTTCCTTCGACATTGAGCTTCACTCTCTTTTCCCCCATGTTTACAAACTGATCTAATGTTTTCAAGCTATACTATATAGATGCACGATTGAAGTTTACCTTGTTTTGTAGCAGGCCGGAGTTGATCCCATCACGGAATATTGTGCTCCCTTTTATGTATCCAGTAACTTTGTAATCCAGTGAATCCATTGAATTTTGTATCCAGTGTATTGTATGCAGTGAATCCAGTGATTTTCGTATCCAGTAATTTTGTATTCAGTGAATAGTTAAATAGTATGATTGAGGAATTTTAATGGCGGTGCTCTAAGCGGCGCCGCCAAGAAGCTAGAAACCCAAAAATTACCTAAAGTAAACAAATACCAAAAAATGCAGGAATTTTGAACGGATGAGCCACAAGTTGTCATGTTATAGCAACTTATGACATTCTAGAAACCACTAGGAGATAAAACTGGAAAAATGTGAATTCTTTTTGGGTTGCCCCTAGGGGGGCAAACCCTTGTTTATGTGGGCTTTTGGCATATCCTAGGTATATTCTTGAATATCCCTAGAGGATATCTTTGATATTACTCAAAACCTCCTATTTTTACGTAAGCTGGCGGTCGGCGTCTCATTTCTTGAAAAGCGGAATAGTGGATTGGCGGCAAAGGCGGGGATTGGCGCTTCAATCGTTCTTCGAGGCGGGGATCTGATCGAAAGGATATGGATTTGTGAGGTTAGAAAGATGACGAGCTATGACAGAAATTAATGGTACGTATTGCTCTAGCAAACTGATGTGTCCTTGAAAAGGTGTGGAAAATGTAGGCTTAAGAATGTGAAAATCTTCAACAAGGGAGTTGACTAGAGTTCTTCAAGTAATATATACTGGCAGCATAAGGTTGATTGGCCGTGATGCTTTGATCTACTCTTAAATAAATGGAAATGTTTTTATGCTTTATCCTCTATCTGTGTTTGGTAGGGTCCCTATGTCTTTGAGGTGCCAGATGGACACATCATGCGTGTAAGTGATTCTTCTTCAGGTTGATAAATTGGACCTTATTTGACATTCCTGCATGTCTTTTAATCACTTGTGGCTCATGTAACTGTTTGTACAGGCTTGTCATGCATTTTAAAGCCACTGCCGATGCTTATAGAAGACCCTGGTTCTTGGCATTGGAATTACAAGCTGGAGGCAGCAGGTCATGTACATTTAAGAATGATAGATGCCCCCTGTGACATCGTTCACTGTACTTATTGATGGGCAATGCATTGACAGAGGTTTGCTCCCACCCAAAGTTGTCCTACCATGGTTTCAGATGTACAGGGGTCATAACCAATTTGTTTTTACAGTCTGGCTTGGATACAAGTTCATCTACAACGGGTTATTTCATTGTTTGTTTCATTGTGTATAAGAAATAACAATGGGACAGGGAGTTGGAGGCATGGACTATCACCTTAATATCTACTAGTTATGGTGCCCGGCGTTGCCGGGCCTAGTGACAATCTGAAGAGTTGGTTGCTTAGTATCCAAAGAATTGTAGGAGCATTGGTGGAGCACAAATTTTGCATTGTTGCCATATTTATTTCGTATACAAAAATTTGTGCATCCCCATTGCAAGAACTGGCTTGAACTTTAAAAATACTCGTGTTTGAACATGCCGAAAATCATCCTTCTTTTTCCAATACTGCTTCATGTCTCTCAATGCAAACTAAGATGTAACAATATGGTTTTCCTTGATACGTATTTGAATATAGGAAAAGAATGTGAGCAACTCTAACAATCAAGTCATCGCTCTATACTCCGAAGCATGTGCTTGTTTACAGCACCAACAAAAAGAAATTTAGTCCAGTTTCCATTCATATAATGAATGGCATGTTTCTCAGAAAATAAATCTAATCCCTTGTAGTTTGGAAAATAAATGTTTCTAAGAGTTTAAAAGCTTAATGATTAACAAAGAGATCAAGCAAGAGAGAAATGGAATTTTTTCATCTTTCTAAATTTATATATTTGAAAAAAAAAAGAATGATATAAATAGGTAGAGAATTTCTAGAATATATTATTTTGATATTATGGTGACATTTGAATCGAGGAGTTTTGGGACATTTACAATATGGCCAATTAAGTGTTCAATCTTGATGTAACAATGGAGTCTAACATCGAAATGGTGATGGTGGTTACACTAATGCTGCACATTGATATTTCAAGCAATGTAGATGACACCTTGTTGGACCAAACCAAATTAATGAGTTATAGAAACAATAGTGGCAAGATAAGAGCTTGTGGTATAGCTTGTATGTTAGAGACTTAATATTGTGTGCTATTTGGGTTGCATGGCTCGCATGGATTTGTTGGAAGAAGTTAAATTTTTAGAATTGTTTTCCAATTTGTTGTTTGATAAGGACAAATAATTTTAAGCAATAGTGTGAATATAGTTGCATTGGTGCTCTGCACTTAAAACTCCATAGATGTGAGTGGAAAACTTTGTTCCATCTTTGTTTTTTACCTAGGAAAGGGCACCGTTTGCATTATGAATGTACACCTTTAAAATTTTGAGGTGCCCGACCCATAGATAAGCTAGCATTCAAGATAGATAGAGAAAATACACATTATTTAACTAAAAAAACATAATAGGATAATTCAACATCAACATGCCATATAACATCTACTTCAATGCAATTTCAAAAGATTTGTCATTGTTTTATCACACACATTACATTTAGAGTATGATAACAAAATTGCGGATTGATCCAACATAACAGAAATCCATATGCATATAAAAAAGATAATCCTATGGTGGAAACATAGGAGCATCCTTAAAAGTTTACAACAATGTTGATGGAAACAAATATACATTGACAACCTATTGAGTTTGAGTAAGAGGTGTTTTTAAGAAATGTGCAACATGTGCATTGGCGACCTATCGAGTTTAAGGAGTGTTTTTGAGAAATGCGCAACAATGTTGTGGAGATCCAATGAAATAGTTCAGAAATGTCTTGTGAGATATGCAAATGGATGATACGATAGGAATAGAAAACATTTGAAAACATCAGTACTATCTTTTGCACTAATATATACATATTAGCGAATAGGTGTCTCCTTCAATAATAGTTATCACCTCTACTATAGATGTTATATGAAGGAAATGGACGTCATATAGCTTCATACATTTTCTACATCGGTAATACATCACAAAAATGTCTCCAATCCATACATTTTCTACGAAGATAATACACTACAAAAGCATGAGTCCAACATAGACATTTGTGCCATATAGAAGAGGTGGTATAAACGATTGCCTGATTACATGCCTCTAGAGGCTACAAACAATTCCTCAACATTCAATCAGGAAAATAACGCTGTGAAATCACTTTTGACTGATCATCAAGAACTCATCTTAGCAGACAAAGTTAGCACTAAGTTAGCACTGACATTTCACACTTTATATGCACTAATTTAAAGCACTTGTACATGCACGAATTCAGAGCAGATGTACCTTAAAGCATCTTATACTCTAGAATGTATTGTTTGCATTTGTTTTTTAGAGAAGTGGCCAAGAAAACCTCATGGCTGGCATTTAGATGACCATAATGGCCAAGAAAACCCCTTGGCTAGAACCTGGCTAGAATCTTGATAATGCAAAGAAACAAAGAATCATGTCTACACAAATGTATTACAATGGTGTAGGCAGTTTAATGATGGAATTATCTCATGACGGAGCCTATTGTTTACTCCAGCAAGCAGAGAATGCAAGTACAGTATCACATTAATAAATGGGAGCTCACCATTATTTCACTTGCAGGCTCAACTCTCTCATGTGCAGTCTTTGGTGTCCTCGAAAGCTCTCCGCTAGGTCTAACCTGTGGCACCAAAATTTCCAACATGGAAACTTACTATGTGAACCAATCTTCTATTCGAAGTTCGTTTCTTGAAGAGATAGAACCTAGAAAGAATAAGGCAAATAATCATATGACTGGAAAAGCCTATATAACACAAAATCTTAAGCTGCAAAAACAATAGGTACCTGTAAGGTTTACCAAAAGGGGCTGCAATCCTGCAAGGTATATATGGAGCAAGATTTATATGTTATAAATTTCCAAACGAATGACCTGGCCATAGCTCAATTCTATAGAGAGATGACATGCTGCAAGTTTGGGCACAATTAGAATAAATGTGCTTGTTAATTCCTCTAGTGCTGATATGACATAACAGGTTAATGATAAGAAGGCAACCTGAGAATTTTCTGCTATTCTTGATGGCATCACAGACTTGGGCAAAACAACATAATCTTTCTGTAGATTCCACCTTATGAGAAGCTGGGAAGATGTCTTATTGTATTTTGCTGCAATCTGTGATAGCTTATATAAGTATGAACCACAAAACCATTAATTGTCATGCGGAATAGATAGATAGATAGTATTTTAACGTCACACCACTAGGCAGCATCCAACTGGACATGTGACAACACTACATTGCTTTGTTAGGCCCTGCCCCCAACCACTTTACATTGCGTCTGTGGGTTTTGACACCCAACAGTTCAAAGTGCGATTCTGGGCGGTCTCAAACTCGAGACCTATAGTTGCTAGACCTAGTGTATTACCACTAGACTAAACGACCAGAAGAGACTCACCTTTAGGAAATTTGGATTGGCAAGATGCTTCCCTGTAGTAAGAGGAGAATATGCTTCCAAAAATAATTCCACATTCCTGACAGAACTTAACCAAATGTGGTCTGGTATTTAAAGGGTGGATTTCTATCTGTGCATCAAGACAGTAGAAAATAAAGATGTGACATGAACACAAACATATGTGCTTATGTTAAATATCCTACCTGCTTTACAGATGGCCGTACCAATGAATTGGTAAACCGTCATAACGAAACACTCATGCCATTAACATGCTCAACTCCCTATCCTGAACTTGATGATAATATCTTGCTCTCTTGGTTGCTTTCTATCATAACATCATGCTCTAGCTTCTAATATATTTTTATATTTCACTGCTTTAGAGTCAGGTTTCTAACAAAGGCAAACATCTTCACACTTTTGAATAGAATTGGTTACTAAGTGGTGTATACAAAAGAGGACATTCACGAACTTCTAGGGAGGTTTGATTCGACACACTACTCAAAGGAGCATTGCTATCAGCACAGACAGGAAAAAATATCTAATGCTTGATTTGAAGAGGGGCTCCCATATTTTGATCTCTTTGATATATGCGTTTCGCAAATGAAGGATAGCAACAGTACAATTTCTTTCTTCAATGAAAAGTGTAGGAAGATAAATCACTAATACAGGATGAGGACATAAAATAGTTAGTTATAAAAACAGCTAGAGCTTATTGTTGTCAAGCTGCAAGAAAGATGAATCTATGAGGTTGATTATCAAATAACAGCTTCATAACATGCAATCCCTACACACCTGAGCTTAAGAAATACATACCTTGCTTATTGCTATTTTAGAAGAGCGGCTCCATTTGGCAAACCTGGCCTATTGAAAATTTTCATTTCAAGGAATAATCTTGACAATCCATGGATTGTCCTAGAATTTGAGCTTCTAAATAGCAGCCGTAAATGGATTTAGATGTTGAGGCCCTTACCACAAATATGCTCCACACCAGATCGTCATTGAAGGTTTCTTCATCCACGGCTCTCATATAGACCAAAAGGGGATACCCTACATGCAAAAATTGGCCCAAGAAGCAGATCTGTTGCACGAAACAACACGACAAGCTGCAAATCCCTCTGAAGACATCCTCATGGATTGCAAATCGCTATGAAGACCTCCTCGTGGATGCCATGGCAATGCATGCCGGTTCTTCTATGTGGCATGCCCTCTATCGGATAAAAGGATGGAAATCCAAGGGGGAAAAAACATAATAGAGGAAATTTCTAAGATTTTTGGAAATCCGTAAAGTTTTGCGGCGACCACAAATCCTAAAATCATATGAAATCGACTTGAAAAAAAATTCCAAAATATTTTTAGCCAAACCGGAAACTTTCAAATTAACAAGATGGATTATATGGATCTTCGGCTTGCCACTTATATTTGGCAAATGCTTACATGTGCCACAGAAATGCTCAGACAGAGTAGGATAAACCTCTCATATTCTTCCATAATAAATATCTTCTTTACGATTGGTTTGAAACGATCCTAATCTTGTAACATTGGGATGGCCATAGACATGACCTTTCGTGTTGAAGAATTAAAGGTACGTATGATTTGCATTTTGTTCTGAGATTGTATTTTTTGTGCCTGCTGGTTGATTTAGTGCTTCATATATTGCTGTGGTCTGGATTTTGCTGACACCCGATTGTGTACTGTTTGGAGCGTTTTATTAATTAACTTTGTTTACCAATTACATGTTTGATTCAAAGTGTTCTTTATAGAACTTAATTTTGTCTCCATCATTTTGTGCATGAATCTACAGGAGAAATGGTAGTGGGGCCAGCAAGAACCCTATTCATGGATAATATATTAATTGGTCTAGATAGCTCTACAACCCATTAGATTATGAAGTGCTTCTAGCAATTGGTGCATGCATTGGAAACTGCAACAATGATATCACTGCTTCAGCCCTCACCAGAGACATACAATATGTGAGGGCCAAGTAGTATATCATGGGCCCCGGGACCATGTGCTGGACTTTTTTGAGACTTGTGGCTTCAAATGTCCAGATAGGAAAGGTCATCCAGACTTTATATAATATCTAAATTGGCATCTTAATCTCCCATTTTTCTGGATGTAGAAGAACATGTCTTACCTTTTACCAGCATCAAATATGTCAATTAGTTGTGTAATGTTATCTGGAGTAGAATGATAAAGAATTTGTTTCTGTGTAGCAAATGCAATACAGCTAGATCATGATTATTCTTTGATAGGCAGGTGATCCTTGTTTGCAAGCTTTCAATTCTTATGCTGAGAATTAGAATAGAATAGAATAGAAAACTAATATGTTTGAATTTCAGTCCATCTCTTATGGTCTATGGGAGCTCATGTTTTGGGGTTGCTTACTGGTTCTTAAGCTTGTGACCTTATGATGGTGTCTATGGAGGATGCTTGTATACAATTATGTTGTTCACCACCCTAATGATGATAAGCATGCAGATTCACGATCTTACCATCTTATATATAGAAACATGATAAAAGTCTTTATGCTCCATGTGTGTTCTAACTTCATTCCTTCCAGCTTTCCAAAATAAAATTATTGCTTCTTGCTAGTCGCGGGCATATTAGAGGCGATCTTGTGATTTCTTCCTAGTAGATATTATCTGATATATATCATTGTAGCGGGAAGTGAAAGTCCAGATGGTGAGATCAATGGTGAAGCTTATGACTTCACATCAAAGCTCTTGCAGTTGGCATGGCATCCATCTGCTAGTTTGATTGCTTGTGCCGCCTCCAATATAGATAGGCATATATATTGTAGACATATATTATGCATAGATAGGCATTATATTGTAGGTAAGATATTTTGGAAGAGTTAGGCTTTGGCCTTCATTATTTGTGTGGTGTTTTGCCGCTCATTTGGGACATCATCACTTCATACCTTTGTATTTGTAGCTCCTAAGTGTATGTCTAATCTGTTTCTATAAGAATGGGGGAGCTTAGGCATGTATTTCTACCCATGCAGCTCACTTTTGAAGATTCCTTAAGGACAAGCTTATTCATGATGCCGATGTGGAGCTATTGCGCTGTACTTTGCCAAATATACACACAAAAAGTGTGTATCTTGCTTCGTTGTTCATAATGTCTCCGATGATGCATGATTAGTGTACTACCAGAACATTTTTTTCTCAAACAGAACTTGGTCTTTTTTTTATTTCTTGATTTCCTGATGAACATTGTCAATAAAGGAAAGTTGCGTGTCAAAATAATCTAGAATGTTAAATTGAGAACTTTGAGTCTGTTGCTGGAACTATAAAACATTCAATTTTGTTCCAAAAATCTTGTCGAGGACGACCTTTTTAGCTGTTTTTTGTTTGTACTATAGGCTTTCTATAAATTGTGTAATAGCCTTCTATCTCGTAGTGTTTTCTTGAGGTTTCTTGCAGATGTAGTCATGTTTTTTGAGGCTTCTACTCTTAGAGCCATCCCCATTATACAAAAACTAGGTTTGCATGAGATTGGAATTGGGTCCCTACAATCTGTTAGGGCGCATACCATTCTCATTAATGTGGCTGAACTTCTACTTCCGTGGCTGATTGCATTGAGCTATAGAACAAACCGGAAAGGAGCCACAAGACAAACATCAATTGCTACACAACAAATCAAGTTCACTGAAAGACCTGACTTGGCTTTCTTTCGTCCTGGTCTTGGGTTTGATCTTGTGGCAAAGTAGAACCTTGATGTGTTGAATCTGATAGGAATGTTTTCTTCCTTCTCGGGTTTACCACGTGGCAAAGCCAGGCTTGGATAACCACCTAATAGGGATGCGCCCTTATTCTGTGTTTGGAAGGACAAATTTTTGTTAGCATAAAATTTTGCAAAGAAATTTTATGGCGGCTACCAGTTGATCTGGCAAGGCTGCAAAGCGCGGAGCAGAACACTTGCGAAGAAATTTTCTCATAGTCGCCAGCTGACTTGGCAAATTCACGAGTTCTTGAACCCACAGTGCTTACCAGTCGGTGGCGGTACAAAAAAAAATTGGGTGAATTTTTTTTGTTAATGAAAAATCTACTACAAAAAAGGGGGTGTGAAATTTGTCCCCGATTTTCTCTTTTCGCCTCTTAACCTGGGACGACAACGACAACTGAAGATTGGGTGGAGATCCCGCAACAATAGCTGAAGACTGAGTGGAGAGCAGGTGGAGAATTCAACGATCTGCTTTGGGGGAAAAATTTTATGCCCTTTTTGGGTTGCCCGAAGGGAAATTCCTAGGCATGGAGTTGAGGATTGAGGAATATTCGTAGAATTTCTTAAATATGAGGCTGAGATACGTGGTTAATGTGGAATGTGTGAGAAATATGCTTTTTCGACGACTAGAGATAAGCCCAAAAAAAAAGATGCCAAAATTGAATACTTAGTAAACTGAGTTCAATTGAATATGCTCCAGTCTGAGAGTTCGCATGCAGGTACTCGATCTCGCATGCATCCTGGCCGCCAGAATTAAGTAGAAAGCTCAATCTCGAGGTGCTTTGTTGTTCCTTCTTGCATTTTTCCTATTTCGGTTCTTGCAATCGGTTCTTAGCTAGAAAAGCAAGGTAAGGCCAAAGTGGCAGTTTTTCTATTCTATACTTCAAAAACAGAGCTTTATAAATGGTGTAAAAACCAAATGCTAGGCAATATTCTGGGTATTCTTTTAAAGCCCAATGACGCCAGGTTTCTATACATCTGCAACACAACTTTTTGAGGCTTTCTAACAAATGCAAAAATACATGGGTTTAAACCCCACATCTGCTGCCATAGCCAATGTTTTCAACCTATCCACCAGAACTATCTTAGGAGTGGCATAATAAGAGAGCCATTATTATCACAGCTTAGAATCATCATCGAATTTTATTGAACCTTTTACCCATTACTGTCATCTGTGTTGGAGTGAAATCTATACTCGACATTCTGAAGACGCTTGAATACCTGGTGTGTCTAGATTTTAACCATTTCCTTCATAATGACAAGCTCTCATGTTATCTGCCAATAAGGTAATCATATTTTCCTTGTCTTGTGCCACATTAAATTGTTGTTAATACAATTTTGAATGCAACTGAAATGCTTGCAAGAAACACACGATGTAATAGATGTGAGTTTTGTTCGATATAAGAGTTTCCAACATTTTTCACACACAAGTGTAGTTATAAATTATATATCACAACTTTTGCGGAATTGAAATGGGTATGACCTGTGCATATTCAAATGTCAATGTTAATTCTCTGCATATTATATTGGACTTACAGGTTGACATAATTTTGTATCAACACTACGCAAGGCATGTAAAGAAAAGGATCTGCAAATTAAGGTTGGTTAGCTGTTAATGCCATAGTATTTCTATTTGTCATTTGTGCAGGTGCCAACATAAAGTATGAGCTTCAGGCAAGTGTTCGTATTAGTGTGCTTATATCTGCCCAGAGTGCAGAATCTGCAATTGAAACATCAAGGTATGCCTCTATAATCTAGGTTAAGCAAGATATTCCTTATCAAGTAATTTATGCATGTTATCAATGTAGCAAGCTACAAAAATCCAAGGTGATTCTGGGATACCAGTTTTTGCTCAATCGTGTAGATGAACTTACTAGAGAGTCTCTGCTTACATCTAATTATTGGATGCCTTTCAGATTTTTGCGAGTCCTTCATAACATACTTGATGTTCTTGTGATGAAACAATATATTTGATAGTTTATTTCCAATCTCTCTACTTTAGAGTGGTCATATTATAAGCTTATATTTTTGTCCAACGAATCTTGAATAGAACGACAATAACCACGTGTCCATAATCTCCCGTTTATATGCTTTAGTTCATGACAATAAGGTGGGGTGTGCATTCCCCCTTAGCATATTCCCTTTGTGTGTTAGAGAACAATGGTTGATCTCCCCATTTTGACAAGAAAAGGAGAGTAGGAGACCCACTTTTCTCCTATAGTATTCATAGGATATATTTGATAAAAAAATTTACTTGAACTCATCATAAGTATGTGTCTGGTAGATCTAAATAAGAATAAAATGAAGATAATTAATGTCTGGGATTCGCTAACATGATGACACACTTTACGGCCCGGAGGGCAACCCCTCGTGCGCAGCACCTTGTTTTTTTATAGCGGCCGACTTGTTATTCTAAAAGCACGTATTTACTAGAAGGAAAATGTTCTACAGAAGAAACAGTGGTCGCAGGAAGGAAGGAACTCCTAATTGAAGGTGTGAATCAATAAAAATACGAAAACCAGCAACTTGGTCTTCTACTGCATCGAAAGCAGTGTTGACAATTGCATACTTGATCATAGTAGGCCTACACCTTGTTTTATGCTAGGAAGCATGAAAGAAGCAACTGTTGGGGTGCATCATTTGAATCTGTGATTTATCACTTGATGACTGTTAATCAATTGTTTGAGCACAAAAAGAAACGATCATTTGAGTAGGAAGCTAGTTAATGGCTGACCCCTCCGGTGTGGTGCAATGGGCTGCAGAGAAGCTTATCGAAAGACTCTATATGGAGCTGCAACATATAACGGAATGTGATAAAGAATGGAGCCTCTTTACTCTGTTGCTGGACTCTGTAAAAGAACGCGTGGAAGAAATGCATACTTGTGGTGAGACAAATCCAGATCTCCTCAGAACTATAAAACCTTGGTTGGAGAAAGTGGAATTGTGCTTGCGCGAAGCAGAAGATTTAACTGGATCTGCTCCACCCGCCTTGTGTTCTTTCATGGGCCCTTGTAACAGGTAATCCCTTACTTGTAGCGTCATGATTTTAGAAAAGAGTCCTAGTAAACAATATTTGTGGTAATCTAATGCAGATCGAACCTTCGGAAAGAGATCCTAGAAAAGAGGGATAAGCTTGAAAAACTTCTTCAAGATCCTTCCCTTGACAAGTTGCTGCAAATCAGGATACTTGGCAAAGCTATGGAATCAGAAAAGTTGTTGTTGGCAAGATCTACTCACAGTTACTTTTCAAGGAATGGCTCTAGTACAGATAGAGAAAATATCATTGCTCATGTCACAAATCTTCAATATGTTGGAACAACCAAGCAGCACATAGTGGATATGCCTTTACAACCAACAGAAACCACAATTGGCAGGTCAGAGCTGATTGAAAAATTAGAGTCATTGCTGTTAGATTCAAGAAGCCCTAAGATCATTGGATTGGTTGGGATGGGAGGAGTAGGAAAGACGCATCTTGCCAAGACATTATTCAATCTAAGAAGTATTCAATCTCATTTTGAAGAACATCTATTTTACATTACAGTTGGAAATGACCTTGGACTTACACATTTACAAGGTAGTATGTACAGCAAGATTTCTGTTGCATGCAAAAGAGGGGAAAGCTTAGAAAGTTTTCAAAGTCGATCTGAAACTGAAAAAAAAGACATATTATTCAACATGTTAAAGGGACTGAAATTCTTGTTAATTTTAGATGATGTTTGGAGAAAAGATGCCATAGAATGTTGTGGACTTGATGGAACAGAAAGTCACTGGAGTGAACCTAGTAGTAAAGTTTTAATCACCACCAGGGATTCTCAGATGTTAAACCAGTTGAAAGCTTACTCAGTTCCCATAGAGGGGTTGGATGAGGATAAAAGCTGGAAATTATTCAAATACCATGCTTTTCCATTTAGGATGGAGGAGGAGATAGCTGAATGGACAAAAACTGTGGCAAAGAAGATTTCAGAGACATGTTGTGGGCTGCCCTTGGCATTGAAAGTGATAGGAAGAGCAATGTCAGGAAAATCGCATCCAACAGAGTGGAAAGACGCATTGCAGAAATTAAAAAACCATCAAATCATCAGTCAAGACCATGAGAATGCATTACTTCAACGCTTACAGATAAGCTATGATGCACTCCAGAGCATAGAGCCTTATGTGGGGAGTATAAGAAAATGCTTCTTATACTTTGGTGCTTTTGAAGACAGAGATATAGACCTCCGTGATTTAATGCAATGTTGGATAGGGGAGGGATTGTTGAGTGCAGAGGGAGATCCCTATGAACAAGCATATATAATTTTGGGTGTGCTAATAGGCTTCTGTTTGATAGAAAAGAGCCCTGACAGAGAGTTCAATTGGCAACATGATCCAGAAGAACAATTTTGTAGAATTCATGATGTTCTCCGCGACCTCACATTTTATGTTTCTCGGAGGGAAAGACCACATGAAGATATATTTGAGGCTCACAAATACCCAACTGACCTCACTAAACACATTCATTGTGTTCGCAGGATCTCTTGTGTATCCTCTATGCCTCTCCTTCCAACAATGAAGGTACCAAATTTGCGAGTGATGTTACTTGAAAATAAGGATCAATCAGTTCATTTGTGTATCCAAACCAGTTTCTTCTCCAGCTTCTATTGTTTGCAAGTTCTGAAATTACGAGGTATTGACATCAGACATTTACCTGAAAGCTTGGGAGAGCTAAAGTGCCTGGTCGTGATAGACCTGTCATATTCTCGGTTGATAAGTGTACCATATACTTTAGGAAAATTGAAGAAACTTAGGGTTTTACGCTTGCCATTTACAAGAATTGGTTCATTTCCCACACATGCAATGCTCCAACTTGAAAATATGCAGGTGTTGGACTTTGGTATTGAAGGACACATCTGGGATTCTAAGCAGAGGGTTCTACATCACAATGTCAGGGGATTTTTGGAGCTGAAAAATCTAACAAGCTTAACACACTTAACAATTGGCAGCGACAAAGAGAGATATTTGCCTTTGAACATAGAAAATATGAGAAATCTGAAAACTTTACATATGCATTGTCAAATTGATGACATAGAACCATTGAAAGAATTGAGGCAACTGAAGGTTCTAAGGCTTATTGGTTCCAGAGTAACTTGCTTGCCAGATTGGGTATGCCACTTTACATCTTTGGAGGTCCTAGAGCTGCAGACATGTAACTGGAGGGCAGATCACCTCCCTGCATTGGACACCCTGCTTTATCTTAGGGACTTAAGAATGGAAGGATGTGAACTGACATCATTTCCAGAGCCAATTTCTGGATTCCAAAGCTTAGAGCGGCTTCATTTAGCAGATTTCAAGATCAGGTATCTTCCAGAATCACTTGGTTGTCACCAAGCATTTCCATGTTTAAAACACCTACGATTAAGATGTAATTTTCTTGAAAAGCTTCCTGAGATAAAAGAGGGGGGATTATCGAAGCTACAAAGTATACAATTAGAAAGCTGCAAGGAATTGAAGAAACTTCCCTCTTCTTGGGGATTGTGTGGCTGCCTGCCAAACCTGCTATCTCTTGAGATCCGGGACTGTGGTATTGAGAACTTGCCAGAAGTTGAAGGGCCAAATGCACTATCTGATCTGAAAAGAATTCAATTAGAAAAATGCAGGGTATTGAAAAAGATCCCATCTTCATGGGGTACACGTGGTAGTTTACCTAACTTGCTCTTACTCTGCATTGTTGACTGCAGTATTGATGAGTTGCCAGAAATTGGTGCAGAGACTGCATTGTGTAAAGTAGAAAGTATATTCATATACCACTGTGAGGCCTTAAAAAAGATCCCACCATCCTGGGGAATTCGTGGTCATCTTCCCAGTTTATTATCTCTACAAGTTGTTCTGTGTGGTATTGAAGAGTTGCCAGAGGTGGATGAAGGAGCTCTTTTAAAGGTAGCACATATTTCGTTCCAGGGCAGTGAGAAGATGAAAAATGCTCCATCATCCTGGAGCTTGCCTAAGTGCCTACCTTCACTAGAGGAACTTCGCCTGCCGGACATTGAAAACTTTCCATTCAGCTCATATCCTAAGCTCAAGAAGCTCTACTTGGACAACTACACTGAATGCTTGAGTACTATGCAAGGAACATTAACCAATCTGTGTGAGCTTATGGTAAACATACAAGATCAAAATTTTCCATCATCCTTTTGGCATTTCCATGATAGGTTGCAGCTAAGCTCTCTCAAGATATGGGGCTTTGGCATCAAAAGATTGCAAGATGATTGGGGAGGAAACAAGATGCTGCCTTCAAATGTTTCATTAGTAGGGTTCCAAGTAAAACAACTGCCTAGATGTTTTGGCAGCACAGGAAATGTGTGCCAGACATTGGAACGTCTAGGATTATATGGTTTACACTTTTTAGAAGAGCTTCCTGACGTTGAAGAGGGTGCTTTTCCAAGACTGACCCATTTGCAACTGCAGGACTGTTCTAGTCTTCGAGCAATACCCTACTCATACTCCCTCCTAACAAAGCTGCAAACATTCTCCTTATACAAATGTGGAAATTCAAAGCAAGACATTGAAAATGGTATTAGTTATGTCAGGGGTTTTAGGCGTAGTGCACATAACAGAAACAAGATTCAGGTGAAGTACCCATGCAGGTAATTCTGTAAGTTGGTCCAAAGCTGAATTTATATCTGCAATTGTATCTCACAGCTCATGAATATGTAATATACAGGATCAAACAAAAAATGCCCATCCATTGAATGCCCAACATAAAGAAACATGCAATTCGCATTGCGACTCCAATTCGCATCAGTGTAGCTTGATGATAAGCGCCTTCCTCGACAGTGTTCTTTCCAAACTCTGAATATGGAGTACATCATAAAACGTTGCTTATTTATGAAACAAAGATCTGGCAGAATTCAGTTTAAAATCTTTCTCTCTCCGGGTGATCGGACATTGATCTGGGAAATATTCTGTAATTTGTGCCAAATCAACGACCAGGGATTTTTCCACCGGAAATCCCCTGCGCCACTTTTAACGGTGCAAAAGTGCTGTGGTCTATGCGCACATTGGGAAAACAAGGTGCTACGCACGAAGGGTTGCCCTCCAGTGCCTCGAGGGTGTGTTTGCATATTTTTAGATGTTCTTTATTTAAAATTGAGCCTTTATAAATGTTGTATCTGAAAAAGAGCATGGTTAATCTTACGGAAAAAAAACATAGAATTGACTGCAAACCCTGGCGTTGCTTAGATGGATCTCGCCACGTAGCCAACTTGAATCAATTACTTCTAACTTCTTCCTTTAATCCTAGTTCTAGGATCTCACCATATGGCCACTTTCCCCCAACCTAATGGCTCTAAAAGTTTCTAACCTAACTTTATGTAGGAAAAGGTGCCTCTGCAGGCCCTTACATCGGGCTTGGGCACTGGCTCTCCCTAACGGGCTCGCCAAGCCCTTACCTCAAGTAAGGGCCTGCAAAAGGCACCACTTTATCCCTAACAAAAGGACTATACTGACCTTCATTTCATGCAGCACTGCTCTTCTTTTATTTGGGTCCCATGGGCCAATTGGTCTCCGCGAACGATAAAAATCAATTCAATTCCATTCAATTCTCTAGTCTACAATAGATTCGGCTGCATGAATTCTTCTTAATGCTAGAGGTTAGGAGTTGCAACACCATTGGCACTCCAATAGCCAGTCTCAAGAAATCTTGTTTTTTAATTTAAGGCTGACTTTTCTTGTGTATATCTCTTGCTATCTTTGTGTCATTACAACATGCTTATTTAGTCTGTGGTGAACCATAAAACAAAATAATAGCAGGAATGGTTACACGCAGAGGTTCCCGGGCAAAGAAGATAGGGTGGAGCTTATGTGAATCCTTCTCCTTATACATCACATTTTATAGTAAATTGCCGACCTTCGGAGGGGCAATCCATGTTGTACTTTGGTGACACCCCTTGGAACATTCAATGAACCTATAAGGGTTATGTATGTATTCTACATTTTAAACTATTGTACATTACATTTACAACTCTGCATTCTACATTCTACATTAACATGTCTACAATGTCGTCTTAACATCTGCTCTATTTGTTATGCATACAATACTTTCCTTGCATGATTAAGTACACATGATGCAACATTTAAAGATCCAATGTCTACATTTATGAAGGTGCAAAATAGACCAACAGCTAAGTTAACTAGTGCAAATTAGAGAGTTTTAAATAAACCAATTAAAAGGCTGACAATCGAAACATGTATACTCTTGTCACTGCTGATGCCAACGTGAGTTCTTTTAGAAACTTAAGACCTACTCTGATGGTGTTAATATAATTTATCATATTGTGTGCAGCTGCTGTGACGCTCCCAGAATATATACGACCCTCGGACGTATACATACGGGGACTTTCCCCTCCCATGGCGATCATCTCACCATGAGCAGGGCCCTCCGTCTATTTCGGGCCATCTATGAAATGAGGCCCGAAGAAGGACACGAAGGGGTCATTCGGCCCACGCCTTCAATGGGACTCCTACGTCGCGGAAGCATGAATACAAGGGTTAGCACACAGCACGAATATACATAAATAACCACCACGAAGGGTGGCGCATCCATCCAAAATACCAACGGCATAGAATATGCATCTAATCCTAAGAAAACACCCAAACCCCGGGTTCTACCCGGCTCGGACTCCGTGGGGATCGACCGAATTTGGGCCTCAAGAGATCGCCGACCAGGAGTCTTGGCATGGCGTTGGCTGGCGTGAGAACATTGGCTAGGGTTGACCACTCCATCCGCCCCTCCATTGCACACTTTGCGGATGGGTCGATTCATGCTATGGCTTTGCTATAGCCTTAGGAGAGCATAAACTCGGGCATCACCCTCTCGAGCTTACTCGGTGTTCATGGCCTTTGCTGGTCCAGATGAGGCAGTCGGGGGCGCCCCTTCAGAATCACAGTGGTTCCATGGGTGAGCTAGAGAATACGTGCCGCATCCGGCGACCCCGCATCCGTGCAGACTTACTCACCCTAAATCTACTCAAAGTGCATGGTGCTCCATACGGATCACACCACTACACCCAGGGAGTGTCAGACCCATACCCGGCCCTCAACGTGACCGGCTATCAGGCCTAGCCCTTTGTAGGAGTCTCGGGAGCCTTGTATGCTCATGCAAGACCCCACCCCTCATGTCTGCTTGTGTTCCTTGTGCGGTGCTAAGCCGGACCATAGCATCTAGGACCCGGTGGGTTCTTGTGCTTACAGAGCCAGCAATTTAATGGGACTCTACAGGCTATCTAGGAGCATACTACAATACTGCGGTTCGAGAGGCCTCTACCCCGTAATCCCCCGTTTGAGTCAGATTAAACAAAGAACTAACAATCCATCCTTTCGGAGTAAGTACCAGAATTGAATATAAAGAGAACTTGTTTGTACAATCAAGGGTTAGTTTCTATGATTGATTCACAAAGAGAGAGAGAGAGCGGACACAACCAAGTGTTAACTAGAATTCACATAGCCACCTACCTGAATTACGGCTGGACTCGTTTCCATGGGGTGCCTCCATCTTCGGGAGTTGAGAATTCATTTACATTTACTTCAGGGGACCATCGTTATGGTGATCTTACGCAAGTGTCGATGATGGCCCGACTCTGGCCTTCCTTGGTCGATCTTGAGTCAATCCCGGGGATAGGGGTCAAGTTGGCATCCAAACTTGGCAATCCCCATGCTTAATCAATTCGATTGGGGCGGTGGCGCCTTCCCAAATGGTAATTAGCCTAATTTCCTAGGTTATAGGTTATTATTATTAATGTGTTAAATTAGCATAGCTAATTTAATCCTTTTTAAGGTAACCCCCTAGGTTGCAATTAAGTTCCCATACCCCCATGGTAGCGTACCCTTGGGGAGTGACGTGCTTGTATTTGTACGTGTCCCGTATAGTAGACCGTATAAATACGTGGAACGTCACATTCTCCCCTCCTTAAAAATAATGCTTTGTCCTCGGATTGGGGTTAGCTAATTGAATACATATCGTAAAGCCTTCGAATTAGAAAATGAAGTTAAGAATATAACATTAATACATTGAGATTATAGTAATTCTGACAGTAATACATTGAAGTTAAAATATCAAAGTACAAGCACGAAGGTGCCCGATACAAAGTTATGATTAAGGGAGTTTAGGACCAAAGTCTCATTTAAAACATTTTGACAGCAAAAATCACACATGTAGACAAAACCAATACGGGAAAAGTTGGGTCATCAGCAACCCTCTATACAAGGCGGTGTGACTTGTTCAGCGGCCCGCACACAACCATATACCGTAGAGGTTAATAATATGATTAAGTTGTGGTTGAAGGGACCACCCCCTACAAATAAAAGAAAAAAATATCTAGAAGGGAATCTATCATGTGTACGACTTGCAATTCATTGTGGCATAAGGAATGGTGGAGTTCCCCGTATAGCCGGAATGAACGCAGTCTATTTACTAGATGTCTTCCTAGTAATTCGCGGTCATGTCAACATCAACAATACACCACGTCCTAGAGAACACGAAGGTGATCTCATCATCGGTTATTATTATCATATACGATGCGTCTACCCCTCTAAAACATGATTCTCGGTCAATCAAGCCTTCAAGCTTACCGCCGGGAGCGGGGTTGATAGCATCGTTGATGGTGCGGCCTTGAGATTCCCGCATGAAGTCCGGATAGTGCTTCTCAAGGTCTATCTTCATCACCGGGTAGCATCTTCAAGCGGTAAGTGCTTCCACTTGACTAAGTATTGCAACATTTGAGTCCTTCGTACGTTTTGTAAGCTCGATCAAGAAGAGCTTGGGCACTATCTCCATTTGCTCTTGGTCATTTCTAGGAGGGTAGGGGTATCCAAAACCTCCTCTGGATCAGGGGTATGTTGCTTCAGAAGACTCACGTGAAAGACCTTGTGGATTTTCAAGCGGGGTGGCAAGTCCAAGCGATATGCCTGTTCTCCCACACGTTCAGTAATCCTGAACGGCCCAGCCCATCTGGGTGCCAACTTCTTACAGTTACCAATTTTAAGCTTGGCTTGTTTTACTTTGATCTTAAGCCAAACTGATTCGCCCACACGGAAGATTAGGTGGGGTTCGGTGCTTATCCGCTAGACTCTTTCGGACGACATCAAGCGTGCGGCCAATAAGTAACCCCGAACTTCTTCCACCAAGGCCTGCATTTCTAAAAGGAGTTGTTGAGAGACCTCCACTTTAGAAACAGGATTATGCCATGTGTCTGGAGTAAGACATTGATAGCCATAATTTATCATGAAGGGAGACATTCTAGAAGACTCCTGCTTTGTACTGTTGTAGGCGAATTCTACCAAGTAAATATAATCCGCCCATTGTGACTGTTTACTCCATACATAGCTTCTTAGCATATCTTCGATATCACGATTGACCGTTCGTTTGACCATCCATCATGCGAGGATGGTAGGCTGTACTCATGGCAAGCTTGGTCTGGATGGTGGCGAAGAAATCCTTCCAGAATGCACTGACAAACTTAGGATCCCTATCCGATACAATTACTCTTGGCATCCCGTGCAACCTGAAAATTTCCTTTGCAAAGAGCAAGGCGGTATCGAAGGCGGTGTCCGTGGTGCGACATGGCAGGAAGTGAGCCATCTTTGATAATTTGTCGACCACGACCATTAAGGCATCATACCCACGGAGAGTACGTGGAAGCCCCACAATGAAATCCATGGTTATGACTTCCCACTTGGCGTTGGGCACATCCAAAGGTTGCAACTCCCCGGGAACTCTTAATTGCTCCGCCTTGGTTTGCTGACAAACCTGACACTGTTTGATGTACCTAGCAATATCCTTCTTCATGGAAGGCCAAAAATAGCTGGAGCGGATCTTAAAGTAAGTTTTCATAAAACCCGCATGTCCTGCTATAGGGCTGTTGTGTGTGTCATGGAGAATCAGCTTTCGCACCCCTGAAGTCGCTGGAACACACAACTTATCTTTGTAATATAATAAATTGCCCTCCTTCTTATATGAACGGAATGCTTCACGTTCTCTATCGATACGGGCTTCCTTACCCAAACTTTCCCAAATATTACGAATTCGGGATCTGTGGCCAAGGTCTGTTTCTATCCGCTTCCCAAACTCATTTGGTGAGTGTGGAAATGGCATTACAATGGGTGCGGGTTATTGAAGGGATGGCGTGACAAAGCATCCGCAACCACATTGTGCTTTCCCCGCTTGTATACAATCTCAAGTCATATTCCTCGAGGAATTCCATCCCAGGCTTTGACGGAGATTGATTTGGTGGGTGGATAAAATAGCGGAGACTCGATGATCCGTATCCAGCTGAAATTTTCTACCAAGAAGGTAGTGTCTCCAAATACGGAGAGCACGAACAACCGCCAGACAATTCCTGGTCATGGGTAGGATATCGTGCTCTGCATCGTTCATCTTCTTTGAATCGTAAGCAACAACTCTCCCTCCTGCATTAGAACTCCACCGGTAGCTATCTTACTAGCGTCGGTGGCTACTTGATTATCCTTTTCGAGGATCGGGCAAGGTAAGGATCGGGTGCGGATGTTAAGGCATCCTTGAGCTTCGAAAAGCCGACTTGGACTTTTGTTTTCCAATGTTCCATCCAATCCTTTACTTTCTCATGCCTTGTGAGATTAGTAAGAGGTCTGCGGCAATTGTTGCAAAATCCTTAACAAATTTCCGATAATATCCCCGCAAGTCCCAAGAAACTCAGGACCTACGAAACATTATTTGGAATGGGCCAATCTTTTCTTTGCTTCTATCTTAGGTTGGGTCTCAGCAATTCCTTCTGCTGAGATAATATGCCCCAAAAATAGTCTACCCTCGAGTGGCGAACTTGCATTTAGAGAATTTGGCAAAGAGCTGATGCGCCTTAGCTTTTGCAAAGCTAATCGAAGATGTTGTTCATGTTCTTTGCGGGGTTTTACTATAGATGAGAATGTCATCAAAGAAAATGACAACAAAGTCATCCAAGTATTGGCGGAAGATGTCATTCATCAACCGCATAAACGTTGGGCGTTGGTCAATCAAAAGGCATGACGGTGAATTCATAATGCCCATATCCGTACGAAAAGCGGACTTATGGATGTCCTCTTCCTTAATCCTTATCGGGATGGTACCCGGGCGCCAAATCAATCTTTGAGAAATACTTTGCTCCTTGTGGCGGTCCATAAGATCATACGCCCTAGGCAAAGCATAGCGATTCTTGATGGTATGCTTATTGAGTTGCCTATAATCAATACACATCCTTAAGGAGCCATCTTTCTTCTTGACAAAAGAATAGGGCGCCAAATGGTGAAGCTCTTGGGCGAATAAACCCCGGATTCGGTAACTCTTGTAGCTGTTTCTTAAGCTCTGCTAACTCAGGAGGACTCATTGATGCAGGGGCTTTGCTGGTAGGCTTAGTACCTGGTTCAAGAGTTATCTCACATTCCACCCCTCCGAAAGGAGGAAGCTTGTGGATCTCATCACGGAAAAAGATCGGTAAATTCTCGAAGCGGTAGCAATCTCCGATGGTAAGGCGTCGATTACTAGCTGCTTTGTTTGGAGTCCGACTCAATGGAAGCAAGTTTAATGAGGCAAAGGAGTTCATTCCTGCGTATAGCTTTTCCTAGCTGCTTTATTGACATTGGTGCATAGCGGTGTAATGAATCACCTTTTATTGTCACACGTGCTCCATTAGCGGCGTTGAAGGTGACCTCCCGTTTCTCCACAGTCTATGTGGGCCCTACTTGACGCTAAAAACTCCATTCCCACAATAAGATCATATTTGCCAATGTCCATTAATTCGCACCCAAGGCAAACTGGTGCACCGGCAGCTGCATTTTAAAGGTTAATCTGGCGCCATGAGTGTGTCTCGATCTACCGCTAGCTAATGTAAGCGGGCTTAGGTCGGGATCTCAACGTTTCCAAATTTGCGATTGCACAGGCCATTCTAGGAGAAGCAAAATTATGCATTACTACCCGTGTCCATCAAAATTATGAAGGGCTTCTTGTCTACTTGGCCTATTGTAGAAATAACGGAAGGTGACTTTCAGCGCCAACTTTTGTTTCTATAGCGGCAAGAATATGAGACGCACCATGAATGTACTCGGGGAGCCTCGCCCCTCGCAAAAGATTGGACTCCAAATCTTCCCAATCCAGGTCGGCCATGGCGGTTGAGCGATCCGCATGGCGTCACGGACAATCGCATGAAGTGTCCGGGCCTCATCACCGTAGCATGCCTTATCTCGGCGAGCTGTTCTCTACGGCCTCTTTAGGGATGGTGAAGAGGCCCGAACTTCCTTACCAGCATTGTTCTGCTTATCTGGCGTGCTAAAGGCGACTTTCTTCTCCTGGCGGCCATAAGAATTGTGCTGAGAGGGCCCCGGACTTGGCGAACGGGGTTTGTAAGGTGTGGACGGCCGTGGCTGCGAGTAAGGAGCAGGTCGCGGATACTGGCTCCTTGGCGTGTCTTCCTCAAGGCTTAATGCCTTAGCTTCCGCCTCTGCTACTGACTTTGGGTCGATGGCCTTGACCATTCGTTTAATGGATGGGGCCAACCCTTCAATGTAGCCCTCTACTGCTCTTTTCTCATTCATTCCTGGCACGTACAACCTCAAACGCATGAATTCGTCAGTGTAGGCCTGCACGGACATGCCCTTCTGTTCCAACCTGTAGAAGGTCTGAATCTGTTGGCATTTGTGCGCCGCGAGGCCGCGTAATGCGATTTAAAAGCCTTAGCAAACTTCACGAACTTGCATCCGCTCCTATCCGGTGTTTAGCTCGGGCGTAACCCTTCCACCAAATACGGGCAGCTCCGGTAAGGTTAGGTGGTGGCGACCTTCCACAATATCTTTCTCTGTCATTCCATAGGACTTCGAATTCCTTCATTTCGTCCAACCAAGATTCCGCATTCAAGCCTCCTCTGGATTTCCCATCAAACTGAGCCAACTTCCGGTTCTTCCATATACTAGTGATGGCTGTATCAACGGTTTTTCGGTATTCCTTATCCTTACGCCTTGAATGGTCCTTTGTCGATAGCGAGGACCGAAGAACCGAAGTGGTTGAATGTGAGGAAGCGGGCGCTATCCTTAGAGGAACCGATGGCGCTTAGCATGAGTCCTCCTGCTGCATGTGTACAAGGCTAGCTCGGGAGGAGATGGCTGTTGTGCGAGTGGACTCAATGGTCGCGAGGTAATTCGGTCCGTCCTCCGAGTATGTGGCGGTGGATTGGTATGCAACACATAAGCACAGTAACTTCGCCCGAGTTGCCTTTTCATTAACATCAATTCTGTTCGGGGGTGAGCCTCTTGGCGTTGGAGGGTGTTGCCAAAGCGCCACATTACGTGCGTCTATAGGAATCATTCATGAATATATAAGCAGATTTACATTAATGTACAATCCCTTTTTAAGTTAATCGAACAAAAGTATATACAAACAGAAGACAATATTTGTATTTCATTCAAGTTGATTATAACAACGGGTTGATTGATACATAGATTGAGACAAAAGTAGGTATGATACAATGGGAACTTTTAAAGTTCTAATTGGCACCGCAGTAACCACAACAACGAAAACACAACGGAAGAGACCAAGCCTAGGGGTTGGCGAAGGAAGTATGGTACAGGATCGCGTAGCGGGTACTCTCCCGTACAGCTCGGACGAGTTTATAGCGTGCCCAGGCTTGGACAATGATTGCTTGGTACTCCCATGTTGGGCTGATAATCAGAAGGTTAAAGAGCCTTCGCATCGCATAAAAGAGTTGCCAAAGATGGTCGTTGGCGTCCTCGAAGGCTTCGTGCCTGGTCATATTCCAATAGTCCCAGGTACGACACAGGGTCATCTTCAGATCCTCGAAAGCTCGATCCCTGAGGATGTTAACTATCTCTAGCCCTTTGTCAGGGTCATAGAGTTCCCCTGGTGGCGGTGGTTCGGTTTCATAGCCTTCCTCCCACTCTGGATATTCACCATATCTCTGGCCATAGTCCTGGTCTGGCGGCCCGGGATCGTCCCTCCTAACCATATCGGTGATTCTTTCCTCATACTCCCAAATGGTTTCCTCTGCAACATAGTTGGAGTGAATAGAGAACATTTTGTAATTCCACTATACCCTAAACTTTAATGCTTTGGAAGAGGATGTCATAAAAAAACAATTTAGTTATACTCATCAAGAAAACTTTGTATTTAATAAGTAGATAAGGTACACATTTTTCAATATGGTTTAAACAAGTGCCAATCCAAAATCTCATAAATACATGTGTATATATATACAAGAAATTTAACACGTCCTACGGTGCATTGTTCTAGTTTTAGCACGTTCTTACGGTGCAAGGCCCTGTCGTGCTCTAGGTAACCAACGATTCTACTGAGATTCTCTTGTCATTCCTCTATATTCTTCAACATTCTATGTACTATATTTAGCATCCATGAAGATTCCCCTAGATTCTCTTAGAATTTTCTATTTTGATTGAGGTGCTTACCCATGAGCATTTAGAACCTTTCAAAATAATCTATTTTGGATCTGTGCAACATTTCTAAAACACTTTCTATTTTTAGACTCAGGCGCTTGCCCTGAGCATCTGGAACATTTTTTTTTCAAGATTTATATTGTACACCTTTATTATGAAACATTTTAGAACATTCTATTGTGGCTCTTTGCAAAACCTTAAAAAAAACTCTAAGATTTCATCAAGATTTTCTTAGATTCCCTTAGATATTATGAAGATTCCCTTAGATTCAACTAGATTTTAAGAGATTCCGTTAGACTTGTAAATATTTTCCTACATTCTCTTACAATTTATGAGCCTTTAATTCTCCTGGATTCTCTTACATTCTAGAAATTTCTAGAACATTCTAGAACTTTCTGGAGCATTCTGAAACTTTCAAAACATCCTAGGGAAGTATTTTCCTATCCCTTACATTTTGGAAGATTCCCCTACATTCTAGAACTTATTGGAACAATTTGGGACTTTCTGGAAGGATTCTCTTAAATTCCCCCTAGATTCTCTTATATTCCAAAACATTCTAGAAATTCTGGAACTTTCTAGAACATTCTAGAAGATTTTACAACTTTCTAGAGCCTCCAGAACATTCTAGAACTTTCTTGAACTATCTAGAATGTTATATTCTATTTTATCTTAATTAGAACATTACCCTTAAGTATATTTGAAACATAAATCATTCATGGAATTAATGCTTGGTCTAGTGGTTAGAGTGGGGGGTTTGGGGGGTTGAGGTCCAGGGTTCAAATCCTCCCAATAACATAAAAAATTTTAGAAGCCTTTCCTTAAGGGACGAGCATTCAACATGAGCCTTAGGATCTTAGACTCGATCAACGATCAAGATCTCACCATATAAAAGCAATATGAGCCGTAGGATCTATTACATATAATTCCCAAAGCCATGTGGACCGTAAGATATGTGCCAAGCAACGTGTAGTAGGATCTCGGATCGACGATCAGGATCAAGAGCAACCTGGGCCGTAGGATCGATTACATAAAGTCTATATAGAAACTCCCAAGCCATCTGGGCCGTAGGATGTGTCCCCAAGCAACGTGAGCCGTAGGATCTCGAACCGACGATCAGGATCAAATCAACCTGGACCGTAGGATCGTCTATATAGAATATATATAGAATCCCCAAGCCATCTGAGCCGTAAGATACGTCCCAAAGCCACGTGGGCCGTAGGATCTCGAACGGACGGTCGGATAAGCGCGACAAACATAAGAACATATATGTGATTGATATATATATAACAAAATTTATATAGCACCCTTAGTTCAGGAACTAGGCCCTGCCTCTTTATCCTTAGCCCTAGGAGGTGGTGGAGGCGGTCGGTGTCGCAGCAGAGCTACCCCAGGGTCCACTGTGGCCGCCGCAACAGATGCAACCTCTGGTGGATAGGCAACGGCCAATGGGGCTGCCGTGAGGAGCTTCATGCCCATCCAAGGCGCAATGTCCTGACCCAAGGCCGTCAGGGCAAGATCCCGTCGTACGAGTACATACGTAAACGTACGATAGGGAAGCTTCTTATGGCCGGCCAGTGTAGAGAGTGCACGGAGGGCCCACCATGAAGCTTCAGCCTCTGGCCCTAGATCTCGGGCTATGAAGAGGACTTGTCCGTATTTGAAGGCCGACAAGAAGAAACGGGTAAGGTGGTTACCCAGCACTTTCCCTTGCGAAGTCTCAGATGCTGCCACTTCTTTATCCAAGTCCATGGGGACTTCTTCCTCTTTGAGCTCCTGTTGCTCCTCCTTCTTGTGCGCAGGGTTATGATATAAATCTTCACCCTCATCATCTGAGTCGGAGGGAACCTCAACCATATTGATGTTTGGGACGTGAGGTCCCATAGCCGTGAAGGCATCTGGTGCAAAAGGCGGCTGGTTCCACGCATCACGAAGTCGCTAAGACGTAATAGAGTCTCCGCCCGGCTCTAGGGTCTCCCCGACGAACTGCGGCATTTGGTGCACCTCGGAGGAAGCTTCGGTAGAAGTGAAGTCGATGAAATCATCCATACAATACTCGGCAAGCTCATAAAGTACATGGTCTTTGCGCTTTTGCGTCTAAATCCGCCACCACGCGTGATACGCCCGGATAATATCATCCAAGAGAAGGTATTCCTGCCGGTGGTGATAAATAAGCTGGAAGGCGTCTAACCCCCGACAAGCCTATAGATTGGTCACGGCGCGGTGGTAGCTCCTCCGCTAGCTCTTTCCAACGGGCAAAAGTAAGCCCATTCCTATATGCTCGTCATCCCCCTCCTCGGAGGATTACCGCAGCTTGCCCTTCTCTGCCGGCAAGGTTTCATCCTCAACGTATTGGTCCATGAGGATGGCTAGAGCGAAAGTAGCTTCCGTGATCTGCTGCCCACGATCTTTGGACCACGGTAGGTGTTTACCCCATCGGAGTTTCCCCTTCAAGGCGTCATAAGCATGTGTGTCCCGCCTAGCATCTGCCGAACTATCTCCGGCTCCAAATACAAGTGGGAGGATCCCCGAGAGGAATACACGAGAGGAAGCATTTCCTCCATGTAAAAATCAAAGGAATCCGTAGTCGGGATGCCGCTACATGTTGGCAAGGAGATCTATCGTTGGCATAGCAAAGGCTGCAAGCAGGTCGAAGGGAACCTGTGGATCCCATTTCTCTCCATCAAGGTACGGCGGCAAAGAAGGTCGGTGGCAGCCATGGCGCTAGAAGGGAGGAGAGAGGGAAAAGAAGCGTTTAAAATAACCTTTACGGTCCCCTTTTTAAACCCTCTTAATAAAGCCGACGTCGGCATTTTATTTTAAATTTAACATAGAAAAAACATTAAACTTTTAATTCAAAATAAAAGCTTCTTTATTAATTATCACAAAAAAAAATATGTACAAATGCGGATCCCTTAAGTAGGCTAAGGTTGCTCCCAGGTATCCCTACGGGAGGGGGCTAAATCCTTAGGCATTATGGTGACCCTCTTTGCGTGGATAGCGCAAAGGTTGGCATCACCAAAAGTGCTACCAAGTAGGCTTATTTGACCTCTTGGGAGCCAAAATTGCAAAGGTGCGGAAGCGGAGATCGGTCTTAAATTGCCGTGCGATCTCCCGCACCGACCCGAAAAGGCGACTTTCGATCGGAAGGTCCGTGGACTTCGGGAAATTTGCGGATCTCCCCCGCAATGCCACGATACCGGTCGGAACCGATGAGGCTTCCGCCGTGGCCCGGAGCCCCGACGATGTTGGCACCGTCTTAGCCCCAAAGAACCGTGGGGAGTTATCCACTCTCTGCACGCCTCCCGGTCGGAGCTGGTCTTCTTCCCAAAAGCCCCGGCGGTCTTTAACTTATCCTTGTATTGATTTGCCGGCCTTATGAGCAACTCCTTCCTTCGAGCTTAATGGTCGGATCGTGGGTTTTGGGTTCGAGCCACTCCCGGATGCACCTCCTCCCCTGTTGGTCCCGCTGATCTTGTCGGTCCCGGCTCATCTTGCTCCAACTTCTCGCGCTCTTCCCGAAGCTCTCCTTAGGTCTTCTTGGATCGAGCAAAAGCTGGGCTCGCGGCATGGCGATTAAGTTCAGCATTGTGGTACCGTTGTGGCCTTGAGACCCATATCTATCTGAATAGTTGTCGATAGTCACGCTAATGTCGGAATTTCTCCCCGGACAAAGCTGTTGGAACCCTCATGCCATTGGTATGGGGAACCTCAATGGCTCTCGCCATCGATGACGGCAAAGCCGCCCCCGAGGTACCGGTACTCCCTACCCCGGCTGCTCTTTGTGTTTCGCTCAATCTCCGGTGGTCGCGTCTTCCCTGGCAAAACCCTAATCCGATTCGGCCTCCGTCCGACATCTTCCTCCTCCGTATGGCCTTCTGTTGGGAGGATAAAATTTGATGAGCATCATTACCATATCGGTTGCTCAACAAGGGTATATGGGATTTGGCGTGGGGTTCGGTAGGATGAGGAATGGCTCTGAGAAGTGGTAGACAGGATATGGAATCCTATCGTTGTTCTCAAACCTATTGACCAGCTCATCCAACAAGATGTCGATGAGGGCTGGGTCAGTAGCCATGTGCTTAGCAATCATGGCGTAGATCTCCACGATGCTCATGGTGGTTGGATCTGGAGCGCTCTTGGTGATGGCCATAGAGAATAGTGCGGCGCTGGCGGCGAAGGGGATGGCAAAGGGGGCGCTAAGAGGCACAAAGCACAAGGGCGCAGGATCAAGGTCCGGTCTGGTGGCGATGGCGGAGGGCGGCTCAGGCGGTTGGAGGCGCGGAAGCAAAAGCAAATGACAGAAAATGGTTTGCTAAACGGCCAATTAACTTTTAAAATTTCAAATTTTTTTTCTTATTAACTTCAAAATTTTATTATTAAAAATTATAATGGCTGGAAATACACGCGCCACATACGGTCGGCGCCGATGGCATTATCACGGTTTTACGCCTCGACGGGTGTCGTCGAAATGCAAGCGGCGCCGAAGTTGACCTGGCCCGGGCCAGCGTTGACTCAAGTCGGCCGACGGGTCGGGCGACAAAGATTTTTGGCGCTTCGCTTCTGACCAAAGCGACAAAAAAGCAAGCCGAAGTTCGTTTTTTTGGGCCCGCCCTTGACCATTTTAAGCCTAGAGTTGACTGTTCTAGGGTAATTCAATGCACGCCCGATCCAATGGAACCATCATCTTCGTCATTTGAGCTACCCACTAGCACCTGCTAGGCCTCCAATCTTGGCCCCTCCACTTCAAAGCTACAACTTCTTAACTTAACCTAACACCAAGCCAAACAACAAAGAGAACTAACGACACATTGACTTAGCCTCCTCCTAACTACCGTATACGAGTTAGTGTTTGGCCGGTGCTATGATTTGAACAACCGAAATCACGGCTCTGATACCAATGTGACGCTCCCAGAATATATCGACCCTCGGACGTATACATCACGAGGACTTTCCCCTCCCATGGCGATCATCTCACCATGAGCAGGGCCCTCCGTCTATTTCGGGCCATCTATGAAATGAGGCCCGAAGAAGGACACGAAGGGGTCATTCGGCCCACGCCTTCAATGGGACTCCTACGTCGCGGAAGCATGAATACAAGGGTTAGCACACAGCACGAATATACATAAATAACCACCACGAAGGGTGGCGCATCCATCCAAAATACCAACGGCATAGAATATGCATCTAATCCTAAGAAAACACCCAAACCCCGGGTTCTACCCCTCGCTCGGACTCCGTGGGGATCGGTGACTACCTGGGCCTCAAGAGATCGGCCAGGCCAGGAGTCTTGGCATGGCGTTGGCTGGCGTAGAACATTGGCTAGGGTTGACCACTCCATCCGCCCCTCACGTGCACACTTTGCGGATGGGTCGATTCATGCTATGGCTTTGCTATAGCCTTCCAGGAGAGCGCAAACTTCGGGCATCACCCTCTCGAGCTTACTCGGGTTCATGACGCTGGTCCGATGAGGCAGGTCGGGAGGCGTCCCCTTCGTAATCACAGTGGTTCCATGGGTGAGCTAGAGAATACGTGCGCATCGGCGACCCCGCATCCGTACCGGACTTACTCACCCTAAATCTACTCAAAGTGCATGGTGCTCCATACGGATCACACCACTACACCTGTGGAGTGTCGGACCCATACCCGCCCTCAACGTGGCCAGGCTATCGGGCCTAGCCCATTGTAGGAGTCTCGGGGAGCCTTGTATGCTCATGCAAGACCCCACCCCTCATGTCACCACTGTGTTCCTTGTCCGGTGCTAAGCCGGACCATAGCATCTAGGACCCGGTGGGTTCTTGTGCCTGGCCCTTAATTTAATGGGACTCTGTGGCGCTATCTAGGAGCATACTACAATACACGGTTGAGAGGCCTCTACCCCCGTAATCCCCGTTTTAGTCGATTAAACAAAGAACTAACAATCCATCCTTTCGGAGTAAGTACCGAATTGAATATAAAGAGAACTTGTTTGTACAATCAAGGGTTAGTTTCTATGATTGATTCACAAAGAGAACAGAGAGAGACGGACACAACCAAGTGTTAACTAGAATTCACATAGCCACCTACCTGAATTCTGGCTGGACTCGTTTCCATGGGGTGCCTCCATCTTCCGGGAGTTGAGAATTCAGTTTGTTACTTCTGAGGACGGATGTTATGGTGATCTTCTACAAGTGTCCGATGGCCCAGCTCACGGCCTTCCTTTGGTCGATCTTCTTGAGTCAATCCCAGGGATAGGGGTCAAGTTGGCATCCAAACTTGGCAATCCCCATGCTGCCCAATCGATTGGGGCAGGTGGCGCCTTCCCAAATGGTAATTAGCCTAATTTCCTAGGTTATAGGTTATTATTATTAATGTGTTAAATTAGCATAGCTAATTTAATCCTTTTTAAGGTAACCCCCTAGGTTGCAATTAAGTTCCCATACCCCCATGGTAGCGTACCCTTGGGGAGTGACGTGCTTGTATTTGTACGTGTCCCGTATAGTAGACCATATAAATACGTGGAACGTCACAGCTGCTATTCGTAAAAGACCAAAACCAAAATATGCGTTGAATGTAGAAAACAATATCTCTTTATAAAAGCCTGTCCAGTATGTGCAGCCTTATCGGCCATTACCATACATTTTGATACAAAGGCAGTGGTTTGCAGTGGTTGTGCTTTTTATGCCTCTTCCTACTTTAAAGAGACATGTTCTTGTACGAAATGCATTCGCAGAAAGAGAAGGTTCTGTAAGAAAATAACGTAACAATAACCCCACTCCCTTCTCCTTTATCACAATTGATCAAGTACAATGTACAGGTGCAAATGTCAGACATATATGAAAGCCATTACCTGATTGAACTTGAGAGTTGGTCCACTGCATCATTTCCCACCAGAGCTTCTCCAACAAACACTATTGTATCTGGTCCATTCACATTTATCAGCCTGGATAAAGCCTGCATCAAGGGTTGATTGTCCTGCACAAATAAAAGCTTTTAAACCTCATTGATTGATAGGTAAGGTTTGCCAAAACCATTGCAAGTGGGACAATGGCTACCACTTCCAAATCAAAAGCTGGTCATATACCAATGTCTTCCAGCAAGTGATACGAGGTATCTAGAGTTTTCTTAGCAATGTTTTCAAAAGATGTGCTCTGAGTTATGGGGCATGACAGCCATGATAATGGCATAGATGCACTCAGTCAGAGTTGCTTGTGAAAAACAAATTGTACATTCCATCAGAATCTAAGTTTACCTGCAATCTTCTGGCATGGGTACTGCGATCTTCTCGCATGGGTACGCAGTTGTTCAACAGCACCAGATCTGAGCGTGTCACATGAAGCCTTCATGACACTAATATTATGCTGGAGAAGCCAGTATGCCACCTGCAAACATGTCCCTTTATATTAGCTTCTCAAATTGATAAAAAGATATGAGATCAGCATTGAAGGACTATTTACAACCTTAGCCAAGTTAGTTGACTTTCCAACGCCATTAACCCCTACAAAGACAATTACGTATTTCAATTGAACATTTTGGAGTTGAAATTCTCACCAACACATCCTCCATAGCCCCCTTGTACGAAAAGTGTAGTAGAATCACATTTTCAATCACATTTAACAAACATGCTCCATTTCTCCAACAAATACTTCTCCTATAGGAAGGACAAAGAATTCAGCACAGATAGGTTTCAAGAAGAAGTTGCTTTTACTACACCTATACTTGGAATAGAGGAGCATTGAAACGGTTGTAAGGAAAAAAATACACCAGGGAAAAAGCCTGCAAAATTTGAAGAGTATTTTCATGTTAAATAAAGTTTATAAAATTGAAAGTAAGTTACTATCATTTTTGGTCTTTGAAGGCATATCTGCATGGCTGTCACTAGATGCCAATGTAAGTTCCCTTCTTGTCCTCCCTCTTTTCGGAGTGAATTTTATACAGAGCCAAACATATCTTAACAAAGAAGAATAAGACCCCATATGACATCAAATCATGTTCTATAGGGACAATGTGCATGGGACCATTACGGCTATACCCAATCGTGAATGCAGGTTCTCTAAAATGTTTTTTCTATTATGTTTCTTTTTTTCTCGCAAACTTTACATAGCCCTTTCAAAACTACCACGGGAACAATTCTAACACTAATATAGGACTCACAGTCAACCGCTGACAAACAAAAGATTTTATTAGGTTGTCAAGCCAGTTGCAACCTGTTACAATGGTTAAAATGCTGAGACAATGAGGAATTCTTGTATCTAAAACATACCATAAAATGCAAATCCTTTAAATGTTGTCCAACATTTACAGCATTTACAGCATTCGAGGATTCATGTACTTTCTCAAGTGTCCCTTCGGCAATGTAGCATCGAACAGATATCCAGATGATTTCCATTCTGGAAGATCTCCATCTAGAACCACACCTTCTCATGGCCAAATGCCCTGAACATCTTGTCAAACCATTGCATTTAACACATTTAAATTAAAATCCCCCTTAAACCCCCTTCGGTTTCGGTGCATATTCACACGGGGGGTTACTCCGGGCAACGAGAGTTGTCGGATGGGCATATTTGCCTTATATTCCAAGATCTGGACCGTACATAGCGAACCTCGTTTGTGGGGTATGCATGTACAAGTTTTTATATACTGTGTATTAAGGTTTACAAAATACTATAAGGTTTGAGAGAATGTACTTAATGGTGTTAATTTTGTACATGTATTGTAAATATATTTTTCGAGCTCTCGCTGCCCTACGTAACCCCCTGTGTGAATATGCACCCAAACCGAAGGGGGTTTAAGGGGGATTTTAATTTAAATGTGTTAAATGCAATGGTTTGTGTTAATAATGTTAATGGTAGTTGTGTGTTGATTGTTATATTAAAAAAATTTTACAAAATACTTGCTAGGGTCTAATCTAGCAAATACTATACTTTAAGAACTAAACCTAGTTAGAAATTGAGAATTTGTCTGTCTTGGTTTAAACCAGGCCCACACCCTTCATCTGGCACACACATATGGTGAGGTATATTACCCCTAGCATTGAAAGGTTGTCTGCCCTGGTAATATCCAGGCCCATATCTCAAAACTGGTATAAGTGTAAACATAGGTAACACAGCTCAAATCAAACTTAATTTACGTTCAATAAATGGTGTGCAGGGTAGGGAGCTGAAATATCAAACCCCAAAACCCTGTTGCCACCATTTACAGACCAGCTCGAATTTTACTAAGATAAGACGGATATGAATACAACATACATTGGTGTTACGAACAAGGAGGCTGAAAAATCAAACCTCAAAGTGCATGTTCCCTTTGTATGGTTGTATTCTCCTGTTTATGCATATTCCGTAACTAAACATCATATTACGTAGAGAGTGAAACAACAAACCCTGGACCAACAATCACTAAGTACTTGTTCAACCAGATCAGAGAATAAACAGCAATCATTCATAAGCTGCCTAAGTGGATATTCATATATCTGGAACATGTAGAACATTAAGTCATGAACGAACCATGCTAAATCAGCAGCAGAAAGTGACTAGTACATGTTTCTCAATGACAAAGGTCAATTCAATAACTGAAGCAAGAAACATGAGACTGTATAATGTGAACATCCACAGATATAACTGCAATGATCTATTAAGACGAAGACCATGTTTTCAAAATTGTTTTTAGCTTTTTTATTTTTTATATTTTGATACAAACCAAAGTTCCAGTAGATATAGGAAAATATCTAGATGTTCCAGCCAAGATAAAGATAATATACCGTGTAGTAAAGCCTGTAACAGTGTATTTTCAAGTACTCACCATTTCAAAAACAGACTACTACCCTAGGAAGTGTAAAGAGATTTAAGTAATCAGCATAATAACGTGTAGAGTTTCGAGGCGCAGACTATCTGATCTGCCCCATATTTCAGAAAAATTCCACCATTTTGCTAAGCTCAAAAACAACAAAGGTAGGTTTGTCGTGTTACCTCATTTAGATCGCCTCCTGGGTTATTCGTAACTTCAGGACTTGCATTCATTTCCATCACAGCCGGATTATCATAGACCGGTTCAGCAATCCCCAAGTTTGTACCATGCACAGCTGCGTTACGAATCAAGTATCTCTTGATAATATTGGCTGCTTGTGAATTCCTAGTCTGGCTAGGTTGAGGCATTCGTCTTGGTGCAAAAGGCGAGCCTCTTCCCCTAAGATTTCTAGAACCAGGCGCCCTTAACGTTTGACTACTGTATTCCTATTTTTCCACTCTGTTTGATCATGGGACCAAAACGTTAACTAAAGCAAACATAGGTAAACTTTATGGCCTAAATATTAATTACTAAAAAGCACAATAACATCAAGACAAACATTAAATGTTGGTCCAAAGGATGCATTAAAACATCATCTATGGATATGGAAATGACGAGTAATATAAAAAAAAAGTGACAATGGTCATAAACTATTGAACAGATAGATAAATAAGAAGAAAATATGCAACACTGTAATATAAAGCCAAACTGTAATGTGGAAATCAAGCAAAAATGTCTCAATAATCTGTTGAACTGCTTTACTCTATCTCTTAGAAATATCATGTGCTTCTAAATAAGAATAATTTGGACGACTATGACTGGAGACTGAACCACCAGGAGCATAGGTGCTACGCCCTCCCACACAAAGACAAGAATTTGGCTGCTTCCCCAAATCTTCTCACCATGCCACACTTACTGGATATGTAGCACAACTGGCCTAAACTAGAGTTGAAAAGCATAATGCAAAATCCTCAAATTAATTGTTACAAAGAACCAAATAGGTGCTGCATACTAGGTAGAATCAGATCTTTCCCTTTGCAATTATGTGGCTTTCCAAGACCTGTTTGATTCTCTCTACAGTCAAAATGATTCTATGGTTCCTGTCAAATTGTGAAATTTCCCCTTTGAACAGATTTGTTCATGCAGACATGGTTGCATACCTCTAGCTTCATCTGCACACCTCTAGCTTTTGCAATTGAATGAGCTAAAAGCAAAGATGTAAGACGACATTAGTGTAACGGCAGAATATCAAGGTATGGCAGGTTTGGATATTGAATTAGAGGCAACTACAAAATTTGGAAATTGGTCTTGTAATCTGCAACAAAGGCAAATGCTCAATTTTTAATCAGATAAAGAATTGGGTTATATTTACCTGCCTGCAGTCACGTGATGCAACATGGGATACATGCATCCCTAGCAGCACACCAGCAAGAAACGTCCTTGTAGTAGCAATCCAAAACAGGCTACTGAGCTTCTAACTTAATAGTGCCTGTCTGAACCATCTTCATGCATAGAAGAAATCCCACATCATTGTTTCTGGCTTGTACCAGCTCCGCTTGTAACAAATCCAGGCTGCTTAATAGAACCATATAGACACAAGCACAAAACTTGAGATGCTATCACCACAAAACTTCAGATGCTGCCACCACGAAATTGTAGATGATGCCGCTAATCAGAATCGGCTCTGCCTCAGTGCAAATGAATTTGACATACAACCATAGTTTACCACAGTATCCGGTAGACAGTAGGATTGGTAACGAAATGCTTACCACAGTAGGATAGAAAGGAGGCCTGCACAACGCCCTCTTTTGCTCAATCTTTATGAGTTTCACATCGCCATAAGTTACCGCTTGCCAACTGATCGGACTAACAGAAAACCTGTTGTGAGATCTGCCCAAGTCATGGCCACTTGACCAAAGCAACTATTATTTCTTTGCAAAACCTCCACTCCATTGCCAGGAGCTCCCCGCCAGCCATAGCCATAGCCATAGCTCTTGGTAGGGCTCTTGGTATTTTTTCTAGGAGGGATACCTTGTTCATGTAGGCAGCCTACAACTCACCGGAATGCTATCAAGCAGCTCCAAAAATGCCCAGAGAGATTCAGTATGGCAAGATACAACACCCGATGATTGCCCGATGATTCAGTAGCCCGATGATTGCCATGATACTCGTGCAAAATAGGGAAAAAGGATTTTTAGTTTTAGGGTAGCCATCTGGATCGTCCAATTTTTAAGTCATATCTCAACCATCCAATTTAGGGCGCGACAAAAAAACGACAAAAGAAGAAGCCTCCACCACAGGATTTGCCCCCTTTTCTAAAATCAACGGCTGACAAAAGGGTGCACTTTAGTACACCTGGATGAATACGGCCACCAAATCATATGAAAACCTTAGAGAAAACAGTACAAAAACAGAAAAAAAAAACCCTGTTATAATGCTAGATATTCAGCTAGATTAGCATCACATAAACAGTTAAAAACTTGATTAGCTGACTCACCATTAGTTGCATTAAAAACACCCTTTTCATCATATATATCAGTATTTTAGATGCACAAGAAGAGACAAAGGATCAATCTTGAGAGCAGAAAGTGATCCGACTTATTGGGAGAAACACGTCTTATTTACAACGATAAAGTGTCCTTATCTTCATCTTGGTCTCGGCCCTGGTCCTAGAACTTGGTTTGAACATGCTTCAAACCTTTGACATGTGATATTATTAGCTTTCATATGGGAGAAATAGGTGCATGGTTTCGCAACAATAAGTGACTGTTACATCCAATTCCAGGCCTTATACATCCAATGTGCAGATTTGAGGTAGCCTGCTTTTACTCGTTCATCTAATACTATATATGATAATGTTACTCTACCTTCCACATATGCTTCCATCAGAGTTCGCTTTCGCTGCTGCTGTGTCAGCACTTGTGAGTAGATTTTCACAAAATGCTGTCATTTTTGGAAGAGGGTTTGCAAAATATGTATGGATCTGAAAACATAGAGTATTGAAGGATTAAAGAACGAAGCTGTTTCTTGCTGGTCTTGCTAGTCTGGACCAGGTGGCAAGCTTGCCAAACTTTAATGCTTAAAGGGCAAATTTTAGTCTTCGCCCAATTAAGTCTACGACAGACATCCCACTTCTCTGATGGTTCAACAACAAGACGCAAATCATGTGATTGGTTGGGACTACTTGATCCTTCAGTACTATACCCACACTCTGATGCTGTGGAGGGCCGAAGAAGGTACCTTACCAAATAGCCTGATGAGGAGAGAACCCAAAGTTTGTCTTTCAGATCAACAGCTCCTCCAGGTTCATGTATACCACTCCCATCATGGAAACCGGCTGCCACTGCACCACCACCAGCAGGACCACTACTGCTTCGCAAGTTACCCCGCCATCCACCAAAACCATTTTTTATTCTGCTCACAACGGACAATGTGAGTAGAGGTGGTGGCGGAGGGAGGGCCTGTTGGGAAGCTCTGACTGGCCCAGCATTTGACCACCACGGATATGCAGGTGTGGGCATTATGGATGGACCGTTAAATGGGTCAATGGAGCAGGCACCATGAGTATGTGGGCCTACAACTCCTCCAAAGGGTGAAATAGCAAATAGATGACTTGTTCCTCTTGAGGAACTAACAACAATCCAATGGCTGTCTAAGCTAAACCTGATATCCTGTATAATCTGAAAACAGAAAGTGGAATATCTATCAAATAAAGTTAAAAGATAAAGACAACAAAAAGAAATTAGACTCATGATGATGATAATTTAACTCTAGTACCTAAATGTCAACATAAATAACCCAACATTGGCATTTAAGCCATAAACTTGAATGAATCAAAGACATCATAAATGTCACAAGTTTATATATCATAATGATTGATCTTACCAAGGCATGCCTACATGCATGTCATTGTGTAATGGTGCTTTGAAAAAGATCCAAAGGCTAAATGTAAACTTGTAAAAAAACCAATCTATGTCTTCACTAAACTGCACAAAGATCACTTACCGCATTTGTAAGACCGCGGCAAAGCTTGTAAAGGTGAACAAATGATGAACTTGTGTGAGGACTGGTAAGATTATCATGTGCTGTAGGTGTTAGACGAAAAACATTTAAGTTGTGCCCATCTGACGCAGTGACAAGAAGTGTTCCACTGGGCTCAAAGCAGAGAGCAGAAATTGGGCTTGAATGTGCTCGGAACTGTGCAATCACTTTCTTATTTACATAGTCACGGACAATCACCTGTAAAAGAATTAAGTGTCAACAAAAGTATCAATTGGACTATTTCCAGCCTGAAACCATAAATTTCTTACAGTCCCAGCATATTCGGATTCTACACCATCTGAAGGACGTTCAGAACAATACTTGGACAAAGTTTTGTATCCTAAAGCTGCAAGTTGCTTGCTTGACTCCCTTGCATAGTCAACAAAACCACAAGTTGCAGGAGACGTGGATAGACTTATGCCTGGAGAGGGGCTAAGGTGCTGGGGGGATACACGGCCCGCTGATGACATGAGAGGCTGGTTGGCAGCATAAGCCATCCACCTGGGACCCAAAGCCAATGCACCATAGCCATTCACTAAACGTATTTTGGAGTGTTGCTGCATCAAAACAGTAAATCTGCATCGTATAACAATTATACATTAGTTTGCACAGTTACAGGCATGTACATGCTCAGATGAAAGAGCAATTATACCTGTGCAGCAAGAGCTACTGCAATGATCCTTGAGCTGCAACGCACAGCGCAGATACCAGTCCGAAATCTCAACTCATGTACATAAGCGTGACTTTGTAAAGAATAAAAGCGAACAACAGAAGGGACAAAACTACCATCACCCATATCTGCGGTTACGGTGCCATTCAAACCTCCTGGAAACCCTCCAGGCATTGAGGCTCCCCTTTTGGTGGCAAGATCCCGTGTAGCAACTAGCAGCAACGGCTGCATTCCTTTGAAGTCCCCAATCTCAACTGAGTATGGCCATGGTTGAAGGTGCAAAAATGCAACACGACCATCCCGTCTAGAGACAAGTTCTCTCACATCGCTAGCATCTTCCACATCCCATACTTGAAACCCATTCATGTAGGTAAGCAATAGAACATGGCGAGCAAGTGCTGGAGCAATCTCCAACATGTCAAAAGATGCCCATTGCACCTGACAGACAAAACATACAGACATAAATACATTTGACTCAACATAGAAATAAATCTAGATTGTAACTCCTTTAGCAAGAAAAATACATAATTTGCATTGACCTGAGAGAAGATAAAATCTCGATTGAGAAGCACATAGAAATAGGAGGTAGAATATTATCATCATAACGTGTAAATAATTTATTATATATGAGATAACATGTAAAACTATTGGCCTAATACATGATGCTGACCTGTTCACGGTGCTTCTCCTCATCTGACTGAGATGCTGAAGATGCAATAGATGCACCTGCTGTCCTTACAGTTGCTGCAATATTGCCAGCACTTGCAAAGACTCCTTTCAAGTAGCTAGAAATGAACCGCCAAGTGAATTTGCTGCCATTGCTGTTGCTAACACATCCTGCTCCACCACGGCCACTCCGTGTCTGCAAGCCCTCTTCTTTAAATCTTCACATACACCAGTTAGGTTGAAAAGTACTTTCCCCGAAAGCACTAAGGTTAATTGAAAGCGTACTAAACTCGACCTTATGGATGAATCAATAGGATTGTTTGAATCAATATGGAATTGATATTTGGAAGGGCAGACCTACAAAGAATGGACTTTCACCACTCTGCAATCTTCTACAACTAGTATAAGCAACAGAATTAGAAGAACATCAACCATAACCCTTTAACTGGTCCTTTGTTGCAAAATACAGCACGAAGGAATCACATGTGGCATACATTCCAACCAAACTCCTACCAACAAAATGATTTTGTTCAGGTACTTGCCAGCCTTGAAGGCTTCGTTACCCTCTTCCTTCTTTATATTTACTGCTTCCAGTTTGTCAGATGTGCTCATTTCAAATCGTTCCCTTGCCTGTTGCATTTTTCACATCACTAAATTTTCCCATACCTCAGCATCACAAAGTCATATTAGTTGTCTACTTACCCTTTCGAAGCTAACCATCTCAACCTCGTAGATAAGGCTTACAAATCCAGTTTACTCCATTGTGATTATTTGCACAGCAATAAACCTGGCCAACTCTAACAACTTCAAAAACCTGAAAATCAGAGGCTCCGGTGTAGAAGCTCCTCCCTCCAATGCCAAAGCTTTTCTGGAAGCTCCACAATTGACAGCAACAGCGAGCCGGGCCTCCCAAAAGAAGCATTATGCGACCATGGAGCCCTGCCAGTTACCCGGTTCCCTTCAAGAAATCAGACGTCGAAGCTGACCGCCAGTTTACAGGAAATAGGAGGTTTTTAGCAGTCACCAGCATATCCTAGGGATATTCAAGAATATACCTAGGATATGCCAAAAACCCACATAAACAAGGGTTTGCCCCCCTAGGGGCAACCCAAAAAATAGGGGACTACTATTGAGAAAATTGTAAAAATGCCCTTGTATTTTAATGAATTATCAAGATACCCCTGTATTTCTGATATTTATTAAAATGCCCTATTCCTTTGTGATCTGCCAGATGTTCTACAGATCCATAGCCCATTATTCATCTACTGGCGACCACCGATTTGAGGTCCTTGATTCTGCAAATAAGCTGTCAATTCTCATCTTGAAATAACCCAACAATTCTCAGTTTTTTTTTTCCTCCTCTTCTAATCTTCAGCCTTCAAGCAAAGCGAAATCATAGTTCTAAATTGGATTTAGGTCAGGTTTTAATTGAGCAGAAACTGTCCAATGGTGATGTAGCAGAGAATAAATTTTTACCTTACAAAGAGAACTTTGATGTTGTATTGAGGTCCGCTGACAGGAGAAATCGCTGTAATTTTGCTTCTTCTTTGATAAATTACAATAGATAAATACGTCCTGTTGCTTAATATGCATTGTTGTGCAACAATAAATGAAGACCGATCGTCAGCTTTATGAATATAGGATACATCAGAAAACAAATTTATGGGTCTTGATTGCATGTGAAGAGTTTGAGGATTGATGTGACAAACTATCTCTGTGAATATGAGAGGGATTGCTTCTGGATAATTGAAAGTAAGCGGCAGGTCGAAAGACTTGCTGAAAGCTTCAAAACGAATTGAAGAGGTCGTAGGTCTACAAAGGGGCCAGATTTGTCCTCACGGGCATTTTGATAAATATAAGAAATATAAGATGTATTTTGATAGATACATCAAAATACATCACAAAGATAGTTTGTCACATCAATCCTCAAACTCTTCACATGCAATCAAGACCCATAAATTTGTTTTCTGATCGATCCTATATTCATAAAGCTGACGATCGGTCTCGATCTCGTGATTTACGGCTACGATTTCAGGATCGAATGCAATTGCAATCTCGAACCAATAAATATTCAAACATTTAAAAGCATCGCACATCTTGCAAAATGTGGCATAACAATTAATTTGTATTTGAGAAGGATATGGGATTGACATAGATATGGGATTTGGCATATGGCAGATTTGCGCTGCACATGCAGCCGGATGAAGCCAACTTGGTGAAAATAAAAACTTGATTCATATGTTGGACACATGGACACAATAGGACCTAAGAAACACAAAAATAAACAGGCATGTGAATACCACTACTTGGGAGTGAATTTGTTACATTTCTGCAGTCATGTATGTAATGAGCAGGCCACTTTTTGTTATCCTCCACATGAAGGAGCATACATTCTTATCCTCATGCCTCAAACCTTAATATTGGAAGTATCTCCAGTGTAGTCGAAAAGAAATCCCAACAAATTGATCGAAGTATGAAATAGCTAATTTCAGAGCTACAAAATATTGTTGCCATTACCTTACAACTGCTGAGATACTGAATACAATTTATAAACCTGCATAAGTAGGACACAAACTACTATCTTCAGTCATTATCTCTTGCAAACATGCACTAGGTCAATGCAATCCAACCTAATCAGAATCTATTAGAACATGCACTGAGTTAATGCAAGCAAATGTAATCAATAGAATTTGTTTTTCAACTCGAAAAAGTCCTTGATGACAGATATGCTAAGACATTCAAAAAGGATATATCTGCATGCTTCATGCTCAATAAAACATGCATTGCATGCTCTCTGAAAACACGTCATAATTACATGTGAGGACACTGGAGAGATTAGGCAATTTTTAATGTCCTAAGCGCAAGAAATGATTTCAGATATTTAAGAGAACTGTTCAAGCTCAATGGAACATGTATACTCTTTGCAAATACTTCATAGCCAGTGCATCCATAGCCATCACAGACCTGCCGTATCCTTTACTACATGCCATAGCAAAACGCCCATTCACAAAAGAAACTTTTTGATAAGTGCTTGTACAGATGAAAATGATGTGAGGTTTCTCCTTTTTTCATGCGCTTGCAGTGAGACAAATTTTGGGCGTGCAAAATGCACAAACTTTTTGATAAACTGATATAAAACAGAAGATAAGAAAAAGGATCATGATATTTTTGATAATTTTTCTTAAAAAGAGATCAAACTTTTGATTTTTCTGAAAATCTTGCAGAAAGAAGTGTTGTCACCACTCTAGAAATCCTTGACTGCAAACTGGGCTTGCTGCACCTTAAAAACAGAGTCTTGAGAATAGAGTTACGATATTGAATTGATTAGCTGGTAGAATCATCAGCTGATTTGAAAAACAAAAGCTTCCAAGCGGATATATGAATTGACTTGGTTGGGCAAACTAAGGAAATCTAAAGGGTGGAGAATAGTATACAAGAAGTCTTCAAAATGGAGAAGAATGAGAGCAACAAGACAACAGCAAACAGCAAGGCCAAAGAAATGATCTTGAGCGAAGCCCGGCATAATGGCGCCACTGTTAATTTTGAGTTCTTGGCATACGTCTTGTAGCAGCAGTCCATGACTGCCGGATGCTACAAGCCTGCCATGTTCAAGATCATGAAATAAGAAAGAGACAAAATATGCACAAAGAATATGGAAAATGTGCGCCAAATGAGGCTCTTCAAATACGAGATCAAACCTGAATACATCTGAAGAGGCTCTGGTCTAATATAGTGTAGACCGCATATCTGAGCCCTACATCTAGCTAAATCTAAATTCTACACTTATGCTAACCTAAACATGTCAAGTGTAGTCTTCCACCACTGACACCTAGCATGTGCACAATGTTAACCACTAGATGGTTAACACTGTTGTTGCACCTGTCACTGGCATGCCATTTTGTTTTCTTTGCTTGCTCTCAAGCCACAATTTGGCTATACCAGCCTCTCCATCGTGTGTGCCTTTTCCATGGCCAGATCTAACGAAATTCCATATCACTCGAATTTTATTTTCAACATGGTATCTGCAGATTCCATACCATGCCCTTGAAGATTTGAATTGAAATGCACAACCGTATGACCACACATAATGAAGGTTTATGTCACTGCCTCCATTATTCACTCCAAATGTAATTTAAAAGCATGTTGTACAAAATGAGTATCATGCTTCCTGTCATCTGAAACAAAGAAATGCACTATTTTTTTAATCTTGCCTTCTTTTTACATCATTGAAATATAGACCAAAATTGTAATCTGATCAGGATTCCAGTGCTCTGATTGTACTTCTATCCCTGGCTTCAATGTGTAGTTCTCTGCAAAGTCAACAACAGACAACACACTCTTATTAGGGAGTTTCTCAACACATCTTTTAAATTGTTTACTCTGCCAGTGTGTAGTAAAGTTATGATCTGTAAACTTAGCAAGCTGATTTTTCATGTTCTTTAACAAGACAGATGCTTTGTCATGCTAAGCAACTAAGCTAAGCCTTTTGGATGTACCTTTCTTGGAAGGCTCATGGACATAAGCATATATTTGCCAATCGACATCCTGCATGAATGTTCCATCTTCCTTTTTTGGACAAATGTCTATCTTCTTCACTCCACATTCCTCATATTCACCTTTGATACATTTTAATTTATACCATTCATCTGTCACATATTTCTGACAAGCTGTTGACGTCCACAAATCTCTTTCATGCCTTCATCTCATAAGAATCAGGCTGAAGAATCAGCTCCTTGAATGTTTGCACTGATCTGGTGTCTTCTGTGGCAGTATTATTCTTTTGTTTGTAACTAAGATTTCAAATTTACAGCTGATAAATTGTTAAGCCTGTCTTTTTTGCAGTCTTGCAGCTTCAGGGCATACATAGCTGATCGCTTACCACAATCACCCTGCATTGTTCAAGTTATCATCTTTAATCAGCAGAAGGTATCTTCAAATAATAGAAAATCAGATTTTAGATGCATCCACTTAAAATTCTATATCTGAGATATCTATTATTTGAAAATTTCCAGTTCTGACTGCTCTATTCTCTAAGAGATTTACATGCCATAGCTTTCTTTTGATTCCCACATAGGTAGTTCGTTTGCAGTAAATTCTATTTTGTGACATGATGGCCATAAACAATGATTTGACTCTTGATAACTTCATTACTATTGCTGAAAAGTTTGTTGAACAAATCTGATAGATGAAAGCACGCTTACGGAAAGAGTAAATTTCTGTCACCGCTATAATATTTTTTACAGTAATGGGTACCCTTCTAAATTCAATCAGATTAGCTACGGTGATGCATGCCATGTTTAAATCTGTCTTTAACGCCTGTTTATTGATGCAGCTCATGTCTATTGCATTAAACAAGTTGTGAAGATTGAGCCAGTTCGGTGCCACTATGGACTTATAAAATGCGATATATCATTTGAGGTATGTTTCGACTGACGGCCATTGCAGATGGAGGGCGAGAACTCCACTACAAGCGCTGGTTCTAAATGCAGGTATTCCGATATTAGGCTGTGTTATACCACAAAACAAATAAATCAGCATGTTGACATGTTGGTAATTGCATTCTCAGCTATTTGCAACCGCTTCGTCCAGATCAAAAAGTACTTTTTGGTGCTCATTTGTTGCAAGATGACAGGCTTTTTACTTTTTTCCAACCTGTGATTAAAAATTCTTTTGAATTTATTGTTATGAAATCAATGATAGGGAACTTGAAAGATGGGCTTCAAGACGTAAGGTCTGCTAATAGCAAAGACAAGTTGGCTGCAAAACATTCGATGTTATCAATGATTGTTGGAAAAAAAGGAGATATAAACAAGACTGTTTCTTCAAAATTACGAAAGATACAACCAAGAAATCTGCAGCAAGAAGGAAGATAATGTCATTAAGTGGAGCAAACGTGTGGGCTTTGGCAGGGAGGAGGCCAAGTTCGAATAGAATCGATGACTCAATCAAATGCCAGGTTCATGAATTTTGGCTCGATAATACCAAAGTTTCATCGAAGATTAGAGATGTCATGAAGAGGAGAACACAAGCCATACAATACCTTGACATCTCACAGGTTTGTTCTTGCAATTGGATCAATTCTCATTGGAATCTGCAATTGAATCAATTCTCATTGGAATTTTCTTCTCAATTCTTTCATGATCTTCTTGTGTACAGTGCAGTACAGTTTCCCAGTGACCTCTTAATGAATGCACATGGTTTTCATGACATGTATTGCATCACAATGTTTGTTACATTGTTTACATGGCAGCAAAAATCTTGCAATGATGTGCTATTAGCTACTTTTTAGAGTAAATCCATTTACATTTACATGTACATGCACCTGCACCTGCATTTAACATATACTTGCTTATTAGATTTACATCCCTCTATACTTAGATATACTTTCAGGTAATGAAGCCAAACAGTTTTAAGATATGTACATTTCATGTACATTTATGTACATGTAAACTATATGTACATTTCATATATCTAATGTACATGTACACTATATGTACATCTCGAACATCAGTTGGATAGTACCACAAATGTACAAATGTTTCACAATTGTACAAATGTACCACAAATGTACAAATGTACTGATTAATACTTTCGATGCATCTGGTTTCTTATATCAAATTACTAACATGGTCTAATACTTAAGTGTGCTGTTGCAGTCTGAGCCAGGGACACTACAAGAGGATGGGGATATAGTGTCAACCCTTGTGTCAAGGCATATGGATAGTGGCAGCTTTGTGACTAGGGTAAAAGCATGTTAGGGTGTCCCTTAAAAAGTATTATTTAGTGACCAAAAAAGTACCTAAAAAGGTACCCAGGACTGGGTACTGGGTACCTGTGTAATATCTCAATAAAAGGTACATTCTAGAACTTTTATATATATTTTGGTCTCCAATAGCATTTATCTTTATCTTAACTTTGCATATTAATGCGTCCTTAACTTTTATTTTGGACTTTTGTACTAGTTTTAATGAAAATAAAAATGAGAAAGTACTCAGTTCTGAAGTACCTAGTGTATGTACTTTTGCAGGTTCCAAAAGTGGTACACCCTAACATGCTTTTACCCACTAAGGCTACTTTCTTGACACAAAGTAATCCCTTTGGGTCAAAATTGTGTCATGGACATAGTGTCAAATATTTTGTCAAAGCAACGACATTTTCTTGTCAAGTTTATATTCCACTTTATGTGCATTTGTGCAACAACTTTTAGACAATGGTGTACCCAAGTTGTGACAATCTTTTCTTAAGGCTTGCAACAAAACATCATTCAATATTATAACTAATACTTCGATAGAATTGTGTTGAACATTTATACATTGTTATCATACAACTTTTGTCTAATTTGAGATAGTTTTAAATCAATTTTGAATCGATCACATAGGAATCATGAAGAATATTAATAATTATAGATATCAAATAACTTATGTCATAGGAGTAAGAGCAATAGCATTAACAATACTAACTAATGCTATGTGAATGCATCAATTTGTTCGCACAGATCATGTTGAATGTCCTCTATCTCGTCGCCGTCTAGATACAAATGCAAAGCCACACCTGTAATTGCTTTTGAATGATCATTTGCATGTTATGTAGCCTCTTCATCTTCAATGTAATCCTCATTGTATCCATGAACATCGATTGGCGAATCGAATGGAGATCGAAGGACATACTTTTCTTCCTTATCAATCTCATCTCTCTCTAGAACTGTCAATGGTGGTGATTCTGGAGGAACCTGTATGTCGATATCATCTTCAAAGGGCAAACCACCTTCAAGGTGACCACCTCCTCTATGCACACCTTGCCCTTCACTATCGATAGCATCTTCCACATATTCTGCACCATGCAATAGTGGCTCACCATCACCATCACCATCACCATCACCATCACCATCACCATCACCATCACCATCACCATCACCATCACCATCCCCATCCCCATCCCCATCCCCATCACCATCACCATCCTCTATATTATTTTCAGTTACAGACAAATCAATTACACGTCGGGCCCTTGGTTGACAATGTACAACAATCCACCATTTTGTGTCATTAGGATTTTCATGAATAAATATCTGCTCAACTTGACTTGGAAAAACAAATGGTTCTTTCATCTCAGGCAATACCTTTGAAGAATCTACTTCTGGAAATCCTGATGGATGTCTCCTAAGTGTCCTGCCACGACCTCTGTATATAACTTTGAACCAACGTGCCTTCAAGACATTCACGTGGAAGCTACGATAGTCCAATTCAATGATATCTGTTATGGTTCCAACATAGTCAAGATTACTTTCCAGAAGGTTGCAGTCCCTGTTGCTAGATTGGCTTTTTTGTTCAAATTGTGAAGTAATGCCAGAATCGAATGTAACCCTATGTTTGTCAATACTGCTAATGCGGAAGTGGTGTCCATATGCCCACATGGATGTATAAAATCGTGCCTAATATGAATAAAACTTTATTATATATAAAATGTCATGAAAAAAAAACTTAGCATCAAGATTTACCATTACATACCTTCCTATTGCAGCCAAGGGCAATCTCGTAATCATCATCTAATATCACTTGTTCACGATCTTTAGCTTCATCCATACGAGCCAACAACCATGTGTTGTCAATAACATCTGGCAAAATAGACCGTCCTGATGACCTATCTTTTTTAGCAACATCATACAAGTCCCTCCATGGTTGCAAGCTTGCAGTGTTATTAATGACAAATGTGCTTATAGCATGAAGCATGTCATCACTCAGGTTTCGTTCTACTCCATTGCCTTGTAATACTTCTGAAGTGATCTCCTTAGGTTCTTCCTTTTCCCATAATTTAGGACCGTCGGGATGGCATGCACTAGTGGCATCATTTAGGTAAAAAAGTGTTTCCTGCACAAGATGTCCTTCAGCCATGCAGCCCTCCGGTTTTGCCATTTGGCGCACAAAATCCTTGAGCACCTTCATATAACGCTCTAGAAAAAACATCCATCTGCTAGGAGCAGGTCCAGCCAACCTTATCTCATTTGGGATGTGTATTAACAGATGCACCTGTAGATGTAAGTAGATTATTGATTGCACTTAGAATAGCTCAAATATATGTGCTTGCATAGAATATGTTTAGATCTACCTGTAGGTCAAAAAAACTGGTGGGAAATTCTTTTTCAATGTCACAAAGCAGTAGAACTACTTCCTCCTCCACATTTGATATCTCAGCCACTTCAATTTCCTTTAAAGCCACCCATCTTGCGAATTTACCCAATCGATATATAATGCTCCTTACTTGTGGGCTCAAAAAGTCCCCTATCACACATGGTAGTATATGCTGCAATGTCCATGAAGTATAATTAAATATGTTATAATATAAATTAATCAAAAGAAATGAGAGTATAAGAATCAAAAGTATACCTGAAGAAACTTGTGCCAATCATGCGACTTTAATCCTGTGAGGCTACCTTGTTTTGTAAATGCCTTTCGCAAAGAGGCTCCATATCCAGTTGGGGTGCGCACCTTTGCTATTCTCTTGTTCACTTCAACAAGCTGCTTCTTCCCTAAAACCCATGAACCATGTTTCCATGTTAAGGTTTTCCTGCCTTTCCTCTTGATAGGCCAATATCTTTTTTTAATTTTATGCTCTTTCAGATCCATTCTAGCAGCCAAGGTTTCCCATTCTCCTGTTAAATGACGCCAAAGGGAATGACTGACATTTTTGAAGATGTGCATTGGATCAAGTAAATGAACCAACTCCAAGTCAGTCCAATATCCCAACCTATAAAATATAGATAATCTCTTCATTCCAGGAGGAAGTTCTACGTTTGCATCTCCGTAACTTGTGAGGTAATTCACATGGGGATTCATCTCCTGCCAAGCATCCAACCAATCTCGGGGTGTCCATCGCTTTGGCTTTGGTGTCTCATCAGATCCACATGCATGATGACCCTCTGTCAAATATTTCTTATGTCCAATATATATTTGTTTTTTCAGATGTTTTGACTTATAAGACGTTAAGCTGGTCCCACAAGTTGGGCATCCACATGCACCACTTGTTTGTAGTCCTGCAAAAGAGAATACAAAGTAAATTATAAGAATACTAATTAAAGTTTGATATAATTTTGCACAATAGAAGTACATCATACCTGAAGCTTCAGAAAAACCTGGATAGTCATGAAGAGTAAAGCACAACATTCCATAAAATGTAAAGTCATGTGGACTTTTAGATATGTCATCATGTGCACTCCCTTCCATAAAATCTCAAGTTCCTCCACCAAAGGTTCTAGGTAAGACATCCATATTCTTCACTTTATATTTCCCTAAATATTCCATTTCATGCTCAATCCAAAGTATCCTAATCCATGATCAATACATATAGTATAAATGAATTTTAAGTAACATACATACCTGGAATAATCAATGTCAACATGATATGGCCAGGCTTTGTGGCCATCCATGGCGGAATATTATAGTTTATAATTGTCACAGGCCACACGCTATGTGAAGATGATCTAGAACCCCATGGACAAACACCATCAATCCCTAGTCCAAGCCTAATATTGCGGGGTTCCAATGCAAATACAGGCCACTTCTCCTCTATCTGTTTCCACAAAGCTCCATCCGCGGGGATTCTCATTTTACCATCCGTGCTACGGTGCCGTGCATGATAATCCATGAAATCTGCTAGTGTTGGTGATCGAAAAATATGCCGAAGACGAGGAATAATAGGCATATGACGTAACAACTTTCTTGCCACCTTTGCCTTTCTATCTTCCTCATAACGCGCTTCCTTACATTTTGGACATGATTGATGACTTGCATAATCATTGCGGAACAAAATACAATCATTAACACATGCATGCACTATATTATACTCTAGTCCAAACGAACGCAATAACTCTCTAGCCTCCCTCCTGGATTTTGGGAGACAGTGCCCATCTGGTAATATTTTGTCAAGCAAACTACAAGAAAATGCAAGTAAGCATACATAAATTGTCATTAAACACTTCAAGTACTTGTATTTACGTACCTGAAAAGTTCTGAGACACTATTGTTGCTCCAACCAACTTTGTGTTGGAGATTTAGGAAAAGCATGCAGGCGGCAAGACGAGAAAGACGAGCATTTGGGAACAATGGTATGCTTGCCTCATCGTGGAGATATGCTGCCTTCTTTTGACATGAGTTATCATCTACATTATCTGTATGTGCACCATCATTGTTTTCGCCACCATTGGTTTCTTCATTGATAGGAAAAAAATTTGTGATCGTATCATGAATCATGTCCTCACCAATGAAAGAACCATGTGAGCTAGACACTTCATCTGAGGACTACATGAATAGAATCAGATGTCACTACATAAGAATTGAAAGAAAAAAAGAAAAAATAAAAAGGGAGAAGTTTGAAAATTTTCTAAATGATGGTAGAAAATTTAGAAAGATAACTAAACACTCGTGTCTAAATAAATGTAATAGTAAAATGGAGCCAACTTACACTATTTTCTTCATGTTCATCATGTTGGCTTGGCCGACTTTGCCAAAGACCAAACCTTGCTTCATGTTCTTGACGAATGCGGTAGGAACGGCTAGACTTGCCTTTACATTTGTTGCACCAACAACTTCCCCGATGGAGATAGAAAGCTTTACTTGAGTCTCTTCTAGCTCGTTTTTTATTTGGTTGACGAGATGATGAAGACGACGACGATGATGGCTTTGAGAAGATGCTACGTGACGATGAAGAAGATTTTGTTAAGATGCGACGCGGCAAACAATTATCTCTGACATTGCCACTAGTTTCAGAGCTTGACATTCTGTTGAATGAAAATAAATGGTAATTGTTAGTCTTAGATAATAGCCTTATACCCCAAACAAAATGTCATCTCACTACAAGAAGGTTTAAAAAATAATAAAATAAGTTGTAATTGCCTTACATCCCCAAACAAAAAACAGTTGTGAAATTGTAAGAAATAGTATTGTCCTTTATTTTAAGGTAGTCGATAAATATCTCATCTAAAATGGTTGTTAACGATGTTCTTCTTTTAGAGCTATGGTATATCTTATTTCAAATGCCTCACATGCACCAATACATTGTAGATTTTATTTTAGTTGTAAAAAAAATACACAAATATTCGCACACATGCACCAATACATTGAAGATTTTAGTTGTAAAAAAAATACATGAATAGCCTAGGTATTCTGCGAATCCATGCGAATCCGAAAGGCAAGAAGAAGAGAAAAAATGAAAGCGGGGGAAACAAAGGAAATTATGGGAAACAGAGGAAATGATGGAAAAAAAGGGCGCGATCTTACCTGGCCGGATCGCTGATTCTTGAAGCTTGAATGATGAAGTTTAAAACCTGCTCATCTCCGTTTGCATTTCATTCGCCACCGCCACAATCGCCATCAGTAAGTATTTCGAAATGGCTGTTCAAAACATTCTATTTTAGGATTTTACTCAATTCACAGTTGATGTACTAGCGGTTTTTTGCATTCAGCATTTTCTCATTCAATTTTTTTGTTTTGTGCTCCAGTGTCTCCAAGCGGTTCTGGAAAGGAAAAGGATGTTGAGTCCAGTTGTGGAAAGCTGGAGGGCTTTCTTGCTAGTGTGCCTGAAGACGTTTTGGCTGCTCTAATGAGCGAATTGGAGAGAAGGATTCAAAGACGTAGTGAAGGAGATGATTCAACATCCAGACCATCTGGGAAGCAAAAAGACAGTTCAGAGAAGACTAACTATCTGGAAACAAGAAAGAAGGGAAAGGAGAGGTAATGTGATTCTGTAATTTAGTTTATCTATTTTTGCTAAACCTGCGTATTTTTTGTTCTTTATGGATCATAAGCTTGTATCTTTTGTGGATTGTTCTAGTTTTCTCACATTATAAACCAGATGCTAGTTTTTTTGAGGTATATTCTTCTAGTTATATTTTAGAATTTGAGCTTGACTGTTCATGTGGCTGATAGGTTGCACCACTCCGTTTGATATGTTCACGATATGTTCATGTTCTTTTTGTACTCTGTTTAGATGGAGAGAGTCACACTGACCCAAATGATGCTCTATTAGTTCCCTTGTTGCTTCCTCTATCCACGGTTTGTTTGCTCCATAACCTAAGGGCGCAGCTAGATCTTATGTGTTTTGTTTATTTTTTAGATATCGTTATTTTGACACATGCCATATGCCCTGATTCAGTTTATTATTGTGGTTAACCTGGGTTTCAAAGGATGGTGCAGAACTGGATGTTAATATCGGACAAGATATTATGTTGCCTTTCTTTAACGCTTATGGCTCATCTCAGCTTTAATGGTTTTCCTGTTTAATTTCAATTCAGATTTCTTAGATTTTTTAATTTAGCATGTTATCTAGCTTTCTCAATTACTTTGAAAATGATAAGACAGTCAAGTAAGAAGAGGATATGTTTGAAGGCAAATAGAGTATCACTGTGGTAAAAGCTTAACTTCATCTTTTGCTGGAGTAGTAGTTGCAGATTTATTTTGAATACTCATTGCAGAACGCTGACCTTGCCTAAGGTGGCTGCCATATGGAGGGGTGTGTCCCCTTCATGATCTTTCGCTTCAAGGTCCCAAACTGCATCAGTGGACAACAGTTTCTTCAACACCATATCCTGCCCATATTCTGCAGCTATGTGCAATGCTGTACTTCGTGCTGTCCCCTGCTAATGCATGGACATTGGCTCCACAGCTGAGCAGCAATTAAATCTTGGTTTCCATGAGAGTGTTCTGGAAGTGCACAATGGAGTTCCAATGATGCAACAAGTAACTGCAACTGGATGTGCAGTTACAGCTTTTATAGCAGCATTTTTAACGGTCCAATCTGCACAATATCTAGAAGTTAATGTTTGTGCCCTTGCAGTGTTTGATCTTGCTGGGTAGATTGACTTGGAAAAGGCTAATGTGCCTCTTTCACTCCGTATGCATCTTTTGGACGTATTGCATTACTTGGATGAGGCAACTGTAATTTCTCGAGTAAGAATTGCACAAATTTGATCTGCACAATGCTGTACTTCGTCTGTCCCCTGCTAATGCATGGACATTGGCTCCACAGCTGAGCAGCAATTAAATCTTGGTTTCCCTGAGCGTAAACCCAATATGATCTATCTCTTCGATCTCTCTTTTCAGCAAACCATCATGCTTCAGCTGCTTAATGAGCTTTCTTCTCTCCAGATCAGTAACAGGAGCATTGGCTCCATTTTTCTTCTCTCCAGATCATAACAGGTCCATTGGCTTCTCCTTTTCTGTATATTAGATCTGAACCTTCTTGGAATGTGAGCAACTGCACTGCAATAACTGACAAGGGCTTGTCATTTCTATTAGATGCTGCCACAGCTAGGTCTCTAAGGTTCTGATCAGCTCAAAGACTCTAGTGTGATTATGATGCGCAAATTTAGTGCTTTAGAAGAGTTGAGCTTGACAGAATGTGGTCCAAGAATAACTGATACAGGAGCTGTAGCCATTGCTAACATCAACACCCTTGGAACTGTTAACCTGTCTTGGTTGATCAACATTTTAGATGTGCCTTTGCTTGCTTTAGCACAGACTTGTTTTAGTCTGAGGGAAGTGAATGTGATAAGATAAGATAAGAAAATGCATTGCTAATTATGTCATTCCTTTGCTTTTGTAGATTAAAGGAGAGTCATATCTCAACCAGCTCTTACACTATTCCAGAAGCAGAAACTTCAAAACGAGGAGCCAAAAGAAAAAGAAAATCTGCAGGCTCCATCACTATAAACAGGAACGTGGTATTGAGCGAATCATCATCTAGCGAGGATGATGAATCTGGCAGTGAAGATTTTCACTCATCTGATACAGAAAAGGAAAAAGAAACTATTGAGGTTGACTTGTCGTACAATGTACAATTTAGAAAATTATCAAATTCTGAGGTATGTAATTAATGCACTTGTCCTTTAGTTCTGTTCATTTTTATCCCTATTTGAAATGCTTGGAAGATAAATTTTGGATGATCTGCTAGCTAGTCATGCGTCCTCATTGGGGCTGCTGCTCCTATTCTATGAAAGTTGCTGAATATTTTTGCATTCATTAACCAATCTTGGCTGAACTGATGTAGTACAGGAGTTCCCAGAGAATTACCTATATTATTAGCACCATTAGCTTGAGAAGCAGCAACAGTAGTGTCTATCATCTGAGTAATAGAACTGGTGGTCTGAATTTTTGCTGCAAAAGATGGCATTTCTACATTTGAGCCAAGATTTCTAAGCTGAGTTGAGCTGAACTTCCTCCTTTAAACAATAACAAAATTATCTTCCACAGATAATCCCTGCACACAAGGCCAAGCTGCAAAAGAACTTGCAGAGTCCTCCACTTCTGGAATTCAATTTCGATCAACAGTTGCGAAACTTAAAATTTGAATCTAGCATTTCGGAAATCAGATTCGGCACGTGGCGGATGCAAACCGCTCCAAACATTTGCACATGGCGCAATTTCGAGGCCAAAATTGCATCCACAAAACTTCATATGTTTTGAACGTCCAGTTTGCTTTTATATTCTAATTCCCTTCTAATTGCTTATCACTAACGCTTGTATCCGTAACTCAAAATCAGGTATGTTTTTTCAAAGGTGATCTATTAAGAGATGATGCAGGGAAAGAATTCGAACAAAAGGCATCAGATGCCATGAAGACTTATTGTAGAGATGTTGATAAACATTTTAAAGAGATTAAGCCTCGTCACCTCCAGAAGACCTTGAAATATATTCGCGAGCAATTTGGAGATGGACTTAGTGAGATGGACATTATAAGGTTTTTGAAGAAAAGATGGAGACATTGGAGGTCAGAATTAGATACTTTTATTTTGCTAGTTGTAATTCTATGAAAAATCTTTGTTGTGTTTGACGTGAACTTGTTTAGGGACAACCTCCGAAGACATGTTCGCGCTGGTAATGGAACAAAACCAATGCACGTAGACGAGGAGTCATGGAAGAGATTTGTAGAATCATGTGGACAGAATTATCAGCGTCAAAAGCATGCTGCTTCCAAACGTAAAATCCAACCGCGCACAGGTTCTGGAGGTCTAATGTCGCTGAAAACTAAGTTTGTAAGTTAATTGATTGATCTCTTTTTCAGTTGTACTTTTGTTTTTCTATTTCAATGCTTGTTTTATCATATTCATTCATGTTAAACAAATGTAATGCAGTTTCAAGATTGGGGCTCGATGCCTACAGATGACATGGTGAAGGAAATTCTAGAAAAAGGTGGATATGAGATCTTTAAGAAGAAAATGATTTCTAAAGGGTTTGTGCCAAAAAAGGTTCGTTTGTTTTATATTTTTCTTTTATCAAAGCCTATGTTTACAAGATCTTAAATGTTCATGCATTTTTATTGTAGCACAAAGCCATGGATTACATCAAGGGGGCAAGTCCAGGTGTCATATTTAAAGTGAAATCAAAGAAGGGCAAAGAACCATTGACTGTAAGTTTAATATTTCAATACTATGTGCTCTTACACTTTGTTTTTATATTTTTGTGAAATGAAGAATATATGTTATATCGATGACTCTGAGGAGGTAAGAGGGTGCATTTGTATTGTTTACTAATGTTTAATATTCAATTTATTGGAAGGTCTGATACCATTTTTACATGTGTAACTAACAGGACAATGAAAGTGGCAATGGAGGGTGCGAAAACAATGTAGACAATGAAAAAACTGATGGAGATGAACCAACAAATGCAGAGGATTGAATTATAATAGTCTACAATATGTTGGAAATGCGAGAACTTATTGTTTTTATTTCAAAACCTTTTGGAACTCTTGATTATAAGAGAATATGATGTGCTGTAATTTTGTTGTCAATCAATAAATCTTTTCACTTTAACTTTCCTTTATGTCCTTATTACAAATATTTATTTATAATTCACCATTGTAATATGGATATCGATGAAAGAATGGAGTTACCCGTTTAAACACTATTAGCAAAACTTCTTGGTTGGTAAAGCAGTTATTTGTACTTGTGTTGTAAAGCCATTTTATTCTTTGACACAATAAAACTATTGGGTTTTCATCTTTTTGATACAATGTTTATTATTTGTCATCTTATAATTGATGAAAATTTAGATATTGTTTTGCCATAGGTTTGGTGCAATGTAGTTCTTAGTTATGCTTTATTTTTGTCACAACTTTGTTAAAATATTGCCAAACCTTTGATGTTACTTCTCCACAAGCTTGTCACAATGTAGTTCTTAGTTATGGTTTATTTTTGTGACAACTTTGTTAAAATATTGCCAAACCTTTGATGTTACTTCTACACAAGCTTGTCACAATCGTGGTAGAAAATACTTTTTGTGACAAAAATTGGAGCCACAATCTTGACACAATGGCTGTCACTATTGTGTCAACTTTGTGACCAATGATCACGACAAGTGTAGTTCCAAGATTGTGACAAGAAGTGCCATTTAACAGGTTATGCTTGTGTCAACAAAGTTGACGTTATACCTGACACTATTGGTACTATCCTCTTGTAGTGGGATAGGTTCAATATGCTGTACGTTTTATACGGAATACGTATGAATTGTATGATACGGCACATATTTGCCGTATAAAACGTCAAAAATACGGCAAAAAAAATTTCCGGCGTCGGAAGATTTTCGCGTACGCGAAACCCTCTAATTCGCGTACACGAAAGTTTTTTCGCGTACGCAAAACAGTGAAAACCGCGTACGCGAAATTTTATTTTTTTTTTTATTTTTTATTTTTTGCGGGGGTTCGCGTTTGAATTTAAAAAAAAAAAAAAATTACGAATTTGAAATTCAAATTTCGTGTACGCGAAATCGTATAAACAGCGTACGCAAAACTTTTTTCGCGTACGCAAAATAGTATAAAGCGGGTAGCAAAAAAAAAAATACATATATATATGTATATATATATTATGCTTTAACAAGCAACCTTCCCTTAAAGGGATCCATACTCATGATAAATGCAATAAATCTAGGAATTTATAATTTGCATTGATAAAAAACCCATATAATAACCAATATTTTGTTGCATGATGAATTTCCGGTCTAGTCATTCACATAAAAAATCTCGAATCCAAGTGGGAAAAGCTAACCTGCCACCGTCACAAGACAAAACACGTGTTAGTACAGGTGTATGCATGTGGAAGACAGGTGTCAATGCTCTTCAACATTTGAAGTCATTAGAAACCAAATTATTTGATATGGTGGAAAATGATAAAAGAGAGCTGGAAATGTGCAAACAGGTGCTTGAACAGTTTAAGGATCTTAAACTTGCCAATGGTGAAGTATACCCTATGCTCAGGTCTGATGATAGGACTTCCAATATTGCGCCAGATGGGTCAAACCCAAAATTGAAAGGTATCAAATTGGATGATGAAGCTAATGCTATTTCTAAGGAATATGCAGAAGAACAGCTTCAAAAACAAAGCAATCCTCTTTTATTCTTTAAGAGGTTCCCTACCCCACTTGTGCCAAGACGGCTAGTTGAGCAATGGGCCAGTGAGAAGGACAACCAAGTGTGGAAGCTCTATTCATTCAACCTACTTGCCCCAATTCCCATTGAGGCTTATTGTTATCTTGGGGGAATAGAAGCTGATAAGTCGTCTTACGCAACTTGGATGGATAAATATGCAAAATTTGCTCACATGGGTACGGTGGTTTGTGATAGGGAGACTTCTATACAAAAGTTTTCTTTGGCTCTTTTTGATCCTTTCAAATGTGTAGAGGAGCCTATGATTGCTATGGTAAAAAAGGACTTACCTACAGGTGGAAAAAGGGGGAATGACTATGAAACTAAGTGGCCTAATTGGAAAAGGCCTTACTGCCGTTGTCCACACCCCCAGAATCAGAATGCACAAAATGCATGTAATGCAAAAGGAATCTTGTGGTTTGACCAAATATTATGGTATATGATGAATCATTTGGAAGCATTTTTTAAGGGAGATTCCATAGTCTCTACATGGAGTCAGTTCATTATATGGACCTCCAATCCTGGTATTGAGGCCTTGATCCAACAATGCCTGATTTTCCACTTCATTAGAAAATCTATGATGGAAGGACTCATGGAATATGTTAATAATCCAGAAGCTAAATTATTTGGGGACCGCAATGAAAATGGACTGAGGTATATTGAAAGGTTGATTAAACCTCCCAGATTCTCTGATTTTAACACTCCTATGATGAAGAGACCAAGAGATCTGGAAGATGCCCCTCGTGCACCAGACAGAAGGAATAGGGGAAGAGGTAGAAATGAGAATAGAGGTGCACATAAAAAGGACTTTGTATGTTGCCATTAAATAGGGTAACCCTAGTTTATTATCCACCTTCACTTTAGCAATCTCTTTCATTTTATACAAACACGCATACTTGATTGCTATAGGTGAACTGGGGTAACCATCCTCGTCATAACACATAGCAAAATCCGTACTTTGGACTCTTCTAATGGCTGCTTTTCGAATATAATTTTTGCAAATAAAGACAGGAGTATTCTCTGCCTTATCTGCACCAGAAATATACAAATGTTCTTTAAGCCATTCTTTTTCCATATTATATTCCACCATGTAGTTCCTTTTAGGAACCCTAATTCTTTTTCTTTTGTCCACTTTTGCCTCATGTACCATTTGTTTGATCTTCATTTTAATAAATGCTTTAGCATCATCAATCTTGGGAGTATGGAATTCTCCAAATTGGTATTCCAGACGCTGGATGGTTTGTTCCCATGCTTTAAGTATTTCCATAATAACAAGGCCCGTATTAGGTTCCTTAAGATGGATATGGTTTAAACCATATTTTATATCATCCCTTGTAAAATGACAAATGTCTATGGAGAGTGTTGTAACATGTTTACAACCATCTTCCCCAACTTTCAGGAATGGTTCAAACCATGTTATGTATTCACAATAGCAACTTAAATTACTCAAGCATGAGAAATTGCAAAACGTATCTTTTGGTTTATACCAAGAGGTTTTGATACTTGGAAGATATTTCCAACCATATACTATTGTATCCAATACATTTGGATCCTCAATACCAAGGTTATCCATGCAACAAGTGATAAATAATTTTTCACATTAACTAGTTCCATAATCCTATTAACATACAATAAGTGTATGTAAGAGGAATCACTAGTTTTATCTTTGATAATTTTGAATCTGCCCATAGATAGTACTAGAGATTTAGAAACAACATTTATTTCCTGCATGAAGTAAAGAAAACATTCTCTTAAAAAGAGGAATAAACCTTTTATTTGAAAAAGTAGGCGAACAAAGTCATGTTTTGACTAATTGCCCCAAGTATAGTTCAGATTATTGGGCTTCAAAGGTGAATAAGTTTGGGCTTGTTGTTGGCCCACCAAGTAGGGGTACTCTCAACAATTTGCACACTTTAGATGTGCTACTAGCCCCTCTCTCTCCTTCCATCATTAGGCACTCTCCCCCCTCTTCCAAATTGGTGTCTACCACCTCTTGGCATAGGGGGGGCTCTATCCACATAGCCACCTCTATAAGGTTGCTCATACCTCTCCCTTCCTCTATTATTTCTGCCACCACCCCGATGTGCACCTCTATTCTCATTTCTACCTCTTCCCCTATTCCTTCTGTCTGGTGCACGAGGGGCATCTTCCAGATCTCTTGGTCTCTTCATCATAGGAGTGTTAAAATCAGAGAATCTGGGAGGTTTAATCAACCTTTCAATATACCTCAGTCCATTTTCATTGCGGTCCCCAAATAATTTAGCTTCTGGATTATTAACATATTCCATGAGTCCTTCCATCATAGATTTTCTAATGAAGTGGAAAATCAGGCATTGTTGGATCAAGGCCTCAATACCAGGATTGGAGGTCCATATAATGAACTGACTCCATGTAGAGACTATGGAATCTCCCTTAAAAAATGCTTCCAAATGATTCATCATATACCATAATATTTGGTCAAACCACAAGATTCCTTTTGCATTACATGCATTTTGTGCATTCTGATTCTGGGGGTGTGGACAACGGCAGTAAGGCCTTTTCCAATTAGGCCACTTAGTTTCATAGTCATTCCCCCTTTTTCCACCTGTAGGTAAGTCCTTTTTTACCATAGCAATCATAGGCTCCTCTACACATTTGAAAGGATCAAAAAGAGCCAAAGAAAACTTTTGTATAGAAGTCTCCCTATCACAAACCACCGTACCCATGTGAGCAAATTTTGCATATTTATCCATCCAAGTTGCGTAAGACGACTTATCAGCTTCTATTCCCCCAAGATAACAATAAGCCTCAATGGGAATTGGGGCAAGTAGGTTGAATGAATAGAGCTTCCACACTTGGTTGTCCTTCTCACTGGCCCATTGCTCAACTAGCCGTCTTGGCACAAGTGGGGTAGGGAACCTCTTAAAGAATAAAAGAGGATTGCTTTGTTTTTGAAGCTGTTCTTCTGCATATTCCTTAGAAATAGCATTAGCTTCATCATCCAATTTGATACCTTTCAATTTTGGGTTTGACCCATCTGGCAATAATATTGGAAGTCCTATCATCGAACTTGAGCATAGGGTATACTTCACCATTGGCAAGTTTAAGATCCTTAAACTGTTCAAGCACTGTTTGCACATTTTCAAGCTCTCTTTTTATCATTTTCCACCATATCAAATAATTTGGTTTCTAATGACTTCAAATGTTGAAGTACATTACCACCGTTACGATATGTGTGGAACAACTGGAACCAGTGTGAAGTATCCAAATTGCTTAAAATAGAGAAATCATGTTCAGTAAGGGAGTTTTCCCTATTAATGATGTATTCATGCAATCCAGGAGCATCAATCATAATAACCATAATAGTTTGGATAATCGGACTGGGCACCCAAAGATTTTCATCATAACCAATTTTCTTGAGGTCAGCATTCCATACGAGAATCCCATCTCCTTCACCAATTGGATTCTAAAAAAAGAATCAATCAAATTAGTTATAGAATAAATGAAGACCTAGATAAATATGCATAAATCATGTATGGATAATGCTCATAATAATATTATTTATGAAGCATTCAGGTGGTAACCTCTAAGGTCAGATAAATATGTATATATATATTATGCTTTAACAAGCAACCTTCCCTTAAAGGGATCCATACTCATGATAAATGCAATAAATCTAGGAATTTATAATTTGCATTGATAAAAAACCCATATAATAACCAATATTTTGTTGCATGATGAATTTCCGGTCTAGTCATTCACATAAAAAATCTCGAATCCAAGTGGGAAAAGCTAACCTGCCACCGTCACAAGACAAAACACGTGTTAGTACAGGTGTATGCATGTGGAAGACAGGTGTCAATGATTTTTATACAACCCCCCTTGCTATCGGTGTCGAGGAGTCAAGAAAGTGATGAGCTAGCCATGATGCATGCAACATAAATGCTAGTTTCCCAATACTAGTATTTAAGCCAAAATGAAATCTAATGTAAACATGGTATGTCTTATAGTTAATTTCAATCATAAAATGTAATTATAACCCCAACATTTCCATATACCAACAAACTATTTCACACTTTGGTTATGAAGCACAAATACCAAGTCTTTTGAACTTAACATTTCTTTTTAAAGAGCAAAAAAACCATGACTAATGTTCATCTTTCTAACCTGGTTTGCGTTGATATGTGCATCGGGCTCCTCTTCAAATCCCATATAGTTAGATTCTCCCATTTCTTAGACATTTCATCAATATTGGTTCCAATGCTCTAGCAAGGCATATCAATCATTATTTAGTATATACTAAACATGAAAATCCGCCAATATGCTATGATCATTTTAATATCAAAAGGGCAATCCAAAATAGAATGTAGAAAGGAGTAAATTGTGAATAATGGTCATAAAAATACCTCTTAGGCGTTTGGGTTTGAAATCAATTATGCTACGAGGATCATATGGACGAGAAACCGGCCAGTAACTACAAAAAAAGCATTTGGAAATTATGCCATGGCTTTCTTTGTACAATTTTCCAGAAAGCAAAAGGTAATCTAAGTTTTAATCAGGATAAACAAGAGCCATAGATAGATTTAAAAACAGAAAAATCTACCTCATAGCAATGCCGATGCAAAACTTTCGTAAAGCCTTCCTAACGTAAACTTTTTGTTTCAAGCAAATATGACGATTTTTCCGATTGAACTTGCTTTTACCCTGTTCCATATTCCATGTAAGCAACTAAATACATAATTTCGGATAGATAAAGAACACATGTTCAGATTCTACCTTACAATAGCAATCGATGGAAATCTTCGTGGTATCGAGAATCCAATCTTGTCGGTTTTGCGAGAATGATTATGAAGCCCTAATCCCACCGCAAATGCTCGGATTGAGCTTTCTCATGCAAATCGCCCGCCCTGAGGGCTAAATCGGCCTTGCCTGTGGCTTTTCTGACCCTAAGTTGGGCGGATCGGATGGATCCTGATCCGCATGTGTCGCGGCCATTACAGCCCGCCCATTTTTTATATTTTTTATTGGCTTTTCCAATTCCATGATCCCTTACGTTTCCAATTCCAACCTTATTTTCAAAAAAATCCCATATTAGTCATAATAACAATTTCTAGATCTTTCCTTTACACAATACCCCCTTAAAAAATCCATTAGATTTGGGAAAACCTTGTAATAATGGAGAAGAGACAAGCTCCGATTATTTACCTTTCAAAAATGCCATATACCATCCATGATTAGATGTTTATATTCACATTGTTTCTCCAATGGTGCTCGTGTGTACAAGCATTTTGAATTGTCTTTATAACAATGCTCTTGAGCCTATGTAGGCAAAAGCCATTGGCCATTTAACACATCCAAAGTGTTCTCCCTAGTTCCACCGAGAAATTCTTGAGGCCGATTGCATAAATATAATAAAATAATCACTTGTGCAATGACAAGGTTGTAGCATGGCTAATTTTCTGTTAGATGCTAAGCGTGTATAAACCTGAATATACTTAAATGGAAGCAATCTTCTTTTATCAAACCTCGCCGTAATATACCGCCCTTACGCTTGATTAATCACTTGAATATGCAAGTTTAAAAGTTACATCTAGGGGAGCGTAGCCTCATATTCCGGGAATAATTGGTTTGTTACCTCCTTTTTAATATCTAGGAATTCCAAAGGATAGATCCAGAACGGATTATCTGTACTTCTTGGTTGCAATGGATCAATAAATAAGTCCATTATTGGGTTATTTATTGCCCCCAAGTCATCCATATATCTATAATTTCCTATAAACAATGCCAGGAATTCCGTTTTCCCTAGTTTTGCCAGTCTCCCTATAAATTTATATTCGTAATACATAAGGTACATGTTACACCATAAAGGAGAACATGAGAACCCCATAGGGATACCTCTAATTTGTTTCCATACTCTATCCCCCACTTGTATACAGCAGTTAGCAAGAAGATAATTATTCATGGTAATGAGATCTTGGGGTGTAAGTTCAAAATAAGATTCCAGTTTAGGAATATTCTTTCTCCATGACACTTTATACTTTGTTTCCCCATGGTGAACGCATAACTTTAGAGGATGCCTCAGATGGAATGCCTTATAAAATAATGTTTCACAAATAGTAGTGATCCCGTCTTCTCCAAAAAGGGGGATAGACTCATAACATCGCGTAATATCCGCAACCCATGTGTTACTTATACTTTGAGGCAAATTAATTACTAGGTCTATAGTGGAATCAATCCACCAAAAAGATCTAGTATGCACCCCCATGAACCTTTTAATCTTAGAGTCTAATGTCCAACACATCTCTTTGAATACTGGGACCATTGCTTGTATAACAGAAGTTATACACCTAGCCATATCCGAGAAAATACAACACGATGCATTAGTTAACCATCTGAATTTCTTTTTATGGACTTTGTATGTTGCCATTAAATAGGGTAACCCTAGTTTATTATCCACCTTCACTTTAGCAATCTCTTTCATTTTATACAAACACGCATACTTGATTGCTATAGGTGAACTGGGGTAACCATCCTCGTCATAACACATAGCAAAATCCGTACTTTGGACTCTTCTAATGGCTGCTTTTCGAATATAATTTTTGCAAATAAAGACAAGAGTATTCTCTGCCTTATCTGCACCAGAAATATACAAATGTTCTTTAAGCCATTCTTTTTCCATATTATATTCCACCATGTAGTTCCTTTTAGGAACCCTAATTCTTTTTCTTTTGTCCACTTTTGCCTCATGTACCATTTGTTTGATCTTCATTTTAATAAATGCTTTAGCATCATCAATCTTGGGAGTATGGAATTCTCCAAATTGGTATTCCAGACGCTGGATGGTTTGTTCCCATGCTTTAAGTATTTCCATAATAACAAGGCCCGTATTAGGTTCCTTAAGATGGATATGGTTTAAACCATATTTTATATCATCCCTTGTAAAATGACAAATGTCTATGGAGAGTGTTGTAACATGTTTACAACCATCTTCCCCAACTTTCAGGAATGGTTCAAACCATGTTATGTATTCACAATAGCAACTTAAATTACTCAAGCATGAGAAATTGCAAAACGTATCTTTTGGTTTATACCAAGAGGTTTTGATACTTGGAAGATATTTCCAACCATATACTATTGTATCCAATACATTTGGATCCTCAATACCAAGGTTATCCATGCAACAAGTGATAAATAATTTTTTCACATTAACTAGTTCCATAATCCTATTAACATACAATAAGTGTATGTAAGAGGAATCACTAGTTTTATCTTTGATAATTTTGAATCTGCCCATAGATAGTACTAGAGATTTAGAAACAACATTTATTTCTGCATGAAGTAAAGAAAACATTCTCTTAAAAAGAGGAATAAACCTTTTTATTTGAAAAAGTAGACGAACAAAGTCATGTTTTGACTAATTGCCCCAAGTATAGTTCAGATTATTGGGCTTCAAAGGTGAATAAGTTTGGGCTTGTTGTTGGCCCACCAAGTAGGGGTACTCTCAACAATTTGCACACTTTTCGATGTGCTACTAGCCCCAGACTCTCCTTCCATCATTAGGCACTCTCCCCCCTCTTCCAAATTGGTGTCTACCACCTCTTGGCATAGGGGGGGCTCTATCCACATAGCCACCTCTATAAGGTTGCTCATACCTCTCCCTTCCTCTATTATTTCTGCCACCACCCCGATGTGCACCTCTATTCTCATTTCTACCTCTTCCCCTATTCCTTTCTGTCTGGTGCACGAGGGGCATCTTCCAGATCTCTTGGTCTCTTCATCATAGGAGTGTTAAAATCAGAGAATCGGGAGGTTTAATCAACCTTTCAATATACCTCGAGTCCATTTTCATTGCGGTCCCCAAATAATTTAGCTTACGGATTATTAACATATTCCATGAGTCCTTCCATCATAGATTTTCTAATGAAGTGGAAAATCGGGGCATTGTTGGATCAAGGCCTCAATACTGGGATTGGAGGTCCATATAATGAACTGACTCCATGTAGAGACTATGGAATCTCCCTTAAAAATGCTTCCAAATGATTCATCATATACCATAATATTTGGTCAAACCACAAGATTCCTTTTGCATTACATGCATTTTGTGCATTCTGATAAAGGGGGGTGTGGACAACGGCAGTGAAGGCCTTTTCCAATTAGGCCACTTAGTTTCATAGTCATTCCCCTTTTTCCACCTGTAGGTAAGTCCTTTTTTACCATAGCAATCATAGGCTCCTCTACACATTTGAAAGGATCAAAAAGAGCCAAAGAAAACTTTTGTATAGAAGTCTCCCTATCACAAACCACCGTACCCATGTGAGCAAATTTTGCATATTTATCCATCCAAGTTGCGTAAGACGACTTATCAGCTTCTATTCCCCCAAGATAACAATAAGCCTCAATGGGAATTGGGGCAAGTAGGTTGAATGAATAGAGCTTCCACACTTGGTTGTCCTTCTCACTGGCCCATTGCTCAACTAGCCGTCTTGGCACAAGTGGGGTAGGGAACCTCTTAAAGAATAAAAGAGGATTGCTTTGTTTTTGAAGCTGTTCTTCTGCATATTCCTTAGAAATAGCATTAGCTTCATCATCCAATTTGATACCTTTCAATTTTGGGTTTGACCCATCTGGCGCAATATTGGAAGTCCTATCATCAGACCTGAGCATAGGGTATACTTCACCATTGGCAAGTTTAAGATCCTTAAACTGTTCAAGCACCTGTTTGCACATTTCCAGCTCTCTTTTATCATTTTCCACCATATCAAATAATTTGGTTTCTAATGACTTCAAATGTTGAAGTACATTACCACAGATTCTGATATATGTGTGGAACAAACTGGAACCAAAGTGTGAAGTATCCAAATTGCTTAAAATAGAGAAATCATGTTCAAGATGGGAGTTTTCCTATTAATGATGTATTCATGCAATCCAGGAGCATCAATCATAATAACCATAATAGTTTGGATAATCGGACTGGGCACCCAAAGATTTTCATCATAACCAATTTTCTTGAGGTCAGCATTCCATACGAGAATCCCATCTCCTTCACCAATTGGATTCTAAAAAAAGAATCAATCAAATTAGTTATAGAATAAATGAAGACCTAGATAAATATGCATAAATCATGTATGGATAATGCTCATAATAATATTATTTATGAAGCATTCAGGTGGTAACCTCTAAGGTCAGATAAATATGTATATATATATTATGCTTTAACAAGCAACCTTCCCTTAAAGGGATCCATACTCATGATAAATGCAATAAATCTAGGAATTTATAATTTGCATTGATAAAAAACCCATATAATAACCAATATTTTGTTGCATGATGAATTTCCGGTCTAGTCATTCACATAAAAAATCTCGAATCCAAGTGGGAAAAGCTAACCTGCCACCGTCACAAGACAAAACACGTGTTAGTACAGGTGTATGCATGTGGAAGACAGGTGTCAATGCTTTTTATACAACCCCCCTTGCTATCGGTGTCGAGGAGTCAAGAAAGTGATGAGCTAGCCATGATGCATGCAACATAAATGCTAGTTTCCCAATACTAGTATTTAAGCCAAAATGAAATCTAATGTAAACATGGTATGTCTTATAGTTAATTTCAATCATAAAATGTAATTATAACCCCAACATTTCCATATACCAACAAACTATTTCACACTTTGGTTATGAAGCACAAATACCAAGTCTTTTGAACTTAACATTTCTTTTTAAAGAGCAAAAAAACCATGACTAATGTTCATCTTTCTAACCTGGTTTGCGTTGATATGTGCATCGGGCTCCTCTTCAAATCCCATATAGTTAGATTCTCCCATTTCTTCCGACATTTCATCAATATTGGTTCCAATGCTCTAGCAAGGCATATCAATCATTATTTAGTATATACTAAACATGAAAATCCGCCAATATGCTATGATCATTTTAATATCAAAAGGGCAATCCAAAATAGAATGTAGAAAGGAGTAAATTGTGAATAATGGTCATAAAAATACCTCTTAGGCGGCTGGGTTTGAAATCGATTATGCTACAGGATCATATGGACCAGAGAAACAGCCGTAACTACAAAAAAAGCATGCTGGAAATTATGCCATGGCTTTGCTGTACAATTTTCCAGAAAGCAAAAGGTAATCTAAGTTTTAATCAGATAAACAAGAGCCATAGATAGATTTAAAACCGAAAATCTACCTCATAGCAATGCTGATGCAAAACTTTCAGAAAGCCTTCCGGAACAGAAACTTTTTGTTTCAAGCAAATATGACGATTTTTTCCAGTGAACTTGCTTTACCCTGTTCCATATTCCATGTAAGCAACTAAATACATAATTTCAGATAGATAAAGAACACATGTTCAGATTCTACCTTACAATAGCACTGATGGAAATCTTCAGGGTATCAGAATCCAGTACTGATCGGTTTTGCCAGAATGATTATGAAGCCCTAATCCACCTGCAAATGCTCTGGATTGAGCTTTCTCATGCAAATCGGCCCTGCTGAGGGCTAAATCGGCCTTGCCCAGGGCTTTTACAGCCTAAGTTGGGCGGATCAGATGGATCCGGCAGTCACAGGTCGCGGCCATTACAGGCCCGCCCATTTTTATATTTTTTATTGGCTTTTCCAATTCCATGATCCCTTACGTTTCCAATTCCAACCTTATTTTCAAAAAAATCCCATATTAGTCATAATAACAATTTCTAGATCTTTCCTTTACACAATACCCCTTAAAAAAATCCATTAGATTTGGGAAAACCTTGTAATAATGGAGAAGAGACAAGCTCCGATTATTTACCTTTCAAAAATGCCATATACCATCCATGATTAGATGTTTATATTCACATTGTTTCTCCACTGGTGCTCCAGGTGTACAAGCATTTTGAATTGTCTTTATAACAATGCTCTTGAGCCTATGTAGGCAAAAGCCATTGGCCACGAACACATCCAGTGTTCTCCCTAGTTCCACCAGAAATTCTTGAGGCCGATTGCATAAATATAATAAAATAATCACTTGTGCAATGACAAGGTTGTAGCACTGGCTAATTTTCCTGTTAGATGCTAACTGTATAAACTGAATATACTTAAATGGAAGCAATCTTCTTTTATCAAACCTCGTCGTAATATACCGTCCTTCTGCTTGATTAATCACTTGAATATGCAAGTTTAAAAAGTTACATCTAGGGAGCGTAGCCTCATATTCCGGGAATAATTGGTTTGTTACCTCCTTTTTAATATCTAGGAATTCCAAAGGATAGATCCAGAACGGATTATCTGTACTTCTTGGTTGCAATGGATCAATAAATAAGTCCATTATTGGGTTATTTATTGCCCCCAAGTCATCCATATATCTATAATTTCCTATAAACAATGCCAGGAATTCCGTTTTCCCTAGTTTTGCCAGTCTCCCTATAAATTTATATTCGTAATACATAAGGTACATGTTACACCATAAAGGAGAACATGAGAACCCCATAGGGATACCTCTAATTTGTTTCCATACTCTATCCCCCACTTGTATCAGCAGGTTAGCAAGAAGATAATTATTCATGGTAATGAGATCTTGGGGTGTAAGTTCAAAATAAGATTCGGTTTAGGAATATTCTTTCTCCATGACACTTTATACTTTGTTTCCCCATGGTGAGCGCATAACTTTAGAGGATGCCCCGGATGGAATGCCTTATAAAATAATGTTTCACAAATAGTAGTGATCAGTCTTCTCAAAAAGGGGATAGACTCATAACATCAGCGTAATATCCAGAACCCATGTGTTACTTATACTTTGAGGCAAATTAATTACTAGGTCTATAGTGGAATCAATCCACCAAAAAGATCTAGTATGCACCCCATGAACCTTTTAATCTTAGAGTCTAATGTCCAACACATCTCTTTGAATCTTTGGGACCATTGCTTGTATAATGTGAAGTTATACACCTAGCCATATCAGAAAATACAACCACGATGCATTAGTTAACCATCGAATTTCTTTTTATGGACTTTGTATGTTGCCATTAAATAGGGTAACCCTAGTTTATTATCCACCTTCACTTTAGCAATCTCTTTCATTTTATACAAAACGCATACTTGATTGCTATAGGTGAACTGGGGTAACCATCCTCGTCATAACACATAGCAAAATCCGTACTTTGGACTCTTCTAATGGCTTTTGAATATAATTTTTGCAAATAAAGGCAGGGAGTATTCTACGCCTTATCTCGCACGAGAAATATACAAATGTTCTTTAAGCCATTCTTTTTCCATATTATATTCCACCATGTAGTTCCTTTTAGGAACCCTAATTCTTTTCTTTTGTCCACTTTTGCCTCATGTACCATTTGTTTGATCTTCATTTTAATAAATGCTTTAGCATCATCAATCTTGGGAGTATGGAATTCTCCAAATTGGTATTCCGTGATTTGGATGGTTTGTTCCCATGCTTTAAGTATTTCCATAATAACAAGGCAGTATTAGGTTCCTTAAGATGGATATGGTTTTAAACCATATTTTATATCATCCCTTGTAAAATGACAAATGTCTATGGAGAGTGTTGTAACATGTTTACAACCATCTTCCCCAACTTTCAGGAATGGTTCAAACCATGTTATGTATTCACAATAGCAACTTAAATTACTCAAGCATGAGAAATTGCAAAACGTATCTTTTGGTTTATACCAAGAGGTTTTGATACTTGGAAGATATTTCCAACCATATACTATTGTATCCAATACATTTGGATCCTCAATACCAAGGTTATCCATGCAACAAGTGATAAATAATTTTTTCACATTAACTAGTTCCATAATCCTATTAACATACAATAAGTGTATGTAAGAGGAATCACTAGTTTTATCTTTGATAATTTTGAATCTGCCCATAGATAGTACTAGAGATTTAGAAACAACATTTATTTCCTGCATGAAGTAAAGAAAACATTCTCTTAAAAAAGAGGAATAAACCTTTTTATTTGAAAAAGTAGACGAACAAAGTCATGTTTTGACTAATTGCCCCAAGTATAGTTCAGATTATTGGGCTTCAAAGGTGAATAAGTTTGGGCTTGTTGTTGGCCCACTGAAGTAGGGGTACTCTCAACAATTTGCACACTTTCCGATGTGCTACTAGCCTGACTCTCCTTCCATCATTAGGCACTCTCCCCCTCTTCCAAATTGGTGTCTACCACCTCTTGGCATAGGGGGCTCTATCCACATAGCCACCTCTATAAGGTTGCTCATACCTCTCCCTTCCTCTATTATTTCGCCACCACCCGATGTGCACCTCTATTCTCATTTCTACCTCTTCCCTATTCCTTACATGCGGTGTGCGAGGGGCATCTTCAGATCTCTTGGTCTCTTCATCATAGGAGTGTTAAAATCGGAGAATGGGAGGTTTAATCAACCTTTCAATATACCTCAGTCCATTTTCATTGCGGTCCCCAAATAATTTAGCTTACGGATTATTAACATATTCCATGAGTCCTTCCATCATAGATTTTCTAATGAAGTGGAAAATGGGGCATTGTTGGATCAAGGCCTCAATACCGAGGATTGGAGGTCCATATAATGAACCCGACTCCATGTAGAGACTATGGAATCTCCCTAAAAAAAATGCTTCCAAATGATTCATCATATACCATAATATTTGGTCAAACCACAAGATTCCTTTTGCATTACATGCATTTTGTGCATTCGATTCGGGGGTGTGGACAACGGCGGTAAGGCCTTTTCCAATTAGGCCACTTAGTTTCATAGTCATTCCCCCTTTTTCCACCTGTAGGTAAGTCCTTTTTTACCATAGCAATCATAGGCTCCTCTACACATTTGAAAGGATCAAAAAGAGCCAAAGAAAACTTTTGTATAGAAGTCTCCCTATCACAAACCACCGTACCCATGTGAGCAAATTTTGCATATTTATCCATCAAGTTGCGTAAGACGACTTATCAGCTTCTATTCCCCAAGATAACAATAAGCCTCAATGGGAATTGGGGCAAGTAGGTTGAATGAATAGAGCTTCCACACTTGGTTGTCCTTCTCACTGGCCCATTGCTCAACTAGCCGTCTTGGCACAAGTGGGGTAGGGAACCTCTTAAAGAATAAAAGAGGATTGCTTTGTTTTTGAAGCTGTTCTTCTGCATATTCCTTAGAAATAGCATTAGCTTCATCATCCAATTTGATACCTTTCAATTTTTTGGGTTTGACCCATCTGGCGCAATATTGGAAGTCCTATCATCAGGACTGAGCATAGGGTATACTTCACCATTGGCAAGTTTAAGATCCTTAAACTTTGTTCAAGCACTGTTTGCACATTTCCGACTCTCTTTTATCATTTTCCACCATATCAAATAATTTGGTTTCTAATGACTTCAAATGTTGAAGTACATTACCACCTGGATTACGATATGTGTGGAACAACTGAACCGTGTGAAGTATCCAAATTGCTTAAAATAGAGAAATCATGTTCAGTAAGGGAGTTTTCCCTATTAATGATGTATTCATGCAATCCAGGAGCATCAATCATAATAACCATAATAGTTTGGATAATCGGACTGGGCACCCAAAGATTTTCATCATAACCAATTTTCTTGAGGTCAGCATTCCATACGAGAATCCCATCTCCTTCACCAATTGGATTCTAAAAAAAATCAATCAAATTAGTTATAGAATAAATGAAGGCCTAGATAAATATGCATAAATCATGTATGGATAATGCTCATAATAATATTATTTATGAAGCATTCAGGTGGTAACCTCTAAGGTCAGATAAATATGTATATATATATTATGCTTTAACAAGCAACCTTCCCTTAAAGGGATCCATACTCATGATAAATGCAATAAATCTAGGAATTTATAATTTGCATTGATAAAAAACCCATATAATAACCAATATTTTGTTGCATGATGAATTTCCGGTCTAGTCATTCACATAAAAAATCTCGAATCCAAGTGGGAAAAGCTAACCTGCCACCGTCACAAGACAAAACACGTGTTAGTACAGGTGTATGCATGTGGAAGACAGGTGTCAATGCTTTTTATACAACCCCCCTTGCTATCGGTGTCGAGGAGTCAAGAAAGTGATGAGCTAGCCATGATGCATGCAACATAAATGCTAGTTTCCCAATACTAGTATTTAAGCCAAAATGAAATCTAATGTAAACATGGTATGTCTTATAGTTAATTTCAATCATAAAATGTAATTATAACCCCAACATTTCCATATACCAACAAACTATTTCACACTTTGGTTATGAAGCACAAATACCAAGTCTTTTGAACTTAACATTTCTTTTTAAAGAGCAAAAAAACCATGACTAATGTTCATCTTTCTAACCTGGTTTGCGTTGATATGTGCATCGGGCTCCTCTTCAAATCCCATATAGTTAGATTCTCCCATTTCTTCCGACATTTCATCAATATTGGTTCCAATGCTCTAGCAAGGCATATCAATCATTATTTAGTATATACTAAACATGAAAATCCGCCAATATGCTATGATCATTTTAATATCAAAAGGGCAATCAAAATAGAATGTAGAAAGGAGTAAATTGTGAATAATGGTCATAAAAAATACCTCTTAGGCGGCTGGGTTTGAAATCAATTATGCTACAGGATCATATGGACCCGAGAAACTGCCGTAACTACAAAAAAGCATCTTTGAAATTATGCCATGGCTTTCTTTGTACAATTTTCGAGAAAGCAAAAGGTAATCTAAGTTTTAATCAGATAAACAAGAGCCATAGATAGATTTAAAACAGAAAATCTACCTCATAGCAATGCTGATGCAAAACTTTTGAGAAAGCCTTAAGAACGAAACTTTTTGTTTCAAGCAAATATGACGATTTTTCGGTGAACTTGCTTTACCCCTGTTCCATATTCCATGTAAGCAACTAAATACATAATTTCAGATAGATAAAGAACACATGTTCAGATTCTACCTTACAATAGCACTGATGGAAATCTTGAGGGTATCGAGAATCCGATCTTGATCGGTTTTGCGAATGATTATGAAGCCCTAATCCACCCGCAAATGCTCTGGATTGAGCTTTCTCATGCAAATCGGCCCTGGCTGAGGGCTAAATCGGCCTTGCCCGGGGCTTTACAGACCCTAAGTTGGGCGGATCGGATGGATCCGTGATCCGCATGTGTCGGCCATTCTGAGGGCCCGCCCATTTTTTATATTTTTATTGGCTTTTCCAATTCCATATGATCCCTTACGTTTCCAATTCCAACCTTATTTTCAAAAAAAATCCCATATTAGTCATAATAACAATTTCTAGATCTTTCCTTTACACAATACCCCTTAAAAAAATCCATTAGATTTGGGAAAACCTTGTAATAATGGAGAAGAGACAAGCTCCGATTATTTACCTTTCAAAAATGCCATATACCATCCATGATTAGATGTTTATATTCACATTGTTTCTCCACTGGTGCTCCAGGTGTACAAGCATTTTGAATTGTCTTTATAACAATGCTCTTGAGCCTATGTAGGCAAAAGCCATTGGCCACGAACACATCCAGTGTTCTCCCTAGTTCCACCAGAAATTCTTGAGGCCGATTGCATAAATATAATAAAATAATCACTTGTGCAATGACAAGGTTGTAGCACTGGCTAATTTTCCTGTTAGATGCTAACTGTATAAACTGAATATACTTAAATGGAAGCAATCTTCTTTTATCAAACCTCGTCGTAATATACCGTCCTTCTGCTTGATTAATCACTTGAATATGCAAGTTTAAAAAGTTACATCTAGGGAGCGTAGCCTCATATTCCGGGAATAATTGGTTTGTTACCTCCTTTTTAATATCTAGGAATTCCAAAGGATAGATCCAGAACGGATTATCTGTACTTCTTGGTTGCAATGGATCAATAAATAAGTCCATTATTGGGTTATTTATTGCCCCCAAGTCATCCATATATCTATAATTTCCTATAAACAATGCCAGGAATTCCGTTTTCCCTAGTTTTGCCAGTCTCCCTATAAATTTATATTCGTAATACATAAGGTACATGTTACACCATAAAGGAGAACATGAGAACCCCATAGGGATACCTCTAATTTGTTTCCATACTCTATCCCCCACTTGTATACAGCAGTTAGCAAGAAGATAATTATTCATGGTAATGAGATCTTGGGGTGTAAGTTCAAAATAAGATTCCAGTTTAGGAATATTCTTTCTCCATGACACTTTATACTTTGTTTCCCCATGGTGAACGCATAACTTTAGAGGATGCCTCAGATGGAATGCCTTATAAAATAATGTTTCACAAATAGTAGTGATCCCGTCTTCTCCAAAAAGGGGGATAGACTCATAACATCGCGTAATATCCGCAACCCATGTGTTACTTATACTTTGAGGCAAATTAATTACTAGGTCTATAGTGGAATCAATCCACCAAAAAGATCTAGTATGCACCCCCATGAACCTTTTAATCTTAGAGTCTAATGTCCAACACATCTCTTTGAATACTGGGACCATTGCTTGTATAACAGAAGTTATACACCTAGCCATATCCGAGAAAATACAACACGATGCATTAGTTAACCATCTGAATTTCTTTTTATGGACTTTGTATGTTGCCATTAAATAGGGTAACCCTAGTTTATTATCCACCTTCACTTTAGCAATCTCTTTCATTTTATACAAACACGCATACTTGATTGCTATAGGTGAACTGGGGTAACCATCCTCGTCATAACACATAGCAAAATCCGTACTTTGGACTCTTCTAATGGCTGCTTTTGAATATAATTTTTGCAAATAGTTATTGGGGAGTATTCTCTGCCTTATCTGCACCAGAAATATACAAATGTTCTTTAAGCCATTCTTTTTCCACCATGTAGTTCCTTTTAGGAACCCTAATTCTTTTTCTTTTGTCCACTTTTGCCTCATGTACCATTTGTTTGATCTTCATTTTAATAAATGCTTTAGCATCATCAATCTTGGGAGTATGGAATTCTCCAAATTGGTATTCCAGACGCTGGATGGTTTGTTCCCATGCTTTAAGTATTTCCATAATAACAAGGCCCGTATTAGGTTCCTTAAGATGGATATGGTTTAAACCATATTTTATATCATCCCTTGTAAAATGACAAATGTCTATGGAGAGTGTTGTAACATGTTTACAACCATCTTCCCCAACTTTCAGGAATGGTTCAAACCATGTTATGTATTCACAATAGCAACTTAAATTACTCAAGCATGAGAAATTGCAAAACGTATCTTTTGGTTTATACCAAGAGGTTTTGATACTTGGAAGATATTTCCAACCATATACTATTGTATCCAATACATTTGGATCCTCAATACCAAGGTTATCCATGCAACAAGTGATAAATAATTTTTCACATTAACTAGTTCCATAATCCTATTAACATACAATAAGTGTATGTAAGAGGAATCACTAGTTTTATCTTTGATAATTTTGAATCGCCCATAGATAGTACTAGAGATTTAGAAACAACATTTATTTCTGCATGAAGTAAAGAAAACATTCTCTTAAAAAGAGGAATAAACCTTTTTATTTGAAAAAGTAGGCGAACAAAGTCATGTTTTGACTAATTGCCCCAAGTATAGTTCAGATTATTGGGCTTCAAAGGTGAATAAGTTTGGGCTTGTTGTTGGCCCTTGAAGTAGGGGTACTCTCAACAATTTGCACACTTTCCGATGTGCTACTAGCCCCAGACTCTCCTTCCATCATTAGGCACTCTCCCCTCTTCCAAATTGGTGTCTACCACCTCTTGGCATAGGGGGCTCTATCCACATAGCCACCTCTATAAGGTTGCTCATACCTCTCCCTTCCTCTATTATTTACGCCACCACCCGATGTGCACCTCTATTCTCATTTCTACCTCTTCCCTATTCCTTACATGGGTGCACGAGGGGCATCTTCAGATCTCTTGGTCTCTTCATCATAGGAGTGTTAAAATCGAGAGAATCACGGGAGGTTTAATCAACCTTTCAATATACCTCAGTCCATTTTCATTGCGGTCCCCAAATAATTTAGCTTCTGGATTATTAACATATTCCATGAGTCCTTCCATCATAGATTTTCTAATGAAGTGGAAAATCAGGCATTGTTGGATCAAGGCCTCAATACCAGGATTGGAGGTCCATATAATGAACTGACTCCATGTAGAGACTATGGAATCTCCCTTAAAAAATGCTTCCAAATGATTCATCATATACCATAATATTTGGTCAAACCACAAGATTCCTTTTGCATTACATGCATTTTGTGCATTCTGATTCTGGGGGTGTGGACAACGGCAGTAAGGCCTTTTCCAATTAGGCCACTTAGTTTCATAGTCATTCCCCCTTTTTCCACCTGTAGGTAAGTCCTTTTTTACCATAGCAATCATAGGCTCCTCTACACATTTGAAAGGATCAAAAAGAGCCAAAGAAAACTTTTGTATAGAAGTCTCCCTATCACAAACCACCGTACCCATGTGAGCAAATTTTGCATATTTATCCATCCAAGTTGCGTAAGACGACTTATCAGCTTCTATTCCCCCAAGATAACAATAAGCCTCAATGGGAATTGGGGCAAGTAGGTTGAATGAATAGAGCTTCCACACTTGGTTGTCCTTCTCACTGGCCCATTGCTCAACTAGCCGTCTTGGCACAAGTGGGGTAGGGAACCTCTTAAAGAATAAAAGAGGATTGCTTTGTTTTTGAAGCTGTTCTTACGCATATTCCTTAGAAATAGCATTAGCTTCATCATCAATTTGATACCTTTCAATTTTGGGTTTGACCCATCGGCGCAATATTGGAAGTCCTATCATCAGACACGAGCATAGGGTATACTTCACCATTGGCAAGTTTAAGATCCTTAAACTGTTCAAGCACCTGTTTGCACATTTCCAGCTCTCTTTTATCATTTTCCACCATATCAAATAATTTGGTTTCTAATGACTTCAAATGTTGAAGTATATATATTTTTTGAAATTCAAATTTACGTCTGTGAAACCTTGGTCAGCGTCTGAAAGTTTTTCAGCGTCTGCAGCGAAGCAGTCTGTAAAGAAAGTTTCACGTCGTCGTAATTTTTTTTTTCCTAGGCGCGACCTTTTATCACGTTAAATACACATTTTATTAAAAATACATTATTTTTTTTACTTTATCGTCGAGGGAATTTGAATTTTTTATGCGTCTGGAACCTATCCACGAGCTTTATCAGCGGTTTGTATATCGAGAATCGACACCAAGATTAGCCTTCGACGGTGTATCACGAAACACGAAAGTGCCTAAGGAAATTAAAACAGAGGAACACATGTTGTTGTGTCAAACATGAACAAGAAGATCTGTACAAAAAGGCCTTCAATGATATGAGAAGGGCTCTACATGTTAGTTGCACTTGCCGCTGCAGTATTTGTGCATCCTAGAAAAACAATGGAATATGTCAAGCAAACAAGAAGACTTTTGATAATGTCAAACGAGGGGCGCCCTTCCCCAAGTCAAACGAGGCCAGGACCTTGCAGGGCTCCCTCACAAGAGGGGAGAGTCCGGACCCCAGGAGGCGGGATCCAAAAACGTTCCCGAGGCAGCCCTTCCTGGCAGCGCTCCCCTGGGGGGCTGCACGCTAACGACCACCCTCCCGCAGCCCGGTTCCCCTATCCGACCGTTGGATCCTCCGTTCAGGGGCCCCTCTTTGGGAAGGCCCAAAAGATTCCAGATCGGTCCGGGAGAACTTGTCAAACCGCGAAGCGTCCTGAGGTCGGCCTTGTAGAAACCGCAGTGTTTTGTCGTTCGGGCACCGGGGAGGCTCCAGAATGGCAAATCGACCTCGCCAAGTCGTCCGGAATGGCGAAATTACCCTAGGGAACAAGTTACAAGGTCGGTTTTGCAAAAGAAAGAAACACTCACGCCCTCCACGACAGTATCCGGCATCCACATCCTAGGCCAATTGACTACGAGTGTGCTGGACATGAGCTACTTTGGCCGTGGGGGAACGCCCTATTGAACAATGTTGTTAGGATGGGCATTATCGGTGGCCCTGCCCACTTGAGAAATCATACCCATTTGAGTAGCTCTACCTGTATACCGTCTAAATCTGCCACACCATTGGCAAGACATTGTAACCCTTGGTAATCCCTGCCCCTGTGATGACTTGTGTTCGATCCATCCGTGGGGTATTGCTGCTCGAACTCCAAGTGGATCATAAAGTTGCTGCAAGTTTTGTACCCAATGTTCTGAAGTGATGGCTCCCCAGGCTGTAGAGGTTTCCTTAGTACTCGTCGCCAAAATGTCTTGGGATGACGGTCTAGGAGATATAACATTTATCCTTGATAATCTACAATCTAGCCTTCTTTTCCTTGAAAAAATGTGGTATTGCCTGATCGTAGGCTGGGTCAGTGACCTGTCAAAATTAGTATTAAGCTCCCTGCGTTCGTCATTGAACCATTGGTTACGAGGATAGGTTGTAGCCCCCTAAGGGCCTCCGTGGCCATCTTCCAAAGCATCTATCGGCAACAATCATAAGCACATAGACCAACTAGGCAGTCTATTACTGTAACGTGGAACATAGACCATCTGGGCATATGCCTCTGCATTGGTTGTAATCCAAACACAACTGAGGCATGCCGGGTGCTGGAGTGTTAGGAGGATTGAACAATCTGTCAATCCACGTGCAGGATGATGGGTTGGTAACTAGAATCTAGTTTTTTATCTCTACTGTATACCAGCACAAAGGAGATTAAGCAGATGTAGATCCTGATCTGCCTCCAGCATGTAATCCACTGCACTAAAGCCATCCCTGATTCTTCTACCTACAAATGTAATTGCTAGAATATGGCCACTGGCCACACCATTGCAAATGGCTACGAAGTCAAACACGCTACACAGCAAAAGCAACTAGTTGACCTGGTGGGTTCTACCATCTAAGGCACGTGGCCAAGCCGTCTCTCAGAGCTATAACATATCCTCTGTCGTGTGAAATATCGCTAGTTGTTCTATCCTCATGCATGCATTGAAGTCTCCAAACAACATGGTTCTACCCAATTCTTTTTGTTGTTGTATGTCATCATATAGATCAACATATGGATCAAATCGATCCACATCTGAGTGAAAGCGACAGAAGTGACTATCTGCATGTGGAAAGTAGCATGTTGTCATAAAGAGGGGGTTGCCATTGTGATGCTACTGTCATATGCATAGGTAACGATTGTGCCTGCCTGCCTTGTGTAAGGAGACTGACGATGCCAAGGATATTCAATAGTAGCAGGCGATACCCTTATCTCCCCTCCTGCATGTGCACCCATTGAACGATGAGTAGTGTTTATAGTCTAGGAAATATGACCGGCTGTAATCTATATGTTCCCAGGTCTCCATAAGGAAGATGAGATTCATTTGCATAGCAATGAAGTTGAGAACATCTCCCTTCCATAAGAGGAAGCCCCTACAGTTCAAGGATGCCATATGTAAGCACAAGTCCCACTTGTGGGTGGGAGGTATATATCAGACTCAAGCGGGGTCACCGTAGTAGAAGGGGAACAGTATGCCATGCAAGAGCAGAAGAAGGTGGAGCAACAGGAGCCGGAGAATCGAGGGGAGCAGGACAGACAGCTCTTGGAGCAGGAGCAGTATTAGCAACAACAGGGGAAGAGTTGGCAAGAATAGGAGAAGTAGAAGCGGCGCAACCTTAGCAGCTGCACGGGTAGTAGCAGCAATTGCAGCAACTCCAAAGCATTTGTAGCAGCATGGAGTAGAACATCTACGACCTCAGCATTTGGCAGATTGAAGACGTGCATCTTGTCTTGGATCAATGCGGCAGTGCCCTCCTGGTGGCAAATGCTTCTTTCGACGCAAACCAGCTCTTAGTTGGGGGATTCTTGTAGAGGTGAGGTCATTGTCGACATAGAATGAGGTCCCCTTCAACTATGTGCCTTGATGCAATATAGCTCCTCTCACCAGTGTGCCTCTTATACTAATGATATCACCACATCATCCTTACATAATAAATGCTTCTTCCAACCTCTCAGACATCCTCACCTGGATCTTAAAATAAGAAATGCGTCCTCACCTGTATCTAAAAATCAGAAATGCTTCACACTATATCATATCCAACAAGTACAACATAAAGAGTCCATTGTAAAAGTGTTTGCATTCCCAACAAAATGCTCCTATCATGTTTAGCATCTAAAGGACAGATAGATATTCATTGAATGCTCCATGTAATATTAGAAATGGCACATAATATCCTTATACAATTTCGATTAGAATATTTTGGCTAATTGCAAAGTTTATTCAACACATTGCGAACATGTTTAGCACATTTGAATGTATCAACTACATATATATCTGTAGAATCTCTAGAAAGGATGGGACGTGATATCCCTACATTTTAAATAGCAGTAAACAATGATGAATGTAAAGCAATATCATGCCAAGACTTCATTGCCAATTGCAATATGATGGTTTCTCCTCAAATATAATGTAAGTAAATAATGTAATTAAACAAGAAAAAACTGTTACAAACCTGCTGCAGATATAGATCATGCATTTTGAAGTACACAAATTTGCGTCCTTTCTTTGGCATGAGTGTTATTGATGCCGTAGCTAAGATTTCAGGCACTTCTGCTTTGCAGATTTCATTATACAGGGAGATGGTTGAGTGTCGATTGCTTACCTAGATATCAAGTAGAATGGTCAACCATTTTCTTCTGCAAGGGTGACCCTTTCTCCTCCAAATCTGACCCCAGTTACCATCTTCCTGTGCAAGTCTCCTCGAAATCCGGCCCCCTTTTGAAGCTTCTTGCTTTATATATTCGACAAAAAATGCTAAAATCACCTTGCAAAACTTTGTTGGCCAGCCCTAAAGTATAGAGGCTCGATTGTCTTCATGCAAGCTCCAAAAGACATAAAAATGATCATAAAAACAAAATTGCATAGAGGTCTAAACCAGTCAGAAAGTAGCATACCATATGCAAAGGCGTATAATTATATGTTGTAAACCTGTTATTAGGCTAGATATTAATTGTTTGCGCCTATAGGCCAGGGTTCGAAATTAGAATTTGCACTAACCATTAAAAATGTCTGCTGACATTTAAGGCTGCCGGAAATACATGAAATTATAGTGTACTTTCCCGAAAATCCTTAGAAACTTCTCCGAAAATAGCCTGAAAAAACGCCGGGAAATTTTTTGGCTATCGGAAATTGTTTGGAATGGCCGGATTTTTAAGGGTCAAACCCCCAAATTTCGAACCCTGCTATAGGCCCGAAGGCTTAAAAAGATGTAAATTTACTATATTACGTTATTATGCATTAAATAAAATTACTAGTTTCGCCAAGCACTGCATTTTGTACAATAAAGTAAATAGCCCATGGCTGATAAGGGGTGCCAGTTTCCTGCAAATTTGTGGTTTAAAATAAGTAGCCCATGGCTGATAATGGATCTTGGTTTTCCTAAAGAATTGCCATCTCTGCGCATTTCTCCACAATAGCGGCTATGGCGTCCATTCTGCCGGAATCGATCCAACAAACATCTGCCCCTGCGCATTTATCGCGAAACCTGAATGAATCGGCAGATCCAGGTATCAAATCTTCTGCTCCAGCTTCATTTGCCCGTGAATTTATCATGCATACATCGGAATCACACCCTCTTGAAGTGAAAGATGCACATCCTCTTGTTTCTTCTCGCATCTGGCCTTCAAATTTCAAGCCGGCCTGGGATATCGAGGCAGCTACGGCCGCTGACGAGCTTATCACAACCCCTGCCACGAGGAAAGATTCAAAGAAATTTTGCTCCATTATGTGATCTTTTTGCAGAATACGGCCATTCAAGAAGTGTGGCGACTTATTGGAAATTTCTTGTTCTTTTACAAGTTTTTAAAGGATGATTCTGGTTTTTGTTTTGAGACGGATTTTTGATCATTTGAGATTGAACTATACGGCAAAGAAAACATACAAATCTTTTGCTGCTTATTATCGCCGCAATGGTTTCAGTTTTTCCAATTTGCTTCTTGAAGCTTATTGGTAATGAGAATTTTAAGGTGTAGATTATATAAGTTCTTTATCGGACTGGAACAGAATCAGCTTAGCTGGGTCTTGCTCAGCGTTCGTGTGTTTTAAACATGACTATTAAGCCTTGTAAATCTGAAGCAGTTATATAAATTTGATATGATGATTTGCTGCGGTTTATGTTGATTCTTACATGACCTGTTTGCAATTTCTTAGACCGATATTTTTATTTTGGAAATATGTAATCTTATGCTTGATTGGATTAACTTTAGCAATCCGAGGATGAATTGCTAGACACTTTAGATTGCTATGCATGTCGGAGATGATCGTGTATTAGATATTTGAGGCTTATCTACAACATTTAACCGTTAGCTAAGATATTGACCATTAACCATTTATCTGCAGCTTTTTATGTTGATGATGGGGTAGATAACGTCCTCTCCCGAGGAGTTATGGGCCAGGAAAATGGCCGAGTGGCCATGTGGCCACGAAATTCCGAGGCCGTTAAAGCTCTCAGAGTCTAGTTTCCGGATTGGGGTCGCTCATCTGATAATATGGATTGCACAAAAAGAACACAATTTTAGATTAGTTACCTCAAAGAATTCGATCTCTTCAACCCTGCATCATAATAAACTCATTAGAGCAAAAGAGATTAGAGAAGGTAGCTCACCACCCAACTGGGTCCTTCAGGAAACCGTTATCCTGAGCCTGGAAATCGTTATCCAGGGAACTGAGAAATCGTTATCTCAGCCTGATATGCACTCCAGAGGTAGGGTTTAAAGATGAAAGCAAGGTTTATGGAAACAACAGAGGTTCAGGTGGCAAGAACAGAAATCTTGGCTGTGCAGTCAAGTCTGACCCACGGCCACTCTTTTGGCGATATCTCACGATCCACAAGGAGTTATCAGATGAGCGACCCCAATCCGGAAACTAGACTCTGAGAGCTTTAACGGCCTCGGAATTTCGTGGCCACATGGCCACTCGGCCATTTTCCTGGCCCATAACTCCTCGGGAGAGGACGTTATCGGCCTTAACGTCCTTGGCCGAGGCATTTGGCAGAGCCGCCATAGCCAAGCTTGGCAGCCTGCACTGCATTCCGGCAAGAAAAATAAACCAAGAAAAATAAACCAAATGTAAGTCTTGTAAAATGTCTCTGTTTTCTCTGTTTTCAAAACGGAACATGGAAGATGTGAGGGCGAGAGCGGAGTCGCAAAGCAAAGACAAATGCCGGACAAAACCAAACATCTTGAGTTCTCCCCGATGGCCATGCTTGAAACTCGGCTATGGCTTTGCCGCTCAAACATAAATCCGAACCGCATCTTTGCTCCTCCCTGTCCGAGAGACAAGCCACAATCACAAACAAGAAGGAAGGCGGCTCACCTATTCGCTCCATGGCGTGCGGCTTTCTCGCACAATCGCTTACGGTACTGCAAATAGAAAGCGGCATGAGATCTTATCCATTTGCCTACAAGAAACCAATTGTCGCTTTGCTTTGTTGGAGTTACGCAATCGACGCCACGGATGATGAAGAACAAGAAAATGAGGCAAGATCATTTGGATCGGATCAAACGTGCATTAGAGCTAAAAGGGGGATCATGCAAAGCGTGCATTAGGCTAAAAGCGGGGATTCGGATTTAAACAGCGGGGAGTCGATTTGCACAAGTGAATCGGATCCGGAGGCTGCGGTGGTTGCTTGTTTGATAGCTCGGGCCGCTAGAAGCCGCCACCGGATTGGAACTTTAAAATCGGGAAAAAATACACCGGCCACTGGAGGCCGCCTAGAGGTCTGGCTATGGTTTAGAGGTCTGGCTATGGAGGCCGGAGGCCTGGCTATGGCGGCCTTTTGCAATCTACCACGGCAGAGTGCAGCCCAGAAAAAATAGCACGTGGCAACAGAGGATGTTATGGACATAACATCTATGTTATGGCCATAACAGATTGGGCCACATGTGTTACTGGGTATAACTTCTTGAAATCGACGGTTGGGATTTAATCCTACGGCTAAATGCAGAGGCCAAGGACGTTAAGGTTTGCAAATGAATGTATCTTCAGCATTTAACCATTACCTAAGACGAGACGATCATGTTGCCCTTCAAAAGTCTATTCAAAAGCTGCAAATATCTCACTTCACTTGTCTGTCACGATGTAAACCTTGCTTGTGGGAGTATAGTTTGATCAATCGATTGATTACATCTTCAAACTAAATGCTGAGAGCTAAAATAACAAGTCATTTAGGTAAGTTTGAGGTTTGCATCATGGATACCTACTTTGCAGCCAAATCCCAATACTATCATGCCTTTGGGCAAACCTTTATCTACTCAATTCTAATTTAAACTAATAGAGTACCTTGCAACCCGCCAAGGTGCAAAAACAAATTTGTTGCATTGTCTCAAAATATTCTAGAACAATGACACCTTTACCCCTATAGCACCACGTTTGGTCGAATGCCTATTATTTGCATCATATCAAAATAAACTAGAGCAAGAAGAACTTCGCTATGATTGATCATATCTCGCAATTATTGCATTTCTATTAGAAAGAATAGTGAACACCTCGTCTGCCTCCTCTAGCCCATAGTTGGGCCGACCCACCGACCTAGCCGACCTGCCGACCTAGGTGGGAGAAAGCCGACCTAGGTGGGAATTTTTCGTCAACCTACCGACCTATTTTGCCAAAATGCAAGTTCTTTTATTGATGCAGATAATGCATAAACAACATGCAATACATCTTTATTTCTAAATAGATAGTTGATATAGATATGATTACACTTCAAAAAAATCGATTTATGCTATTAATCTTTCAGAATAAGGCCATCTAGTAAGGAACAAAGAAGCACCTAAATTGAGCTACTAGAAAGGTATATACTACATGAATTATCTATTCTATCAACCTGCCATATGCTGCAGTGATGAAATCTCCATCTTGGCTTGAAAACCTAATGAAATCTATACATCATTGAATGGGGTATATTAACATAAATCATATATGCAACTTACAACTCCGTTTAGTGTCTTTGTCCTTATTTGATCTCGAAAGTTTATCTGAACTGTTAAAGAAAAATGAATAGAATAGATGCTTAAAGGCCTTTCATAAGAAAATTCATAATCAAAACGATGCTTCTGCAAATCTTGTACATACAACCCCACCATTTATTGGCTGCATAATGAGTTATTGTCATGACAGTTCACCCATTATTACTCCTTATGAGAAATTCAAACTCTAATCTTATAGCTTATGGCTCATTTGCTGGATCTCAATGCATTGTGAGGTGGCTAAGAGAGTCATCGGGCAGATCGTGAATTCTGCACTGAGTGCTTTTTCAATTCATGAATTTTACAGGAACATTAGAGCTGTTGTTTACACATTGTTAGTATTTACAGTTAAGACTTTCTTTTTCTCAGCCGTGGCAACCAAAATTATGGATGCCCTGAACTGCTTCTTGCTTCCATATCCCTTCTGCACCTTATCAGCAGAGATTTGCCATGAATTTGTACCCAACTCGTTGCTTAGAATATGAGAAGTGTAAAGGGATGTGAATGGGCTTCTGAATTTGGGAGAAGAGGAAGGTGAAAGAGGGGGCCAGATCTGGAGAGGGGATAATGGGTAGATTGCTAACTCTGATAATTTATATGTTGGATTCTCTGCTGCTACAGGAGGAAAAATCGAATTGCATAAGCTACTTTCATGGGCTTTCAATATAATAAAGGAATTTCGATAGGGTTTTGATACCTTCGAAGAGAAACATAAGGAAACTAAGTACCAGAGAGGCCGATGCCTTGCTGAACTGGTCGATGCTCTGCTGATCGATACTCTGCTGGTCAAGAGCATCTTGGTCGATGCTCTGCTCTGCTTCTTTGATAGCTGGTGCAAGCTCGGATCTTCACTGTAGCAAGGGATAAGAGGGCATAAGAAAGATTGAAGAATGTGCATAAGAAAGAAAAAGTATTGGCAAGGAGCTAGCAGCAGAGTATTCTTACACTCTATTCAACTTAGAAATAAAACAAATCATAGTTGAGAGTCTCAGGAAAGGATTTGGCAGGCCGTTTTGCTCCAAAATTCTCTGTTTCAGAATTCTTGCGCCCATGTGATACAACACTCAAAAAGTGGGAAAAAAATTTAATCATTTTGACCCACGGTCGGATTAGTTCGACTCCGACCTAGGTCGGAATAGCTCGGAATTTAGAGCTGACCTAGGTCAGCCCCAACTATGCTCTAGCCATCCACATCTCGCATACATATTGATAAGTGTAGTTCCCACCAAGGTGCCACATTCAAAACCTTGTCTAACCATATAACAATGGATGGACTGGTCGTGCTTTACTACACCTCTTTCTCACAATCCGAACTTTTTCCTTCCTCCTCTTCGTCCTCTTGAGGATGTTGTAGGGCCTTTTTTTTTGTATCAATACATCTATAAGAGGTATGGATAGATTGTCATTTTCATTTGCAACAACATTATTTTCTCCAACGTGCTCAGTTCTTTGAAGCAACCATTCTTCTATTATCTCAACAGAGTCCACTGGCCAGAGCAACAAGGCTGGCATCTCTAAACTACTATTGATGTTATTGCAAGCATAGCAATGTCTGTCTTTCAACTCAACACTGAAATTATGAAGCTGTATTGAAGAAATGGAGACTTCCACGAAGTCATCAATAGCTTGTCCATTGTAGCAATGCATAGGATCCCATGGTATAAGCACACCTTCATCAACAATTCCTCTATTGTACGGATGATGCAAATTCACTTTTTCATCCTTTCATGTTAATCTGGAAACCACTATTCTCCTATTCCAATTAGCGCCTACTAGTTTTTTACTATTATCTGCATTTGCTTCAGGTGGTTTCGCATTTTTATTTGCGTTATTCTCTTCCACATCCATGTTCTCGACATCATCCCTCTCTCCTCGAGGTTTTTGGTTACAGTGTTCTTCAACACTAGCTTCATAAGACATCTAAAAAGCAGAAGAGATAATAATGCAGAGTTGCTTCTTTTGAAAACTTAATCAAAAATTTTCCAAAAAAAGCAACTCTTGCATGGCGCGCCTAAATTACTAGGCACTAATTGGACATCAAAGACAACTCTACGCTACATGCGATTGAACCGCGATATAACAACCTAATAGTATACCAAATATATAATAGTATATCAAATACAGCTTTTCGCCCTGGGCACGAGTTAAACTAAATAATCCAATGTTACAAGTCTAAAATGAATTTATTAATAATATGTTTACTGGACATATCACATTTAATTAATCAACTACACGACACGTCAATAGCTAGGGCCATTTTGTATCTGCACTAGCACTACAAATATCTCTTCCCATTCATGCAAGTCCATATAGTTTGTGCTCACGTCCATGAGCAAGGATTGGAGTGGAGCCTTACCAAAGCCCCTGATAGGCCACTTCAAAAAAATATCCCAAAAGCCACCCTGTTTAGGGACTTTGACAGGTTGATTCAAAAGTTTGACCATGTGATCCAAGCCTCTGAACAGAGATTTCTTTGGAATTGCCAAGCAGACAGCGGCATTCATCAGATGCCGAGTTCCATGCTGCCTCTATTGCCGAAGTAGTTCTGCACGCAACTTCTTCCATAGGCATCAGTTTTGTGTTAAGCTATTTATTAGTCCTCAACTCTAAACAAAGAAATTTGTTGGAGGATTTAAGAAGCTACTATGATAATGATGGAGGCTAAAATGAACTGACTTCTGGTCGTGACAAATCTGAATGCAGATAGATTGTATTATTTTGTACAAAGAAGAGTAATTGTTGAACTTGGACCACTACTACCAATCTTACCAGACTAGCTTCTATGAAGATTTATTGTGTAGATTTTATGCAATCCAATATCTATGTTTTTTTACTTCTTGCGCTGGACGAGAGTCAAACTAATTCACTACACATATCAGTTAAAAAATGTTTATTTACTGTATGTATATCGAATTATAAAATTTTATCTCTCGCATTCGGCACGAGTTAGAGTGCACATTATTTCTCGCGCTCAGTGCGAGTCACTTAGTATGATAATATTGTTCCTAATTTTAGATATATTATAAACCTACTTACTATATATATTAGATTTAGTTAATTAACACATGAACAACTAATACCACAAAGTACATACAGGTACATTATACTCAATGATGCAACCAATAATTGGTGTAATATACATGCACTCATTCTTCAGGGCTTAAATAGCTACTTAGGGTCTCATTTGCAAATAGCCCCATTTTTTGCATCATCCTGCTCCAAGTCTCTCGATGGCAAGATTGGAATATCAACTTTCTGAACTTGAAAGTCATGACTCGTTCACATCCTGTCGCTACGAATCTCAGAAGGCATTTTCCTGATCTCTACTATGTTGTAATCTACCTGGAGTAGATTCTTGAGCATAGAAGCTATGAAATCGAGAGGATCATAGGGCCTCCTGCTCCTGCTACATATTCTAAACGAGGTGCACCCTGGACTACCACAGTCGTCGGATTCGTCGATCCTATGACCCAGATCGTATGTTGGAGCCTCTGGGCACCTCGTCATTTATGATTGGAGGCGCCTATGATTTTGAAATATGAAATACGATTTTGCCTAAGGTCTTGAAGGAATATCGAACCTCTATACGGGTTTGCTTAAGATTTTAGAATATGAAATACGGGGGCTTGAACCTCTACCAAAATAACTCAATGTCCTAATAAGACTATTTTAACCAATGTACCCAATGAGCCAATGTGATTATTTTCTATCTTGAATCTATGTTTTTTTTTTTTATAACAACCCATTCAATTGTTTAGGGATATATGGTCTATGGTTTCAGGAATTGTTATTTTTACATCCATATCAAATCCCCCTGGAACCCCCTGTTATTTTGCTACATATTGGTTCTGCACGATTTCTACTGCAATGCTATTTTATTACTATATGAAATGTGTATCCATTCTGTTCCTAGAGTATTTTATTAGTGTCTTGAAGTAAGATCTAGTTATGTATGTATATTATTGGGAAGGCAGTACATCAATGTATTTATGTCAGTGCAAAAACATAGTAAACGATTTTATGCATTGCAATGCTATAGTAGATATAGTGGATTGAATCATTGCATGCTTACATGCCTCTCTAAGAAGTTTCATTGGCTAAGCCAAGAAACTACCCACCGATTCTTCTAATGTCTCTGCTCATGCATGTGTTCTTTGTAGAGAATGAGTTACAACAAAGCAATCTGTCACTCTGATTTGAATGTAATCAGGAACTAATGGCACTCCATGACATGCTGTAATTAGCTCTACATTATCAACAATGCCCTTGCCAAAAACATATTTTCCATTTTCTGCTAACACAAACAGCATGCTTCTCCAAATCACATTTTCAATTCTCTAGGTTCTTTGTATTTTTTATGAACCTGCAAAGCTGTGTTAATTATAGTGAAGTAGCCAATTAATGGCGCTTGAACTCATATGTTGATACAACAGGTATCTGAGATGTGGATGCTTGATCCAGAGCTTCAGCAAGCTTTCTTGTTGGCAACATCCGAAATCGCTAATAAAGAACAAAGTTCTTGTGTTTCTCTAGGCACTTGAGGGAAACACAAAATTATGAGCCAAAAATTATAAGAATGAATGAGCCAAGAATGCTATAAATGGCGGGGCAATTTAAAAAAAGTAGTTAGTACAAGCCAATGATTGAAAAATAGTTGGGGAAAAGAAATAGTTGCGGGCAGGCTAAATTTTAAATTAGCTTCTTAACATTGTGTTAAAATTAGTATTTTCTGGGCAGGTGGGGTAAAAGAATTAAATTTTAAATATCTTTTATAGGGATCTAAATAGCTATCTTGTTTTAATAATGGGCATCTGCCATTAATGCTTGTACAATCCCATTATAAACTCGAATTAATCCCAATTGAATCGTCTCTTTTCCTTCCTACACCACAATGTTTCGAGCACCTTTCTATTTCGACAGGTTTCTTAAGTGCTCTTCCTATTCCGATAGCAATCTCACACGCTTCATCTAATTCGACCTTCTTAGCCTGATTTTCGGACCGCCTGCAAAAATCCCAGAGCAATTTGAGGATCTGGGGCTCTGTTATCGATTCTGAGCTTCTCCAACTTAATCCCGAGATTTTGAGCTTCTCTGAGTCTAATATCCAGCTTCAGCTCTCGCCAATGGCTATTAAAGATTAGTGTTTTTCTATTTCCTGAGTCTAATCTGCTCTGTAGTGTCTTGATTAGATTAGCTCAGGTATTGTCTTGTGTAGATGTTCTCATTGATCTATTTAAATTGAGTGACTCATTTCTTTGTTTTTAGATCATATAAGCAACTCTGTTTGTATTAGATTAGCCCAGGTTTTGTTTTGTTTAGATGTTCTGCATTGATCTGTTAAAGTGAACACCTTCTATGTACATGGGTTCTTCCCATTCTCTGTTGATTAGCACAAGTTAACTATGTGTTTTAATCACTATAAATTATAGGAACCGAAGCTGCACACTTAGAGTAGCAGACATATGCAGAGAACTAAGCAAAACAAAACATGAAGAACCAAATCTTGGATTCTCCCTATTTTATTTTTGTTAAGTTCTCTGCATCTATGCTTTTCTAAGTGTGTAGTTTAGGTCTGTGTAACTTATAGTAGTTTCAATACATCGTTACCTTATGCGCTTGTCTTTGGTTTAAATTGTTTGTCCTACATAGGTTCGACATGGGTCTTAAACTGTGTTTTTTTAATATATAGTAAGGGAATGGTTTAGTACTCGCATTCAGCACGAATGTGATGTTCAATTATATATTAAAATGAGGGGATTGGTTTAGGAATTTTGTGCTTAACTGGGCATAAAATAATAGGTAACTGTGAGCGCAATGTCTCATGATTCGTGTGTAGCGTGAGCTGAAGGACATCCCATTCATGTTTAAATAGTATGAAACATCGAATTCGCACTTAGCTCAAGCTTAACAAAGTCTAATGCTTTATATGTTTCATTTAGAGGCACTTCTGGGGCGAAGATTAAAGATGAATTATGTTACATAATATGTCTTTAAACTTTTTCCCAAAGCTTCTCGCGCAGCTCCTGTAACAAATCTTTTAGTCCACGCATCACAGTAAGATGCTGGCACTTTTTGGTCGCTACCATGTTCTTCTTCCCTTTGGTATTCAAAGAATCTCTGATCTTTGCCTTTATCTTCTAAAGCTCCTTCTAACATGCACTTTCATAGAATGCCTCCTCAAGATCTTCAATAACAGTTATTTCTAGTCCTCAATCGCCACCACAATGTATGTCAGCATTAGTTTTGAATCTGCATCCAACCAGCTAGCATAATTGAGCTTAGATTTTGATGCCATTGTCCCTTCCTTTCAAATCATAAATACCATTCTTTTTCTTCCTTTTCTTCATCTTCTTTGTATTACATGCTCAGGAATCCTTCGTTATATGTAGGTCCTTCGATTAGAGCTATTTTTACTTTACTTTTTTGAGAGAGTAAGAGTTGGTTTTGTCATTAATTATAAAAATTCAAATACAAAGCAACATGCTTGAGAAAGCCAAGACATGATGAAAAAAGGTATAGTGTGAGATCGATATTGTAATCCAGTTATATTCAAAAACAGATAATTTGTGAAGGAGAAGTGTATAGCAATAGAAATCCTCACAGCTTCAGAGCAGCACCCCAACATTATCTCTCTGCCTTAAAGGAACTTATAGATTCCATTAGCAATTGTCCACAATTCCTGTTCACAATACAGTCTGACAAAAATAGTGAAACAAGTTAGACAAAAGCACACCATTAATAGTAAATTCTGGAATAGGAAAAGGCAGATATCACAAGTCACCTAGTAAGAAGGCTCAATGGGCAAGACAGAGACCTATGATGGTTCACCAAAGAAGATAGAATTGAAGTAAGCATTGAAAGGTTTAGCTATCCCAAACGTATAGGATTTTGCAGGAAAAGACGAAATGTATCCATATCTCCCAGAGTATTAGTGGTCCATAGACATTTGCAATCTACTTATGATTATAATACATAGATCTGTATCTTGACAGCTGCTTTTCTATTAAGCTGAAATGTGTGTTGAACAAGAACCTCCATAAGCAGTGAATCTGAATAACCTCTCTGCAGAAGATGGCAGTCCATAAATCTTCACTATTTCTTTCATAAAGAGCCATACCAACCCTCATATTTGATTTCATTGGAGTTGCTAAATTGTTCACAAACAGACCATCAATAATAGGTTCACGTAAAGGTGAATGTTTGTCAAACTTCCTTTTCCCTTCTCCTCGCAGGAACTCAAAATTCTCATTTAGGCAAGTAGCTGATTTAGGACTCATTAACACAGGAATACAGGACAGATTCAAACTTTGATTGACCTTCTGAAGAGAAATCAGGTTAATCTTTTGAAGAACAGGCTGTTACTATAGTTCACAAAGAAAAAACTCTGTGTTTATAAGCGCGGTCATATTTGGGCCTCTTTATACACAACAGAGCACGGGGTTTATGATATGTATGTATAAAGAAACCACTTCAGACTAGAAGGCTCTATTGGAGAAAACCTATGACACTCCTTAGAGCATATTGTAGGAAAGACTCTGACTCGTTTGTAGAATACGACTATTACTTCCAAAAGTCGAAGAAGCATTCTATCTAAGAATCATATTACTCCACAGAGCCGTACGATCTTGGAACGAACTCAAAATGCACGATGGCCGGCAATATCAAACATATCAAGAAACTGCACAGACAATGGGCCTCATAGCACCCCAACAGAGGCAATCAAAATAATGGAGGAGACGGCCTCGTATTTGCAAACACCATCGCAGCTCCGCTTCCTGTTTGCACTGCTCATATTGGATGGCGGATCTGCACTAGAACTATGGGACACATTTCGAACCGAAATGCGGTTGGCTTTATCGACCAATATCACAGAAACGAATCTGCTGCATCAAACGAGGGACTAATTGCAGTTAACAATATCCTAATTCAACACGAAACAACCATCGATGCATTTGGACTTCCTGCATTGACCACCACATCAAAGGACATTCAAAATGAGCTCTCGAAATTTTCCAATTATGAAGAATACCTTACTAAGACTTCCAACATGTTCCAAATCATGAACAAAAATCAATCAACCATCTACAACCACATCTCAAATCTCATTGACAGTAAACATTCTCCTACCCCAATCTTCATCTACGGTAAGGCAGGAGCCGACAAAACATATGTTCTAAAAGCCCTATGCCTTCGGATACGAGGATCAAGAAACATTGTGCTCCCATGTGCTACCACTGGCTAGCTTCATGTCTCTACCCTGGTGGTAGAACCGCACACTCCTTATTTCAAATCTCTGTCATCAAGGACAACGTTAATCTCCATTCACTACTCGATCCACATTTCTCAAGGGAAACCAAACAACTGCTATTATATGGAATGAATTTCCCATGGCTAACCGAGCAGTCATAGAGGCACTTGACATGTTGCTTCAAAAGATAACGGAAACGAATGCACCCCTTTGGAGGAAAGCTATTTATAGCAGCAGGAGACTTCAGACAAGTTGCACCAATCGTCAAGAAAGCGACTGCGAATATAAATGCTTCCATAATATCGTCGCACTTATGGAACCGCTTTGAAGTTCTTGAACTCAATGAACCAATCAGAAACACCGGAGACCTCAAACTCGTCTCTTTCGTCGATGCCGTCGAAAAGGAACTCTATTCGAAAACGTGCCATTGACATTATTCAAAACCACCACAAACCCACAAGAAGTAGTTGATTTTCTATACAACAAACAAATCGTCAAGGACCCAGAAGCGTGTGAAAACAAAGAAATCCTATCTTCTAAAAATATCACTATCGACGAATTCAACGACATAGTCATACAACTTCTCTCAAATCTAGACAAACCCTATTATATTGTGGACAGGCTAACGGAAAACGATCAAATCATAGACGACCACCCAATGGCAACAACAGACTTTCGAAACGGCTACAGAGACCCATCATTGCCACAACACAAGCTCCGAATAAACCCCAATACGATATGCCACATCACAAAGACATTTGACAGAGACAGAGGCCTCGTTAAAAATGCTAGGGTCATCATAATCTCGTTACATAACAGATTTGTCCAAGCAAAATTACTCACAGGGGACCCACAACAAAGAGACAACATCCACCCCATATCACGTGTTGACTTCTTCAGTCAGCTAGAAAAATGACCATGGACAATCCCCCGACGTCAACTCGCACTACGACCCGCGTATTCAACAACGTTCAACAGCTGCCTAAGGCTCACATTCGACAAGATTGTGATTGACTTGCGTAGTGAAGTCTTCGCACATGGACAACACTCACCCGTATACGAACAAGAGAAGGTGTTCTAATTCTCCTAAACAAAGACAAATAAGGCTCCCAAAATGTGGATGGGGTATCGGGTACCCTATGATTTTGTGTGGTTTTGGAGTTGTATTGGTATATCTATGCGTATAAATCTGACGCTGGAAAATGGGATTCGAGTCTGGAAGCATTTCCAATGGTTTGGAAGGGCTATTATTTGGAGTGCATGAGGAGCCGATGAGCTGGTGGAGATCGTGATTCCAGATGGCGGCCTAGTTGCAGCACGACGGAGATTTAAGGGTGGAGGCCGGTTCCAGGTATGCCATAGTTCAGTGGTTTTTGCCAGTCTTTTGTTTGTAGCTGTTGTTAATAGCCAAGTGTTTATAAGAGCTTGGATTTGGTGGTACAGGGATCATCTTTTCGAACAACAGGAAGCACACTTATGAATCAACAATCTAGCAGGTCACATGCAATTTTCACAATGAATATTGAGCAACACTTTCGAAGTTTCACCTGGTATTTTGTGTAATACTTGTTAGTACAGGCCTACCAATAATAAATCGTCAAGAATTTGCATTGCACTTTGATGGAATGTTGGCTATTAATGTGATACGGTATGAAGTAAACATATGTTATGAAGTAAAAAAGCAAGCAGATAGCTTCAGGGAGTTTCTAATAGAAGCTCAACTATGAGAAAAGTAGTGACACATATTCTTGTTGTCCTATTTCAATTTACCATTAGTTCAGGAATATTTCAAGGGGCACATATAAACTGCATTTTAACGCTTCTTTCTTATTTGCTAGGTAGATTTGGGTGGTCCTGAACGTGCTGGACGAACAGGCGGTGTGGCTGTGAGGTTTAAGGAGTCGGTGACCAGAAATTGCGGGCTTTTCGCACTTGGAAATGTGATCAGGTAAAGGGTGGTCTTTTTTAGTTCTATAGTGCTTAGCATCTGTACCTAGGCCATAGACATTTGTAAGTATTTGGTTCTCAAAGTGGGTAGAACATAGGTGAAAGAAGCAGCACTGAAAACTCAAACAGTCATTTGAGACAAAGATATGCAAAAGAACCGTCAGCCTGCAAGAAGTTGTCATTAGAGCTTACCTGCACACCCTCACATTCATGCATTTTCTTGGAAACAGATATTAGAAGTTTGATTCAGATGGAATCAAATTTGAGTGACTGGCTAGAGCCTCAAACTGTAGATGAAATTGTTGAGTAACCTTGTTTAAAACATGTCATGACTATGGAGCAAAATCACATTGCATCCACCACTTCCTTCTTCACAATGTCATTGCAGAATTTAGGGATTCAAGTAGAAAGAAGAAAGCTGCCGACATGAGTTTTATTATGTCACACGGTTGTAGTCCAGCAGGACTTTGAGATTGAATTCTTGTATTAACAATCATTTTACTTCTTCATCACCCAGACTTCACCTAGGGCAAGTTGGATAGTCACATTGACTTTATTTCTTTCTTTAACAGTCTTCAATTACAGCAGGTTCTGCTTAGAATACGTAATCCATTATACTGGAAGTAGCATCTGCATAGGATTAAGGTCTGTTGTGAATGGGCAGCACGCGAAAATCCAGGGAAAAGGGTAAGGAATCTGTGGCTATGATGTGACATTTGAAATGTTTAAGTTGTTTGCTTGGGCAGTTTCGCAGGCACATGTTTGGCTTGATGTCTCATGTTCAGCAGGTTTGCATGCAGAATAAGGTAAGATCACATGCAGATACTTCTGCCACCATGATTCTACCCAAAGTGCTTCTGTTAAAGGTTCCAATTGAAGCTTAAGGGGTTTTCTTGCATCTTTGGAAATGTTGTGGTTCTGCATACTCTCACAAAATTTGTTTGTTTTATGTGAGTTCATTGTACTTTGTGCTGAATTCTCTGGCAACTGGCTCACGAGCTGTTCTGTGAGATGTTTTTATGTTGATTTGTATTTTGACTTATTGCAAAGGTTACAAAATCTTATGCTGAGGTGGAAATGGGGATTTGACCCCATCATGGACTTGGTGGATGGTCTGAAATACAGCAGAACGAATATCCATGAGAATATTACGTACATCATTGGCCCAAAACAACTATAACCAACGTCCTCTACGAGGAGCTCCTCCCATGATTAAGGTGTGTAATTCTCCTTTCAAAAAAAAAAAAAAAAGGAAAAAAAAAACATCCATTCACTTCCATTCTATAGGAACCGATACTGCCTCTACACCATGGGCAACGTGCCCATGGAGTAACCTGGGGTTGGGTTTGACTCCAGGGCGCGCAAAATCTTTATCATAACTTCATACTATGCATACCTCCCTACTATTTTGTCCATTGGACACAATATACTTATACACATACCACAACAAAAGGCGTTGTGTATTAGATATAATTTTAGAGTGCAAAAAACCTCATAATACGTTTGAACAAAGTGGACAAGATTGAACAAAGTGGACAAGATTGAACGTGGACCCAAGATCAAGGACCCAGCGGAAGACTGATTGTTGCTTCCTTTGCCAGAAATTTCAACTCGTTAGATACCGAGCCAGTTTCTAGATTAAAAGACATCTATTGTGACCTATTCATGATTCTAAATATATATTCTGAGAGCTGGGCGCCCCTCATTGCTCGTGCATTTTGTAGCCCCAATAGTTAATTTGGTTGATCGGCTATGGAGCAGAAACATGTTAAAAGGTTTGTGAACAACCCCTTTCCTAAAGACCTCTCTGGGTTGGGTTTTGTAGAAAGCACTCTGTTTTTTGATCCGGTATACCCGTATTTTTTTCTTAAGTACATTCTATTATTCCACATCCGTATTTTTTTCTTAAGTACACTCTATTATTCCGCTTTTTTCTCTCAATATTCGGCTTTCTTTTTTTTTCTCCCACCCATGCTTAAGTTTGAAATTTGAAATTGAAAAGGGGGGAGATTTGGTACATACCTTTGAAAAGAAGAGATTTGGTACACTTAGAAAATTGTGGCTATGGTGAACTCTCAAGATCCTGGCTATGGCATGGAAGCGGAGCTATTCAAGAACCATTTCTTTTCAAGATGCGGAGCCAGATGCAAGATCGGTCCTATCATATGCCGGATTTCCAAGCTTTCATCGGCTTCCTATCGGTTCTTATCGGCTGCTTCCTATCTGCTGTGCCGGTTATCCAAGCTTCATCGGCTTCCAAGCTTTCATTGGCTTCCTATCAATTCTTATCGGCTGCTTCCCATCTGTTGTGCCGGATTTCCATTTCTTCATCTAGCATAGTATCAGAAGGGCTACAACCATAGAGCTTAGAAACGCCCCTGATCAGGTCGGATCAGAGCTTGGAAACACCCCATTGAGGCTGAAACAGATAAGAAGAGCTTGCACTGCGGACACAGAAAGGACGAAAAGTACTTACAAAACACTAGTGTGTAAAATGCTTCTTGACAAGGAAAAAGTTGCAGAAAGAGGTGAAAATAAAAAGAATTGGGAACAGAGTAGAAAGCATTTGGGCGGCTTCTTGGTTGCTGCGCTCTGGCGATAGATTGAACGCACAGATTCAGCAGGAGAAGCAGAAGGTTCTAACAGATGTATCCCTCTTGCAATAGAAGGTCTTAACAAATTTGGCAGGAGAAGAAGGGCAGTTTTGGGATAAACAAAGCAGGAGAAGATCTGGCTATGGCAGACTTGCCGGAGCAGAGGTCCGTCATGTGAAGGTATGGCAACAAGGAGAGTAATGGATCGCAACAAGGAGAGGTTAAGGATCAACCAGTGACTGGTTTTCTGAGTGCCTAGAAGAGGACAGTCGAAGACAAGCTGAGGCCATGAAAAAAGGCCGGATCTTCAGAAACTGACCCTTGCAATGCTTGAAAATCTTTGACTACTCCGTAACCGTGAATCAATGCATCAAGGGAACTGTATTTGCTTTGAAGATCGGCACTGTGCTCCTCAGAAAGACTATTTCTGCAGATCCGGTAAGGTTTTCACAGAAGCTTGTGTTTGCAGATATAAGGTAAGCTAAAATCCTTTATTTAACGTCTTCAAATGCTCATCTTCCCATTCTTGCTTCTTCAACCTGATTATTTCTGTCCATTCTTGGTCGTGAAGAACAAGGGCCGGAGGGCGTTATCCGGAGTCGTGAAGATCAGGGACCGGGGTCGAGCATTATCCGGAGGTCATGAAGAACAGGGGCCGGAGGTGAGGCCGAGTAGAGTGTACCCCCCAGAGTTGGTCCACTTAAGACTTTGCAAGGCCATATCCTTACCTTCTTAAGTCCAAATTTTACAAAATCAGATTGAAATGAAAGCTTACACTGTGTGCAATCCAAAACTATTTGAATTGGAGCATTCTGGCTTCTCTAACTCAAGATCTAGTCTTCCAAAAATTATGCATTCCTTGACAAATTTGGTCCACACTTAGGCCCTGATTTTTTGTCCACATATTGACATATAATGGTGCAGATTTGGTTCACAAACTTCCCTAAATTGGTCCACGTATTGCCCCTGTAGTTCACATCTTTCCCTAAAATGCTTCAACAACTTACTGTTTTTAGTACACATAAATAAACAAATAAAGTCTGATTTCAGGGAATTGAACCCCAATTGGTGTTACCACCAAGTTCCAACAACCAAACCTGCATCACAGAGATCGAGCATTAGTAAACAATTTTAAAACGAACATAATCAAACAATTGAAGCAACTCAAAATCCTGTTACAAGTTGATGAATAACAATCATTTCCATTCTGCAACACAGTAAACAGGAAGCTAGAATTTCAGCCACTACACTTTTCAGTTCATGACATAATCTTGTGAATATAAAGAATTTATAGACCTTAATCTTTTAGCTGGTCTATCACATGGTTCAAAACATTTAACTTGTGCAGCAGCACTGTCATTTGCTTGACCATCAAGTGTTTCATTTTGGGAATCAGATTCAAGTTGCTCAGGTTGCTCATCTTGGAAGTCTTCCATAGCTTCAGCAAAACATTCGTCATTGCACATGGGCAATTGAATAGTGAGTTCTCCCTCGTGTTCAGGAACAATAACAACCGGGAACAACAACAATGTCGGTATCTTTTACTGGATCTTTGTCACCATCAACTTCATGACATTACGCTTCATGACACGTGCTGCCTCTTCAACGCATTTTGCAACACAAACATGTCAAGACAAATCAAATGTAGCATGGAAAAGCATTGCAATTTTACGGACTCTTCCCTTGCCTCGTTTCCCTTTGCTTTCTTAGCTTCCAATTCTCTTCTCTTTTCGCTCCTTTGCAACCTCCCTCTCCTTTTTCCTTTTTCCTTTAATTTTTGCTCTTTAATTTTCTTTTTCTCTTCTATTTGTTTCTTTTTTTTCCTCCTCAACTTCCTCTCTAGCCCTTTTTTTCTCTTTTTTCTTCAATTCTTCTTCATGAAGCTTAGCTATAATTTCAGCTTTTGTAACCAACAAAGTACCTTTGATGTCTTTTGGAAGGAATGTCCTTCTTCTTAAACTTGCATTTGAAGGGCCTACATTAGAAGTACCTGCATTTGAAGGAGCTGCATTAGAACAAGCAATAGAATTAGATTCCTGAGATAAATTTACTCTTGGATTCCTGTTGCACTTATGTCATCTCCTCGCTGCAAGATTTGGATTGCTAGCATCACCCCGATTCTTCATTTGCTTCGTCTGGTCTGGCTGGCAGATCGTAAAACTTACCGCGGTGATCTAATGGTGTGCCACTAGTGTCATTGAACACAAAATGTCTTCCCCGCTAATTCGTGTTGTACCATGCCAGATTCCATGGCCAAATGCCGTTTTTAAATCCAGAGATGATGTTGCTGGGGTTAATGCTAATTCAAGGGCTTCACTAACAATTTATCAAATTTTATGAGGCTCTCGCATGAAGACGCCGCAAAGATATATTTGTGCCTACAATTTCTAAATGCTTGCTTAAAAGGGTCTAAAGCACTAAACATCAAGGGGTGAAGCCTATGACTAGTATGAGTTAAAAAGCAACTTTAAAATTTGAATACCAATTGAAGATGCATACCTCGTGAAGTTTCAACCGCTAAGTGGCTTCCATGTCCATCCAAAATAATCAAATGAGGATTTTCCAATGATACACCTCCCGAACCTTGCTTTTGAAATGATCCACCAATCTCGAAAAAGGGCATTGGTCATCCAAGCCTTTGGTTGCATTGCCATTAAAGATCGTGCTCACAACCATCAATGTAATCCTCTCGAGCCCCTCTTCCCTTTCAAAACATAAAGAGAAGGCAATTTGACACCAGACGCTAGTAAACACAACAAAGAAAGCTTAACCACTCCCTATTTTTCATTGTTCTTTTCAGAAAATTTGTCTTTCTCCTCTTCGCCTATTACTCTAACACATGTTTCTTCCCGCTTGAATTCCGCGATTCATCCACATTCCATATATGCGATGCATCAAAGTTAAAACTCTTTATATGTTTCGCCAGATCATGATAAAATGCTTCTAAATTCATTGGTGATATTGCAATAGCCCTTGCATTATCAACAACTTGAGCTCTCCTTAATGCCAATTCGGGATGCCTCCCTTTAAAACATTTCCACCATTTCATACGCGCATACCACCCGTGAAAGGTGTAATTCTTTCAAGACATATCTCTCAACCCTCTCCCTTAGCATCCGAACTGTAACACATTTCCATCCGCCACCATCCGTAAGCACCATGTGACAAGATTATCTTCTTCCACCTCGAAGTTAGAACTTTAGGTTTCTTACCATTCTTTTTACCTTTGAGATGTCAAATAGATAGTTCCCGAGGGTTGTATGAGGTATTCCATGCTTCTTAGCTACTTTTCTCTGCCTCTAAAATTGCTGCAACCAGTTGCTCTTTGGTCCATGACCCTCTCTTCATGTTTCCGACTTTTTTAGGGTAATTTAAGGTGGAGTCGCCAGCACACCATTTCTTACACTGATCGAGCCATTGAGGCATAGGCTCAATTTGGGGGATCAACAACATGATCAAGGATCAGAAGAAATGACACGCTTTAGCAATACGTGAAAACAAAGAAATCCTATCTTCTAAAAATATCACTATCGACGAATTCAACGACATAGTCATACAACTCTCTCAAATCTAGACAAACCCTATTATATCGTGGACAAAGAATCTTAAAACGATCAAATCATAGATCATCACCCAATGGCAACAAAGACTTTCAAAACGCCATACAGACCCATCATTGCTACACAACACAAGTTCAATAAACCCCAATAATATGATATACACATCACAAAGACATTTGACGAGACAGAGGTCCTTAAAAATGCTAGGGTCATCATAATCTCGCTACATAAATGATTTGTCCAAGCAAAATTACTCACGGGGACCCAACAACAAAGAGACAACATCCACCCCATATCACGGTTGATTCTTCGGGCCTAGAAAAATGACCATGGACAACTAATCGACGCCGCTTAACGACTACGACCGCTTTATTCAACAACGCTCAACACCGCCTAAGGCTCACATTCGACAAGATTGTGATTGACTTGCGTAGTGAAGCCCATGACATGGACAACACCTCACCGTATAACAACAAGAGAAGGTGTTCTAATTCTCCTAAACAAAGACAAATAAGGCTCCCAAAATGTGGATGGGGTATCGGCAACCCTATGATTTTGTGTGGTTTTGGAGTTGTATTGGTATATCTTCATGCATAAACCGGGATGGAAAAATGGGATTCGAAGTCCGAAGCATTTCCAATGGTTTGGAAGGGCTATTATTTGGAGTGCATGAGGAGCCGATGAGCTGGTGGAGATCGTGATTCCAGATGGCGGTCTAGTTGCAGCACGACGGAGATTTAAGGGTGGAGGCCGGTTCCAGGTATGCCATAGTTCGTTGGTTTTGCCGATCTTTTTTGTTTGTAGTGCCATTAGAGGGAAATTTGAGATCTCATTTCATCCCCATAAGAATCCTCCAATGGAATGGCTACCCTCTATTAAACCGCAATTAATGCAGCACCAACAACTTCATTGTTATTGTTTTTCCCCATAACTTTTGATCCACTTTGTCAAAATGTTGCGGCGCTTGTTGCATTAGATGCGGAATGAAAAGATCTTTCCAATGATATATGGTTATGATGTATTTCAATATGGTCATATCGTTAACCTTAAAAAATATGATTTTTTGCTTATTTCTTATACATTTATATCGTAAAAGATGTATGAATGGGTTATCACTAGATAGATTAACCCATTGCTACAAAAGTTTTTGAATCGAGTTCGGATCAAAAGTTATAATGAAAAAATGATACTACGTAGTTAGTTGCAACCGATTAATTACGGTAGTCTGCCACATAATAACTGGAATGAGATATACCGAGCTCTTCTTTTATTGGACAATTTAAAAGTTGACATGGCATTTTAAGCATCCCTTAATGGGACAAAATATGATCTCATTTTTTTCCTCTAATGTGTTAATAGCCAAGTGTTTATAAGAGCTTGGATTTGGTGGTACAGGGATCATCTTTTCGAACAACAGGAAGCACACTTATGAATCAACAATCTAGCAGGTCACATGCAATTTTCACAATGAATATTGAGCAACACTTTCGAAGTTTCACCTGGTATTTTGTGTAATACTTGTTAGTACAGGCCTACCAATAATAAATCGTCAAGAATTTGCATTGCACTTTGATGGAATGTTGGCTATTAATGTGATACGGTATGAAGTAAACATATGTTATGAAGTAAAAAAGCAAGCAGATAGCTTCAGGGAGTTTCTAATAGAAGCTCAACTATGAGAAAAGTAGTGACACATATTCTTGTTGTCCTATTTCAATTTACCATTAGTTCAGGAATATTTCAAGGGGCACATATAAACCGTGATTTTAACGCTTCTTTCTTATTTGCTAGGTAGATTTGGGTGGTCCCGAACGGCCGGATCTAACAAGCGGTGTGTGGCTGTGAGGTTTAAGGAGCTCGGCGGACCGTAAATTGCGGGCTTTTTCGCGACTTGGAAATGTGATCGTAAAGGGTGGTCTTTTTAGTTCTATAGTGCTTAGCATCCGTACCTAGGCCATAGACATTTGTAAGTATTTGGTTCTCAAAGTGGGTAGAACATAGGTGAAAGAAGCAAAGATCGAAAACTCAAACGTCATCATTTGAGACAAAGATATGCAAAAAGAACCGTCGGCCACCGCAAGAAGTTGTCATTAGAGCTTACCTGCACACCCTCACATTCATGCATTTTCTTGGAAACAGATATTAGAAGTTTGATTCAGATGGAATCAAATTTGAGTGACTGGCTAGAGCCTCAAACTGTAGATGAAATTGTTGAGTAACCTTGTTTAAAACATGTCATGACTATGGAGCAAAATCACATTGCATCCACCACTTCCTTCTTCACAATGTCATTGCGTAATTTAGGGATTCAAGTAGAAAGAAGAAAGTCTGCCGACATGAGTTTTATTATGTCACACGGTTGTAGTCCGCCAGACTTTGAGATTGAATTCTTGTATTAACAATCATTTTACTTCTTCATCACCCAGACTTCACCTAGGGCAAGTTGGATAGTCACATTGACTTTATTTCTTTCTTTAACAGTCTTCAATTACAGCAGGTTCTGCTTAGAATACGTAATCCATTATACTGGAAGTAGCATCTGCATAGGATTAAGGTCTCATAGAATGGGCAAAGACGCTTAAAAATCCAGGGAAAAGGGTAAGGAATCTGTGGCTATGATGTGACATTTGAAATGTTTAAGTTGTTTGCTTGGGCAGTTTCGCAGGCACATGTTTGGCTTGATGTCTCATGTTCAGCAGGTTTGCATGCAGAATAAGGTAAGATCACATGCAGATACTTCTGCCACCATGATTCTACCCAAAGTGCTTCTGTTAAAGGTTCCAATTGAAGCTTAAGGGGTTTTCTTGCATCTTTGGAAATGTTGTGGTTCTGCATACTCTCACAAAATTTGTTTGTTTTATGTGAGTTCATTGTACTTTGTGCTGAATTCTCTGGCAACTGGCTCACGAGCTGTTCTGTGAGATGTTTTTATGTTGATTTGTATTTTGACTTATTGCAAAGGTTACAAAATCTTATGCTGAGGTGGAAATGGGGATTTGACCCCATCATGGACTTGGTGGATGGTCTGAAATACAGAGAACGAATATCCATGAGAATATTACGTACATCATTGGCCCAAAACAACTATAACCAATGTCCTCTACGAGGAGCTCCTCCCATGATTAAGGTGTGTAATTCTCCTTTCAAAAAAAAAAAGAAAAGGAAAAAAAAAACATCCATTCACTTCCATTCTATAGGAACCGATACTGCCTCTACACCATGGGCAACGTGCCCATGGAGTAACCTGGGTTGGGTTTGACTCCCAGGGCGCGCAAAATCTTTATCATAACTTCATACTATGCATACCTCCCTACTATTTTGTCCATTGGACACAATATACTTATACACATACCACAACAAAAGGCGTTGTGTATTAGATATAATTTTAGAGTGCAAAAAACCTCATAATACGTTTGAACAAAGTGGACAAGATTGAACAAAGTGGACAAGATTGAACGTGGACCCAAGATCAGGACCCAGCGGAAGACTGATTGTTGCTTCCTTTGCCAGAAATTTCAACTCGTTAGATACCGAGCCAGTTTCTAGATTAAAAGACATCTATTGTGACCTATTCATGATTCTAAATATATATTCTGGAGCTGGGCGCCCCTCATTGCTCGTGCATTTTGTAGCCCCAATAGTTAATTTGGTTGATCGGCTATGGAGCAGAAACATGTTAAAAGGTTTGTGAACAACCCCTTTCCTAAAGACCTCTCTGGGTTGGGTTTTGTAGAAAGCACTCTGTTTTTTGATCCGGTATACCCGTATTTTTTTCTTAAGTACATTCTATTATTCCACATCCGTATTTTTTTCTTAAGTACACTCTATTATTCCGCTTTTTTCTCTCAATATTCGGCTTTCTTTTTTTTTCTCCCACCCATGCTTAAGTTTGAAATTTGAAATTGAAAAGGGGGGAGATTTGGTACATACCTTTGAAAAGAAGAGATTTGGTACACTTAGAAAATTGTGGCTATGGTGAACTCTCAAGATCCTGGCTATGGCATGGAAGCGGAGCTATTCAAGAACCATTTCTTTTCAAGATGCGGAGCCAGATGCAAGATCGGTCCTATCATATGCCGGATTTCCAAGCTTTCATCGGCTTCCTATCGGTTCTTATCGGCTGCTTCCTATCTGCTGTGCCGGTTATCCAAGCTTCATCGGCTTCCAAGCTTTCATTGGCTTCCTATCAATTCTTATCGGCTGCTTCCCATCTGTTGTGCCGGATTTCCATTTCTTCATCTAGCATAGTATCAGAAGGGCTACAACCATAGAGCTTAGAAACGCCCCTGATCAGGTCGGATCAGAGCTTGGAAACACCCCATTGAGGCTGAAACAGATAAGAAGAGCTTGCACTGCGGACACAGAAAGGACGAAAAGTACTTACAAAACACTAGTGTGTAAAATGCTTCTTGACAAGGAAAAAGTTGCGTAAAGAGGTGAAAATAAAAAGAATTGGGAATGAGTAGAAAGCATTTGGCTGCTTTCTTGGTTGCCGCTTCCCGGCGATAGATTGAACGCCACGATTCAGCAGGAGAGAAGTGAAGGTTCTAAACAGATGTATCCCTCTTGCAATAGAAGGTCTTAACAAATTTGGGTGAGAAGAAGGGCGCTTTGGGATAAACAAAGTGAGAAGATCGGCTATATGCACTTGCGGAAAGCAGAGGTCCGCCATGTGAAGGTATGGCAACAAGGAGAGTAATGGATCGCAACAAGGAGAGGTTAAGGATCAACCAAAGGATCGGGTTTTCTCGAAAGTGCCTAGAAGAGGACAAATAAGACAAGCTGAGGCCATGAAAAAAGGCCGGATCTTCAGAAACTGACCCTTGCAATGCTTGAAAATCTTTGACTACTCCGTAACCGTGAATCAATGCATCAAGGGAACTGTATTTGCTTTGAAGATCGGCACTGTGCTCCTCAGAAAGACTATTTCTGCAGATCCGGTAAGGTTTTCACAGAAGCTTGTGTTTGCAGATATAAGGTAAGCTAAAATCCTTTATTTAACGTCTTCAAATGCTCATCTTCCCATTCTTGCTTCTTCAACCTGATTATTTCTGTCCATTCTTGGTCGTGAAGAACAAGGGCCGGAGGGCGTTATCCGGAGTCGTGAAGATCAGGGACCGGGGTCGAGCATTATCCGGAGGTCATGAAGAACAGGGGCCGGAGGTGAGGCCGAGTAGAGTGTACCCCCCAGAGTTGGTCCACTTAAGACTTTGCAAGGCCATATCCTTACCTTCTTAAGTCCAAATTTTACAAAATCAGATTGAAATGAAAGCTTACATACACTGTGTGCAATCCAAAACTATTTGAATTGGAGCATTCTGGCTTCTCTAACTCAAGATCTAGTCTTCCAAAAATTATGCATTCCTTGACAAATTTGGTCCACACTTAGGCCCTGATTTTTTGTCCACATATTGACATATAATGGTGCAGATTTGGTTCACAAACTTCCCTAAATTGGTCCACGTATTGCCCCTGTAGTTCACATCTTTCCCTAAAATGCTTCAACAACTTACTGTTTTTAGTACACATAAATAAACAAATAAAGTCTGATTTCAGGGAATTGAACCCCAATTGGTGTTACCACCAAGTTCCAACAACCAAACCTGCATCACAGAGATCGAGCATTAGTAAACAATTTTAAAACGAACATAATCAAACAATTGAAGCAACTCAAAATCCTGTTACAAGTTGATGAATAACAATCATTTCCATTCTGCAACACAGTAAACAGGAAGCTAGAATTTCAGCCACTACACTTTTCAGTTCATGACATAATCTTGTGAATATAAAGAATTTATAGACCTTAATCTTTTAGCTGGTCTATCACATGGTTCAAAACATTTAACTTGTGCAGCAGCACTGTCATTTGCTTGACCATCAAGTGTTTCATTTTGGGAATCAGATTCAAGTTGCTCAGGTTGCTCATCTTGGAAGTCTTCCATAGCTTCAGCAAAACATTCGTCATTGCACATGGGCAATTGAATAGTGAGTTCTCCCTCGTGTTCAGGAACAATAACAACTTCAGGAACAACAACAATGTCAGTATCTTCTGCTGGATCTTTGTCACCATCAACTTCATGACATTCTGCTTCATGACATTCTGCTGCCTCTTCAACCTGCATTGCAACACAAACATGTCAGCACAAATCAAATGTAGCATGGAAAAGCATTGCAATTTTACCTGGACTCTTCCCTTGCCTCGTTTCCCCTTTGCTTTCTTAGCTTCCAATTCTCTTCTCTTTCGCTCCTTTGCAACCTCCCTCTCCTTCTGCTTTTCCTCTTTTTCCTTTAATTTTTGCTCTTTAATTTTCTTTTTCTCTTCTATTTGTTTCTTTTTTTCCTCCTCAACTTCCTCTCTAGCCCTTTTTTTCTCTTTTTTCTTCAATTCTTCTTCATGAAGCTTAGCTATAATTTCAGCTTTTGTAACCAACAAAGTACCTTTGATGTCTTTTGGAAGGAATGTCCTTCTTCTTAAACTTGCATTTGAAGGGCCTACATTAGAAGTACCTGCATTTGAAGGAGCTGCATTAGAACAAGCAATAGAATTAGATTCCTGAGATAAATTTACTCTTGGATTCCTGTTGCACTTATGTCATCTCCTGCTGCAGTATTTGGATTGCTAGCATCACCTGATTCTTCATTTGCTTCGCTCGGCCGCCGCCAGACGTAAAACGCCTTTCCCGCCGGTGATCTAATGGTGTGCCACTAGTGTCATTGAACACAAAATGTCTTCCTGCTAATTCAGGTTGTACCATGCCAGGATTCCATGGCCAAATGCCAGTTTTTTTAAATCCAGAGATGATGTTGCTGGGGGTTAATGCTAATTCAAGGGCTTCACTAACAATTGCAAATCCAAACCGCTTTTTTATGAGGCTCTGCATGAAGACGCTGCAGTATATATTTGTGCCTACAATTTCTAAATGCTTGCTTAAAGGGTCTAAAGCACGAAACATCAAGGGGCTGAAGCCTATGACTAGTATGAGCAGGCAACTTTAAAATTTGAATACCAATTGAAGATGCATACCTCAGAGTTTCAACTGCTAAGTGGCTTCCATGTCCATCCAAAATAATCAAATGAGGATTTTCCAATGATACACCTCCTGGAACCTTGCTTTTGAAATGATCCAGCCAATCTCGAAAAAGGGCATTGGTCATCCAAGCCTTTGGTTGCATTGCCATTACAGCATCAGGCTCACAACCATCAATGTAATCCTCTCGAGCCCTCTTCCCTTTCAAAACATAAAGAGAAGGCAATTTGACACCAGACGCAGAAACACAACAGCAAACAGTTAACCACTCCCTATTTTTCATTGTTCTTTCAGAAATTTGTCTTTCTCCTCTTCGGCCTATTACTCTAACACATGTTTCTTTCCCTGCTTGAATTCCAGATTCATCCACATTCCATATGTGCGATGCATCAAAGTTAAAGAAACTCTTATATGTTTCGCGGATCATGATAAAATGCTTCTAAATTCATTGGTGATATTGCAATAGCCCTTGCATTATCAACAACTTGAGCTCTCCTTAATGCCAATTCGGGATGCCTCCCTTTAAAACATTTCCACCATTTCATACCTGGCATACCACCTGTGAAAGGTGTAATTTCGCCGCGCACATATCTCTGCAACCCTCTCCCTTAGCATCCGAACTGTAACACCTGTTCCATCTGCCACCATCTGCAAGCACCATGTGACAAGATTATCTTCTTCCACCTGAGTTAGAACTTTAGGTTTCTTACCATTCTTTACCTTTGAGATGTCAAATAGATAGTTCCTGAGGGTTGTATGAGGTATTCCATGCTTCTTAGCTACTTTTCTCTGCCTCTAAAATTGCTGCAACCAGTTGCTCTTTGGTCCATGACCCTCTCTTCATGTTTCTGACTTTCTTTGTGGTCAGAATGAAGGTGGAGCCGCTTTTGCACACGCATTTTACACTGATCGAGGCCATTGAGGCATAGGCTCAATTTGGGGATCATCAACATGATCATGATCAGCAGAAGAAATGACACGCTTCCTAATATTTCTAAACAGCATGGTGCTCCAGTATGGCAAAGGAATCAAGAAAAGCTTGAGCTCTGAGGAAAGAGACGAAGGTGCAACCTTATATAAGCTGTAAAGAAGAGGGAAATATTGAAAAGAGAGGGAAAACAAAATCAAAATCATTGATCCTGTGGTTAGATAGCATGCCACAGCAGCAATCCTCCTCAGAATGCATCTCTAGCGTCTGTAAGTAGGAGGGAAGCTTTTCTTGGAGGGAAAATGGGTTGCATAGCCCACAATCGGAAAATACATGACAAGAAATTTGAAGCATTGAAGAGTTAACGGCTTCAAATTGTATGCAAGTGACCATTGGAATGGTTGTAGCAGGCTCCAAAATCATGCAAGAACATTTAGACCATTGTTAGAAGCATCCAAAAACGGTTAACCACCATTCTAAATAAGGTAAAGAACTGCACCACAGGGATAAATCATGCACCAAAAGCCATAAATTCAGTGAGCCATCAAAGGAGATCAGCTGCTCCACGAATCGTCCATACACGAACAACATTTTGCCACTTCGAGCGCCAAATCCAGCCGCCCTGTGAATCGTATTAGGTCGGAATGATCCAGACTAGGGTTTCGTTGGAGCCGTAAATGGTGCTGACGTGGTCGACACAATGGGGCCAAGCGGCGGTGCAAAACCGGCGACTGCTCCAATAATGGCCAACCTACTCTAACACAGTGTTATCCATGCTGCTTATTATTTGCAAATAAATAAGGGAAGATAACAGGGTAAGAAAACTTAAAAAAAGGCATAGACAAAGGTAAGCTTGAGAATTCCTGTCAGTGAAGCTTAAGAATAGCTGTCGGTGAAGCTTGAGAATGGCACACCCTAGAGGTAATATTGATTCTTATCATTCTCGATTACTGAGTCGAGAATTGATTATACTTTAGTCATTAATTTAATGTAATTAATTAAAATTAACTATTAATTATATTTAATATTAATTATTTTTTTAATCTTAAGGGGGTCTATCCCCTTTGATTATTGTTGGCTTCCCTCTCCCCCTTCCGCCTTCACCTCTTCCCCCAACTCTTCCCACTCTACCCACTTCCCCTTGCCCCTCTTGTCACTCCCACTCCTCACGCACTCTTCCCCCTTGCCCCCAACTCCCTCCCCCCTTCCCCCACCTTTTCAAACTACCCCCCGCCCCCAACTCCTCCCCCCTTCCCGAACTCCCCCCCCCCCTTTCCGAACTTCCCCGACTTCTCCCCAAACTTCTCCCCTTCCCTCCCCTTTTGGCTCTCACCCAAATACGGTTTTTGTAAACTTTGTGAGAAAATATGATGAGCCAGTTCTTGTTGTATGATATGAAAAAACTAACAGTGATTCAATACAAGACCCTTTTTTTTTTTCAGTATGAGTCCCATTTTCAGTCTGAGTCCCAAATTTTGAGATTTGACACACTTTAATTAAATGCGACTTTTATGCATCTTGTATTAGGACACGAGGCCACATACATAGCAGAGTTATCCTTATCAGATCATTAAACTAACTACACATGTCAAATAGAATCTCCACCTAAGGAAGACTATGTAACCAGGCACCAGAAGCGTTAATAATGTAACATAGTAGCAAGCAGAGTCTTAAGTATCTACAACAGCCCATTGGCACTTGTTCATAATGTTGATGCTACACGGGTTAAAAGTTTCTAACACTAAATAGCGCATGCATTATGCTATTTATAATACGACATTAGCCATGCCCTAGATTAACTAATGTGCAAATGCCTAAAAGGCTAAATGTTGTTGTATCAATATTATAAACAAGACGATTATGAAGCGTGCAGAAGCTATACTACTTTATCCCATTAGTATTTACTACTCCAAACCACTAAATTAGGAAGCAATCGGATCATACCTTCCAACTTATAAGCATTTAAAGAGCCACTACTACAAGAAGCAAACATGAACTACTCTATTCATCCCTATGATTACTACCATTTGCAACAATCGTAGGCAAGTAGATTGCTAGCCTATTATTTCCCATTTTTTTATACAAATATTGTAGATTTATGAACTTGAAAGTGATGCAAGCATAAGGTAAAGACAAACTTACCTATAGCCTGTTATAAGAAAAGCCTCCATCATCAGGCAATTTACAAGGCAGCCAGTTTACAGATTATTTGTCACAGATGGAGGCTCCATCATCCGGCATTCTCCGGTAACAGTGGTACGAGGATGCCTATGCGGTCTGGTAACCATCAGAGCCTATGTGGTCATAGAGCCTATGTGGTCATAGACCGGAGCCTACATGGTCTAATCTACGATTTTTTTCGGTCATTTTCCACGTCCACAACAGGTTTTTTCGACGTCCTAACTTGCACCTGCGCAGCCAATGGCCACCCTCCTCTAGATATGATTTTAGAGTGCAAAAAACCTCATAATACGTTTGAACAAAGTGGACAAGATTGAACGTGGACCCAAGATCAGGACCCAGCGGAAGACTGATTGTTGCTTCCTTTGCCAGAAATTTCAACTCGTTAGATACAGAGCCAGTTTCTAGATTAGAAGACATCTATTCTGACCTATTCATCATTCTAAATATATATTCTGGAGCTGAGCGCCCCTCATTGCTCGTGCATTTTGTAGCCCCAATATTAATTTGGTTGATCGGCTATGGAGCAGAAACATGTTAAAAGGTTTGTGAACAACCCCTTTCCTAAAGACCTCTCTGGGTTGGGTTTTGTAGAAAGCACTCTGTTTTTTGATTCGGTCATCATTCCAACACAGTCGTGGTCAGTGGGCAATGACCATGGCTTCATCATGAAATGGAATGCCGAAATGGGAGGTGCCCTGTCAGTTTTTCATGTGGATGATCCTGAAAAAATTGTCTGGTCAACTGCCCCAGGAGTCGGATTTGTTTCAGCAGCTTCCGGATCATGCACAGCCTGGGAAAGCAGGGGCTCTTTTGCTTTGAAAGATCACATACAAATGGTTTTGCCACATCAAACTATAGAGGCAATTCAAGTTGCTTTTCCACAGCAAAGAAAAGATGGAAAGATTAGCCTACAAATGCAGTCTCCGTTTGATTCATCTTTGCCTAGTTGTATAGAAGATGATAACATGTGTTCCAAACATTTGGATGGCGATGGAACAGAGACAGCCATCAAGGGTGCTGCACTTGTAATAACTGGCTTTCTGCATTCACATAAAAATCTGGCAGCTCAAAGTTCTAAAGCCTCGGGACGCCCAGTGAATTCAAATACTAGCAGCCTCATTGACCGATTGCATCAGGCACTACAGAGGGTTGCCTCTGAACCTTGCGGAGCTTTTGCCCGTTATTGGCTCACATTTGCAGAGAAAAGAGACCATCATCTTAGTTTCTCCTTAAAAGTGGAGCAACCACTTTCATATGAGCACATCATTCAGAATCACAGCAACCTGCCTGATGATGATGTGCTTGCAAAGTGGCATTGGCTTTGGGCTGAAAGGCCACTGATAAATTCCAACATGAAAAAGAACATGGCCATTAGTAACTTGTGCGGCAATAAAAGTATAACTCCTTCCAATGAAATGGAACAAGAAAATGCAACACTTTACTCTACCAATGAGATATCACAACTGCCACAATTGAACAGAGTAATGATCACATATCAGTCTGAAAAAGAAGAATTTTTTTTTGGGTTTGGGGAGCAGTTTTCGTACATGAACATGAAGGGACGCAGGGTACCCATTCTAGTTCAGGAACAGGGTCTAGGACGAGGTGATCAACCAGTTACGGCTTTGTCAAATTTGCTGTCCCACAGGCAACTAACCTAACCTGAGCCCCAGCTTTCTTACATATAGAAAATTTTCTAACAATAATGGTTCCTTAACAGGGCAGGAGGAAATTGGCATACTACATATGCACCTTCACCTTATTATATGACATCAAAAATGCGTTCTCTTTTTCTTGAGGTTTACGATTTCTCTACCTTTGATCTCAGAAAACGAAATAGAGTCCAAGTGCAGGTGATATCTAAGCCAACAAAGTAGATCTTTTATACCTAGTATATGAGAGAGAGATCTAACAAAAAGACTTCAAAAGGTGCATGCCAGTTCAATGCATGGAAGAATACTACATGGTTCACATCCTTGTGAAATTTTAAAGAGATACACTGATGCAATAGGAAGAATGAGAGAGCTTCCTGCTTGGATTTTAAAAGGAGCCATTATTGGAATGCAAGGTGGGACAGAAGCTGTCACGAGAATGCTGAATTTGCTGCAAAATTTGAACGTCCCAATAGCTGCATTTTGGTTACAAGTAAACACCACACCCAGATTTGGAAGACCTTTGTTTTACTGGTTCCCTTGATCAGATTTTTGCAGGCAATTCTGGATTTTATTTCAGTTCATAAAATTTGCTTCTTTTTCAATCAGGACTGGGTAGGACAGAGGAAAACACGTATTGGCTGGCAGCTATGGTGGAACTGGGAAGTGGATACACAACACTATCCAGGATGGGAGGAACTTGTGAGAAAACTTCGACTGCAAGGGATCCGTACAATGACATATTGCAACCCCCTACTTGCTTCAGTATGGCTAACCACTTTAAACTTGAGCAAAGAATGTTTCTTTGAACAATTATGACTTAAGCCTAAATGTATTGCTTGTCCAGACAGAAGGAAAAGGAAATAGGAGGAGAGATCTGCTTAAAGAGGCCCAAACAAGAGGATTCCTTGTGAAAAATGCTACTGGGAATCCTTACATGATAACAAACACAAGTTTCGACTGCGCAACAATTGACCTTACAAATCCAGCAGCTAGAACATGGTTAAAAGGTATCTTGCATGACATGGTGGATACTGGTGTTCGTGGATGGATGGCAGACTTTGGAGAAGCCCTGCCTTTTTCTTCCTATATGTTTTCAGGTAAAAGCTTTAACCAATCCATCATGTCGCATGCTACATACTGAACCATAAACGCTTGTATAGGCAAGAATCTGTCCACTATGCACAACAAGTTCCCAGAACTCTGGGCAGAGCTAAACAGAGAATTTGTGGAGGAATGGGAAGATAAAAGACAAAAGAAGCAGAATGTAGAAATCTCCAGTGTAGGAGATAAAATAATCGAGAAGAAAGCAGATGGCGGGGAAATCAATGCAAATAAGCATGGAGAAAATATTGAGATAGACGATGACAATGACAGGTTAGTCTTCTTTATGAGAGCAGGATACCGCTCAAGTCCTAGATGGGCCACACTCTTCTGGGAAGGGGATCAAATGGTTAGTTGGCAAAGGCATGATGGCATCAAGAGTGCTGTAGTGGGTTTACTTAGCAGCGGAATTTCAGGCTACTCTCTTAATCACAGTGATATAGGTGGTTATTGCACAGTTGATGCACCATTTCTACGGTATAAAAGATCACAAGAGCTGCTTGTTCGTTGGATGGAGCTTAATGCCTTCTCTGTGATTTTCCGGACTCATGAGGTAATTTTACCTTTATATCTACGTTCAAATGAAGAAATAAGAAGATAATAAGTCGAACTTGGCTAAGTCGAACTTGGCTTCCTATAGGGAAATAACCCTGCAGCTAGTCACCAATTCTACTCAAATTCGATGACATTATCACTTTTTGCTCGATTTGCAAAAGTCTATAAAGCCTGGGAATTTTATAGGAAGAAGCTTGTCAAGGTATTCTTTTCTCCAAAAAAACTTGCTTAGCCAACTTGAATATATCTAGTAACTGCCAACACTTTCTTGTCAATAGGAAGCTGCATCTACTGGTTTACCTGTTGTAAGGCACATGTTTCTACATTATCCCCAAGATGACTATGTTCAAAATATTACATACGAGCAGTTCCTAGTTGGTTCTGAAATTATGGTAGTGCCAGTGCTAAACAAAGGCCGTGACAGTGTTCTTGTTTACTTCCCTTGCGGTGATGAATGGGTCCATATATGGACTGGAGACAGGTACAAATCATGTTCAGAAAAGGGTTACAGGACGTTGATCAAGGCACCCCTTGGAAAGCCAGCTGTTTTTGTAAAAGGGGGATGTGATGTTGGATCTACCTTTATAGAAAACCTTACAAACTATGGTTTAATCTGATCATACCAAAAACTTCTGAAGGCTTCAAAATTGTGGCCATTCAGAGGCTGCTGAACAGTTGCTGATTCTGCCACAAAAGAAGCAGGCACATAACATGTCAGAATACGTTGAACAATGTGTATAAACAAGACCCGAGAAGTTGTAACTTAAACTAGGGACCTGGCTGGACCTGGATCTCAAATGTGTCTGAAGGAAAAATATGTGCGTAATGAAACATACAAATGAAGATGGAAGTATTTTCTTTGTCTTTAAACATGACTATATCTTACATCACATTGATGACAAACAATACATGGACATCAGTGGCAGGAAAACTTTCTCATGCAATGAGTGCAGGAAATTTTCAACGGTGAGACCTTCACAACAATAAGGCCAGGAGCACTCACATCCACATTAATTAGCGTTCATTTCATCATTTTAAAGAAACAAATACTTGTGAAGTCACAAAAAGATAAGAGAAATAACAATAAGAAAGAAATTAACAAAAACATTGCAGAAGAAACGGATGAAATCACATGCTGGAGACATAAACGAGATAGAGGATAAATTGACGACAATATACACCATATGGATTGTATTACGCAAGTAACTAAAGAAGCCACACTAAGCCAAAGCTAATACATCATACTGAGCCAAAGTTAATACATCATGTTAGCTCTATCGACCTTAAAATTCATACGTTCAAGAATAAGGGATTGCTTACTCGTCAAAATTTGGCAGATGAGAAACAGTTCTAATCCCAGCTCTGCACCCAAAATTCCTACCCAAAAAGTCCAAGTTTCAACCAAACTACGCATCCGAAGCTCATTGAACTAGAAATGGACAATCGATTGTAGAATCTATTTCATGGAAATTCTGTTACAAGCATTGATGAGTCTTACTGGTTGAAGCTCCTGCTTTTCGGAGTGTTTGTAAGACGAAAGAAACGGCATGGAAGCATGCACTTAGGATATCCACAGAATATTGACAGGTTGTTCCCATGGTTGGGGGACCACATACACGGTGCGTGTCATATTTTCCTGAAAGATTTGTTAACTTTTTGCCCGCATACAAAAATACGAGGCCTATACAATTCAAGCTTTGAGGTGTCACTCATACATAAACAATTACGTCAGGCCATATGCCCTAACGCTGGGAGGTGTATTTGTTTAAAACCTTCTTTTTGGGTTGCCCCTAGGGGGCAAACCCTTGCTTATGGGGGCTTGTGGCATATCCTAGGTATGTGCTAGAATATACCTAGGATATGCTGGCGACTGCTCCAAACCTATTGTTCCCTGTAAACTGGCGGTCAGCTGTGTTCTGGATCGCTGATGTTTCAACTGGGATGCTGCGGGATGCACCGTTATAGGAAGACAACTACATCAGCTAAACTAGTCCTTCCCTTGGCAACAACTGAAATTGTATGAATTAGACTGAAATCTATGGCACAAACTAGCTGTTTCTCACCATACACCCCATTTCTGAGATCTAGCAACACATTTTCAGCCAAAAATTTACAAGATGGTGGAAGAAGCAGCAATATGGGTTCCAAGCTGTAGCCATGGGAGATTAAGGTAAATGCCTCTAACCGCTGGAAGAGTGCTTTCTACATTGGCAACAATCCGTGTCCTTCAAGGACCACTTATTATGTTTCCAGATTTTATTTCAGAAAGTGCTCAGTTTAAAGTCTCCCTTGAACGTCTCTGTGCAGTTTGTGGTGGTGTTGGGTCAGGAAAATCGAGTCTTCTCTCTTGTATTCTTGGAGAGATACCAAAGCTTTTGGGAGAGGTGAGCTTAGAATTCTGAACATGAGGTGTCCATTTTACTTTTGTATGAGTTATCTGACTGGCCTTGCATTTTGTTAAACTTAAAGGTCAAATTACGTGGTAGCACGGTATATGTTGGTCAGACAGCCTGGATTCAAAGTGGTAAGGTTGAAGATAACATACTTTTTGGGACTCCCATGAATAGAATCAAATATGAGAAAGTACTTGAGTTTGTCAACTACAAAAGGATTTAGAGTTGTTAGCATATGGGGGTCAAACACAGATTGGAGAAAGGGGTATCAACTTAAGTGGGGGATAGAAGCAAAGAATACAACTTGCACGTGCAGTCTATCAGGATGCTGATATTTATCTTCTTGATGACCCCTTTAGTGCAGTTGATGTGCAGACTGGTACACAAATATTCAAGGTATTTGCTCACCTTACTACCATAATGTTTCTTAAAGTGTCTTGGTTTCCTCTGAACCTTCAACTTGTAATGTTGACAGGAATGCATTCTTGGAGTTTTGGCATTGAAAATAGTTGTTCTGGTAACACATCAAGTGGAATTCTTGCCTGCTACAGACCATATACTGGTACCTACATATATAAAGAAATTTAATCAAAATATGCTCTTTATGACTATAAACATTCTTGCAGGTTCTGCATGATGGTAAAATAGTACAAGCTGGAACATTCCACGAGATTTTACAGGACTGTGCGTCGAAGTCTTGGGCTGGGAGATTCTGATATATACTATCTGCAGTACGTATGTCTGTCTTGCTTTTTGATTATTTAGTTGCAAATGGTCTTTCCATTTCTAACAAGCACCTAAAGGCTAAAGAATTACTACCATATATTCATATCGCAATAACACAGGAGTGATAATGGGGCGATGAAGATATAGTCTATCATTTCTTACATTATTAACGCCTTGGGCCATGCCTGGCTTCTTGGAACACCAGCGGTTATTCAAGTGATTTTACTCTTCATATGTTCCATAGTCTAGACATGCTTAGCTTAGTAAGCAAACTTAGTAACGCCATCTAGTAGTTTTTATATTACATCTTGTGGATTTCCCAGAGCTTTCTAGGGGACATGGGACTGTGGTTCAACTTTGAGAGCTGTTGATACTCCTCACGTATGAATTGCTTCCCAATTATGGGGTTCCAATTTATCCATCATGCTTAGCATAACATTGCTCTCTAAAACGTGGTAATACGTACATGCTAATAGCCACAACAACTGCTTTAGGGAGAAGACAAAGCTGACTCTAGGAGCTTGGAATTATCTCGCAAGTAGCTTGGTTTTACGGCAAGTTTAAACATCTACTAATGAACCATTCTTAGGCTCATTGGATGTTCTTCTGATATTTTAGCACCATGCAGTTGTCTAGATTATGATATATGGGTCCTCCATACACCTCATGTCTCTCTTGGAATGAACTGTAGTTTTTGTCTCCTGAAAAACTATGGACTGGAATTTGGTGATATGCCTTTGAAGCTACTTTTACAGAATAGGTAAAAAATGTGCATGTGAGTAAATGGTTTGAATCTTCTAGTTCTTAATTTATGAATGTAACTTCACACGCATGTTACTCGTGTTTTTTGTTTTCAATAGTTCAAATTACCATTTTGGGTTTTGTGTATTTCAGTCCCTTCTTAAAACTACAGTAGGAAAAGATCTTCTAGAAAATGCTATTTGGGCTCCAGAACATCCTAATCGGTTTATTCTAGTTCTGCATGGAGGAATGAAGTTAGCTCTCTATCCATCTGTTATGCTATGTGGAGCATAGATGTATCTTGCCTGGATTTTTTGCTCAATCTATTCTTTCCTCAGTTGTGAAAGGCTGCAGGTTGAAAATCTTATTACAAAACAGTATTCAGAGATGGTTGGACCAGGTCAGTTCGACGCTTCTACACAGGTTTGCCACTATACAACAATTTACATAAACTTTAAGAAAATTTTGCAGTTAACATCAGCAGGCATCACGGGCTACAACTTAAAAATCTATCTGGCCAATAATGTGCTTGTTGTTTTAATGGAACGATGGAAGAATGAGGGCAAGCAAACCATCTAAGTCAAATCATTGATAAGGCGGAGTGGTGGTGCATAGAAGAATTTTATTGAGGATTGTTCAAAGGTTTGCTAATCCCAGGTCCTTAGTGTTTAGTGGAGAGAGGAGAGAATGATAAAAATTGACAAACTAAATAACATGTCAATTTGAATCAGTATGTACATATCACATATATAATTAATACATTGCAATTTAACTTTAAATCCTTCTAAAGTGGCATTTATGTGTGTGTGTGTGTGTATATCTAACTGCCATAGTGTATCACATGATATGAAACACATACATAGATCAATTACTACAAAGACTTTACTCAGTTAGCTATTTGTAACAGCTGAAACTTAATTATCTTACTTCTGTTCTATGGGCCAAGGACGTTTTTGAAGACAGCAAAAGGGTAGAATGAAGGAGTTGTAAATCTGAGAGTTAAAAAGAAGCTATTGAGATGAATGGAGATATTTACAAGAAAAGTGTGATAATAATGTGAAGATGGGGCTGGGGCAGGACATCAAATCCTACTCATCTTTATGGTAAATACAATGGCTAACGTGACAAGAATATTAGGAGAGAATCCATCATTAATTTATTTGCTAATTTTAAATGTTGTTTTATGTTACTAATGAATTGCTTGATTATCCAGGTCCTTGGTAGTGCAAATGAAGATGGCCCGCCATTAATAAAGGTCATAGACCCAGAAGAAAGAGCACCTTTAATTAGATTTTTCATTCACTATTTTTGAAGATAAAGACTTGCCCTATCTTATCCATTGTAGGCTAGTCGAAATTTGACACGTTATAAGTGGGATCCTTTAAAGTCCGAGGTTTCTATGATTGAGGTATGCAAACTTTATTCATTTACAAGGTCTAATAGACGAATGAGTTGATTACTGCCATGTCGGCAATTCAACGTGTGGCGATGTTCCAAGTTCCCCAAGAGAATCTTGAGAACTTTGACATTTTCAACATGAATAAGTCTATGACTTAGACTTGCTTCTCATTCATCTCAGCAGATTTTCTACAATGGTGGATAGTGGGTAGCCGCATACATGCGAACTACCCATAAAAAATAAAGGGAAAATCCAATTATATCATTTGGACCCCAACAAAATACAATGCTAATAGAGACTGGGCTAGTGTACCTGCAGAAAGCTTATCACCGGGGATTAAAAAACCCCGCCCTTTCGGGTTTTCGAGGAAAAACCCTAGTGATAAGCCTTCGGCAAGGGGCTTGGACAAACGTAAGGCATAAAAATCGCTCCCAAAACCCACGAATGGAAAAGTCGAAACAGATGCCGCTCGCTAACCTGTACCTGCACATCACCAACAAAACAACAAGACAAACCAAACCTCCCGTGAGTGGAGGGGCTAATTACGCCGCGTGCGCCACGCGATAAAAATACAATAACAAAGAAGGGGGAGGGTGGGTTCAAAGAGAATAAGGTAATGCTGGCGAGAGAGAAGAGGAAGCTACCGATGAGAAGTCGGGCGTAAACGCGCCTAAAATAGCGAACTCCCAACCGTAAGCGGGCATCGCCGCCGCGATGCATGCAAAACATGCATGCTCGCCCCATTCTAGAATGGCGATCCGATGTCTCGGATCGATGGGATTCTAGAATGGGACTCGCATGAAACCAACAAACCGCCCGAATACCAAAGGACTTCCTTAACAAACTAGGATCGAGGACCGAAGGTCACGGGATGAAGGCTAAAGGCCGAGAACGGACAAAGATGAAAGAAACGCCAAATTGGCCAAACCGCATGTGAAGAAGCCCCTCCCCCGCTCGAAAACAATTCAAAGAGAATAAGGTATTGTTGAGAGAGAAGAGGAAGCTACGATGAGAAGTCGGGCGTAAACGCCTAAAATAGCGAACTCCCAACCAGAACGGGCATGCGCCGCCCGCATGCATGCAAAACATGCATGCTCGTCCCATTCTAGAATGGCGATCCGATGTCTCGGATCGATGGGATAATTGTATACAAGTACAATATGATCTTTAGAAGTCTACCTAAATCTCTTTAAGTAGTTGATGATTATGGCCGCCGAATTTGCTATACTGAACATTCAACAGCACAGACACTTATGTTGCAAAGGCGACATATCCCTGATTTAAACATAACAGATTGATCTCTATAATCACTATTTTGACCTAATCCCCATTGTTGCTTAAGAAGTATAAATGGCCTGTCGCATTCTTATGTTCTTTAGATTTTGAATCTGTCATTGTGTCACAGCATTGTGTACGTGCATCCAATGTCATATGGATTTTATATTCCATATTTTATGCATTTAGTACATTTGAAGTTATAGGCACCCTAGTTACTCTTCTAAAACCTGTTGCAACTACAATCAGACTTCCTTGGACTATAGCTGAAAGAGCCTTGAATGAGATTATGTTTCATAGATTTTGTCTGTCAAATGGGTATCCATCCTAAAAGTTCCAATGCACCAAGGCATTAATAAAACTTATTCAATTTGACCTCTTCATCATAAATTAATGTATCTGCCTTTGATGAACCGAGCACTACTTACACCTGGTAACATGTACTGGAGACCAATAATGTCTGAAGATTTTGATATTATGACATCTATTGAGCCATGACACATTGATCTTTATTATACATTGACATCATCTATGAATCAGTATTCAACAGGCATACAACATCCCTTGATATAATGCTATGCAAGTTTAATTGTCATGTCACCATTATCATAGATGTTTCCTTATTATACTCTTTGACTAGCCCAGTTGTTCATGAGTTGTTCATGAGATCAGAGGTAAAACAGATAAGCTTTATATCTGAATATTTTGGCCTGTATATACTTCTATATGGACAGCAAATTCTTGGGAAGTATTTGTCAAAACTAGCCGCTTGCTACATCACATATGGATCTATTGCAGCGTTCCGTCACTGCATTATGGCGTGGCATAGTAAGCCGTCTTTTAATTCTTGCTTTGATGCAAAAATCATTGTAACTGTGGATGCTTTAAACGTAAATAACTAGTGTTTTGCAAGGTAAGGCCATGATAAGAGGCAGATCATGTTCATCATAGAAGCATCCGTTGTGGATTGGAGGCCTGTGTGCTTGGAGGTTATTTTGACTGATTATACAGGCTGTGTAGATATTGTTGTCCTATGAGTGTTTTATGTTTGGCTCAAGAATAGCTAGTTGAAATAGCAAAAAATCTAATGAGCCTGACCGGAGCCGCATTTGGTTAACAAATATTCCTGTTTTCTACTGTTTACTGTACCCAAATAAAAAAGAAAAAAAAAAAAAAAAAATGCCAACTCATCGTCGGACTTTCTTTGTTGGTCAATCAAAAGTCTTTTATTAGGCATATACGAACGGTTCAAATTGCATATGAGTATATTTCATTCATCTTATTTGATGTAAAGTCCGCGAGGCCAATGATGCCCTGCCACATGGCAGCAATTCTTTACAAGAATATTGCCCTGGCCACCACCTCACATTCTGCACGTTGTTGGATGCACGACACATGGCGGTGGATCTAGGGCCCCCGTGACTTCACATTGCACGAATGGCCCTGCGACTTCAATTCTAGGCAGGACTCCACGCTGCCCCACATCGTCCAGTCTTCCTTGTTGGAATTGAAGCCACAGGGCCATTCCTGTATACAAAAAGCTTCCCGCAAATTTTTGAAGCGGCGCCACTTACAGGTCGTCCTTGCTTCTTGCTACTTCTTCGAGCCAAGGCTACTCCGGCAAGGCTATTCCTTTTTGGGTTGCCCCTAGGGAGGCAAACCCTTGCTTATATGGGCTTGTGGCATATCCTAGATATGTGCTAGAATATACTGTAAACTGGCGGTTAGCTGTGTTCTGGATCGCTGATGTTTCAACTGGGTAACTGGCTTCTCGCTGCGGGATGCGCCGTTATAGGAGGATAAAGATGGAGCTAGGAGTTGCAGCGATGGTGGAACAGTAGACATTTTAGGCGTAAGTGCAAGTAAGGATGTGCTGGAGTTTGAATACACCTCCAGTCCGTGGATCACCTTCACATCTTGGCCACAATATTCCAGAACCCATGGTTAAGCAAAATTTCAGAACTTACGGCCCTTTTCTCCCTCTTTTACTGCAGAACTTAAACTCCGGTTTATTGTGAAATGCACCACGATTGATCTGGCCAAGTCAATTCGATGCAGATTAGGGTTCGCTTCGGATCTTGATGCAATCTCAGGTAGCCGACTCCTTATAATTTGCCCTGCTCTGTTCCATGTTCTTTGACAACAGCGAAAAGCAATTTGAAAGTCTGGTTGTGGTTACCCATGGTTAAGCAAAGTTTCAGACCTTACTGCCCTTTCCCCGCTCTTTTACTGCAGAACTCAAGGTTTCGGTTTATTGTGAAGCAATGTATATCAAAGTATCGCTTTAAGCAACTTCAAGACCAAATGCTGTATACTACAGAGAGTGTACCATGCATCATAAGGGAAGGTATAATCCATAACTCTGTTTTGTATCTTACTTGCAAAATAAGTGCGATTTATCTAGATAAATCTGCTTCTTGAGGCTAGTTGAGAGAGTCCCCCTTAGAGTATTTAAAGCCTCATTGCATTCCTCTCATTTTCATCATCCGTCTTTGAGCCTATGTTGTTTCGCTATGTTGATTGAGTGCAACTAGGCTCTAGAAGCCAGAAACTATTCGAGGTATATAAAGAGCTAATACAGAGCTTTGTTTTTGTCTGTTTATATTATAGATTGAGTTTACGATGCCCTGTGGTTTTGAAAGCAGTCTTTCTTTCTTTCAAAACTAGCTGCCTCTTAATGTAGTTCCCCAATTGGAACATGCAGGTGATGCTTTTTTATCTGGTTTTGATTTTGTATTGGTACTCTTTAAGGGATTTATTGCCTTTCGTATAATTAAGAACATGTTGTAGATTTCAGCATGGAGTAGTTTTAGCAGGTCCAACCATAAGGTGCAGAACCTAGCTTACGTTTTTTTTTTTACATTTTATAAATTAGATATTGTCTGTGTTCGTTCTTCCATTCACTTATATTGTATGGAAGTTGATCTTTATTTTATGCAAATAAAGTCTTAAGGCTTTTGTTCGAGCACTGATCGACATGAATTAATAATAAATTTGGGCATTTAGTTAAGAGTGCCACTATGGAATGCCATTCATGTGTTCACCTAGCCTATTATCATCTGAGCAAAGCACTAAGTTTAAAAACTCTGCCTTTTTGCTACATCTAGAGTTTCAAACCCCTGTTATTGATGCTTGCTATGGTGCTGCTCTGCTACAATTGCCTTTTGTGCTTGAAAACAAAGCAGCGAGGTAAGGAACTATATTTTCCTGTTAGTGATACTTGCTATGGGGCTGCTCTACTTGAATATCTACTATTTGGTGCTAGAGATATCTGAATATAAATGGTGGAAAATATGGCTTATGTAAAAATATTGCAATCATCCTATTCTAACTCCAATGCACAATCCTTCAGCATCATATCATATCTGCCATTAAGGTGTACAAGTATATCTAGGACGTTTATTTTCTTTGTTCCCTTTATAAATCAATCTATGTATTTTCATAAAGGTCAATAACAGGTAAAATACTGAGGCAAAGGAGATCACGTCATTTCTTGTCTTGAAATAATCAGTCTTCACTAATGATACTATTTGTCTTTGTGATAGGTCTTTGGCAATAATAGTACTTATCACACAAAGGAATTCATGAAATGTAAACAAATATCAAAATAAAAAATTAATGGACATATAAAATGCCAAATAAACGCGAACCATATATCTAAAGGTTCATCATAGACAGGTTTTCAACCTTAGCTAACACTAAAATCCAACAAGAAATTAACAAGCAATCACAAATATCTTCAAAATTTTCCTTCACAAGTTCCCTATCTTTGCAGGTTTCTAACGATGCCCAGCAACGTTGGGCACCATTACTAGTTTAGCTATGAAGATGGGGATTCTTGGTCTGTGCATTGCGTAGACCTTGCATTTCGAGTCTGCGATCATTGGGTTTTACTTTTTCTTGTGAGGTTTGGGGTTAGGCTATGCGTTGATGAAACAGACCTAGCCCCTTGACCTACGCCATTACACCGACACGTTTAACATCTAAGTTAAACATCCAAGATACTCGTATACTTGCTCAATAAAGTATAGTCCCATTGATCAGATAATTACATACAAGACCAAGCTCATCTGAGTTTGGCATGCTAACAACTCCTACTAGCTCAACAAGTCCTCAACAAGTCCTCCTTATAAGTCATTGAGAATGACTCTGGAAAACGCTCCTGCTGTCGCGCCCTCATCCCTAGACTCTCCATTCGAATACTGCATTCTCAGCTCAGAACGTACTGTCTTAAACATACACAAACAACACAAGGGGGTTAGTCCACAAGGACTAAGTGGGGAAGAAATATTTTGGGAGCATCTACAACATCAACCACAAAGCAATCTAGCGTATAACATCAAACACAAAGTAATCTAGCATGCCCATCAAAGATAAGAACAACAACAATTTTACCTGCTCCACTACGCCCCTGCGTTAGTTAGAACTCAGGCTACAAGCATGTTTACATTCTCATCAATCGTATGTATGTATGCACATATGCCAAGCCATCTGGCTCGGATGCAGAGTTACACGGCCACCCCACCCCTCCGAAGGTGGGCTGTAAATGCAACATGCCATCCGTCTAGCCATCTAGAACGGATGCGGAGTCTCACAGCCATTCCACCCCTCCGAAGATGGTCCGTTTGCAATACAAGACGCAACATCATCCATCATGACTTTACAAGATAGTATATCACCAATAACCTTACAGGTTGATCCAATACGAAATATCATAGAATCCTCATGCATCTTACTTCCAAGAACAACCACAAAACAATGCAATACAATAGGATGAGGTTCATACCAAGATATTTTATAACCCAGTGACAACATCTCATCGCCACATCTCAAAGCAAGAACATGGCTTCCTTAACATATAAGCAACCATAACTTCCAGGTAATACCATAATTACACTTGCCAAAACAAATAAAAACATAATCACATCCCCCATCTGTGTATCTTATGGCTATACAACCTGCACAAGTAAATTCAAGGGAACCTAAAAGATTACGAACATAGTTTACTGTGACTTCTCACAAAAAGAACCCACCCAACATAGCTAACAACTTCCTAAACCCTTGAGTTTACCTCTTTAAGCACTGTTCATGAGCCCTCACGACCCTAGCACTGATTTTGCTGAAGCACTACAACTCCCTACACATGGTCTGCTTTAAAGTAACGCGGCAACATGGTCCACCATTAGACAATCTATAAGTTATAGAAACTTGTAGGAACATACCTTCACAATGGCCCGCTATTCATGCCTTGCATGAAAACATCCGTCTTAACATTTCACCCTATTTTCGGTAACTTTCGACCAAGTTTAGCTCCTTGATGAACTGCATTCCATTAGCTTTTCTAGCTTACATAGCACAGAATAATAATCAAAAGTTAAGATACTATCAATCCCTAATATCTATGCTCGTTTCTTGTTCCTCTTAACTCATCTTGGCTGGTGCATTTACCAATCACCAAACCATTCTACTTTATAGTAGAACCTCTGGAACTCTTAGCCCCTAATTCCCACAGCCCGAAGGTGTCGGAACTTTACGCTCTGATATCAACTGAAACGGACCTAGCCCCTTGGCCTAGGCCGTTACACCGACACGTTTAACATCTAAGTTAAACATCCAAGATACTCGTATACTTGCTCAATAAAGTATAGTCCCATTGATCAGATAATTACATACAAGACCAAGCTCATCTGAGTTTGGCATGCTAACAACTCCTACTAGCTCAACAAGTCCTCAACAAGTCCTCCTTATAAGTCACCGAGGATGACTCTGGAAAACGCTCCTGCTGTCGCGCCATCATCCCTAGACTCTCCATCCAAATACTGCATTCTCAGCTCAGGACATATCGTCTTAAACATACACAAACAACACAAGGGGGTTAGTCCACAAGGACTAAGTGGGGAAGAAATATTTTGGGAGCATCTACAACATCAACCACAAAGCAATCTAGCGTATAACATCAAACACAAAGTAATCTAGCATGCCCATCAAAGATAAGAACAACAACAATTTTACCTGCTCCACTACGCCCCTGCGTTAGTTAGAACTCAGGCTACAAGCATGTTTACATTCTCATCAATCGTATGTATGTATGCACATATGCCAAGCCATCTGGCTCGGATGCAGAGTTACACGGCCACCCCACCCCTCCGAAGGTGGGCTGTAAATGCAACATGCCATCCGTCTAGCCATCTAGAACGGATGCGGAGTCTCACAGCCATTCCACCCCTCCGAAGATGGTCCGTTTGCAATACAAGACGCAACATCATCCATCATGACTTTACAAGATAGTATATCACCAATAACCTTACAGGTTGATCCAATACGAAATATCATAGAATCCTCATGCATCTTACTTCCAAGAACAACCACAAAACAATGCAATACAATAGAATGAGGTTCATACCAAGATATTTCAAAACCCAGTGACAACATCTCATCGCCACATCTCAAAGCAAGAACATGACTTCCTTAACATATAAGCAACCATAACTTCCAGGTAATACCATAATTACACTAATGTCCTAGAGACAATTCACATATTCTACTTAATCCTGAGGTCTAAACTCATGAGATGGACTACCACTCAGAATCTCTACTAGATAGGCCATAGCATATTCCTAGCAAATATAATGATAAAGAACGAGACTTGGAAACCAAAAAGACATATTAGAGGCTCTCTTTCACACAAAGATAATGCCAGATTGGCAAAGAAGATCAAAACTGGCTGGGATGGAGGCAGAACAATCCAAAATTCATAAGGAAAACTTTGGGGGCGACATAGAACCAAATTGAAGATCTATTCTAGCTGAAACAGCCGATTGAATTCGCCATAGCTGCCGGTTCTACTGCAAGCACCACCAAGCAATACAATAAACAAAGCACTCATCAAATTCCCAAGCACGCATCAAATCCCCACCTCAGTTTCTCGGATTGATTCTGCCTCCTATCGACTGGATCTGCCTTCCTTGCTTCTATTTCCTCGCCTTCCCGCCTGCAAGCTCCTTCCGGTTTCTGCTACCGTTCTACAATTCGGCCAGCCTCTCCTTCTCTAGAGAATAGGTAGAGGAGAACAATAAACAAGATCCTTCACCAAACCAAGGCACCCTCTCCTTTGTTCACATCCAATATATATATACAATGAGTAGATCTCAATGCATATGCATGCTAGACAAGTGTTGTGCATGCAATCACATGCATGCATGCGCATGTGCATGTACAGGCATGCAATCTAATGCATGCTTATCATTCCAATACGCATTAATCTAACACCACCTTTTCTAATGTATTTCGATAGTTTCAAATGCCACTACTAGCATAACCCATGGACGCATATCAACAAGGTTGTTAGATGATCTACACCCTCTTATATTGAGACAAAGTAAGCCACTAGGTTCGTTACAGTTGATGTTTTATTCCTCTACAAAAACCTGCTCCTCAGATGTTTGAAGCCCTCTGTGACAAAAAACCGATCAGAGGTCTTCAAGAAGTTCTCTCATTTCTATGCCCATAAAACATGTATTTCCATTCTTTCCTATATTACACTTGTCCTAATCCTTCTGCCATCCTTGTTCCATGCCGAGCACCAAAGATCTCTTCAGGCCAATCCTCATAAAATCAAGTACTATATTGTTTTGAAGTAGCAATTTTGATTGATTTTAAAAACATGACTTTGAAGTATCATTTAAGCCACTTCACCCTCCAGCCATGGAGGGCAACCCTCCATGCGCAGCACCTTGTTTTTTTGTATTTTGGACTTTTTGGAGCATGGCATATTTCATTCTCAGGGCAGGGGTTTCTAAATCGGTGGGTATTCTAGATTTAGGCTTCATTCATGCTTTAGGATTTTTTTTTGCTTGGGAGACAGCTTCAGATGGTGAAATCGTGGCAACTTCTTCAACATTCTATTTCAGGTTCGATGCTATCCATTCCTATGCTTTCCATTTCTAAGGCAACTGGAGATAGATATGTGGTTTTTTGTTATTGCTTTGCTAAAGCACCATGATCTCGGCGATGGGTTTTGCAGATTAATTTCCTATTTTTGTGTGGTCTATGATCATTCTCTTGTCTATTATTGCTTTTGTTGGTGTGAGGAAAGCTGCTAGGGCAGCTTCTAGAGCAACCGAAAATGTTTCTAGCTGCTCTAAGGATGTGCCTGCCTCTTTTAAGGAAAAGAAGAAAGGGAATGTTAAATTGTTGCAGCCTGGGGATGCAGATTCACTAATGTGTTTATCACTCTTTCTTGTAGTGGTTCATATATTGACATGCTCTTCTTTGGTAAATTGACTAATTTTCTGAAAGGTTGGTGGATGTTGTGGTAAGTATGGAAAAAGGCTCAGAAATTAATAATCTTCATTTGCAATGTGTATTGCGAATTGCAGCTAAGAATGTTTGTATTGTAAACAAGCTAATTAAGGAATTTCTCAGGTGGTAAAGAATCCAATTTTCTTTTCTTTTTTTTTTTTTTTTTTTTTTGGATGATGCTTAGAGCTATACACTCATATGTGGCTTTCATACTATAGCTTAAGATAAAAAGCTGTAAACTTCACATGTATCCTTCAAAATAGGTATCCTGATATTTAAAGCTTTCTGGTGCCTTGTTAAATAGTATATGACACACTAAGATGTATTTGGGGTTTGATTACACCACAAATGACATCTACATGATGGTAAACTAGACCAAATTGTGGTATATAAGTGTATGATGTATAAATTGAGAAAAACATCATCATAAAAAATACTGGAATATAGGGCTTAACATTTAACTATGGATTTTGTATATTTAGTTCAGCTTTATCCTGAAATATATGTAATTTCCCGAACCAAAAACTTGGTCCACGGCTAGTTTACCCTAAAATCCAGTAGGGCTACAGTGGCGGTAATGGATCCACCGAATCAATGTGGGACCTGGGATAAACATCGACCAATGGTAGCTTGATACTTCTTGACGTGCGGCGAATCCGGATATGGAGCCTGCAAAGAAATCTGGCACAAGATATTGGATTGATTTCCTTTTTTCGGCAATGAGCATGTCGGTTTCTCTGACAGTTGCTTTCAGCACAAGGCAAGTCTTTGCTTCAATGAATTAAAGTTTAGGGCAGCATATATGCTAATATACATGATTTATCAGTGATATTTCACATGCATATGGTGGCAGCACCATTTAACTCTGTGTACTCTAGTCAGTAGCTTTTCCCACCAAAATTTCTAAGGGCCACGAAAAATGTATGGATATGAATATAACTCAGATGGATGCTCTATTAGTTCAGATTCTAAGTGCCATTTGATAGAGGACGAACTATTGTATTTATCCATTCAAGAATCATCTGAGGTAATGGAAGAGATGCACATCAGAAATACTAATGGGCAAAAGCGCCCTTTGCAAGAAGACAATGGAGGCAGTTCTAAGAAAAACAATAGCAACTGGCTGAAGCATGGTGGGAATAAACAGGGTGGATCATCCTCAAAGGGTTTTGCATACAACCAGAGATCAGATTATGAATCTGATGATGAACAAGAAGAATATCAGGTCTGATTCAGAGTATTTTAATACATTTTGTGAATAGGATGATAGTCCGAAATGATTTGATATACAATTTAGCATTAGGTGGAGTGAGAGCAATGCTGTTTTTACCACCTTTAGAAGAAAGTTTTAATGCTTTGGCATAATGTGGTCTTTATACAACTAATTATGCATAATGTAACATGCTTTAAGCTTAAAATACATAAGTTCTGTAATTTAAACTTCTAATTCAGTGGATACTACTAATTCAGAGAATGCCTTAATTTGGCAGGATATGATCTCTTTACACTTGATTATGCTTAATACATCTTGCTTTATGCTGAAAATATATAAGTTCTATAATTTTACTTCTAGTTCAGTCTATTCTTGAGTTTTTTATTTGGTAAGGAGCAAAAAGGTTACAAATGGTGACCGGTGAAGAACCGAGAAACCAGTTGTACCTTTTGGCCCTTGCACTCTTACCCTTTTCAGGCTAACAGTGTATTGATTGGCTGCAGGTACTTGGTTTCTCTTCTATTTGTTGCTTTTTTGCTATTTTCTAGATTAAGGGCTTGAGGATGGATGACTGATTTTATGAGTATGAAGAATCATCAAATTACAAGTAATATCTACCCTTTATGTGATGGAACTGATTGATATGAAGTAATGATAGCTTTACATATGCTGAGTAAGATCCTTTTTGTCTACAAGTTTTGGATACTATCCACGAAATACATGATCCAATTTTTATTTTTCTGGTAGATAAGATCATGATTGTACTCCCTGTCCAGAATAAGGTTATAAACATGATCGAGACAAGAAATATGAGATTCTGAAATACATTTTATGGTTTTAAGATCATACAAATTTTGTTGGTTTTAGCATGAGGATGACACAAAGAATATGATATGCCAGGCTTTTCATCTAGCAACAGGATGGTTGCTTTGGACTATCTGGAAAAGACGAAGATTGGTAATCTTCAAAGGTCTGGATGTGGCAGATAATCGTGTTCTCCAAGAAGCTCAAGGCTACATTGTAAAGTCGTATCATTGTTCTTCACTTGCCCCTCGCAAGAGGCGATTGATTTTTGAGGAGTTTTTGGATGTGCACTCTTATGCTTAGGCAGGTTGCTTCACTCGGTGGGTCTCCACTTATCCGCTGAGATTTTATTCCTGTCTCTGCATTTACACTTGTATTTGACTCTTTGATTGAATAAAATCTGACGTCCTTCAACAAAAAAAGAATATGATATGCTGAAACATAGAATGTTGTTTTAAAGACCATAAACATTTTGCTGGTTTATACATTTTGATTTAACAAGGATATATTGCTGAAAAATTGACAAAATGACAGAAATACATTGTACTGAATGGTTTTTTTGAGAATTAAGATCATGTGACTTTATGAGAAAATTTAAAAGATATGTGTACATGTCATGAAAAAATAAAAGGATTTATATTTGCTGTTATATGATGGTATTTAAGCCTGTGCTCCTATTAACACTGCAATAATATGCATAAGAACTCTAAGTTCAGTCTATAAACATAAATAATAGATGAAACAAGATGCTTAAAGGCCATACTGTGTAATTATTACTGATTTAAGGCAACAAAGAAATGCATTACATAAGGAAAGTGTTGGTTATGTCGGCTGAATTTGCTCAAGGTTTTAAAAGATGAATAGTATATTTATGCATGTGAGTTTAATACATAAATTTGGGTATACAAATGCCAACATAGACTTTGGTCTTAGTTTGGGCAGATAATACTACCGTAGGGATTGAACTCAGTAGATGCTCCTGCTAGTTGACTGAGGTTAAGGCTAGCTGTGACTGGGTTTTTTTAGATACTTCTGTTCATTGGTCTTACCAGTGACATCTTGTATCCCAAATTTTGATATTTAACTCACATGTGGTAAGGCTTTTCTGTATTCATGATATGTCTCTTCACATTTAACTGCATTATATTCCAGGAGAGAGAAATGCAGATGCCACTATCTTTACCAACATGGAAAAAAGATCTTGCTGACATAGGCTACAACAGCATCAAAATTGATTGCCCCAGCTATGCTGTCCAGACAGTATTGGGTTGTATAAAGGATATCAAGGCACATGAATATATCATACAAAGGGAGAACACCAGAAAGGCAAATGATTTCTCTATAATAGCACATTTGGGTTTCAGTGAATGGATTACAGTAGCACCTCGGATCAATAAAGCTGGGGACAATTGGGATAGCATATATCTAGTCATCAATTCTATTTATGACTCACTCCCAGACAAAATATTTCATTGGATGGAGGAGGAAGAAGCATGTAGAAAGCAATTTTTTGTTGGCCTAAAAGCCTTGGATGCTGCTAATAAAATCAAGAAAAAAGGAGAGAAACCTTTGGTTTTCAATGAGGGTTTGGAAGATGAGGAAGATCCTTTTGGGGACAGTCTCCTATCGGAACAAGACAAAATCACCTTGCAGATGGACAATAAGATGACTGAACTTGATGAATGTGGGGTTTTTGACTTCACTTTACATAACTGCCTTAAGTTTCCCATCATTCCCATTAGGTTGGTAGAAAACCATGCTTTTCTGTACAATCAAGGCATTTGGAGATCCAGTAACTTTGGAGCGCTTGCCCCAATCAGCAAAGATGCTTGGATAATTCTAGGGAACATTTCTGCTGACCAATTGGCTGCTGCCAGCATTGCTGCTAAAAAGATGGAGACATTTGTCAATAAGGATGAGATTAAGATGAGTATTGATACACATTTCTTTGACAAGACATGTAGCAGATAGTGAGTATGGAAGTGGAACATCCCAACTCAGTATTATGAATATTGTGTCATGGAATGTTCGGGGCATTGCTTCTTCCCCCAGTAAAAGAAGCAGATTGTCCCTTTATTTGTCTAAATTTCCTATGGATTTTTGTTGCCTTCAAGAACACAAGTGTCGAAGAGGTGATGTACACAAGCTGGCTTCCATTCTAGGTCATGAGTACAATGTTTTGGTGGCGGCAGCTGACTCATCTAAAGCTGGGGTTCTCACTGCTTGGAGGTCTTCTATTGATGTGACATTTACTCAGACTGATAAGTTTGGTCGCTGGATTATTGTTAAATGACAGGATAAGGGTCAGGAATGGGGTATTGTAAATGTTTATGCTCATAATCAACCGGGTCAAAGGGGTTCTTTATGGGCTTCTTTGAGGAGTAAGGTGCTTAGACTTGGAAGTAATGTTGCTTGGTTTATGGTTGGTGACTTTAATATGGTAGAAGCAGAAGTTGATAGATGTGGTCGGGGATCACAAGTAATCCAAGGATTTGAGAGGGAACAGTGGCGACGTTTCCTGCTGGAGTGTGGATGGGCAGAAATTGATGGGGACCAGTCATACACATGGTGTAATGGTTGGACGGGTTATGGTAGAGCCTATGCTCGCCATGATCGTGGCTATTATAATGTTATTGCTGGCGGCTTGGTACTTCCTTTTCACAGACTAATCTATTGGATAGTTCCGCTTTGCATCACAACCCACAATGGTTTTTTCTCATACGGCAAATAATAGAAGGCCCACTAAAACATTTTTCAAGCTCAATACCAGTTACCTGAAGAACGAAGAGTTTAAAACAGGCTGTAAAGATGCGTGGTCACAGGCATTCGCTTCATCCAGGGGGATGTCAGGGGTTGTAGCTGCCATGGCGGCGGTCAAATCCTTTGCTAAGGAATGGGGTCATCGTAAAGTGGTTGAGGCCAGAGGTCATTTGACAGCTTTATATCAGGAGTTACAAATATGCAGAGCTCACATTCCTTCTTCTGGCATTAGAGAGAAACAGATCTTACAAGAAATTAAAGATATTGAGACTGCGCAGGTTACTGGAGCGAAGTTGAAGGCTGGTTTGCAATGGTTTAAGTCTGGTGATAGGTGTTCTCATTTCTTTTTTAGGGCGGCAAAACGGAGGAGGATGGCTACTTCTATTAACTCTCTCACTCTCCCAGATGGCTCGGAGGTTTCTGATCCGGTGCACTTAAAGCAGCACCTACATAATCATTTTGCAGTATTCTTTGCTCGACATCGCTTACCATTTCAGGAGGACATGCAATCAGCTGTGTTAACTAAAGTGCATTCTATTGTTTCAGCAGAGCAACGTTCAATTTTAGAGACAAATATCACTAGAGACGATCTAGGCGCAGCGGCTCACCTATTGGAGAAAGGAAAATGTCCAGGTCTTGACGGTTTTCCAGTAGAATTTTTTCAAGAATATTGGGAGTGGATTGGAGATTATATATATAATGCATTTTGTGAATTTAGAAGATACGTAAGTTTGGACAAAATTCTTAACACAAAGTGCTATTTCCCTCATTCCCAAGTGTAAAGAGCCCAAGACCATTTGGATTGGCGCCCTATAACATTGCTTTCTACAATTGTATAAGATTTTTTGCGAAAAGCTCGCAGAGAAGTTGTGTGTTGTTCTTCTTTGAGTCAATTTCGGCCCACCCAAACTGGGTTCTTGCATGGAAGGTGTATTCTTGATAATGTTGCAAATGCCTATGAAGGTATGTATTGGGCAAGGCTAAAGGCCCATCAGATTGTGTATCTCAAACTTGACTTTGCCAAGGCATATGACCGGTGTGGATTGGGGTTTTTAGAGAAGTGTTTATTGGCTTTAGGGTTTGGTATCCCATTCATAAGGGATGTCATGAAGTTGCATACTTCAGCAAGATCTACACTCTTCGGGGAGAGCCCTCTGTTGTCTTTCCCTGTTGGTAGAGGAGTTCGTCAAGGTTGCCTCTTGGCTCCATTGCTTTTACAATAGTGGGAGAGGTGCTTTCACAATTATTTTCTAGTCTTGCCGAGGATGAAGTGATCGGGGGTCTTCCTATGGAAAATGGCTCTCAAGAAATTATTAATCAAGATATCGAGATGATACCTTTCTATTTTTGAAAGCAGATGTCGATAATCTCCAAAATGCAAAGCTTCGCTTGACACATTTTCCTTAGCCTCACGGAGTTTTGGTGGGTTGGCAAAAGTGTTACGCTTTGTGGACTCTAGATGATGAAGTCCCACCATGTGTTCTTGCTTACCCCTGGAAGGTGTTGCCTCATGGGAAGGCAACCAAGCTTCTTGGTATCCCAGTGGGTATTCATATTTCAACTTCTGATGCTTGGGATGTTATAATCGAGGGGTTGCGGAGGCACCTTTTTTGGTGGGATACGGCTAAGCTATCTATGCCTGGAAGGGTAACAGTTGCTAAGCATGTCTTAAGCAACACACATGTCTATATGGCTTCTGCCATTCTTGCTTCCCACTCAAAGTTTCAGGAGATTGTGGGTGTTGTTAGAAACTTTATCTGGGGTGGAAATGAAGCAGGGGCAGTGGTGAAGGTTGCATGGTCTAAGTGTATAAAACCTAAGTCCTTTGGAGGTTTGGGCATGACAGATTTCCATTTGCAGAGTAAGGTTATGATCTCAAAATTCATTTGGCGGCTTCTAAGAGGTAAGGATGATTCTCTGGGTTACGGCTTATTGCATGTGCTCTTACCATCTTTGTATCCCTTTTGGTAAAGTCACACTCAAACCTGTTCTTCCATGGAGTTTATTTTATGAGTTTGCGGCCTTATCATAATGCTTCTCCATTCTTAAAGGGATTGTTAGATTCCCGGCACACAGATCAAAACTTTATTTCACATCGGTCCAACCGCTTGTGTACAATTGATCGCACCTTGTTGGTGGATCCCTCCGGTAGACAATCAACCACTTTGCTTTACAATTGCACCCATTGACTCAAAGACGTTGGAAAAGTCTTTGGAATCTTAACTATTGCAAAGCATGGTATGACTCGGGCCGATTCTCGACATGGGAGGCTTTTCGATTAAAGTTTCTATTGGGGCGATGGGATAGAGTTCTTTGGCAAAAAGTTGCTGATTTTCTACAGCCTATTCGCCACATCAAGAAGATATTTTGGTATGGGTTTGTCATGAAGAAATTAAGGAGTGCAAACTTGTGAACTCTATGTATCGGGTTGTTGCTTGATACTTGATATTCTTCCTCCGCCTAATAAGTGGTCTCTTCAACTTCCTCCTCTTCAATGGCGAGAAGGTGTGGTCTTGGGCATGGGACAAGCTACTTCATCCTAAAGTGGCGTTTCTTTGGTGGCGATTCTTCATAGGTGTCTCGCGGGTTAATGTGCTTGTCCATAAGTTTAACCCTAGAATATCAAATCGTGTCCAAGATGCAAGCGTGGATCCGAGACCATTGAGCATTGCTTTTTCATGTGTGAACACCTTTTAGGTGTATGGGACTGGTTGTTTTCCCTTTTTTCACTAAGGTTTTGACAATTTACCCAAGTACACGGACGAGTTACAAGGCCGGGCTTTTCATCTAGCGGCAGGATGGTTGCTTTGGACTATCTGGAAAAGACGAAGATTGGTCATCTTCAAAGGTCTGGATGTGGCAGATAATCGTGTTCTCCAAGAAGCTCAAGGTTACATTGTAAAGTCGTATCATTGTTCTTCACTTGCCCCTCGCAAGAGGCGATTGATTTTTGAGGAGTATTTGGATGTGCACTCTTATGCTTAGGCAGGTTGCTTCACTCGGCGGGTCTCTGCTTATCCGCTGAGATTTTATTTCTGTCTCTGCATTTATACTTGTATTTGACTCTTTGATTGAATAAAGTCTGACGTCCTTCAAAAAAAAAAAAAAAAAAAGCATTGATCCCACTATGTACATCAGCCAGAAGGGCCATATGGCATATCCGACAATTACACGTGATGACTTCTATCTGAAAAGAATATGGAGAACTATGTGCCCATTTATTAAGTGTATATGTGAAGACCGGGGAAAAGGTAAAAAGAGGGATTGCAGGGATAACATGACATGGTTTGACCATGCAATATGGTACTTGTTTAATAACCTGGATGTACTATACCCAGATTTGTCTATTGCAGGTCAAATGGTAGCATTCAGAAACTTTCTGAAATCCAACCTAAAGACAAGTATTATGGCTTATCTCTTATACTTGGAAGTCAGGGATACACTAATCATTATGACAATGAGATTGGCAGCTGACCCATGGTCTGATCTGAAAATAAACCTACCTAAGTGCAAAATGGTAGACATTTGTGAAAAAACATTGGGAAGCCCCATCATAAATACCCTTAACATAACATCACTGAGGATGATGTTATTGAAGGAAAATAGCTTTATGCAATGTTGTACATGCTGCTTGGAGAATTACTTGCAGGCGTCATGCTGCTTCAGCCAAGGATGTGGCATGTGTTATTTACGTCTTCGATGAGGGGATTAAATTAATCAATGACATTTAAAAAATAAGATGTGTACTAGGATGATGCGGATAGAGAAGGAGATGGGCGCCTCATTTGATGATGATGACCGTGCAGACATCTTTAAGTTAGATGTCCCTGTAGCCCTCAATGCAAAATACATTCTCCGGAACGTGGATGACTATACTATTGGCGTGTGTTAATTCTATTAATTCCATTATTTTGTTATGTTTTAAGACATGGCATGTTGTACTTCCTTTGTTTGGTATTGTACTATTTTAAGAACGGAGAGATTACTATCAGTTGAGAGTGTTTTATGTTTTCAGGACTTTAACATATTTTGTAGGGTATTCTATGTTTTAATAATTTTGTAGCCAAGGGTGTGGGCTACAATGAGTGGCCTCCTATTCAGGTACAATTTCAATTTTACTGCTCATTGGATGTACTTAGGTTCGATTCCCAGGGAGTATTTTTTTTAGGTATAAATAAATTTGCAGATTGAAATCATTCTTTTCTATGTGACCATTATGTATTGTACCTTTGAATCCTAGATTTTTTGGTGTATTTTATATGCAGCGTATTCCATCTCAAGAGCAACCATCTCAAGGGCCATCGGGCACATTCCTATGTGATCCTAGCCCGAAGCGTCAGGATGTAGTGACAAGACAGGATTTCATGACAAGGTGGTTCCAACATAGGGTTTAGATAAAATCCCTAAGATTTAACGTATCTTTTGCTAACTTGTTGCTAATTTGAGTTTTTTAGGTGTAAAAAAATTTGGGGTGTGTTGAAGCTAGGGTTAGCTTTCTGGAATATGTTTGGTATGTATGGGTGATTTTCTGGAGGCATTTTTGTGCTTTATTTCGTGGCATGATAGATGGAAAGATTTTTGGGCCGACTGCTCTACTGGACTGGAGCCACTGAAGGTCTTCACTGGAACAAACAATCTAATCAAGGTTGTATGCTTTTGAAGCTTGACTTCAAAAGAGCTTATGATACAATCAGTTGGGACTTCCTTAAAAGAGCTATGCTGCACCTTGGTTTCTCGGAAACAGTTTATGAAAAAATCTGGGGAATGAATATTACAGCCTCATCAGCCTTATTAATTAATGGATCTCCAACAAAGCTATTTGATTGTAGAAGGGGAGTCAGACAAGGTTGTCCCCTGGCTCCCTATCTTTTTCTTATTGTAGCAGAAATGGTGACCAGACTAGCCAACAGGCTGCATGAGCAGCAGAAGATCAAATGTTTGGAACTACCACAGGAGGGAGGCCCTTTCATTCTTATGCAATATGCTGATGACACTTTTGCTTTTTTAAAAGCAGAAGATGATAGCCTCAAAACTTCATTTCAGCCATGGAGCTATTTGGTGATGCATCTGGAGTCAAGTTAAATAAATCAAAATCTGCCATTATTTTGGAGGCTGATTTGTCAGAAATACAAGGCATCAAAATCATTGGTAACACTCAGGCTACCAAGATCTTACCAATCTCATTGAATATGTCAATCCATGGCTTATGGGATTCCATTGTTACAAGAATAAAGAAAAAGTTGCTTTTGTATCCCTCCACACTCTCATTAGCAGGAAGGGTTGAAATTGCAAACTCTGTTATAGCCAGCACTCATGTTTTCTTCTCTTCAGCAATGATTGCTGACAAGGCCTCCTACAAAAGTATAGAAATGGCTATCAGGAAATTTATATGGCAGGGAGCTCATAAGGTCGCCTGGACAGATTTAATTAAACCAAAGAAAGATGGGGGTCTAGGTTGCAAGGACCTATTTACTCAAGCCCAAGCTCTAGTAGCTAAGATGATCTGGAGGGCAGTCTACTCCACAAACCCCGCACCTGCCTTAAAGTTAGTCCAATATTGGGTTAGGGAATCCCATCCAGTGGGCAGCTCAACAATTAAACATCAGTTACCAGACTCTGCCTTTTTTCAATTCTCCCCTAAAGCAGGTACTTCAATGATTATGAGGAGGATGATAGCTGCTTGGAATGAAGCTGCACTATGTTTCAGAGCTCCAGAAATTGATTCCAGATGCCAACAGATCAATCTTTTCTGGCATCCCTGTTTCGTTGAGGAGGAAAATGGTTGCATGGCTTTCAAACATCCGCAAAAATACATGCAATGGTTTAGGGCTGGAATTAGGTATGCTGCAGACCTAAGAATAGAAAACAGATGGCTGTCTTGGGAAGAAATCAAGGATAAAATAAAAGGCTCCAAGGTAGACAGAGATATCTTTCAAGCTTTTATGAATGTGTTGCAGGAATATCAGGAGTTGGCTATGAATACCAACTACGGAACTTTGAGTGGCAGTATTGGATATAAGGTCAGTACCATCTATAAAGGGCTTTTAAATCCAAAATCCTCAAGAGCTACCCTGTTGTGGAACTGTAGTGAGGGTCAATTAGCTAAGAATTGTGCTAAAGGATGGAAATCTTATATGGCAAGCAAAATTCAGACATTCAGATGGCTGATCTTACATCAAAGTCTTCATACAAATGCTATTAGGAACAAATATGATCAGAATACTTCAATGATGTGCCCCTTAGGGTGTGGAGAGAAGGAAACATCCAATCATGTTTTTCAATGCCCCTGGCTCCAGGAGTTCTGGACTTGGACTTCTCAGTTGAATAAAGGTTCACTTGGTGATCTGAGGCATTTCTTAGAAGCTGAGTCGAGAATAGTGATAACTACAAGGGCCTTGTGCTGCTGGTGCATATGGAAACATAGAAACAGGGTGGCAATAGAAAAGAAACAACCAAATCTCACCTGGCTCAAAGTCTGTTTGTTACAGGCAATAACAGACTCAGCAAATGCACACAAAATGGCTAAAGGAAAGAGCTATGACAAAGAATGGGATAGAATCGGGAAGTTCTATGGAAGTTTCAATTTCTTCTTTTTATTACTAACTGATGCCAATGGTTTGCTTCACAGAACAAATGAAGAGAATGATTGAAACTGGTGCCCCCTCCAGATGGGGACATGATCGATTGTCAAGGAACGAGGTAGCTGATACTTTCATTATGCTGAAGCAGGAAGTGGTTCACGCTATGGCTATACAGAAAATGCTGAAGAGGAGGGAAGTTTGGCTTTTCAACAACCTCAAGCCGGCAGCAGAGGAGGGAGGCACACATTTTACTTCTCCTTGATTTCACCTCCTTCTCCATTAAACACTTAGATCAGATGTTATGCATCTTTGGCAACTCAGCAGTTGCTGATCTAACCATACAGGATCTCATAGAAGCGGATGACTAAGACTATTTGACAGTATGACAGTTGCCTCTTTTTTGATAACTGTTTACATTGTATCTCATAACGAACTTTTTAGTTATGGTTTAAAATTATGTTGCTAATGTTAAATTTTGAGCAGCTGTGGCGGTATATCTATAGATTCCTCCAGGTGATCTATTCACCTTTTTTTCTTATGTATCTTTTTTAAATGAAATATAAAAACCACCGTGCCTTCAAAAAAAAAAAAAAAAAAAAAAGACAGTGTCTTATTCACAAGTAGGTGTTTTTTTTTTTTATGTGTTTGTTACATAAAACCCTTGCAGATATTGTCCCCATTTCATTATTTCTATGGTCGTTCTGGTAAACTTTTCGAACCAGATCATTGAACTTCTGCTCAAAAGCCGACTTGATTCCTTTGACATTTATCTTCCTGGACCTCAGAGGTATCTCAAAACCTCATTCGACTTGATTTCTCTGGATTTTTTTTCTTTGAATCCAGTCTACACGGCAGTATGGTCTGAATGTTGTGCTTCAATTCCACCATATGTAGGGGATGACCTATCCAGTTGTCTCAAGGGTCAAGATGGCAGGCTTATTCCTGATGCATCCACTCACCATCCACTCACCGAAATGACACTTCGAAAACTGGAACTAGAACACTTCCGGATCGGAACATCCAACTTGGGAAAAAATAAAATTTGACAATTAATTTGACATTTTCATAGATTGATTAACCTGTTGAGCCAGTTTTCAAGTTTAAATGCCAAAAGATTATGTATAATAATGGCCAAATGAAACTTAGGCTCTACTACATTATATTATGTTATAAATGTAAATAAAAATATCAAATCCATTGTGTTTTATGATAGATATTTCTTCAACACATTCGAAACATGAATAAAAAGTTTCGAGACCGTGGCATGCTTCAGAATGCTTTTGGAACCGAAACAGTGATCAGAACATCGTTCCCTGTAACCATGCGGATACATGCGCTCCACGTCACTCCCCGACCACTTGTGGACAGACTTCACATTTGCACTTTGCGGCACTGCTACTAGAGTGACCAGAAATGGGCATACATAGCATTCTCTTAGAAACACATCAAATGATACACTACCGATTAAAAGAGTCATAACTTTGATCTAACAGTGTCGCTTGAGCATTATACCCACATGATAAAATGCAAGTCCACTCATTTTAAGTAAACACCTAATCTCCTATGCCCCAAAAGACTCCAATTGAAACGACACCCAACATGTACTGCGCCCCTCACCATGTCGCACACACAAGTATGCACAACTGCATGTCCCCATCATGAAACAAAAACCAAAAGAACGTGCAAATATACCCATGGGACCATGGAGAACAACCCTACATGAATATCACCTTATTTAAATATATTAAGTTTCGTCGGCAGCAATACTAGAACATTGTAGAATAGTTTAAAAAAAATAGTAATTTCAAGTTCAATCAAAACCCAGGTTAGAGGTTTTTCTTCTAAAGCAACTACCTAGTATTTTCAAGCTTAGGGTGCTTTCCCATGGGCCTCCAACTCAAGGTTTTCTTGAGGTTCAGATCTTGACCTGCAAGTTGCCATTGGAGTCTTAACCTAAAGAATTCAGGTTTTTGACCTGAATCCAAAGCAATCCTCATGACCTGCAAGTTGCCATTGGAGCCTTAACCTAAAGAATTCAGGTTTCTGACCTGAATCCAAAGCAATCCTCAAGCATTTCGTAATGTCCAGGTTTTGGACCTAGCAATCTATTTTCAAGTGGCAGGCCATTCAGAAGTGCTTGAGGATTGCTTTGGATTTAAGTCAAAGATCTAAATTCTTGAGGTTGAGGCACCGATGGGAACCTGCACGCCAAGATCTGAACCTCAAGAAACCTTGAGGTTGGAGGCCACCCTTAGCCTCCATAATGCAAAAAGCCACGTTGGAATATAGTTTTAGTCACTTTAGCAGATTCTATTTGTATGGGCGCAAAATGTAGAATCACAGCCGTCAGTGCCACGTGAGCACGGAAAAAGCGTTGTGGCCCCAGGCGAATATGCTACACTATATACAAGCAGTACTGGCATTTTGCCTTGAGGTCCGTCGTCGGAGCTTGTTCTTTCCAGCTATGGCGGCCCTAGTAGCATCCAAAGTGATCGTGCCTGCATCGACTGCCGTATCTGGTTCTCAATCCGCCACAAAATGCTCATGCGGGTAAGTTTTCTTTCCCCCAACCTTGTTTTTTGTTGCTTTTAGTCGTCACAGTTGCTTAGCGTTGTTACTAGATTGCTTCTTTGGATGAGTTTTCACTTTCATGTGTTTTCGGATTCCTCGATTGCTGAAATGAAACATGCATTAAGGGATTTTGGCTGTATTTGATGGAAATATGTACTGGTGTTCAGTCACATCGAATTTATTGTAGATCTTTACCTTTATTGACCATTTGTGTCTTGCTTTACCTCCATCCGAAAACATCCTATCAGGACAAGAATCTCTTCTCAAGCTACATCTTCTGATGCAATTCTCACTCAGCTTTGTCCTTACTATCTTGTTTTGAATAGAATCGGTTACGAGGATCGATTGTCAAGATGCATTTTTTTTTCTTTTGATTGTGTTGCTGGGAGGATCTCAGTACGTGCTAAAAATGTCTATGTGTGTTGCAGGCCGCTTTCTTCAATGGTGCACATCAAACAATCACAGAGGGGGCTATCAAATAATTTTGTGGGTCTTAAAAGCTATGGGTCAACTGCATCTTCTTTGTCATGCTATGGCAATATCCATGACATTGGGGAGCTGAGAGCTAGCACTTGCAATTCCACTGCAGATAAACCTAAGCGTTTTTCTGCAGGTCAAGCAAGAGCAGCAGCATTTAAAGTAGCTGTTCTTGGCGCAGCTGGAGGAATTGGGCAACCGTTAGGATTGCTTTTGAAGATGTCACCTTTGGCTTCAAGCCTTCATTTGTATGATATCGCAAATGTTAATGGAGTCGCTGCAGATTTGAGCCACTGTAACACACCTGCACAGGTGATATTCTTAGATTCATTATTCCATGTAATGGGTTCTTTTCAATTATTATATCCTGAATTAATTCTTGATTTGCCATGTTCTAGGTGGTTGGGTTTACTGGTCCAGAAGAGCTAGGGGAATGTCTAAAAGGCGTTGACCTTGTAGTGATCCCAGCTGGAGTACCTCGAAAGCCTGGGATGACCCGTGATGATCTTTTCAACATAAATGCTGGTATTGTGAAGAATCTCGTTGAGGCTGTGGCAGAGCATGCACCTGGCGTAAGTCAACTTTCCTACAATGTGCAATTGTGTTTAGATACCTGGTTATCAAAAAGTTCATTTATAACCTTAGAAGCACCTTGTCATGCTTTTAAAATTGCGTTTTGAACTTGTTATACTTTTGCAATTTTTATCAGCCGAGGTAGTATTTCACAATATGAGATTTGAAATATGGAAATTAACAGAATTCTAGTGCCGTATTGCTATAGGGTTAATTTATTAACTTGGTTTAGATTATAGGTGGGATCCCAACTTCAGAATTATTATTGGAACACATATAATATTGTTATGACCTGGCCTTTTTATAACTATTGCAGCAATTTAAGAATGGGAATAGATGCAATTTCTTGGATGGCATGTTTATAATATAGTTGATGATACAACTGAGTTGAATGGAATGGAATGGTATTGGCGTTAGCATTTGTGTGGCATGTTTGAAATGGAGTTGACATTATGATTGAGTTTGGAATTGTTTCACAGGCTTGGATAAACATTATCAGCAATCCAGTGAATTCAACCGTGCCAATTGCAGCTGAAGTCTTAAAACAGAAGGGTGTCTATAATCCAAAGAAGCTTTTTGGCGTCACAACTTTAGATGTTGTTCGGTCAAACACTTTTGTTGCTGAGAGGAAAAATTTGCGCCTGATAGATGTTGATGTTCCCGTTGTTGGTGGCCATGCTGGGGTTACAATCCTTCCATTGCTCTCCAAAACACGTCCAACTGTGGAATTTACTGCTGAGGAAGTTGAACAGCTCACGACACGTATTCAGGATGCTGGAACTGAAGTTGTTAAGGTATTTTCTTACAACTTGAGATATGTATATTGTGGGCCATCCGCTTACATTAATCTTATATTTTCATGTGTAGGCAAAAGCTGGTGCGGGTTCTGCTACATTGTCAATGGTGAGTGCTTTTGGATCTTAATTTTTTGAAAGTAACATATCCAAATCTCAGCTTGCACTCGTGTGACCTTGAAATATTTGATGTGATAGGCATATGCTGCAGCTCGATTTGCAGAATCTTGCATCCGAGCTATGGATGGGGATACTGATGTGTATGAATGCGCATACATCCAGTCTGAGGTAGTTGAGGTTTACTTTTGTTGCGAGAGTTGCTTCTGATTGGTTACTTGATAATCTGCATGTTAAGATTCTGATTGGTTAAGTGTCTTATGCAGCTGACAGAACTGCCATACTTTGCCTCGAGGGTGAAGCTTGGAAAAGATGGAATTGAGGGAGTAGTTGCCAATGATCTTTCTAGTTTGACAGACTATGAGAAGAAAGCACTAGAAGCCTTGAAACCAGAGCTGAAGGCTAGCATTGAGAAGGGCATTAATTTTGTGAAGCAAAAATCTGCACCAGCACCAGCAGCTGTCTAACCTATTCTTTTTGGAGTTCATGCTCCTTACGAAATAAGGCTGCCAAATTTTGTAGTATATGAAAAGCAGTTGGCTCACAGATTATTTGTGCATGGCTGGGATGGCATTTTTTCTAGCCAGACATTAAATTCTTTGGATTCATTTTTGAGTACAACCAAACAAATGTTTTGTGTTTGAAGGGATTTAAGCATTTGCACTGCTATTCCTGTTTGGATTTCCCAACAGAAGTGTTTATGGCATGTCTTAGTCTTGACCCGTGTTACTCTTGTATGCTAAGAACATGTGATACACATTTTCAGTCTCGTGCTTGGGATGCTAGAGATTTTAGATGGAACATGTGATACGTGGTCTTCCCTTTAAATCCTAACCACAAAATTTAGGCATACACCATCATGTGGCACTCTTAGTATCCTTATATTCCTGATTTTTATATTCTATGCCAAGAAGTACCCTTAGCCTACTAACGTTCTGGATTTGAAAGACGTTGTTTCTTCCACGCCTAGCAGTCCTCCACGTTAAAGGTTGCAGTCCTCCACGTTACAGGAAGGTTGCGTGCTTCCTGCTGTGTCAACAAGGCTCTGAGCTCGTTTGACGCGAAGTGTACATTACCTCTCCGTTGTAGCTTGAAAATATGCCATGTAGCAAGTTGAAACTTACCATAGCTTTAGCGATTTTGGAGCTTGCTTTGTGGTGGGGAAGCAAATGCCTGAAGTATACCATCGAACAATCTTATTCCCCCTATAGGGGAATAATGGGATTGACGAACCTATATTCCATTGCTCCCCGTTCCTCAAAGTTATTAACTACCTGAGCCACAGAAGAGGCTTTTTCACCGATGAGCGCCCACTTGAGAGAGAAATTATGGGTTTATTTTTTCTGAATCTCCTGTTTTGATATATAACATAATAAAATTTCAGAGTTTAGCTTTCAATTGATACTAAGCACGAGTCGTTTCAACAAATTGGAAGGTTGCTATAAAGATTTTAAGCTACCATTGGACATCCACAATCTTAGAAATTACCCAATAGTTGGATGAATAGATACATTAAAAAAGTTTGTAGAACCCTGGTCCATGCTTCTTTCTCAACCCCCAATAGAAATGAGTTCCTCTACACACTCACTTACCAGTGATGTTGTCAAGGACCATGGTATATCTATACATACTCACTTACCAGTGATGTCATCAAGGACCACGGTATTCCAACCACGCCTATCTAAAGTCGACATTAAACTCCTCATTATGCTGTCAATATCACGCTTTCAAGAATAAATGCATAAAAAAGCAATGGTGATATAGTGTGCTAATTTCGTTTTGGGTTGGGGGAGGGTTTTCAGGCAGTGGTTAGGACTATGATTTTCGTATGGTATTGTATAAAAAACGGTATAATTTGCCATGTGGGAGGAGCTTGAGTGGTTTTTGCTATTTTGGGTGGTTTGGAACTCCCTTTTTGCATGGGTCTTTTTTGCAAAGGCTCAATTAACGAAAGCCAAATTTGGAAAGCACGAGCCAATTCTATAAAGATTTTGTCTGGCTTTGCCAAGGGTATGTGTGAGGATGTTGGACCATGGTATATCTATGGGAGGTGGGTGGGCTCATTATCTTTGTCAATATCACGCTTTCAAGAATAAATGCATAAAAAGCAATGGTGATATAGTGTGCTAATTTCGTTTTGGTTGGGGGAGGGTTTTCGGACGGTGAGGACCTCCTAGGCGTGGGCATCTTGGGACTTGGAAGGCGGGCTGGGTGGGGGATTTCTTGTGTGTTTATTTCTTACAGGGGTTAGTGTTTAGGCATCCGGGTGTCCGGCCCTATTTCAGATGGCAGGCTGGTTGTGTTGCTAAAATGTAAGGGAAGTAAAACATAATAGAGGGTTTCTTGTGTGTCCCTGGGTTAGTGTTTAGGCATCCGGGTGTCCGAATGGAGGAGCATGTAAAAACATTAGATCGGCCCTGGAATGGAGGAGTTAGCCCTTACTCCTGCATATCCGGCTTCTTGCTTGTGGGTTCAAATCCCATATTCGTTTGCAGAGTAGGGGCGGGCTCCGCTTGAGCTCCATGGGCCAGGGCTTCCGATTGAGTTGCAGGGCTTGCGATTAGTCTTTTTTAGTCTGGTTTGGAGCTCCAAGCTATGTAAATACCAGATTGCACTCTTATTCAATTTGAAGAAGAAAGGATCATATCGGATTCTATTCAAATACAAAAGGTGTTGAAGCTATGGTAGCTTTTAATAGGGGCAGGCGCTATGGCAGAAGGCCCTGGCAGTTTATACTATGGCAAGACTGGGTGCAGCAAATTTATTGGCACCATTGGGTTTTTTTTATGTTGCTTCCCTTTTTTTTTTTGCTGCAACCATAGGTTCGTTCTGCACCATTGACATTGGCATGCAGTTTTTCTCTCAAAATTCTAATGGCCATTGATCTGGTACAATACCTAGAATATTCGCCAGATCAGTGGTTGGGAATAGAACTTAAACGTGATTCGATCATTTAATGAGGGCAATATTATTTTGATATAAACTTGGTCTAGGTGGGATGGTTTGAATGCACCCATGCAAGATACCTTTTCTAAACTATGCGAATATAATAGAAAACATGCATTGGATGCTATCTCACTTTAGGCGTGAAGGCATATGTGTAGCACATGGAGCGAATAAGCTTTGAGATATTCAATAGGCATAGTGTCATACACTTATCCTAAGACCTAGCCTAAGAGGCATCAATAACGATGAAGTTTGGGGCGTTTGTGCATTTGTTTTGATTTTAATACATTGCTAGGCTCTAGGAAAGCTATAACAATGACTCTTTTGATTGAGCAATCTAGGCAACAATCTTAAGGTTGTATTTAGCAATACTTTGAGAGAAACATCGACAGACATAAGCCACAAACAAAGAGATGGACAATAGAATAAATGCCCGGTCTAAAAAATGTTAATTACCATAATTGAGCAATTTGAGGTTGACATCTTAAAAAACCGATAACGATATACTAAGGACAAATGGGAAGGAATTCACGTAGGAGGCAAAGTCTTAGGTGTAGGAAGTATGCTTAATTATGTAATTGGTAAGATTCCTAATTGTGTGCAAAAAACGTTATTAAATGGAGAGTTCTTTTCCAACATTGACACAGCCTGGTACGATGATAATCCGAGTCTGCTCCGGTGATCCTATCCTATTCTATCTTATCTTGAAGGTGTCAGAGACGAATATCGGTGTGACAGAAACAGCTTTTTATTGACTTCCTTCTCAAAAATCTAATCCAAAACATGGTGCCTCGGGAAAAAATCGGCAGCGTTTGCACTTTGCAGCTTTCTGCACCAGAATGATGCATCAACTAAATATGCCGTGCTCTCTCATTCTGCTACAAAACAACAATTTGCCAATCCAAATGAGGTGGACAGAGTATCGGATTTCATAGCAGAAACGACGGGATGCTGCCGTTTTACAATTGTTTTACAACTACTTACACCTCCAACAAATGGGTCGTCTTATCTTCCCATCCAGACGACGATAGAATATTTCGGCCAGCCGTCTGGACTCTGGGAGCTTTTGTGGGGAGGCCAGCGCATCTTCTGTGGAATAATTAGTCTTCTGTGGCTAAACTCAGGGCAAACATTATCATGTTTGCAAATTTTGGCGCAGTCAAGAGAGCGTTAAGGGCAACGAATTTTTCACTCATAGCAGAAAAAGATACAGGTGAGTCTATTCAAGGGCTAATTCCGTAATTAATCTCACTTATAACATAATATAGCAGATGAAGATAAGAACTGCTGCTACTGCGTGAAATAAAAAAAAAGGCAGGGGATTCGAAAACAAATTCGGAAATAGGGGGCATACCTTTATATGAAATTGGCTTGCAGTCTTAGTGAGTCTAGCGAATTGAAAAAATTGGGCGATCTAGACCTATTTATACCCAGAGAGATCCACAGTAAATGTTACACCTGGGTTGGATCAAGCGTTTTTGATAGCCCGGTCTTGAATTTTTATTTGATTTTTGAGCTATGGCAGCTCAGGATGTAGAACCGCAGGCTGCTGTGGAGGTTACAGCTCCGGTGGAGCAGGTTATGGTAGAAGAGACCGGAAAGGAAGAGCCTGAAAAGGCCGATCTTCCCAAGTCTGGCGATGCAAAGTATTCTTGCCCACTAATGTTTCTTCTGCTATATTCTCTGTTTTTACAGATGCCGCTATGTGCAAGAGGCGATCTAGGCGTTGAGGAAGTGGAGGTATGGTAGATGCGGCCTGGGTCCAACAGAGTGGAATCGCAGAGGGAAAGGGCCGGCGGCACAAGGGGGTTTTCGCGACACGTGTCAACATGAGAATCAATTGCAACGAAAATACATCAAACAAAATATGAAATGAAAAAAATGTACATGCATTATATAAGAGTGATAGTAATTTTGACACCAATAGACCCCCAAATGCCCTTCAATAGACCACCAAAAACCCTCTAATGGAGACATGATCTTTATTGGACCACAAGTGCCCATAATAGACCATGCATTTAGCTCAATTTTTAATAGTTTTTAAGGTGGGCTATTAAAGGGCAAAGGTGGGCTATTAAACGGCAAAAGTGAGAGCTATCAAAGCGTAAAAAGTGGGCTATTAAAGGGCAAAAAGTGGGCCATTGAAGGGGAGTGGGTGAAAGAAGGGCACCCTCCCCTAACTTATGTTAAAAACTAGAAAAACAAGTTACTACACATCAAAAAGCAATTAGATGAGATGGAGATAAGATGCCTAAATCTCATTTTTATCATCATCAGATAGTGTGAACACCAAATACTGCATATAGTCTATCCTTAAGCTCTCGAAGGAACTGATCCGGAGTAGAGGAAGCGTAGGTTGCACCGACTCTTCCAAATGGTCCAGGCGAGCGCTCAGGTAATATGAAACGCTAGTTTCTTAAGTCTTGGCCAATGTCCAGTTACCGTGAAGTTTGGGATCAGATATACCTAGACCACCATACGTTTTGGGACGGATGCATTTGCTTTATGCGATTTTTACAATTGCACCTGTCTCATTGCCACCCCAGACAAAGTTTCGAACAAGCACGACGATGTCTTTAAATTTGTGAGGAGGAGCTAGCAACGCTGAAACCACATAGACATGCATACTATTAAGAACAAATTTAGCTACCTATATTCTTCCAGGCGTTGATAAGGAAACACCTTTCCACCAGAGCAAATGCCTTTAAAAACTAAGGATGACCTCATCCCATGCCTGAGCTACCGAAATCTCCATTCCAAAAAGGACCCAAGCAACTTGATAGCCTTGCAAGGGAAAATAAGCTTCCCTGGATACTGAGACAAATAACTCCAGGCTGGACTATCCAGTGTCGAATTGCACTACACTTTTGCCAATTCAACAAACAACCTGAGGCTTGGGAGAATTACTCCAGAAGCTTACTGCGTCGAGATTTCTTTCGCTGACCTCCACCAAAAGAAACGCATCATCAGTACACTAGTTGCAAATTATTTGGAAACCACCAGTCATGTCCAAGCCAGCAATAGGACCATCGCCCAGTGCTCTAAGGAGAAATTGCAAGAGTCTCTCAACTACAATAGTGAATAAAAGTTGGGCCAATGGACAACCCTGCCTAATGCTTCTTTCCACTGTGAAAAAATGTGATGAATGCCCTTGAAAGAGTACCATTTTTTTAGCAGATCTCAACAATTTTTCGATAATGGAGGGGGAGGAACCAAAACCCTGCCTATGCATGATACAATGGAGGAGCTACCACGAAACCATATCATAAGCTTTCGCGAAATCCAGTTGAGGCACAATACTCTTTGACTAGATTTACTTCCCAGTACATGCTTCAGATATATTGCTAACAAGTAATGGGATCGCGTATCTTGAGCGCCTATTTTCTTGAATTTTTTGTCCTATTCAAATTTCTCTCTTCTTGATTTGAAAGTGCTCTAAACTCCTCTGGTTGATCCAATTCCGGGACTAATTCTGCTGCCCTTGTAGAGGGTCAGCATTTCCTTGTCTCTTTAGAATTGGTGTTTCATATGGATACAAATTTTTTCACAATTATCAGGAAAAAAACAAGAATTACCTGTGTTTTCTGAAGGGCTCTACTATTGAACTCTGGAACTCATTAATCATTCAGCAAGTTTTTCCAGATAATCTCTTTATTCCCATATACACCTTTGTTCTTAGCACGATGGAATTTGAAGTTGAATTTACAAATTCTTGGTTGGAAGAATTTGTGGGATCAAGCAGAATTGCTCCTTCTGGCATTTCTTGAGTTCATTGTGAGCGAAATTCAAAATATTTGCTGAAGTATACTCTCAACAGGACAGCTCAATTGGAAGGGAATCCGCCTTAGTTGTCTCTGGATTGACAGTTTTTGTTTGATTGATTACAATCAGATACAATTGAGATGGCTTTCTGATCTCTCTTGATTAATTTAGAGTCTAATCAGTGGTTTCCTTCTCCCCTGCTTTTCATTTTTTCCCTTTTCTGTTTCGTTGAATCTTTTTGAATGTTGCATGTGTGATTGTCGTTTTCTCCTGAATTTCCCTTATGGATTCTAATAGCCTCTTAAACCCTAAAAATTTGGCATTTCTTCACTCCTTTGCTAAGCTTCCAACCTCCCGCTGCTCCTTTTTGCTCCAGCAACTTCAATCCTTTCAAGAAAATTTTACTATTCTTAGTGACTTCTATTTTAGGTTGAGATGCTTATGCATGCTAGTTGACCAGTTACAGCTATTTCTCGAACTTTCTAGAACATTCCCTTAGATTCCCTTACATTCAAGCAAAAAGTTACTATTTTTAGAAACTTTTTAAAATTTACTATTCTTAGCAACTTTTATTTTAGGTTGAGGTGTGTATCCTAGGAAGCTGTAGCCTTAAGGATATTAAAAAAATAATATATGACATGATCGATGCCTGCCCCTTAGTGGTTGGCATGGGGGGTTTTGGAGGGGTTCAGCCCTATGGGGTAGGCATTCGATTCCTACTTCTGTGGGAATTTTTTAAGATGAGGATAAAATGATCTAGAAATTAGACCAGAATGCTATAGAAGCTGCTGGATGGCTAAGATCTAATGTTCGAGAGTGTCTAATTGAATTTCAACCATTGGATCTTAGCTTTTAGATTTGGACGGTCATGTTAGCTGCCCGGGGGATTCACCTCTATTATAGGTATATATGCCATGTGCGTTCCTTAGGTTGCCAAAAAACCCATTGTATACGACAGTTCCATATGAAAAACCCTTTGTATACGACTACATTATTTGTAAAAGAATGCAGCCCATATCATATAATTACTTGCCCAAAACACTTTTACTTGACAACCCCTTCTATACATATACGATATCTCTATTATTTTATATATAAATAATATATATTATCATAGTCATATCATATTATCACAGAATCCCCAACAGTCGAAGCTCACCAAAAATGACGGACCCTTACAATATGAATACGAATTGAACACTGGCGCCACCACACTCCCTCTGGTATCTGTACGGCATTCAAACTATAAAAACCTTATATTTTTCTTACGTATACGGTACCAGAGAGGCAATAAAAAAACCCATTTGGTGCACTCACATGTTTCATACCCCATAATCTAGATGAACCCCCCGGGGTTAGCTGTTGGATCTTAGTAGGCAAGCTATTATGTACACAGGTGAATGACAATAACAATACCGTACTTATGTACACAGGTGAATGACAATGTACACAGATGAATGCCAATAACAATATCACACTTGATTGCTAGATGAATGATAATACCATACTTGTCAGGTTAGCTGTTGGATCTTAGTAGGCAAGATATTATGTACACAGGTGAATGACAATAACAATACCTGCTGGATCGCCAAGATATAATGTTGGAGAGTGTTTAATTGGATTTCAACCGTTGGATCTTAGCTTTTGGATTTGGACGGTCAGGATCTTAGCTTTTAGATTTGGACGGTCAGGTTAGCTGTTGGATCTTAGTAGGTAAGATATTATGTACACAGGTGAATGACAATAACAATACCGTATTTATGTACATAGATGAATGACAATTACAATACCGCACTTAATTGCTAGGTGAATGATAATACCATACTTGTCAGGTTAGCTGTTGGATCTTAGTAGGCAAGATATTATGTACACAGGTGAATGACAATAACAATACCGTACTTGATTGCTAGGTGAATGATAATACCATACTTGTTGTGAATGACAATACCGTACCATACCTGATTGATAGGTGAATGATAATACCATACTTGACAGGTGAATGATAATACTGTACTGTATCGTACCGTCGTACTTGACAGGTGAATGACAATATGTACTTGATTGCTTTGCTAGGTGAATGATAATACCATACTTGATAGGTGAATGACAATACTATACTTGACTGCTACGTGAATGATAATACCATACTTGACAGCTAGGTGAACGATAATACCATACTTGATAGGTGAATGACAATATCGTACTGATTGCTAGGTGAATGATAATACCATACTTGACAGGTGAATGACGGTAGTCATTCAATACCGTACTTGTTTGCTAGTTGAATGATAATACCATACTTGACAGGTGAATGACAATACTGTAGTTGATTGCCGGTGAATGATAATATCGTACTTGACAGGTGAATGACAATACTATACTTGATTGCTAGGTACAGTACCGTCATACTTGACAGGTGAATGACAATATCGTACTTGATTGCTAGGTATAGTACCGTCATACTTGACAGGTGAATGACAATACTATACCGTACCATACTTGATTGCTAGATGAATGATAATACCATATTTGCTAGGTAAATGATAATACTATACTTGACAAGTGAATGACAATACTGTACTTGACTGCTAGGTGAATGGTAATACCATACTTAACACCTAGGTGAATGATAATACCATACTTGACAGGTGAATGACAATACCGTACTTGATTGCTAGGTGAATGATAATACCGTACTTGACAGGTGAATGACGGTAGTCATTCAATACCGTACTTGTTTGCTAGATGAATGATAATACCATACTTGACAGGTGAATGACAATACCGTACTTGATTGCTAGATGAATGATAATACCGTACTTGACAGGTGAATGATAATAACGTACTTGATTTCTAGGTGAATGATAATACCGTACTTGATTGAAGCAATACATAGATACTTGATAGGTGAATGAAAATATCGTACTTGATTGCTAGGTGAATGATAATACCATACTTGATTGAAGCAATACATAGATACCTTACTTGATGGAAGCAATACCAGGCAAGGTATTATTTAGCCTTTAGATTTGGACGGTCATGTTAGTTGTCGGATCTTACAGACAAGGTATTATGTACACAGGTGAATGACAATACCGTACCTGATTGAAGCAATACATAGATACTTGTTCCTTCTACAGGCTTTTGAGACGCCATTACTTGATTAAAGCAATACATAGGTAAGGTATTATGTACACAAGTGAATGACAACACCTTACTTGATTGAAACAATACATAGATACTTGTTCCTTGTACAAGCTTTTGAGAAGCCATTACTTGATTGAAGCAATACATGGGTAAGGTATTATGTACACAGGTGAATGGCAATACCTTACTTGATTGAAGCAATACATAAATACTTGTTCCTTGTACAAGCTTTTGAGACGCCAGTAGTATGGAAAAGTGGTCTACAACAATACCTTACTTGATTGAAGCAATACATTGGTACTTGTTCCTTATACAAGCTTTTGAGACGCCAGTAGTATGGAAAAGGCAAAGACAATAATACTCTGACCTGTGGTCTACAAGCATATCTATTGGCACACCTGACTATGAAAAAATGTCTGGACATTGTAGCTATTTGCACAGGCGCACACCAACTCAGGATTGAGACAACAAGGAAGTCTAGAATTTGTGAGTGTTGTCAACTAAGAACCCCAAAAGATGAACAAGATACACTTCAGATTATCCACCATTTACGACTATAAGAGAGAAGCATACAGCTTACACATGTCTTCGACCCCATTCACCTTAACATTGCAAGTATAAAATATATGCTCCACGAGACTTTGGTTCCCAATCTATGTATTGCTTGGAACCTTACATTCTGCAGCCATAGCATTATTTGAGCATTTCATTAAGGCATCTGCAAACTTATTCGCATCTTTAGATGACCCAAACCAAACAATGAATACCAAAATGAAACTATCATGATTCACATAGTTACAGATGTTTCAATACCAAATAACTTTGATATTGGTACCGCACAATTTAGAATGGGAAAAAAGGAAAAAAACATAAGGAGTTATTATATGAGTTTAAACTCTAATGAAAGATTTATCGAGAAATTCTAAGGAATTCTTTATACCTAGGGACATCCGCTACGCTGAAGAAGGAAAATCTAAAGGGAAGGGTAAACTGACACTAGCTGAATGGCAGAAGAAGGATAATCAAGCAAAGACCACAATGATTTTTGGATTAAAAGATACACAAATTCCGTTGGTCAGGCTCAAAACCATGGCCAAGGAAGGCTGGGAATATTTGGAGAAAACATTTAGACAAAGCCATACTTCACGAAAGATGCATCAATGGAAGAAGTTCTTTAGTGCCAAGATGGGACCATCAGAAGATCCGGCAGACCATGTGAGTAAGATGCAGTCTTTTACTTCTCAACTTGGGGCATTAAATCACAATGTGAGCAATGAGGATCTAGCCATGGCAATCCTCATAAAGCCTTCCAGACTCATATAATTCTATGAAGCAGACTATAGGGTGTCAGATAGGCAAATTTCAATATGAGGTTGTGATTTGTTATTTTCAACACAAGTCTTAAAGATCCCATGGAAGAGGTTACAGATACAACTCTCATTGCAACAAGCCGAAGCCAAAGGGCCTATAAAATGCTGGAATTGTCAAAAGCCCAGCCATATCTCCAGGTTTTGCCTAGAGGCGCTAGGGATTCTGAAGAAGATCACAAGGCATCCAGATCCAATGAGAAGAAGTTTGGAGCTGTCACTGCAAGTTCAGGCCAGAAAAAGAAATGGACCAATTATCGTTCCAAAAGGAAGGCTTATGTTGCTGAAGGAGAATTTTTTGAGAATGAATATGAGGAAGAGACTCAGGGTTATATGGCATAACTTGGACATGAACCTATTTCTTTGAAGCCACATTGGCCTCATGATTTGATTTGCATGGAGGTCCAAGATCCCGATGAAGATGAGAGTGTTTCAGTTGATGAGGAGGACATGCTAACTGTCCACCTATTTCTGCACCAGCGATGGGCTGGAGCTCTATATGAGCAAGACACTATTTGCTTTGCTGAAGCTGAAGCTTTTGAGGCAGTTTCCAAGGAGGAGTCCATGCGTACGTGGATTTTAGATTGTAGAGAAACTCACACAATGACAGCAAGCAAAGAATGATTCTGTCACTTGGATGAAGCAGCAGACACCAAATTTGTGAGTGGCATTTCTTCTGGGTTGCATGTTGCGGGTCAAGGCACAATTCAGGTTGAGTTCTTGCCAAGGACATTGCATCATGTTTATGTGCCTGCCCTGAGGAAGAATCTGCTGTCACTCTCTAGACTTGCTGATATGGGGCTCAACTGTATGATCACTTCACGTGATGTCTTTATTCTTAGTCCAGAAAAAAGGTTAGTGCTTCACAGGTTGAGAGAGCAGCCGAGAGCACCTTCCATGGCTCTCTTAGCAGGATCTACTGATGAATCTTTGGCATCGGCAGTCTGGGCATATCAGTGAGAAGTGGCTCAAACAATTACATGTTAACAATCTAGTGCAGGGCATTGCATTTTATATTCCCTAAAAGCTGCAGGTTTATGACAGTTGTATAATGGCCAAACAACCACATCTTCCTCAATCTAGAAAGCCAGACACTCATGCCACAAGAAAGCTTGGCTTGGTCCATTCTGATGTTAATGGGCCAGTACCTATTCCTTCTCTTGGCAGAGCAGTATACTTCATGGTTTTAGTAGATGACTTCACCCGTAAGACCTTCTTGTACTTGATGAAATGTAAGAGCGAGGTTCTTTATTAGTTTCGGATTTGGAAGAAAGAAGTTGAGAGGGAAACATGTCTGAATTTGGCTTGTATGCACTGTGATAATGCTAAAGAGTACTTGTTTGGAGCCTTTATTGACGTCTTGCAATAAGATGGAGTCAAACGTCAACTTTCTTTGCCCTATGAGCACCATCAAAATGGAATAGCTGAGCACAAAATTCAAACCCTGAAAGAATGTGCCCGGAGCATGGTTCGATTTGTTGGTCTTGCCGATTACTTCTGGGGAGAAGCTCTTATGACAACTACATACCTTCAAAATCGTGCTCCCACTGTTGCTGTTATTGGTAAGACGAGGAAGGTTGGACAGGTCACAAACCTGACTTGAGCCACCTCAACGTATTCGGTTGTCCCGCCTATGGACATATCTCCTCTGGTATCCGCTCAAAATCTGCTCCACATGCCCGCATATGTATTTTTGTGGGCTATTGCACCACCAGCAAAGGTTATCGGTTGATTGGCACCACATCCAAACACCTGATCCAGAGTTGCAGTGTCACCTTTGACGAACTTGGCATGGAGGCAACTGGCATGGGCACCATGCAGCTGGAGGTATGTTTCAAAAACCTGAGGACTCTTGTGCTTTGGTTGGAATTACATGTGCCTCTTTCTGCCTCATCCTCTTCTGAGCCTTCTGCACTACCATTGTCTACATTTTCTTCTTCTTTAACCCCTTCCGTTGCATCCCCTCCTGATCCATCACCTTCCTTAACCCCTTTATCCAGCATCCCCTCCTACTCCACGAAGCTCTGGAGGCATTCCTAAGCCCACTGATCATTTTCTGTCATACCAGCAATCCCGAAAATCTCAAAAATCAGCTTCTTCCAATCTTGTTGAAGCTCTTACCGCTGAATCTACCCTTCAAAGTCTTTTCTCTGATTGGTGGTTGCACGATCTTGAAGAAGTCTATGTCTATGTGTACTTCTCGTCTGAACTGATTGAGCCACTGACTGTCCAATCTGCTCTTTCTGGTCCTTACGCCCAAGAGTGGCTCCAAGCTATGCATGAAGAGATGGCCTCAATGGAAGCTACTCAGGCTTGGGATCTCATTGAACTTCCACAAGGCAGAAAACCAGTAGGTTATCGTTGGGTCTTCAAATTCAAAACCCATGAAGACAATTCTATCGCCTGCTTTAGACAAGACTTGTGGCTAAAAGCTATTCCTAGCTGCCCGGTATTGACTATGATGAAACCTTTTCTCTTGTTGCTAAACTTACCTCTATCAGGCTCATCCTTGCTCTAGCAACCAAACAAGATTTTGAAATTAATGGATGTTAAAACGACCTTTCTCAATGGCCATCTTCATGAAGGAATCTACATGTCACAACCTGGAGGCTTTGTTGCCCCTGGAAAAGCCCATCTTGTTTGTAAGCTTCAACGCACATTGTACGGTTTAAAACAGAGTCCTAGAGCCTGGTACCCTACAATTGACTCATTCCTCTAGGCTCATGGCTTTAATCGTTGTGTTACCGAATGGAATGTTTATGTCCAACATACCTCTTCTTACATTCTTATTGTAATTGTCCACGTAGATGATCTGATCCTTGTCAATAATCAAGTGCCCTGACTGAACCAGTTCAAGCAACAACTTTCTTCTCAATTCCGTATAACCGATTTAGGAGATATCCAGACTTGCCTAGGCCTCCAAATCATCCGTGATAGACCCAATCGATCCATCATCCTTCATTAAAAGACAACCATTCTCAATATTTGTCATCGCTTCAATCTTCTTCATGCATCTCCTAAATCGACTCCTGCTGCTCTGAACCTCAAGCTCAGCCAATCTATGGCCCCAGCCACCGCTCATGAACAAGCCTTGATGGCCAATTGGTGCAATCAACAAATTCATGGCCAATCCCGGTCATGAACATTGGAAAGCCACGAAGCGGATATTGCATTACCTCACAACTACAGCCAACATGGGTCTCAAATTTGGCCCCAATTCCACGTTTTCAAATCCCATCTTAACAGGCTTTGTTGATTCAGATTGGGCAGGTGATTTCCTCTCTCAGAAGGCTTCACATTATGAGCCGAATGAGGGAGTGTTAGGAATAGAAGGTTCGTCTCATAAAGATGACCTTCCATAATTGTAGGAACTGATCCTATATTAGGATCAAACCGTTGTACTTACTTTATTAGCCATGCATAAATAGATGACCGATCCAACATAAGTTATATTGGAGTCTTTTTGTTCCATCAGTGCGCCTTTCTCTAAATCCTGTCAAACGCAACAATAACCTTTTTGGGACGAATCAAATAAGAAATTACCCCTTATAAAACCGAAGTTGGATTTCCATTTTTGTTTGAAGTTTAATATGGTGATGCCGGAAAGGAAGTTGGAGTTCAACATTCCGTATACATCACTTTTGACCTGTTCTTGCAGGTTGCATTTTCTTGTTTATGGCTAACAGCTAACAACGTTCCCCTGTTATCCCTTCTTCTGCATGGCTCTTGCAGATGTTCAGATGGCTATGTCTATGGCTCTCGCAGATGCTTAGATGTCGAGAAAGGCTGATCAAATGCTTATGCAACATAAGATTCAAAAACAAGAACCCTAAATATTCAGCTGGAGGTATGTTTCAAAAACCTGAGGATTCTTGTGCTTTGGTTGGAATTACATATGCCTCTTTCTGCCTCATCCTCTTCTGAGCCTTCTGCACTACCCTTGTCTACGCTTTCTTCTTCCTTAACCCCTTCTGTTGCATCCCCTCCTGATCCATCACCTTCCTTACCCCCTTTATCCAGCATTCCCTCCTGCTCCACGAAGCTCTTGACGCATTCCTAAGCCCACTGATCATTTTCTGTCATACCAGCAATCCCGAAAATCTCAAAAATCAGCTTCTTCCAATCTTGCTAAAGCTCTTACCGCTGAATCTACCCTTCAAACTCTTTTCTCTGATTGGTGGTCTCACGATCTTGAAGAAGTCTGTGTCTATGCGTACTTCTCGTCTGAACTGATTGAGCCACTGACTGTCCAATCCGCTCTTTCTGGTCCTTACGCCCAAGAGTGGCTCCAAGCTATGCATGAAGAGATGGCCTCAATGGAAGCTACTCACGCTTGGGATCTCATTGAACTTCCACAAGGCAGAAAACCAGTAGGTTGTCGTTGGATCTTCAGACTCAAAACCCATGAAGACAATTCTATCGTCCGCTTTAGACAAGACTTGTGGCTAAAGGCTATTCCTAGCTGCCCGGTATTGACTACGATGAAACCTTTTCTCTTGTTGCTAAACTCACCTCTATCAGGCTCATCCTTGCTCTAGCAACCAAACAAGATTTTGAAATTAATGGATGTTAAAACGACCTTTCTCAATGGCCATCTTCATGAAGAAATCTACATGTCACAACCTGAAGGCTTTATTGCCCCTGGAAAAGCCCATCTTGTTTGTAAGCTTCAACGCACATTGTACGGTTTAAAACAGAGTCCTAGAGCCTGGTACCATACAATTGACTCATTCCTCTAGGCTCATGGCTTTAGTCGTTGTGTTACCGAATGGAATGTTTATGTCCAACATACCTCTTCTTACATTCTTATTGTGGTTGTCCACGTAGATGATCTGATCCTTGTCAATAATCAAGTGCCCTGACTGAACCAGTTCAAGCAACAACTTTCTTCTCAATTCCGTATAACCGATTTAGGAGATATCCAGACTTGCCTAGGCCTTCAAATCATCCGTGATAGACCCAATCGATCCATCATCCTTCATCAAAAGACAACCATTTTGACCTGTTCTTGCAGGTTGCATTTTCTTGTTTATGGCTAACAGCTAACAACGTTCCCCTGTTCTCCCTTCTTCTGCATGGCTCTTGCAGATGTTCAGATGGCTATGGCTATGGCTCTCGCAGATGCTCAGATGTCGAGAAAGGCTGATCAAATGCTTATGCAACATAAGATTCAAGAAACAAGAACTCTAAATATTCAGCTGGAGGTATGTTTCAAAAACCTGAGGACTCTTGTGCTTTGGTTGGAATTACATGTGCCTCTTTCTGCCTCATCCTCTTCTGAGCCTTCTGCACTACCCTTGTCTACGCTTTCTTCTTCCTTAACCCCTTCCGTTGAATCCCCTCCTGATCCATCACCTTCCTTACCCCCTTTATCCAGCATCCCCTCCTGCTCCACGAAGCTCTGGACGCATTCCTAAGCCCACTGATCATTTTCTGTCATATACCAGCAATCCCGAAAATCTCAAAAATCAGCTTCTTCCAATCTTGCTGAAGCTCTTACCGCTGAATCTACCCTTCAAACTCTTTTCTCTGATTGGTGGTCTCACGATCTTGAAGAAGTCCGTGTCTATCGCGCGTGCTTTTCGTCTCGAACCGATTGAGCCCGACCGTCCAATCCGCTCTTTCTGGTCCTTACGCCCAAGAGTGGCTCCAAGCTATACATGAAGAGATGGCCTCAATGGAAGCTACTCACGCTTGGGATCTCATTGAACTTCCACAAGGTAGAAAACCAGTAGGTTCTCGTTGGGTCTTCAAACTCAAAACCCATGAAGACAATTCTATCGCCCGCTTTAGACAAGACTTGTGGCTAAAGGCTATTCCTAGCTGCCCGGTATTGACTATGATGAAACCTTTTCTCTTTTTGCTAAACTCACCTCTATCAGGCTCATCCTTGCTCTAGCAACCAAACAAGATTTTGAAATTAATGGATGTTAAAACGACCTTTCTCAATGGCCATCTTTTTGAAGAAATCTACATGTCACAACCTGAAGGCTTTGTTGCCCCTGGAAAAGCCCATCTTGTTTGTAAGCTTCAACGCGCATTGTACGGTTTAAAACAGAGTCCTAGAGCCTGGTACCATATAATTGACTCATTCCTCTAGGCTCATGGCTTTAATCGTTGTGTTACCGAATGGAATGTTTATGTCCAACATACCTCTTCTTACATTCTTATTGTGGTTGTCCACGTAGATGATCTGATCCTTGTCAGCAATCAAGTGCCCTGACTGAACCAGTTCAAGCAACAACTTTCTTCTCAATTCTGTATAACCGATTTAGGAGATATCCAGACTTGCCTAGGCCTCCAAATCATCCGTGATAGACCCAATCGATCCATCATCCTTCATCAAAAGACAACCATTCTCAATATTTGTCGTCACTTCAATCTTCTTCATGCATCTCCTAAATCGACTCCTGCTGCTCTGAACCTCAAGCTCAGCCAATCTATGGTCCCAGCCACCGCTCATGAACAAGCTTTGATGGCCTCTATTCCACACCGAAGCACAATTGGGTGCCTCATGTACATAATGGTTAGTAGCAGACCAGACATTGCTGTAGCAGTTGGTGCAATCAGCAAATTCATGGCCAATCCCGGTCATGAACATTGGAAAGCCACGAAGCGGATATTGCATTACCTCGCAACTACAACCAACATGGGTCTCAAATTTGGCCCCAATTCCACGTTTTCAAATCCCATCTTAACAGGCTTTGTTGATTCAGATTGGGCAAGTGATCTCCTCTCTCAGAAGGCTTCACATTATGAGCTGAATGGGGGAGTGTTAGGAATAGAAGGTTCGTCTCATAAAGATGACCTTCCATGATTGTAGGAACTGATCCTATATTAGGATCAAACCGTTGTACTTTATTAGCCATGCATAAATAGATGACCGACCCAACATAAGTTATATTGGAGTCTTTTTGTTCGTTCCATCATTGCGCCTTTCTCTAAATCCTGTCAAAAACAACAATAACCTTTTTGGGACGCATCAAATAAGAAATTACCCCTTATAAAACCGAAGTTGGATTTCCATTTTTGTTTGAAGTTTAATATGGTGATGCCGGAAAGGAAGTTGGGGTTCAACATTCAGTATACATCACTTTTGACCTGTTCTTGCAGGTTGCATTTTCTTGTTTATGGCTAACAGCTAACAACGTTCCCCTGTTCTCCCTTCTTCTGCATGGCTCTTGCAGATGTTCAGATGGCTATGGCTATGGCTCTCGCAGATGCTTAGATGTCGAGAAAGGCTAATCAAATGCTTATGCAACATAAGATTCAAGAAACAAGAACCCTAAATATTCAAAAAAAATCGGCCAGAAGCTTCAAAGATCCAGGCTTAAACTTAAAAAAATCCCTGATTCGCGAAAATCCAGCCTTAAGCTTCAAAAATACGGCCCTTGTTTACAGCTAACTGTGTTCCCCCGCTAACTGCATTCCCCTGTTTTCCTGTTTACTATTGAATCCGGCCTTAAGCTTCAAATTTGACAAATCCTTAAGCAATAGACGCCTTAAGATTCAAAGATCCGGCCTTAAAAGCTTCAAAAGGTCCCTGATTCGCAGAAGTATGACCTTAATTGGACCTTAACCTTCAAAAAGTTCGGCCTTAAGCGGCCTTAAGTTTCAAAGAGCCTCAAGAACACCTTTGCGCCATAGACCACCTCCAAAATAAGACAAAAGGGGAAAGGATCCCAACTCCCATTTTGTTGGGGAATAGAAGGGGTTCCCCTTTTCCGGTTTGGAAGGGACCCCCTCCCAGCTACCGTCGGTCTGCCCTCCCCTTCCAAATCGGAAGGGGGGGTCCCCCCTTCCATTCCCCAATACAAAATTTTCAAAGACAATAAAATTATCTAGAAAGGAGCTATGTTACAGTCTTCTAATTAACTATCGTAAATAACAACACGTGAATTTAATTTTACGTCCAAATTGAGATGAATTTTTGATACCTTGAAAAGATTTGACGAGCCTAAAAACTCGAATGCCCTTTTTTCAAGAACATTTTTGTAATCTTTTTAGGGTAATTACACACCAATGGTTATGTTAGCTTAAAAGTTAAAATTTTAAGATAACGGCGTTCACACCGGTTTGGTTAATCATTTCTGTTAAAATCAAAGGTGTTAGTTGGCTAGCTGGTTAGGTTAAATTTTAATATAATCGTGATGCATACATGTTTTGGTTGTGCTAAACCCTAACGTGTTAAAATTGTTAACAAAATGTGTTGTGAATTTATCCCCCGGTGTCGAGCACGGTTAAGGCTGTTAACCGCGACGATGGCGACGACGGCATAGCTGGGCGACGACGGAATAGCTGGTCCGGCCGAATCTCTGCAGCCATTCAATCTTCTCTTTTGTCTTATTTTCGTCTCCAGGTATGTTCTGAATCTTTTCTTTGCATTTATCCATAGGTATGTTCTGAATCCTTTTCTTTGCTTTGATGGTACTTCCACTTCTCTGTAGTCTAAACTCTGATCTTATCTTCCAAATGCCAAATTCCATCTATAAACATAAGCGTTGCAAGTGGTAATTTTCCTGGGTATTTTTGGATATCCTCTTCACTGCCAAATCTGATAATTTACTCTACAAAGCAGGTTGTATGGTCCTGACTGAATGGAAACAATGGCTGGGCATGTTTGAAATTGTGAGAGTGCTAGTATTTTTGTGTTGCTATCAGTGAATTTGATCAGCTATAGGTAGATCAGAATGGCATGGCACATAACATCTGTTTCAGAGCCTTGTGTTAAGAAACAAGAAGAATGTAGAGGATAGACAGAATGTAGGAATTGGGCCTACAAGGTTATGTACGCCAAGCCTCAGATCTGTTAGATTTTTAAGGGAGCCAAGGGCTTCAGGAACAATTCCTGATAATCCCCTCCCATAAAAACTGAGCTTAATGATGGTAGTGAAGATTCATCTTCTACAACAGTATTTACATTTTTACAGTATTTACATTTATTCCACATTTACATTTTTAAGACTCAATTGTGAAAGAAGCTTTCACATTGCATTCTGCCTCCATTCCCTGATAAGAATAGACTGGCCCCCTGTTAAAAATTGGCCTTATGCTGGCTGCTGCTTTATTGTGCAAAGACAGCACATGAACTCACTGCAGAACATCAAGTAATGATATGATAATGTTAAGCTAGGTCAGCGCGTCAACATAATCTGGGATGAGATGTGAGATCTAGTCTGGTTTTTTACTATGCTATTGGCCTCAAACCACAGATACAGAAGACACTGGATGGCCCTGCCACAAGATTGAGAGACACGGATAAGTATAGACTGGCCCTTAGGTGAAAATTGGCCCTTAGGTAAAAATTGTACAGAAAATTGTGCAAAAGCAGCACATGAACTCTCTGCAGTGCATCAAGTAATGGGCAGCGCATAAAATAACCGTTGAGCACATAAAGTGACTAGAAGATTGATTTTCAAAATCTGAATTCAGGACCTGGAACTATAGTTGAATCATGTCTTTATGAGTAGCAATGGAATGTTTTGAGCTGGATGGCATGGGGGCCTCAGTTCTTTAAGCATTTCAAGAAAAACATTGCTGGAATTTTACAGTAACGAATGGATGCGGCTTTCCTAAGTTAACCATTAACTTACTAGATATATATCCACACTGTACGTAGGGAAATTGACAAGGCTGGTATTATGAATATTAGCTCCTGAGTAATAATCAATGTTAAAGTTGAGCTCTCTCTTTTGTCTAAGTTGAATCTCTATCCAATCTATAGACGACTTCACATCTTCAAGAGTGATATTTTTAATGTCATCATGGATCAACTTGGCAGCGTAGGAAACATGGTTACACTTGATTTCCCTTGCAGTGGCTGGCAGGCATACAATATGAGCTGCATTGCCAAAATAGTTTTCAGGAAGAGGAGGGCTCCATCGATTTTTTACTCTCAAATTGTAAGGATAACAGAATGTTGTGGTGACATGATTTGGCAAGTCACGTGCTTCGGTCATGGCCTTCCATGCCATGCTAGAGATGGCTTCAAATGCAGTAACATGGCCATATGAGTAGGGGCTCAAATGCAGAGATGGCCATATGAGTAGAGATGGCTTCAAATGCAGTAACATGGCCATATGCAGTAACATGGCCATATGATTAATGCTCAAGGAAAACTCACAATAATTCTTTTTGTGTGCACTTCTTGCATATTGCAGTCTTGACTAGTTTGCATAATGAATGTAGTTTTATATGCTCTTTCAGCATTTTGACGAACCATTTGGCTATGGTATGACAATTGCAATGCCTTTCATTTCTGCACTTTTGAACACAGGATGAGTTAATTGGCATACAGCAAAGGAATGCTTAGGATTTTTATAGTGTGTTGAAAGTGTATCTAAAATGGGCCAGTGACTTTGAACAGTAAGGTGATTGAACAGTAAAAGGTGACTTTGAACAGTAACGTGAGCTTTTGATTTTATGACTAAATGTCTAGTGTGAATGCGTTTTTAACCAATTATGTTATGTTATTATATAACATAACTGAATAGGTGTGCATGCGTCTTAACGGATTCTGTTATATTAAAAAATTAACATAACAGTTTCAATCTGTATTCAGTTTTAACAGAATCCGTTAGATTAATATTCCAAGAGTGTGTAAGACGCATTATGTTAAACTTAATTTAAGATAATAAAAGTGGGGTTAAAATCTATTTTTTAAGATAACATAACCAATGGTCTGAAAGTGCCCTTAGCCCATAAATTTCTACCTTGGATTTTATGACGTGACCCAAAATCCCGAATTAACAATGATAATTTGTCATGTTTAGAAGTTACGAGCTTCTGTTGATAACGTTCAGCCAATCTAATTCACATCTGAAAGCTCTCTCTGCATATCCAAACAGCTCTAGCAGGATGGAAATTGGTCGGTTTCCTTACAATCAGTTGTGAGAGATCTGCAGATCATTACGAACAAGTCTAAGAATGAATTATGAGAGATCGCAGATCATTTCGAACAAGGTATCAGTCTTTGTTCTGCTATAAATCAAATTTGTTTTTGGATTCGATTGAAGTAACTGATCCAATTATGCTCAATCTTTCACGAAGATAAGCTCAAAGCTTCCAGATTCTCCATATAGCTGTAGAACCAACGGCGTATTACTTGACAACAGTTTTCTGTTGATAAAATCTGAGCTTTCATCCCAGGATCTAATAAGGCATAGAGGGTAATCATTTTTTCCATTAAGAAACACTCTGAATCTAGCATATCCGTCTTACTGTAGATGACCAGGTCTTTAACTTTGCAGGTTCAATGAAAATTCTACAAAGAGTAGCACTAAAGAACTTTTTTTGAGTGGTTCTGCAATCACTGCTATATTGGAAACAGGAAAGCAATTAAATTCCAGAGAAATTCTGGAAACTCGATGGCATATAAGGAAACTATGCAAGCAAGGCCAATTAAAAGAAGCAAAAGATACACTGAATTACATGGATAGGCATGGAATTCAAGCTGACTTTAATGCTTATGTCTCTATCTTGCAACTATGTACCACGAAAAGAGCTTTGGCAGATGGAAAATGGATTCATGCCCACGTTATCAAAACTGTAGTGAAGCCGAACACCTTCCTTAGCAACACATTAGTTAATATGTATGTGAAATTGGGCAGCCTGGGAGGTGCATGTGATTTATTTGACAGTATGCCATACAAAAACATGTTTACATGGACTGTAATGATATCAGGATATTGTAGACACGGATATCATGAAAATGCTATTCATTTATTCTACACCATGCAAGAAGAAAAGGTGAACTTTGATAACGTAACATTGATTTGTATTCTTAATGCATGTGCGAGCTTGCTATTACTGGAACTTGGGAAGCTTGTCCATTCTCACCTCTTCAGGGGTAGAAACTTTTCAGGTGTTGTGTCAGGCAATGCGCTGATTGACATGTATGCAAAATGTTGCAGCACAAAGGATGCCTACGAAGTGTTCCATTCAATGCCAATTAAAGATGTGGTTACATGGAATGCAATGTTAGCAGGATACGCACGGTATGCGGAAGGAATAGAAGATGCCCGCAAGCTATTCAGCAAAATGCCTGAAAGAAATGTCATCTCATGGAATGCCATGATTGCAGGCTGTATTCAGCATGGATATGCAGATGATGCTCTTGTAATTTTTAGGAAAATGGAGAGTGAAGGCATAGAAGCAGATGATGCAACACTTGCCAGTGTGCTTAATGCATGCACAATCAATGGAGTCCTTGAATTTGGAAAGGTGGTTCATGCCCGTATTATAAACAATAGATGGGAATCTGATCTCTTTCTGAGCAATACACTTATAGACATGTATGCTAAATGTGGAAACATAGCAGATGCGCATCGGGTATTTAGCAGAATGTTTGTGAAGGATGTTGTATCATGGACATCACTTATTGCAGGATATGCTCAACACGGCTATAGCCTAAAGGCCCTCGGGCTTTTTGATGAAATGCAACAGGAAGGTGTAAAGCCCAACAGCATTACTCTCGTCAACATTCTTAGTGCATGTGGCCACATTGCATACCTTAAGAAAGGTAGGCACATTCATGACTTGATTAAAAAATATGGATTGGAGTCTGATGTTTTTGTGGGAAGTGCACTTGTCGATATGTATGCCAAATGTGGAAGCATAAAAGATGCACACATGGTGTTTAATGCAATGAATAGAAGGAATGTAGTGTCATGGACTGCAATGATCGCGGGATTTGCTCAACATGGTGATGGTAAATCAGCTCTTCACTTTTTCAAACAAATGCAAGCAGCAGGTGTGAAGCCAGATGGGGTGACTTTTACTAGTATCCTTTCAGCATGTAGTCATGCAGGACTTGTGAGAGAAGGTAAGGTTTACTTCGATATCATGAAGAGGGTTTATCAAATCCTACCAACGGATGACCATTATGCTTGCATGGTTGACTTGCTTGGTCGAGCAGGTTGCCTTGCCGAAGCATTGTATCTCATTTCCAGAATACCTTTTCAACCTAGTGCTGCAGTATGGATGGCATTTCTTGGCGCTTGTAAGATCCATGGAAATTTGAGGTTGGCAGAACTTGCCACAGAGAACATTCTTGAATTGGATCCTGATAATGCTGGAGCATATGTACTGCTTTCAAACATTTATGCTGCAGCTGGAAGATGGGACGACAAAGCGGCAATACGAAAAATGATGGAAGATAGAGGCCTGAGAAAAAAACCTGGATGCAGCTGGATTGAAATCAATAACCACTTGCATACCTTTGTTGCTGATGATGTCTCACACCCACAAACAAAGGAAATATATTCTAAGCTGGATAATTTATTCGAACAGATGCAAGAAGCAGGCTATGTTCCAGACACACAATTTGTGATGCATAATGTGAGTGAGGAGCAAAAGATCGACCACCTGTCTCATCATAGTGAGAAGCTGGCTATAGCTTTTGGGCTCATCAGTACACCCAATGGAACGCCTATTCATGTCATCAAAAACCTCCGAGTCTGTGGTGATTGTCATACTGCTACCAAGTTTATATCAAAAATTGTTGGAAGAGAGATACTTTTAAGAGACTGCAATCGCTTTCACCATTTCAATAATGGTGTTTGCTCATGTGGAGACTATTGGTAAGATTTCCACATGTAATTTTGTCCATGCATCTCTTGCTTCATTTATTTGGTGCAAATATTCAAGCTCTTATTGCATGTGTTCACCAAGAGTTTTCTATTACAGTCAAGCGCCTTTTAACTCTCTGATATTTACCACAGACAAACTGTGCTTTCTAATCATGCATATAACATGATGCATTTGGAGTTGCCTAGTTGCAGCCATTTTAGATAGGCTGCAAATCCAAAATAGGATTATGACTTTTGGAGGATTCATCTTTGAGAAGAAGTTTGCAGTCATTATTACTTAATACAAACAGGTTCCGGCAAGATTCAGAGATAGGACTACATATATTTGTGTTTTTATCATTAGTCCTTTCTCCAACATGATGCTCACAATTTTATAGTCTGGTTGGTTTGGTTGTGGAAATGCAAAAGCCATTTGGATAAGCTGCCACGCCAAACTTGCCATTGTCTCTTGGATCTAAACTTTCACATGCAGGTCAGGGCTGCTCTAATGGTATCTGCTCGTATAAGATAATGCATTGTATATAAGGTAATCATAAGATTTTGGGTACAATTCAAATTGGTAAACTTTGCAACATTTTGTCTGTTCATTTTTGTGGTTCTTTTGTCTGAATGCTTTTGATGTGTACGATGCATGTATTTTATAAAGTGGTCATAAGATTTGGGCACTAGTCGGATTGGTAAAATTCTGCAATTTGTTTTGCTCATTTTTTGGGGCTCTTGTGTCTGAATGTTTTTAAAGTGTATGACGTATGCAGCTTCTTTGGTTAAGTATGGCGCAACTGCCTTTATTTCCATATCAAATATTGATTACACAACAAATGATCGGATAGCCAGAATAGGCTCAAGAAGAACTTGGATATTGATTTACGATATACATATGCAGCAGGTACACTCTAAAGGATTTTCCATTTGATAGAGCTTTGAGAGTTAACATCAAGGAGAGTCAAGCAGGCCTAGATATTGCAGGAAGTTCAAAGTCTTTAGTTTCATCAAGTGGCTGGAGCTTTGTACCAAATTTTATAGGTTTCTGTAACAAGGTATGCACTTCCATTTCTGTGATATCTCAGGTTGCATGTGCTGGAGGATTAGTGGGAGAGTCAGTTGTAGGGTCTCGTCCTAAACCAGCCTTTTGCTATGTACTTTCAAACTTTAACAGTGACTCATAAGATAATCCAGCATTGCTACTATAAATCTGTCTAGAAAGGCAACTGACTTTGGCTAAAATCTGAAATAAATGGTGTGGGTAAATCACTGGTTTTCTGGGTTTTATGCATGCACTGATCTAAAGTGCATGTCTTGATTTTCTAAGCATGTTTTATCTAGGTCTGAACCAGTGTTGCTATTTGTCTGAATTTGAGATAGAACTACTTTACATAGCATGCCTTGATATATTAGTTGGACTGTGAGGAACTTGCATAACGTTCTATTGTAGATTAATTCAGACTGTGTTTATTTACGTTTTGAAATGTTTGCCACATTTCAATTATTATATTTTTATTACAAACTTGCAGGAGAACATGGTGGACCAAGCTGTCAGTCATGACAACCTTGTGATAACCTTTAAACCCAATGTCTCTTCTGGTTTAAGACCTACTGCAATAACTCTAAGAACGATATCCTGAACAGTTTATGAAGTTCCATGAATAGCTGCAACATCAGAGAAAGGGTTTGACAAATGCACTGCTAAATACCTTATCTGTAACTATTCCACACAGGAGGGCACTAGAATTTATTAAGGGGCAGCATCTACTTTTCTTGTAGCCACTCGTTTGCACGCATCAGCAACATCTGTAGTATCTGAAATGGTCAATGCCTTGGAGAGCCTTAGTCTCGTCACTGTTCTTTCATCTCCTCCAGAACTGGCAATCGTATGATAAACTTGCACAGAAGAACAAGGTGGATGCGATAAGATGCAATATTTCCTTTTACATACACTTAAAGTGTTGTTTGTGTTCATCTCAAGGTATGTAAGGCATTTGTGTCCACAAAACTGTTGAAAATCATAATCGAACTTGATTTTGTATCAACAAGTTGTGCTTGAAGAAATCTTATATTCAAGGATTCTTTTAAATTTGTGACCTTATATCCAACTTTACACTGCCCTGTCAGATAAAAGTGATTGACTGTATGATACAAGAATGTCCGATTTGGTGAGATAGGAGTTTACATCACAATGTTTGTCTGTTATCTATTTGCCTCATCCCTAATGAAGCACTGAACATCCCTGTAGCTAACGAAGCATTGCTGTACACTTTGAACATTGCCATATCGCTTGGCCGAGACTTTATCTAAGTTAAAATGTTGTTCCCTCCATATATTGCTAATTTGGTTGGAACATTTGCTCTCCATTTGTTGGGAACAATTAAAGTTTCATTATGAACAAGTGTTTGATCACACAAAAGAATATACTGGTAAGCCGGTTGATTGAAAGCAAATGTTGGGCTAATTTTTTAGTATTGGGTTGAAAAAGCCATTCTGTGTAGCCATACGCTTTTTAGAAATATTCCTTAATTCAATTGAGCAACCATAAACCATTGAAGAAAAAATAAGAGCCCCCCAACCATTTCATAGTTCCATGAGAAACCGATTTAGAAATATTCTAATATGTGTGTAAACATTTACCTGTATTTGTGCGCTCTATTAAATATGGATGGCAAAGATTGTGCGCTTATTTAAAGTTTACATAGAAAAAATATATTTCATGGTAGATTCTACACACCAAGGGTCCAACCGCATGCAGACAAGTTCTACCCTAACAATCTCCGTTAACTCCCATGACCATGACCAAACAAGTGCCTTTGCACAGGCCGCATATGATTGGGAATTATTGGGTCTTAGCTAGGAGCATCATTTATAATGGTTATTAAGTCTTTACCTGCCTTTTGTAATACACAAGAGGCGCAAACAATGATCAACCATCTTTAGAGAACACCATAACTTAAGACATACCATAGACTCAAGTAATCCTAATCATATGCATTTCACTTACAGTGAGGATTCAATGATTAGGTTTCTGAACTAGAATTGAGGGTTTTAGAATAGCTCTACAAGCAATATGACTTGCTAACCTATCTGGAGTAGGACATCCCATATCATCTACCTGCTCATAGGCACCAAATACTTACTCCTTGGACACTGCCCTCGCCACCGAATAGAAAGGAGCTACAACCAAAGACAGGACCCGCCGAAACCTCAGATATGATAAACAAGCTCATTAGGAGGGAGAGGCGGGTGGGAAACTTGTGGAGCCAAAAAGGAGGAAAATGGAAAAGAGCTCACAAGAACGTCAATGACTGAAAATGAGACAAGAGAAAATAGGAGATGTGAGAAAGGACACCCCCATCCAAAAAATGTCGGTTCTACATAGCAATAGAATCGTGTCATTCCTAGGATGGGTCCTATGACACAACAAATTGGCCAAAAGAAGAGGAATCTACCTCAAAATGGTTTGGGGTAAACGAAGACCACTAGAAGATTAGGAACCAGATTGACGGGAGAAAAGTGCAAATTTTGCTGATGAGGTAAAATTAGGCAACTGGGATCGAAAGAATAAAAAAGGCTAAGCAAACCAGATTAATTAACCTGGTGCAACAGAGTAAAACGGCATGATGGTTGGATACCAACAGGGCAAAAACAACTATGGTGAGTCGAGAGGCGGACAAAGGAGGGAGACAAGACAAATAGAAGAATCAAGATGTTTCAAGGGATAAAAAGAAAGAATAACGAGGAAAGGCCAACAAAACGGGGAGGGGAAGGGCGGGGGGAGGACAAAGCACATCTTTTGTCGAAAACAAACAACTTTTTGTTTTCAAATGGAAACATCAAATATGATTACACAGCAAATGTTTTATAATGATTAATGGATGCATAGGTTACACAATATTGCTTTAAAATGACTACACAGTGGAACATGATGGTCCATTGATGGATATATAAGCTGGTCACTTGAAGGTGTTGACGAGGAAGAATCCCTGTCAATCATCTAAATGGGAAGGATCACATGCAGCCAACTGATAGGAACGGAGCCCTATTGACAGGAATTGCTTCCCCGGGCTCCTGCCCTCGGTTGAATGGGTTCCTGTTGACAGGAATCCATTTGATTTCAACAGGTGGCTTGTATTCTCCATCAAGGAGAAGGACGGCTCTCTGATTCATATCCTATCAAAGCTTCATGTGACCCTGCACAAAAAAAAAAAGGGTTCTGTCAAGAGGAAATAATCCCTGCCAACAGCTTCATGTGACCAGACCCTAAAGTTGAAAAAAGCCAATCTCAGTTAGCATTTCGGCCCAAATCTTTCCAACCGTTTTCATCTCGGTTGCCAGCCGGACCAATTGAGAGTATCATCCAGAAAGACAACAAGAATTCATGTGGTCTTTCAACCTCTTCCTCGTAAGAAATTTCATCCTTCGCCACTAGATTAGGGTGGAGCATCGGGTAAGTGCTATCAGGTTCAGTAGGTGGCTACGGCTGCGAGAATGCCTGGGCCCTTTCTATTGCACCATGTCAAGAAAATAGTGACCGGATTCTACAAGTTTTTTGAAGCCACTTTTGATTTTGATCAAGAATGGAAAATGCATATTTAAGATCCACGGCCAGTTTACTTAACGTACAAATTAGAGTAGACTTTGCATTATAATCTCCCTTCCTTGGGTTCTTGCTGCCCCTCTCCTTTTCTTTGTCTATAACTGCTATTGGTATGGAATTATCATGAAAGCATATGACCCATACTCCATTTCCACCAAGATTGACTACATATGCTAGAACTAGTATGTGGCGATAGACTGATCCAGATTCTCCAAGCTTTTAAGATTGATGTACATTTGATATGGTTCCTTGCCCAAAAGGAACAATAACCAAGAGCACACAATTCCATGATCACCTACATCACACCTTCAAAAACAAGATCATTGACATCTCACAATTCTAAAATCACCCCTTTGAAGACCCGTTTCAAAACATAAACAAATGCACCTCCTAAATCATATGCTAAACTGAAGCTTTGATAGATTTTAGAATCAAGAAAAAAGATACAAAGATAAAAAATGAGAAGAGCAACAAATGTCATGACTTCGACTCTTTCATGTAATATGCCAAAGTAATAAATGTATGCAACAAATACAATATCAGTGATTAGACTATTAGACTTTATGATGAGCCAAAATTGCATAAAGAACAAGTTTTAAAATACAGATAACCGAGGGGGTGGAAGAGGCAATTAAAATGGCAACCCATATTTTCTACTACCTAAAGTATAACTTGGTCTAAAACTAAAAACAATGATTTAGTGCCATTTTTGCTCGATCCTAGCTCAAATCACTTGCTTTTTATATCAGTTTCATTTTTTAGAGGCAAGAAGACGATCTAAATGCTTTTTTAGAATTAACTAAACTTCTTATGTAACCCTAAGAATGATCCAATTGAAGATTTGCTCGTCAGAGTACAGTTGTCCAATGAATTTCTACAGGTTGTTTTACACCAAATAGTGATTAAGCACATGATTTTTACATTTACCACATCCGAGGGTAGAAATATAGATATCTGCTTAAAATGGTGGGAGCTAGGTTCTCTCAAAATTTTGGGAAGCTTGATAGCAATCATGGATTATGGTCAATTACCAAAAAAGGATCATGGTCTTCATATGGCGAACTTTTTTGTAATCAGGCTAGTCATAGGTTTTTACATTTACGCTTTTAAATCATAGAAGGCTGGCTCTATTCATCTGACGAATTTCGACTGCCTCAACATCAATTACTCAAACCATTAGAAAGTAAGTTTTTTCTCATATTTTTTTACATTGAGGTGCCTGTATACTAAGCTAGTTTCTAAGATATTAGGTGCATACATGGAGGACACAATTTATATCAATTCTAATCTCTAGATTTCTTTTTTCAAATTGAAGGTCTATCCTCTAGATTTCATTCTCTAGATTTCTAAATTCCATGTTGGCTAGAGGTTTGAGCATTTACTAGCTCATATGTTGGTGCTAGAATTTATGAAAATCCATAGCAAACACTTTAGTCCATTGTCAAAGATCCTAAGATTGTGTAACAATAGCATCCCAACGTGTGTACACCTTAAAAGCGATAGCTGTTTCGTCAAAGCTCATAAATGGATGCAAATTCAAAGGGTACCCTCACATTGAAAATTCCATGTTAAGAGATGGCATCGACTATTAGATCAAGAAATTAACTATGTAAGAGATCCCAGAGGAATGAGTCGAAAGATTTTAGGTCCAGATGTGGAATCCAAAAATAATAATTCCAATGTAAGCTTGAAGAGTCCAACTACAGTCTCACACAAAAAAAAAAAAAGGGGGGGGGGAGGTTAATTCTCGACAATGTTTGCTTCCATGCCTAGTGCTGGTTTTAAAAACTTAGCACAAACAAAAACACTTCTAACAAGCTAAATACATGCTTTCTAAGCAGAACAATGCATTTAATTTAATAAGGCAAAAGTTTAACTCCTATCGCCTTTTCTCTAGCGCCTTATCTCTCTAGGGTGTTTCTCTCTCTAGGTTTTTGGACCCCCAGTGCTTGGAGCACTTAATGTTTGAAACATGGACGCAATTGCTGCACATTTTGAATGCACAACAAGAATATTAATGGAACATTCAATCAAAAAAAAATTTAATTTCTTTAAGTAGCTTGATATGCTATGTTTTGACCTAAAATTCAAATCTAGGCTCAAATTTAACAGATTGCACCTGCATTCCCACTGCGAAATGCCAAAATCGAGTCTGCCATCACACTTCTTACTATAATTTTTTATCCACTACTACTCTGTTTTAGTTCGACAAGATCTTGCCCAATTCAATTTGGACGTTAAAAATATCTATCCATCCATCCATCCATCTATCCATCCATCCATCCATCCATCCATCCATCTATCTATCTTATTTGGTGTCGCATAGCAAAGAAGAAGGATTTAGTACACTTGGTACTAAGCATTTCTACCACAGACCAAGCGCCCGTTCCAAAATCCAGCTTCAAGGCCAGAGACATTTCAAGACCAGTGTTTAGACATAGGAAAGGGCAAAAATGGAGAGATTAGAAGTTGCTTTGCACTTGTTAGTTCCTACTCTAATGATATTATGCTCATACACATCCTAGATTCATATGATCTCTCTTCGTGGACGATAGAAACCTATTCAATTCAATTCTTCAGAATGAAGACTTATGTTATTTGTTTGCATGGCAAACAATGCCAAATGAATTTATAATTCAAAATCACAAAAGCATATTGTTCATAATAGATTGTTAGGACTAGTTTCTTAGCAATCATTGATGAAATGAAGTCGCATTTTCGTTGCGTAGAATACACAATGAGAAATTACGGAAGTGTTTTTTGTGTTTGTAAACTCCACCACTATAAATCTTTCACAATTCATTTCATATTGGGGAAAGGTATCCTCGCCATGGTTTGAACTATAAGGGTACCTTCAGACCATGGGGTTAAATATGCTATGTTAAAAAAATTTAATTTAACAATCAACACACATGCTTTTTAAGAAAATTGTTAAAAAGGAGGGGGTTAATTTATAACAATTTGTTTGGGCTAAATTAAGGGTTTAACCGTGTTTCACATTGCATATAGTTATGTTAAACATTAACAATTCGTTAACAATCTTACAATTTGTCGACGACATGTTAATCGATGCCCCTGCCGGTGCTTTAGTGCTGTTGCGGCGGCATCAAGCTCCATCCTCCTCCATCGACAGAGCTTTCTTCCATCGCCGCTCCATCGACAGAGCCAATCGATACCAGGCAATCATGTATTTTTTCCCATCGACTTTTGTTGATTCGTGGGCTGTGTGTGTCTACAGAATCTTGGGATGTCTACAGAATCTTTGTTTCTACAGAATCTTGGGTTGTCTACAGAATTTGTGTTCCTACAAATTCTTTGTTTCCTTATTTCTCTATCTTTTATAGTGTTATTTGTGTAGAGATTGTTTCTGTTCTGCAAAGGCCCTGCACAAACTTCCTTTTAGACTGCTTAACCAGTACTTGCTTCAAATACATCTATTTCGGAATTCATCATCTATTTGCTTTCTATATATGCATATTTGACATGGTTGCTGAAGGCAAGGCTTAAGAGAAGCATGCAGATTTTCCCTAACTGTTACAAGCTGTCTCTCACAGAAATTCATGATATTATCAATCTTGTTAATTTGGGATTTTCAGGTTTGGCCAAAAGCTTTTTTGGAATTTTTTTTAACATGATTTCCTAAGATTTCAGGGTTTTTAGGTGCCGGAAAAAATTCCGATTATCCAAAAATTGCAGGAAATTAATTTGTTATGATTTTTGGGGCTTTGGGATTTCGTGGCTTGGGGTATCCATCCCCAAGATTTCTTTTCTTGCTTATCGGCATGGTTGCCACGGTTGTTTTGCATATGGAGTTGCAAATCGAAATTTTATTCTTTTTTTCAAAACATTCCGGCCCAGTAATGGCATCGAGATGCATTGTGCAGAGACAGCTAATCCAAAATCCGTGATGGTATGCAGATGCAAGGTTTGAGCCTTTGAGATTCTACATGATCGGGATTGAATAGAGTGTTTTTTGGGGTTTTGTTTGAAGCGATGCAACTCTGTATCTTTATTTGTCTGCAGGTGCTGTATGGTAGAAGTTATGGATTCAGTGCCTCTCAAACCTCGAAAGTCTTGCAGCGAAATGAGGTATTCATCTACTTGAATCATGTAACTGATCTCTTAGGGATCTTATTTGGAATATTTATGTCAGTGCATTTTATTTTCTGTAAGGACAAGGCATATCAGATGTGAAAACTGATGAATCTATTATTTCTGATGTTCTAGCTTTTCTTCATTCACCATCTGGCATTCACCATCTGGCATGCTATTTCTAAGTATTGCAGAGGTTTGGAGGTTCGATTTTGTTTTTGATTATATGCATCGGGATTTGCTGCATCAAGAAACCCTAAGGTGAGCATTTGTTCCTTATCTTCACATGCATATTGTTATATTTGTGAACCTCAGCTTAGGAAAATCTGTACTTGCTTTGTTTGTACAGCCTAGAAGTGCAATCCCATTAAGCTTTTGAATCTACTGCAGAACATGAGGGAACTTGATTTTTTTCCCCTAAGGCTTGCATATGGCCATCATAGTTTCAAATCGTGCTAGCACCAAATCATACACAATCTTCGTTTGTGCAATTTATGGAGGCAAACTAGCATATACAATACATTTCCTTTCGCGAGCTAACTAATATAATCTGCTTTTTGTCTATTCAAGCTTCTTTTGTGCAAGTTTGTAGAGGCAAATTTGTGCAATGCATTTCCTTTGATGAGTTGCTATTGCGTTATTATTATTCATCTAAGTCCAGAAAATCTATTACACAATGGTACTAAGTATTTAAACAGGCATAAAAGGCTTGAAATGTGAGGCCAAAATTCAGAGATGTCTGGCTTTTAGGGGCAATCATACCTTTGTACAGAGCACTACATTTTGATAATTAGTACCTCTCAAATTGTAAGTCCTTGATGCTTCTGCTTTGTATTTTCTATTTGGAGTCTCGCCCATGACTTAAGAAGACCCATGACATTTTGGTCCTTCAAGTTGTAGGCTTGATACATCTACGTGGTCTGCTTGAAGAAACGTTTGCATCAGTAGCTAATTGTTTGCTGCTTGATTCATCCTTCATCAGGTGTGCTGCAAGCTGATATCTTCAGAGCATATGGGTTAGCAGGAAGCGTACAAGTTCTGCCTGCTCCAAACCATGAGGTGGGTATTTTCTGTTCCTTATCTTCTATAAGTTAGCCAGAAAGTGACATGTAGCTAAAGCTCGACAAGACTATCTTCCTTAAAGTAGATCTTTCGAGCTTCATATCTTTACCCCATATGCTTTGTGATGCATTTCTACACAATTGACATGATAGATGCACGTCCTTGCTAAGGTAGAAAATCCATGTCTCTTTTATGCACGACTGTCTATCTATTTATAGCAGTTTAAACTAGAGTAAACAAGCGACCATTTGATGCATTGTTAGTCTATTTAACATTGCTATATCTTGCCTAACGTGAGGATACCGCACTATCTGCTCTTGCATATATGTCAAGTGATTAAATCTAGGCATGTGCAAATAAATTGCAGCTAGATATCTGCAATTCCTTGCGTGCTTCTTTGGCAACAACCTTAAAGAAAACAAGTTCAAGAGAAGGTAAAGCATTTTCAAGCTGTGGTACATATTTAAATCATGCCATTAACAGGTTCAAGTTGTACATGTGTGACTTCTTTGGTTAAGCCCTAGGATATGATAAAAGTTGATGCCTATCTTTTACTTACTTCCTGCACTAAATTTATGCTTTTTTTCAAAAGATGACATATTGTCATCTTCACCAACCCCCTTGAACCCCCAAATTCCTCCAAATCTTTGTATCACCAACGTATTTATCCATGTTCTTAAAAACTGGTCTTATTGAGTATGACTCCTTTTGTCTGAATTTCATGACATTCACATGGCTCTCTTATCATAAATTGTGGCAGTGTTTGGCTGAGAGCTCACATAATTTGGCAAATGGGTGTGATTGTATTGTCTTTCCGTCTTATCAATGTTTCCCTATATCCTTTTGCATGAAGGTGCACAGTTATGTTTCTTAGAGTATTATTACTTGAGATAACTTACAGCTTTAACGGTTGCTAAGAAGACACTCCCATTCGCAGGGGTTAATATACCCAATTTGATCTATGCATTTCAGAAATGCAATTTGACTACAGATTTATCATATTTGGATAACTGCCTTATGGTCAATCCTTTCAGTTCTACTTCTGCTACTAATTTATGTACTGCTATCTCTATAGTGATTTCTACTGTAGCTTCACATGTCTATTATCAGTTGTGCATCTGTATTCTCTATGTTGCGTACAGATGATGGGCGCATGCTTAGACTGTTAGACATTATTGGAGCATCTTATACTGGCTGATACCAGGTAATGAAGTAGCATAAATCTTCATGGTTTTTGCCGCAAATTATCATATGCACTGCTAATTCTTGGTATTCAATCAACACACAGTCACACTTTGTGTTCACACTTTGGGAACAGCCCAAAATTGAAGGTGCAGGTTCATGGCAGCATAGTTAACAAAGGAATTTCATTGCATGCACATGGAAGGCAGAGTCACCAGCAATATCCCAAGGTTACAGATGGTTGATAGTCTTCCAAACCTGTAGATTACGACATTCAAGCATGAAGCATGCCACTTGAGCAAGACCTTTCCTTGCACAGTGCTAAGCAACTGCCGCACTCGGACCCCTGTTATACTTCAACATCTCGGTAAGGCGCAATACTTCATAGCCAGTATTGAATTTATTGCTGCAAAAATGAAATCATCCAAATGCTTCCACTTTTGGTTATTCTTTTTTATTTTCATCTTTGATTATCAATTAAGTACATCTTCTTAATTCCCATCTGCCATCAAAGCCAACTTGGATAGACATTAGAGTGTGCAAGGCGGAGAAATGTCCGGGACACATTTTCATGATTTTGATTGATAATATAGGCATTCACTTTTCCAATCAACTCTCGGGCCTTCCAAAGGTTCGTGACACAAGATAATGTCATGATTGGACGGGTTCAACAATGAGCAGAATACAGACTGAGAATGGCAAGGAGCATTCAGATATGAATGCTGTGGCTTTTTTGAAAACATAACAGTAGACCTTTGTTCTCTGAATGTAAAATTTTCGCTTTCTAATGCAAGTTTATCTTATCCTATTGTGTTTTGTTATAAGGTCAGAATATGCATGCTAATACTCTTTGATACTAAAGTTTCTTGCAAAGTGGATACGGCCATGGCAAGCTTCCTCCTTCATATCGACATTAACAGATAGGAAATAAGATTGTATCCTAGCTTCAATCCACAGTTCGCTTAGATAGACTCATGCTTGGAGATGATGTGCTTTGTCAAAATATGAGTTCTTTTTCTCTTAAATATTTAGAATCTAATTGGCCTATGTTCTTGATTGTATGCATTGTTGGTCCGAGCAAACATGTATCGAGCTCTGCGTTATCAAATCTGAAGCCGAACAAGGCATTCATGTTATCTTCAAAGATCAAATAGTTTGATGGAAGTATGAGGATAAATCTTGCATCATACACAGTTCAAACCACATTTTTCCACGTTGCAGATTGAGCTATAGCATAGGTGCCTTGCAACTTGGAGTCTCTTTCTGTCTCGGATTTCAAAGCACATCTGAGACAGCCATGGGTGTTTCGGAAGATCAGTCTGGCCAGGTAAATGAGCTATTTGGCCAAGTGAGGAGAATTCCGTCCTTAAATCATGATGCAGCATTGTTGTTAGGTTCTTTATTTAGCTTCTAAATGGATCGATTAGGAGTTAGGATTTTAAGATGGTATTTTGATTTATTTAAGGCATCACTTACAGAAGAATCCTTCTTTTCAATGTGGAGCCAATGGGCAGATAAATGTCTCTGCTTTTATAACAACATTTCTTCTCTCAGGCTCTGTTAGCGCAATGTATTGAGGTGATCTTTAATTTTGACGTTTGCCTCTTCCAATCTTCAGAGGAGTCGGCTCAACTAAAAGAGTGAACGCATTCGTTTTGAAGGTAAATCCTTAGATTACAAATAGAAGTATGAAAATAAGCCTCCTCCAGCTCTGGAATTTCACCCACGTGTTTATGCTGGCTCTAACAACAACTTGCTAGGAACAAATCGAATGCAATTATAATATATATGAACCTGTTAAGAATCTGAAAAACAAGATACTGAGATAGGCTCATCTGAGGCGAGAATGTCTAGGTTCAACTAAACCATAAAACAATCTTCTGAGCTTATGAATCCTATCTTCAAAAAGGATAGTGAACGATTTTCTTAGTCCTAAAGTAAAATATTTAATGAACAGATGGAAGATGCTATTTAATTTATGATCCGTTAATTTATTCTATTTAGATAGCCCATTGTCCATTGTTGTCTGCGATTTTGATGCAAGAATAAATTCAAGCTTGCGTGAATCTGATTGTTTCTATTACATCTCTCGCAAAGTTTGACATGTTGGAAAAAGTATTTTTTCTTTGTTTCATCTTCGAGGCAAGTTTGGTGTAATTATTGTTGCTGTCGTTGCACTTATGGCATATGTAAGACAAAGAAACTATGCTATATATTCTAGGTGCAAAACCATGTGGAAAACAACAAAATGTATCACGAAGAGAGCCATTCTAAAAAAAGCCAAAGTTTCATATAGTAGAAGAAAATGGTGTATGCCATAATGGTACTAAATGTGCTTAAAATGGTGTATGCCTATGTGTTTTATGGGCTACTGCAAGTAAAGAGGCTAGCGTCTCATCCTACTCATCGCCCTTTACATATAATAACAATGTCACACTGTGAACCCATGATGTATTAAGGTCATGGGAGCCTTTAACTTATGATTTTTGGCATTGCCTTATACATTTTCACCTCCATGTCAATTTTAACTTCATGACTTCTGGCATTGCCTTATGGATTTTTACATTTCCTGTGAATGTTCTTAATGGAAATTGGCATCATTATAGTGACAATCAACGACATTTTCATAACGAAACCTTCGCTCTAAAATAAAAGCGCCTCTTAGTTAGGCTTGCTAGAGTCTAATATTGCCTCTTTCCACAAAGAAAGTATTTTATGTACCTAAGAAACAATGGTTGACTATAGAATTGTAGTTAGGCTCGGCAACGCCAATCTAGAATTATATTGCTAAGATATGTATCTACTGGAGTAGTTAAGGTTCATAATTCAAAGTCAACTTTGTAATACATCATATCATCATAGAAATCTCAGCTGCATCATTGAAACTCAGAACATTGCTTATCAGATGTGCAATGTCATCAAATACTTAGGAACAAGGTAAGATCACAATATTGTGATGCAATCTTTGAAAACATGCATTGAAGAAAGAAAGATGGCGGGAAACGCACTCTAGAGCATATCTTCTCATCCATGTAGAGATCTGACTGCCAGCTAAAATGCTTACTACTGCTTTGTTCGTTTGTAATATAAATTTAGAATGATAGATGAGATGAAGCATTATTTTCATTTGTATACCTAACTCCACATCTAACATTCTCCCTAATTTGTTGGATCCAGGCTTATTAAAAGCAAGGAGCAAAATTTTAAGAGCAGTAAGATGGATCAAATAAAGTCATAGTATAATCTACGTGATCGGACAGAGTTGGTGATTTGTTATAGAGCAACTATCTTGAAAGGTTCGTCTTCTATAATGGTGAACGATGGTTTCAGGCCTATTTACAAATGCATTCTAACAATGTAACAGCTCTGTCTCTCTTTGTTCATTCCAAAAACGAATCTCATGTCGTATTTCGCTTCCTTTTCTTTAATTCTTGCAAGTATGCATTTATTGCTTGGCTCATTTAACCCAGAAGTAACTTCAAAAATGCGTAGCTAACTAAAGATTTGTATTTCGCTCTTCTTGGGAATGAGAGGTGCATTCACAAAATTCTCTAATCATTATGCTTCTATGGCCTAATCAAATCCATTGGATTAACTCACTTCCTTCTCAACCCCATTATCTTATGTTCCCCAACCATTGGTTTCCCACATAAATAGGCATAAGTTAAAAACAACACATTTAATTCTTATGTTAGAGCAACTCAACACAACTACATCTACAACTTTCAAGCATAATTGACATACACAATTTCAAGTATAACTATTGTTGCCTTCACATTGCAATGCAAATTCTTATAGGTTGCCAAAGCCTACCAATGCCTGATGTATCATATAATAAAAAACAACGCACTAGAAGATGCTCCCAGTCACTTGAGATTTTTGTACAATGGTTGGTTAAATTTGTTAGTGAATCTTAAAGGCTTGCTCTATATAACCCTTGCCCCTCCAAGCCACATTCTTCACTCCAACCAAAACAACCACCTTTTTAAATTGTTAATAAAGCCCGGCAACGCCGGGCACCATAACTAGTCAAGTTTAATGTTAGTTTGGACAGAATAGATCACAGGCTCAGGAAGTTACTGAATTTGCACACGCAGAGAATTTACTGTTCCAACTGTTTTATTGTTTGCTTCAAAACTTCCTTTTGGACTGCTTGATCGGTATTTGAAGTTAACGTGGGAATTAAGTGGTGACTTTTACGCCTTGTGAAAAACATTTGCCTTAATTTTGAAGCCACATGGCATAGAATTCAATCCATATGGCAATGGATAAATTTGCATATTTGACCATAGGACCTTAATGGGTAATGGCATAGATAAGAGGCAAGTTCTTACCTTCTAGCAGTGATAGATGATACTAGGGAATTAAACTCGGAGGCATAAGACTCATAGTTAGTTTTTGAGCATGACCATAATTATTACTCACAATTGTTTGTGAGACAGAGATGTGCAACACCACTAACCAGTTGTTGGCCAAGTAGTCTGAACTATTGCTCCATACTCAATTTATGACAGGATAGCAATTTTTTGCTAAGTTAGCGCATTCTTACCAAGGGGCTGGATTGACAAACCAAGACTTATGTAGCAAAGCTGGGTAGCATGTGGGGCAAACTAAGTGTATAATAAGATTCTAGGGTTTCTTTTCAAGGGCTTAATGGTCAGAATGGTGTTGTTGACTTTAAACTACCCTTTGGATTGCTTAACCAGTGTTGGAAATTAACTGGTAGCATCAAACCTTGTGGAGGACATTTGCCTTAATAGGGCCACATGGCAAAGCACTCACTCCCTATGGCAATGGGTAAAATATTTTTCCATTATGCTATTTGGACCAAACTAACGGTCGCCTGTTGCTTTTAAGACTGTGACTTCGCCTATGGCTATATAATAAGGCACCCAATCCCTATAATAGTTGGTAAAGCAGTTTCCCCTGTTGTGTTAATGATGGCTCAAGACAATGGACTTCAAAAGAATAAAGGTGGGCTGTTGTGACCAATAGACTGCAAATGAATTATGACAGTGGTCATGCGGTAGTAGAAATTGACATCAAATTACCCTTTTGGGCGTTTAAACTGTATTTGTGGTTCTAAGCTGAGATGGTTAAATCCCTCGGGGAGGCCTTTGCCTAAAAACCCAAGGCCATATAACAAGACATCCACCTTAGAATAATATGTAAACCCTCTGCCGTTAGTCTTGCTTGGAGCAAGCAGACATTGCTCCCTAAGCCCTAATAGGATCATGAAGCTTTTCACAGTAGGCTGCTGACATATCCTCTTTGTATTTTCTATTTATTAGTTGTTCTTTTCTCTTTAACAATATATTTATTTTGTAACTTTTGGACTGCAGCAAACTTTCTATGGGCAGCAAAACTATCATTGGTTGTTTGCTTTGATTGACTCATAACTTGCTATGGTCTATTTGATCGCCTGCCTTTTTGTAATGCAGAGAATATGCTGATAAGCAACCGAATACAAATGGCAGCATAGGCCAGGAAGAGGAACATGGAGTTCAAAATGAACATGCCGTTGATTTGGAGTCATTAGTGGCATTAAAAGAGAGGTTCCGTGTACAATGTTTGAAGAAGTTAGGAGAGTATATAGAAGTACTTAGTCATGTACTTCAAGAGAAGGGTGTGGATGTTTGTCTTGCTCTAATGAAATGACATTATGAGAGCAGATCATTGAAGGATATGATGATGCTAGATGATGTCTTAAAGCTAGTGTGTGCTCTTGTTGCCCATAGAAAGTCTGCTGCAGTTCTTGTGGGCAATATATGTTGTCCCTTTGGACTCTTGTACATATTGTTAGTAAATTCTTGGAGCCAAACTACCATTCAGAGATTGTATTATGAAATGACCATTAACAGATTGAATTTTTGTTTTCAATGTGCACTGCTTATTAACAGATTTTGTTATGTTAAAAACTAACATAACAATTAGTGCGAAAATGTTTTTAACAAATTCTGTTATGTTAGTGGATAACATAACAAATCCCATGTGTGAAACTCTTTCTAACAAAATTTGTAATGTTAGTAATTGACATAACAGGTGGTGTGAAAGCTTGACAAAAATAGCCTTAATTTATTATAACGAACAATTGGTTAACTTAAAATCCAGTTTAATTTTACCCCATGGTCTGAAGGTACCCTAGATTTGGGTATTGTATGGCGAGCGTCGTAAATATTGGACGCGGCTATGTTTAAACCACAGGTATATTCGTGGTATATTCGAGTTTTTGACATGTTATAGCCGCATCTTGACATGTTTAATTCACATCACAAAAACATACACGGCATTTTTGTGGACAGCGGTGCGATCTAAACACGACCACGTCCGATAGTATATATGGCGTTGGATTGTATGGTATAAAAATCCGTATATTGTTGAGAAAATGAGGAGCTTTTTGGTCCCAAAATTTTCTTTAACATGGCCGATCACATTCCGACGTGGTTTTGTTTTCAAGAAAAGTTCCTCGGTTCTTGTTCCATCGCAGATGGGCTTGTTTCCGGTTCTATCGCAGATGGGCTAAGATGATTTCAAAGACTGGATTTTCGAGCATTGAAATCCTGAAATTCAGAGCATTAGATTGGCTATGGCTCTCCCAATGCTAATCTACTATCCCGTCACTCGTAATTTGGTGGATGGAAAGAACAGTTCTAACAGGCTAGCTATAGTGCAAGAGTCATTGGGACGGGACACGGAAGTTTGGGGCAAAGATCAATTAGAGAAAGCAATAGAGCAGTTGGAAACAGAGGGAAATAATTTGAGTCTGTATGTGGCTCTGCTTCGCCAATGCCGTAACAACAAGGCTCTAAATCAAGGTAGGCGTGTCCATAAGCATTTTCTGAGAAGTAAACATTGTAGGAATGTGTTTTTAAGCAATCTTATCATAGAGCTGTATGGCAAGTGTGGGGCCTTGGAGGATGCAAGACATGCTTTTGATAGATTACCAGAAAGAAACATATTTTCGTGGACTATTATCATCGCAGTGCATATCCAGCACGAGCAGGTTAGGGAAGCCCTCCAGCTCTTTAGATGCATGCAGATTGAGGGCATTAAACCAAATAGTTTTACATATACAACGATTTTGGGTGCCTGTTTATGCCCAGAATATTTAATGGAGGGAAGGGTGATTCATGCATCTGTTTCTGAATCTGGTTTGTTGAATGATTTGGCTGTATGTAATGCAATTGTCAATATGTATGCAAAATGCAGGTCTTTGAAAGATGCTGTCACAACCTTTGAGAACATGCCTCAGAAGAATGTTGTTTCCTGGACATCCATGATTTTAGCATATTGTCAAGAAGGGAACGAACGAGGTGCACTTCAGTTATTTCGACAAATGCAGTTGGAACCAGATAAGTACACCTTTAGCATAATTCTTAGTGCGTGTTCTTGTTTAGCTGAGATTAAGGCAATTCATGCGCACATTATTGCAAGTGGATTGGAAGCTGATGCAATAGTTGGAACTGTCCTGATCAATGCTTATGGGAAGTTTGAACGCTTGGAAGATGCAAAGAGAGTTTTCTCCAAGATACAAAGACGTGACATGATTTCTTGGGGGGCAATGTTAGGTATATATGCTCAGCATGGACGTGATGATAATGCACTCCAACTCTTCCGCCAAATTCAAATGGAAGGGAAGAAACCAGATATAGTTGTGTTGACTGGCATGCTGGAAGCTTGTGCTGGCTCAGGAGGCCTTGCAAAAGGTAAATTACTCCATGCTCGTATTTGTAGAAGCCATTTGGCATCGGATGCTCTGGTTGGGACAGCCCTCATCAATATGTATGGAAAAGGTGGGAGTTTTTCAGATATAGGAACCGTGTATAGTAGAATAGTGGAGCCAGATGTTGTTTGTTGGACTACAGTGATTACCTTATATGAAAAATACAATTATGCTAATGAGGCCATCCACCTATTTAAGCAAATGGAGCTTGAAGGTCTAAGACCAGACAAGGCTACCTTTCTAAGTGCCCTTGAAGCTTGTGCCAATCTAGGATGCCTAAGTGAAGGCAAGCTAGTCCATGCAAATGCTATCAAAGATGGTGTGGAGCATGATGATATAGTCCAGACATCTGTAATTAAGATGTATAGCAACAGCGGAAGTTTAGGGTACTTGTCTTTTGTTTTTGATAGAGTGCATCAACCAAGTGTTTTATCCTGGACTTCTTTGATATCTGCATATGCTGAGCATGGGCATTGTATGGATGCTATCCATTTATTCCAACACATGCACTATGAAGGCATGAATCCAAATGAGTTCACATTTGTAGCTATCATTTGTGCATGTAGTGATGCAGGGCTTCTGGATGCTGGGTGCTATTATTTTCTTTCTATATCTGCATGTTATGGACTCACACCAATGCTGGATCACTATCATTGTTTTACTGACCTTCTTGGGAGGTCGGGTCTTGAAGATCTGGCTGAGGATTTGAGTACAATAGGCCCCATGGATGTTGAGCTCTTTTGACATTACTAATGGTAACCAGTGATTGCACCACTTGCTGCCCGCGTGCTGCAACATAGGCTATTCATCACAAAATTTGTGTTCGTTTTGGTCAGTCATGCTTCCAACCTAATGATCGAACGCAAGTAGGTGGTGCATCAAAATCAGCAAATCCAGATCCAGAAAATGCAGCTGTCTTGCATTGTTATCAATTGTGAAAACTAGTGGGAGCATGCCGGGGCTTACAAAAAGCACCTACATCACAATAGAAAGTCCAAGTCTTACTAAAATTGTGAAACACAGATGAGCCCACAAAGGATGCCTTTTCTCTCCTCAATAAAACATGTTGGTCTGGAAAAAAACAATGAGCTATAAGGATATAGCATTATAGCAGCAAGCAAGCCTTGTAAAGGTGAAGAAGATCAAGACATGCAACATGCCAATGATAATGAAAAATTTAACAACGAAGTTAATCATCTAGTGCGCTTAGGCTTATGATCAGTGAGAGAGTGCTTGATAATGAGCCAGGAAAATGAAAAAGGTTTTCCTTTATTATTTTCTATGCTATATAAGATTAGGACTTTTTAGGTGTATTTAAGGTTTTCCTTTATTTTCTATGTTATACAAGATTAGGACTTTTTAGGTGTATCTAGCCATGGGCAATTCTCTGGGGCTAATCTTAGTGCCAAATCTTTCTTAACAATGTCGAATCATGAGGGAGAATAGACCAAATATTAGGAAAATTTAAATGAGTATGACTGCTCTTAATCAATGTCCTATCACTGAACAATTGGCAAAAAATCATTATACTTGCAACCCTTTCTTCCCCATTGATAGACTTTAAAACCATTCTCAAGTCATGTATTGAGGATGTCCATCTTGTTCTAGGAGATAAATTTCAAGGGTTATACCAAAAAGTGTTGGATGTTACATATTACATTCCTCTAGATAATTGTAAAATGCTATTGTAAGCATCTGAGCTTGAAGTTGGAGTCATTGGAGCTAACTAATGACAATTTATAATGCTCAAGGTTTCTTACGCCACCCTAATTTACCTAGTCTCTACAATAGTCATCAGACTTCATGTAATGTTGACGATTACTTGAAGAAACAGATTTCCCCGTGAATCAGCTAAGATTTAGGTTTATTCATGATAAACTAGAGAAACAAGAAATATACTTTACCAACTTTAATATGACTCTATTTGCATTTTTTGATTGGAACCTTTGATGTGCAGAATATTCCATAAAAATTAATAGAATTCTGAGAAGAAAACAGCATTCCAGTGCCAATCATGCAAAACAAACAAATGGAGAAGGCGCAAAACAACTAAAGCCAATAGCAGAATCAGGCCAGACATAGGTGAGAATTAAGGAATGAGACTGAAATGCGGCACAGGTGCACGTGGTAGTATTTGCTATGTCAATTCTCTCATATTATAAACAAAAACAAGTAAGGGATTGGTCTGTCGCTAAATAAGCTGCACAAAGAGCAGAAAACCAGAAAAGTTGTTGCACTTTGTTCCAGAGCTGCCTCAACCGGAAGATCCTCACATGAGGATGCCAAATTGTAGCCCTGCAAATATACAATAAAAAAAAAAACAAGCAACGAATCCCCCGGCGTCAGTGCTCCTGCTGAATCAACCCCGCTCTAATGGGCATGAAGTTAGTGAAAAAGGCATTCTATTTAGTGAAAAAATACCAAAATACCATTAAAGTTTGCCAAAACAACCAAAATACTACTGGGTTACCAAAATACCACTAACCCAGTGGTATTTTGGGAAAATTGGCAATAATGTTTTTTCAATGATCTCAATGCAAATTTGCCCTTCAGATGAATTGTAGTTTAAGCTGAGATCTTTTCAACAAGCATAAGATCATTCAATCCTAAGCCACAATCTCAAGTTATGAGATTTTTCATTTTTCAAATTCTGAAGAACTCAAGAGCTTATAACTTGAAATTTTTATCTCCAATCAAAATAGAAATAGGGTCGTGGTTATTGTCTGGCGCGCATTGTAGTGATGCCACGTGTCTGTTCCCTTCACAGCAGAATGGAAGTAGGGTTCCTCCATTCCGCTCGACCGGCTGCGCAGGTAATTTCTTTAGGGTTCTTTAGGGTTTCTTTAGTGTTTCCATTCTGCTCGACCGGCCGCCAAGCTTCTCGCTCGCAGGTATTCCCTTCGCTTTGCCTGCAGGTATTCCCTTCCCTTTGCTTGCAGGTATTCCCTTCGCAGATCTTTCCTTTGCTTGCAGATCTTCCCTTCGTTTGCAGATAAAACTCCATAGCAGGGAAAGTTTGCCGGATTTCATCTTCGAAAATGCTCCAGCTGAATGCAGAAAAAACTCTGCAGGTAAAACTCAGCAAGATTTCATCTTCTAGAGCTATGCAAAAGAATCAGTGCCGGATTCTCTGTTTTTGCCGAATCTCTGTTTTAAATCCCCTGTGTTTGCCAGATCTTCTGTTTCGGATCCTTTGCTTTTGCAAGAACTCTGTTTTTGCCGAATGTACGGATGTGTAAGCCTCTAGTTTTTCCGAATCTTTGAACTCCTCCCCTATTTCTATTTTGTAGGGGAATGGAAGTTGGTCCTCCATTCCCCTATACAAGATGATCTTATGCTTGTTGGAAAGATCTCAGCTTAATCTACAATTCCTCTGAAGGGCACATTTGCATTCAGATCATTAAGAAAACGTTATTGCCAACTTTCCCAAAATACCACTGGGTCTAGTGGTATTTTCGTAATTTTGGCAAACTTTAATGGTATTTTGGTAATTTTCCCTTCTATTTATGGACCATAGCTACAAAAAAAGCTTCATAAAAATCGAAAATCGAAAGAACAAGAGGGACATTATTTGTTAATAAAGTCTGGAAACAAAATGGAATATTTTCATTTCCTGTATTGTTGGAAGGGTTTCGATGTGGTCGAGCAGGCCGATGTTATGGTTTGATGCAGATCGACATTTAGAAGGTAAATATTTCTGTTCTTAGAAAGTTCTATCTGCATTACATGGCAATTCCGGAAGCCCAAGCATGGAATTGTTTTGCTTTCTTATTCCTGCAGAGCAGAAACAAAAAGGCTCTTGGGCATTTGTCCTTCGTTTATTTTGTCCATTGTTAAGTTTGGTAGCCCAAGCATGGAATCTTCGACATTTGTCTGTTCATTAGGACGAGATAGAGTATGTGAGTTCACAAGAACAAGCCTTAACATAGGTGAAATTGAACAGAGAACATCCTTGGAATTACAGATCATACACACTAGTTCAGTGCTTACAGAATTTGCTTACACACTAGGTGCTTGCACGAATTACTTATTGGATTAGGGTCCATTCGGACCCGCGGTTAAGTTAGCTTAAGTGAAAAAAAAATAACTTGCTAATTTAACTTAAGTTATTAACTATAACAATTGTATTCGTACCCAAAAGAGTTATGTTTCTATTAAATACTTAACTTAACTAGGGCAAGCAAAATACCTTCACACTGAGCATAGTTAAGTTAACAATTTCAACTTGACTAAACAACATGGATTGTTGTTCAGACATTGTCTTGTTAGGTTAATAGTAACCAAAATGCCTTCAGACACGTTATTAGTTAAGTTACAATTTTAACTTAAGTACTTTAAACCAATCTAGTTAAGTTTATTACTTTAACCAATTGCCCTCCATGTGTTCTAGTTCAGTTGTGTACCTATTTCAAAGATTTTGCTTTATTTACCAACTTTTAGACAAATTACAGTATTATAAAATTTGTATGCCAAACAAAATACACCATACTATATTTGGAGCATACTAAAGAAATATAGACATCTTTTTGTGGCATAAAGTTACAACCATAGGTATAATCACAATGATTTTGTATGCCTATAACATATACTTATGGAGAGAGTTATGATTTTGCATGCCTATAACATACACTTATGGATAGAGATAGTTTCCCTAGCGGCTAGGGTTTGGGCGGCCGCCATGGCCGTCCCCGTTACTTGCAGAGCAGACTATGTGCCCCTGTGGTTTTGCTTCCCGTGGCCTGGCAGATACAGTCACGGTGGGGCTCTTGCTTCCATTTTGTGTAAAAGAATGGAGTTGCTTCTTTGACAGGTTTCTTTGGAGGATCAGATCAGAAGTATTTGAAGGTGTTAGCAACAAGAACTTGGATGAAGACAATGTTGGCTATAAAACATCTGATTCGGAAGGATATTTTATGAGGATTTCTGTGTCACAATGGAAATATGATGACCGAGGGTTAAGGCGACAGCAGAATTTTTGCAGCTTGGAACTAGTTTCCTGTGGCCTGATTGATGAAGTCACGGTGGAACTATTCTTCCTATTTTGTATGAAACAATGGAGTTCCTTTGAGAAGTTTTTCTGTACACCGTTCTTGGTACTTGCAAAACAGGGCCTTGAACTAGTTTCCTGTGGCCTGATTGATGCAGTCACGGTGGGTATGTGTATCTGTGAATTTCTCTCAAATGGCCTGGTAGATGTAGCCTTCAATCCTTGGGGTAAATGGATAACCTAGAGCGGGCTTTACTTCAAGACGTCTGATTATATCCTACCTGGTTTTGGGATACAGTTTGCAGAGCCTGCCATTCTATCCCATATGCGGCATATTAGTCTTATTAGTCTTTTTGAGCGATTGCTGGGAGTCTTATCTCTAAAACGAGGTAAGCTTTTTGTTCTCAGCCCCTATCTATACTTTGGCTCACTAGTATTATGCATCTTATATAATCTGTTAAGGTCCACAACATGTATGTCAATAACAATTGTTAGAAGGGTGCTTGTGATTGGAAACCTTGGTTTATGGCACCATGGGGACAGTAATATCATGCTGGTCAGTGTTATGTATTATGTGGCAGCAAAAATATGATATGGGAAAGGATGTAGCTGGACAGAATGGTTTCAGGAAGATAAAGGGTGAAACAGTGAGAGAATACCGGCCAAATATTCTGATGAATTTGGCAAACCAAAGTGCAGTAATGAGTGATAGGTTTTGGTGTACATTCTGGCATGATCCAGCAAGTATGGCAGATGCAAATGTTGTAACTGTTAATGCTTTTGCAATCAAAGACATGATGTTGTACCTTAAAGTGTCCCATGGTGTATTAATCAGTTTTGTGTGGTCTACAAAAAATGCAATTACAATTGACTATAGTCGCCCTATTAGGTCAAACAATGGAACAATGCTGCTCAAGCTATGGTTCAAATTCTGCTGTGTCAAAAAACAAGAAAAGGATTATGATACTTGGGCTTTTATCGTGCAAAATATTGGGATATTGGCCATGGGAAACAAAGAACCCAAAACATGTCGAGGTGTTATACACTTAATAACTGGGGTGGGCAAAAGGTCTCGTGGGTTTTGTGGGGTAGGGACTTCCATGCATTATTGGCAAGATAGTGGGCTACCTAAACCTCGATGCAATGGATTGAATATTACTCCTTCCGCTTTGGATTGGGACAAGGGTATTTCAATTGGATGGGGAGCAATAGTGTTGACACAATGGTTTGGGTTGGCAAAAGGGTCAGCCCTCAAAAAATTCCGTTTATGGTATAAGCTTACCCAATATGGTGATATCATGCCTTCACAAGGAGTCCTGCAAGGGAAATAAACTGACACACATCGAGGATGGCTAGGTCGAGCTGACAACAAACCATTGACTCTTCTAGCTGTAATTTCTAAAATTGAAAGCAACTTGCTCTGCCACCCTGACAAGGGGAGAAAAGTTTATGTATCATGGAAAATTACCATATGGTGATGATAAATACAATGGTTCCTAATGTATGGCCAAATTCAACCATGTTGGGAAGTAGTTTGAGGGTACACAACTGGAGGGGTTTGGGTATCACCAAAACTGATAAGGGGTACGTAATAGGGGATGATGCTACTCAAATAGAAAAATCATGAAGATTGTTTCGTGGAACCTTCGAGGTATCAAGGGACCTCTAAAGAGGGCTAGAGTTTTAGCAGCAATGAGATCAATGAGCCTTGAGATATCCTACTTATCTGAGGAACATAGACTTCGACTTGAGAGGCCAGTTCCTTAGGTGCCGGGTAGGAAGCCGGTATTCCTCTTTTCTTTGCTTTGCCGGGGGCACTAAAGGGGTGCAGGGAACTTTATGGAAGGGTTTAACTAGTAAAGCTGCAATATCTTTGGGGACGGATGGAAGGTGGCAAGCTGTGCAATTTGATCTGAGATGGGATTCAATGGGGAGTGATTAATATTTATGCAACAAACAAGCTTGCGGGAAAGAGCCATTCTATGGAAGGAAATCATGGATTTGGTGATCGGTCGGCCCGGTGGCCAACCTGGGTACTAGGTGGTGACCTCAATATGGCCGGATGTTTGGGATCAAAAGATTGGCTTGTATAGAAACCTCTTGGGGAGGGCGGCCCGGCATGGGATTCCCTTCTCAACAATTGTGGCTTGTTCTCCTCCCACCATCGAATACTCCCTATTCATGGTCTAATAAACAAAAAGGAATGGGCAGAGTTTTCTTGTGCGCTAGACAGATTTTATGTGGCTAACAAGTCCCCCCCCTTTATGGATCGATTGCTATTTGGAAGGGACCTTTCTTTTTCCCAGTCAGATCATATCCCACAAAAACTAGTATTTGAAGATCTTCCTTCTGCCAGACGAAAAGGAAATGTCCCCTTTAAATTCAATACAGGGCTCTTAGGGAAGGATCTCTTTTGTATACCATTCAAAGAATACCTGTTAGCTCAGTCAAGGGAACAGGGTCTTCCTAGTATGAAATCCTGGATCAAGAAAAATGCCGATATGAAGGATTGGATAAAAAAGTGGGGGAAACTACGGGCTACCAAATTCTGGGAAACTAAGGTTGACCTATACAACCAAGTTCGACAAGTTAAACAAGGTTTGATTCTAGATCCCTTTAATATTGCCAATCAGGCACTTGAGGAAGAGCTAGAGGTCAGAATAAAAGCGATAGAAGAGGAAGAGGCTAGAGGGGCTGCTATTAGATCTAAGACCAAATGGTATGCGGAGGTTGATCATGAAAGCTCTAAATGTTTTTTTAGATTGGCAGGAGCAAGGCTGGCTGAGAATAGTATCACATCAGTTACTAATGATCAGAACCTGGTTCTTAAAGAGGAGGCAGAAATTAAATCCTTCTTCAGGGATAGTTATGAGGGGTTGTTCAAAGAAGATCCCCTCCCAAGTGACAATTACAGTCGATGCTCTGAGTGGCTCCCCTCTTTGAGGCAAGGCCAGATAGTGACTGATGAAGAAAATAAACTTCTACTTCAAGAGCCTCGTGATGTAGAAATCTACAAGACTCTGTGTTCTTTAGCTTCTAATAAGTCGTCAGGACCTGATGGGTTCCCTCCAGAGTTCTATGTCGAATTCTGGGATATACTTGGGTCATTCTTCACCGCTGCAGTTAAGGGAGCATGGGCGGTCAAATACCTTCACCCGGATTTATCTCCTTGATTCCAAAAGTCAATAAGCCCCAGGTGCTAAATGAATGGAGACCAATAGCACTAACCAATGTGTTGTACAAAGTAATCATGAAGGTCATTGCTAATCGTTTGAAGCCAATCTTAACCCGTTTGATTGGATGTGAACAATCAACTTTTTCTCGAGGCGGGAACATTTTGGACAACTATCGGCAGACTAGAGAGGGGCTCCATTGGTGCAAGTCTTTCGCCCGAATTGTGTAATCTTTGAAGGCTGGATTTTAAGTAGAGCCTATGACTCTCTTAGGTGGAGTGGGCTAAAAAATGCGATGGCTCATATGGGCTTTGAAATAAACTTTATAGAGTTAGTTATGGGTTTGAACAAGATGGCATCAGCATCATTACGGTTAATGGTCGGTCATTTGGTCTCTTTGAGCTCGAGGAAAAGGGATTAGGGGGTGTCCCCTTGCTCCTTACCTTTTTATAATCATGGCACATCTCTTAACTTTTGTATGGTGAAAAGCTTGATGGCGAGGGAATTCTTTGAATGGGTTACTTCTTCGAGGTTCCAATCTAAATCGACTATTATGCAATATGCGAGATGATACCTTTCTTTTCTTGAGGTAATGCGATGATGGGAGTTTTCCGCCTTTCAACGGGTTTTAAATTCTTTTTACTCCATATCGGGGATTGGGCTGAATCGCTAAATGTGATGTAATATGGCCTTTTGAAGAAGACATTGATACAAGGGTCGGGGCATGGAATTATCATATAGTGGCGACTACTGAGAGGCGACTAAGCTGATGGGTATGCCACTTAACCTTGGAGAAAATCTAAAAGGTCTTTGGAAGCCAATTATAGAAAGGATCCGAAAGAAGGTTAACCTACGGTCTTGTAAGTCCTTGTCCACTATGGGGGTGAGTAGCGGTAGCCAATGCAATCCTTAATGCGACTCATATTTATTACTCCTCGGCTATTGTAGCAGAAGTATATATATGACCGGTTATTAGTAATCATTAAGTAAATTCATCCGGGGAGGGAAGATAGCTGGGGTTGCATGGTCGAAATGTGCAGTAGGAAGGATGGGGGATTGGGATGTAAAGACCCAATGGTCGAGGGGAAGGTTCCGCGCGGCTAAGTTTGTGCGGAGGGCTATCAAGGGGATGCATCCCCGGCTATTGCCTTTGTCGTTCATTGGCTTCAGCGGGGTGGGTAAGATAAAGGGAAACCTTCTACCCCTAGAGATGAGGTTAGCTCCTACTTTCATAAATTCTCAATGGGTGAGGTACTTCCCAATGTAATGAGGAAGATATTAGAAGCTTGGCGGGGATGCTTGAGTCTCTTTAGTATAGCGAGATGCTCATTGGGAGTCGGGGGGCTGAGTATATTTTGGAACACTAGGATTTGGGAGAGGGATCGCTCCCTCTTGCACTTGTACACCCTCGAGTGTTTACTAAATGGCGTGTTGCAGGAATTCGTAAGGTTGGACAGTTGTGGGAAAATGATAGATGGATTACTTGGACAAGATTTAAAGCTCTAGTTTCAGGTGTCGGGAAGGTGATAGGAAGGTCTTTAGGAAGATTATGGTGAATGTCAGTATGGTCTCTGGTATTGTAGGAGAAGAAGATAGGTGGTTGTGTGGGGATGGGGCAGAATATAAAGTCAAAAAGTTGTATGGATTGCTAATGCCACAGTCCCCATTAAAGGCTGCAGACAGGTTGGGACTAGATCAAGCAGAAACCAAGGGTCTATTGACAAAGTCTTGGGTCTCCTTATGTTCCAAAAAGATCCAATTCTTTCGTTGGATCAGTCTACAAGAAGGTGTATACACTATGACATGGCTATTGAACAAGGGTGTTGTTCAACATGATCTCTGCCCTCTAGGATGTGGAGCGTCAGAGACAATGGATCATCTTTTCTTTTGTCCGATTATAGGAGACTTCTGGAGGTGGGTTTGTCCAATTATTGGGCTACAGATGTGTCAACTATCATGGCCGGCCATTCTAGCCAGTATAGGTGCAGATATTATTCAACTCACTTTAACCAATATATCATTGTGGTGTATTTGGAAACACCGATGTGGTGTAGCTCTTGGAGGACTGATCGCTTTAGTAACAAGGATTCAGAACAGCTTCAACATGGAGGTAGCCCTCATGGCCTTGGCCCACCACAGGAAGTTTGGCGGCAATTATAACTTGGATAGAATTGGCAGTGTAAGGGGATTCTATTCATTTTTCAAATGTAACTGGGATCTAGATTTAAGCAGTGTGCAGTAAGGGTTTATGACCTGTCCGACACCTGTCAGGATGTTGGATGGAGGATCTTCGTCTTCAGCGGGGTTTTCTCCTAAGTTCTTGTTGCTTGGAATTGGCTGCTAACTCCATATAGTATCTAAGCCTGGATGAAGACGGTTTTTCCTATAGTAATCCAGGGGTAGGGAAGATTGGAGTGGTAGTTTTTAGTACAACCCTTGACACTTACGAGTTATATCCGGTTTGTGATAATTCTTTCCATCAATCCCATTTGGGGATATCCTATGTAAATTTTTATATATTAATACATACTCTTACCCTCAAAAAAAGAAAAAAAAAATTTAAGTAAATACCAAGTACTCTTTCAAAGATTCTCAAATATTAAGACCCTCTTGAATCTCAAGACTCTCTAAAGTGTCGCATGGTGTATTAATCAGTTTTGTGTGGTCTACAAAAAATGCAATTACAATTGACTATAGTCGCCCTATTAGGTCAAACAATGGAACAATGCTGCTCAAGCTATGGTTCAAATTCTGCTGTGTCAAAAAACAAGAAAAGGATTATGATACTTGGGCTTTTATCGTGCAAAATATTGGGATATTGGCCATGGGAAATAAAGAACCCAAAACATGTCGAGGTGCTATACACTTAATAACTGGGGTGGGCAAAAGGTCTCGTGGGTTTTGTGGGGTAGGGACTTCCATGCATTATTGGCAAGATAGTGGGCTACCTAAACCTCGATGCAATGGATTGAATATTACTCCTTCCGCTTTGGATTGGGACAAGGGTATTTCAATTGGATGGGGAGCAATAGTGTTGACACAATGGTTTGGGTTGGCAAAAGGGTCAGCCCTCAAAACATTCCGTTTATGGTATAAGCTTACCCAATATGGTGATATCATGCCTTCACAAGGAGTCCTGCAAGGGAAATAAACTGACACGCATCGAGGATGGCTAGGTCGAGCTGACAACAAACCATTGACTCCTCTAGCTGTAATTTCTAAAATTGAAAGCAACTTGCTCTGCCACCCTGACAAGGGGAGAAAAGTTTATGTATCATGGAAAATTACCATATGGTGATGATAAATACAATGGTTCCTAATGTATGGCCAAATTCAACCATGTTGGGAAGTAGTTTGAGGGTACACAACTGGAGGGGTTTGGGTATCACCAAAACTGATAAGGGGTACGTAATAGGGGATGATGCTAATCATGAAGATTGTTTCGTGGAACCTTCGAGATATCAAGGGACCTCTAAAGAGGGCTAGAGTTTTAGCAGCAATGAGATCAATGGCCGCCAGATATCCTACTTATCTGGGAACATAGACTTCGACTTGAGGCCGGTTCCTTAGGTGCCGGGTAGGAAGCCAAAAGTATTCCTCTTTTACTGTCTTTGCCAGGGGGCACTAAAGGGGGTACGGGAACTTTATGGAAGGGTTTAACTAGTAAGCTGCAATATGCTGGGACAGATGGAAGGTGGCAAGCTGTGCAATTTGATACAGATGGGATTCAATGGGGAGTGATTAATATTTATGCAACAAACAAGCTTGCGGAAAGAGCCATTCTATGGAAGGAAATCATGGATTTGGTGATCGATCGACCCCGTGTGGCCAACTGGGTACTAGGTGGTGACCTCAATATGACGGATGTTTGGGATCAAAAGATTGGCTTGTATAGAAACCTCTTGGGGGAGGAGCGACTGGCATGGGATTCCCTTCTCAACAATTGTGGCTTGTTCTCCTCCCACCATCGAATACTCCCTATTCATGGTCTAATAAACAAAAAGGAATGGGCGAGTTCTTGTCATGCGCTGGAAGACAGATTTTATGTGGCTAACAAGTCGGCCCCCTTTATGAATCGGTGCTATTTGGAAGGGGACCTTTCTTTTTCCCAGTCAGATCATATCCCACAAAAACTAGTATTTGAAGATCTTCCTTCTGCCAGACGAAAAGGAAATGTCCCCTTTAAATTCAATACAGGGCTCTTAGGGAAGGATCTCTTTTGTATACCATTCAAAGAATACACATTAGCTCGATCCAAGGGAACGTGGTCTTCCTAGTATGAAATCCTGGATCAAGAAAAATGCCGATATGAAGGATTGGATAAAAAAGTGAGGGAAACTACGGGCTACCAAATTCTGGGAAACTAAGGTTGACCTATACAACCAAGTTCGACAAGTTAAACAAGGTTTGATTCTAGATCCCTTTAATATTGCCAATCAGGCACTTGAGGAAGAGCTAGAGGTCAGAATAAAAGCGATAGAAGAGGAAGAGGCTAGAGGGGCTGCTATTAGATCTAAGACCAAATGGTATGCGGAGGTTGATCATGAAAGCTCTAAATGTTTTTTTAGATTGGCAGGAGCAAGGCTGGCTGAGAATAGTATCACATCAGTTACTAATGATCAGAACCTGGTTCTTAAAGAGGAGGCAGAAATTAAATCCTTCTTCAGGGATAGTTATGAGGGGTTGTTCAAAGAAGATCCCCTCCCAAGTGACAATTACAGTCGATGCTCTGAGTGGCTCCCCTCTTTGAGGCAAGGCCAGATAGTGACTGATGAAGAAAATAAACTTCTACTTCAAGAGCCTCGTGATGTAGAAATCTACAAGACTCGCGGTTCTTTAGCTTCTAATAAGTCGTCGGGGACCTGATGGGTTCCCTCCGAGTTCTATGTCGAATTGCAGGATATACTTGGGTCATTCTTCATTTGCAGATCAAGGGAGCATGGGCGGTCAAATACCTTCACCCGGATTTATCTCCTTGATTCCAAAAGTCAATAAGCCCCAGGTGCTAAATGAATGGAGACCAATAGCACTAACCAATGTGTTGTACAAAGTAATCATGAAGGTCATTGCTAATCGTTTGAAGCCAATCTTAACCCGTTTGATTGGATGTGAACAATCAGCTTTTCTCCCAGGCAGGAACATTTTGGACAACTATCTGGCAGCTAGAGAGGGGCTCCATTGGTGCAAGTCTTCTCGCCAGAATTGTGTAATCTTTCAAGTTGGATTTTTAAGTAGAGCCTATGACTCTCTTAGGTGGAGTGGGCTAAAAAATGCGATGGCTCATATGGGCTTTGAAATAAACTTTATAGAGTTAGTTATGGGTTTGAACAAGATGGCATCAGCATCTGTTCTGGTTAATGGTCAGTCGACTGGTCTCTTTGAGCTCAGAAAAGGGATTAGGCAGGGGTGTCCCCTTGCTCCTTACCTTTTTATAATCATGGCACATCTCTTAACCTGTATGGTGAAAAGCTTGATGACGAGGGAATTGCTGAATGGGTTACTTCTTCCAGGTTCCAATCTAAATCTGACTATTATGCAATATGCGGATGATACCTTTCTTTTCTTGGTAATACGATGATGGGAGTTTTCCCGCCTTTCAACAGTGTTTTAAATTCTTTTTACTCCATATCGGGATTGGGCTGAATCGCTAAATGTGATGTAATATGGCCTTTTGAAGAAGACATTGATACAAGGGTCGGGGCATGGAATTATCATATAGTAAGCTGATGGGTATGCCACTCTAGTTTAAAAAGGTCTTTTGGGAAGGTGATAGGAAGGTCTTTAGGAAGTCCTTGTTATGGGGTGAATGTCGACTCATATTTATGGTCTGGCCGGTATTATAGGAGAAGAAGATAGGTGGTTGTCCGGGGAGGGGAAGGGGTTGCAATATAAAGTCAAAAAGGTTGTATGGATTGACCTAATGGTCCGTGGGGTCCCCATTAAAGGGCTATCCAAGGGATGCATCCAAGGTTGGGACTAGATCAAGCGTGGGGTAAGATAAAGGGGAAACCAAGGGTCTATTGAGAAAGTCTTGGGTCTCCTTATGTTCCAAAAGATCAATGAGGAAGATTTCGTTGGATCAGTCTTTACAAGAAGATGTATACACTATGACATGGCTATTGAACAAGGGTGTTGTTCAACTAAATGATCTGAAGGTTGGCCCTCTAGGATGATGGATTACTTGGACAAGATTTAAAGACAATGGATCATCTTTAGGAAGATTTTTCTTTTGTCGGTATTGTAGGAGAAGAAGATAGGTGGTTGTGTGGGGATGGGGCAGAATATAAAGTCAAAAGTTGTATGGGAGACATTAAACGGAGGTGGGGTTTGTCCAATTGGATGGGTCTACAAGAAGGTTGGGCTATTGAACAAGGGTGTTGTTCAACATGATGTGTCAACAATGGATCATCATGGGTTTGTCCAATTATTGGGCCATTCTATCATGGCCGGCCATTCTATAGATAGGTGCAGATATTATTCAACTCACTTTAACCAATATATCATTGTGGTGTATTTGGAAACACCGATGTGGTGTAGCTCTTGGAGGACCTGGACGCTTTAGTAACAAGGATTGTAAGCAGCCTTCAACATGGAGGTAGCCCTCATGGCCTTGGCCCACCACAGGAAGTTTGGCGGCAATTATAACTTGGATAGAATTGGCAGTGTAAGGGGATTCTATTCATTTTTCAAATGTAACTGGGATCTAGATTTAAGCAGTGTGCAGTAAGGGTTTATGACCTGTCCGACACCTGTCAGGATGTTGGATGGAGGATCTTCGTCTTCAGCGGGGTTTTCTCCTAAGTTCTTGTTGCTTGGAATTGGCTGCTAACTCCATATAGTATCTAAGCCTGGATGAAGACGGTTTTTCCTATAGTAATCCAGGGGTAGGGAAGATTGGAGTGGTAGTTTTTAGTACAACCCTTGACACTTACGAGTTATATCCGGTTTGTGATAATTCTTTCCATCAATCCCATTTGGGGATATCCTATGTAAATTTTTATATATTAATACATACTCTTACCCTCAAAAAAAAAAAAAAAAAAATTTAAGTAAATACCAAGTACTCTTTCAAAGATTCTCAAATATTAAGACCCTCTTGAATCTCAAGACTCTCTAAAGTGTCGCTTTCAACTTTATTGTTATCTTCAAGACCAAATTATGATAACTAAGCCATTGCCATAGGTGAAATAATATCAAAGATGCTTGGCATCTTATCTGCTGAAATCATGGTGCAATTGAATATCTATAACCTCAAGTTGCGGTGCAAACAAAGTAGCACAATTGGGTATTTTGAGAACATCAAGTCATTTTTCTTACCACATCTAATATTTTCTTCAGATCATGTCAAAATGTTACTTTTCTTCTCATTGGCATTTCGCTGCAATAGTCTGGCTTAGATAAAGCAACAATATAAAGTTACAAATAAAAACAACGGGACAACCTCCATAAAAAAAAAGCTTTGAACATATAGATGTTTCTTTTTTGCCAACATATAGATCGAATGCCATATAGAACATATCGAACTTTCTTCTTTTGAACATATAGAGGCTTTTTCTTTGCCAACTTTGGATTGAATGCCACTACTTTTATCATTCCTGCAGAGCTCTTCCCGACGCGTATCAGATCAACATGTCATGGTATGTCTACAGCTGCTGGCAAGGCTGGAGCCATCATTGAGGCCTTTGGAGTTCTGTATGCTGCTCAGAGCCCCCATAAGAGTGAAACTGATCCAGGTTATCCCACTAGAATTGGATACAAAAAGCCTCTTATATTGTTGGGCATCTCAAATGCTATGGGTTTCTTCTTCACTCTACCTCTTTCAGAGAGTTTTGGTTTGGATTGTATCACAGCAAGGGAAGCATTTAAGCAGGAGGCTGCAGCCCACAAAACATATTAGAAAGTGATGAAGCCAAAAAGGAATGGCAACAAGCACACAACCAAAAGCTGACTTCTGACTTGGAATTAGACCCAAAATTATTTTGGTGACAGACTGAGCAGCAACCCAACATTGGAGACTTTTCAGAGCAAGATGTTTTGGAATTAGTAAGAAAAAACGATATATTATAGATGGTTGTAGACCAATAGCTAAACCTAAGATAGTTCGAGAAGGCATTTTTAGCAGAGATAATGTTGATAACGCTCTCAAAAACAAGAAAAATAGTAAGGCATTACATAATTTGGGGTTGGTGACTGAGATATACAAATGGGGCAATAAAGAACTCTTTGATAAAATTGCGTATATTTGTAATTTTGCGCTAATCGAAGGAGATTTCCTTGAATCATGGACCATCAACAGGGTAGTACCAATTACATAAAACTAGAGATAGGAACATGATTAGCAACTATAGAATGGTTTTAGTTGGAAACATCATAGCCAAGATTTTTGCATCAATGGTGGAAGGCAAGATCTTGTATTAGGGAAGTGGGAGGAGGATGGCGGCGGGAGAATGGCGCTAGGGAGAGAATCAGTAAGCTAGATCAGGTAAGGAACATATGATTAGTGAAGGTAAGAGTATGGACCCCAATGGGCCCATTCAGTTGCATAGTGAACAGTGCGGGAATGTCAAGGTTTTGGATCGGGGACAAAAGGGACACACGGTTCAACAGGGTCATGAGATGTACAAGAAAGGGACAGAAGAATCATGGTTGGAATTCGGAAGAACTTTTAGAAAGCTGTCACATCAACAACAACAACAGTCAATGATTGAAATCTTTAATTTTTGGGGAAATGGAAGAACAGAGAATATAGTCTCAGTGGGGTATTTTTGGATTGACGTTGGAACAATGGAGGAAAATCGACCGATCACGAGGATACAAAATGGGATCCTAATGGTGAAGATGCAGAGCAAGATCACTCAGCCTATCCTTGATCAAATCAATGCGGAGCAGAGACGGTTGATCCAAGAACAGAGGGGGAGAAAGGTACCGAAATTTAAAGGTATTCCTAACCTCAAACATGATGTGATCCCTGCTAAACTAAAAGAAATGGAACTTAAAGCAGTAATAGGTTGCATTCGACATGAGGGAGTCAAACTAGGGAATATTAAAACATAAATATGTAAAATGACTGGGGCTGGAGATAAACGGGATTTACTGGCTAGATTTTCTCTTTTTTGTGGTAGAATGCGGTAATGAGAAAATGATGACTTTCCTGCTTAAACAAGGCACAATGTTTATGGCCAAACCTGATAACCCAGTCCCTATGGGAGAGATAAGGAGAATATGGAAGTTGGCTGGACCCCAGTTCGCAATAGAAAAAAAGAGAGAGGAAATTTCAATGGGAGTGCTCCAAGAATTCGGAAAAAAAGGAAAACTAGGGAGGAGAAAAAACGGGAGGAACTGGAGAGAAATGAGAACAGGAGAAAACATAAAGAATGGAGGAAAAAGAACAACCAGCACATCTGCAAAGGAGCAATACATTAATGATAGTGGATCCTATTTACCCAAGAGTCAATGAATATCCAAACTCTTCTGACTCTGACAGGTCAACAGGGGGGACTGTGTCATTCCAAGGTGAGAAGTCTTATGATTCTCCCATAATTCCCAACAAAATGGAATTCTTTACTCCTGGTAAAAAGGACCCAAAGGAACAGACTGATCTACATCAAGAACTCATGGAGCTAATTGAAAAGGAGGAAGCTCAAAAATCTATTGGAGATCAGGACTGTGAAATTGTTCCATGCACAAACGAGCAAGAACAGAAGGTCCAAGTTCTTCAGTAGGTTACCTTTGGAGGATTTATGCTCAGAGGGAGTGGATGATACCTTTGCAAGCACTAAGGAACTGAGATTTAGCAATATAGAAGAGGAGACTGCCTCTGCTCCTGTTACACTGAATAAAGAAGTCTTCTATACTCCTGCTACCACCAAAAAAAGGAGTAAGAAAGTTTATTTTTCTGACAGCAGCCCTGCTCTAAACTTGAGAGTTCAGGCCAGAAAAACATATCCAGCTTAATGAAGTATATTATCTGGAACATGAGAGGAATTAAGGGGCCCCTCAAGAGGAAAAGAGCTATAATTGCCCTTAGAGATATGAAAGCTGATATTATTCTTGTTCAAGAACATAGATTGCCAACCTGTGAAGCTGCTAGATTAAGAAGTTGGGTATTTCTAAATGGTGAAGCTGCGTGGACTGCTGTTGATGGCACCAAAGGGGGTATATGTACAATGTGGCAGGGTTTTAAAAAACTAGATTCCTTCTGCCACTCCAGTGGAAGATAGTCCATGGTTTCTTTGGAGGTTGATGGTGAACCTTTGGCTGTGGTCAATGTGTATGCCTCCACTGAACCTACAGAAAGAAAGAAACAATGGGAGGAAATGCAGCAATGGCTAGCTCTGAAGAACTTTGTGAATATTATAATAGCTGGTGATTTTAACAACACCCCTACATGGGAACAAAAACTTGGAAAGAAGCTAAACATGTCTAGAAGTGAAAGATCCATCTAGGAATCTTTAATCTTAGACTTATGTTATATCCCCTCCTCCTCTTTCAATACTTATTCCTGGTTGAACAAAAGGAAAGGGGCTGACAGAGTCTTCTATCTATTGGATAGATTTATATAAAGACTCAGACCATTCAATCTCTGGATAATGTGACAATCACGAGTGATACTGGGAATTCCATCTCTGACCATTTCCCACAGATATTGGCAAATCCAATGCAGGGAAGGAAGAGAGGTGCCAATGTGCCATTTAAATTCAATATTGAGCTTCTCAAGAATAAGACCTTCTGCACTGAATTCTAAAAATATTATAGCTCTCTGCATAAGGTAGAGAAAACAGCTTCAATCCCATTATTCCTTGATAAAATGAAGCGGGTCAAAGGATGGATCAAAATCTGGGGAAAAAAGTGGAATGATCAAAAGAAACAAGGTGTTGCGCACGGAGGGTTGCCCTCCGTGTCTCGAGGGTGAAGTGGCTTAAATCATACTTCAAAGTCATTTTTTCACAATCAATCAGAATTGCTATTTTAAACAATACAATACTTGATACCCTTGATCCCTAAAATCATTATTCTAGTTTTGGAAAGGTCAGAACTCATCAACGTTGGAGCACATACAATATCTTATGCAACTCAATGTCTCAATCTCAACCATTTAAGGTGATTACAAGAGAAATGACAAACAAAGCTTTTTTACTTAACACTTGTCAGTAGAGGATGCTACTTGAGTATTGAAATTAGCAAGAACACAATTTTAAAAGGTAAAAAGCGAGAAGGCACTGGTTATTGAGGCGCACGATATTTTTTTAGGTGACTATCCATTTATTTATTGATTAGTTAGATGCCTAGTTTCATGTCTTAATTTTAGAATGCAGCAATTAAAAGTAGACAGCAAAGCTCTGTTTAATATAAATAGTCAAGGTCCTCGATATGTTCAAGATATCAGGCTAAAGTATAAGAAGTCAAGGTACATATATAGTACAAAGTACCGAGTGGTAGTTATTGAAGTCAACCTATCTAAAGTACTCAAGCTGATACTGCAAAAATTGGGTCAGAAGGAATATATGTCAAGAAAGGAAAAATGTTCAATAAATTCGGGAGTGAAGCAATAGCATGAGTCCAATCCCAAGTTCAAGAGCTAAGCAATTTATTTGCATTGCATATTGCCATTAAATGTTATCGAGTACTGTATATATCTGCTATACCTCTGTGATAATAGTAAGATTTCTTATAAAATAAGAACTGTTCTTCTGCCATCTTCATGTTATTAATCTCCATGAACTAGAATAATGTAACCATCCTATAAGTTGCTCTGCAGAATCTTGTTGCCTAAGCAATTTCATTCTGTGGCAATTCATGCAATTTTTCAAGGAGTTTACCTCTGGCTTTTCTAGTTCAATAACTGTCATCATCTTGCACATTATCAATGATATTCACATTATCTACCATGATTTTACCTTGATAAAATCTAGCCAAGGAGGAATTGGAACGAAAAAAGCGAGAACAATCTGGCCAAAGACTTGAAGAGTCGGTTTGAGGAATATTTTGAGGTCGGCAGGGGCAAAAGATATAAAATTAAGCTCGATGATGAGGAACGTAAGCTTGGCTATAGCAGAAACCACGATACAGTAAGATTAAGGGCATTTTAATAAATCTCAAAAATATCGGGGTATTTTGACAAATAACTAAAAGTATAGGGCCATTTTTATAATTTTCTGTTTTTTTTTAACTGGATACCATGAACATCTATTTGAAACAATGTATTATCGTCAACAATGAAGGAAGCTACTTTTTCTCTTTGTCACCACCTACAATACACATCAAAAGTCCAGTAAAGGAGAAGAAGAACATCCACGGACTTAAGTCCGTGATCTATACCCAGCCACAGAGACATGTCAACTATGATAGAAAGACATGAACCACGGACTAAAGTCCGTGAAAACAAGCAAGCTCTATCAAAACAACAGGAGGAAGAGGAGGAGGAGGAGGAGGAGCTTAGATTACGGACACAAGTCCGTGAAAATTACTTCAACATGTTATGTAAGGCTTAGATTATCAAGTCAATACTCCGAGCCTAAACTATATACTTGAAAATTCCATCGAAAGGACAAGAGCCTAAAACACGAAGGGATTCCTCCCTGGGAATCGGCAGTAAACTGCCATTCTTATATACAAAACCACCGTTCAAATGCCCCCGCTACCTGAGATATGTGTTCATTGTAAAGGAAAGACAATACACGAGATTAGTGCATCGGAAACATCATGGTTTAGCTTTCAGATGACCTCAATAAAACCTTGGGGTTTTGGGCCCATGGGAAGTGCCCAAAATAGTTATGAATCAAACTTTTCACCTAGGGTAATCGACACCAAGGAGGAAATTTCAGAACTGAAGTTAAGAGTTGTTTATACCTGATTGACACCAATGAAGAAAATTTCACAAATGCCTAACAGGCAAGATAAAAGAGTTGTTTGCATTAAATGGAATTGCACTATTGAAGGTCCATACCATAGGCCAACCAACCAAGATCCTAAAAGATTTCTTGCCACTGCCGGTTTCCATTGTCAGACCACCAAAATCTTAATCCAGCCACCGCTCTTAACTTTTAGTTTTATTGTTAACTGAAGAATCAAGAATGCGTGAAGCCACTACATTTTTGAAATTTGCATTCCTATGGAAAATTAATTGCAGAAATAATATGAACTACCGACATGTGAAAAAAGCATATGGAAGTGCAAATACAATTAAAGGAATGGAGACAAGATGAACCGCCTTGGATATTTTGGACGCCCTTCCTTTCCATCAAAAATCTGTAAGTGTAACGTTCCACATATTTATACGCCTTTTTAAGTATAAATACGTGACACGTCACTATGAATAATTAATGGCACATTAATTATTCATAAGCTAAGGTTAGCTATGTTAATAATTAAATTATAAAGGTGGAAACCTAACCTTAAACCCTAATTCGAATTTAGGGCTTAATCTAATATTAAAAGGGTCTAAACTACCAAATTAGTTAATATTAGCCAACCCAGAGCTGCCACCTGGCCCAAATCGATTGGGCAAGGCAGGGTTTCCATTTTGGACACCCAAATTAGGGCTTTTGTGCCCCAATTCGAATTAGGAGCAATTGGAGATGGAGGAGGAGGAGCAGCAGCCAGGCACCCTTCAGCAAATCGATATGGAGCCATCCCAAGCCCGATTCGACGGTTAGTCTGTAGCTTAGCTGTATTATCTGTAGGGTAGCGCCCCTGTTGGGCACTTGTTGTGTTCAATTCTTCTGTTCTCTCTGTGCTTTACCTGTAGGAACTAACCCTTGATTGTAAAGGTGAGTTCTCTTTATCTCTTATTCTGATCTTACTCTTAAAGGATGGATTGATAGTTCTTTGCATAGTATTGCTCTTGAAATGGGGGATTTAAGGGGGGGTAGAGACCTCTGAGCCATGTTTAGTAGTATGCTCCTAGGTAGATCCCTGTATTTCCCATTAGATGCGGCCTGTGTACAAGAGACCACCGGGTCGTAGATGCTATGGTCTGGCTTAGCACCAGAGAAGGGACGCAGTGGTGAAGTGGGGGTGGGGTCTTGCACGAACATAAAAGGCTCCTGAGACTCCTACAATGGGCTAGGCCTGATAGGGCCGGGTATGGGTCTGACACTCCCTGGGTGTAGAGGTGTGATCCGTATGGAGCATCTTGCACTTTGAGTAGATTTAGGGTGAGTAAGTCAGGTACGGGTGCGGGGGTCGCTGATGCGGCACGTATTCCTCTAGCTCACCCATGGAACCACTGTGATCCTGGAAGGGGACGCTTCCCTGACCTGCCTCATCGGACCGGGGCGTCATGAACCCTGGAGTAGACTCAAAAGGGTGATACCTTGAGTCTGCGTCTCCGGAAGGCTATAGCGAAGCCATAGCGTGAATCGACCCATCTGCAAAGTGTGCACAGGAGGGGCGGATGGAGTGGACAACCCTAGCCGATGTTCTATGCCAGCCAATGCCATGTCAAGATTCGGTCTGCTGATCTCTTGAGACCTAGCCGTCAGTCGATCCTCACTGGAGTCTGAGCCAGGGTAGAACCATGGGTTTGGGGTGTTTTCCTTAGGATTAGATGCATATTCTTTGCCGTGGTATTTGGATGGATGTGCCACCCTTCGTGGTGGTTATTTATATATGATTTATGTTGTGTGCTAACATGTATTCACGCTTCCGCGACGTAGGAGTCCCATTGAAGGCGTGGGCCGAATGACACCTCCGTGTCCTTCACTCGGGCATCTTCCCATAGATGGCCCGGGATAGACGGAGGGCCCTGCTCATGGCGAGATGGTCGCCATGGGAGGGGAAAGTCCCCGTATGTGTACGGCCGGGGGTCGTATATATTCAGGGAGCGCCACAGTGGTATCAGAGCATGGTTCTGGGAAGCCAAACTATTGCACTGTCCACATACTAACTCGTTAGATCGTTAGCTAGTGAGCGAGGATTTTGGAGTAGTATGAGATTTGGGTGGTGTAGTAGATGTTGTCATGATTGATTTAACGTGGTTTAAGTATAACATTGGTATGTGTACCCGGTGCGAAACCCTAACCCTAAGTGGTGCAGGGGGTACCCGGGTGTTGCTGGCGACGGTAGCAACGTCGAGGTAGGGGGTGCCCGCCACCCTATTTAAAAAAAAAAACCCCTAACCCTAAGTGGCGGGCAGGGGGTACCCCGGGCGCCCAGAGTAAACGTCGAGGTAGGGGGTGCCGCCACCCTTTAAAAAAATTTTAGGGTTAAAATTTCAAAAAATTAGTTAAAGGTAAACGAACCCATGTAGAGTCTTTCCATTTTGCCCTCTATTAATGTAGGATATGATGTTCTCTCCCTTTGTTATACCGTCTATAATCTGTTTTGCCTTTTTCTTTTTAAGCAAAAAAAATTTTAGGGTTGAACCCGAAAATTTCACACCCAAGCCAACACCTTTACCAATGAGCCAAAAAATTATGTTTTTTAAAGGTAACTTTTATACATATCTAATGTTTTATTTCTAGACCACAACTCTTTTTAAAAGAAAGGGGCATATTGTGGGATTGAACCTTGACCTCCTACAACCAAGTCAACCCCTTTACCAATGGGCTAAGTTCCTCTATTGAGGAATATAATAGTTCTCATTTTATTTATAGTGGCTCTGTTTTCTATTTAAATTAGAAGACTACCTTCTATAGATCCACGTTGTGGAGGCAACAACTCCGCCGGAGCAAGCTCTCTTGCCATAGCCGCCAGAGTAAGCAGTCTTGCCATAGCCACGGCAGTCAACCTCTCTCTGCCATAGTCGACCGGATAACTGTTAACCATATATAAAGCTAGTATCCCCTAGGAATAAACCGACCAAATGAAACGACGTAATCTAGCAAGTCCGGCCAACTTGTTATGATAACATCAACTCACTTGGTGGGACTAATTCCGGAATTTAATTAATAACGACAGGGCAACTCTCTAGGATAGCAGCATGTGTTATATCCTTGGATATTCCTTAAGCGACGATAATTTGATAACACAATTTCTTCGGGCCTTGCCATGATTCAATCCATACTACATTCATATGCTTTATATTAGACCTTATTCGACGTTATATAAGTAATGTTTTATAGACATAACTGTAATTAGCGTTGTCTCTCTCTAGTGTCTAAACCTTGACTCGTCTCATTTCCTAGAGAAAGGATCTCTTCTCGCCCAACCAACTAGGGACTGCCATGCAGCACCCTTCTAGCTAGACCATGGGTAGCTTTAATCCTACCACCCTTCACTACTTTTTCTCAATGGTCATGTTCTTTTTGTGGACCATTTCCCCAGACCAGGATACATACCCTGTAATACCTAATGAGTGCTTGTGTTAGACCCCTACAATAGTGTTAACACCTTCATTCTAGATCAATCCCGGCTACAAACTTTAGTATTATTTTGTGCCAAACCTCACCGCCTATATGGCTGTGAATAATTATCTGCGCCACACGCCATCAAATTGACAGCAGCCTACCCTCTTTTGGGGTTCTTCCACTGTAAGGGTCCAATGACATCCAACTATTGTTGGCTATCCTCCTTCTAGGATATCTAGATATGATTCGGGCAAAGTATTTCCAACCATTATTTTAATGCCTAAACGTCCTGAAGTCCGCAAATGAACTTACATATTCCAAGGGATTATGTGACTATCCCGAAGGACAATACCGCACAAGGACCTCGCAAGCTAGGCCTCCTCTTTCCAGAGATCTTGTCTTCAAGTCTCTGAGGGTTCCTCATATGTCCTCATGGACGCTGCCCATATGGCATGACGTATAAATACTATCTACCTATCTATTTAATTATTAAAAATGTCTTTGGTAAATTCAATTCACCATCTTGTCCTAGGACATGGAAGTCTTCTTCCTTAAGTCATACATCAAATCTTTAAAGAGTTTTTCAGCTCTTGCTGCCTTTCAAGCCGCAGGTATATCTTTGCATGTTAGCAAAGACTACCCTATGTTAGACAATAACCTTTCTACCCAGATTGCTAAACATCTTTAATAAGGGTCCTCAGTATTCCGACCCTTACGCCTGCTACAACGTACACAACTCACCGTTTTGTTGTGACCTTTACTCAGTAGAGTCACCAATCCAATTACTCCTTTACGCATTCATTAATCGTCTTGTGGCTTCTAAGCCGCTATTATATGTTCCCTATATTGTTGACCCACCTATCATTGGGGGTTATGATTCAACGTTGTTCTACATCCTCCAAATGTTAGTTATTACATTTCTCTGTCATGATGTTATGTTGTTGTTCTGGCATTCCAAATGACTTGGCATCCTCATTTAAGCCATAGTCATGGCCTAAGAGCGGGTGAGCCTTCGTACTAATCCTAAATTACCTGGAGTCATCAAGGTGCCTACCTGGTATTTTATGAGTCTTCCTACAATACCGATATTTGATATAACCTGGACTTGTATCCATGTTCGAGTCCTGTATATTCTGACTTACACCTCCATGTAACCCATGCTTTTCACCTCTGCCTGATCCAGGTATGGATCATGTGGGAAAGATAGTCTTAAGTGTCTATGCAAAACACATTTGAACTTCTAGCAAGTACCTGCTATTTGTTACTCATCCTAGAATTGTACTATTGTACTATTCAACTCCATCATCTTGACCTTTATTTTGTGGGCCCTTGACATTTATTTCAAGTGCCAACTACCCTAGCATGCAACGGATTGGCGGTCCTTTGCACATTTCGAATATAGCTCCATACCCTTCAGTAGTAACTTTGGAGTACACTCATTTTTCTCTCCTTCTATGGCTACTTGGATTACTTCTCCAAGATGTTTATCATATGTGTACATGGTATGTACATAATAACCATATATCCTCATTCCACAATACTAGAGCTCTGCTCTAACTTAGCTAAAATATAACCTTCGTAGTTCTTATGATGTGGCTGTACCACCTACTTCCCAAATGGGCAGGGGCCAACTCTATGTTGGACTTGTACATGCTGATGTATTCACATGTGCAGGCCAGTAAGCAGTACGTGACCTGCCCATGTATAGAGGGTTGCTGATGGCCCGACTTTTCCAGTTTTATCTTATCTACATGTGTTACCTTTTTGTTACGGTCATGTTTGATATCGGACTTCGGTCCTTAAACCTTCATATGATAAGTATGTCAAATGCACCTTGGTGCTTAAACTCTTCTATGTTTTAAGCTTTCATGCTATTACCTTTGGAAATAAGGAATTACCTTCCTTTTTATGTATACTTTCTTCTATTGCAGTTTTCGATTAACCGTCATTTGTTTGACTAACCCCAATGCTGAGGGCATTATTTCTAAGAGGGGGAGAATGTGACGTTCCACGTATTTATACGGTGTACGTATAAATAAGCTGACACGTCACCTAATAAAGGTACGCCACCATGGAGTATCTTAACCTAAGGGGTTCACCTAAAAGGGATTAATTTAAACTTATGGTACTTTAACCCCGTACATAAACTATAATTTTCCCATGGGATTATGCCATAGTTCCAAAGTTTTCTACCATAGTCCAAGGCCTTTTCTAAAGGTACCTTCAGTTAATTTGCGTTTCGCCATGTTTTGTCACACCTAACCTATTTTTCTTAAGTTAGCATGTCAACCTCAACTTTTTGATCCCTTTGAATGTTGTCGTCTTTGGCTCCCTTATAATGAAGCGGAGGCACTAAAACCTCCTGGTCTTCTAATAGGAAGACCCAATGTTTCAATCTTCGTTAGTAACCGCCATATGATTATCCAATTCCTTACCCTCTTAAAAGTTTCAAAGTCATAATCTCTAACGGGTCTATGCCGCAAGGCAACGGATCCTCCAGCCTCTACTTCCGTACCTACAATTGTTCCCCCCGAGTAGGGTAACTCTTAGGATATATGGACTACTGGTTTATATAATTTCACCCCTTGTAATACACCTCGTCTTGATTCTTATACCCCTCTTCTCGGTTATCCCTAAAGATGTAATCACCAAAGTCGTCGTACTCCTTCTTCTCTTCTATTAGAGGGACGCGATTTGATCCATCTTTTTATTCCCAAAACCAAATAAATGCCCTCAGCTTATAACCTTGAAGTAATTCATTCGTATCTGGAACCCTTGAATAGTTAACCTCTCATTATCGGTTATTCCAATACCGTTCCAACCATCCTCGGGATGTTCTTCAATGAGACGTCACCGTATATGCTAGACTTACTCTAGCTATTTTCACTGATTTAACCTCTTCTTATCTCCCTTAGTACGACGTACCTAACCCAATATCTTCGTCTATAAGCATATCATATTCTTTACACCTTGTCAAGTAATCTTTCACTCCCCTTGTACGGATATTCTACTATCTTTTAATATAATATACATCAGAATATCACAATCGACATCCTCGATATGCTCGCCACTATAGTATTTGCTACTATAAAATCCTTCCTACATCCAAGACCGCTACGTTGTTATTATATGATATAGTAACATGTGTGTACCAACCCTAAGTCTAGACTCATATGTAATTCGTTAACATAGCCACCTAGCTATGTTCATCCTTCCCGTAATTGTATTTCCTCAACTTGTTAGCTTGTGCTATATATGCTGTGGTTTTCACACCACACCTTCTAGACTCTCTAGCCTTAGGTTCCCTTGGTCCTCACGCTCTAGTCATAAATTCCATAGGGGCAAATACCACCCTAAGTTCCTAGTGGACATACTTAATGTCTAGTATAGGAATTCTTATCTTCATTACTTCCGCATTCATATGGAATGTGAACTGAAAGTTCTAGTATATATATCCTATCTTCTTCTAGTTATGTTTTACTATTAAATGGTCCTCCTACGCGGAGCTACTTCTCAAGATACACACACGATACCAAGTCCAGAACACATTCTCCTGGCTAAGATGTTCATTGGGCGCCTACCTTGTTCATACTCTAGACTTAGGTATATTCAACGTGTCATTCCAAACTCTCTATATTTGAAACGTTGTTTACAACAACTTTCAAGCACCTCTTGTCTCCCACTTGTCGTGTGGGTACATTACTTACCTTCCTAATGTATCATTAGTTGAAGGTCAACTTTCCTTCATAGGCTGGCTTCACCAAAGGTCCAATATACCTTGCAGCTTTTCGATGCTTGTGCCAGTTCCTCCCAATTGTCGTCTTCTCTTGACCTTATGTGGAAACTACGTTCCACACTATTCTCGATCATGTTATTCGGCATCTCCATGTTCCCGGCCAGGACATCGATGTGTCCATTTCCTTAATTTATAACCTTCGTAATGGTCATGCATTTGACCAACGTCATTGAGCGTATCCAACTGACTATGTCGTCATCTTATTCATGCACCCGCTTGCATTCTTATTGCACACCTCAGGAACATCAATCTCCTTACGAAACACAGTGTATATGTAATTTTATAGTCCATATAGTTTATGGATCGATATCCTCATACAACATTATTCTCCACCGTTCCGCGAATCATACCTCGATTCAAGTAGCAATAGCTATAAAGTGTCGGGTCGACATTCTATACCTTCACCACCATTGTCAAAACCTACACTTCTAAAGTGATTTCCTTTTCATGAGCTGGGTACTTATAATCCAGTTTCCACCTTAGTATAGTACCTCCTTAACGTGCTCTATAGTACATAATCATAAACCACTTCTCCCTCGGATATATGGTGCTATACCCAGTCTCCTTCTATGGTGTATGCCAATATATATGCCGCATAATAAATCAATCTTCGTAGTTATTAGGTCCAGTGTTTCAATCAGATACCAAACATCGTCATACAAATTTTCTCGAGTGTCCATCCAATATAGGGATACCTTAACACTCACTATGCCCAACGTTCAGCACTTCTACTTCAAGTAAGAGCCCAGGACCTGCTTAACCACCATTATATAATAGCCTCAAGAAGCACCAGGCATGGTTTCGATGCTTCCGCCGTGGACACCATAGTCACAACTGGCCTTCTGTGATACAAGACGATTGCATGGCCTTAGCACTGCCAGATAGCGACCCGGGCGGTACCAGTTATGTCGAATGTATCTGTGAGATGTACCTGTAAAAATAAGACTGTCTGTATGTGTGATAAATTTACAGAAATAATAAGAATATGAATAAGTATTTCAAAGGTGTACCGACATGAATATAACCTATGGTTAAGATAGACTAGAATAGAGTGAGCTAATAAAAGGAGATAATTATGTATGTCTTACACAAACTTCTGAGAGAATAACGAGACTTAGATTATCTTAGAAGGTTATAAATAGTAATTGATGAAGATCGTGTCCCTGTAGTTCATATTAGAGTATAGGCGTAAAAGTGTCAGATACAGTACGATATAATTGTATTAAAGGGTAAGTCTAAATGTGAGGGCCATGTCAAATACTAAGGGTAGGACCTTATGAGTATAACAAAATAGGAAAACAAAATTTTGATACAAAAATTAAATTAGCGCTGGCTGTAATTAAATGGATTGTAAAGCGACGGGAGCATATAATACATATACACAGAAGTTAATATCATTAGAATCACTTTCTACTAAACAGTGCGAGCTTAATAACTCCGTATTATAATATAAGAACAAATAGAAGTTGCTTGTGTATATACATGTCCATAATATATAATCAATTACACATGTGTATAGAAAGAATGAATTCAAAATTAACTATACTCTGAAAACAGTGAGACTTCCACACACCTTGACTGTTCACTTTTGACAGTCCTTGAACATGACAAAGTCTGTGTGACCTATAATCTCACGCTATCTCTTTAAGTAGGGGAGACTTCCTTCCAATGTACGATGTATTGCCCACAGCAAGAGTAGTCTTGATGCTGAGGACATCATCACTTTTAAGGTGGGGAGAATGTGACGTTCCACATATTTATACGCCTTTTTAAGTATAAATACGTGACACGTCACTATGAATAATTAATGGCACATTAATTATTCATAAGCTAAGGTTAGCTAATAAAGGTGGAAACCTAACCTTAAACCCTAATTCGAATTTAGGGCTTAATCTAATATTAAAAGGGTCTAAACTACCAAATTAGTTAATATTAGCCAACCCGGAGCTGCCACCTGGCCCAAATCGATTGGGCAAGGCAGGGTTTCCATTTTGGACACCCAAATTAGGGCTTTTGTGCCCCAATTCGAATTAGGAGCAATTGGAGATGGAGGAGGAGGGCGGCGGCCGGGCACCCTTCAAAGAATCGAGATGGAGCCATCCCAAGCCCGATTCGACCGGTTAGTCCAGTAGCTTAGCGTGTTATCGTAGGGTAGCGCCCTGTTGGGCACTTGTTGTGTTCAATTCTTTCGTTCTCTCTCGTGCTTTACACGTAGGAACTAACCCTTGATTGTAAAGGTGAGTTCTCTTTATCTCTCGATTCGATCTTACTCTTAAAGGATGGATTGATAGTTCTTTGCATAGTATTGCTCTTGAAATGGGGGATTTAAGGGGGTAGAGACTCTCGAGCCATGTTTAGTAGTATGCTCCTAGGTAGATCCCTCAGATTTCCCATTAGATGCGGCCTTTGTGTACAAGAGACCACCGGGTCGTAGATGCTATGGTCGGCTTAGCACCGCAGAAGGGACGCAATGGTGAAGTGGGGGTCTTGCATGAACATAAAAGGCTCCCCGAGACTCCTACAGTGGGCTAGGGGCGATAACCTGGTCCACGAGAGGGCGGGTATGGGTCCGACACTCCCCGGGTGTAGAGGTGTGATCCGTATGGAGCATCTTGCACTTTGAGTAGATTTAGGGTGAGTAAGTCGGGCACGGATGCGGGGTCGCCTGATGCGCACGTATTCCTCTAGCTCACCCATGGAACCCTTTGCGGATCCCGGAAGGGGACGCTTCCCGACCTGCCTCATCGGGACCGGGCGCCATGAACCCCGGAGTAGACTCAAAAGGGTGATACCTTGAGTCTCAAGGAAGGCTATAGCGAAGCCATAGGGTGAATCGACCCATCTGCAAAGTGTGCACAGGAGGGGCGGATGGAGTGGACAACCCTAGCCGATGTTCTATGCCAGCCAACGCCATGTCAAGATTCGGTCTGCTGATCTCTTGAGACCTAGCCGTCAGTCGATCCTCACTGGAGTCTGAGCCGGGGTAGAACCATGGGTTTGGGGTGTTTTCCTTAGGATTAGATGCATATTCTTTGCCGTGGTATTTGGATGGATGTGCCATCCTTCGTGGTGGTTTATTCACGCTTCCGCGACGTAGGAGTCCCATTGAAGGCGTGGGCCGAATGACACCTCCGTGTCCTTCACTCGGGCATCTTCCCATAGATGGCCCGGGATAGACGGAGGGCCCTGCTCATGGCGAGATGGTCGCCATGGGAGGGGAAAGTCCCCGTATGTATACGGCCGGGGGTCGTATATATTCAGGGAGCGTCACAATAAGCATAACTTTTTGGTAAACAGGACAAGAACATCAAATATATCAAGTGAAATGCAGAAATGGAAAGAGAATTACTAACCTTCTTTAGACGACGATGCTTGGCGAATCCCCAATTTGTCATGATAGCAGTGGCTACCAGCAAGAAAAGATATCCTGCCACTGTCTGTGTTGCAATATTGAAACCCAACCATTGATAAATTTCTGTTGTATAATTTGCACATGTCACAAAATTAAATAAAAATCCACGTGGAATTTGGTATCCTCCACTTCCACCTGGAGCCCTCAAGTTCTTCAAAATAATGTGGCAATAAAAATTTGCTAGTTGAAACAAAATGTCAAAAGCAAACCCAATCTGCATTTGCCTTTCAGAAACAGGCATATAGAGAGGATGGTATTGTCTAAAATATACCTGTCAAGAAGAAAGGCAGACTGACAAGGGCTTATTGTATCTTGGAGGATAGGTTTTAACCTGTTGGCCAGAATTTTAGCAATAGTTTTGTATGTAGTATTGGTCAAAGTGACAGGTTTCCAGTCTCCAAAAGTAACAGGGTTTTCAACTCTAGGTAGAACTCAGGTTGGAATCCATTAGGGCCGGGGCTTTTCTATAATCCATAGATTTAATGGTGTCCTGTATCTCCTTCTCCTGAGGAACATCCAGAATTTCCTTCTCATTGAAATTAGTCTGCTTTTTGGGAATTGCATAAAAAAACTCCTCCATCTGCTTATTATCTACCTTCTGTTTAGCAAAGAGATCTGCATATACATCCCTAAAGAATGCTTCTATATCCTCCTGTTTGTCCAAGGTCTTTACAGTGCTTGTTTTAACTTTAACAATCCCATTATTTAGTAGCCTGCTCTTAGCAGATCTGAAGAAGAAAGCAGAACTACTTTTGTCCATTTCATTAATATATCCGCACCTACTCTTTACTGCTAAAGTTCTAGCTTCATTCTCCTCAATAATTTTGATCCTTCTTTTCAGATCCTCTTCCTGAGCTTGTAATTCCAGATTATCTTTGTCCTTGAACAATTCTTCTCTAATCTTCCTGATGCTGCTATATACCTCCTGCTTTTCTTTTTGGGTTGCCCCTAGGGGGGCAAACCCTCGTTTATGTGGGTTTGTGGGCATATCCAGGTATATGCCGGCATATGCCTAGAATATGCTGGTGACTGCTCCTTACTGGCTGCTGCCTGTAAACTCTCGGTCATCCAGCCCCATTCCTTCGAAGGCGTGGCTATGGCACAGCTCGACCCATCTTCTTCTTCAGATCCGACGGAAGCTCTCCTCCCACCAGGTGCCTCGCATGAGGCCTTTATCTCTGTATTCTACCATACCCGACAGCTCCTTCCAAAATGCGGGTGAAGGTCGTCTCGCGTTCCGGTAGGGAACTTGTCAAAGGAGGCGTTGCCCTTTCTGACGAGGTAAGCCTCTTGCTTTCCATGTAGCTTAATCACTTGAAACGGATTTGTTCTACTTTGGATCTGTCTGTTCAGGTTTATAGGTGTCCCCTGCTTTGAACTCATATGTTTTTTTGGGTCAATATGCTGTCTATTATTCTGTGGGATCTTAAGACATTTTGCATGATTCATGCATCATTTCCATATGCTTACAGACATGCTGCATTCTTTCTTTTTGTCTTGCACGTTTCATGGCATGGCCATCATTTACGTGTATATAAGTTATCCATGCAATGTAGACTTAAGGCAGTTCCAGATCTGCATATTTTGTGACTTTTTTCTATCGCAATATCATTTTGTCATATGTTAATGCAGGGCAACAGTAAATGAGCTCAAGCAAGCTATTCATAAATCTGGTAAGTGAAACGTTTACTGCAAGGCCAATGTAAAGTTATGACATATCTCAAAAGTTGCCTATACAACAGATAATTTTGCCTAATTCTTTCTTCCTGCAGTTCCAAAATATTACCCATCAAGGCAACGACTTACTTTGCCTCTGAAGACTGGCCAGGCTAGGGCAACTGTGTTGGAAACATGAAAGAAACTTGTTGAATACTTTGATGGCAATCAAGGCAGTCGACCTCCTTTTCATGATGTATTTTTATTAAATGAAACATCAAAACAACCTTGCCCTCAAAAAAGAAAAAAAAAAAGAAAGAGGGGGGGATCTTGTATGGCTGACCAAAGTAATGTGAGAACAGTCTGCCAACCTGGATTTCATACAGGATTCTCCACCATAGATTACTTGATAACCCTACATATCATAACTGAGTCTGCAAAAGTGCGAGAGAATAAAGTATATTGTGCTTTTATTGACCGTACTAAAACTTTTGACATGGTGGAACGAGGAAAGCTGCAAGACAGAATGAAATTTTTGGGTGTCCTAAAAGAGTTACATGAGGCAGTACCATGTCGTTTCAATGCGTACTTGTAGATCTTTCTTTTCCATTTGGGAAAAGGCATAAGATTCATAGCATAAAAGGGATAAAGATAGATAGATAGTAGTTTTAAAGCAAGGCTGCCCATGCTCACCATTGCTGTTTGAATTATTTATAGATGACTTAGAGCAGTGGTTACATCTATAGAGATGCATTGGCATAGATCATCATGTTATATTGTTTAGTTGTTCTTTTTTGCTGATGCCCTGCTAATGATACTGTTCTCATAGCACACAATAGATACAAACGCACTTAGATGCGCTGCAAACATTCTGCACAGCTCATGAGTGATATGAGTGTTAATAAGGAGAAGACTAAAGTAGTGGCTCTTGGAATTAGAGAAACTCCTCTACGTATGCTAGACAAAGAACTTTTGGAGGTAGTAGCAGTAGATAAGTATATAGGGATGAAGTGAGCAGAAATTATAAATGGATTCTGGCTGTTATAATAAGGCATATTGGTGGATTTAGAGCATTATATAACATGATGCAAATTTGCAACAAAAGAAACTTTGGGCATTGGAATCTCAAGAAACTCTTATTTGATATTTTGTTGAAGCCGGTCGTATTGTATGGCTTCCCAGCTTGGGTTCCACGGCTGTCAAAATTGGGATGGGCATACAGTAAAAGGGTGCAAAACTAGTTTTCGACATTCATGCTTGGTGTTAAGATCCAGACACCATTAGCTGAAGTCAGGTTTATGTCCATGGAAACAGAAATATTGAGTCAAACACTCCATTACTTAAGCAGAGTACTGAACATGGATCTAAAAAGACTCCATAAGCGAACTTTATAGATGTCAATGTTCAAGGAAGGTGGCTAGTACCAACAGGTGTTGGATTGGGCTGCAGCTTGGGGGATTACTCTTCATAGTTGGCCGGATAACTTTTTTGATATAAGGGTCTTCGTCGGAGCAAAAATTATCAACAAATACTGGCATTTGCCACTTGGAAAAGAGGTAAAAGCAAGATTTTATAGGTTTGAGTTTAATGCGCAAGCACAACAAGTACCTGTGAGTGTGCATGCAAAACTGGCAACCCTCTCTTTGTGGCAGCCTATGACTTTCCACATGTTGAAAGCAACTTCCATCACACCCACTCGGATGTAGATAGGCTGGACCCCTATGTCGATCTATATAATGACATACAGTAGCACAAGCAATTGGGTAGTGTCATACTCATTGGAGACTTCAATGCACACACTAGCGTGGAACAACCCATGAGATTTGACCCCTTGGCCGATGATGTGTTGCAATTGCGTCCTTCAGAAGAAGCTTGGTCGCATGTCACGCGCTATGGTAAGCAGTTGTTGTCGCTCTGCAATACCTTTGACCTGGTAATTTGCAATGGATTGACACAGTGGCCGTCCTCCCACAAGCACGCTACACTTGCAGGCAGAAGAATCAGGGTGGCGGATTTAGTGTGGTGGACTATGTATTGGTGGCTAAGCAGGATATGCATGTTACTAAGCACTTATGAGTCGGAACAAATAGTAGGGATGAGGAGGTACACTCAAACTACCTACCATTTTATTTGCAGCAGGATTGGCAGGTTGTTTTCAACCTCCTGTGGTACACCTTCTCGCATGCATCAGCTGCGATTGAACTCAAACATGCAGAGGCTTATTCCCAAATGCTCACAAATGGCTTAGTAGGCATTCTGGGGTTCTTTATACTAAAGCAACAAGAGGACCATCTGATTGACGTCCTCGGGGCTGCAGTAGAAATGTGCTTTGGCAGGAGTTGCCCTCGACAGACCTTGGGGACTACAACCTTCCTGCATAACTAGTGGTTTCATGCTGAGTGCAAGGAACACAAACACTGGCTCCGTCAGGTTACAAACACTGCTCTATCCCCGCCGCGGATAGACAATACCACCTTAGGCAGGTTGCAGCTGACAGGTCAACCATTTGATAGTAGTATGGGGGTGTGCCAAGGATGTCCTCTCTTTTCTACATTGTTTGGGCTGTACATTGATCAGTTGGAAAGCTGGCTTATTGGAAATGGAGATGACAGAGCTCAACTCGTGCATCAAATTACCAAGCAATTAATATATGCTAATGATATGGACCTCCTAGCGTACACTCTGGCGGACATGCCAGGCCCTGAGGTGCTAGACATATTCTGCCCGCATCAACCTGGTCAAGACTATGGTGGTCCTCATATTATCCTCACGTCAACCAAGGGCCCCCTTCTTCAGTTAACAGGGGCAAAATGTGGAAGTGGCACCCACCTACAAATATTGGGGAGAGTGGAGTTCCGTTCTACTATGCACTGGGACGTTTAATTCCATCTGACTACGAGCCATAGGGTGGGTTCAGCTCCTGCATGTTCTCAAATTATTTGCTCGAATTAATACATCAAGTTGTCCTAGCGATTCTAGCCTGTAAACTAGTGAGGTCGGGAGGACACAATAGAAGTCCAATTTTTGCATATCAAGAACTGAAATCCTTTTGACTTAATGCAAAACTTCTTTCGCAATGAGTTGAACAAAAGAAATGTTGCTGCTGCAATAAAGTTCTCGGTAGTATAACGATTGGAACTTAATTCCTTGGGAGCATGAGAAAATATAAAAGAAAAGATCATAAAACAAGAAGAACATGTTTTTTTGGCTTGACACTTTGTTCATAAACGTCAACTGCCACCTAAAGGTACCATTTGGGATTGATAAAAAAAGTCAAAATAACAAAACAATGTTAAAATCAGTATTCTTATTTTTATTTTTCGTTTGGAAGATGTGCATAGATGTTTGCAATTAGCTTGACTACAAGCCATATATCTTCCCGTTCTTCTTGAGTAAATTTTAATTTAAATGGAAAGGCTACATCACATTTCATGACTTTAGTGCACGGGCATCCATATTGCGATTTAATAAGAAAAATTCATGGATGTAGTTTAAGCCTCTAACCACATATAACCATTCATGGCCGATTCAATGCCTTCATTACATTGTTTATTGTTACATTGCATAGGTGCGATTTACATGCACCAGCATTATCACAACGGTATCCTTTTTGCTTAGAGAATCTTAACGAAAAAGTGGTGACAGGCGCGAGTAACAACTAGTGCTTTTTCGTGGATGACTCTCCACAACGACACATGTAATTTGCTTACATGCACTATAATCACGACGGTGCTATGTTTTACCTGACGAAACATGAAGAAAAATGGTGATGGTCGCTAAGAACGGCCATCCAATTTTTCGTGGATGGCTCTGGCTCAATGGCGAGATGTCGATGCAAAGATGCATTTTTTACGAGCATACCTTGTGGACCTTAAATCTTGTTTCTACTATGGAGCTCGCACATCCAATTTCCATGTAAATATCGGACACCACCATGATTAAACTAGTTCAAATGACATAATTCTATAAGTCCACCCTAACTAATAAGATGTGCATTTCACCAATGTGCTTTTTTTCATGATATGGAAGGGGATATACCACGGGTATGCCAGTCGTTAAATATGACTGCATCCAATATTTTCGGTGCTCCATCCCACTTGATGAGACATCATCATATCTTTGGAGGTTCAAACTAGTCTATGATGATGTAGAAAACTGGAAGTGGACATGATTGCACTTGATGCAAACATGTTGATGTTGGGAGGTGGGAGATTAGGTGGCACAAAATGTAAACACCCGTGTTGGCAGATACAGTGTAGGCAATACACCATTCTGCCCGCATAAAATACTCAATGCCAGGACTGGAGTTACCCTTTCTGGTAATTCAAGTAGCACTTACACCATTCTTACCATTCTGCCATCATAAAATAATCCCAGGGTTGAAGTTACCCTTTTTGGTAAATCAAGCAGCATTTACACGATTTGCCCACATAAAATAGCCAATGCCAGGGTTGGAGTTTTTTTTTTTTTTTTTTTTTTTTTTTGGGTTGGAGTTACTCTTTTTGGTAATTCAAGTAGCAGTGCGAGAGAGCGGCGGAAGGCGACGTGAATTTAAGTCATAGGTTCATGTGGGACATTTGTATTGGAGCATGATTTTACACTTCTACATGCCAACGGGTGTATGAATTAGATTAAATGGCAATGGTGAAGAACAAAATTGACATTTGAACTGCAAATGTACACTACACCCACCTAGGATACAAGTCCCCTTAGATCTTCGTTTATTTTATAAGGGATCTAATTAACCGCCTGGATCTGCTCCCCCAATGCCTTCAACGGCTCGATCTTGCCGACACTTCCCATGAATTTTGTGCCCGCTGTAACAACGCGGAAAACGCAGATGCCCTGCTCCTGATTCGAGCTTACAGATCCGCCCTTCTCTGGCCCCTTTCTACCTAGTTCTGTTCAGAGATCCTGCCCTCCCTATTCCGCATTTATATGGTGTTTTTTTTACCGGAATTGCCCTGTTTTCTCATTCTTCATACATAGATTTCAATTCATATGTATTGAATTGGTGATCACAAGTGGATTCGGAAGTTGGGTGTTTTAAACGAACTTGTGGGCATTTGTTCTGCTGAAATTTAGGGCTTTCTAGGAGCAATTGTTTGCATTTCATTAGCCGGACTAAGATCTTGATTGAGGAGCTTCACGTCGGGCATGCAGTATTGTGGTCAAACATAGGGTTCAAACTGGTTGCATGGGGCAAGGAGGGCGGGCGGCCCTTTACAGCAATAAGCGTGTCTTCAGTATGGCTGGCGAGGAAACAAAGGAAAGGACCCGGCGGCATGTGGAGGATGATACTCCAGAATTCATTGAGCATAGTGTTACTAAGCTCGATACGTTAGCTGGAATTGCTATCAAATATGGTATTGAGGTAAGTCTTATGCTGCTAAAAATACGTCTCAAATTAGGGCATATGTTATTCAGGAGTGTACCTTGTTGCTGTGAGCATATAATATGGCATTTTCAATCTTTATGCAGTCATGTACATAATAACATCTTGCATTTGTTCTTGGCTTCATGTACTGGGACATTAGGCCAGGTTGCATTAAGTCCTTGGAACGAAAATACCAGCTCTTCGCATATTTATGATCACATTTCAATCTATAATGCTAGGAAGCTAATGTTCACAATCAGTAGGTGCCTTTCTATTCCCTCGTACTGAAGATTTTGATTGGGAAGATTTGTTTTCTTATTTTTTAAGGAAATTTCTCTGAATGACCAGGTTGCAGATGTCAAAAGACTGAATGGCCTAACTACTGACATACAAATGTTTGCTCGTAAGACTTTGCGGATTCCTGTATCAAGAATTGCATCAACAACTAAAGGGCACCAGTCAAGCTCAGCAGCCAATGGGTAAGCAAAATGATAGAATAATTCCCTTTGTTAAATGTCTTCATCCTGCTGGCATTGAATAGGTTCATAAGCTGGCATGAGCTTTGCAGATTATATTTGTTCTTAAGGCCATGATTGTTGTACCAGAACCTAGAAGAGCATAGAACCGGAATGAAAATCACTAACAAACACTGTCTGAAAAGTACTAACAAACACTTTCCCATGAGTTATTTAATAATTTCCTAACAAGGTAAGGAAGGTGTGCTCAACAAGTCGATGTATTCTCGCTGTTAAAGAAGAGGAGTAGCGATTAGGGAGTCTATAGAAGGAAGTTTTGAGAGAAAGTTGCACTGAGTTACAGCCAAATTAGTATTGCATTATAGCTTATATATCCATGTAGGTTGGCATATACCAACTTGATGCCCAACGAGCATTGGCACCAACATTTGCAAACAAATCCCTGTGCTCTGCAAAAGATTGCAAACAGGTTTGCAAATTAGAAAACTTTGAAGGTTACAAAATTCAGCAAAAATTTATATTATGGTGAGGACTTCAAATGCAAGACACGCTTGAAACTTTTACGCCACAGTTTAAAGGCCATGAATGCTTTGAGCTGAGGGCCACTAGCAGCATGGCACTCCTCAACTCAAATGTGTTGCATGCTTACATTGTGGCCCCATCTCTTTTGGTTGGCGGGTTTCATTGGATTACAGGAATTGGTGTGCATACAAGCCTAATTATTTTATAGTCATCCTCGTCTATTTTATTTCAGAAGTGTTTAGCATTTATCCAAGCCGGGGAAGTATATATCCATGCCTATGGAAGGCAGTAAGAAATGATCATATCTGTTGTCCACTTTCAAATAACAGCTGGAGCTGGCGCTGAATGTTAATCTAGGAAAGTTTGTTTTCCTGCTGACATCTTTGAAGAATATACAGATTTATCAATTAGGTAAAGTTCGAAGTTATAAAAGGTATCACCTATTAGAAAACAAAATGGACTGCGAAATAAGGAAAGGAGGTTTCTTTGTAGTGTCTTGCCATGAGACACACTCTAAGATGTGTGTGTACAGAGTTCTGGGTGGAAGTAATAGAAGTGAACCATGAGCAAATAGAATAAGTTAGGATTCTTTCTGGTAGAGAAATTAGAGCATTATTTCTAATGTTTTAAGTCTACTGCTATTTCTTTTATGTGTAGGTATAGTTACAAGACCCCAGATCCTCCACCACGACTTGGGAGGCATTCGTACTCTTCTTCATGCAATGCGCCCTTCTTATGTAAGAGTGGCGAAAGAGATTCTGACCCTAGTTCTGTTGGTTCTTCTATTGGTCTTCTGAGGGGATATTATGGACTTGCATCTTCTTCGAAGTCAGAAATTGAGACTGAAATGTGCTGCTATAATAGCAGTTATCAAGCAGAAGATAATGCATCTAGAGATTATGGCTCCTCTTCTGATCATGCTAGGCAGTTTGGAGCTTCTCTGCCAGAGACGAAAAGCAAATCAGCTTTTAGGAGTAAAATCCATAATATGATGAATACAGCAAAGGAGTTGGTTATTAATGAAGTAGAGAAAGCGAACGAACATTTAGTAAGACGGCGTACTAAAGCTGATGGAACTGTTGACGGGACTGATTTGCTGCCTAAGTCAGACCCAGGCGTTGGAGAGAAGGGTCCTGGCAGAGCGCCCAGACCAAAGACATCATCGAAGGTTGTCTCTGAACTGGATTTTGATAGCTCATCTGTCCGTACATTGTTTAATCCATCTTGGAAACCTACCGAAAATGGTATTAAAGGACTGGGAATTACTGGGAAAACAGTAGAGGATTTGATTTCAAAAATAAAGAAGTCCTCAAGCACTTCAAACTTGCAAGAGGATAAGAAGCTTACACAGGTCAATGGCATGCATAGAAATGGGAGTAGAGGAGATTTAATTATCATGGGCCAAGGGACTAGTCAGGGTATTACAGTGCCACTGTTGGAAGGTCTGAAGCCCACATCATCATGGCGTAGCAAGGCTGCTCTAGATTAGTTTGGGACGTACATATCCGTAACTTATGCCGCTGTTTTTCGCAGATGAGAATTGCGCAATTGCTTGGTCTACTATGTTGGCTGCAGCATTGTGATGTTTATTGATGGTCTACTGGTAAAAGATTTATTCATTCTTTTAATCCTGGAAAGGAGGTATACATTGTATTCTGCATAAAAAGAGATCTTGTACAGGCCATATAATATAGGTTCATCTTTGTAACCAGGATATGCAATATAGAATGCGCTGTTCCTAATCTTTTGTCCTTTTTAATCCCTGTCCAACCAGTTTTGCTGAAATGATGGTATGGAGGAAGACTGTTGTGATGGGAAGGTTTACTGGAGTAATAATTTTCATTGTGGTCGGTTTGATTTTTGGGCATCTCATATTTATTTAAAATGTGAAGCTGATACTTAAATGTTTCATGGTGTGTTTCTTCATCTAAGTGGCTGGCAACAGCTTGAGGGGTCGTACAGAATTGGCATAAAAGCCATCCATGAGATTGTGCTGTGTTTTTCTTAAATAAAATGCTAAGCTGACATTTAATGTTTTGCGTTCTTCTAAATGACAGCAGCTTGAGGTGTTGTAATTGTACAGCCAATTTTTTGGCATAAGACAGCATGTACGTTTTTGGGACATGGTGTTAAGAATATTTCACAGATATCTATTCTATCGAAGCTTTACGGGAGCAGTTTATGTCACATTGCAGTTCTACTTCTTTTTCACTTGGTATGTATTTTGCCCATTTTTTTACATGGTGCATGCCCAACATCCAACGTCATTGAAGTGCTGCTCTATGGCAGCGTTGGAATTACATCTACATGGTGCATGCCCAACATCCAACGTCATTGAAATGTTGCTCTATGGCAGCCATGGAATTACATCTTCAGGTAGCTACTAAGGAAAGACCACATCCAGGATTCCACTTGGATGCAATGCATTTTGAATTTGAATATGAATTAATGTAGGGTTCACATGACGACAATGGAGGCAGCTGATTCCACCAGGCTGAATCAGGGCTGGCCCTTTTTTTCAGCAACAGATTCACATACAAATAGCTCACAGATTCATGGGCTGAATTCCTGTTGAAGAATTTGGTCTAAAATTTTGCAAATTAGCTGCCTTCAGCAGGCGCAAGATGGACAGTCCGCGCTGAGGCCTAGATCCCGCACTGGCTCAGCTGCAAGTCCGGGCTGATAGAAAACTACGGCCCGTGAACTGCACCTTAGAAGACAAGCATGTGAACCGCCAATAAGAAGACAACGTTAGTCAAGATTCTTCTTGAGAAGATAAAATGCACGCATGCTTCTTGCAAAATACCCGTATACAACATGGCAACTAGGCTCTTCTTCCTCAGTCATGTGCAGATGATTAGTAGGTAAATCGACCCAGTTGCCATGTTGTGGCGGCCTGGAACTGGGTCGCGATTCTAGCTCGCTCTAGAATCTGCTCCCTAGTTTCCATGCCGCCATACATCTATGTGATTGTGGAGTCCCTTGCAGGGTTCAGTTTACCCCCTAATTTTCTAATGACAAGGCACTTTTTTTTGGTTTTTCATATGACAGAATGTTGATCAATTTGAACCTTTTAACTAACATACAAAAATTTTAATTGACGGAAGACCGTCTTTCAATTATAAACTTAGAACAAAAAGGTAAGTTACATAGTAGTAACTACTAACATAAATATACAGCTAAAAAGTTAAGAGTAGCATCAACAACATAATTCAAGATTCATCAAGAGACATTGCTGCTCTTTCTTTCTTCATTCCAAGCATCAAAGCATGCTTTCCAATCCATGTGTTCAAATGGTTATTCCACATGGAAACCATCGTAGTTGCATTCAACGTTTCCAGGTTCATGCGGGCCCTCATACCACTCTTGACGTTATTTTGGAGGGAGAAACCTCTCCACAAGATGCTGTGCTTCCTAGAATAACCATGCAACATTGTCATAGACTCATAATAGACTCATAAGCGCTAGAAAACTGTTTCACCAACTATCTGCTGTTCCATCCTCCTCTCGACAAACAGTCCAAGCCACCAACATATTTTTATTCTTGGCTGCCCTAAAAAGTGTCCCAACAAAGTCTTCTCTCTCACTCAAACAACGAGCTACATCTATCTTTGAACTAAATTTAGCAAGCAATTTGCCCAACCAATCAAAGGTCTCTTTGCTCGCTCTGACTGAAAGGTGGTGAATAAACCAAGCCACAGACTCCACACAGACGCCATTTTGTGAAAAAGAGGGGAAAGAACAAAAAAAAAGCTCTGAGCATTACCGGCTTACTGCAAAGAGCCATGACAGGCAGCTAACAGAGCAGAAATAACTCGGATTTCCCAAATTGGTGGATTCGTTGGGAAATGGGAGAATCTAGGAGGAATTAGAAATGTAGAAGTTTAAAAAAAAATATTTTTTAATGTTACCTAATTCATTATTCTATTAGAGGTAAGGTACATTAACTCGATATGCCTATAAAACAACCCTAGTACTTATACAAAAATGAAAGGCAAATTTATATTTGCGACCTTTCAAATGACATACATATTTTTTCTTTGGCCTTTCTATATGACAGGCAAATTGATATTTCTTACCCTTCATATGCAGGGCAATTTTTTTTTCTACCTGTTTTGTCAGGCAAAAAAGCCAAAAACAGGCATGAAAGCCGTCAAACTTGAAGCCCTCGTTTGTTATAGTAGGGCATAACACCCTCGTTCAAGGGTGTTATCCGCCGTAACAACCTATGCCCAAGAGTTTTATGTGGTTTTGTAGTGGTTTTATGGTGGTTTTCATAATAATCTAAGTGTTTATGGCCATCTGACATAACAAACTAGGTGTTTATGCACTTTTTAATGTGTTACTGGTGGGTAATGCCACTGCAACCAACGGCTGAGATCTGATCTCAGCATTAAAACTTGAGGGCCAGGTTGTTAAGGGGACAGAGAAATAGTGTGTAGAACTTTTGCAATTGTAAATTGGTATGTAAATTAGTTTTCGTTTCACATGCATGTCCACCAAAGCACCTACTTTCACTTCAAGGGAACATCATCTCTTTTGCATCGACTTTCACTGTCAAGAGGTATAGGAACACCGTTCCCTTCGCATCTTGTGACTATCCTACGAGTGAAGCATTTGAAACACCTCCACGCGGAATCAAATCTTATTCCAATACCAATTGTTACGCAGTAAATTGTAGTGCTAATGAAATGCCCAAATCTGCACCACCCCATCCTTGATATAAATTTGGGGTAGGGGAGAAAAGCTTTTGAGAGGTTCCTTGATATAAATTTGGGGTAGGAGATAAAACCTTTTGAGAGGTTCCTTGATATAAATTTTGGGTAGGAGACAAAAACTTTTGAGAGGTTATAACACCTTTCGAGGGGTTATAACATAGTGAAGAGCATTTATAGCATCCATTAGAGATCAACTGCGCGCACACACATAGGACCCCATGTTAATTTTGTCGCATATTCATTGTCAAAACGAACGTTATGGAACCATTTCCAAAAGTTCTTTAATTTCGTACAATCAAACAACTGATTGATAGTCTCAATTTTTTGCAAACATTAGAGGACGATTTTGACATCGCAGACAACACAATTCTTCAAGTCGAGCAACGACAGGACCTCGGGGATGCCAAGCGAAAACTGCTACTAGATCTGCCCATTGCATGGAGGATATTGTAAAGCCGTTGAAGAAGCAACAAGAATTGAAGCACAGGGGTCACAATGTGGTGGCTCGAGGCCTCCTTGAGGATGAGATTCATGCTCTTGTGCACATTACCAGGGCATCCCGGGCATTTAATGCCCCAACTAGCCACGTAATTGTGAGATCCATAGGGGCAGATGCAGTGAGAAGAGGTGCCATACTTCGTCAAGGAATGAAATTGAAATGATCCTCATTGTATATGGACTATAACCTCACCCCGTTACAGTAGGAATTATGGCGACGGGAGCTTGCACACGTAAGGGACATAAGCAATACTGGTGATCACTAGTGCCATTGTGCAGCTCCAAGGGAAGGTACGGATTTTGAGTTTTTGTCCACGTAACCATACTATAGCAGAAACGTGCAGAAATGAGCAATTGGATGGAAAGGGGCAATTGGACTTCTGATGCTGCAACAAATGCCCACACTATAGCTCCTCAAGCAAGTCTACTTTGGTGCTGCTACTATCCTAATTGAAGTGTTATTGCTGCTGCTGCTGATGTGAATCCTCGCGTTGCTGTTGCTGCTCTTAGGGAGGCTATTGTTGCTGTTGTTGCAACCCCATGAAGTGCTACTGATGCGACTGTTGCTCCTACAACCCCTCGGGGTTTTAGGGTGCTACTATTGCAACTGCAACTGCACATGCTAGTATTCATTATTCAATGAATGCACACACAAGAGGGGACATGGGAGGAATAGTCTGCTACTTTAGGACCGAATTGACACCTTCAATTTTTCTGCATAAAATAGATAGACATAATCTTTATATGTGGATATAGGTGCGGAAGCATTGTGGATAATCCCTTCTTGTGACCGCATGTTACTTCCTGCATCAAACTGAAACTTCTATTATAGGAATACAGATGTGGACAGGTTGGATCTGTATATCAATCTATATGATGACATTTAGCAGCACAAACTATTTTGATACGTGATGCTAGTTAGAGACTTCAATGCATGTATAAGAACAAAGCAATTAATAAAGTTCAACCTTTTGGCCAATGACGTATTACAACATATCGCAAAAGATTTTTGTTCACATAAGTAAGAGGACAGAGGCTATCCTGTCGCACAATTTGGAAAGCAGTTGCTTCAAATGTGCAACATCTTTGACTTGCTTATTTACAATTGTGGCCACCCTCCTCTCCCAATAGTTTTCAATTTAAGAATCAAGAAGGTGGATTCAACATTGTAGATTATGTGCTTGTGGCCAGGCAAAGTCTACATTTTCTCACGCATCTGCAAGTGGAAACAAATAACAAAGATGAAAAGGTGAATTCAGATCATCAACCTCTCTTCTTTAAGATAGATTGGCAACCTATGTAGATCCAACATCAAGCTATCTTCTACATGCCTCAGTTGCGCTTGAATTATGATCAAGCAGATTCTTATGCACAGCTGTTAAGCCGAACAGTTATACTCTGTAGCTTCTCAGATCGGAGCATCAAATTGACAATTTGGTTGTTGTCCTTCTAAGTGCCACGAAGCGATGTTTTCGGAGAAGCTGTATTAGCAGGCCTTCACGTTCACAAGTTTTTCTCAAAATAGTGGTCAAGATTCTTCTTGAGAAGATAAAATGCATGCATGCTTCTTGCAAAATACATGTATACAACATGGCAACTGGGTCTCTTCTTGGGTCTCTTCTTCCGCCCCTGGAATGAAATAGGGCTCAATAATTCCGCTAATGAATACGGGCTCAGCAATTCCGTTCAAGCAGTCATGTGAAGGTGATTAGTAGGTAAATCGCCCCCATGTTGTGGCTGTCATGTGCAGGTGATTAGTAGGTAAACCGACTCAGTTGCCATGTTGTGGCAGCCTGGAACTGGGTCGCGATTCTAGCCTGCTCTAGAATCTCCTCCCCAGTTTTCATGCCGCCATACATCTATGTGGTAGTGGAGTCCCCTGAATTTGATATGCTTCTTGTGCAATGCCTATTTATCTTTGTGTGATTGTGGAGTACTGACATGGGGGTAGAGGAATAGTGTATAGAACTCTTGCATTTGTAAATTGGTATGTAAATTAGTTCCCATTTCATATGCATGCTCACCACACCTACTTTCACTTCAAGGGAACACGATTCGCCTCTTGACTTTCACCATCAAGAGGTATAGGAACATCGTTACCCTTCGCAACTTGTGACTACCCTATGAGTCAAGCATGTGGAACACCTCCACGTGGAATCAAACCTTATTCTAATACCAATTGTTACCTAGTAAATTGTAGTGCTAATCAAATGCCTAAATTTGCACTTCCCCATCCTTGATATAAATTTGGAGTAGAACCTTTTGAGAGGTTCCTTGGTATTAATTTAGGGTAGGAGATAAAACCTTTTGAGAGGTTATAATACCTTTCAAGAGGTTATAACACAATGAAGAGCATTTATAGCATCCATTAGAGATCAACTGCACACACACACCTAGGACCCCATGTTAATTTTGTTGCATATTCATTGTCAAAACGAATGTTATGGAACGATTTCCAAAAGTTCTTTAATTTCGTACAATTAAACAACTTATTGATAGTCTCAATTTCTTAGAAACACTAGAGGACTATAGCACTTCTTCAAGTCGAGCAACTATAGCACCTCGGGGATCCCAAGCGACAACTGCTACTAGATCTCCCTATTGCACGGAGGATGAGTTGTTGAACGAGCAACAAGAACTGAAGCACAGGGGTCACAATGTGGTGGCTCGAGGCCTCCTTAAGGATGAGATTCCATGCTCTTGTGCATATTACCAGGGCATCCCAGGCATTTAATGCCCCAACCAGCCACGTAATTGTGAGATTCACAGGAGCAGATGCAGTGAGAAAAAGTGCCATACTCCGTTGAAGAGCGAAATTATGAATGATCCTCATTGTATATGATCACGCCAATGTTACAGTAGGAATTATGGCGACAAGAGCTTGCATACGTACGGGACATTGTGCTGCTCCAAGAGAAGGTACGGATTTTTTGTCTGCATAACCATACTATAGCAGACAACGTGCAGAAATGAGTAATTGGACGGAAAGGGGCAATTGAACTTCTGATGCTGCAACAAATGCCCACACTATAGCTCCTCAAGCGAGTGCTACTTTGGTGCTGCTACTGCTCCTAATTGAAGTATTATTATTGCTGCTGCTGATGCGAATCCTCGCGGTGATGTTGCTGCTCTTAGGGGGGCTATTATTGCTGTTGTTGCGACCCCATGGGGTGCTACCGATGCTACTGTTGCTTCTACAACCCCTCGAGGTGATGCTACTGCTACAACCCTTCGGGATGCTACTATTGCAATTGCAACTGCACATGCTAGTATTCATTATTCAGTGAATGCACATGCAAGAGGGGACATGGAGGAATAGTCTGCTACTTTAGGACCCAATTGATACTTTCAATTTTCTTGCATAAAATGTTACTTCCTGCATTAGACTGAAACTTCTATCACAGGCACGCAGATGTGGACAGGTTGGATCTATATAGCAATCTAATAATGGCATTTAGTGGCACAAACTATTTTGACATGTGATGTTAGTTAGGGATTTCAATGCATATACAAGAACAAAGCAGTTAATAAATTTCAACCTCTTGGCCAATGACATATTACAACATATTTTTGTTCACACAAGTCAGATCCTATCATGGAATTTGGAATGCAGTTGCTTCGGATGTGCAACATCTTTGACTTGCTTATTTATAATGGTCTCATACAGTGGCCATCCTCCTCTCCAAATAGTTTTCAATTCAAAAATCAAGGAGGTGGATTCAATATTGTAGATTATGTGCTTGTGACTAGGCAAAATCTACATATTCTCATACATATGCAAGTGGAAACAAATAATAAAGATGAAAAGGTGAATTTGGATCATCAACCTCTCTTTTTTAAGATAGATTGGCAACCTATATAGATCCAATATCAAGCTACCTTCTAAATGGCTCAGTTGGGCTTGAATTATGTTCAAGCAGATTCCTTATGTAAATTTCCAGTCCAAATCCCCTTCCTACACCCGACTTCTTCCAATTCCAGCAAGAATCTAGCAGTTGAAATTCATGTATGTCTGGAAGGTGTTTATTCTGATGTTCCCAAGTTTCAGAGCGGAGCGTGTCCTGCAGTTTCACTTGGTTGAGTCTTCTACAAGTTATATGCCTCAGGCATCTAACAAACATGGGAAGCCCAGTATGCAGTAAATTCATTGACCACAAAACCATATGGCAAATGCATTAGACTTCGTTCTCAGCATATAGAGGTCTATGAACACATTCTCTCTCCAAGAGTTTCCTAATTATTGGACCACTAAGCTCCGGAAGGCATCTCCAAATCCATGAACACAAGTTTAGATTCACAATATATTAAGCCACCCCAAGAATTAGAGCCACAGCAGCCATATTTAGCTATTATTACCAGCCATATCTATAATAATAGAGATGGACACAATGTAAACACCTAAAATCCAGCTCTTACACAATGTATGAATTGTAAAAAGGAATTCCGTATCAAAGCCTAAAGAAGCTTCCAAAATATGGTCTCTCTTACCATGCTATATACACAGGGATGCTGCTCATACTGCAAGGAAGTTTATAGTGTTTGGTTCGAGATTCCAACCTTCTTTTGGTAATAATGTCTATACACTCAGATACCAACCTCCAAAAGAGCTCACCTGCGCAAATACGTCACTCATTAAATTATTGGAATGAGCATCTCCTCTTCTAAGAAGTCTAGGCAATCTCAGTACTCTAATTTGAAGAAATAGATCCGTAATTCCACCTACGTAGCCCCATACGAGCTGCGGCATAGTCCGACTAGCAAAATGCTTCTTCGAACCATGGCTTCCCTAGGCTAGGGTTGAAATTTCTTTTACACATGCCAGTCACATCAGGTAGTGCCACACTTAAATTTTAAATCTTTTATCTTTTGTAAAATTCTTTTGACGTTCTAAAATATCCTAAGAAAATCAATGGTTAATATTCCTGTCCTATTTTTCAATCAATGGCACCGATCCAATGCCCCAATTCCAGCTTCTCTGCACCTTCTCAACTACAATCTACGGTCACGATTTCACCTTTCCTCTTGATCAAACGACCCATGCATGACCCATGACCATGCATACCATCCCATGAAGTGGTCGCATCTTGACCGCTCTTCCCCTGAACAGACGAATGGGATTAGCATATCCATCCATGAGCATGCATGGAGGGGGGATGTATGAAACCCTACATGCTAAAAACCTTATATATATTACGATATTGATTGGATGGTCAGGAATCGAGTGATTGCTGGCCTTCTAAATGAGCAACAATGAATTGGCCTATAATTTGGAATCAAGCAGACAAATTTCGAGTTTTTTGAGCATGTTTTGGTCAAGAAAATAGAAAACTTGAAAAGCCAAATATATTCAAAAAATAGGCACTCTTGACATTTTTCCATAGCATGGCTCGCTCTCAAATTTATGATCTCAAGTTCCCTTTGGAATTTGGAGTCTGGAAAGCAGGAGAGGATCCCGGACTTTGCAAGGCTAAAAGATAATGAATTCCTCATCATGATGACGTCCTCAATGCCACCATGGATTTAAAAATTGGAAAAATCATTTTTAGTGAGCTCGCTGAGTCTCACTTATCTGATAGTGACTCAGAGGATGCTCACAATGCTTATCAAGTTCAAATATAGTGTAGAGAGTTCAGGTCCTTCCAATCTTGAGGAGGAAGATCGTTGGACAGACATGGATCTCACCAATGATCATGTGATTTCTAGTCCATATCTGACACCTTACCATCAAGTTCAACTTGTGACTTCCTACTGAGGAAACTCCTTGGATTCTAATAAGCAATGTTGAATCCTTTTTCCGACAACTTATTATTTCCAAGGATCAACACCCATTTCACAACCGCTAGTGGTGAACCTCTTAGCTTGCATCAATGAGCTTCTCATATAGTCACGGATGTTGATGTGATCCCTCACATCCAAACTCTAAAAGTTGAAATTATTAATCTCGGAACAAATCAGCCTATCGTCTTATGGCTGATCTTTCCACTCCATATCAAATCCGTGCCATTAATCTCCTTCAGAACTTCAAACACATCTTTGCTTGGCGCTACAAGGATTTACGGGAACTGACCATTCCTACCAAACCTGATCCACGTCCCATCTAGCACTGACGATATAAGCTTAACCCCAACTATTGTGACCATGTTAAGGCTGAGCTTCTAGTAGTAAGTCTTATTCATGAAGTCAAGCATTCTGAGTGGCTAAGCCCCATCATCATTGCCCTCGAAAAGATTCGCATCTGCGTGAATTTGCATCTATATGGACTACTGCAAGCTCAATTTGACCACTGAATGTGACAATTTTCCCCTAGCCTTCACTGATCAGGTTCTTAAAGAGGTTGTGGGTCATATAATATGTTCCTTTATGAATGGTTTTTTCAGGCTACAATCTGATATCTATTATACGAGAAGATTGATAAATTATGCTGACAAAGTGGTTTCCTTCGGATTCTTAAATTCTTTTTCCAACTTTCAACGCATTATGCTTTCTGTCTTTTCATGGAAAATAATGCCTTAAAATAATGCCTTTTTACAAGATTTTCAAGATGATTTTTCTGCTTACAGTTCTATTCCAAACTGTAACTTGTTTTTCAAAAATGTGATGATTCAGATATCAGTCTCAATCCAGAAAAGTACAATTTTTTGTAGTACATTTAATGTTCATCTGGGACATGTGGTCAGCCATTATAGCATCACCACGGGTTTTGCCAAAATCAGTTGTGTGCTCAAAGCTTATGCACCCACTAATACCAAAGAAACCAGGTCCCTTTTGGCAAAGTCAATTACTATTCCACTTTCATTCTGGACTTAGCTTGCTAAAGTAGATCCTTGGTGATGAAGCTACTTGGGCTTAGAATTCCCAAGCTAAAGCAACTTATTCAATAATTAAGGATTCTGTTCACACAGGCCCCTGTCCTGTTGCTTCTCGATAGGATAAAACCTTCTACGTCATGTTGATATGTTATGATTTGCCATTGGTGTTATTTTATCTCGCGAACATACATTACATTAGAAAAGATATATTCGTTTTGCCAGTTGAAAGTTAAATCCTACCGAGAAGAATTATTCTGCCAAGGCTGGATCTCATCTTTTGCATCCAACGCTTCCAAAATTTTATCTTTTGGATAGCCAAATCAAAATTTATGTGGATCATCAAGCTCTCCTACATCTTATCAATAAGTCTACGTCGACGAGAAGGATTGCCCATTGGGTCCTCTCTCTAAGAATTTGCTCCATTTGAGATCATTCATAAACCAAGAAAGTCTCATACTATTCCGAATTATCTTTCATGCATACATGCATACAACTGATCCTTCTTCAAAAGTCTCTGATACCTTTCATGATACTCAAGTCTTTTTGGTCATGGCCATGCCACATTGGTTCCATCAGTATTCAGTAGCTGAAACCTTTCCTCTTGAAGACTCTTCCATGTCTCCTAAGAAGCTTCGAGCATGCCATCTTCAATTGCTCCGCGAAGTGCGTGACTACAAAGCATGGTTGCAGGCCATCTATACAAACGAGGTAAGGACATGGTTTTGTGCTGACGTTTTCTTCCTCGTGTGATTCAAAAATATGTTCATTAGGCCCACGACAGCCTTGGAGGTGGATGAAAGCATATCAGAATATACGAGTTTTGGAACCCGCCAAAGTACCTACACTAGAAACCCACTAGGTAGTTCAGAAATGAGTGCTTTCTCCTTTTCCTTTTCATTAAATCCCATTCAAAAGTTAAAATAAATGTCAAAGACATGTTACTATTCAAAGTTAAGACAAAGACATTACCATCAAAGGCCAAAATAAATATATTAATTATACAACTTACTTCTTATTTGGTTATTATGCAAGTACCCAGTACCCAATGTTGGCTACTTTTTTGGGTACTTTTATGGTTCCTACATGATACATTTAAGACACATCCTAGCATGCTTTTGCCTAGATGGTCATTTTAGTGTTGACAACACGACCTATAAAATTCCCTTGCCAGGATATTATTGGCCCATGCTGTTCAAACGTGCACCTGTAATGCTTACCAGTGGGTAAGCCGACCCATGGCTTGTGACGCTCTTTTATTAACACCAGTTACGATATGGCAATGACTTGGGTTGGCAATAGACAATGTCTAGGGTTGCACTAGTTTCTGAGGTCTTCCAACTAAAATGGGGAATTTACTCTTTAAGCTATACCGATTTGCAGGATTATGATATCTCGGAGATGGTCAAGACTGTTTATACTTCCAAAGTTAAACTCGCTCATGTAGATATTGCACATGATGGCTTCGTTAAGTTTTTATGGCAAAATTTCTAGGCCACTCTATGAAAAATACTTCAATCAATGGACACTTCTATAATAATGCCCTAGTTGCACTCCGTGCTAAAATCGTTTCCTTCAAGTCTGCTCACCCCCATTCTAGTTCACACCCCTCAGCTTTTCATAACATTGTGATCAACCCCAATCTAAACGAGAACCAATAACCTCTTCATCCACACAAGTCTTTTATGAATTTTAGCAATCTGTCAAAGTTATAATGCTCAACTGTAAGATTTACAGAAGAAACTCATGAGTGTAATTCAAACATAAATAGATGGTGTTGATGATGTTCGAAAAGAAAATCAGTAGTTACAAATTGATGTTGAGGGTCTTAAAATTCAACATGTTATGCATCTGAGTCATGCAAGAATTTGCTGCTATCCAAGGCCAACTCCAGTATGACATTGCAAGGTATCCACATGGCCCTTACAAATGAATTCTATCACCTCACGGCTTCTGACAAAGAGAAAGCCCAGTAGTTATTGTTTGCCCAAGTTGAGATCAAGTCTCTTAAGGATCAACTCGGTGTTTATGCACATACTCACACCATGCATCAAAAGCATATAGCTCATTTAGAGGCTTCTCAGATTGGAGCTCATTAGACTGAGATTAAGGCATATATATATTTGAGACACTGATAACATCGGCCCAACTGTAGGGGTCGGAGGTGTGGGGGGCAGGTCTACAAGATGGCAAATGGAAGAAACAGGAAAGCATATTTCTTCAGTGGCACTGCCAAGAATTCAAGGTTCGCACAAATACACCTTCAGCCATCACAATATATGAGACATGGGAGAAACCCATGGAAATCAAGGTTTGGAAAAAGAACAATCAGATACCTCATAAAGGACAATGGGAACATGAACCCAGACAAACTATCGACTATAGCCATCTGGGCATCGGCCAAACAACACCTACTCATAGGCCAAAAGCATAGTGGACAAGGAAAATGGGGCTTAGTCCGAGCCATAACTTTAAGCGAAGCAAAATGGAATGAGGATTGGACACAACAAGCAATGTAGACATGGCTAGACAAATGAACAGAAGAGAAATCACAATGACTGTTGGACACGTTCAACGGCGAACATCATATGGTCAAGGAATGCACATAGATACCAAACTAGGGAAAACAAGAAGAGACACTCGACACAGTTTATGATGGGAAGCCATGATCTGAAAATTGAAAAGAAAAGATGGAGGGAAGAAGGCAAACAAGACCATATATATAAACTCCATGACACCGGAAAGGTAGAGGTCGAATGTCAAAAGGTCAGATAGAACTACCTAATTCCAATGATCATGATCCAAGACAACCAGCTGATGGAACTGGCAGATGCCATCGGGGAGATGACATTGAGACACCGGGTGTGCACTAAGAAAGAGGACTCATAAGACACATCTAGATGTGGATCAATGAGCCCCAATGTACGACTCAAAATTGAAGATATCGATGTTCATTCACATAACCACGAAGCCAAGTAGTAGTAGTGTACACGTACTTAAAGGAACAAGCTAAGCCCCCCAGATGGCTACATTAAATCACAGCATTGTGTGGCGGAAGTGACCCCTTGGGAGAGCCCGCCAATGCTACACAAGTTCCATGGTCTTCTCGTCTTAGGGATACAAATGCATTCTACTCTATTCTATTTTAGTCTATTCTAATGCCCTTCCACTGCCCATTCATTCATTAGCTCGAGCCCTGCAAGAACTTACTCTGCAACAATATCAACTCAACTTTGTTTCTTGTGCTAATACATTCGATTATTTGCAGCAATAGAAGATCACCTTATAAAGATGCTGGTTCATATACATGATCAAATTTGAAGAGTTTTTATTTTGCTGAACAACATACTTCTATCTCATTCTTGGCCACTGTACTCTAAAAAATGATTTTCTACTTCTCATGAATCACGAAGAAACTAAACATGACCTTAAACTTGAACTGTATACATACAGTGAATGCACAATTACTAAAGTTCTTTTAGAAGCTTCTGCTTTTGCAAGGAGAGTAGCATATGACCAGTAATACAATGTTAAAACATAAGTTTTCTATCATATATCAACAAATTTATTGAGTTGAATTGAATTGATTTTTATCATCTGGGAAGACAAGCATTGATTTATTGAAAAAAGGCTTGTTTGGTCCGTTATAAATATCAAAAAGTAGGATCTTCCAAGCTAATCGTTCTCGCACACACTTTGGTGATGTTTCTTGGATGGCACGATGACATCTCGCCTCAACACCAAAATTGAACATTACACATTATACATATCGCACATGGACAGATTTTTGCCTCTTGCAAGTAACGTGGAGAGATCCAAACAAAATTTTCATGGATTTTAAAAGTATTGAACGGGAGAATGTGACCGCAATCAAGAAGCGTAGGAATATAACATAAGATTTATAGATGTTGTGGTGTGTATTCGTATAGAAATACGTACCTTGCTGATGCTGGACATGGGGATTCGAAATAGAAGGGGTATTTCTGTATTAGAAGGTTTAGGGATGCTGGTTTGGCATGGGCAGATGGCTTGCATTCGGTTTGTTTCCATTCCTACAAGCTGGAGGTGTCGGGCAACTCGAATTCCTACCTTGAAGGGTCGGCTAAGCTTGATTGCTTGCATGGGAAGCAAGACAAGGATTTGGTCCTTGGTTCTGCTATTCGAACTGCACTGAAGTAACTCATCGTGAATATGTTTATGAAGAGGGCTGCAAGGAAGGCCAAGGGGGCCGTTGGTCCTGTGCCCTTTGCGCCCTTGTCTTCTGCTATGTCTGTTTAAATGGATGACTCTTGTGGTGAGCTGAATTTGGAGATCGATTAGGGGGCAATTGATGTATCTGTCACTCTTGGTCTCTCAGGCTAGGATATGCCTCGTAGTTTCTTTGATGCTTTGTCCTCTTTCTGTGATAAGGGATGTCTTGTTGGGATTGTTCTTGAGAGAGGTGCCTCTAACCATCTTCACTGTCGGGTAGTCTTGAGAGCACAGTATAAGTCACCTAAGGCTTTGAATGAGGCCACTAAAAGAGACTTCAATTGGCATTCTAAACCTCCTAGTGTTGTATTGAGGTGTAAAGCTTTGAAAAATAATCAATTTCACTGTTTCGAAGGGGTAGTGAGATACTGCATGAAAGATATGGGGAAGGTTCATTATTCTTGCCACCTTCATTAGGGCGGATTTGGGGTCTCAAAATGGCCTCCTATCAGCCATTCCACGTCATATTTCCACTCCTTTTTTCCCATGCCACCTAGGATACCAAAATCTCATAATTACAGATTTACTTGGAATATTCTCCCGGAATAAGGGGGATTGCGCATTCATGGCGCCATATGTATTTAATTCTGTTGGTTGTCAGACAGGCTGATGCAACATGTGGCGCTTCTAAAAAGCCACTTGCATTATAGCATACCAGCAACTCATGACGGTGTCTCTTGGTTTGTCAGATACCAAGCGTGCGTGTCACCGATTCTTGCGCTTATTTTCATTTAGAGGGCCATGGCCATACAAGCTTTCCCGCCTTCCACATTTCAAAATTTGAATGTGTAGGTTGAAGCTTTGTATCGACTTTCATTTCGAGGCCACAAGGCCAAGGCTTTATGGGTGGTTCACATGGAGAAGTTTAGGCCCTCTCGGCCGAAGTTCTCGGCGAGTCAAGATCGATTAAAAAATTAAGGCACGCATCAGCTACGCTAAGTTGGATCTTGCAAGGGCTGATTTTCCAAAACGGGCTGAATTTTATTGCCTCAGCCCAAGTTCGGCAGGTTTTAAGCCCGGCGGCCATTAGTCCATGTGAACCCAAAGATTAACCGGGATCTTTACTTCATCCCAATACGGGCTTCCGCCCCTACAATTCGGAAATTTGAATTTGCTTAATGTATAAAAGCATGGATTGTAGGAGAATGGACTTTTCAATTTCCATATGCATGTTGCAAATTTCAAAAACGAGGTTAGTAATGCGGACGTTCGGCTCACAAGAAGTTTAATTGTCTTTGGGGCATACAAATTGTACACCTTCATTTCGCGTCGCGGCGATCCACGCAGTATATGGAAGCTCCAAATGATGTGTGGATAAGGATCCAACTGACTCAGGAATATGCTCCAGTCTTCAATCGCAAAAAAGGAGGTCTAAAAAATAAGAACTTAGACCTCGACGTGTTGTGTCTTGCAGGCTCAAAAAGTGTTGACATCTGGGCGGATGGCAGTTTATATCCATTGGATCCGTTGAGTGGCAAGAAACCGTCATTTCAGGACGTTTCAAGTTTAGTCCGATTTTGTGGTGACGGTAACTCTGGCCTCCTAGGATATTGTGAGAGATTGAGAATAGAATAGAATAGGTTTTTAGCGTCCACGGAGACCAATTGGCCTATGGGACCCAAACAAAAAAGAGAGAGCAGCAAGCATATTACTGACAGGATTAAAAAACCCCCGCCCCGAAGGGTTTTCGAGGGAAAAACCTTAGCAGTAATAAGCCTGCTGGCACACTGTACAATTGCATAGGACAGTTCAATACCGTCCCGTAGGACACAAACGAGTCCGTGCATCCATAACCTCCTGGAGGATGACGAGAGGATGACGGCATTTGGAATCGAATACAATTCCTTGAGATGAGCTGCTTCCGATAAGGAAGGGGAAATGTCCGTGAAGATGCTAATAAATGACATTATACTTTGCAATGCGAAGGGTTTATACATTCTTAAAGTACAAAGGTTATGGTGTTTGTGTTTAGATACCTCTAATACAAGAAGTCTTTGACTACTTTTAACAATAGATTCCTTTAAAAATCTATTGCTATTTAAATTATAGCAAAAATGAGTCTTGAAACTCTTTAAGTAGTAGAAGAACTCTTTGACTAGTTATCCATTTGATGACCATTTTTTAAGAAAATATGATATGTGACATTCTTATATGCAAACATTCATAAAATTTATGAACATTGAAGGTCAAAGCCATCCTTGTTTAAAGAGGATTATATGATGCGAAATCTTCATGCGCAGAAGTAATTGCATATAAGAAATTCGCCTGGTGTGATCCTTGCATAAAAAAGTAAATAGAAACACAAATATTGAACTTACAACTTAGCGTAAGCAAATAGTATTTTAAACCAACACTTTATATACTAACACTTTACACTTTAAATAAGATATTTCTTTCTTTCCTTTTACTTGAAAGCTATTTTTTTCAAGATGGATCACACCAAGCGAATAATACATATACAAAAAAAACAAGGTGCTACGCACGAGGGGTTGCCCTTCAATACCCAGAGAATAATGTTTTCATGGTTTCTATTTTGCTGTTTCGTGCTAGGTGTTTTTTGTTTTTCTGGCATAAATAAAGGTAGTAAGGCAAAACAATGGCGCAGAGATAGGGTAAGCAAAGGAGGTCCATTGTCGATTTGCGATATAATATTACAAAGAATCCTCCTTCGTCTTCTCCGGTTCTAGCTCTAGGCCAAATTTGTCAATGTTATAGATGTGAAAAGAAGAATGATGCTAGTTCAGACCATTGGTGCCGGATATGCAAGCTCTGTATTTTCTTTCAAGCCAAACGGAAGGATTTCTCTTCCCAAATGTCCAAGAAATATCAGATTTTTTTCCGTTGTAACAGCTTTAGAAATAACACTCTGAGAATGTAGCAGATTTCAGTGTTGTAAAGGAATCGATGGATAATCTGAAGCATTTCAAAAGAGAAGTTATAAGCTCGCTATATCCCGATCGGCTGCCATATCCCGGTCCAAAGAAAGGGATGCGCCCATGTCCTAGATCAAGCACGGCTACACAATGATAGAAGAGCCACAAGACTAACTAGGATGACCACTAGTTTAAGAGATGTACCAAGTTTGGAGAGCTTTTTGAATATACTAGGTATATACCAAAGATATCCTTGGAATATGCTAAGAACCCACCTCTCAAGAAGGGTTTCCCCTAGGGCAAACCCAAAATCACATAGACAGACGCGATTATAAGTCAATACGAGCTTGATCCGATGTGCAGAAAATGTTTACTTGAAGAAAAGAAATATTTGAATCGAAGTGTCATACTCGGGTTAGGTATAATGTCTGATGGGTCATTGTTCATAGTCTACATGGCCGCTCCACTTACCAGCTAACAGATTTAGAGTAGGATGTGAAGTGTACATCTACTATAGCATGTTTAAGTTTTTTATAAAGAACCTTTGGGTGTATATTAGAATGTTTTAACATCTAATGATATTTGGCTGTCTGAGCCATTAGTTTTAGATCAATACACTTATGGGGCTATTTATCCCAAAACATATTTGTTATGCTTTGATATTAACATTAAGAGTTGGAATAGTTCCAACTTAATGAATTAACATCAGTGTATGGGTAGGCAGTAGGCCACAACAGATGTTATAGAACATTGGTATACTCAGTGAAGTGTGTACATGCCTTGAACAAGGTGTAGACATAGTTCCTAGTAGAAATACTAGTAGTTTGCCAAACTTCATGTACTCAGTCTGACCATGGTACCAGTTTAGAATTAATGTATCCATGTCTTGCATGAGGGTTTATGAACAAGATAATGTTGAATTCATTTGGGGAGGGCAATAGTAGGCTGGGCAGTTTTAGGCTTGGATTTAGTTTCTCGTTAGGAAAGCATATAGGAGGCATTTTTTTCGAGTATAACATCTTATCGGCATTAGGCTAGCCATTAAAATGAAAGGCTAGATTTAAACGTTAGTATGTAAGGATAATTTGTGTAGCTTGACTGAGTCGAAGTTTTGCATGGGCTTGTTTTTGTATGCAAGATTTATAATTGGAAGGGTTCTTGAATGGTCTCCATGTTGTTGGATTGTAAAACAATTATAATTTTGCAACCAAGAGGCAAGCGTTTAGTTTTAACAAACATATATTTATGGTGCATTGACTTCATAAATACATACTTAAAAAAAAGAGGTTTAACCTATTCGACAGTTACTAAAAAGAATACTTTTAGATAAAGAGAATACTTTTACAATGGTATTATTAAACTGATATAATGAAAAATATATTTTGCGATGCCTGTATGCTTTCATATCTTCTTCACATTCGTGATATCTTCACCCCAAACCTTTCAAAGCAATCTTTCACCACATCTTTTAGAAAAAGAAGCACGTGCCCATGGGGTAGGTGAATGTTGTGATTGATGACCGAGTAAAAGTCCCTTGGTTTTTTGCCTCGATTGAGAACATCCATGCCTAATAGCCCGACCGAATCATATAACGTGATGAGGCAACTTGATTATCAAATAAGCAAGCAAGCCATCACCCAGACATAATGGTGAATATATACAAAGTGTGATAGTTTCGAGGAGGCGAGCAAAGCCTTTGATGTGTTGAAATCTCAAAATGAAATACCATGGGTTGCAAAAATCTCAAGATATGCTCCAAGGAATGCTCTTTCATCTTAAGACGTTTGGGAAAGATGTCTTAAAATGTTTGGAAAAGATGCAAGAAGATAAAGTAAATATTAAATATAACAGACATCATATATGTTGAGCAATTGCTAAAGTACGTGCTAGTTTAGGAGCCATGTAGGTCGCAAGTAGATGGCAACTAGAAGTATAGATGCACACGTGAAATTAGCCATTTAATCCAATGATTTCACTATATTCAATTGTTTGCCAGCAAGTTTGTCAAAACGAGAACACAATAACCGTTATCAGCCTTCGCATTATTCATGATTTATTCATGCCATTAGCAAGATCCAGTCTCTGTATCTTTCACTCATGTTGAAATTGGAACCAAGGTAATAAGCTAAAATGCTTAGCAACGTAAAAAAATTCAAGATTCTTGATCCCCTGGAAAGGCGAATCCCTTGCTGCAGCATAAATTCTGCAGAATTAAGTTGATGAGCTGAAAAAAACAGAGTCATCCTTGCTAATCGAGGTTAGTAATGCATAAAATAGCATGTTCGACAATTCATATGTTGCCTTGAATGTATTCCAAAAACAATGTCATATCCCTTGGCACTTTGATTATAAACTAACAACAAGATGAAACTCTAGACATGTATAGAGCCTTACTTTTGCCAACTAGGCATTTATGAATAATTACTGTATTAGAACAATGATAGGTCTGAGAGAAAAAACATTGAACAAATCTGCATCATAGTATATCAACAACATTGATAGTCTGATATGCACAAGGTGTAAGTTAAAAGAAATGTTCATTAAACAATGAGAGATGTCAAAAAATATTGTGCACCTCAGCCCTTCACGATAGTCTGCTTATTCGATACTCCAAATCCAACAATAGAACTACAAAGGGGATGCTTTCCATACACCTAATATTCACCGTGTCAACTTATTACAGAAAATAAAAAGGGCTTTCTTAATCAGTTTAATACTCGGCATGGAAATGGGTATAAGGCCAGATGATGTTACCATTATTGGCATCTTATGTGCCTATAGGATTTTGAAAAGCCTAGAAGTAGGGAAATTGTTACATGCAATAGGCAAAGTTGGTTCAAATGGAATATGAAGATATGACACTTCAATCCACCCAACCACGACAATGAGTAAAGGAAAGTATGCTCACAAACCATGGATCTAACCAAATATTAAAAGAATAAGATGAACCTATTTGTAACTTGTTTTCTAGAACTGTATCAGGCTAATGAAGGAACCTATTTGTAAGCCGTTTTCTAGAACTGTATAAGGCTAATGAAGGAGACATTTCTCCAAATACATTGGGGGCTTTAATCACAATGCTTCCAATGGACGCAATGGTAACTCTATCTAAGTGGTCCAAGGTAAGCTTATGCATAGGTATCATGACCTGATTAATTTTAATATCTCAAAAGCAGTTTCAAATAGCAGTGAACCTACATCAGAATCCATCGCCCATTTGCAGGCTTCAAACACCCATTTAACAATATGAAAGAACAAAGTCAAAGAGCTTACCAGAACAGATGAATCATTGAATATGAAGCAGAGAGCTTACCAGAAGAGATGAATCATTGAATATGAAGCACATTGGCATACACGATTCATTAGAAACAGCCCGATTTGAGAATAGATCGGACTACCAAGATTAGCAGCTCCTTTTAGACCTGATAGATTTCTTAATACTGGGGAAGCAGAGCTGAGATAAGCATTAAAATAACAACAAAGAGCTTTAACCCTACTCTCTTGACCATCATAAGCATATTTGCTTCATGTACTAACGTTAGCATATGTGGCACGCAGCGTAAAGAAGCAAAGAGCAGAACTACAAAATAGCATATAGTATTAGTTAATTACAGCACAATTCTTGTCACTAGAACTTGAGACGTCTCTGACAAGACATTACATAAACTTTCCTTCTTCGCTGTCTGAAGCCATACGCAAAAGAAGTAAAAGCTCACTGGCTTTCACGTCTGTCAAAAACAACTGCCAACCAGTACGATCAATTAGGAAAGGTGCTAATGGAGCTGCAATTCTCTCCAGCACAAGCACTCCCAATAGAATAGGGAGCTATTGGGTCAGATCCATATATCTTCATGTCATATTACAAATGAGAAAATAGATGTTTATAATATTACCTGTTACTTTCATTCAGCTCTAACATGTGGAAATCTTGAAAAATAAAGCAATGGAACAAAGTCATATAACATTTTCCTTTCCTTTCTTTTCTGGGAGACGAGTCTTTCCTTTTCAATTCGGTTTTCAGATGTTTCTAGTACTCTTTGACTAGTAGATCATTAAAGGTCAAGAAATTTAGCTTGCAACAGGTTATGTGACTAGCCATAGCCTAGCCATAGCCAATTTTGCATGTCTTCACAAATTTGTGTACAAACAAAGTTAGGAACACTTAAAACGCTTGGCACAGAATTAAAGTTCTCCACTTTATAAGATAGTGAATCACATTGAAACATTGAAGTTCCATATCTAGAATGCAACAGTACATAACATCTATTTATCTTTGAAAATGGCCAAGCGCTCTCCAGCAACGTCTATCCCATATGTTATATGCAAGTAGGAATTCACGGTGCTGGCTGCATGCATGCTTTACAGGCATCAGTCTTGAAGACAGTAATCTCCAGAGTATAGAGACTAAATATGGCATATATGTATTATCATGAATAAGAAACTTACTTCCAAGCCTCACTTTCAGCTCAGCTTTTACATAGTTCCAATCGCTTGGGCTGCAATTATAAGAATAAAAAATTTTACCATAAAAATGTCCTTCATAAGAAGCGTAAATTCTCAGCAAATTTCCTAGTTCTTTTTACCTGGCAAGGATACCATGGACAAGGACCAAAAGGTGATTGGGAAAATCACCTGTCAAGCTTTCGCCATTTGATAATATCCCATTGGTGGTAAACTCGCTCATTGCTAGAGTACATAGGGCTGGATCACTTGAACAAATCCATTTACTATACAATCAAAGAAATTCATTAAATCGAGAAACAACAATCTTAGGCAATTTAGAGAGAAAACGAATTTTATACCAGGATGGAAGTAGCACTTGCATGTCCTCTTTTCTTTGCCATGGCCAGAGCTTGGAACCATCACTCAAGGGCAACAGATAAACAAAATCCATTATTTGAGCGTAGCGGCAAGGGAAACCCTGAACAGAAACTGCAGTGTTTCTCAAAACAAAATGTCAGACTGCCAAAACTGATACAGCCAAAATCGGCACAACAGAGGGTCTGATGGATTTCCTTTCTGCACAGTTCCTTCATGGAATGTGCTTACAAAAGTGACACATACTTCAGCTTATGAAATAAATCAGAGAGACAGAAGCCATAAGACTAAAGAAGAAAACAAAAATTCTAGTACCTTAAGAAATATCCAGGGTTTGCCGAATGCCTTGATCTGCTCTGCCATATGAAAGATGATTGCCGAGCGACAAGAAAGAACAAAAGGGGGAGAATCCGTGGCCAGGAATATTTGGCAAGGCCCACAGGTTCTGGAGTAGCGACGTTCCCTGTGTGCTATTTTTCTCAGCCGTCTTCTTCCTTAGATCTTCATCATTCCATTCCAGATCCTTATTTTCAAACATCTGTATATTAAAAGAGTTGGATTCTAAGTTAAAGTTTAACCTCTGCCCTTTACCACACAAGTAATCTCTAAGATTTGAAATATAACAATATAATTCATACTTTACAACAAACTTGTTCATTGTGGAAGAATGGATTTTTGAGATATAGTCTTACCTCATAGGACATATCCGAGGACTTTGGGGACCTTCTCATCCCGAGAAACACGTTAGTGATAATGATAACGCCGCAAAGCATCATAAAGAATAGATTAGACACCAAAGTTTGTTGGTATCATCCAACAAGGTTGTGAGACATGACAAATAGCCAAACCTCGGATGAAGCACTTCAAGCAATGAAAGAACAATCAATGCCAATAAATTTTATTATATGCTCGCTTAGAAATCAAAGCGGGGATTACTAAAAGCGATATCCAGATCGTGATCATTGGGATATTCAACAAGTATCTCCTGCTCGTCGTCTTCAGGATACTGTACGCATCGTTGCTGATCAATCCTCCTTTGCTCTGCCGCAAACCGTCTCCATTGCAAAAAGGAAAAAATCACAAACAGACGCGATTATGTCAATACGAGCCATATCCTTGACTGGCTAACCGGCTACTCAGTGAAAGAAGAGCCTCGCCGACTAACTAGGATGACCGCCAGTTTAAGGGCTGTACCAAGTTTTTAGCAGTTTTCTGAATATACTAGGTATATACCAGCATATTCTTGAAATATGCTAAGAACCCACCTCAACAAGGGTTTGCCCCCCTAGGGGCAACCCAAAAAACTCACTAAATTCGCATGGTGTGATCCACTTTCTTATTTGTTGTCAAATTAAAATTAAACACAAGTACTCATTCCTATTTGTATCTAAAATGCTTTAACACTCTTAAGTACATAAGTCATTATCCCTTTTCAAAGAGCATATTATTTTTCAAGAAGAATCACACCAAGCGAATAGTACATATGCAACAAAAATGGAACACACTAAATTCGCATCGTGTGATCCACTTTCTTATTTGTTGTCAAATTAAAATTAAACACAAGTACCCCTTCTCATTTAATGCTTTACCACCCCAAGTGCATAAAGTTATTAGTCCTTTTCAAAGAGCATATCTTTTTTTAAGAAGGATCACATCAAGCATCCTATTTGCATCTAAAATACTTTACCAACTCTAGTAGTACATAAAGTTATTAGCTCTTTTCAAAAAGCAAACACTTTATCAATAAATGAGCACGTCACATATCCACACTTAACTTCAAATAAGACACATATATAAGTAATTTTACTATAGGAAGTCATCTTTTTCCAAAAAGATCACACCAAGCGAATTTTGTATAAGCTAAAAGGTTGGAATATATTAAATTCGCATGGTGTGATCCACTTTCTTGTTTGTTGTCAATAGATAATAACACCAAGCTAATCAAACCTAACAATGTTTCCATATGTGACACTTTGAGTTAACTGATCCAAAAGGCTCATGAAAGCGACATTTTATACAATATGTCTTTGGAGCTTTTGTGTCGTGGCATTAGTAAACACCTCTAATGGAGCAAATATTTTGTAACTCATTTTTTCAACAACCCTGGATGCACGTCTTATCAAACATTTCTTCATTGCAAGGACACCATTCTCATAAGGCTTGCACAATTCGCTTAAAAGAGGTCATGGGACGACTTTCAAGCTCGGCTCCCACAACTTTACAACGTAAAACTAGATGCCCATTGCCCTGAATGTATATCTTGGAAAAGCATGTCTCTTATGTCCATATGTTAGACAACAACGATGCTAGTAATGCTTTTCCCTAGTCTCAAATCCCCGACATCTGATAAATATAGCCCAAAGAAAAATATTTGATTAAGTGAGTGAATATAAATCAAGAAAAGGGAAGAAAAAAGAAGCAAGGATCACATGACGCGAAATCTCACTACACATTTACAAAGTGCATATGCATTTTCGCATGGTGTGATCCATGTATTATTGAGGGTGCAAATTTGCAAATATCCTCCTCTTCAAATCCCTTCCCCCCTCCCTTCCCTTTTTTTTTGCAATATACTATCCATAGCATTTATTTTGAACCCTATAGTTCTACCTATTCATTGCGTATGAATGTCGCTTCCGGGTGATGTAACTCCATAGTCACCCTTCGTTAAGGATAGCATTCTCACCCACGAGCCTATGGATAGATATCCTTCCACCGTCAGATCGATCGGTCGTTGAATTGTAAGAGTGAATGGCAGGGAGCAATACGATGAATGGGAAGAGCTAAAAAGTAGAAAAACTTTAGAATGAAAATTTGGGTAGTAAAAACATGGCATGTAACGTATGTTTTTTTATGCGCACATCGCCTCGCCGTTGTTGCTTAACTCTATGCTCGCACCAAAAAACACGAACACTATTGTAGACTTGGATTCCAAATGAAGAGCGAAGGCGGAGAGGATGCACGTAGCGGCGCTAATGTGAACAATGGAAATCTTGGTGCCAAAATTTGATAAGGTGGTTGGTGCATGTGGGCATGTGCACAGTAGGCGGGAAAAATAGCCATTATTTTGGTCCGCGATACGATTTTCGAAAAATGCGGGCCATTAATGTGGTTGCAATGAATGCACAAACATGTCCTATGAAATTTCGCCATGTGGATGCCAAGTAAGCCTGCTCCTCTTTCTACTTGCCAACTAATACTGACTTTGGAAAAAAATGCGCAAACATCATTGGTCGCGAGAAACATGACGTGGAATTCTGGCATCCAAGATATGGGCCATTTTGAGACCCCAAATCTGCCCTAATGCATAATATTTCTAAATCTATTATCGAGAAAGATAAGGACTTGTACTTGAGGTGGGGTGCAGGTGATACTAAAGGGCTTGTTGTGCTGGATAACAGAAATTTACTGAACAAGGCTGCTCACTTTGTATTTTACCATGGGAATCAAAGGCTTACTGCAAGTTTAACTTATACATTGTGCAGAATGATCAAATCTAGGAAGTATACACTATCAAGGAATGGGCCAGGGCATAGATGTTACTGGGATGATTCTATTCCTTGTGTGAAAAGGACGTGAACTTCGAAGATAGCTGAGACCCTTCCTTTAGCCCTGATGTTGTTATTCTAGAGCCTGGCGTGGATTACATTCCAATCCACACGGGTGATAACATATTGGTTGTGTGGATTGACCTTATATAGTTTTAATTCACCTGTACACTTTGTAATCCGCTTTGTGAGTTTCGGTTTTGTTCTTGTTTTGGGTAGTTCCTATTGGTAACTTCCTGTTACAGGGTTGTGATGGAGAGCAATAGAGGGAGATGTACAAGGTCTTGCCCTTTAGTCTTGAGCTTGGAACATTCACTTCTAAGCTTCAGATTTAAGCGTCCCACTCTGATCCACATGCTTACCCTGGTGAATCTGAGGAAGTATTTTGTGTTGAAGAGTTTGTTGCTAATGTGATACAGATTGGAACACTTGCCCATAGGATAGTTGCATCTCTTCGAATATTGACAGCTTACTCGTTTCTTTGATGCTATAGATTACGCAATGTATAGCGTGGGGGGGAATAGCTGGGCTGGGAGTGCCAATTTCTGAACTATATACCTTGAGATCCCACACTAGCCTTGCCAAAGCTCCGTTGGTACAAGAAATCTGATAGGTTGGCGATGTCATTTGGCACGCCCAGTCTGGACCGCCCATGAATTACTGTGTGCTATTATTTTTGGTGCTTGTACAGGCACATGGACACTTTTCTGTTATGTTGATGTGAATAAACCAATTTATGATTTCTATCCATTTACACTGTATGCTTATGATTGCGTTATCCTATTCATATTAACACATCTGAAATTTTAGTGGGCTACGACCCCTGGGTATATGGGCAATCCCTTGTGTTAGGATTTCTCCTATGCCCGAATGAGCATGGGCATTGTACTGGTGTTCAAATCTCCAGGCTCACTGATGACGCTCATTTGTTTTCACTTGCAAAACATAGATCATGGTAATTGGGCTCTTGCAATTGAACCTTCAAGAGCCTTTTGAGTCATTGCCACCATCCGGGAGTATAGAGCTGGAGCTCTCAGGAAGATATGGAGTTAAAGCTTTCAGTCCTCTGAGGTCGCTGAGAGCATGAGTGTTCTATGACATCAAACTCAGCGCTCTCAGGGACATAAGAGGCATCTTTGCGCGAGCACTTCAGGTAAGTGGAGAGCATTGGACTCCAATCGGGATTCAATTCCCCAAGCTTCCTTGATCTTGGAAAGTTTGGTTTGCTATAGTGTATGTCTGATGTGTTGCATGCGTGTTGGGAGAGGGTAACCATCCGATTGGGGCTTTTTAAATGCCACTTACAAAACGGGTCAACATGGGGTTGTTTGACCCCATCTTGACTTGTTTGACCCCATCTTGACTTGGAACGGACGCCCACATGAATCGTTGGGGAATATTCTGCAGAATGTCATCAGTCCACAGAAAATCAAAACACACGCCCTACCCAAGAAAGCTCAGGTCCTTGAACCACTAGAATGCAAAAAAGAAAAAAAGAAAAAAGAGAAAAAGAAAAAATTGCGCTTTTAAATAAGATGCAAGAAAATGGACGCCTGCATTATCCATGGCTTTGGCTTCTCCGGTTTCTCAAGCGAGCTCTTGCATTTCACCGTTTTACCCTAAACCATGCCTAATAATCCATCCCCAAACCAGAAAGCGATTGTTATGCTTCAGCTCCATGGCCAGCCACAACGGAAACTCCAAAAACCAGCCCAATAAGAAAGCCATGCATGTTGTAATGCCATTACTTGCAGCTGCTTTTGTAGGTTGTTGCTTCCCCGAAAGTTCTTTTTTTTTTCCTTGGGGTATTAGGCTAAATAGCTGATTCTGCAGGATGTATGCAACCGGCCCAGGGTCTGGAATGGCCAGACCTTGCTTTGAAACCCGTGGTAGCAGATGCGGAACTTCAGAGCCCATCCACAGATGATGCTTATCAAAAACTACTTCAAAAAATCAAGGTAATTGCCAGTATGTTTGTGAGTCTATGTTCCTGGAGAGGACGTGTTCAACCTGCATTTCCAGGAAAATTGGGCTTTGTCTTCTGTGAATCTGCGTGCTCCCTGAAATGACGAGCGTAGTTTGCATTTTAGGAAAAGAAGGCCCAAAGAATAGGTGGGCAGAGAGCAGCAGAAAGTCCATTAACAACTTCAATAGGTGGGCAGAGAGCAACAGAAAGTCCATCAACAAGTTCAAATGTGGTAAGCCATCTGACCATTGACTTAGTTTTGTGGTTATTGATAGTTTCTGATGCTAATCAGATGAGCGGGCATCTTTTGTGTCATGAAGTCTAAAGAAATGCTACAAAAAGATGAGAAAGTCAAGGAGGCACCCCGAAATTCAAGAACTCCATCAGTACCAAAGGTACTATTTCTAGTTCAATTTTTTTCTGAGGTAGTTAGTTTCAATGGGGATAATTAGCAGTATCATAGAGCAACAGACAATTCAGATATTTTTTCTTATGTTAGGTTGGTAATGTCTAATATGACAACGTAGGAATTCCTCCAATTATCAAGCACCTGAACACGAGGAAGTTCTTACATGCACAGTTGCAACATGCTTGTCATATATTGATCTCTTAGGATTTTTGTAGCCTTTATCTTCTTTTATTTAAGGATGACATGGAAAATGGCATATCAAAACATGGAGTGGAATTTTACTGTCATAGACCACTTTGGACGGGACAAAGGCAGCGCATGCTATCTGTCTACAGATCAATGATGTCAAGGGTGAAGAGAGGCGTTGACTTAATTAGCATCTTATATATGATTTTGCAGGCACAGGTTGTATCATCAGGAAAGCAGAGAACCCATGGCTACATGCCATTGTTCTTGGCGCAGTTTCTAATGTTTCTTGGGACTGCAGGAGGTGCAGTGGCAGTTTTTATATTTCCAGAGCAAGTTAGTGAGGTAATTTACTAGTGCATCACAACATCTATACTTCTGTTGTGGACCCTTAATTGATTTACTAAATGGGGCATTCAGAAATTAAATGACTTCCTTGATAAGACACAACCATATGTGGAAAAGGCGCAACCTATAGCTTCCCAGGTTCAACATTCTTGGGCAGTGCTTTTTAATGTTCCTTTGCTTGATGGTTTTGATTGTGCTTATTGGTTGATTTCATAGGCGATGAAAACAGGGCAAGAGTTAGCTATACAAGCGCAACCATATATTCAAAAAGCTTGGGTATCTTCTAAGCCCCTGGCAAAGAAAGCGTTGGAAACTTCAATTCCCTTGGTGAAAAATACTATCGAGGCTTCGAAACCAATTTTAAAAGATGCTTTTGAAGCTTCAAAGCCACTTATCAAGCAAGTTCAATCTAAAGCAACAACTTCACTACAAGAGATTCAAGAAAAGGCAAAGAACTTGAATCAATAATCAGTTGAAATGGTCTTAGAGGTATAAAGAGACATTACGACAAATTTCAGGAATATATAAAAAATTTGTACACGAATTTGCAGGAAAGATCAAACAATGTTAATTGATGGCTGATGCTTGAGAATATTCAGAATGAGAGAGAAGTTCTGAAGTGTCAAATCTGAAAAATGTCTTAGGCCTTTTGAACTTTGGCCAGTTCTGGTTTTGTTGTAGTGACATGATTTGCCATGCTTGTCAATGCAAATAAGAATAACAAAAACTTGTTAAGATTCGACTGTGTGGACCTGTTTATGAGAATTCCAGAATTGTGTTCTTGAGATATCAGAATATAACAGAGAAGATTAACTGAAAAGAAGAAAGGCGTGCAATGCTGGAGCTTTTCATTACGAACGCACATATTGTTCCTTTTAAGCACGGATTGGATTGGACTGGAGGGTGCAAAATCCATTTAGATGCGTTGAAGCATGGGTTCACTTCTGTATACAAGAATGACTCTTTGGTTGTACACTTTGACACGCCAGAATTACAACCAAAGAGTCATTAGTGTAATGTGAAGTTTTTTGTTAGGTTTAATTCTATGGCCAGGTTTTCCTTTCTCTTTGGCTATGGCATAGAATCTGTGCTTTGGCTTTGGCGCTTGAGGTTGATAGTGGCTAGTTTGTGGCTTTGGCTTGCCGAATGAATGGTGTTGGCATTTGTGTTTCAAGATTTGACCTTTTTGTTCAAGATTGAAGGTTTTCTTAAATTTTTTTATATTTCTTAGGGTACATTCGCACCTGTGGTTAAGTTAAGTTAAACTATGGTTGAAATTTACATTCGCACTACTAGTTAAGTTAGCATTTAGTTAAGAAATTTAGTTAAGAATTTAGTTAACTTTTAACCAAAAACACTAACTAAACTTGTCGTCGCACCTTGTTCCGTTAACTTAGCCAAAATTAACTAAAAGTTAATCAAATTAGAAATTAGCACCAAAAGTTAAATCATCCCATTGAGGTCACTTTAAGTTTAGTTAGAGGTGCTTATAATTTCTTATGTCTTTGGCTAACTTAACTAGACATGTTCAAAAGCATTTAATTAACTAGTTAAGTTATTTTTTGACCAAATTTTTTAGCTAAACGAGTGCGAAATAGTTTTTTGTTAAGTTAGCCTAGCTAAAAGTTTTAGCTAGCTTTGGTGTGAAGGCAATCATCAGGTTAGTGTTAACTTAACTTAACAGTAAAAGTTAAGTTAACTAAACTTAAGCATGGGTGCGAATAGACCCTTATCTGTAGCAATGTTTTACCTTCTTGCTTACCGCCTTTCAGGTTCAATCTGTCTTTCAGGTTCAAAATCCACTAATCTTGAGGCAGAAGAAGCAGGAACCAAGACATCCAGTTCTTTCTTTGAGGGACTATTTTCTTGTTTGAGCATATTTACCTTGCTTCATACATTTCTTGGCGATACCATGCCGGCGCAGCTCTGTTTCGACCAAAATAGCCTCTAAATCTGAGAAACATAGGTTCAAATGTAAGCATCCTTTTTGTGACTATATCTTCTGTTTGCTAACAATTTGTTTTGGGTAGTTATACATCAACCTTTGTAGTTTATTCAGTAAATAATATGGCATTGGTTTTTGTTTGTGCACTACTTTGCATCTTCTTTGTGCATGCAATAGCTGGATTTGGAATTCTTGAAGTGAAAGCATACCTAAATGGTCTTGATGTATCTGAGTTGTTCTCTTTGGAAGTTCTTCTTGTAAAGTTAACAAATTAATCAAGTCTTCGAACATATAACAACTTGGAATACTACATTGAAAAACACAAGTTGATAGAATTGTAAGAGAGCAAAAGATGCTGGTTATTGCCATGGTTCTATTGTGATAGCAATAAAACCGACATTCCTTAGTTGGGACGCCTTATCTCACATCTCTTGTTTATCATGTCTCTTCTCTCATTTTTCATTCATCGGCATTCTCTTGAGCTAGATTTCTCATCCTTCTTACCTCTTTCGCTTGTAAAGATTTTCCCTTCAGTCCTAGAAGGCAGTGGACATTCAGTTCCAGTTTATGATTATGAAAACTATTCTTTCAATTTCGGTGCAGGAGTAGTATTATAGTTTTAGGAATTCCAGTCTGAGTCTGCAATGGATCATTTGTGATGGCTAAAGCAATTCAATTTATTGAATAACGATATGTTCTTGGCAGTTATTCTATTTCATTTTCCTTTTTCTCATTTTTGCAAATAGGGCTCCCTTTCTTTTTGCATGTTCATAGCTTTGATGCGGGCTGAAGGATGGCGCCAGGATGCCTATATATGGTCGATTGCAGTGAGATGGATAGAGACTTGTCTGATGAGCTAGAAACCTACCATACATAAGAGGTTTTTTGTTCTTTATCGATTCAAATTTCGTTTACTTTGGCCTTTGATTTCTTCAGAGCTTGGATGAATAGGTTAGTCTACTTCATCAGGCCGAATTTCATCATAGCATGGTAGGATAGGAAGGAATTGCATTGAATTTTAAGTTGTCTCTGGTGTTGTCTTGCATTTTTTTGGTAAATTGGTAGGTGCTACACCGCTCTTATTTTCTGCGTGTCATGCTGCAAAGTGACCTGCCACAGTTCTAGTGCCTAATTTTTTTTTGCAGATTTTACTTTGTCGGCGATCCCTTGGGTTCAGGACTAGCATCATTCATTAATCCTGTATATTTATCCAAAATCTTCTGGAATTTTGCCATGGGACTAGATTCAAGGGAAGATCTGAGTGTTTGCATAAACCGCTTTCAATCTTTTGCATAGCTGTAGTGCCTTTCTCTTTTCCCTTTCCATTCTACGTCTATAGAGTGGGTAGACGTTGCTAATCATAGTCTGCTCCAGAAATTGCTTTGGGTACCCTTCACTGCAGACCCCATCAACCATATAGGGAGCATTAGGATACGTGCCCCCTTGTGATTTCTGACCACTTTGGGTTGGCAGTCATAGTGATGAACAAATCTGGTCGGCCAAGCTCTCGAACAATTGCCATTGCATCTTTGTAGAGTTGAGTCATATAACATGTGCTTCCAATAAATGTTGCTGGTAGAATGACACGGTGCCCAATGGAATTCCCATCATGCCCAGTGGAATCCACAATACCACTATACAATTCGCTACGTAGTTGAGCTTGGTTTAGTTGTACCCACCCAATCTTGACTGCCACATCTTAGCAAACATGTCACAAATGTACTCATGGAACAACCTCCCAGTGATATGCAATGGTGATAATGTGCCATTGCGTACCTAGAGATGATACTTATAGAATTGCAAGATAGTTACACCATTTGAACTGTTAACTTGTTGGATCCCCGTCAGTTCCATAGGGAAAGAGGAGTGCAAAGTGCTGAGCATCGTATGATGAATGCAATGCGTCAATATATGCCTGATTCCTCCTTCTTTAGAATGTACCACAATGTCTCTGAGATTGTCTTTTGGGCCAGTGTCAACTGGCATCAATATTGCTATCTCATTTGCAGATGGAGCACTATACCATCATCTACGTGAATCATGCATGTTTGCACTTGGAATTCGAAGATGCATGTCAATAGATGGACTTGCATGCATGACCTCAGCCGCTGAGCGAAATATACGAACAAGAGGATTTACGTCTGCCATCATGCGTTGAAGACACGCCATTGTATCACGTCGTGTACCACCACTAAATGATGTATGACGATCTAGCTGCAACTCATTGCCATCCATGATATAAATTTGTGCAAAATACGCACTATTGTCCTGGCTATCAGGTAGCAAAGTTCCCATCATGTGACACATGTGACCGTTGACTCTGAAAGTGTATGCACCTCCAATGGAGTTTGTCAAGGAGGCATCGAGTTTGACAGCCAATGAGGCAAATGCAAGGGCATTGTTATATTTTCTAATACCAGATCGGAAGTCCTTTCCAATGTCATCCCTCCTTGTGTATAGATCCATGAGAGCTGGAGGGGGGCGGGGGGACAGGGAAAGGTGGCAATGAAATCTTCCCGTTTGAACAACAAAATGTACCAAGTTCATCCTTCCACATCAAGGCCCCACAATGCTTGCATTTTCCCGCATCACAATATTGCGGGGCTATTGCACTCCAAGCTATTTTCCAAAATCCAACCGTTCTCCTTACTACTGCCTCAGTTTGTGGTGCATCTCCATCATTATCTCGGAATGCCTCTACATGCCTTAGATTCATCCTTCTCATGCTAACACGTGCTCCAATGCTACTTGGTTCTTCATGAGGCACATTGGCAACAGGATTTAAATGCGATACCACTTCCACTGCGTCACCCTGAACAATGATACTCTCACTCTGTATGGGGATGGTGGGCTGCACTATGTCGCCAAGTTTAAAACACTCACCCAACGTTGATTCCATGTTACCTCCATTGAACACATTCTCACCCTGGTCTGACATACATGATGCCATTGCTATGCTTCTGGGAGTTAAGCTAACATTCTCAAATTCTCTAGCTAATGCTCTAGCCTTGGCCACACATCTTCGTATCTGACGCCTGCTTTTCTCCAACACAGTCTCCAATCTTTTAGGTGTTTGATAAGACGGATTTTGCCGGATAGCATCTGGGTTTGAGCAAGGTTCAAAGGAGTGTTATGCATAGTTACATGCGTTGGTAGACCCCCAACATGGTCGTCATGAACAATTTTACTTGGCAATGAACTCACAACATCCATACTTAGTGATGCATGGACTGATATACACTCGTCCAGTTCCTCTTGCAAGTTTCTGGCAGTACTTCCATAGGCAATTCCATCTCCCTCGCATGTGTAATCATCCACAGTACTGTCTCCCCTCGTTGCACGTGCTCGTGCTCTCCATGTTAATTTATGTTTGCGGGCCAGATGTCTCTCCCTTGCTGACTTTGATTCTTGTTCGGGTGTGGCATGTGTTGCCATGCCATCTTTATAAATTCTAGGACTCATGGTTTTTGATGTCACCATACCCTGAACATGTAGATGAGGTTATGGATCCAATGGGGCGTCTCGGCCAAGAGTCTATTAAGCAGACAAATTTATACCCATGTATCTTTTGATCTAAAACAACATAATCCAATAATATAACATGAACGCATTTTGACTTTACATAAGCCCAAAGCCTTAACCCCTAGAGTAATATTAGACACTGGTAAACAAAAATCTACTTGTAGGGAAAGACCTCATATATACTATGTCTCCATGTCAGTGCGAAACCAAACTCACAATCTAGAAGAGCCCTAAACGTCCTATCGAATGACCCATAGAACGACTATTGCTCTAGTATTCTCATGTGATGTGGCCATGCACCCTAAAAAGGTAGTGGAAGAAATAACAATGCAAAGCAATAAAAGAACCTCCCAAAAATGAAAATTGAGCTTGGTTACCATTGTGATCCACAATGAGTACGTATGAAACTCATTAATTTTGAATGAAAGGAGGGCAAATGGTTGTTTTTACCGCAACGAACCAATAATATCTGCCTTCATGTTTTAGCCAAAAAAAAAAAAAAAAAAATGCCTGAAGTCTAGTATAGTCCTAAGACCTTTAGACTCTTAGTGATACCAATCCCATTTGGGAAATTAACCACTCAATTGGCAGCCTTACTAAAGGATAGGTGCACTCTTTTAGTAAGCCTTGATCTGAATAAAATTATGTCTCAAAGAAAGAATTAAAACATCTAGTTATGCAGTATAATATAATGCCTTTATTCCTCTCTTACTGGCTTTTTACAGAATCAAAGTTATCTACATCTATCCTTGGCAATGAATTTCAATTCACATTAATACCCATTAACCCAAAATTTGACTTACTATTTTCTGAAAATGTAGGTTGCATAAAAAACATTTTATCTCATCAAATATAGACCGAAAACAAACCAACAATTTATTCTATTTTCTGAATGGCAAAACTCATGAATACATTGCATAAACCAGTAAATTAGCATGGATAATTCATATAGTAACAAAATCCATTCCATAAAAATATGATCACTGTTTTTAGATTATTCCAGAAGCAAACTTATCCATGCTCGCATCTTGAAAGCTTCAAAAAGGAGAGAGTAGGAGAGATAGACCCGGTTACTTGCAGCAAAAACAAATGCATATTAGCCTTTTGGGGTAATAACATAAGCTGCTAGCAGGTAAGCATTGGGGCTATCTGGCTTTTCGCCCTTCACCCATTTATCTTTAGTATATTAGTACCATCACATGTTTTACGCAAGGCTTACAAGCTAGAGGCATATTCATAGATTCATATCTATGTCAGTTTTATCTGCTCTATTCCAGCAGGACATCTTACCTTATGCCCTTATAAGTCCCAAACAAACATTACTCATTAAATTTATCATCATTGCCTTCTTATTCCTTGTGCAGTCCATGAAAGCAATTAAGTTACGTAATTATTGGTCTCATGATCATCCCAGATTTGTCATACCTATGTCAGTTTTATCTGATCTATTCTAGCAGGATATCTTACCTTATGCCATTATATGTCCCAAACAAACATTAGTCCTTATATTTATCATCTTTACCTTCTTATTCCTGGTGCAGTCTATGCAAGCAATTTAGTAATGCAGTCCTTGGTCTCATGATCCTCTCAGATCTGACCTATAGTCTAATTCTATTATGCTGCTCCATATCCTATTTCCCTAAATCGTTTAACTCATCTTCTATTATTGCCAGCATTTATAATATCAAATCAAACCTGGTTGTCTTGGCTTGTTACTAGTTTGCCAGCATGTTTGTCCATGGATGTGTATTTGCCCACCAAATCTTCATTATTTTTTGTCACCATTCCTGAATCAGCTGCAGTAATTTTGTTAATGGCAGTGCATGCATCTTCCGGATTCTGGCTCAGCTCATCAGTCTCATTGATTTTTGCCCTGGTGCTTGTGTTACCTTCCAGGCTTATGATAATCATACAGATTCTTTCTTTTTGCAGCCTTTTTCTTTTCTGTCTCCATTTTTTCCATGGTGGATCTGTTAAAGCCTCCTTTCCGTCTGCCCATGAAGCATGAGATCACCTCTGATCCATCATTCCGGCAGCATACAGAGGAATACACAACGAATATGTTTTTGCTAGCTGATACTGGATATAAATAGAGAACCAGCTTTAGTTCATACCTTCCAATCGTCCGTTGTAGGTCGCCTAATCTTCCATGCCATTTCATTTCTTGTTCCGTTAGGTTTAGATCCATCCTGGCCACGTACCATGTGTTTTTGCCCTAATTTTTATCTTCTTTCTTTTGTCTACTCTTACGAAAGGGTAAGTCCCCCCTTTTTTTAAAACCAAACTCTATATCTTATTCAACCATTCCCATATGGTTCATTATCTACATCCTCTATATCTTATTCAACCATTCCCATATGGTGCAATCATATCATCTAGCAACTACAAATAAAAAATCCTGCCTCCTTCCACAGTTCAGGGGGCTCCTATTTTCATGTTAGCATTTTTTGTTACATCAGGGAGAGTAGGGCCCTGCTGTAACACAGGGGCCCTACCCTTACCGTCTAGAGTCTACTCTTATTATTTTATATAACCCAGCAATAAGATACTTACATTAGTTTGAGCAGCGTTCTTGTTAGGTCTCCAACATCATACGGGAGTCCTGGGAATCTGTTATTCTTCAAAGCCTGTAGTACTATCCTGTAGATGTTTGTTTTATTGAAGCCGTTGTCACAAAAAGTTAAAATGAGTTTATGAATATCAATGGCTGCTGTATCTGCTGAAGAGTGTGCATACACATATGGGATGACTTGTGATATAATCACTTTGCTAGCCTGCCCATAGGGTCTGCAACTACATGCTTTAATGAACTTGCATACTTCAAATGGCAGTTTATTCCTTTTGTCATATCTAGAGTACTTGTACAGGCCTGCATGTTTATCCATCACTATAATCGTGATGTTTAAGAAATTCACTTGTTGGCCCCATCTTTTTCCATCTTGCAGAAACTTTCCATATATTGTTTCGTCTTTGATTCCCAAATGTTTCATGTTGTATATTGTACATTCAGAATCTTTATCAAAGAACTCCTGCAGGTCTCCTCCATTTATAATATTAAGATCATCTATGTATCTTGCTGCGAATTGGAATCTCGGGATATCTTTTAATCTGTTCATGTGTGCCAGTTTTTTTATAAACTGGAGCTCATACCATGCTAGGTACAGATTGCACCACGCAGGGCTGCATGCAAATCCCATAGGAATACCTTTTCTTTGTCTCCAGATTTCCTGTCCCATCCTTAAATAGCAGTGGCTTAGCAGCCATTCATTGACTTTTTTGAAGAAATCTCTAGTTATCAGTATTCTGCTTTTTGCTCTTTCCTCATCTAATTTCTCCCATTCCGTCTTGTAGCCTCATACTTTCTTTTGCTATACATACGTTCTCTTGGTGTTGTGTGCAGTTTATAATCCCAGACTAGATCAACTATATCATTTATAATTTCAATTATGCCATCCCTACCAAAAATTGGGATATTTTCGTAGCATTTCGTGATATCTGCTGAAAAAACATTGTTAACCTTAGTTGGCAGGTTCAAGATCACATCATATGAAGAGTTCACCATCCAGCTTGCATTGACTTTATTGGGTAGCCAAATTCTTATTTCAGTCGTGTTCCATTGGCTTACTTCTGGCCATATCTCCATCCAGCTTGCATTGACTTTATTGGGTAGCCAAATTCTTATTTCAGTCGTGTTCCATTGGCTTACTTCTGGCCAGTTGGTCTCCGTGGATGATAAAATCATATTCTATTCTATTCTATTCTATGCATTTGCCAAGAATACTAGTTACCAAATCAGCCACTTGGATGAAGGCAGTTTCATGTGCATTAGTTATCCATCGATACTCAGCTTTATGCGCCTTAAATATTCCTAGTAAATACGGTAATTTATCAATGTGTTTTTCTGTGGTATCAATAGCCATTTGAATATCCAGCATACATTCATTCTTGATAGCTTCCTCACTGCACTGTATCTTCTCAAAATCTTGGCTGTTTAGCCTATTCATTGCCATTTCTCTAATATGTTTTTGGCATATAAATGACGCATTGTTTCCCGCTTTATCCAGCCCAGCAATGTAAAGGTTCTCATTTAGCCATTGTAAGTTCTTTTTAACCCCTGCATCATTCCATAAAAATCTCTTTTTTTGAAGCTTGGCCTTATGCTCCTCAATTCTCAGATGAGCTTCTTTCATAACTAGATTCTTTATGTACTTAATTCCTTCCTCTTCAATATGTAGCAGGCTATAATAGTGGACCATAAAGAATTGGTCAACTGTCTTAGTAAATTCCTCCATGAACTGTTCAATGGTGAAGCTACAATCTGGGATATGGTTCAATCCCATGGCAAAGGCATCCCTTAACTTTTTGCAATGGATAATTTGCAAGTCTGTGGTCCTGATATGACCAATTTTTTTATCCAAAAATCTTTCTAAACTGGGATTTCAGCATGGGCATTTGTTGTTACTACCATCTGCAAAGATATTATAAGGTTTATATACCTTATCTTTAATTTGCTCAACATATCTCCATCCGAAGATGGTATTTTCTAAAAGTTCCTCAGCTGTTCCAGGTATTGTACTCTGTAATGTATCTAAGAATATATTTCTGACAGAAAATCTTTCCATTGATTTGGATAAAAAGGTACAGTGAACTATCTTTGCTTTCTGTTTGTCCTTAGAGACCTTAAGGTGTCTTTTCCTGTTGCAATCTCTGACAATGAATCTTGTATTTGCAGCAGGTACCTACATAAATTTGATGTGTATCAGTATTGTGGTTTGCAGAACGTATCCTTCCATTTTACCTTTCCCAAGATACTTCTGTCTTTTTGCATGAAAATTCTGATTTTCATGTCACTGGTAGTATGTACCAGTAAGATTTATAGTAGGAAAAGTTTTTTCTCTTTTAGTCATATAGGGGGAAAACTTTTTCCATAAAAAACCCCCTTATGTACTTTTTTGGTTATGGCTATAATAACCATATTAAGAGTGTTTTATTTTCAGAATATGGACCTTCTTACTTACATAGAGTATAAATATGCAAAACATGAGAAATTACTTTGATAGTTCTAAAAATTCAATACGAAAGCTTGTTTCAAGACTTACTTGGAATTAGCCATATAGTTCAGTTTGTTGGGCGGACTGTCCTCCAGGTTGATGATTTTGTTGCCACCTTTTGTGACTGAGTACTCATCTTCATTTATGGCCATGTCCTGAGTGTCCTTGCTGATAGTTTTGCTACGTGGGTCCATAGTGACACGAGGAGGTCCTCTTGGTGTGTAACTGGGTGTACCCATGCTGCTGCTTCCTTTTTGTTTTGCCCATGCAAATTTGTTCTTCTGTTTTGGTCTCTGCTCTGTCATAAAAGTCTTTGGCCTGAGTGTTTTTTCTGTAATTTCAGCCAGTCTAGTGTTCCCAAAAGCTGCCTTCAGGTCTTTATCAGGATTGTTAGCATAGTATAATGTCATTTCAATCATAACCTTCCTTACTTCTAAATAAGCAAAGTATGCAAGAACAGCAGGCCTAATGACGTTATAAACCAATTTTGTAAAGCATACCATTTTAACCATAGGTGTGGCACCTGGGTATAATTCCTCTAAGTTGTTGAGTATGTACCATACAGCGTGGTCTATCCAGATAATGCCACTACCACATTGATCTTTGTCTTTGTCTTTTTTCTTGGTTTTGATGCAGCCACATGTCAAGAAAGGGCAGTGAGTTCTCCATATTTTCTTTAAGTAGAAGCCATCCCTTTTATCGTCACTAAAAGCCATGTTTCCTTTCTGGCTCACGTGAATCCCGGTATTTTTGTCACAAGACTGCTGCTCAAAGATAGGTAATGTCATTTCCTTTTTTGTGAAGTGTTTGTCGAGCTTTTCTGCCTTAATTTTTGCATTTCTGATATCATCATCAGTAATTCCAGCCAAGGCTTTCCACGTTTCAATGTTGATTGGGGCTAGAGCCCCAAAATTCTGACTTCTCCACAAGGCCTGACCATAGGTTAAACCATAACATTCAACTCCATGTCCTGATATCAAAGGAAATCTAGCTGAATTTCCCAAAGTTAGAGTAGGAACTTGTTCTGCATCAGGACTATCATCTTCATTTTTTCCGGAGTTATTTTTCAAGCCCCCTTCAAGGCTCAAAGACTCCTCTTCTGTGAGATCATCCTCCGAAAATAAACAGTGACGAACTTCTTCTTGTAAATAATGTGGGGTAGCTTCTTTTATCTCCTCGGTTTTCAAAGATGATACAATATCATGTACACTTTCCAAGGCATTCAGGCCTATCATGAATTTTTGTCCCATTTCATCATCAAAACATGTCCTAGCATACAGTATACTAGGCATCTCATTGTACACTGTTGCAAATATAGTTTTGCATGTTTCCACATGAAAGCTTGCTTTCTTCATTAGTTGGAACATTTTGAACCAGCCACAAAAACCCAGGTAGCTAACTGGTGATTTCTCCTTATCTATCAAACCTTTTTCTTTGAAAATAATCTATTCATGTACCTCAACTGGTTTAATGCAAGCAATCACAGTTTGTACGGCAGCATTTGGACTTGTAATTTGGCATGCATCATATTGTAGCATCTTCAGTTCTTTTATCCATAAGTTGCCATAGTCTTATTCCTCGTCTTGTATTGTATCCTGCATATAGATCTCATTTCAAAAGTTTTTTAACAAAGAAAAAGCACCTTTACTCAAATCAAGGTTCCTGGTTATACCAGGAAACTGGATAAACATAAAAAAATGCCTGAAGTCTAGTATAGTCCTAAGACCTTTAGACTCTTAGTGATACCAATCCCATTTGGGAAATTAACCACTCAATTGGCAGCCTTACTAAAGGATAGGTGCACTCTTTTAGTAAGCCTTGATCTGAATAAAATTATGTCTCAAAGAATTAAAACATCTAGTTATGCAGTATAATATAATGCCTTTATTCCTCTCTTACTGGCTTTTTACAGAATCAAAGTTATCTACATCTATCCTTGGCAATGAATTTCAATTCACATTAATACCCATTAACCCAAAATTTGACTTACTATTTTCTGAAAATGTAGGTTGCATAAAAAGCATTTTATCTCATGAAATATAGACCGAAAACAAACCAACAATTTATTCTATTTTCTGAATGGCAAAACTCATGAATACATTGCATAAACCAGTAAATTAGCATGGATAATTCATATAGTAACAAAATCCATTCCATAAAAATATGATCACTGTTTTTAGATTATTCCAGAAGCAAACTTATCCATGCTCGCATCTTGAAAGCTTCAAAAAAGAGAGAGTAGGAGAGATACCCCCAGTTACCTGCAGCAAAAACAAATGCATATTGGGTAAAAGCATGTTAGGGTGTCCCTTAAAAAGTATTATTTAGTGACCAAAAAAGTACCTAAAAAGGTACCCAGGACTGGGTACTGGGTACCTATGTAATATCCCAATAAAAGGTACATTCTAGAACTTTTATATATATTTTGGTCTCCGGTAGCATTATCTTTATCTTAACTTTGAATATTAATGTGTTCTTGACTTTTATTTTGGATATTTGTACTAGCTTTAATGAAAATAAACATGAGAAAGTACCCAGTTCTAAAGTACCTAGTGTATGTACTTTTGCAGGTTCCAAAAGTGGTACACCCTAACATGCTTTTACCCTATTAGCCTTTTGGGGTAATAACATAAGCTGCTAGCAGGTAAGCATTGGGGCTATCTGGCTTTTCGCCCTTCACCCATTTATCTTTAGTATATTAGTACCATCACATGTTTTACGCAAGGCTTACAAGCTAGAGGCATATTCATAGATTCATATCTATGTCAGTTTTATCTGCTCTATTCCAGCAGGACATCTTACCTTATGCCCTTATAAGTCCCAAACAAACATTACTCATTAAATTTATCATCATTGCCTTCTTATTCCTTGTGCAGTCCATGAAAGCAATTAAGTTACGTAATTATTGGTCTCATGATCATCCCAGATTTGTCATACCTATGTTAGTTTTATCTGGTCTATTCCAGCAGGATATCTTACCTTATGCCATTATATGTTCCAAACAAACATTAGTCCTTATATTTATCATCTTTACCTTCTTATTCCTGGTGCAGTCTATGCAAGCAATTTAGTAATGCAGTCCTTGGTCTCATGATCCTCTCAGATCTGACCTGTAGTCTAATTCTATTATGCTGCTCCATATCCTATTTCCCTAAATCGTTTAACTCATCTTCTATTATTGCCAGCATTTATAATATCAAATCAAACCTGGTTGTCTTGGCTTGTTACTAGTTTGCCAGCATGTTTGTCCATGGATGTGTATTTGCCCATCAAATCTTCATTATTTTTTGTCACCATTCCTGAAGTAATTTTGTTAATGGCAGTGCATGCATCTTCCGGATTCTGGCTCAGCTCATCAGTCTCATTGATTTTTGCCCTGGTGCTTGTGTTACCTTCCATGCTGCCAACAGGCTTATGATAATCATACAGATTCTTTCTTTTTGCAGCCTTTTTCTTTTCTATCTCCATTTTTTCCATGGTGGATCTGTTAAAGCCTCCTTTCCGTCTGCCCATGAAGCATGAGATCACCTCTGATCCATCATTCCGGTAGCATACAGAGGAATACACAACGAATATGTTTTTGCTAGCTGATACTGGATATAAATAGAGAACCAGCTTTAGTTCATACCTTCCAATTGTCCGCTGTAGGTCGCCTAATCTTCCATGCCGTTTCATTTCTTGTTCCGTTAGGTTTAGATCCATCCTAGCCACGTACCATGTGTTTTTGCCCTAATTTTTATCTTGTCTTTCTTTTGTCTACTCTTACGAAAGGGTAAGTCCCCCTTTTTTTTAAAACCAAACTCTATATCTTATTCAACCATTCCCATATGGTTCATTATCTACATCCTCTATATCTTATTCAACCATTCCCATATGGTGCAATCATATCATCTAGCAACTATAAATAAATAAAAAAAAAAAAAAAAAAAAACTTTCTAACGGAAAATAAAGAAGGAAAAAAGAAAAAGAAGAAATAAAAAAGAGATGGAGAATCTCAAGGTAAATAACAATAGAATGAACTGCCATTAATAGATAAGCTATTTATCCATTGACCCTATTGTTGGATTATATCAATAGGGTACATAAGGCATGTACCTCATAATATTGATAAAGTACAATATAAGAGTACTCTAAAGAGATACTCGTTTATCACAAAAAAAAGGGTGCTACAGCCGCACCTTCAAAAGGACTACCTATATACAAAAAAACCAGCATTATGCGGCATCCCTAAGCCCTCAATCCATGTTTCTATCCGAACCATCTACCCCATTTTTGAACTGAAACAACATGTCATCAATGACTTGTTTGACGTCTTTTACTTCCACAAAAGTACCTTCGCTGTTTTTTTTTTCAAGCTTGACAATAAGCTTCTCGATATCAACACTTGTCACTCATGCACACACTTTGGACATGGCTTCCAAGGTTGCCATTCATACCACGACCCTAAGGTTTTGACAACAAAAGAGATGCGACTGATGTGCACTTCTTTTCGAATCGAACATTCGGCAACATGGCCGCCAAAAGCATACCATGGCACCAAGATTTTCACCATCTACATGAAATAGGAAAATAAATTAGACCAAGTTCGGGCACGGACTGGCATGGACACATGTGTAGTAGAGGACAACTTGAAGGCAACATTACTTGGACACTATATTCAACTCAATTCACTCATTATAATCACCTCAATTCAACTCTCTAAATCTATAAAGACTCGAAACTGAAATTCTAACTGAAGTTTATTAAATCCACTAAATGCTATTGGCATTCACATAACTTTTGATGCCAATCATAGCAGAACAGAACAACCCTTTGACTCAATATACAAAATATTGGACATTCTACACTAAACTCTTATTGACGTACCCTTCAAAAAATGAAGCAATAAATAAAAATAAAAATTCCAACTAACCTTGCAAGAACAATCAAATGAGTAGCCAAACTTGAATAGTCAAATCACAATCACAATCACAACTTGATTATCTCCTGCAGAACCACAAAAGCATTGCTTAGCATCATGTTTTTGTGGTTCTGCAGGTTTGATTATCTCCTGCAGAACCACAAAAACATGATGCTAAGCAAGATAAAGATCAGTTTGGACGAATATACATCTTCAGCAACAACCTCTGGTCGAGTCTAAGTAAGAGGGCTACAACCCTGCAAAATCAGTGCTCTTGGTTTGTACGGTTCATATAGTAATGGTCTACTCTTTGCTGAAATTTGGACCTGTCAAGCAGTAAACTTACCTGAATGCATAAAGTATGGAGCATTTATCAGTCATATGCAGCAGTAATCTAGCTTTTCATATTGAAACAATCCAATCAATGCTGCCACTTTTTAAGGTAGAACTTACGTCAGTTGCCATAAAAAGAAATCAGCTTTCATTATCTAGGTCATTACTTTGGTCCTTTGCTGGTCATTTCTTTTTTGCAGACAATGTGTCTAAAGCTGTCAAGCTTTTTGGATAATAAACTTCAGTTCTAGCTTTTGGAATTACACTGGATAAAGCATACTTCATGAATTTTCTATTTTACTACTAAGGTAAAAGCTGGAAAATACTTTTGCAAATATAATTTACAATCTAGAACAACTGAACATCACGATTATCAATTTGCAGATGCAATGCAGGTCCTTTGCTGCTTACTTCTTTTTTGCAGACAATGTGTCTAAAGCTGTCAAGTTTTCTGAATAATACCATGTACCTTCAGTTCTAGCTTTGGACTGGATAAAGCATACTTCATGAATTCTCTATTTTATTACTAAGTTACGTTCTTACAAAAGCTGGAAAATACAATCCGAACATCATAGAAGTAAGGCCGGCTCCAGAAACAAGATCAGAGAAGCAAGGTCGGCTCTAGAAGCAAGATCAGAACACAAAACCTGAAAAAAAAATCTTATTAACTTAGTTTTTTAGCACCATCTGACCAGCTCAGTTCTGTACTCATCTTTCCAATCCGAGAATGAGATGGATGCCAAAGGAGACGGTGGAGAAAGCTGAGCTCAAAATTCGTATAGAATGAAGCCATCCCAATTTTTTGCTCTAGATTTTCTCATTCAATACTTGCGGGCCATTCAAATTTGCATTTAGTTCCGTCAACTGGGATCCCGTAGGGGGAACTTTGATCTGCCCGAGAGGGGAGGGGGGGTGGGGGAGGGGGATTACATGCGGCATTCCCTGGCATACATACTAAAGCCCTCCTAAAATAAAAAAGAAGATGTGATACTTTGGAAAGTCAACAATGTATTCATTTAATTTTTTAAGGTTAAAAAGACCACATAAATTGTAGATCCACATCAGCGGGCAAACGTTGTGTTTGATGGCTCGGATGTAGATCTTGGCACACATGCCACAGAATATGATATGATTCAAAAGCTGAAATACACCGAGAAAGGACTAATTTTTAGTCCATAACTCCAAATTGGTTTTTATTTTTCCACAAACAATCTAGAGGAGGCATTTTGTGTTGTTGTTTTGTGTGTGATTATGTGGGCAAAGTTGGAAAGGGTATTTTTATAACCTAAGGTTTGGAATGGTTAGTATTGGTATTCGTATGCAAAGAGGATAGGAGATGACGGTGGCACTGTGGATTCCAAACTTTGGAATCTAGAACATGCATCTGTTGCTCGGTTGGCCAGAACTGGTAGTCCTCACGTGGTCTGTTCCATAGATGGCGGAAACAGCAATGGCGGCGCCAGGTATGTGTCTTGGCTGTGAGCTTCTTTCTGTTTTGGGGCATGTAAGATAAGGAGGGGTCGTGTTGGTTGTTCCGGAGCGCATCTGCAGTCTTGTGCTAGGGGATTTTTGTTAGAGGTAAGATGGGTCTGTTGCTCTTGTTTTGTTTATAATGTCTTTGTAGAGAGCAACGAGGAAAGGGAAGGGTGTTGCTTGTTCTGTGCCTTCTTCTCTGAGTTGTTTAAACATCGGGTCTTCTGATTCTGGAAAGCCTGAGACTGGGGGACATGCTGGTTGTTCTCTTGGGTAGGATTGGAGTGCTATAGACGTGAATGTGACCTTGGGTTTGTCTGGGCAAGATGTGCCCATGAGTTTTTATGATGCTCTTGTGGGGTTTTGCAATCGAAGGTGTTTGGCTGGGGCTGTGGCCATGGAGCGTGGTGCGAGTGTTGATCACTTGCATTGCTAGGCTGTTTTTAGAGCCCGGTTCAAGAGTCCCAGGGCCATGAATGATGCCATAAAAAGAGATTTCAATTGGGTTTCAAAGCCACTTGGTGTGATATTGGTATGCAAAGCCCTTACGAACACTCGCCTTCATTGTTTTGAAGGCATGATTGGGTATTGTATGAAGGATGTTGGAAAAGTTCATTATGTTTGCCATCTCCATAATGTGAGTGAGGCTGCTATTGAGAAAGGAAAAGACTTGTATTTGAGATGGGGAGTTGGTGACATGAAAAATTTAGTTGTGCTTCATAATAAAAACCTCTTGAATCGAGCTGCACATTTTGTGAATTACCATGGGAACCGTAGATTGACTGCTAGTTTGATGTATACATTGGCCAGGATGATTCGATCTGAAAAATTTACCTTGTCTAGTTCCTGGATTATCCCTTCAAACACGGCCCATATCAATGAGCACCGTGTCCGGGCTGCGTGGAGAGTGTTGCTCAATCCTAGTCACTGCATGCCGTCGGATATGAGGACCATTCTATTTGGCTTGCCAGCAGGTTTTGTATCTGTGGAAAGGAATGGGCCTGGGCGGAGGCGGTATTGGGATGATGTTATCCCTGCTGATGAGGAAGACAATAACTTTGAGGACATTCATGATCCTTCTTATATATAGTGCAGATATTCCTGATGTCCTGATACTTGAGCCTGGGGTAGATTACATCCCTGTGCACAAGGGTGATCGTACCATGGTTGTTGGCTGATGAACTTGCTTGGGTGTTGGTTGTACAGTGGAGTTTCTTTGTTTTCATGCTTTTGTTTGTTTTATAGTTGCAAGAGTTATGGAGACTGATCCAGAACCAGTTGTTGGCATGGAGCAGCATGTTGTGTCCTTGCCTGAATCTTTCATTTCATCTGCCGTAGAGGCATCCCATCTCGACCCTGTTGTGTTTTCAGCTGAACCAGAGGCAGCATTCTCCGCTCAGGAGTTTGCGAATAATGTTATTCAGGTTGGGACTGAGGCGCATAGGATTGCGGCATCACTGCGCTTGCTTAGCCGGCTGCTTAGAGCGTTCTATGTGTCCATTGACAGTGCTATATCTGTTGTGGAGTGGGAGCATTTGGGTGTGCCTGTTTCTGAATTGCACATATTACGTTCTCTTATGAGCCTTGCAAGGGCATTACTTGTGCAGGAAATACGGCAATTAGATACGGTCATAAGGCATGCACATAGTGGCTCGGCTATGAACTGATTTATTTCTATATTTATATTTTGTTAGTTTGTGATTCCTATATGAAGTTCATGAACCTTGATCTAGATTTGTATTGTAGTGCTTGCAAGAGCACCTTGGTGTTGGGAAGCTCAACTTCGTTCACCTGGTTGAGTGTCCTTCAACATTGTAAAGTTTCTTTTGAGTTATTAATGTCTAGGTATGGTTTGCTGGTTATGGGAAATGCTTCTGAATTTGGTTAAGGGCAATTGTGTTATGGGCTGGATTGTTATTGATATTTCATTGTGTAAAGTAATGGGGCTAACTTGTTTGCTATGTTAGCGGGCTTCGGCCGCTGGGCATACCAGACATCCCTCTTGTGGGATGCCTGGTATGCTTGGAAGAGCATGGGAATTTCTACTGGGGTTCGACTCCCCGGGTTCATTGTAATTTATGTGGTGGTTGGTGATTCAATCATTTGCGAATGAAGTTATTGTTGTGGGATTAATCATTGGGCAAATCTTGAAATGGTATTTTTTTTATTTTTTTTTTATTGAAGGCGTAAGAAATGGTATTTTATAAGGTGAGGTTTTGAATGGTTAATATTGTGAGGGCTAGGTCAAACAGAAGGGATTTGACCCCATCTTGACTTCAATTAGAGGGCTGCAATTTGATGACCTGGAATATGCCATGCAATGTGCTTGCATCCAATGGTTCCAAAAAAAATTAATAATGATAATACACCCCAAATGTACAAACTATGTGTTTGAAATCTATGTATGCAAGAGGTCGATGTCACGTAAATATTGTTTTTGGAAATATGATGGTTTTCTGAGGCCAATGGTTGTTTATGTTCAATGTGCACCATTGTGATTTGCGTGGGGTCGTGTGGAAAAAAATTGTGATCCTTCATTTGGCACAATGCAAGGAATATTCGTCCCATCCATGGCCTAAAAACAAAGTTGAAAACATCCCATAGGGCTCGTTAGCATTTAATGGAGGTCTCAAATTGGGTGAAATATGCTCCCTTCTCTCCATCGATGTCCATGGATTTCAATACCGAGATGCTTACCGAGATGCTGACACGTTGAATCGATCAAAGAGTTTTTTACTGCTTCAGGTTCTCCGTTCATCATAAATGCCAGGCACTAGGCACAACATCCCGAACAAACACCTACAGAAGGAAAATAATCCAAGTTCAAATCCAAGCCAGTTTTTTTTCCCAAATCTGGAAGATATGCCGGAAAATGAAGACTTGAGTACCTGATTATAATTGAGAGCCTCTTCGTTTGGGTCCAAAGCTGCAATTGTTCCCACAGGTTTGGCTTAGTTCTGCATCAAGAAGAACAGGAGCTAAATTGAAATAGCTTTGTAGATGAAATATTAGGGCCAATGCACGAATCCTGTAAAGCCAATGCACGAATCCTCGTGTTTCCTGTAAGCATATAACACTCTTTTTCAAGAGTCTATAAAGGTCGAATCACAATTTCAAATAGGCTTCATAAAATCCAGAAAGTTAAAGTGAGATATATTTATTCGTCCTTGGGAGAAAAGGAATACGATGAATCCACTTCCCTTGCATCTCAATCAAATCTGAGTGAGGGGAGATGCAAGGAAAGAACGACCCACGTATGTAGCAGAACACAAGGACGACTCATGGCTAGGGGTTATAAAAGATGGTCCTAGAGCCAAAATGTTCTTTCTCGAAGAGAGCTAGAAACTCTTATTAGAACCTCCAGTAACTGTTAGTTACAGGTCTTATGTAATATGAAAAGTCCTATAATACAACAGAAACAGAAGCATATATCCTTTGTTAGTCGGAACCCCCAGGTCCATAATGCTGCAAGTAGTTTGTCTTTGGAGATCTGCTGGTGTAAAGTGGTTTAAACTGCTTCAATAAGGCTACTGTGCTGCTACACAACCCATTGCGCCAAAGATGAGCATGTTAGCATGTTGGTTCAGTCCCGATTGACACAGGCAAAGCATTTAGCTTTAGAGACATCTTTTTGGTTCTAAATGTATTTAGAACCTTAACACACCGCCCCTCAAGTTTATTGTGATCCAACGGTTGAGATCAATCTTGATCAGTGGTTTACTGGAGCCATAACACACTGCTACTTCATAACACCCTAGGCTGTTATGAAAATGGAGGATTTAGATCAATTTCGATGGTGATCGGATGGCCCAAAACTCTCGGGGCGCGCAAGCACGAGCCATTTTTATGGCCCGAAATTTTTTTTTTCCAATAACATCCAAGGGCCAGGGCGTTATCTACACCATAATCTAAGTGTTCCAATAGGCATCCGAGTTATGCCAGAACAAGCACATCAAGCTAGTACATCATCATAAAATGAGGCATATGTGTTTGACAGCAACACATATACTGCTGCATTCTCGGGGTCCAACATAGAGACATTTTTGGCAGCGCGGTTTCCTCGTTCAACATCAAGAAACCTTCTGCAAGCTCCAAGCAGAGTGAGCCATGGTCCAGATTGCTTCAATGGCATATTGTTAATAAAGTCCTCTGCATCATCAAGCCAACCCATACGCCCAAGAAGATCTATCATGCAATCAAGATGCATCCATGTCGGGGTTATTGCATGATCTCTGCTCATACCAAAACAATAGAAGCCATCATCCACTAACCCAACATGGCTACATGAAGAAAGAATGCTTACAATTGTTATAGCATTTGCCATCACTCCCTCGACATTCATTTGCTGCAGCAATTGCATGGCCATTTTCACATGTCCATGCTGACTATATGCAGAAACCAAGGTATTCCATGAGATGATGTTCCTTTTAGGCATTCTATCAAATGCTAGACATGCGTCCTTGAGGTTCCCACACTTTCCATACATGTTAACAAGGGCTGTACCCACCATCAGATCTAAGTGAAATCTGCTTCGTAATATATGCTCGTGCATACATTTACCTCTTGTCAAAGCTATCTGGCTAGCACATGCATCAAGAACTCCAATAACTGTAAACTCATCTGGAAGGATATACTCCTCCTGCATTTTCCCAAAGAGTTGAAAGACCTTGCTTTCATGTCCATGCTGCATATATGCTGCAATCATTGTGTTCCATGAGACAGTATCATGCTGTGGCATTTCCACAAACAATTTGCATGCATCTTCAAACTTACCACAGTAAGCATAGACTGAAATCATGGCGTTCCATGTCACTATATTCCGGTTATGCATTTTTCTAAATAAGCTCTCTGCATCTTCTAATCTCCTGCACTTCCCATACATGCTGATAAGGGCTGTACTCACCATGACATCTGATTCAAGTCTGCTATGCACAATCATGTCATGTAGCAACTTGCCTTCACTCAAACAAACGTTATGGGCACAAGCATCAAGGGCACTTATGAAGGTAGCCTTGTCTGGTACAAAGCCTTCAAACTGCATTCTCTTGAATAGATGCAGTGTTTCCTTGCCTTGCCCATGTTGGGAATATGCTGCAATAATTACATTCCACGAAACTAGATCACGCAAAACCATACTATCAAACATCTTTCGTGCAGTTGAAAGGTCACCACATTTAGCACATGCTGCAATCATTGCATTCCACGATACAATATTACGTTCAGGCATTGTATTAAATACCTCCCATGCCTCTTCTATGATTCCAAAGCGGGCATAAATTGATATCATGGAAGTCCATGAAACAACATTGCGCTCTGGCATTTTATCAAAGATTGCACTAGCATCATGTAGGCTGTTGTACTTACCATACATATTGACAAGTGCAGTACCCACAACAACATCCAACTCATACCCATTCTCGACAATAAGCTCATGCATCTCCTTCACCTCTCTCAAACTGGAACATGCATCAAGGATAGTGATAAAGGTTACTTTGTTCGGCACAATACCTTCCAGTTGCATTTGATGAAAGAGCTGATGGGCCTGCTTCTTCTGTCCATATTTGGTGCATGCAGAAATCATTGCATTCCATGATACTACATCTCGCTGTGGCATCCTAGCAAACATTTTCCATGCATTTTCTAAATTTCCATGTTCTATATGTGCTGAAACCATTGCAGACCACAAAACTATCCCTTGTCCTGGTATTCTGTCAAATGTTTCTTGGGCATCATCAATACTACCACATCTCAAATACATGTTGACAAGAGCCGTTGCTACATCAGCATCTGCTTCAAATCCACTGCAGATAATCTGCTGGTGTATGTCCTTGCCTTTAAGTAAAGCTTCCCTAGTATCACAAGCTTCAAGGATAATTACATATGTTATTTTGTCTGGAGTAATACTTCCCATCTTCATCCTCTCAAAAAGCTGCAAGGCCTCTCTTACGTGTCCATGATGAATATATGATGCAAGAATGGCATTCCATGAAACAACATCATGCTGGGGAAGCGATGCAAATATAGTCTGGACATTCCTTAGACTATTACATTTGCTATACATATTGATAAGAACAGTACCAGTAACAATATCTAAAGAATGCTTCTGTAGTAAATTGCAGTGAAAATATTTTCCTTTAGCTAAGGCTGTGTGATTGGTACATACCTCGAGAATAGCAACGAAAGTAGCAGCCTCAGGTACCACGCCCTCTATTTGCATTTGTTGGAAGAATTGAAAGGATTTTTTACCCTGATCGGTTTCACCATGTGCTGTGATCATGGCAGTCCATGAGACTACATTCCTCTCTGGCATTCCTTCAAAAAGTTTCTGGGCACCTTCCAATTGCCCACATTGCACAAAGGCCACAACCATCATAGTCCAAGTAAACACATTTCTATGAGGCATTATATCAAACAATTTTCTGGCACCCTCCATATCCCCACATTTTCCATACATTTGAACAAGAAAATTCCCAAGGTATCTGTTCCATTCATACCCTGCTTTGATCACTTGGACATGGATTAGCTTGCCCTTTAACAGCGCTCCTGAACTGCCATACTGGCGCAAGAGGGAAGCACAGCATGCCACGAAGTCGGGCTTGACCATGCATGTGACAGGACAAGGTTTTTGGTTACTGACTTTTAACATTGCATTTTCTTTTCTTCAGGCCTAGCAGTGCTAGCACGCTTGCCTAAACACGAAGCACCAACTTTACTGGGCCTTTTTAACTGACAACCACGGGATTGTCATAAGCCAATCCACTGAGCATCCACTGGGTTGTCCGTCACTGAGCATCCACGTGGATTGTCCGTGGGTGTCCAGGCCGTATGTTAGGGCCAAAGGGCATCACTTGTTTCGCTTATAGTGATGGGGCACCTATGATTTTGAAATATGAAATTCGAGCTTGTCTAAGGTTTTGATGGATTGTTATAAGCCAATCCACTGAGCATCCACTGGGTTGTCTGTCACTGAGCATCCACGTGGATTGTTCGTGGGTGTCCAGGCTGTATGTTCGCTTATAGTCATTTATGATGGGGCACCTATGATTTTGAAATATGAAATACGAGCTTGTCTAAGGTTTTGATGGATTGTTATAAGCCAATCCACTGAGCATCCACTGGGTTGTCCATCACTGAGCATCCACGTGGATTGTCCATGGGTGTCCAGGCCGTATGTTAGAGCCAAAGGGCATCACTTGTTTCGCTTGTAGTCATTTATGATGGGGGCTTGTCTAAGGTTTTAGAATATGAAATACGATGACTATATGATGGAGCACCTATGATTTTGAAATATGAAATACGAGCTTGTCTAAGGTTTTGATGGATTGTTATAAGCCAATCCACTGAGCATCCACTGGGTTGTTTGTCACTGAGCATCCACGTGGATTGTCCGTGGGTGTCTAGGCCGTATGTTCGCTTATAGTCATTTATGATGGGGCACCTATGATTTTGAAATATGAAATACGAGCTTGTCTAAGGTTTTGATGGATTGTTATAAGCCAATCCACTGAGCATCCACTGGGTTGTCCGTCACTGAGCATCCACGTGGATTGTCCGTGGGTGTCCAGGCCGTATGTTAGAGCCAAAGGGCATCACTTGTTTCGCTTGTAGTCATTTATGATGGGGGCTTGTCTAAGGTTTTAGAATATGAAATACGAGGGCTCGAACCTCTATCAAAATACGAACCTCTACCAAAATAATTTAATGACCTAATAAGCTACTTTGACCACTATAACCAGTAAGCTAACATGATTATTTTTTATCTTAAGTCGATATTTTTTTTATCTCTAATATATAATTGTAATATGGAAGGTAAGGAGCCAGCTTTTAGGCGCTGGTGCCTTTAATAGGAATTTATGATATGAATTATACACGTGTCTAGATACAAAAATTTTGGAAGACGGTAGTTTCTTCTAGAGGTTTCAGGTATGTAGCTGAAGCTTTCGCCAATTTTCTGGAAGTTTCCAGCCTATTCTTTCAACCGTTATATATAAAGGAACAAAGCTGAGGTCCATCCTTAGTTTACCGGATGCGTCAGGAGGAACAAGGGATGCGCCGGAAGCAGGGCCTGTAGTTACCACCACATCAGGGCCAGTCGGATTGCATGCGGAGGCTATAGCCAGATATGGAGCGCCTCCTATCAGCAGATAATTGCAGCAGCGAGATAAAGAGGAAGCCAGAGTAGAATTGATTTAGTTGAGTGAGGGCAAGGCTCTAGGTTTCCCAAGAGCGGCACTTGAAGACTCCAAATACCTTGGTCTGCAGTAAAGGATTCGGTATTGATGAGGTATCTCGATTATTCATATCCAAGAAATTGTGACAGTGCTTATGACAGTGGAAGCCAGAATTTTCCTAGGTAAATTGGAGCTGCCCTTATGGCGGTGGAAGCAAAAGATCTTTGTCTAAAAACCCAAAGACAAAATCAAGCTGTAGTTTGCACAATCGAAATCAAGCAGTAGATTGGACAGTCGAAATCAAGCTGTAGTTTGCGAGGTAAAAGACGCTTCGCTTTTGAGAACAAGGAGGGATTAATATTTTCTTAACTAGATTGATGTTTTCGGTTGTAGTTGAGGGTTTTCAGACTGTCAGCCAAATACAGAGAGGTGTATGTATAAATACAGATTGGATTCAGACGGGATGTTATCCCATTGCTCTACTTTTCATGAATTGAGAGTTTACAGATACCCAATCATATTCTGTTTGTGCAGGTGTGAAGCTTAATGTCATTGGCTCTCAGTTTATATGAACTACAATCGTAACAGATGATGCAGCTGCCAATACTCTCATGAATGCATGGGACAACATTATTAGGTGAAAAGATATTGTTAATCTGCCGCAGCATGGTAGATCTGAGCTTATGGCTAATGGTCCACCGCAACCTCAGTTTGAGCCTAAGTTTATGCGGTGGGGTCTTCCCAGTGGCATTGCAATTTTCTCATTCCTTACAATGTTAACTGATCAGACCACCTATTGGACAAATGCTTTTATAGTTTCATTATAAACTACAAGAAATATACTTACTGCAGTTATTATTTCTGCAACAAGGGCATAATTTTCCTTCATAGCAAAGAAAGGCAGGCAAGTTCTGGATTTTGTGAGAAGCAACAAGATCTGACATAGCAAGGCAGACACTTTTGCATCCCACAGGATAGCCATGGGCATTTTTTATGCTAAAGCTTGTGGGCATACGTTAATATCCACCACATATTCAGATATGATAAACCTGGTTTAGGAAAGACCGTGAAGAAAGGTTAAATCGATCAGCTAAAGAAATGTCACAGAAGTTCCTTATATCGTTGTTATGGAAGAGCCCAGCGAATGTAGAAGCCCTCCTTCGCCATCAGAGCAGTCCAGATGTAGCCAAGATGTGTTTAGGCTCCATAACCTATTTTGGATCATGTCTAGAAGTTTCTAGGAGTCTATTAGAAGCTGATAATAGCTCGAGAAGCAGGATAAAAGGAATAAGCAGGTGTTGTTGCACCCAATTGCATTTTTGAAGCATTGGATGGTATTATACAATTTGAGCATATTGCCAGCTGCAAGAATTTTCCATCCAGGTGGTAAATATTTGTCCATAATATATCCATTGCCTAGTTAAAGCTGGTGTTAACACTTGATATTGCTTAACTCATTGCCCAATCCATGTTGTTGACGGACAGATTTAATTTAAGGATACCGAGCCAATATAAACAGGTGATGTTGATAATACTTGAGCCTGGCTTATCGTATATTTATAATGATGTTGGTAATAAATCAACAAGATTCATATTCTTGGGGTCGATTTAGGTTCTACATGCTGGGTTCTCTGCCAGAATTGTTTTGCGCACAAGGGAAGCTTGCTCGCATTTTCAACCTCGTCTAATGCTCCGACAGATACTTTGGATGGTACTTTGTTCCTCTGTCCAGAGTAAGGCTTCCAATCTTAATTTACCAGTCTCTATTGTATCAGCGGCATACAGTTTGCTTTATTATGCAAATTAAGTTGCAGAATGCCCGGTGTTTTTTATGTATGCAAACCCACAAGGTAAGTATAATTAAGTATAGTCTATGGCAATATGTACATATCATACATCATAAGCATTTTCGAACACAATTAGCGTTCATGAGCTACTTTCATCTCCTGCATATAATCATAAAATGCAATTATCTCCGTTCTTTCCTTATATACCTTTTTGATGTAGGCACTCAGTTTCCTTGGTTGAACTTCCATAAGCTCTCGCAAGCTACTGCATGTAATTCTAAAGTCCCCCCGAATATCCTCATATGCAGGACATTCAATGAAAGCATGTATCTCATTCTCAATTTGTACCAAACAGCATGGACAAAGGCGGTATTCCCGTGGAATACGATGCCACCTACCTACTTCAATGGCCAAATGATGCGATGACAGTCTCAGTTGCAAAATCAATTGCCGCTCTTTAAACACTTAGTGACATTTGTAACGTATTTGTCCCATCAACGATCACATAGTTACTGCCCTTGCTACTGCAATTATATCATTCTATTTAAGTTCCACATCATAAAGTTTTTTATATGTTACCTTTGGCAATCATAGTATTGACTCTAAATTTCCTGTCATAGATCTTACATTTTAGTTTCACCTACTAGTTCCATATAGCTTTTCTTTTTTTTTGAACCCACAAACTGCTAACTATTTTAAATAAATTCCACACATTTGAGTTTTTCTAATGGAATGTTTTAGTTATTTTGCCCATTAGTGGTATGTAGCTACAACAAAGTCATGATCCCATGTACCTGCAACATCCAGCTTCAAAAACTATAATGTCTGCTTCATATGAATAATATGGATAGCCAATAAGATGAACATTTTTTTACGCATTTGAACACACACTAGGCACTTGAATACATCACGTGTTCCCAACTAAAAATCACTAGTTATGGTGCCCGGCGTTGCCGGGCTTTGAAGTTTTCAAGTTCAATTCGAATATCTTTTCTTAGGTATTTAAAAGTAAGAGAGTTGACCCAAGGAAATGTCATTAGGGAAATTTGAAAATGCAGCGCGAAAGGAATGCGAAGCACCCGATCTCATGTATGCCAATACCATTGCATGCCTATCAAGTTTATTATATTGTGTAAGCTTACTCATAAGGCAATGATAGTAACCATAATAAAACGTAAATAACTTATCAAGTTTATTATATTGTGTAAGCTTACTCATACAAAGATGTAAGGTATAAGGCAATGATAGTAACCATAGGGAAAGTGAGATATTTGAAGAAACCTCAAGAAAAATATAACATATCAAACTTGCTAGGTGGCATTGGAAGTGATACCTCATGAGAAATATGGTATACTCAAACTTGCTAGATGGCATTGGAAGGGTGCCAGCTAGCGTGTCTGCTAAATGCCATCATGTTATATATAGGACTTTTGAAGATCAATCGCGAACTTCAATATTGCATTGGAGCAACACTTTTTCATTATTTATCAAATCGAGATTGGATTGGTGTTCATTGATGAGATTAAATGTAGTTTGTTCTGAAGATGCTTGTAAGATATAAAGGATCGAATGCTTAATAGACATCTTATACGCGTCAGTCTCTTTCATGTGCTTTATATGAATAATCATCTTTCTTTCCTTACGTTCCTTGCTCTTGCACCTTATATTAATTGATTATAAAATTTGTGATGACATTAGTTTATAGATTGATGCCACCACATACATTACATGTTAATGCAATAGATAATAAAAATGTGGAAATAAAGCCTCGGTTTACATATTCAGATATAAAAATTCAGCAAATGTAGGTATGCTTTAACTACATCTAACTGGGAGTTCCAATTTTGACATGGTGTTTGCTATATGTAGTTGACAGCACCTGCAGCATAAAGTTGCATCCCCTTTCATGTAAGCGATTCTAGCATGAAGCCAGATGAAGGGACGTATGGGTCAGACATGAACAAACGTATTGTTCAAATATAATTGTTCATCGACAAATGCATCGTTTATCTTTGTATCAGCCTTCTAAACGTTCAAGAAATATAATTTGCATATGTATTGCACATGCTAGGGAATAAAAAGCATGAGATGTTAAGAAGCAAGCAGATAATCAGAGATATGGGACTGTGTAGATGTGGTAAACATATGGACACAGAAATTCACTGCTCAAACTAATTGTTGTAACCAACTCAATGGGCACTATTTGAGTGAACTAAATAAGAATATCAATTCAATTCCACACGTGGATAATGTTGCGAGATAATAAACAATAGTTCGATCGGGGTATGTCGAAAATGTGAAAATAACGTCATTTTGAGCCAAATTCAGGTAGGTGGCAGCTAAAAGGCATTGTAAAGCCCATATACCTCAAGTCTATCCATGTCACCTGAACTCAAATTATCATGAGAAATTAAAAGCCATGAACTGTCAGTTCTAATGTATGTCACTATATGCTAAAAGTCAAGGTACTACAGATTGTCTGCAACGACATAAGACTGCCAGCTTTGAGTAACCTCTATAGCCACTTCAGAATTCTGTATTACCCTTGTACCTTCTCTTCCGTATGGTCTAGACAATCAACAAATATGTGTATACATTCAGAACAGAATTAAAATGTATTGAGTTTTGCATAGTGGGATGCAGGACCGATAAAAGCACGAATCGGATCACAGTACATCAGTCTACTCCAAGTCCAAAAGGCACATATGTATTAGACTTTAGATTAGTGGCAGAATAGGAAGACCTTGCATATTCGTAAGCTTACAGAAATAATCGAAGTTAATGTGGATAAACTACAAAGGCTAGTGAGCTACAATATGCTGCCGCTTAGAGAAACATGAACTGTCAATAATTTCCTCAGCTCAATGAACCAAATGACTAATGCTAACTGTAATTTTGTTTCAAGAACTTGGAAGAGACAAATAATGAACAACTTGTACCAGCCATACCTGATGTTCCCAGTTTGCTTGCAACTAAGACGCACAGCTAGCAAGTTGACATTGCTCAATATAAACTCCAAGTACGTCCAAATTTGGAACTTTTAAAAGATTTAGAGAAAGTGGAGACGTTATAGGTTGTATAACCTGGAGGAACAAAGATCATGCATATTACTGTGTGGATATCATTTCACAGCACATATAGAGAAGAGGGACAACAACAGGTAAAATGAATTATAAAAAGTGTGAATAATAGCAAGCATTGAATGTTCTGTTTTGTTATTGCTAGCATTCTCCATTTTTTGACCTGAAAAACTAAGGCTGTTGTAATTCCCAATAGTCTGCTAATGATGAGAATCTTTCAAGAATGGCCTCATAACTTGAGATATGTCCCTAGGATGACCAAATGAACGTGTAAGAATAAACTATCATCCTAGAATAACATATATGTTTTGCATCATCCTAAGTAGTGTCATATATGTTATTACACTTATTCTTATGCTAAGAATAAACTATCTCTTAGCATCTTGATTTGCATCTGATGCTGTTTGCTGTCCAAGTACTATACTAAATAATATAATGTGGTACAGCTGCATGACACACTATAAAATGGAAATGAGTTGCCACTCTTTACATTTGCAAAAGGAAACATAGCAACACGAATATAAGCAGACATGAATGAGAAGCATGAAATTTTTATGCAGCAGATTGACTATAAAAGCATTAGAGAGACAAAGAGTTAGCACAAATTTCGTCAGAAAGAGGAGGAATTAGCACAAATTTGAGTTTGGATGGCAAGTAGCAACAGCCCAACATGGAATAACAGTTCTGCGGCAATGTGTTACATTAGCTGGTTTGAGTATGGATGGGAAGTAGCAACAGCCCAACACGAAATAGCAGCTCTGCGGCAATGTGTCACATTAGATGGATAAAGAATTTATTCTCCCTTAGAGTGCCTGGGAACTCCATAAGCATCACATTCTAATAACTCATCTAATTATAATTATGGCAATGGCACAGTCAACAAAATTGATAGGTGGATAAAGAATTTATTCTCCCTTAGAGTGCTTGGGAACTCCATAGGCATCACATTCTAATAACTCATCTAATTATAATTATGGCAATGGCACAGTCAACAAAATTGATAATTGCTGGAAAAAAGCTCACTTGTGAAGGTTATGAGTAGCCGTAGCTCTTTCGCAGCTGTGTTGTTGCATTTATACCTTGTTCACAGCACAACATTCGAGCATATCGCTGCACGGTAGTGAAATTTTGCGATCTAAGCCACATTCTAATAACTCATCTAATTATAGTTATGGCAATGACACAGTCAACAAAATTGATAATTGCTGAAAAGAAGCTCACTTGTGAAGGTTATGAGTAGCCGTAGCTAGTCTGTTGTTGCATTTATACCTTGTTCGCAGTACAACATTCGACCATATCACTGTATGGATGCAGAGCCCATTGTATTAAAGTCATGATTTCACAAAGATTTTGAAGGGAGATCTACCTGTCAACCATGTCTATGTATTCAATCAAAGACCTATGTAACTTGCATCACCATAACGTAAAACAATATGCAGCAAGACATGTGACTAAAAGTAGGCGAATAAACTCCATTTTTAAAGGCTCAAATTTGTGGCCTAAAGTAGCTGTTTCCATATCCTCTTTGCCACACTGGCATTGCTAAGCCACTGGTTGCTCACATAAAGAAGAAACAGAGGAAGATATTACCATGATAATGAAATTTCGTGATGTAAGCATGCTTGATGCGGAACCCATTGGATTAAATTCTTGGTTTCACAAAGACTTTGAAGGGCAATCTACCTGTCAACCATGCCTACGTATTCAATCAAAGACCCAAGACCCATGTAACTTGCATCACCATAACATAAAACAATGTGACTAAAAGTAGGTCAACAAACTCCATTTTTAAGGGGTCAAAGTTATCACATATGGCCTAAAGTAGCAAAACTATCATAGGCATTAGCAGATATACTACTATCGTTTCATGCATTGAATTGTTATGCATGTTTTCATATCCTCTCACACTGGCATTAAAAAACTAATGCAAACCACTGGCTGCTAACATAAAGAAAAAACAGATGAACCTACTACCGTGGCAATGTAAATTTCAAATAGAAAAAGTGATGTCCAATACAGAAAAGCCTTCTTGCCTGAGAATAATGTGAAACAAACTGTTAAGAGCTAAATCACCTTTCATGCACATGGGTTGTTGTGACGTTCCAAGGAAATATACGCCATAAATACGTATATTCCTGGACTCGTCACCATACAAGTCTACCTAGGTAGCCTTGTATGCCTCGGATAAGCGGCAAGGGGTGCACATCTAAGTTAATTGTTAACTTAGATAACCTTAGGATAAGGCCCATTTCCACATGACCTTATCCTATTGGGCAACCGCCACACGGCCTTATTTTAGTGGTGCCACATGGCATCCCACGTGGACCCACACCTATATGAGCCCTAACCCTAACCCTAACCCTAGACCCTTTTTCCTGACCTAGCACCTGAGCTCTCATCCACGTGCCCGAAACCTCGTTTCGAGCACCGATTAAATCATAGTCTAGCACTGAACAGCAGCCCACGGAAGGTGTGTATGATCAGAGAGGGAGCAAGCCTTGAACCACGCCTAGGAGCATGGAGACGCCAGGGATGGGAGGAAGCACTTCTGGAGGAGGTAGGTTGAGTAGAGTTCATGTTAGTTCATCTGGAAGTTAGCACTCCAGAGGGGTTAGTGATTTGTGTCTAGAGTAGAGCCCCTTAGATCCTTTGTTGAACATCTTGAACCCTAATCAAGGAACCCTAACTGTTAGCTAGCTATGTATGTTAGGTTAAGATGTTCATATGATATTGATATTGATCATGATGTGATGTATGTGATATTGGTTGATCATGTGCTCCTCTTGTATTGGGTGTGACGTTCCGGCCACGATATACGCTCGGGACGTATATTGTCTTTGCCATGTCAGCGTACACACCCCCCGACGACGGCGTGTCGCCAGCGTGTAGTAAGTGGGTAGCCCCTAGGGGGCAACTTGCTAAGAATGTGCATTAGTATTAATGTGCACATTTTCCAATGTACACATTAATGTGGGCACACATTTCCATGTGGCCACTTGATGCCAAGTGGGCCATACCCATAGGTGCAATTAATGTGCACATTTTCCAATGTACACATTCATTAATGTGCACACATTTCCATGTAAGCACATTTGGGTGCACACATTTCCATGTGGGCACATTTGGCCACCTAGCCCTTAAAGGCAAGTGGGCCCATTTCCAATTATCCCACATGCCTAAAGGGGATAATTGGAAACCCTAGCCAACCCCCTTGTCTATTTAAGTAGGAGAACCCTAACTTGCCCATTTTCGTTTCTAGGGTTTTAGAACTCTGTTTTGGCTGCCTCAACATCCAAAACCGCCTCCCAGACTCTGCCTGAGAGGATTGCAACGTTAGTTTCCCTTGATTCAAAGCGTTTCAGCAGGATGGTCGAGCTCGGTCGAGGAGGAGGAACTCAAGGATGGGGTATTTAGGCAATTTAGTAGTCTAAACCCCATTTCAGCCATCGAATCAGTAGGTTTAGCCTCTTAAATTGCCCATAGCAGCCCTCTAGATCTCTAGATAGCAGATTCTAACTAAAGAACCTAACTCTATGATGTAGATTAGATCTAGTTCTTTAGTTCTCTGTGTGAATATATGTATGATGTATCTCTATGAACTCCTTGTATTGGGAAGGGGGTAGAGACCTAAAGCTTTGTAGTTGATGCTCCTAGAGTAGCCTCTCTAGCACTGCTTGTAGATGCGACTGTGCACAAGAGCCACACCCGGGTTGTGGGTGAAGGGGCGGGGCGGCTTATAAGGAGATTAGGTGTTCGACTCTTGAGCGATCCCTATGGTGTGTTAGTGCTGCCGGGGATCATTGTGACTAGGTCTAATGGCTTGCCAGCTGCGTGTGGGCAAGGCATGGGCTCGACACTCGTGAGGTAGTGGATATGACCTTCCATTGAGTTCAAGTCGAATCTGGGGCGGTGGCCCTCTAGTCACCTTGAGTCGGCATGTAGATCTACGGAGGGAGTGATCCCTACCTGCCCCATCGGGCGGGGAGATGAAACCGAGGGAATAGCCCTTTGGCTATGCATCCGGCGGACTCTGTCGAGTCCCAACACTTTTCAGCCTACCGCAAAGTGTGCACAGGAGGGGCGGATGGAGTGGACAACCCTAAGCCATGTTCTTATGCCGGCCAAATCCATTGCCATGAATTGCATGCGCAATGAACTCACGGAGACCCAAGCGCATGATCCTCCCTTTGAGTCCCGAGCCTTGGGTAGGATTTCCTCTATGCATTGTCTTTGATCATTGTCTTTTTGCAGATGTGATGTGCCACCCGAAGGGTGGGTATATGTGTTGCTCTTATATCTTGACATGTATGTTTTACGCTTCCGCAGCTAGGTAGGCCCTGAGGGAGACGGGGTACAATGACCCTTTCACTCTTCCCACTGGAACCCGTCACGGTTGCAGTGTTATGTGAAGGGCCCTGTATCGGCATGGAGCTGGTATGGGGGAAGAACTCCTGTTTGTATACGGTGAGTGCACCGTATGCGAGTAGGGGGCGTCCGCGGTGGTATCAGAGCAATGTTCTTGGAGACCAAGAGCAAAGCACTGACCATGCTCCCAGTAGTACTAACTTGATAGGATCCTCAAACCTCCCACTAACTTGATAGGATCCTCAAACCTCGAGTAGCGGGAAATTTTTTTCCTGGGGTAGAGCTAGTAATTATCTAAGATTAGGATAATTAGAGAACATAGGCACTTAAGAGATCCTACTAAATTTCAGGCACTCTTGGCCAATGACTCCAAGAGTGCGCCAGGAGCATGTTAGGTTCAGACCTAATGGCCCTCTCGCGCACTCTTAGAGTAGTCACCCTATATGAACCCTAGAACTTGGCCTTAGGAACTCCAAATGGTAAAATAAAAGATGAAATCCCAATCAAAAAGCTCGAAATAGCTAGAATTATATGTTAAAACATCGAAAAACATTAAGTACAAGTCACTTTTGGAACAATGACTCCAAGAGTGCGCCAGAGTATAGTTAGGTCCCGACCTAACCCCCTCCTCGCGCACTCTTAGAGTCATCCCTAAAAGTGACCTCAAAAATTGATCATAACTTACTCAAATGGTAAAGGTAATAATAGAATCTTGTTTATAATGATTAAATTAGTGGGAAACGCATGTTAAATTGTGTAAAGGGGATAAGTTTAGAGCGGAAAGGGACAACACCTCTAAGGGTGCGCGGGGCATAGTTAGAGTCGGACCTAATACCCTCCTCGCGCATGCTTAGAGGGGTTCGAGAGAAAATAGTTGAAGAAGACCTAGCCGATTCGAGATATGGAGGATTTCATCAACAAACCAAGAAATTAAGCAAGGCTGAGAGATGGAGGTGGCGTGCAACACTTGAAGACTCATTGGCGTGCACGCTCCACATAAAAACACCAGAGACATGAGGCTGGCGAAGTACATCAAGAGGACGAGGATAAATAGAACACAAGTCGCTTTTTGTAACTAACGAGGTTTATATGTGATGTATGAAAATTTCGAATAATAAAGATATATAGTCCTTTTTAAAATGTGTATTCATTAGTGCGATGATCACGGAGCAAATGCGATATTTTGACCAACGACTCCAAGAGTGCGCCTTGAGCATAGTTAGGTCCCAACCTAACCCCCTCCTCGCGCACTCTTAGAGTCATCGAAACCCAACGGGGCCTTGATTAGCCCTACTTGCTCCAAGCGTAGTAATAAACAAAGAAACTTGCATTTAGGAAGAAAACTAATAGGAATTTACCCCTCAGATTCTTGGCATCCATTAGGCGAGATAGGCCAATGACTCCAAGAGTGCGCCAGAGGCCACTTAGGTCCCAATCTAACACCCCCCTCGCGCACTCTTAGAGGCGTCCAATTTTTCAAACCCCATAACTTGAGCTACAGAGCTCCAAATCGCTTGAAATTTGTTGCAATAGGACCGTTAGACAGCCTAGAATCCATTTATGACCTCAAATTAGGCTAGAAATGTCAAACTTTAGCTCAAAATGACCAAAATTGCTCAAACCCTTGAATTGTTTTTCCAAACTATGGTTTGTTTGTAAATAGAAGCATACCCCATTAGTACCACAAGTATTGCTCTCGGCCCAAAGCTGATGCCTTACTCCAAGGTAGAAGTGCCCAAGAACACCCCTTTGTTATAGTCATCTAAACCTCAGCATAGCAACCGAAGTCCAACTGTTGGTACATCACCTCTGCTCATGCCAAAAGCATAAACATTGACCTAATTTTGTGTCCTTCTAATAGAGTTTGACCTATCTGGGCCATACATTCACACTCCCTATTGCCAGGATACCTAGTAAGGAGCTAGAGTCTAGAGCTGCCCAAGTCACTCCGTGTGTAGAGATTGGACCCCCCCAAACCAACTTTGCTAGGACCTTAGAGTATGCCTCAAACATCAGGGAGGTCCTGCAAAACAAACCCTCATTTCATGCCATACCACACGGCCTAATGTCCATAGACTTGTAGATTAAAGAGATGTCTCCAATAATGCTGTTCGAGCCATCTTGCTTGCTTATAGAGCCCAAAAAGGTAGGAGAGCCCTTCAAGTAGACCCTTAGACTCTAGGATATCTGAGAGTTGCTTTCGGGAAATCTGAGGGCGAGCCCCGCACGAGCGGCGAGAGGCGCAACTTCTTGAAGACATCAAGGTCCCGGCCGATGTACAAGCAGGATAAGAAGAGGAGACCGAAAAGCGGACCCAAGAGAGGGAAGCACAGCGACAAGCACCTCAGCAGAGCAAGCAGTAGAAACAGGACACCACCGACCTATCATCAATCTCCATCAAATGGGAAGAATATTGGTAACCAAGCGGCACCAAGAATGTTCTAGATGTCAACCTCCGGCTACCCCGTCCACGAGCTCACATCGGAAAAGAGGATCTCAGCGCCTTCACCAACTTCGGCGCACATGAGTTTCAAATGGAAGAAGCGAGACAACAAAATACAGTGCAGGGGAAGATGTTAGGCATCGATGTGGCGTTAGCATCACGAGCTAGGGCGAGAGGGCATAATCTTCCGTCGAGGAGACAACTCATGGCGACACGAGGCGGCGTATAGAAACCGGAGGGAAGATCACCCGACCAAAAGCCCGGCAGGCTCAAAGCGCCAACATCAACAAAAGGAGTAACCAAGCTAGGCAACCACAAAGCACCTAAAAGGCTGACCAAGATGAGCCTCGGCTCCCTTGCACCAGCGGGGAGAACTTTCATCGGTTCCAAAAGGTAGGAGACCATGAGAGGGAGGAGACGCATATCAAGGAACATTTCGACTTCGAAGGCTGTGATCAGCACTAGGGGCAAGACCAAGGAGGAGAATATTCTGCTCAAGCAGAATTCGGACCCGGGGAACACCTAGAAACCAAAGGAAGGGCGGCTTTACTCGTCACGCCCAAGGGGTGTGGACTTCGAATGGTTAGGACCCAAAGGGCCGGAGGAGACCTAGCCTGGCAGGTAGAAATCGCATAAAAGGCGACCCGGAAGAGCTCACGGTAAGTGCAATGGAGATGACCACTTCCGAGCCGCAGGGAGAGCCACCTCCGGAATGAAGCAAAGCCCAAGCAGCGAGAGCGCTCTGAAATTCAACTGCGGGGAATGACAATGCACGCCTACCGACCCGCGATCTCGAGCCGAAGACATTCAAGAATGCCCGGCTGCAGCAGCCGGGTGACCCTACTCAAGCTCGATCAATGGCACCCAATCAGCAATCTTGCAACAACACCGCATGTAGGGGCGTGGCGGTTACGCATTCCTCGCGGCGAACATACACAACAAGGAGGAGCATCTTTTTCAAGGGATCACATCGGCGAACACTCTCCCGCAACTTGGGGTGATCAGCTTCGGATCGAACATAAAGCTCAACAATAGTAGCGAGCATCTCAAAGGAATCGGAGTCAACTGAGCGAAGAAGATGCAAAGCAAACCGAAGAATCAAATGCGATAGGAGGAAGGGAAAACCTAGAGGAGTATAAATAATTAGGTAGATCTTAAGTAGTTGTTTTGCAAAAGTGGATGAATTAAAATCCCAATGTAAATGCGTATATGTCTATTGTATATCTAGGATGTCCACATATATAGTGGAGAAACATGGGTTTAAAGTCATGTTTTACGGTTTAGCGCTTAGATCGGGAAGCTCCTTCACCGACTACCAAAGGAGGAAGCAAGGAGGCACAACTATAGCCCAAGATCAAAATGGAAGAGCAACTACGAGGGGAGAAACGGCGAGAGGCCAAGCAAACCTTCAACTCCAAACACTTGGGAAATGCCCTCAAGCGGAAGGCCGCCGCCACCCAATGTTAGAATAAGAGACAACACCGATCATGTCAAGATCATCAGCGGCACCGGGACATCGTCCGGCAACACTACCTCTTGTAGCGGTGGCGGCGCCTTGCGAACTTATGACATGAGTGGCCTCAACAATGGAAGGAGGAACACCCCGAGGCATCAGCGAGCCAACTAAGAAGGCAACATCTCGGCGACCATAATCCCACCTTGTGGTAATATAGGGTGATGCGCTATGACACGTGTATTAGATGGAGATGCACTACGAAAGGCACGCGATGAGGAGACATGCCTCCAACAACTAGGTGGCGGCTTCGTCGGTACTCCTACCGGTAATTAGAAGAGAAGAAGCCGACCATATCTCCGGACATGTGGCACGTCAAGCGCCCAAGGTAGAAGCATTCGACACCTTAACGACAAGGATAGCAACTGAAGCACCGGCCGAAAAAAAAAGAGTTCAAGATAATAGCCAAGCTATTCAACGACAAGAGTATATCTAAGGCAGGTACTTCTTCAACTCAAGGGTCAAGGCGTGGGATATAAGGATCCATCATCCCGACAATATAGCCAGTGAGGGAGGAGAGCCATGATGCTTTACTTGCCGGAGAGACCGACATGCATAGAGGGACAAAGGTCGAGGAGGCGAAAGCTGGAGAAGTGCTAGCAACCGACTTCTTCCACGAGCTCCTAGAGGAGCGGGAGGACCAAAGCGAAGAGCACAATCAAAGCCACCGGAGGGTACCTCAAGGCAAGAAGACGGCATAGCAGCGTGGAGCGTGTTAGCGTCCAAAGCCATGCGATCGAGGGGATCAAAGCGAGGAAGTTTGGAAGCTCGATGGAGAACCAACTAGGTGAGGCGAGCCGATGACTTGCCTGTGACCTTGCATGCAACTTGGTGAACCAAGGATGAGCGATTCAAAGAACAAGCTGCGAAGAGAACAACTCGGAGGAGTATAGCCAAAGGAATCGCGCGCCTGACCTCAAAGAGGCGCCTCCAAATAGCTTCAAGTATCATGAAGGGGAACAATTATTGCGAAACGGGATCAAAGAAGCGACTGAAATGTCGAAGCATCAGCGACAAGCACACCTTAGTTAGAATGTGATGCAAAAGCGGTTGTGCCATAAGCCGACAAGCGTCGGAGGGGCCAGAAAATATTTCAACAAGTTACCGGGAGTATGGTGGCGTACAAATAGGAGGATATAGATCGTCAACACCATTGCACGGGAGGAACACCGATGACATTGCCAAGGAGTAGGTCGCGCCTTCGAAGGGGAGGCACAAGGGAGACCTAATAGCTCTAGTAGTATAATTGTAATTATGTAAGCTATATGTTTTGCATGTATAGTTCCCTTGTTATTCCTTCCCTCCCATAAGCGTATGAGATCAAAGGAAGAGATGTTATGCAAGTTGCGAGGGTGAAGCAATCAACATCGTCAACACTCTTGAACCTTCGGCGTATGAGGCATCGATGGAGTCGAAGAAACAATATCGGATCTTGAGTCGTCCTTTAGCTGCCAAGACAAAGAGTTCAAGATGAAAGATCTCTTTTCAGCGGTGCCACCTTCAGGGCTTTTGAAAGCGGCATGGAAGATTTCAAGTGATCAACTTCGCCATCAAAGCCACCAGCAATGAGAGGCTCCTAGCGAACAACGTCAACCTCTACTTCAAAGAGCAGCCACTGTCAAGGAGGCTGAAGTATCGGCGACTTCGGAAGAAGCGTTACCTTGCTCCTTCAAAGCGCAACTTGGCGGATGAGCTTCTAGCAAGCTCAAAGATCTAAGACCCGCGGGGCCTAGTAGGTTAAATGTATGGATGGTAACATCCATATTGGGATAGAAGGCATTTCGGATATTCTCATTTGAAAGGATTGCCCCAATATTGAGCTAAAGCGTCCAAGATTGGGAAGAAATGCATAGGAGTAACTATAATTATACGATTGTTTGCTTGAGACATCCAATGTATTGAAACCACTTGGTGAGATTGATCTCCTCACTAAGAAGGAATCATTACTAGGATAATTGTTGACCATGTATAAATCTAGTATCTCCTAAAGAATAATCAGCTGAAAGAAAAAAAAGTAATCTAACAAGTCAGGCCAACTTGTTACGATGACATCAATTGATTGGTAGGAATATTCCAAGAGTTTAAATAACTAAGAAAGGGGAATCTCTAGAATAATAAAATAATAGTACATGCAAGGTACATCTAAAATAAAATTATAGTAATCAAATAGTCTTTTGAGACAAAAAGGAATTGTCATGATGACAAAACCTTGTGGTTTAGAATCGTTCTAACTAAGTAGGTAACCCATGCGAAATAAGAAGCGTATAACCTCTTAAGGGGGGAGAATAGATATGGCGTTGTGTACAAGCGTCATTGAAGAATGCAGGACCAATTTCTTTTAGAAGAAAGTGGGAGGGCTCAATCTTATGATTGAGCGTGCTTGTATCGAATTGACCGACCCGTAGAATAGAGTTCACTCGGCAATGGCGAAGCGAATAGGCGTAAAATAGATAGATACCTTAGGCTCGGGAGGCCTTCAGCGTCTTGGACCGGCGTAGTAGCTAACTACACCAATGAAGTGGAGCAAAACTATGGGAGCAATGCAGCGACCAAGTCATCTCCAAAGTACTCACGCTTGACTCAATGGGTGGATCGTTCTAGCCTTAGGTAAGGTGTGCGCATGTATTATAAGCTTTAATGTGTCTTATTGATAAGTTAAATATAGATCCTAATAAGCTGCATAGAAATTGTTGCATGTATATGTATCATAGGGAAATAAGTTAAATAACAACGATAATGTGAGGTAGCATGTTAATTGATCCTTAGCAGGGGGCTTAATTCCTTCAAGGATAGCTATATGACCTCGGGGTCCTTATAAATATAGATAGAAAATAGAATTGGATATACTTAAGTATATCTTAGGGATATATTTCCAAAGGGTAATGCGGGACCAAGGAAGAGAATAAAAGCACATCTAATTCTTGTGTATGATAATTAAAACCTTGTCTATGTAACAATAGGTCGGAAGTAGGGTTATTGTTTTAAATAATGCGATCTAAAAGTCGTTAAATATTGCAAAGCTTAGAGTAAATTTAATTGTACTATCGGAGTAATATATCAATACTATGATAATGTTAATTCATAAATATTACCTTAGGGTAATTATGTTAATCACATGCATTAAAGGGGCGAAAAAAAAAAAAAAAATTGGCTCGGGCATGTCGATTTGTGTTTAGATTAGTTTCATGTGTAGTTAAGATTAATCTGCGCATGCAACCTATGCTTGGTATGGATTGCATGCGTTGTTACCCGATGATGAGACCACTACGGTGATCTCTAGGCGTGGTGTAATGTCAATGTAGGCATGACAGCGTTTCACTTGGGCGAGTGGAAGGTAGATTAGAAAGTCTACTTACGTCCCACGAGTAGATGACCTCGAGAGAAAGGAGGTCATTAAGGAATGCATTGATAGGAAAGGCACCTTTAGCCCCATATATGCTTTGATAGGAGGAATCTATCCTTCCGCCCCCCGCGGGGGAAGGATATCCTCTGTTGGCAACTAGAGGTGTAGGCATGGCGGCATATAGGCATATAGGCTTTGTTCCCGGCCATAATGGAAGATCCACCCTCTTCCTGTGGGAGATTAGCCATGCATCCATGTAGATAGGTGGGGTGGTCACCATATAACCAAAATTTTTTGTAATAATTAATAATAGGTAGTGTCGACTGCGAGGGCCAATAGAGTGCTCAGGAGGGCAAGGAGGTCGAACTTCTGAGGCTTACAACACAAATTTTGTTATAATGTGTTGCAAGGGATGAAGGGTACCTTAGAAGTGTAAATTTTGTATGAAATTGATAAACTTTGATAAACTTAAATGTTGTATTAAGTAAGGTTAATAATTACCTTGCGTGGATTAAGTTATGATGTGATAAGTTAATAGGATAGCGAAATAGTAATGTCTTAAACATTACCTTAGAGTAATTCTAATAATTAAGATAGTAAGTATGTAATTATAGATATTGTAAAATTAATGCGGGGATTTTAAGGTCGAAGACCTGCAACACAAATTTTGTTGGAATGTGTTGCAAGGAATGAAAGAGTACCTTAAATAATAATTGTATATGAAAGTGTTAAATTGTGATAAACTAAATGTTGTGATAATAGAAACTAATAAGTACCTTATTTTAGTAGAAGTTCTGAATTGACAACTTATTTGATAATGTAATGGCGTAATAATGATTTAAAAATATTATCTTAAGGTAATCGTAATAAATGTGTAAGTATTATAGTAGTATATCATTATGCATCGGGTTGATTGCGGGTTAGGAAGATTCAAGGTGGGAAACCGCGATCTTTGCGGACGACATCATTTCAAGGTGGGGAGAATGTGGCGTTCGGCCGCGATTATCACGCTCGGGGCGTATATTATCTTTGCCATGTCGCAGCGTACCGCCACCCGTGGCGATAATGCATAGCGTGTAGCCAAGTGGGTAGCCCCTAGGGGGCAACTTGCTAGAATGTGCATTAGTATTAATGTGCACATTTTCCAATGTACACATTAATGTGGGCACACATTTCCATGTGGCCACTTGATGCCAAGTGGGCCATACCCATAGGTGCAATTAATGTGCACATTTTCCAATGTACACATTCATTAATGTGCACACATTTCCATGTAAGCACATTTGGGTGCACACATTTCCATGTGGGCACATTTGGCCACCTAGCCCTTAAAGGCAAGTGGGCCCATTTCCAATTATCCCACATGCCTAAAGGGGATAATTGGAAACCCTAGCCAACCCCTTGTCTATTTAAGTAGGAGAACCCTAACTTGCCCATTTTCGTTTCTAGGGTTTTAGAACTTCTGTTTTTGGCTGCCTCAGCGGCCAAAGCCGCCTCGAACTTCTGCTGAGAGGATTGCAGCGTTAGTTTCCCTTGATTCAAGCGTTTTGTGGGATGGTGGGAGCTCAGGTCGGGAGGAGGAACTCAAGGATCAGGTATTTAGGCAATTTAGTAGTCTAAACCCCATTTCAGCCATCGAATCAGTAGGTTTAGCCTCTTAAATTGCCCATAGCAGCCCTCTAGATCTCTAGATAGCAGATTCTAACTAAAGAACCTAACTCTATGATGTAGATTAGATCTAGTTCTTTAGTTCTCTGTGAAGTATATGTATGATGTATCTCTATGAACTCCTTGTATTGGGAAGGGGGGTAGAGACCTAAAGCTTTGTAGTTGATGCTCCTAGAGTAGCCTCTCTAGCACACTGTAGATGCGGCCTGTGCACAAGAGCCACACCAGGTTGTGGGTGAAGGGGCAGACTGGCTTATAAGGAGATTCGTGTTCTGACTCTTGAGCGATCCTATGGTGTGTTAGTCTTGCTTGGGGATCATTGTGACTAGGTCTAATGGCTTGCCCGCTGCGTGTGGGCAAGGCATGGGCTCGACACCTTCGTGAGGTAGTGGATATGACCTTCCATTGAGTTCAAGTCGATCACAGGCGGTGGCCCTCTAGTCACCTTGAGTCGGCATGTAGATCACGGACGGAGGGGTGATCCCTACCGCCCCCATCGGGCTTGGGGAGATGAAACCCGGGGAATAGCCCCTTTGGCTATGCATCCGTGAGGCTCTGATCAGTCCCAACACTTTTCAGCCTACTGCGCAAAGTGTGCCACGGGGGAGGGGCGGATGGAGTGGACAACCCTAAGCCATGTTCTTATGCCGGCCAAATCCATTGCCATGAATTACATGCGCAATAAACTCACGGAGACCAAGCCGTCAGTCCTCCCTTTGAGTCCGAGCCTTGGGTAGGATTTCCTCTATGCATTGTCTTGATCATTGTCTTTTGCGGATGTGATGTGCCACCCGGAAGGGTGGGTATATGTGTTGCTCTTATATCTTACGACATGTATGTTTACGCTTCCGGCTGACTAGGTAGGCCCGAGGGAGGCGGGGGTACAATGACCCTTTCACTCTTCCCACTTTGGAACCCGTCCACGGTTTGCGGTTTTATGTGAAGGGCCCCAGTATGTCGGCATGGAGCTGGTATGGGGAAGAACTCTGTTTGTATACGGTGAGTGCAGGTATGCGAGTAGGGGCGTCACATTGGGAAGGGGGTAGAGACCTAGGGCCATATGTAGTATGCTCCTAGTGTAGATCCCTTAGTTCCTATTACTTTGCGGCACGTGCATAGGAACCCATAGGGCTATGGAAGCTATGATGTGACTCGGCACCACACAAGCGGGGCTAGAGGCAAGATGGAGGGTGGATCCCGCCCGAGTGGGGGCCGGGGGATCCCACAGTGGGGCTAGGCTTATGGTCGGTCACTTAGGTGTGGGCGAGCATGGGTCCGAAACACCTCTTGGGGCAATGGTGTGCCCTGCCTCTCAAGAGTTGCAAGTGTCGGCTTGGCTCTTGTTTTGGGGGTTTGGTCAGTGCAGAATGGTGTGTGCGCCCACGATTCTCTAGCGCCCGTGGAGCCTCTAGACCCGGGGGGAAGGGGAGATGCAACCCTTCCTACCTCGTCGGACGGGGAGATGCAACTGGAGTAGTCCGATGGGTGATGCCCGCGGATTGCGTGTCAGGAAGGTTAGAGTCATGCCGCGGCTTGATCTAGCCCATCGCAAAGTATGCACGGGGGGGCGGATGGAGTGGTCAACCCTAGCCATTGTCTTATGCCGGCCCGCCATTGTTATGACTCGATTGCGCTCTATCTTGAGGCCTATCTAGTCGTTCGACTACCCTATGTGTCGAGCCACGGGTAGGGGCTCTCATGTTTTATGGCATATGATTATGTTCTTTGCATCTATGGATGTGCGGTTGATCTACCCTCGAGGTAGCCTATTGTATTGTATTGCTAGTTCTGATGTGTTTATGCTCCCGCTGTGATAGGAGCCCATAGGGGAAGGGCGCGCAAGACACCTTCGTGTCCCCTTCCCACTTTCACGGAGGTTCGAGTCTTGGGATAGGCGGAGAGGGTCCGTGCGGTTGTTTGAGGGACGGGGATTTCCTGCCGAGTGTACTGGTACGGGCCGTATGTTTTGAGGGGGCGTCACAATGGTATCAGAGCGATGTTCTTGGTTGACCAGGAACTAGCACTGACCATAACCATGAAAGTAGTCTAACAGGCCTATAGGGGTGTGAAATAAAAAAATTTCCACCATCGAACCCCGAAAATAAGGGAAAAAAAATTTTCTCTTAGGTAGTGGGTCCGGAGTAAGGTTAAGTGTTAGACGAAGGAATGAGTGAGTCTAATTCATCTTCTAGTAAATTTGGAGTGAAAATTATGCATCTGCACCAAATTTCACCTAAAATGGGTCGAAGAATCATGCCAATCGGAGACCCGAGTGAAAAATGGCGCAAATCCATAATTAGCACTTCAAACCATTAGAAAATTCGAAAAATCTAAGGTATAATACGAATTAATACAGGGTTAATACATACATTAATAATTAAATAATTACTAAATAAGGTGTAATTAATAAGGGAGGTTAATAAATAGGGGTAATTATGGTGGGAGAATATTCCTAGGACCCTCCTTTTAAATATCTGACACCTCATTCTCTCTCCAACCTTTTCCCCCCACCATCTCTCTCTTGATCAGCTTTACGTCACCCATTTCTTGAACCGCAAGATATGGCTCGAACCAAACAAATAGCGAGGAAGTATAACGAGCGACCTACCTCTCTATATGGCAGCGCAGCAGTGTCGGCCGCGTCAAGAAGGTTCCCGAGCACCTTCGGCCAAGCCGGAGATGGGGAGTTTCCCTCCGGCCCGGCCGCCTTCCACCTTCCACGACCAAGAGGACGCGACCTAGCCCCAAAGAAAGAAGTTTCTTCGCTGGCACCCAGAGAACCGGGCGAAGTCCCGGCGACTTTGGGCCCCTCGCCTACAAGAGAGGTAGAAGAGCGGTGTTGAAGAGCGGGCAGGGCCAGCAGCAGCACCAAACTCAAGAGGCGGCCCTTCAGCACCAAAGAAGAAGGGCAAGGAGAAAGTTGGGTGCAGTGGCCTGAGGAGAAGGTGCTAGGAAGAAGAGGGATGAGCGGAGCGCACAGGAGAGAAGGACCAAGAGAAGAAATGACAGACCTGCCAAACTGGCTGCTATTGAAGAGCCTCGTGAAGAGGAGGAGGTACGGTGAAGGGGAGACGGCAGGGAGGAGGAGGAGCAGCAGGGCTTCACGTGCAGACCACCTTGCACTAAGTACGTGAGCTACACCGGAAGGTGGTCAAGAAGCAGAAGGTGGGAGAACGGGAATTCATGCTCCGTCAGGATCGTGAATTCATGCGCAAAATGACGGCATACAAAGAGTACCTCCGTCGCTGGACGAGGTACAACGGCCCGGTAACGCCGTCGAGCGGGGGTCCGCCGAGGGCCGGCAGGCCAAAGAAAAATCAGCCTAAGCCACCCCCACCTAGACCGGAAAAACCCAAAAGGGTTCACCACGGGCCAAATAGTCTGCACGCCCGGGTGTTTAGGGAGATCAAGCACTTCCAAATGTGCACAAATCTCCTCATAAGGAAGGCGCCCTTCGAGCGTCTCCTTAGGGAAGTCATGCAGGAGTTCCGGACCGATTATAGGGTTACCCCTCTAATGACCCGGGCCCTGCAAGAGGCTGCTGAAGCAGAGCTGGTGCAGCTCTTTGAGGAAGGGAATCTCTGTGCCATCCATGCTAAGAGAGTCACCCTTATGCCGAAGGACATTCACTTAGCATGGAGGATTCGCAGGGAGAGACCCTAGAGCCTCAATTTTGAAATTTTGTTGAGAAGTTAAATTTTCATGTAATTGTGTTTTCCCTAGTAATATGAAAGTTGTTTTCCTCTGTAAGTAAAAATTTTTGATGTTGAAATGTAGGAAATTAAACTCAATTGGAGTAGAATTCTTTATTGCATGCTTAGGAATACCCTAGAAATCATGTCTACAACGAAATTTTGACAAAAAAATCATCGAAAAAGCAAAAATTGGGGCAACCGGGTGAGACCGCGCCAATGGCCTCTGCGTCCGACCCGCTGTGGCGTTCAGCGGATTCACCGGGTGCAAAATTGCAGCGTTTAGGTGTTAGTTTTGCTCAAAATAAGTTGCTAGTTAGGCTAGAATTGATCTAATTAGTCATGCTAGCATCTTCAAACTCCCAAAAATGACCAAAAATGGCTCCAAAATAGGCCAACCGGGTGAGACAAGGCTAAGCAGCGTCTGCGTTCGTGACGCCGGAGGCCATCATGTGATTCACCGGGTCAGCCCATTTTCGACCCAAATTGGCCAAATTTGACCAAACAAACTGCCATGTAGTGTTTCTTGCTTTGTTTTGCTTAGATTTGCACTTCATGGTAGCTCATTTGGACACCCATAGCCATAGAACCAAGGCTCTCTTATGTAGGTACCTTTTTGCACGAATCCCGAGGCCAACCATAGTCTATTAAAAGGGGCCTCATTTGCCATTTCCCTTCATGAACTGCTCCCGACCACTTAGGCGATTTTTACGATTCCTCAGCGATCTTTGCAAGCCATTTTACGCACCCTTCTTTGCTCAATGGCGCCTAGCAACTTTGAAAGATGGTACAATGCTGCAAGCCATATCCATCAGCTCCCTGCTGAGCAAGCCTTCTCTGTGTTTGACCACTTGTTTGATCTTCATGCAACTCTGTCTAGAACACCATACTACACGGATATCATGTGCCAATCACGACCAATGAGTCCTGCCTTGGGAAGTTAGACTACCTCCCTAGGGAGGGAATTGGGTTTCTCTGGAGACACTCACCCAAGCCTTAGGTCGAGAGATGGGAGGATCCAAAGGCAAGAAGCGGCTATGGGATAGGACTAGGACCATGCCCGATTACATGACCGGACATAATAGGCATAGGTACCTTTCATCTCGAGACGACCCTTGCCCTCTTCATGCACTATAAGTCAATCAACAAAGTAGGGGAACCTTCTGTTCAGCCCTTAGACTTAGCACCACTTGATACGTAGGGGCCCGGGATCAAATCCTCAACATAGATTCCTCCGTATGAATACCATGGCACGGCGTCGGGGGCACCGATTCTGCAGTCGATGAAGACTACGAGGTTAGGGGGAAAAACCCGGAATGGGAGAGCGGGGAGGCAACAAGGATGCGAGAGATACATGTCAAACGGCAGCGACATCGAAAGAGCCACCGAGCCACCGGTGCGGCATCCGCAGCTCTGTCGCCGATAGTCATCGGCGGAGAGGAGTACATTTTAGCAAATGACATCCTCAACTTGTCATACTTGCCGAGAGCGAGGGACTTGAATCGGCGAGCTTCTAGGCATGATAGCACATGGGAAAAAGCGGACCTCATCGACTATTCATACCGGGGAGATTCCAAGGAGCTGGCGGAGAGACACTCTTATCTTTGGGGAGACAATGTCGGAACATAGCGACCCCCTATCGGCCGGATAAGGGAGATCTATCGGACGCCAGGAACCTATCATTTCAGAGGAGGAGTTCCAGCAGAATCTGAGCACACCGTACAAGCGAGGAGGGGCCCAAGCTCAAGCGAGGCGATTCGAGCGAGAGCATGAGGGAAGGGTCCGGCGGCATCAACTTGGACAATGCAACCGGCATGTGGAGAGACCATGAAGATCTTATGGCGTAGATGCCTCTGGCCGGAGCGGCTCAAAGGAAGGGCACCGGATCGCGAGGCGCGGGTAAAGCCGCGACGCCGCTACTATCTTCCGCCCCTCGGCCAAGGGCAAATGGTGGTCTTCCACAAGGAGTTCAGCCCAAGGGGGAAGAATCCGTGGCGCTTCTCATAGCACTCTCGGGCCGGGGGCGATTGAAGATATCGCCCATGCAGACCACATCATCCTTTTCAACAGGGCCGTCGCGCTCCATTGCCTCGACTTTGCGAGGGGACACCTCAGGGATGCATCACTTTCAGTAGTAGCAGCAACTGCACCGGAACTTCCGGAACCGGAGATGACCCGAGCACTTGAAGGAAGATCAACAAGGAACATCTTGCGCAACCTCGGCAAAGGCCTCCGATTCAGGGATGTCAAGAATTTCTTTAGACTTTCAGGAGGCCATTGAATAGTTGTAAAATTTCCCTTCAAGTTTTAATTGTGCTAAATATTTTTGTACCCTATTGTGCTAGTGCATATCTACTCTACCATGTAACTCCTATGTATTAATGACTATTAACTGTCTTATAAATGCAATGCTTCGTATGATTTCCTTATAACTAAAAATAATTCAATTACAAGTAAGATTGATCAACATCTAACCCAAATAACATGTATTGATGATCAATCCTTGCAGCAAGAAACATAGGCTCAGGTTCTCAAGGCCAAGGCCGACATCACCAGTGGGTACCCAGAAACCTATTTGGACGTGATCAAGATGACAACAACGACGAAATGACGCCGGAGGCAATCAACGCAAGGCTCGTCCAGATGAGGAACCAGATGCATCAGCTGATCCACTGGGCTACCCCATTGATGAATGCCCAAGAATTCGCACCTGCTCCACTACCACCACCACCTCCACCGCTACCTCAGCAAGGCATCGAGGAAGGTCCACAGCCGGAAGGGCGGGGACAGCGAGGGAATGTGTCGAGGGGGAAGAGGAAAAGGAGAAACGAAGGAGTCCAACACCACCTAGCTCCAGTTCATGAGACACTTGGGCGGTCAAGGCGGTTCTAGCTTCGAGAAAGTGAGTCCGAGCACTCCACGGTAAGAGCCGGGCAAGGAAGGAAGATGATTATCAAAGAAAGTTGGCGGTGCTATGAGCAATGTGTGGAAGACTAGGAAGTTGGGTCAGTTCTCGGGGAAGGACAGGTCGGTATGGGCCGCGAAGCACGGCTTGAGCGAGATGGAAGAGTTCGGCAACTCTTATGGCATGAAGGATAAGGATATAGGGAAAGTTGCCCAAAGCAAACTTGATAGGAGCAGCTAGAATCTGGTGGAAAGGCTATGCAAAGTCCAACAAGCTCAAAAGGAGCGATTCTTGATTCAAGACCTTCGGCAAAGGCCTTTCAGTAGACATTATGTACCTAGGTCACATACTAGCGAGTGCAGATCCGGCAATTCTGATTGAACCGTGGTACCTTGTCGGTAGCAAAGTATCTGAGAGGAATTCATGCGATTTCGGGCTCCATGTTCCGGAGTCCCGGAAAGGCAAGCGGTCGAAACTTACATTGAGGGACTGAACAGCAATATCAAAAAGGCTAGTCCGAGCAATCAACCCTAAGTCGATTGGCGTAAGCCGGGGGATAAAGCCATAAGTTTGGAAGAAGCTCCAGAACGCCGGGGAGAGACATTCGGCCTTCAAAGGAAAGTCAGCGGGAGGCCATTACCAAGAGGCAGCAATGAGTAAGCAATCGGCAACCACGCCATCGGGGAGGCCAGCAACAAGAAAGAGCTCGGGGGTAAGAACTTTGGGGACGGTAAGCCGAGAATGCATCGAGGGGGCAGCGCGTGTTAAAGCGTATCCTAGACAGCGGCGACGAAAGAGAAGAGACGAGTGTATCGAGAGAAGAAGCTATGTTTCAGGTGCTTCCAGCCGAGGGCACGAACACATGATTGCCCATTAGGTCATCGCAGGCAGCCTTGGCGAGCTTATGGATTGGGATTGGCCCGACGAGCGAGATGAAAGGCGGCGACCCGGCATGAGGCCCAGGACTTCATAGATGGTGAGTGCCATATCTGTGCAAATATTGAGTCGGGTGATATAGAAAATCAGTCGACAGTGATCGCAGCTGATGGAATCATAGATAGCAATCCATATGTAGTCCTCATAGACACAGGTAGCTCTCACAATTTCGCCTCTCCTAGGCTGGCTGCCCGAATGAAGAACAAGGTATTGAAGTCTAAACCAAGGCCAGTTGCTATGGCAAACGGCGCCATTCGGCACATTAAGGGGAGGAGGATTACATTCGACATAGACCTTAGTGGAAGTAAGTGGCCGATGGGGGCGGAGGTCATGGAGATTGGAAGGTATGACCTTATAGTAGGAATGGAGTTCCTAAAGCCAGCGAAAGCCATGATCAACTGCGACCGCAATGAAGTCGCCATGACAGCACCGGACGGCACCAAATTCATAGTGAGAGGTAAGAAGGCAGCTTCTTCTATGCAGTGTATTTCTTTGAAGCAGCTAAGGAAAAGTATAGAAAAAGCGGGGTGGATTACATTTTGAGATTAGAGGCAATTGAGCCCAATAAGCGGGGATGGAAACGACCAAAGGGGAAGCGATTGCTCAAGCCGGTAGCAAGGCTTATTTGAATTCAAGGATGTATTTCCGGATGAAATCCGGCAGCTACCACCTTACAGGGGTGTGGAGTGTGAGATCACATTGGCAACAGATGCTAAGCCTACCAGCAAGGCACCATACAGGATGAGCACCCCGAGTTGTGAGCTCAGAAGCAACTCCAGGAATTGCTTGAGCTTGGTTTTATTAGAGCAAGTGTGTCTCCTTTTGGAGCACCCATACTCTTCGTGAAGAAGAAAGATGGCAGTTTAAGAATGTGCATAGACTATCGCCCGACTCAACAAGCGGGGCGATAAAGAATAAGTATGCATTGCCAAGGGCGAGATGATTTGATGGACCAGCTCAAGGAGCAAAAGGTATTCTCTAAAATTGACTTAAGGTCAGGATACCACCAAATAAGGATAAGAAGGAAGAAGATATCCATAAGACCGCCTTCAGAACGCGGTATGGTCACTTTGAGTTTACGGTGATTTTCTAGATGAGTTTGTCATTGTCTTCTTTGACGACATTCTAGTTTTCTGACAAGTCCATTGAAGATCATAGTCAACATTTGAGAAGGGTGTTAGAAAAGTTGAGGCGGCATCGTTTGTATGGAAAGCTCTCCAAATGCCACTTTGCTCTTGAAAAGAGTGGAGTACTTGGGCCATGTCATATGGTGGAAGGGATCTCCACACCCGACCCAAAGATTGAAGCGGTAGTGGATTGGCCAGCTCAAAGAATGTGGCGGAGGTAAGAAGCTTTCTAGGTGCAGCGGGGTTATTCTGAAAGTTAAGTGAAGGACTTTGCTAAGTGAAGTCCCCTTGGCCGGACCTCACTAAGAGTGTTAAGGTGAAAGATTGGAGAACTCATTGGTTAGAAAATGTTCAAGCTTCATTTGAAAAGCTTAAGGAGGCCTTAACAATGACACCGATTGCTGGTTACGCGGATCCGGACAAGGACAAGATAGTAGCAGCAGATGCAAGTAAGATAGCGACGGTGGAGTCCTTATGCAAGAAGGAAGAGTAATAGCTTATGATTCCAAGAAGTTGAGCGACGAAAGCGGCGTTATCAACCCATGATCAGGAACTTCTAGCTATTGTCAGAGCTCTTCGTATTTGGAGGCATTATTTGCTCGGGAGGAAGTTTCAGTTAGATACTGATCACCAGAGCCTCCAATACATCTTTACCCAACCACTCCTTAATCTAAGGCAAAGGAGGTGGATGAAATTCCTAGAAGAGTATGACTTTGAGATTGCTTATAAGCCAGGTAAGTTGAATGTGGTCGCCGATGCTCTTTCTAGAAGACCTCTTGAGACGAGAACTCATTGTAATGCTATATCAACTCTTTCGAGTGGGTATGGCAAGAAAATTGAGGAGACATTACCATTTGATGGTGATTTCAAGGAGGTATGGGAAAGCCTCTCTAGGGAGGCTAGAACAGTCTGAGCGAGGCGCCTTCAAGCATTATAAGAAGGAAGGCAACTTCTTATATCATAAGCATAAGTTGTGTGTACCGAAATCGTCGGGGTATAAGGAAGCTAATTCTTCATCATGACACACACAACAGCCCAATAGCGAGGGCATGCACGGGGTTTATGAAGACCTACTTCAAGATTCGAAGTAGCTACTTCGGCCGGGAATGAAGAAGCGGAATAGCAAGATATATTCAAGCGAGTGCCGGTTGTGTCGACAAACCAAAGCGGAGCGACTTAATTCCGGGGAGCCTTGGAACCTCTGGCAGTGGTAAGTATGGATTTTATCACAGGACTTCCCAAGACTCTTCGAGGCAAGGATGCATTGATGGTTGTAGTAGACAAATTATCTAAGATGGCACATTTTGTGTCTTGTAGAACTACCAACACAGCATTAGATACTGCCAAGCTATTTGTGAAGGAGATTTTTAGGCTCCATGGCATGCCTCGGGAGATAATATATGATAGAGATTCCAAGTTTATGAGTGCTTTTGGCGGGACCTCTTTAGCACCATTCAGGGCGAAGCTCTCCATGAGCCGCGGCATATCATCCCCAAGCAGATGGTCGAGGCGGAGAGGCCGAATCGAATCTTGGAAGACATGCTCAGAAGCTTTGTGTGGAATAAGCAGTCCAAGTGGGATGAGTATATCCACTTGGCGGAATTCGCCTACAATAGTGCCAAGCAGGAGTCATCTCAGATGTCTCCTTTCATGGTAAATTACGGGTACCAAGGTGCTTAACCCGGACACTTGGCACAACCCGTGTCAAAGGTTGAAGTGTCCCAGCGATGCTAGGAGATATCGGGCGGTTGGTGGAAGAAGTGAAGGGTTACCTCCTAGCGGCAAGAAGTCGGCGAGAAGAGTGTAGCCGACAAGCCTGGGACCGTAAGAGAGTTCAAGGTAGGCGATAAGCGTGTGGTTGAAGATCAAAGGTTAAGCAAGCTAAGCGGTTGGGAGTTGCAAGAAGCTTGCCCCTCGATGGCCTGGTCCGTTCAAGATTTTGGAGAGTGGGCTCCCAAGCCTACAAGTTGGATCTTAGGCCCATCTCAAAGTTCACAAGGTTTTCCGCGTAAGTTTATTGAAAAGGCACAATCCTAACCCCGATGAGGTCTTGGATACTCCAACTTTATTGGAAATGCCGGAGGAGCAAGTTGAAATCGTGCGAAGTTACTTCTTGATAAGTCATTCAAGAAGACTAGGAGGTCCCAGTTCCTCCAGTATTTGGTCAAGTGGAAGCACTTGCCCGTGGAAGACGCGACATGGGTATTGAAGCAGGATTTGGAGAAGCAATACTCAGAGTTTATGAAGGAGTTTGATGGGCGAGTCGTCTCCGACTTGATCGACCCCGACTTGCCAGGAGGTTAGCTTAGTATGTTTCTTAGTTAGCCTCTAGTTCTGGCAGATGTATTCTAGCTAGTGGAATACATAGGCCAGAATCTTGGAACATGTGGGCGATGATGAGATAAGCCTTTAAGGCGTTCTCTAGGCCAACATGCACCAAGAGGTGCGCATGGCCAGTAGGGTCATGCGAGAGAGAGGAAAGGCATGGTGCGCGATGATGGGACATCGGTCGGATGCTCTCTATGCCACGATGTGGGGTTCGCACACCTGGCCATAGGGGGGGTCATGGTGAAGGTCAAAGTGATCATGTGCTTAAAACCCTTGGGGCATGATGCACTAGGGGTACTCGGAACCGGGTAACTGAGTACAAGGTAGCACTTGATCATGGGCGATGACGGGATCATCTTAAATGGTCCTTAAGCTCAAATCCGAAAGGGCCATGCTCGAGTGCAAGGTATTGGTAAGGGGGGTGGTCCCCTAAAACCACAAACTTATTAATTAAACTAACGTAATGTGCTCCATGTGCAGGCAAGTGAGAAGGAGCTTCGAGGTGGGGCGCATTACGAGAAGATGGGGGAACCATAATTTAGATTATGAACCCTAATAACTCTTATAATAATGTTTTGAATTATTGTAAGAAATAACCTTGTTAAGGCTATATAATTTTGTATAAGTACAAATATAGCCTAAATTTTGACGTTTAACTTTAATAGGAAGTTGATCGTTTAAATTAAACTTAAGTGTATGATCTTATGTTGTTTTGCAGGATAGATAGGCTCGTCACCTTAGCGCAATGCTGGGGACAGCATTGTCCTAAGGGGGGGAGAATGTGGCGTTCCAAGGGAATATACGCCATAAATACGTATATTCCTGGACTCGTCACTATATAAGTCTACCTAAGTAGCCTTGTATGCCTCGGATAAGCGGCAAGGGGTGCACATCTAAGTTAATTGTTAACTTAGATAACCTTAGGATAAGGCCCATTTCCACATGACCTTATCCTATTGGGCAACCGCCACATGGCCTTATTTTAGTGGTGCCACGTGGCATCCCACGTGGACCCACACCTATATGAGCCCTAACCCTAACCCTAGACCCTTTTTCCTGACCTAGCACCTGAGCTCTCATCCACGTGCCCGAAACCTCGTTTCGAGCACCGTTCATCATAGTCTAGCCTGGAACAGCAGCCCCTGGAAGGTGTGTATGATCGTAGAGGGAGCAAGCCTTCGAACCACGTCTAGGAGCATGGAGACGCCAGGGATGGGAGGAAGCGCTTCTGGAGGAGGTAGGTTGAGTAGAGTTCATGTTAGTTCATCTGGAAGTTAGCACTCCAGAGGGGTTAGTGATTCGTGTCTAGAGTAGAGCCCCTTAAATCCTTTGTTGAACATCTTGAACCCTAATCAAGGAACCCTAACTGTTAGCTAGCTATGTATGTTAGGTTAAGATGTTCATATGATATTGATATTGATCATGATGTGATGTATGTGATATTGGTTGATCATGTGCCCTCTTGTATTGGGAAGGGGGGGTAGAGACCTAGGGCCATATGTAGTATGCTCCTAGTGTAGATCCCTTAGTTCCTATTACTTGCGGCCTGTGCATAGGAACCCACCGGGCTATGGAAGCTATGATGTGACTCAGCACCACACAACGGGGCTAGAGGCAAGATGGAGGGTGGATCCCTGCCGAGTGGGGGCTTCCGGGGGATCCCACGGTGGGCTAGGCTTATGGTGGTCACTTCGTGTGGGCGAGCATGGGTCCCACACCTCCCGGGGCAATGGTGTCGCCTCGCCTCTCAAGAGTTGCAAGTGTCGGCTTGGCTCTTGTTTTGGGGGTTCACGGTGCGAATCGTGTCGCCCGCGATTCTCTAGCCTGCGTGGAGCCTCTAGACCCGGGAAGGGGAGATGCAACCCTTCCTACCTCGTCGAACCGGGGAGATGCAACCACGGAGTAGTCCAGATGGGTGATGCCACGGGGATTGCGTGATCCAGGAAGGTTAGAGTCATGCCACCCTTTGATCTAGCCCATCCGCAAAGTATGTATGTGAGGGGCGGATGGAGTGGTCAACCCTAGCCATTGTCTTATGCCAGCCCCGCCATTATTATGACTCGGTCTGCTCTATCTTGAGGCCTATCTAGTCAGTAGACTACCCTATGTGTCAGAGCCACAGGTAGGGGCTCTCATGTTTCATGGCATATGATTATGTTCTTTGCATCTATGGATGTGCGGTTGAGCTACCCTCGAGGTAGCCTATTGTATTGTATTGCTAGTTCTGATGTGTTTATGCTTCCGCTGTGATAGGAGCCCATAGGGGAAGGGCGCGCAAGACACCTTCGTGTCCCCTTCCCGCACTACGGAGGTTCCAGAGTGCGGGATAGACGGAGGGCCTGTGCGGTTGTTGAGCCGGACGGGGGATTTCCTGCCGAGTATACGGCCGGGCGCCGTATGTTTAGCAGGGAGCGTCACAGTTGTCTGCCTGAAACCTTACTCATCCATATGCATTTATTGTCTTTGAGCCCTGCAAATACAATTTATTATAGATATTTAGATATCAGAGGTCTAGAGGTGATGATTTATGCACAACAACATTATTTGCAAGCCAAACCAACACCATAATATATATAATCAGAGGGCTAGTTAAAGGCTCAAACAGATGGAATGCCAGATATATTAGAAGCCCACTTCTATAAACAAACCCTGCTTTTTGATGGATTAGAACCGTAGGCCAGAAGATTGACACCATGGTAGAGTGTAAACTGAACCTGCAAGAATGGAAATAAAAACATATACTCTCAAGAAGGATTGGAATGCTAGAGCAGAACAGACAAAGACATTAGCTGAACCGCATAATCCTTTAACAACAAATCTGTGAAATATTCGAAACCTTTCAGACAAATAGAGAATCGTTGAGAAGTTTTGACATATGTTCTCGCTGGCTATGGCGATGCTTCCGGCCCTCGACTCTTTTCTTTACATCAATCCAACGATTAGGAAGACTAACCGTCATTAAGAAGCCCTGAATACTTTGTTCTTTGGCCATTCAAAAGCTCCCTGGATGCCGAATTTGCATGCAGATACAACCTGTTACAATTCCGATCCATCTCTCGACAGCTGAAAAGGGCGGTCGAATCCAATAATAGAAACGTCCAAAACCATACCCCATCGAACCCCCTTTTTTTTTTTTGGATTTTTGGTCGATCGGAAAAGTTTGGCGGCGACAAAAAAAACCCCAAACCTTAGGCAAACCAACCTGGGCAAAAAATCCAAAAAGTTTTCGGGACCTCGGAAAAACCGAATTTAAACAATAGGATTATCGCATGTACTCAAATTTGTAAGGTTAGGAAAATGGCATCATTATTATTGACCAACTATAATATTATGGTGAATTTTTTTACGAGTTGTTTGTAATGCTTAATTAATTTGAAGGAAGTGTGCATGATAGAATATCAATGACTATTTCTTTTTTTTTTTGGCCATATTTGAAAAATAATGCTTCTTGGCGCTGTTGCCTCCGTCTGCGGCTAGGGCGGCAAGGGGAGAGGACGCCGCCCTTCTCTTCCCTGATTCCGGCACTGCCTCAGTACTCCTTGCAGGTCAAGATTGAACTGGATGCTAGCGGGGTTTTGCCATCAGTTTCAGGTGGATCTTTCTTTTCTTTAAAGAATGTTCCGGAGTGCTTGCCTGACACTGCTTCAAGGCGGTCCTAATGTTTTTGCCTGATGCCACTAACGTGGCCCGATTTGCTAATGGATGAGCAAGATCATGTAAGTTTTCTGGAATTTACAATTTTCTTGTTTATCAAGATCCGAAAAGGCATACAGCCTATAAGGTAGCAGATTTTAGCAGAAACGTGAAGAGAGCAGTTTTCATGTAAATATATTCTGGGCAGTCTAATCTATGGTGGATCTTCTGAATGCTGGCTTTTTCCCCTTTCCTCTTGCTCTTTCTTTCTAGTGGAAATATCTAAGAATGTTGTTCAGGAAGGAGTCAGGGTAAATTCTTGATTTCGATTTCACAGTTTAGGAACGGAATGCTTAATTTTTCTGAGATTGCCGAGCTAGGGAGATAACTGTGTCCAGGAAGACGCTTCCATATCGATTCAGATATCATGAACCAAAATTTAGGGAGGTTTTGGTGCTTGGGTCAGGTGTCTAGCTTTTCTGTGGGTAGGTCGACCGGCACATCCCGACAATGCAAAGATCTCCTTTTAATTTCGCATTCTGTAGAAAAATTGCTGAATCAGATCATAGTTTGAAGCAGTTGGGCTTCTCTGAGCAGTGCGGGAGAATTGGTCAGATTACTCTTCAGCTCTTTTCTCTTCATTTTCAGTTTTGCAAGAGGTTTTTTTTTGGAGCATTCACGACTTATCTGCAGTTTCTGGAAAGCTTGTGCTAAGCTCCTGTAGTATTTTATCTAAACAGGAAGATTGGTTTTAATCATGTAGTACTGTTTAGATAGAAGAAGATGTTGAGAAAGGCAGATTAGTACAGAAATTATGGATATGAAATCTGATCTACATGAGATCTTTGTGCTTAAATTCTTTCTGGTCTATGTGAGACCTATGATGTAATTCTTCCTATCTTTTAATAAAAATTTTCTTACCTTCAAAAAAAAAAAAAAACTATTTCTTTTTTTTCTTAAAGACACAAACTAAAAAGCATAAACTAGCGGCGGTGACAACCGCCGCGATAAATTCTTGTAACAATCAATTCCATTGTTTTAGGGATATGGTCTATGGTTTTAGAAATTGTTATTTTCACATCCATATATCAAATCCCCTTGGAACCCCCTGTTATTGTTACATATTCTAAATGAGATGCACCTGGACTACCACAGTCGTCAAATCTGTCGATTCTATGGTCCAGACTATATGTTGGGGCCAAGGGCACCTCTCGTTTCGCTTATAGTCATTTATAATTGGGGCCACCTATTATTTTGAAATATGAAATACAAGTTCGCATAAGGTTTTGATGGAATATGGAATCTCTGTACGGCTATGCCTAAGGTTTTAGAATATGAAGTACGAGGGCTTGAACTTCTACCAAAATAACTCAATGTCCTAATAAGACTACTTTGACCACAATAACCAGTGAGCTAACGTGATTATTTTTTATCTTAAATCTATTTTTGTTTTTTCTATTTGAAGGACGTCAGACTTTAGTAATAACACTCCATAATACATAATGCAATGCAGAGATAGTAATAAAAACCCAATGGATAATTAGATCCAACTGAGCAGGGCCACCCATCTAAGCAAGACAATATACTGCAATTGACACTATTTTCCTCTCCTACAAAGAGAAGCATAATATATAATCATATTTTTAGAAAAGTTACTTTAACTAGGTCAAACTTCCACATCCATAGATTCATTAACAGCAACTTGATCTGCTCCCTGGTGTCTTAATGCCACTGAATCAGGGACATCCACTGTAACAATCGTAGCAGATATTGGAGCCACAGAGTGAACTAACGCAGATTGAGGAGCTGACCTATTTTTGCAGCGTGCAGGCATGGCGTAGACCATCCATCTTCCAATATTCCTTGCTTATGAGTAATGTCCTGAAGACGAGAGTGTTGATCCTCATCAAGAGGGTCTACTGATATAAACTGAGACGGAGATGCACTAGAAAAAGGTGATGGCGCATAAATAGCTTGAGAAGAAGGCACAAGTCCTGGTAATACTGGCGGATTAACTAGTGCAGAGGCAGATGGGGCGGAAGATGATACAACATGACATTCAGGTGAAGTGGATGCTATGCGACATAGGATAGGAGCAGTTGGGGAGGTAGAGACAAAAGTATGTCTAGGCCTGTAAGTAGCAAATGCCTCAACATTGGGAAACATCTTGGCAAGCTCACGTCCATTAAGCAGACATAGTTTGTACTTGAAAAAAAGTGGGCCACTTTTGACCACTACTGACTGAGGAATAAAAACACAAGTAGGAAGATATACACAGATTCGAGGACCATTAACAATAGAATGGCAAGATGCATACCCAATCCATTGGCAATAGCAATCATAAAAACAGACACTTGCAATTCTGTGGAAAATCCTCAAAAGCAAGCCAGCAAGGCATGCGCAATGCACCAGACTTACTTGGCAAGAATCCAGGAGAATAAACCTGATATAGAAGATAATGTCCCCAAAGAGAATCAACACCACGCTCAACAAGCCTGTCAACTGCAAGTGAAGAGTCAAACTTGATCAAGAAGAAATTATTATCTTTATCCAAAACTTTTAGAGACGCATAATGAGGGGGACCCAGTCCCTGAAGGTGATGTTTTAGCCAGAATCCAACTCTCCTGAGATCAAGAAACTATCCAGTGAAATGGCAAATAACTGCATGAGACACAAGTTCTAAACCCACTGCAAATGAGCATTATGATTAATTTCGACAATTGGTAGGCCAGCCTGTGTAAAAGCATTCAAACACTGTTGTGCCTCGTAGAATACACCATCAGGAGGCAATTGAACATCCATACAATCATCCTGTGCTTGTAACTCATTTAGATATGAGTTCAATTTTTCTTGTTGTTCTGTAACATAATATTCAATGCAGCAGAGACAGGAGCAGATTGCATACTAGATGCCAAATCACGTTTGATCCAATTGCTAAATCGTGTAGAAGGCGCTCTAGCCACCGCATCAGAAGAACCCCAAGGAGCAGAAGGAGCCGACATATGCCCAGCAGAAGTAGACAAAAAGGAAGCAGAAGCAACAGTAGAAGTATTTACAGTGGTCTCTACTTGAGAAGTAGACAAAGGCACATATTTAGAAAGAGGGGGAAAGTGTTGCAAGCTTTTCATCATATTAACAAGAGAGGGGTCAAAAGCAAGAGGATTGATGCGAGAATTATTGGGTAAATCAGGAAGCGGCAAAGGAGAATTCATATTATGCATAAAAGAAGAAGCAGAAGCGCCACCTACCACTTTCTTGGCTGACGAACGTGTTCCGGAAGCTGGCAAACTAGGGTTTGCCATGGTAGCCGAAATCTATAAACTCCAAATCCGGCCCAGATAGACACAACAAAACTATATGAATTATACACCGATGGAAAGCTCATATTTCTAGCTTTCCAATACACTAAAAAACATTCGAATCTGATACTCGAGCCAGAAGTTATAAAGAAAACTGCCTCGAGACCCTACATGGCAACCATTACAGCCTCCATATGACGCTCTATTTTGCAGCACCCCTTTTTGGGTTGCCCCTAGGGGGGCAAACCCTTGTTTATGTGGGTTTCTAGAATATCTTAGGTATATGCTAGAATATACCTAAGATATGCTGCTGACTGCTAAAAACCCTTCCCTCCCTGTAAATTGGCGGTCTCGTGCGTTCTGGATGGAGGATGTTGCAACCGGGTAACGGGCAGGGCAGGGCATGAATCGTGCTTGATAACAGACTACTCCTATGCCGTTTTGCAAATGTTGTGGAGTCATTCTGTTTGATTCGTCAAACCAGATTAACATGAAGGAAAGCTCGTCCATGTACAATAGGTTTCTTCTGGGTTTGTCTACAAGAAATTTTCATGGTCCTTTCCGCAACTATGCCGTTGGGAGATTAAGATTTTTGCATTGTTATATGACCTCTCGGCACTGGCAGAGCTCGCCAACTGCTTACTGGACTCTAGGATTGTGCATTGGAAGCCAGATAGCAAAAGCAGAATTTGAAACAATAAACTCTCATGGAGAAATCGGAAGTTCACTAAGATGCCCAAACTGTTGGCCTAAAACTGAGGTCTCAACCTGGAAAACCAAGGAGCCCTTATACAGGATCTTTGCATATGCAGATAATTTTGATTCTCTTCTTATGCCCATTGGAAGCATTGGTGCAATCACACATGGTTTGGCCCTTCTGGCATTTACTATTCTATTTGGAAATATGCTCAACAGCTTCGGTGACCTGGCTGACAATCTTCAGAAAATGTACAATGAAGTCTCCTTGGTAAGATCAACATCGTACTATGCATGTTTAAGTTAAGTCGTTGCAGAGGATTTAAATGTCCATTAAACTGGCCTTAAACATACTTGTGGGATGCTTAGCAGAAGTGGCTGGTTGGATGCAAACAGGTGAGCGCCAAGCTATAAGACTAAGAATCAAATACGTGGAGGCAATGCTAATAGAAGGTGATATGCCAGATAAGGTCATCTTTCTTGCTATCATTAAAGCATGCTCTAGTTCAGGATCATTACCCAGGGGAAAGCTTATTCACGCCCGTATTACTCGAACTTGTTTGGTGACTGACGTTTTCATAACTAGCGCACTTGTGAACATGTATGGCAAGAATGGAGCCTTGATTAGTGCCTGCATTTTATTTTTCAATATCCATAGATGGAATGCGATTTCTTGGAATACTATGATCAGTATGTTTGCTGAACATGGACAAGGGAGAAAAGCGCTAGAGTTTTTCCACGAAATGCAGCTACAGGGCACAAATCCAACTCATGTTACGTTTATGAGTGTTCTTGATGTCTGTGCCCAGTTGAATGCTTTGGCAATGGGTTCACTTATACACATGTGTTCTTGTCGACAGGCTTGAATCGGATATCATTGTGGCTACTGCCCTTGTCAATATGTATGGTAAATGTGGCGATCTGAGAAGCTGTCATGGTGTTGCTGATAAGATCCATGCTTGGGATTTGATCATGTGGAATGCATTAATTTGGGCACATTCCCAACAAAATTATGAGAAAGAGGAAGCACTTTGGCTGTTTTGGAATATGCACTTTCGAACAGATGCAGACCAGATGAGTTCACATTTGTCAGCGTCCTTTCTGCATGCACATCTTCATCGTCTTTAGCAGTTGGAAAGCTGATCCATGCGTACTGAGACACACACAATTGTTGGAACTGCTCTTGTTAATATGTACAACAATTGTGGAGATCTAGAGTATGCAAAAGCAGCATTTGATAAAATATGTAAGAAGGATATGGTTTCATGGAATGCTATAGTTTTAGCTTATACAAAGTATGGGCAGGGCAAATATGCACTTGACCTCTTTGAGCAAATGCAAATGCAGGGCATGAATCCAGATGAAGTCACCATTGCCACCATGCTTGATCTGTGTGGAGACCTTGCAGCACAATCTAAAGGCAACCTAATTTATTCGGTACATAGGTACCAAAGAGTTTGGTGTTGATGACATCATTGGCAGTGCCCTTGTGAAAATGTACAGCAAATGTGGAAGTTTGAGAGAATGTCGCATGGTCTTTAACAAAATGAAACAACCAGACTTGGTGTCTTGGAGTGCTCTTATTGGAGCCTATGCTCAACATGCTCATGTGGATGATGCCCTGGAACTTTTCCAGCAGATGCATCAACAAGGTATCAGGCCAGATGATGTTAGTTTTCTTGCAGTTTTGACTGCTTGCAGTCATTCGGGCCTTCTTGATGATGGTTATCATAATTTCATCTTCATGGTAGGAGATAATGAGATTGTGCCTGTGTTAGATCATTATGGATGCATTGTTGACCAGCTAGGGACGGGCAGGTTAATTGGATGAAGCAGAACAGCTGGTCAGTAGCATGCCATTTTCAAACAGTGCTATAGAACTTGCTACTTCGGCTACCGTCTGCAAAATGCATGGCCATATGGATCTGGACATGCTGTTGCAAGTTGGAGGTTAACATGTTTGTTGAAGAGATGCAGGGGCAGCACTGATGGTGAGACTGTTCAAATCACCGGATTACACTACATATAATTGGGAAGTTAGAAAGACAAATCAGTGTGTATAAAGTTTGATAGACTTTAAGGGAGGACACTTATGAAATTACTTACTACTCACCTACAGCTTATGAAACGTGAAGGATAAAGGTAAACAGAGTGATATACTTGGCGTTTCAAGCATGTGGGAATTTTGAAAACAGAATGCAGGGAAGGAGATCCATGCAGCTGGAAAACCATATATAGCTTCAAGATGGTGTAACACCAGACAAAGTTATTTATTTGAGCATCCTAAAAGCTTGTGGTAACCTTGGGCATATAGAGCACGAAAGTACATATATGTGGAGATCATTAGACATGGATTACTACATAATGATCTTCTAGGTAATACTCTAGTCGATATGTATGCCTAGTGTGGTTAACTTGAGACAGGACGCAAGCCCTTTGATCAGTTGCCAAATCGAGATATAGTGTCTTGGGGATCACTGATTGCTGGATATGTTCAAGATGGTAAAGGCCTTATCGCTCTAGAATGTTACGAAAACATGCAAGATGAATTCAAAAGACCAAATGTTATCATATTTTCAAGCACGTTGAAAGCATTTGAAACCATTGGAGATGTAGTACAGGGCAGTACGGGTCATTGAAAGTGGGGTTGACTCAAACATTGTTGTGGCAAACACTCTTGTTGATATGTATGCCAAGTGTGGGAACTTTGAGGGGGCATATGATATCTTCAACAACTTTTGGCAGTGTACTTAGTGTTTGCAGTCGTGCAGGCCTTCTTGATGAAGTCGTACATATTTAAACTGTATATGAAATAAAATTATGATGTGAAGCCAAACTTGTTTCTTGTTCATTGCATGGTAGATCTTCTTATTCATGCTGGATACTTAAAAGAAGCAAAGACTCTTCTTCAATCTACTTTGCAACCCAAGATTTGCGTCTGGATAACATTGTCTAGTGGCTGCATGGTACATGGCAGGGAGATCATGTTTTGACAAAATTCAAGACTTGAATTGTCATATTACTGCAGGCTATGTGCTCACGTCAAACATCTGTGCAAGTGCTGAGAGTGAAGACGATAGTTTGACTATGGAAGCTGACGTGTATTATGTACATTAAAAGGGCCTTTCTTGTTTCCCATGTGTTCATTGCTCGTAGCCAACAAATAGGAAAGCGCAGAGAACTCTAATATTGGCAGGATGAGACGTAATCTCCCCCTAAACGTAGTTATCCCAAGCTAATGAACACATGGGAAGTGGCACCACATAGGGAAGTGCAGGGAACTCTAATATTGGAAGGATTTGTCATATTGACGTAGTTACATTGGTTTCCCAGCATGGGTGCTTGGCCTTACAGCCTTTTAGTTTTATGAAATTAGAAGTGTGCTAGACAGGAAGTAACCTGGGGCACATAGTGCAGGTAAAAATAGAGGGATAACTGGAAGCTTTTAATGTACACAGAGATTACTAGAAGTGTTTAAATACATAATTGATATATATGTGGGGTGCGGTGAACTTGAGAAGGCACATAAGCTTTTTGGTCAGTTACCACATGTGTCTTGAGGAGCAATGATTGCGTGACTGGTAAAGGCCTGAGTAGGACATGGCAAAATTCTTCTTGCTCTAGAGATGCAGAAGATCATTGAGATTGGATTCCAATTAAATGGATCTGTGGCAACACAATCATGGATCTGTATGCTAAATTACAAGTTCAGGTCACGTTGATGTAGCCTAGCTGCCATATGCAGACATTACTTCCATCAACCATGCAACATTATTCTCTACTAGATTCTTGTAGAGCAGGAGCTCATCTCCGGGTGACCCAAACTCCAGGACCTCATTTCTGGTCATTTAAGGGTGAAAAGACTGACTTCATTTTTCCTCATTTGAGTAAAGGAGAATTCATCATTGGAAAATTCAGATAAGTTTTCTCAACTTTTAAACTTGTACGTCTACTGAAACACAACAATGTGTGACTTGTACATACTATTTTTTTGTCAAATGCCTATACGATTTGCAATACAAGACTTTGCAAGAATCATAACCCCAACCTTGGCCAGAATATCTCTAAATCACAAAAAAATAATTGTGGAGATTTTATTGGAGTCTATCCTCTTTTTTGTACCATATTGTTGTTCCCTCAACACTTTCTCGAATATTTGCAATCATTTATAGTCCATCTAATCTATGCATCCAATTTTACCTTGTGTTTTTGGAATTTTATTATATTTGGTCTATTTAGGCTTTTGTTTCGTAGTTTTTGCTTACCAACCTTGGTTGAAGGGCTTCCCATGGCTTGACCATGGGATTAATAAGCCTAAGTCTCTTAGAGACTAGGCAAAATTGTATATTTTTTGGGTTGTTGATCCAAGGGCATTACCCTAGGAATGGAGGGCAAGAAGTTGGCATATGCCATGAAGCATGCCAGTTAGACAACGGAGATGTGGCTTGGAGCTAAGAAACTCGTCCAACTGAGGATTTCGTGTTTCCACCTTCAAGCATAAAGTTTCGCATTTGTCACGATCTCTCCAACCATGGTCGGGCCGTTCTTTGAGTGTTTTCATAGATTGAGCAGATTGAGCGTTCTTTAGCATCTCCATCTTCCACATCTTCCCTCTTGATTCAAACCTCGAGGCAACCGACAATCTCCCTTTTTGTCTCTCCTCAATTCTATTTGCTTTCCTCCATAATTAGCTCATTTCTTTGGGCTTTAAGCACTAATGGCTTTTCTTCGCTTGGTAATTTGTACCCTTCAATTTCTGTTTTGCCACTTTTGGTGCTCCAAGGTGCAATATCCGTTTGCATTTTGAGTCAAAGTTTTCCATACAGCAAAACCTACGGTAAGGCATCACCAAATACTAATGTAATATGTCATTAGGGAGGGTCGCTAATTGTGGACCATGCAAAAATGGGTACTAGATAATCGTGATGCAAAGCGACTCCTAACATAAGGTATCGCTAGTGGATTGGCTTCCATATGATAATGTGATGTAGCTCTTTGGATTCATGATGTGAGGGTGAATAAATGGACGTCCTTCAATTACAAAAAGAAGGGTCAAATTTACCAATAGTGGATCAATACCTAAACTTGTTATCTCAATCTCAAAGATTGGATAAAGTGGATGAAAACCGGAAATAGGTTCAAATTACGTTTTGCAAATGCTTTTACAAATTTTTGTTTGGGAAAATCTTTTTAATAAAAAATAAGATTTTTTATGAGAGATTCTTTTTTACCAAACCATTGTATATAATATCTAAGCCACTAAAAATAGATAAAGAAGACAAGCACTAGAGAATGTCAATTGTTTCTGCGCTCATAACTTGAGCTACAAAGGTCAGATTCAGATGATCTTGGACTTATTGGAAAGCCTAGGTAAAGTGCTTTCCATTGGCTTATAATTTAGCATAGATCTATCAAGATAGGTACTTGCTTTTTTATACTTTTCAGTCCGAATACCTTTTTGTAAGGTGCAGGTTTGATGGTAATATATTTTTTATCATAACTTTTGAATCCGAACTCCGTTTTGTGTATTTTTTATTACCTTGAAAAGCTCTCTCTGGGATCTTTCTGATGATATATGATATGCTCATACTTGGTTAAGTTTTTTGGGTCATAATAGCAAATTCCTTGGCAGATTTGGTAGGATTTCACACATGATTAAAACATGATTTGCACAGTAGCAAATCATACTCTCTATCCAGCTGATCTTTCTGGTCATGTGCTTTTCCTGTTTTATTGTAGTGCAGTAAGCTTTTATGAAGATATTGAAGAGATGATGTTATCATGGCCACGTTTTGTATCGGAACAAAAAAAATTGAAAGTTTTTATTTTGGTTTTGGTTATTATGTTCAATCATAAACATTTAATCTTTGATCTATAAGTCCATAGGATTTCCCTCTGCTTGGCATATAATCCATGAGAATTCAGAAGAGGGGTATTTTCTAGACTATTTTTCGTAGTGTGGGTATTTTTAAGCCTTATTAGTACAAATTTTATACAAGAAGAAATTAAATTGCCTTTCAATATCTAGCATTATAACAGGGTTTTTTTTTTGTGATTTTATACGTTTTTTGGCACGGTTTTCATATGATTTCATGGGCGTATTGCATGAGGCATACTAATCAGTATATCTAGAGTGCACTCCGCATTTTATTCTCTAAATTCTATATCACCAATGATTTACCCCCTTTTTATTTTTATATTTATTTTTATTTTTATCACTTTAGGGCTGCGGTTTGTAGGTTTATTCTAGGGTTTGGCCGTCTGTGAACAGAGGAGGCTAGACTCAAGGAGGTAAGACTCAGATGACCACCTCATCCGCTGAGGCCGAGAGATTTGTATCTTTCTGCTGTAGATCTTGTAGTCTTGGTGTCTCATTTTCGATGTCCCTTTTGTCCCCCAATTTAGTACTAAAATCAATAAAGGTGGTTGGAGATCTTGGAGGCAATTTCAAATTTATAAAACAAAAATAGCAATAAAAAATCGAATTCCTTGAATCTTGGAGAACCGGGCTACAGTGTGTGCATGTGTTGAGCCCCGATAAAGAAAACTAAAACACCAACGAAATCATCATTCTTGCTTCTCGTCTTTCGATATGTTCAAGGTTTGAATGGAACCAATGGATTGTGTTTCTTTTTCCTATTTGCAACATTCAATTTGTGAGTTATTAGCGTATTTGAATGCCTTGCCTTATGAATTATGAATTGGGCATGGAAATAGCATTCCACTGATATATTTGAGTCCAGTTTGTTGGGTTGCCGCTAAGGGAAAAACCCTCATCCATGTGGGTTTCTGGCATATTCCAAGTATACGTCAGTATATGCTCGAAAACATGACTTTGAAGTGTGATTTAAGCCATTTCACTCTCGGGTCACGGAGGGCAACCCTCCGTGCGCAGCACCTTGTTTTTCTTGTAACAATCATATGGTTTAGAAATTGTTATTTTCACATCCATATCAAATCCCCCTGGAACCCCCTATTATTGTGCTACATATTTGAATAGATAGAAAGAGACCAGTCATTAACGTGTAAATTTCCAGAGCTTGGAAAAGGGCTTGTAAAGAAGATGATGATGAAAAAGATTTGTGCCGAACATTGAGATTTCTATATAAGCAGATGAGATAAAGCTAATGCTATGGTTGTATTCATCTCCCCCTTTTTCTTTTCTTTTTATTTTTTTGGCGGTAGGGGGTGTGTTGAGGGGGGATTCAAATTCCAAAGGCCCACTAGAGCCAGAAGCAGATTACAGCTTGCCCAACTCCCAAATCGAGGGTAGATAAAGCAATTCGAGGTCCCTGATCGTCAGAATCAGAGCTAGATTCTAGCTTAGCCTTCAATCAATGGCGATAGAGCTGGGTGGATTCTGTGACAACCATATGGATATTCGTATCATACGAACATTATATTTGTATGTACAAAAGATGGTCGTCACACGGATGCAAAAGGGTAGTTGCATAAAACAAGAGTTGAACTTGCAACCTTCCGTTGCGAGTCACATACCTTTGTCAAATGTGCTACCAATATTTGTTGAAGATATTCACGTTTTCCTCATATGTGGGACTACCTCCAGGAGGTTCTAGAATATTCTAGAACCTAAATGCATGTGCGACACTTGGCGAGATTCCATCCATTGGAGTGGCGCGATCCTGACCGTTGGCCCAGATATATAAGGAGGCACCTCCTTCTTGTCAAACCATTCCAGTTCAACGCCAGTCTTGAGCCTTCTAGGCACCTATTTCTTGCTTGCCTTCGGGCCATTGTACTCTTGATTCGTGTTCATATGGATCCTCGCATGTTACGATGTCTCATTTTTTGTGTCCTTTTGTCCACCCAAATTAGCACTATTTTTTAGTATTATGGGAAGAGAAATTCAAAATTAACGAGAATATCGGGGGGTGGTTGATTCCCCCTTTCTCGAGGGAGAGAGATCTCGTTTCTTTCTTTCCATCCATTTTTTGTTCAGGCTTCTTGTGATCCAATGACTAATGACGAAGACAGGAGGCAGAAATGGCGTTTGCAGAAGCAACGGCAAAGAGCAAGCAAGACGAGGCAACAATTGTCAAATGAAAATTTAGATTAGAGTATTGAGCACTCAAAAAAGCAATTGCAACATGCAGCCTCCATAATCACAAAAATGTTTTTGGATTTGACAGGTTCGACCAGAAGAAATAAGTATGGCATCTAGTGGAAAACAACAAAGTTATGCAAGTTGCAGTGTCTGATAAGGAAAAGATTGTTCACAGTGAAATTGTCAGTAGCATCCAAGAAACCATACAGCATGTGAAAGGAGTGGAGTCCAATGATAAATTAGCAGCAAAAAGAGCAGCATTAGTCATGGCACTTGGGAAGGTCAGGCATGGCAGCAAAAGATTAGCTGCCAAGACTTTAGGAATTCATCCAAGGAATTGTTCCAGAGTTAAGAAGCACCGTGTTGCAATTAGTAATGAAAATGCATTGTGGGCTCTTGGGGGAAGGAAGAAGAGAAAGGATTCCCTGAGCCAAGAAGTGATTGACAAAGTCGTGGATTATTGGACAAACTACACCAGAGTTTCGCCTAACTTCAAGGACGTCAATTCTGGTAGAGGAAAACATCCTAAGCATCCAACACATTACCTTGATGTGAGCCAGATATACTATCTGTAGATCAGTTTTTTACTAAGTCTTTTTCACGTTTACTAATACTAATATTTTTTATAAGTTTTTTATTCTAATATGATCTGCTAATGGAATTAATCTGCATGTTCTTCTCGTGGTAGCAAGTTTTAGTGCTATTGATGGTTGATAATGGATCATTTTTTGATATAGTGCTAAGGTTTCTCACCTTTATAATGTTGGTGCTACGTTTAGTAATTGTGATGATGTTAGTGCCACTGTTAGTGATTTTGTAAATGACAGTGCTAATATTACTAATTTCGTTAATGTTGGTGCCACTGTTAGTAATTTTGTCAATGTTAGCACTAAACTTAATCTATAGTTCGTGAAGCACCACCTACAACTACAGATTAGCAATGCTTTCATCCCAATGTTCTAGCACTGGTTAGTGGTTTGATTTGCTAAGGGTTATGTTGTAATGCTGATGGAATCAATAATTAGTTCTAAGTTGCTATTCATTAGCAGTTTTTTTTCCTAGTGGTATTAGCATTAGCATTTACTAAGTAGTTTTCTATTCTTATTCTGCAGACAGAATTCTTCACTAGTTTCAAGCAAGATAATCCAGATGTTCAAATGAAGCAGAGAGCCTTCGAGAAATTAAAGCCTTACTTTGTTGTAAAGCTATCTGAATTCAATACCTGTTGTTGCGTCTATCATGAGAGGATGTCAATGCTGAGGGAAGGGGTGAAGAACATGAGGAAAAAGTCCATGGTGCACGGTGCAGATTGCACCTGTGAGTGCAAGATATGTGACCACACAGCAAGCCAAGTAGGGTGCAATGCAGCAAGACATGTTTGGCAGTCTAACAGTGAGAAGCATGGTTTGCCCAAAGCCTGAAGGTGAGGAGTGGCACAATGAAGCATGCTTGTCAGGAACGTGCAGCAAATGTGGTATGGACAAAATGGAAAGGTGTCCAAAAGAAGAAACAAAGGACAATACCTCAAAAATCACGGGAGAACATAGACTACATTGAAATTGGTAAGGATAAAAATGGCAAACCCAAAAAATGAATTGAGCATCAATATTTACAGACTTCACCCAATGTTTTGATGGAAACCTTCAGATCTAAAGCAAAGGAGTTTGTGACACATAATTTCAGGTATAAATGGCAGCAAGCCATGTTTAGACAACTACTGAACAGGTTTGCTGATGATACTATTGTATCAGTGGTTGACTTTGCAGAGAATTACTCTTTCAAGGAGCAAAATGAAGTCTATCCCAAGCATTGGCATAATGAGCAGATCACTATTCTTGTGCACCTCACATATAGAAGGGATCCTGAGATACTAGAAATGATCAAGGAAGAACATTTTTATATATCTGATGACAGAAAACATGATTCTTTGTTTGTGCAACATTGCTTTCTCTTACACAATCATTGGATGCAAGAGAAGGAAATCACTTTGAAGAAGCATTATGTCTTCTCAGATGGTGCAACCTCACAATTCAAAGGAAAAAAATCATTTTACTTTGATGCTAGATTCAAATCTTTAACAAGTTTAGACATGATGTGGAACTTTTGGTGCTCTGGCCATGGGAAGAGAACATGATGGTGCAGGAGCAGTAATAAAGAGGGCCTTTAGAGCAGCACAGTTGAAGGGCAGCAAGATGACCAAGGCACATGAGGTGGTGGAATGGCTAATAAAAGCAGTACATGTCAACAGCAGCACCCACAATATATAAAAAAAAAAAGATTCAAACTGTAAGTAGAACTTTTTGGGAGGTTGAAATAGGACAAGTGGACAGAAAAAAATTAGTGGGAAGCACGTCCTATTAAAGGATCTAGAAACCTTCATTGTTTCCATGGGTGTTCAAATCACATGACACATTTACAGGTCAGAAACCTCTCTTGCTTTTGCACAGATTGTTTAGATTTGAATTGGGAATCTTGCCCCAATGCATCATATACTAAGAAGTTTGAACTAGTTGTGGTACAGCCCATCAAAGCTATTATTGAAGAAGAAGTACATGATGAAGGAAGGAAGGAAGGAAGGAAGCATATTTTAACGTCACACCACTAGGCAGCATCCAATTGGACATGTGACCACACACCACACTACATTGCAGAAGAAGAAGAAGCGTATATTGGCAGCGCTGACTTATGTAGCATGCAAGTATCTATAGGTGATGTCTTTGCGGTGGTGGCTCCAAATAACAATCACGAGAATGTGAAATTCTACCTTATCCTATGTACCAAAGCTAAGTACTTAGTGTTAGAAGACTCTGTAGATATACAAGGGCAGAAGTTTATGAAAGGGGATGAGGTCATAGAAGGGACATACTATGAGAAGTTGGTGAATTGTAAATCCAGCTACAAGTTTTGTAGAGGAAATAAAGCAATTGTTTATGCCACTCAAGTTGCAAAGAACAAAGTCAGGTTGGTTCAAGCAAAACACGTTGTTAAGTGGGGAGTGGTTTACACTCTAAGTGCCAAAGAAGAAGAAGATATTCTAGAGAGGCTTCCCATGTTGTTGGAATAGTGGAAAGAGCAATTGTGTAAAGGATACTGTATCAGTACTTTTATGAATATAAAGAAGTTTCCTATTTTGCATTCTCATTTTTGATGCTTCAGTTACAGAATTTTGTACTCGAATGTTGAATGAATTCCAAATTTCAATCAATTTCAATTGTTGGTGTTTCATACTATTTTAAATAGCTGGTATACAGACAGGGCACTGAGGCCGATTTACAAGGTAAAACATCTAAGTACAAGGTATAACAAAACCAATTTACAAGGTAAAACATGTAAGTACAACAGAATTAGAAAAAGGCACAAAATTAGAAAAAGGCACAAGGCACAAATTTACCCAAGGCACAAGGTATAACAAAATCACAAATTTACAGAAAGGCACAAGGCCATCATCCACATTAAAGAAGGCACTAAGGCCTGGATTACAGAAGGCACAAGGCTTGGATTACAGTCGGCACAAGGCCATTATAATTAAAGGCACTAAGGCCTGGATTAAACAAGAGGCACAAGGCCTGGATTAAACTGAAGGCACAAGGCCTATAGCATGTGTTTTTCAAAAATTTACAAAAGGTATAACAAAACCAATTGATTAAAACATGTAACAAAACCAGAAATTTACAGAAAGCTTCAGGGTCTTCAGGGTCTTCAGGCGTCATCTGTAAGAAAAATTCAGAAAGTTAGAAAGCTCTAATATGTCAAAGAAAGCAAAAAATGAAAAGCATGCGACTTACTCTGGAGCGAATTCTGAAATTCAAAAAAATCTTCAGCTTCCTCCGGGTCTGGGTCTTCTTCTTTGCTGGTTCCCGAAAATTCGCTCCAGACCTCATCTTCTGAATCAAAAGGGTGGAGCTCAAAAGAATCCGCCTCTGAAGAATCTGTGTCAGAAAGCTCAGAAGAATCCACCTCAGAAGAAAGCTCAGAAGAAGTGAAATCAGAGCTGGTGGAATCATAGCAGGTATCCTGAGAAGGCTCGGGGCTTTCTACAAAATTGGTTTGGCAAAAATCTTGGAGGTCTTCTTTTGGCTCTTCAACCGGAATTAGCCAAGAACCATACCATACCTCGCGAAGAGCTCTGGCAAAGGTAGGGAAATCAATTCCGGCGTTGGCGGGCAAGGGCGGGGGAAGGGAAGCTGGGAGTGAGCGGGCTGCTTCGGCGATGTTGGGAGAATTGGACGATGCTTCTCCCTCACGACCATATAAAGGCTGGCGTGAAGTAAATTTCGTAGGCTACGATTTTAGGATTTTCGTACCATTAGTATCTTAATCGTAATGATTTAGTAGGATACGAAGTGAAAGGTAATTACCTTGAAATGACCATAATTTTATTTTCTAAAACATTAAAAAAAACAATATCTATCCTGAAATGGCCATTCTTTTTTGGACACCAATCATCTTATGTTGGCTTGGCACTTGTTTAGTAATTGTAATTGTAATTAGTTAGTGTAAATTGCTTGTTGACTTCAAATTGTTGACTTACGTTTCACCAAACATGTTGGTCAATGAAAGTCAAACATTTGCTTGGGGGTGATTCACACTTGTTGACTTGAAAATTGTTGTCTTATACAATATGCCTTAACATAATGCATAGAATAGCATGGGTCAAAATTGTTGACTTACGCTTTACCAAATGCTTGGGGGTGATTCACACTTCTTGACTTGAAAATTGTTGACTCACGCTTTACTAAACATGTTGGTCAATGAAAGTCAAACTTTAGCTTAGGGATGATTCATACTTGTTGACTTGAAAATTGTTGACTTACGCTTTACCAAACATGTTGGTCAATAAAAGTCAAACATTTGCTTGGGGGTGATTCACACTTGTTGACTTGAAAATTGTTGACTTACACAATATGCCTTAACATAATGCATAGAATAGCATAGGTCAAACTTGTTGACTTACGCTTTACCAAATGCTTGGGGGTGATTCACACTTGTTGACTTGAAAATTGTTGATTCACGCTTTATTAAACATGTTGTACACAATATGCCTTAACATAATCCATTCAATAGCATAGGTCAAAGTTGTTGACTTACGATTTACCAAACATGTTGGTCAATGATAGTCAAACTCTTGCTTAGGGGTGATTCACACTTGTTGACTTGAAAATTGTTGACTCACGCTTTGCCAAACATTTTGTACACAATATGCCTTAACATAATCCATTCATTTGGCATTTGTTGATTTGGCAATTGTTGATTTGGTAACATGTGGAACATTGAATGCATGTGGGATATTTGAGTCCATTACTAAAAAAAAGGGACGTTTTGAAAGCTCTGGCCTGTAACTGAAGACTACAAGCCAGAGAGCCATAGCCTTTCATCATCTAATCTCTATGTTCCCCCTTGTTCGGTTTATTGGCTAGTCCATTGGGTTAGCAACTAAGAGATCTTGTGTTCAAGTCTCTGGGGGTCCGTCATATGTCCTTATGGATGCTGCCAATGTGGCATGACGTAAAAATACTATCTATCTATCTATCTATCCACACTCTTCAATGAAGCAGCAAAAAACTATTTATATATGCGCACGAATTTTTGTGGCCAAAGCATGCGAGATATTTGAGCCCATCGCATACCAGAGAATTATAAAGTTCTTTTTTTTTTTTTTTTTGGAGAAAAGGAAGTGCCACTTTTTAATTTTTGTAATAAAAGTACATGCAACACCACAGAAGGAGATTACTACAGGAGCTCACACCTCAACTTCTTCATCTCCCCCTGGCGTGCTTATTTAGTCTCCTAATGAGACAAATAGAAAATTTACATACCAAGTTACTCCTGTAACATGTAACAACACCTGATGAGGTAGGAAAATAAACAAGTATGTGATCGTTGTCTTGAGAACCTGTTTTTGAAGTAACCTTGTATGCAATCCTTAATGATGATCAAGGCATGTTGACCACTCAAGCATATTAGTACTTGAGTTACTTAAGCATCAAACACTTAAGTATTTAGTATGCTCAAGCTTATCAAAGATTTGAGCATCCAGCACCTAAAATGCTCTAGTTAGAACATTTTAAATCCCTAGCTTTGCATGAACGCCACATTGTGGGGTTACACGACCGCTGCCCCCTCCAAACAGAAGTGGACCCTAGTAACGTAAAATGCCGCATTGTGGGGATTATCTTGCTCATGTGTTCTTGGTGACATCATTCTCATGCACTACAAGAAGCCTCCAAATGAACTCGCCATCAACACAAAAATTCATTATACCGTCTCTTAACCATACTTTTTACCGGATGAGTTGTCTCTTCCCGCTAGCAAGGAAACAGGGAGTGCAAAAGGAAGGGAATAACCATCTAAAAACAAAACTTGAAATAAGAGTAACACCGCTAAATCTCTCAAGAACCCAAACCCCTTCTCTCAAAGTTTAGGTTCTACAATTTTGTTCCACCTTATAAGCGTTAGCAACTTTTTCTGTGCTCAACCACAAACAAAAAGGAATAACAAGTCGTCCCTGCAGCCTTCTTAGGCCGCTCGGTGCTAACTAACATGTATCTTCCGAGAAAGGGCCCGGATGCCTATTCCATTTGTGAAGTACAAAGAAGCTAATCTTTCGCTAAAAAACTGCAGAAACCTTACTTGTAAATCTCCACTATGCTTGTAGAAGATCATCATGCTTATCTGAAGCATTAGAACAAAAAACCACGTTAGTGGTTTTATCTTGTGAGAACCAGGGAGTCCGCCTTGAAGCAGCCCAAGAACCAAGAAATCAGCAGCCTTTGATGAAGAAAACAGTTTTGTATCCAAGAAAGCAAACCCTGGCTAGCACCAGAGAGAAGGGATTCGAATATGGGTGATGCGGCAGTGCCGGAATAGAAGAGAAAGAGGGGCGGCCCTCTCTCTTCTTGCCGCCCTAGCCGCACAGGTTGCCGCCCATCGGATACGCCAACATCTCCTTAATTGTTATCATAAAGTTCTTTAAACGTTTGTGGTGTTGATAAACACCAAATTACAATCAAAAGGGATCTAATATTAAAAAAACATACAACAGTTTAGGACAAGTCCATGGTCTTTAGTACCTCCAACACTTTTGTGCTTTTTTCATCATACTGATTTCGAAAATGCACAGACCTCTGTACATAAGCAATTATGTTCACTTCTGTTATTAGCTTCTCCAAGTAAGGTACCATAGTCTTCAACAAGTAATCACCGTCATTTATGTCAGGCATGAAGGACCTTGGTGTGATGCAGGAATCTGTATTATTCTTAAAATTCACATACCTGTAAGGATCAATCAGCAAAGTTGTCCTCATGCTAAATTCTGGACATTTCTCATAAACTTTTGTCAGTTTTTTGACGTAGCAAGAAGTTCCTCCATTCATTTTCAAAAAATGCACCATCCATTTGAAAAGAAACTTATCCACTAAGGACTGAGGAATGAAAGACCTCAAGCAGCTAATCACTGAGTGATTGGAAGACCATATACCAACAGCAAAATGTTCGGTGACAAAATGCATGAACTGCACTGCCCCTGCCCTGACAGCAAGAACCTCTTTTCTTGATGGAAGAAGTTGGACACCTTCTACCACATCAGGTGCTGCGTTAGCCTTTTTTAAAACCTTGTATAGGAAATCCTCTGGCTCAATAACCAAAAGCTTCTTGCCAACAACACTAGCACTGTGCAGTAATAACTATTCGAGAAATTATATCAGTACAACAGGCAGAAAGAAACACACTAGAATCACCTTAGTTTCTTAGTTATTGATTTGGATGGAGCTCGTTTGCTGGAGGAAACCTGCTTGGAATTATTCTTAGAAGGAGATTCTCCAACTGATGCCAAATCAATTTCTTCCTCTGTGATTGTCTTCTCCACAATATCGCGACGCTTGTCCAAATTGGAAACATAATCATCTATATTCTTCAACACTGCTTCACATTCTTCATCTATTACTTGCACAGCATTGTCTTCAATTCTGTTAGAAATGTCAACTATAGAGTTTGAAATATCCAAACTTGAGCCTGCATCATTCAAATTATCAAACTAAATAAGTACTTATAGAAGAAAAATTTAAAGTAGTTATACTTCACAAGAATAACTTACTTTTCAGTCTTTTACAACTATTACTTTGTTCAGCATTGTCTCTCTTCAAGTTTGGGCTTGTGGAAGATAATAAAGTGCAATCTTCAATGGATTGCATAATTTTATCAGGCTCCTCCAAGTCAGCAGGTGTACTTAATGATGGATCTTGACTCTTTTCAATGGACTCCACTGTACTATAATTGGGAGCAGATTCTATTGCAGATCTACATGGAAGTCCAATGGACCTGAACCAATTATGAGGCGTCTGGCTCTCACAAGAGGGACAAGTTGATCTCTTTGAGAAACATATGTAAGCGCAAATTGGATGAAAACTGTGCATGCAATGTGCAACAATGGCTGAGACACAAAGTGGATCATGGGCATATGTACAGAAAGAACAACTTTGTAATCTTGCAAATGCTACGGTAGAGCATCTTGGATGTTCCAAAAATGGAAGGTTGAGCTGCAGTCCAGACATCTTATTTAGAGATGAAGCTATGTCTTTCAACTTCTCCAACCTTGGTTGGAGTCTATGTTCTTCGTCTTCTGCCTGTTTAAAAATAAAAAGAATGATGAAGCAGAAAGAAAAAGTATTGAGCATTATGTAATTGCAAAGGTCATTAGCAATTACCCCTTTATGAATTTCGTCCATACTCTTGTATGTTGTTATCACCTCCAAAAGTTCCTTTTCCTTGGAAACCAGCATTGATGACAAGAATGTAATGACACTGGAGTGCTCACACCTGGCCTTTGCTGCTTCAATTTGCTGTTTTGCAGCATCTACCTCGTAACTGCACTTATTCCACAACTTTCTTTTTTCCTTCATTTCACTGGCTGCACTTTTAACTCTAACATTCAAGTCATCCTTCTGCTTATCTAACTCAGCAATCAAGGAGTTGATGACAGAATAGTCCACTACACAACCAACAATGTTTGTATGAGGAAATAAGGACTCATACTCCTCTTTTTTCTCAACCTTAGCTGTAACACTTTTTTTTGTTTTAACCACAAATGACTGCCAGTTAATCTTTTGTCCTCTCACATGCAAAGTGAATGCCCGTGCAAAAAACTTCCCAATCTCTCCAACACAAACATCAGTTCTTTGGTAACATCTTATGTAGATGTTCATAAACTGATCTACAAATAGTGGATTCATTCGACTAGACTTATAAATTTGCTTGGTACCCACCAGTTTTACACAGCCAAATATTTTGCTTATCTCATCTTCAGCCACATCTGCCTTTCTTACATCTGAAGAAGTCATGCCCTCAGAAGGCAACACAAATGTGTCAAACATCCTTCTTGCTTCCTCTTCGTCTATGGTCACTTTAGGTTGAGTTTTCTTTGTCGCCATTCTATCCCTGCACCAACTTTGAAATTATATATCAGTGGAAGTTCTTCATTGTGTCTGCAAAAAATTAAACCAATCCAAATCATAGCACTAAGTATCCTGAATAGTACTAACTTTAAGAGCTTAGCAATGAACTGCTACTTTTTCCAAATAATTACTAATTGTCATCAACACCAATTACCTTGAGCCTACTGTCCGCAAAATAGCAAATGCTTAGCATGTCATGCTAAATACTAGCTAACTCTTTCTAACTTAGCACTGAACTTCATCTTCTTAGCAGCCGCTGCTAATAACAATTTGAGCCTACAAGTGTAGCACAAAATTTGCGTTGTTAATGTAACCTGCTACTTAGCAAATGTTGCCAACAAACATAGAACGAAATCACTAAGTAACTCGTACACAGCACATACTAACTAGCAAGTACTGCCTGCGAAACATAGTACCAATATAACCTGTTAGCATAATTTCTAACTGATTGTCTGCAAACATAGTACCAAATGCTTAACTCGTTAGCATCAACTACTAAACTTGCACGACCAGACATTACTGTGCTGTACTTTCCGCTAATGTCAAGCCCAAAAAATTCTAGCTTGAAATATCACATTAATAAAGAGATGAATCAAAGCAAGATAGAATGCAATCCTCCACACCTTGCTACATTAACCTTTGTCTTCAATATAGAAGCATGAAATATAATAGAATGAAACCATTTCCACATTATTTACCATTTCCAAAGATTTGTCAACAAAGATTAGATGCTTACCACTAAAATAACTTTTCTTGAGTCTGAGAAATTGTTCAGATGAGCAATTTGATCCGAACTCTTTACCAAGCAGAGTAATGGGATCTCGATTGACTGGCAATCGATTGTTTAGAATGGTACAAATAACCGAATTCGATAATTACTACTGTGGAAGCAACACAGTCACAGCAATTTAATCCGGCCAGTTAACCAAGCAGGGAAATGGGATCTCGATTGGGAATTTTGTTGAATCTAATGACTGGCAATTGATTGTTTAGAATGGTATAAATAACGGATTTCGATAATTACTGCTGTAGGAGCAGTACAATTACAACAATTTGATCCGGCTAGTTAACCAGGCAGAGTACGGGGATCTCGATGGGGAGTAGCTATATTTCTGAATCCGATCCAAGAAACTCCAAGAAAGAAGGAAAGGAAGAAAGGTTCGATGGTTTAGGATCCCATGGGTGGGATTTAGTGCTAAAATAAAATTTAAAAATTCAGTTACACCCCGTTAATTAGCGCTATTATTTAGGGCTAAAAATGGCGTCATTTATGCCACCCAATAGCGTGCGAGGACCCATATATCAGATTCTTTTCCGATCTTGGCATATTTCTTCCATATTTTTTGCGTATTTTTCACGTATTTGACTGGCAATCGATGGTTTAGAATGGTACAAATAACCAAATTCGATAATTACTACTGTGAAAGCAGCACAGTCACAGCAATTTAATCCGGCCAGTTAACCAAGCAGGGAAATGGGATCTCGATTGGGAATTCTGTTGAATCTAATGACTGGCAATTGATTGTTTAGAATGGTATAAATAACGGATTTCGATAATTACTGCTGTAGGAGCAGTACAATCACAGCAATTTGATCCGGCTAGTGAACCAGACAGAGTACGGGGATCTCGATGGGGAGTAGCTATGTTTCTGAATCCGATCCAAGAAACTCCAAGAAAGAAGGAAAGGAAGAAAGGTTCGATGGTTTAGGATCCCATGGGTGGGATTTAGTGCTAAAATAAAATTTAAAAATTCAGTTACACCCCGTTAATTAGCGCTATTATTTAGGGCTAAAAATGGCGTCATTTATGCCACCCGTAGCGTGCGAGGACCCATATATCAGATTCTTTTCCGATCTTGACATATTTCTTCCGTATTTTTTTCGTATTTTCCACGTATTTTCCTTATTTTTGCGTAGGTTCATGACAATTTGAAGCGGAATCCCTTACTGGTTCTTGCCTGCTCTGATCCTAAACATTTTTTTGCTCATATTTGATGATTTTATATCTATGGAGGAGGTTTCGACTTTATTACAGAAGGTCCAGCAGCTTGTTCAAGTATGCCAGCAGTTGCAGTTGGACAATAAAGAGCTTAAGGAACATGTTGCTTCACATGAATCCGCTTCTAGTTCTAGATTGAGGCTATCAGAGCTTAAGATCAGCCTGCCAGAGAAGTTTGACGGCATTCGGTCCAAGCTCCGTGGTTTTTTGAATCAGATCAGGCTTGTGATCCAACTCCACCCTCATAGATATCCCACGGCCCAAGAACAAGTTAGATTGATTGGTTCTCTCCTCACAAGCCCAGCTCTAAGTTGATTTGCTCCGTTATTGGAGAAAAGAGCCACAGAGTTGCAAGATTTTGCTGACACTGCAGAGCTCGAGGCATGCTTTGGAGACACCGATCGTCAGCGCACAACAGTCACAAAACTTTGCAATCTAAGGCAAGTCTCTCGCCCAGCTTCAGTATATGCATCAGAATTTTGTGAAATTGTGGTAGATACTGCCTGGGATGATGTTGCACTTCGAGATTGTTTTCAAAAGAGGTTACGTGAGGATGTCAAAGATATGCTATTGTCTATGGAGGATCTACAAACTTTGGAAAAAGCTATCAGATTTGCAGTTCGATGTGATAATCGGCTCTTCAAACGTAGGCAAGAGAGACATAGTCAGATCTTCCCAATCACACAAGCTGTAGCTATGCCCTCCCCGATTTCATCTGTAGAATCCAGCAGGTCCGGACTTGTGCCTATGCAGATTGATCGGGCAGTTTGAGGACCTTTATATGCCGCCGAGAAGCAGCGTCGGAGAGAGGCTAATCTTTGCCTCTACTGTGGAGGAGCTGGCCATATTGCTCGTGGATGCCCTGTGAAGCGCCCAAATCAGTCGAAAAACTTCAGGGGCCGGTCCGAGTAGTAGGAGTCTCTCGTCGGCTGGCCGTCTTTTTTCAGACTCCTTCCACACTTCTTGACATATTTATTCCATCGGATAAGGTCAGCAAGGCATTCTTCATCCCTATATCATTGAAATCAGAGGTTGGAAGATTGGAAGTGTTGCCGCAACTTGATTGTGGTGCAAATGCTTGCTTTATGGATAGTGCGTTCGCCAGTAAGCACGCCATCCCTGGAAGCAAGTTTGAGCATCCTGGTTCTATCAAAGTGATTGATAGACAGGAGATCTCCTCGGGCGCAGTCACAGAATGTACTGCGCCTCTTCAGGTGTTGTTTGAGGGAGTTTCTTATAGTATTTCATTCAATCTCATCGCTAGCCTAGCCTACATGCGCCAATAGTTTAGGGTCTGCCCTGGCTCGAGCTACATAACCCACAGATTGATTTCCGTATTAGATCATTTCGATTTGCTAGTTTCTAGCTCTAGTTCCAGTTCATCTGCAGATTAGGTCTCTACACCAACATCGACTTCGATCCGTGCAGTATCGTGGGCCCCTGATTCCGTCCTTATTGTTCATGTTTCTGCTCCATGTTCTAATTCGACTCTTGCCTCTGCTCCAGTTCATGCCCCAGATTCTGACCATATTCTTGATGATGTCCCGACTCGGCCCAATTTACGCTCTTGCTCCCCCGCTCTGCCGCCTCAGTTCTAATTTACGCTCCTGCTCCAGTTCGGTTTATGCTCTCGCCCAGTTCTTGCTTCATCCGCTCCAGTTCTCATTTTCAGTTGCTCTGCTCCCCGCTCATGTTCCTGCTCCTGCTTCTGTAGAGGCTTCTTCTTGCCCTCAGTTTCGTATCTCGAAGATTTCTCTTCGCGAGTTCGTTACATCTGGAAGGCAAGATCCAAGTTCAGTATTTGCAATCCAGGTTCGCCCGTCAGCTAGCTCGGCACCAGTGAAGTCTGCTCCAATGCTCCCAGATATATTTGATTTGCAGCCCGGGACAATGCCGTCATATGGTCCGATATATGGTCTATCTCCCACTGAGCCCCAAATAGTACATTGCAAAAGGTTAGGGAAGCCAGGGCATTACCATCGTCCAATCCTGATCAAATTGGCAGATGTGGATGCACGCAACAGGGTGCTTCTGAATAAATCAGTTCTGAAAGGGCAGAAGATCTGGCTGGATGTTGATCTCACTCCAGCCCAATTAGAAGTTCGTAAAAAATAGTGGGCGAAGGTGAAAGAAGGAAGGGATGCAGGCTTCATTGCATACTTGGACAGAACTGGGAAAGTTGTGGTTACCTCTACTAGAAAGAAGAATAATTAGGGAATTTGGACTCTAAGGGTACTGGCTTGGAATGTACATGGGCTATCTCAAGCCAAGGTACATCCTTGCGAACATGTCTGGAAGCAAGCAGATATTTTATTGTTTTCAGAAACTTGGGAACACCAAATGCGAGGTTTGCCACAGATTGAGGGTTTTGATATCTTAGGATCAGCCTGGAATACCAAGGAGATTGGTGTGGGACGGGGGCATGGTGGGATTGCAGTTTATACTCGCAGTGACTTAGGATGTATCGCCAAGATCTTTAAAAAACACATACATAATCAGTTCATATGGATTGAGATGCTTCTTAGTAACAAGAAGATCTATTTAGCCAGCTGCTATTTTGCTCCCTTAAATATGAAGTTATATCAGAGCAAAGACATGAATAAGGATAGTCCTCTTCATGACTTAACCACGGATATCATTGAATTCAACAGACTAGGAGAAGTCTTGATTGTTGGAGACTTTAATGGTAGAACTAATGGACTGCAGGCAATCTTATATGAGAATATAGGAGACCACCTGTTAGAAGAATATAGTAAGCATGACTATATCAGATCTCCAATTGACAAGGTGAAGAATAACATGGGGGATTATTTGGTGGAGCTTGCAACAATATGTGATTTACAAATCTTGAATGGCATCGCACAGTTTGAAAATACGGATGGATTCACATGTTTCACTCCCACAGGAGCTAGCATAGTGGATTATATACTGGCCAACAAGCAAAATTCGGTACATCAGTTTGTGATTTTGGAGAAAGAAGTGGAATCTGATCATGCGGGTTTATGGTTTGAGTTGAGCGGACAGGTGCACATACAACCCTTTATGAGAACTTTTACCTCTAAAATCAAATTAGACTTTAAACAGAGAGGGAAATATCAGAGATATTTGAACTCTATGCTTGCAATCTCGAGACAGATTCCCAAAATTTGACCAAACTAATGTTAGAGGCAGCCAATCTGGGATTTGGTATCACTACAAAAAGACAAAGTGGACGCCCTTGCAACAGTTGGTGGGATGATGACTGCAAGAGGGCGAAGGCATGTTTGTCAAAAAACTGCAGGGTAAAACCCAAATGGTACAATAAACTCATCAAAGAGAAGAAGAGCCATTTTCATGCAAAAAAACAGTCCGAGCTTACCCATACACTTCACGAGAATCCCAAATTGTTCTGGAAAAAACTGCAAGGTAAACAGGTTGACACGGATTTGAATGTAGAAGATCTTCTTTCCTTGGTTCGGGGTATTTATTTCAATGTGGAGGCTGGTGAAATGCCAGTAATCAGCATTACGGAAGAGATCTTTGATGGAATGAAAAATGGGAAAGCTCCAGATTTGATGGGTTTATCTGCTGAATTGATGAAGTGGGCAGATGGCAAATTGATACATCAAATAAAACCTTATGAACATGGCTGTACGACGTGGTTTACCGAAATCTTGGAGGGAATGCAGGATTGTTCCAATACACAAGTCTGGGAGCAAGAAGGATGTGCATAATTACCGTACCATAATGATCGGTAGCGTGTATTCTAAACTTTTGGGAGGCCTATTAGAGCAAAAAATTAGTGAATGGGCAGAACGTCATGATAAGAGAGCTCATTGTCAGGCAGGTTTCAGGAGAAAACACAACACTTTGGACCATCTCCTTACTCTAAGAGTCCTTTTTGAACAAGCCAAGAAACCGAGACAAGCTCTTTACTTGGCCTACATCGATTTCTCGAAGGCCTTTGATACCGTACCTCGAGACAAACTGTGGTTGAGGATGGAACAGCTTGGTGTTCCACCTGTTTGGAGAGGGGCAGTAGCACGATTATATGAAGAGGTGCTAGCCAAATTGTCTACAGAGGTACCACATGAAATTCGAAGCACAATGGGAGTTCGGCAAGGATGTCCGCTATCGCCGACCCTGTTGGGCTCTATATAGATGAGTTGGAGGAGTGGCTACAGAGTAGAGGGCAGGCTGGAGCCAAGTTAGGAAGTTTTGTAATACAATTACGATTGTACGCGGATGATGCAGTGTTGATGGCAGATTCCCCAGAAAGCCTACAAGAGCATTTAGACAATCTGAGTCTTTTCTGCACATCCAGAAGCATGAAAGTAAATCTTTCTAAAACAAAGACTACGGTGATTGGCACCACAAAACATCCACTTTTTTCATATCAAGGAGAGCAAATAGATGATGTTGACTGCTATAAGTATCTGGGCCTGGAGATTTGCACAAACTATAAATGGAAAGAATGTGTGCGAAAACGCATCATGGGAGGTAAGGCTGCATTATACTCTACGTTGTCTAAGTGCCACAATTCATCTTTATCTAGTTGGGGGCTCAAGAAGATGTTTTTTAAAACCTTGATGCAGACAGTCGTGTCATATGGTGCTCCCATTTGGGGGCCTTCGGTACACATTCGCTCATGGAATCAGATAGAACAGGTACTGAAGATTTTTATTCAAGAGGAATTGGGGGTGCGCAGGCAGATTCCTTATGCAATTTTGTTGGCAGAAATAGGACTGCTCCCTTTAGAAGCGGAAGCTTTATGCTTGACCATAAACTTCGTGAACAGACTAAGGAGTATGGATGCAAATAGATTGCCAAGAATGGCAATGGAATTGCCATCAGGATGGCTTCAAGAGGTATACAAGGAGGCTGGTAGATGGGGAATAGTGGTAAAAAACTGGCCGGATTCGGAGATCAGTGTTAGGGAAGTGGTTCAAGAAAATTCTGCTAGAAAATTATGGGAAAATTGTGGCTCAAAAAAGATCTTCTATCAAACTGAAGTAAACCTCTCACTCATATATGCCATCGCAGACTACCTGAATTCTCCTATATCTAAACAGCTGAAAAAGACAATTGCAAGATACAGATCGGGATCACATGCTTTGAAAGTGGAGACCGGGCGTTGGATGAAGCTAATCCGAGAGGAGAGAACATGTGACATTTGTCGATCAGGCGAAGTGGAAGATGAGAAGCATGTTTTTCTACAGTGTTCGGCATATCAGCACATACGAGACCAGTATGGTATTTGTCAACCAAATTTTCATTCTCTACTATCATTAGATTCTAGATTGCTAGGCTGTTTTATAAAATCAGTGGAATCTCACAGAGATTTAGTGTTCAAAATTCAACAACAATATGTACTTTGTTTGCTTCATGATCCTTCATAATAATTATTATTATTATTATTATTATTATTATTCGACATTCTCAGTCCCCTGCTGGAGCGCCTGTCTTCTTCGTCAAAAAGAAGGATGATTCGTTGCGTCTGGTCGTTAGTTATCGTGGCTTCAATATGAGCACAGTGCCAAATCGGTATCCGCTTCCTCTGATTCCAGAGTTGCTGGAGCGACTCCAAGGTGCGCATTATTTTACGAAGATTGATCTTCAGGGTGCCTACAATCTTATCCGGATGGGAGGGTGATGAGTGGAAAACAACTTTTCGTACTCGTTATCGCCATTTTGAGTACACAATTATGACGTTTGGACTTACCAATGCTCCAACAGTATTCCAGCATATGGCCAATGATATTTTTCGAGAGTTCTTAGACACTTTTGTTATTATCTATTTGGATGATATTCTTATTTATTATAAGACTCTCGAAGAACATGAGAAGCATGTTCGACAGGTCCTTCAGAAGCTTCGTGAGCACGGGTAATATGTCAAAGTTGAAAATTGTCAGTTCGACCAGGATAATGTGGAGTTCCTTGGCTATCATATCACTCCACATGGAGTCTCTATGGATCTCGAAAAGGTCCGTACTGTTCTGGAGTGGCAAACACCTTCATCCGTTCGAGATGTTCAATGTTATCTTGGGTTTGCCAATTTCCAACGGCGTTTTATTCGGGATTATTCGGAGATTGCCCTTCCTTCGACATGCCTCATGGTTAAGGACGTGTCATTTGAATGGAGTGTGGAAGCGGAATCTGCTTTCGTTACTCTGAAGCATGCTTTTACCACGGCGCCAGTTCTTGCTCATGCAGATCCTTTGCGCCCATATATTGTTGAAGCAGATGCTTCCGATTTTGCTCTTGGTGGGATCCTGTCACAGGAGAGGGATGACTATGAATTGCATCCAATCGCCTATCACTCATTCTGGAAGTTTCAGGCTGCTGAAATCAACTATCCCATTTATGACAAGGAGTTGTTGGCGATAGTGGATTCTTTTGAGGAGCGGAGACGTTTCCTAAAGAGATCTCCTTATAAGGTCATAGTCTATACATATTATCGAAATCTAGAGTATTTTCAGTCTGCTCGAGTGCTCAACCGTCGCCAGGTCCGGTGGCATACTCAAGTATTATCCCGTATTGATTTCTGATCAAGTATCGTCCTGGATCCCTCGAAGGGAAGCCTGATGCCTTGTCTCGACGCTCTTACCTTGAGCCTAAGCTAGGTGATCCTGCATTTGATCAGCAATCACAGGTTATTCTAGGGCCTGATCGGTTCCAGCTTATGGCTCTCACTTTGTCCGAGAGGCCTCATGATATGGCCTTGTTGGAGTCTGTTCGAGCATCTTTGCCCTCCAATCTATTGGCTCAAGATGTATTCTCACATCTTGGCATTGCATCACTTTCTCAGCAAATGCGATCAGACTATGATCATTTTGAGGTTCAAGATGGACTCCTGCTCCGTGATGAGCTTCTATATATGCCAGATGGTGCTTCTAGGCTTCGGGTTCTCCAGGCTTGCCATGATTTACCTATGGCCGGACACTTTGGAGTAGCCAAGACTCTTGAACTTATTAGTCGAGAGTATTGGTGGCCTGGGCTTCGTCGCTCTGTCGAAGCTTTTATTCGATCCTGTGACATCTACTTTCGAGCGAAGGTTCGAAGGCATCTTCCTCATGACCTTCTCAGCCACTGCCGGTACCAGATGGATCTTGGAAGTGCCACTCTCTCGGGGTTATGCTGCCATCATGGTCGTCGTTGATCGTTTCTCGAAGATGGCTCATTTTATTCCCTGCAACATCACCATCACCAGTGAGGGAACATCGGATCATCTTCTTCGTGAAGTAGTCAGACTTCACGACTTGTCCGATACTATCGTCACCGATCGTGGACCACAGTTCGTCGCAGGTTTTTGGAAGCGGCTTTTGGAGTTATTGCATATCGACCGCTCACTGACATCTGGTCATCATCCAGAAAGTAATGGGTAGGCAGAGCGCACTAATCAGACTCTGGAGCAATATTTAAGGTGCTTTATCAATTATCAGCAGGATGATTGGGTCGATTATCTTCTATTAGCTGAGTTTGCCTATAATAACTCAGTACATGCCTCCACGGGCCAGACTCCGTTCTTTCTGAACTCTGGTCAGTATCCTCATTGGTCCCTTAGTGTCACTGGCGATGACTCTGTCAATCATAGTGCCGAATCTCGACTTGAGAAACTCCAGGCTCTTCAATCAGATCTTCAGCATCATCTTCACCAAGCACAGGAACATTATCGGCATTATGCCGTTTTGCATCGGCAGGAAGCTCCTAGATTTCATGTTGGTGACCTTGTCTGGCTTCTTCGTAGGGACCTCCTACCTCACGTCCCTGCAACAAGCTTACCGGATCACGACTTAAATCTGCAATGTGGCATTCCAGCTTGAGCTCCCTCCAACTGTTCGGCTCCATCCAGTATTTCATGTTTCTCTATTGGAGCCCTACACGGTTAATACTTTCCCCGATTACATTCCTCCGCTGCCACCATCAGTAGAAATTGGTGATCATGAGGAGTTCGAGGTTCGAGAGATTCTGGACTCCAAGTTTCTTCGTCGACGATTGTATTACTTTATCGATTGAGAAGGTTACTCGCCAAATGATAGAACTTGAGAGCCTGCCGAGAATCTGACTAATGCTCATGATAAAATTGTGGAGTTTCACCGACGTTATCCGGACAAGCTAAGTTTGAGTACTCCGACCCCAGCTCCGAGGACTCGTCGCCGTCGTAGGAGGGGGATGGTGTGACGACCATACGGATATTCATATCATACAAACATTATACCCGTATGTACAAAAGATGGTCGTCATGCGGATGCAAAAAGGTAGAGTTGCCCAAGACAGGGGTTGAACTCGCAACCTTCCAATTGTGAGTCACACACCTTTGCCAAACGCACTATCAATATCTGTTGAAGATATTCCTTCACGTCTTCCTCATATGTGGGACTATCTCCAGAAGGTTCTATAATACTAGAACCTAAATGCATGTGCGACACTTGGCGAGATCCCATCCATTGGAGTGGCACGATCTTGACCGTTGGCCTAGATATATAAGGAGGCACCTCCTTCTTGTCGAACCATTCCGGTTCAACGCCAGTCTTGAGCCTTATAGGCATCTATCTCGTGTTCCTGCTTGCCTTCGGGCCATCGTACTCTTGATTCTTGTTCATATATCAGATTCTTTGCCGATCTTGGCGTATTTCTTCCGTAATTTTAGCATATTTTCCACGTATTTTCCTTGTTTTCGCGTAGGTTCATGACAGATTCCAGCAACTGACTTGCAACATCTGCCTTCCAGAAAAAGAACATGCAACCTGGAACTGGACCTGTAGAAAAGGGAATGGAATTCAACAAGGGAGCAACCAAACTAGGCTCGCTGCATGTCGCTGGTGTCCCATTTGCAACTCGAAGGGAAGAATGCAAGAAGAATTGAAGGAAATGGAGTCCACAAACTCAACTCCAAAATAACAATTGGCAGATCAAACCACTGGAAGAGAAAAGAACAATTGGTAGATCACCATCGGAAGAGAGGAGAACGATTTGCATGTCGAAGCTCCAATCCATTAAAACTGCATATAGAAACAAAGTCGGGAATTGCACTATTAATTTTGACTTAGCTCCAAAATTGATCGGAGTCTTTAAAATATATCTGTGATATCTCCACCATCTGTTTGAAATATTTTGCATATATTCCATCTTCTTCACTGTCATCCCTAGGGTATACCTTTCGGGCAACTCGAAAAGGCAAAACTCCTGAATGCGCATGAGTTTTTTTAAAATATATGGGATGCCCATGGTCAATCTGCAGAGTATTTTTGTTGTACAAAGTATATTTGCAGATTGTTCAAATGCCGCGATGCCCTTGTCAATGTACAAAGTATTTTATAAATGTACAAAGTGCTATGTTTTTCACAAATTTTGTATTTTTCACCAAATGCCCTCCAAATTGCTTTTTGGGGCCCAAGATTTTGAAACTGAGAAATAGCAGCGGTGACAACCAAAATAAATACGGTAGGATAATAATGCTGATAAGATCGAAATTCAGTAGTTCAGAGAAGAGACAATGAAGAATTCTATAGCCAAGATGGAATTCGATACTCATGCAATGACCAGATAGAATTGGTTGGATGATCTGTGAGTACAAAAATTTTAGAGTGGATTCCACCTAGAGTGCAAGTTTCAAATTGGGAGAGGAAAAAAAAAGGGAGGGGAGATGATGACGTGGCATTGACAAAGTTGCAACAATGGACCTTTGTGGCGTGGCTATGGCGGATTAGGTTTAGGGCTCCAACTCCACTCTGAAAGCTGATTACTCCATCCGATTGCCTCCTCGTCAATGCTTGTAAAAGGATGATCAAGACCAAGAAGTGGCGAAAACGAGGAGACGACGCTGACGAATCTGAGGATACAAACAAGCCCTCCCAGGTTGTTGAACCCAAGTTAGGCTTGAAGAAAGATAAGGCAAAAAAGGAAACAAAATCTGCAGGTCCCAAACTATTGAGCTTTGTAGAGGACGAAGATGAAGGTGAGGAGTCGTTTGTGTCGAAGAAGGAAAAAGGTAGGAACAAGCCCTCCTCCAGAACTAGTTTGCTTAGCTTTGAGGACGACCAGGTTGAGCCTGGGCTTCAGAAAAGTAAGAAGAAAGCAGGGTTTGGTACTGGGCATGGCTCAGGTCATAAGCTTGGATTAACAAAGGAAAAAGCACAGGGCCTTCCTGCGAAACATTCTAATGTGCAAGCACAACCTGGGGAGTACACGAAGGAGAGGCTTCTTGAGCTCCAGAGAAATGCAATCCGTCTTGGAGGTTCTAATTCTGTGGTTGAGACAAAGCCTTCGGAGCCAATAGTGGTGCTAAAGGGGCTAATAAAACCTTCTTCAGAGCCTGAAGAGAAGGATAGTGTGGATGCTTTGAATAGGAAGACCATTGTGGACGATGAAGCGGGCAGATTAAGGAAAGAGAAAGATGATGCAGAAAGCAGGCTTGGACTTATGGGCATTGGATCAGGTGCTGAAGGTGGGGGGATTACTCACATACCGGATGCAGCAGTTATAGCTGCAGCAAAAGCAAAGCGCGAGAGGCTTCGTCAAGCCCAATCGGCCCCTGATTATATCCCATTGGGAGGTGGGGAGTCAAATGATTTGCGCAGCAGGCTCCAAGAAAGTAGGGACCAAGATGGCTTTACAAAAGGAGAGGTCATGTCAAGTGATGACGAGACTGAGGTGCAGGGAAGGCTTGCTTTTCTGGGTGAAAATGGAAAGAAGAAAGGTGGTGTTTTTGAATCAATGGAAGATAAGTTGGGGGAGGAGCATGTTGTCGGTCCTAGGGATGAAGATGAAGAAGATGAAGAACGGAAGTGGGAAGAAGAGCAGCTACGTAAAGGAGCTGGGAAAAGGGTTGAGGATGCTGCCACTAGGATCGGTATCGTATCTTCACAAGATATACAGAGTTCTTCGTATGTCCAGGCTCCTATTCCGTCTAACTCATCTTCTTGGATGGGCTGGGGACAAAACTTAGAAGCATTATCAGTGACACAACAGGCAGAGGCGGTGATTGCTACCTTGCAGCAAAGCATAACTCATTTCAAGGTTGGCTACTTTTTTCAAAGTAATGATTACGTTTTCATGAGAGGATCAACTTCAAGCGAGGGGATTTTTGCAGGCATCCCATGGGAGGGTCGAATCAGATTTGTATAGGACTGAAGAAAATCTTCTTGCATCGAAGACTTCGGTGACGTCCCTGGAGAAGAGTCTTGCTGCTGCTGGAGAAAAGTATATTTACATGCAGGAACTGAAAGACTATGTATCTGTCTTGTGTGATTTTTTGAAGGTATAAAAAGTATTTGATTTACTTAGTTATTTATGGTGAAGAGGCTGAACGGAGGCTGATGATTATCTGTTCTGCCTTAACAGAAAAAAGGACCTTTGATTGAAGAATTGGAGGAACATATGCAGAGGCTACACGAAGAACGGGCCAATGCTGTTACTGAAAGAAGGGCAGCTGACAATTCAGATGAAAAGTTGGAAGTAGATGCAGCTGTAAATGCAGCAATGTCCATCTTAAATAAGGGAGGAAGCAGCGCAAATGCATCAGCTGTTGCAGCAGCGGCGGCAGCAGCAGCAATATCTGCAAGAGATGCTTTAAATACGGCTGTGCAGCTTGACGAGTTTGGTAGAGATGTCAACCTGCAGAAGCGGCGTGATGTCAAACGCCGGGCAGATGCTCGACGTCGCAGAATGGCAAAAAGAGGATTGTCAAATGGTGCTGGTGGTAAAGTGGAGGGTGAGTCAAGTAGTGATGAAAGTGATAGCGAAATGACTGCTTACCAGTCTGGCCGTGAAGAAGTCTTGCAAACTGCAAAACAGATTTTTGGTGATGCACTTGAAGAATATTCCAAACTCAGTTTGGTGAAACAGAAATTGGAAGGGTGGAAGCGACAATATCCCACAGCTTATAGGGATGCATACATGTCAATCAGTGCTCCAGCAATATTTGCCCCATATGTTCGTTTGGAATTGTTGAAGTGGGATCCTCTTTATGGTGACATTGGTTTTGATACCATGCAATGGTTAGTTATTTCGATTCTAGTCGTTATGTTCCTTAAAGCTCAGGCGCTAGGTACCATTGATATTCTTTTGTGGTCTGTGTAGGTATACCCTTCTTTTTGATTATGGAATGCCAGAAAATGGTCAAGATATGGAACCAGGGGATAAAGACTCGGATTTAGTTCCAAACTTGGTAGAAAAAGTGGCGCTTCCAATTTTGCATCATGAAATTGCACACTGTTGGGATAAGTTAAGTACAAGAGGGACTACGAATGCTGTTGCTGCAGTGCAAGAAATCCTTGTGTATGTCCCTGCCACAAGCGATACCTTGCAGGAATTGCTAGCAGATGTAAGAAGGCAATTGGCTGAAGAAGTTTCTACCTTAGAGGTATGCTTGTACATATGGTTTACAGCTTTACATTTCAATGTAGGGATTACTAACCTTAAATACCTTGGCTCTAAACCCTATGTGTAGTCTTTAGCAATCAATTAACTCCGGCCTATAAGGGGAGCTTGTACCCACCATGTATTTAGCTGTTCAATGTCTTGCATTTTTGCAGATACTTTAATAAGTGCTTAGGGGTCTTAGCAAATCTCCTAGTGGATGCTTGCTGTTTTACTGCAAGCTGACATATATATTACTCCACACATTCTTGCAAATATTCACATGTTCAGTACGTAGCAGAATAATTTTACATGCTTATGCATTCCTAAGCAAGAGGACTATGGCTTGCATGTCAGCAACCACAACTCAACTCGTTTCAAACTTAACATGCCCTTTTGGTAGTGCACTGGACCCATACCCTTTTGACAGCTGGCCATCCAAAGTGGAGATCCCAATCATTCGTCATGGTTGCGGCCTTGTAAACCTCCTTAAAGAACAATTCAGAGAAGGCATTAAGTTTCATCCAACCAAGTAAGTAATCAAGCAAGTAAGCAGTAACCAGCAATTAAGCTCCATCCAACCAAGTAAGCAAGTTTTTTTAAAGAAAAGTAATACCTTGACAAGCTTCTTCCAATAAAATTCCCATGCTTTATAAACTTTTGCAAGTTGAGAAAAAGGTGATAATATCATCCAATATGAGTAGATTTGGTGATTAGCTGCAGAATTTGTTCCCTATAGGAAGCTAAGTTTGATTTCTTATCTTATTATTTCTTCATTCAGACGAGTAGTAGATGTATAGGTCATTACCTCATGTGTCCGGAAGATCACAGAGAAGGAATTAAGCTCCATCCAACCAACGCGCAGCTGCTGCGTATTTTTATACCATAGAAATTGTGCAACTGTGCAATAAACACCTATATCACTGTGATTAAGAGAGTAACCTGAAATTCTGCTGCTAAGTAAGCCTACTACAACATGATCGATGCCATCATGCCTTCCAGAGAGGTCTTTAGGGAAGGGGTTGTTCACGAACCTTTTAACATCTCCATAGCCGATGGGGCTACAAAATGCTTGAGCAATGTGGGGCTCTGAGCTCCAGTATCCAGAATCAGGAATAGTGACAGTATAGGCCAGAAGAGATCTAGAAATTGGCTCTGTAGCTCCGAGGAGTTGAAATTTCTGGCAAAGGAAGCAGCAATCACTCTTCCGTTGGGTCCTGATCTTGGGCCCCCCTTCAATTCCGTCCACTTTGTTCAAACGAGATCATGAGGATTTTTTTACTCCAAAATCATTTAATATTAAATCTGGTGTCTTGGAGGAATCGTATAATTAGTCTAGTTTCTGATAGGGTTCGACGTTATGGAAGTTTTTGAAACTGACAACATATGCTAACATTGTCTTGTTCTTTTGATTCTTTGGGGTTATGAAACATTTGTCGTGAAAGACATTGCCAAATGTATGTTATGTATATACATCTCCATCCCCCTACCTTTGTAAACTGAGCAGTTTTTATTGAAGTACTTAAAGCCCACTTTTTCATCCGATTCTTGTGAGGTTATTTGTTTACACTTCCTTAATATAGGCTCGCCGATTGGCCATGTTCATTAATAAATTATTTGCTTAATTTTGTATTTGTTTTACAGGTTCCATCATGGACTCTGCAACTCACAAATTCGGTTTCTCAAGCAGCTTGTTTTGTGGCCCAGAGATTTGGGGTCTCTGTCCGCTTGCTTAGAAACATTGGTCTTTGGAAGGACATCATAGCAAAGCCTGCCCTTGAACAACTTGCCTTAGATCAACTTTTGTGTGGAAAAATACTACCGCATTTACGAGTTCTATTACCTACCATTCATGATGCTGTCACAAGAACAGAAAGGGTCATTGCGGCCTTATCAGGTGTTTGGGTGGGTCCAAATTTCCCTGAGCTCAGGTAAATATCCTGTTGTGTTTCTGATTGTTGTAGCAGTCTATTTGCTGTAATAACATAGCAGTTTTCACATATTCATGTTCACTTCCCTTTTATTTGTATGTCATTTTTTACTTATAAAAAGTGAAGGAGAAAAGAACATCGAATTCAGGCCCCCACGCTTCTGTTTTTGTGCCTCTATATGTATACATATGCATATTTTTGTATACTAATAATGTGATTTTAAATGCAGTTCAAAACTTGAACCTTTTACTGAATATGTCACAACCTTGGCAAGAACACTAGAAAAAAAACGAGATTCGGGAATAAGTACCGAGGATATGGTTGGAATTGCTAGGAGGATAAAGCGCATGCTTGTGGAATTGAACAAGTATGACAGAGCACGACAGTTGGCCAAGACATTCCAGCTCAAGGAGGCACTTTAATACTACCGAACTGGTTAGCTGGAGAGTGACACTGCAAGCACACCCCAGCTCTTATTTTGTATAGTATAGGGCTGTCCTGAGGCTGAACTGCAGCATTCTGTTGATAATCATAATATTCAAGATGTGAAACAGTTTGCAATAGGTTCGGCACAGAAGAGCAGCACTATTGTGCTAATGTCAGGTGAAGAAGTAAGCATCATATAAATATCATTCCATTTAATCTTGTGATGGAAATTAAAAAATAGATAAAGTGAATTTCTTGTCCCAGCGAAAAGTATTCGTATCCACTTGCAGGATTTTGGCAAGGTTAATGTGTCGGCATTAGTCTAAATTGTGAAGCAGACATGTGAGACAGCTTTTTCTAGGTCCATCTTAGATTTATAATAACAGCCTGGTATCTAAAACAAGTCATTTCCAGCGCTTATGTGTTTAGAGTCCAGCATCCACCAGTTGGCATGCTCAGCAATCGGTCCAATCTAAATAGAAATTTCTTGCATTACAAGGGCCAATCTAAATAGAAATTTCTGGCATTACAAAATTATAGACGGGAATGCATGTAGAGCTTTAGGGTATAGCAATTGAGCCCCCTCCTTGCCTTGGTCTGCTCCTACCTCGGTCTTCGTTCAACTAGTTCTTTTGGCCTCACCTAGTTCCTGTTTCATAGATCATCAACATGACCCGTGCGATCAAACGTATGGCCAGAGAGACCCGCAAGGCAAAGAACCTTATCAGGGTGCCCGTTCCATTGGATAACCCGCAAGGCAAAGAACCTTATCAGGGTGCCCGTGCCATCGGATAAGCCCTATGACCCCACGATAGAGCCCTATCTCCAGGCAGCCCCCTCCTTTGGGCCCCAGCGTCCAATCTTGGCACAACCGGCTCCCACTGCATCCTCAGCTGCAGCCTTGAACAATAACTGATCGGACCCACTATATGCCCCCAGAAGTGTTGGACAAGCTTCGCACGGTCCAATCTACCATCACTCTTACAAAGACATCTGTTCAATTACCCTTAGAGAGCTGGGTGCAGCTTCTCGAGATACTGCTACAGGCGGTAGAGCACAGTAATGTTTCACCAGTGCCTATCAGAACATCAGCACCTGACTATGTACATGCCATGCCTCAGGAAGATGCTACAGTACCTAGGCCCACACAGCCGCTGGCAGAGGATGGCCTGCCCGCTGGGCAGGCGAAGGTCCCACATTCGGAGCCTAGTACAGCCACAGAGCACACGTCCGCTCTGAACCTACGCATTGTAGGTCTAGAAGAGGCGAGTGACACTCCTGCTATAGTTGAGGTGGACCAGTTTTTCATTCAGGTAATGCACATACAGGCAGACGGCGTCCTCTCTGCACACCGAGTTGGAGCAGCACGACCCGACCGCCCCCGACACTTGCTAGTACGTTTTCGGGATGGCTTGTCCAGATTGCACATCCTCCGTCATGGCAATCACTTGAAAGGAACCGTCTTTTCTGTCCAGGAAGACCTTACCCCCGCACAGCTTTGCAGACGAAAGGAAGAATTATGCCGAGTCCGCGAAGCTCGACTGCAACGGAAGTGGGCCGTGTATAGGGGAGGCCAGGCTATCATCTGAGATCATTGGCCGATTGATCTATGGACAGCTTTTGTATAGCCTGGAGCTTCCCGCCTCCGGTTTGGTTTGGTTTTGGTTGGTTTCACCCTTTTGTTTTGTTTTATTGGTCACATTGTTATGGGGCATAGTCCCCGAGTTCTGTTTGGGCTTATGCCCGCTTGTTCTGTTTGTGGTATTTCAGATTTGTTAGGGGGCATAGCTCCCGAGTTTTGGTAGGGCTTATGCCCTGTATGTCTGTAACCGTCTCATAGGCCAGATTTGGCCTCCGTGGATGTTAAAATTTACTTCCTTCCTTCCTTCCTTCCTTTGTGTCTTACCTACTAATATATGAAACACTCTTTGCATTAGGATGTTTTGAGCCATTTACTTTCATTTTGGTGGTTGTGTTTTATTTGTTTGATCCTCCTTGGAAGGTCTCTACAACTAGCGACAGTAGGAAAAGGTGGACCAGATGGGTTAGCTTTACAATATTATTAGTATTATTGGCCCTTTTTGGGCTCGATCCAAGTACACAAAAGCTCCCCCACTGGAGGGAATATTATTCTAAAAACATATAAAACTTGTAGAATATTATAAGCAGCTTATTTGGATAGATCAGATCAGAAGTTTATAGACCACCAACCAAGAATCCAAAGTTAGAAATTTATCACTCCATCCAGGGAGATGAGCAAATGCATCCTGGGTATGCTGATGTAACATATTGATGGCTTGCTCTTGCGAGTAGCCATTATTTGTCTCTAGTTTCTATTTGCTAGTATAAGTTATTTCTTTTAGTTTGTGTTTAGCAGGTGATCAATCAAAGCTAATTCAAGCTAGATGATAACAAAAGTACAAGGGATATCATACCATCATGGAAGATGCAAGCAATGGACTTGAAGAATTCGTTTCCTTTCCCATTGGAAGAAGTAAATAGAAAAAAAAGGTTGCCTTGGCGTTGCTTTGTGGTTATAACTTTACCTTTACTATTGAAGCAAAAACAGATGAACACAAAAAGGCCTTTGTTGTATGGACTTTACTTGTTCTTACGTTGCCTTATACCATGGTGGAGAAGCATGTAAGTCTTTCCTTTTTATTTCCTTTCATAAGCCAAAAGGTCTCATCCACAAACAAGTTGCTAATGCAACAAAGGTTGCCTCCTATACCAAGTAAACACAACATTAAAAGTACAGATAAGAGCGTGCATATGAGTAGGTCCACTTAATACTGCATCCACGTGGATACAAGTAAAGAAGAACACCACAACTAGGAAAATGCCAAAATAAACATTAAGAACTATTACATTGGCACATAGTCATTTGTAGCATTGGCAGGTCACATAGCTTCTCCTTCCAAGAGTCTCGGAAAACCGACTCGTCAGTCATTCCGAATTTTGGAAATGAAACACTTCCAAAGGAACCTCATTTGTCTCATTTCAGGCATGTCGTAACATTAATATTCAGTCCAAAATAACCAACATGAAAATATATCTTAGATGTCATTATTAACGTCAAGTGACCCCTTTATTTTGGAGCATTGCGTTTTCTACAATGAAAGAGCTTTTTGCATCTGATGTAACATAAGAGGTTAAGTTAAGAAGGCCAGCACAGAATGACCATACATAAGATGTTAAGTTAAAACGGCTAGCAACAATGACGATACGAGCTGTGCTTCCAACAAAGCCATGTACTAATGATTTACCTACAATTAAAGAGCTCTTTGGATCTGCTGTACCATAAACATAAGACGTTAAATTAAGAAGGCCAGCATAGAATGATCCTAGAAGTTGTGCTTGCAACAAAGCCATAAAATGGCAAAAACAATCTGCTGCAAACCTTTGCTTCCAACAAAGCCATTAATTGGTGAATTTACATTGAAAGAACTTTTTGCATCTGTTGTAACATAAGATTTCAAATTATGAAGGCCAGCATAGATTGATTACTACCAAGTTATGCTCGAAAAACATGTTATCTAGAGAGATGGCATACAATCAAGGGACCTATTAATGGATTTTAATGACCATCAGAACCCTAGTTCCAAGCAATCAAAGCACATGTCATTTTCTCAAAACATCTTGCAAAAATATAATAGCAGGGCAAATCACGATGTCCTTAAGTTCTTCATGCACAAATAGAATCAAATAAATCAAAGTATACCAGACAAGAGACAGACCGATTAATCCAAGAAAAAGCAATGGAAGTCTTCCTGCTTGAAAAACCCCAACACACAGGCATCTATTACACATTTAGGCCAGAACATGCAATTCCAGAAGCAAGTTTATGAACTCCAAAGCAAATTCAACGGGTTCAGAAGGGGAAGGAACCCCAATGCAAAAACACATGCTCTTCAATCAATCAATGCATGCCATCTTATTGTTCCCGGCATATTCAGACGAACCCGATTTGGAAACATCATGCTAAAATGACATTTTTTTTGTGTATTATCTCCGGCCCTCCAAATGGCATATTCACTTCATATTCCATTCTCCATACTAATGCCTTGCATTAAGGATATTCCACGCATATTCTGAAATCCTCACATCCTTGTAAACTGTGTTGGAGTTTTAGGCAGTGTCTTAATGCATGAAAAACATAATGCTAAAACTATCTATTGCCTCTATAAGTTCATACCTTGAGGAAAGCTTAACAAAATGACACAGGATTGGATAAAGATCAATCTATGTTATTCCTCTTTGGAAGAAACACTTTACACATTGTCTTAACACAATCTATATTTCAATCTTTGCAAAAAACATTTAAGGCATCATCTCAACACATTCCATATTTCAATCTGAGTGAAACCTAATGTAACGAGCTTGGCCCCTTTGCAGGCATGTAATTTACGTTTTCCTGTTGATGATTAATCAGATTATTCCAAAGGCTCATTACATGAGAAATACATATTATGTATGAGAAGTTTATACAAAGTTCATGTGATAAAAAGCAAAGGCATTGGTTTCTATGAGAGTTTCTGGAAGGAAGTGGAAGGAGCAATTTTTGGGCAGTTTTGCTGGTCAAAGTTTGGAACATCATATCTCGGCGACCTGTAATTTTTACTTTGCTAGAAAGATTTTCGAATATGCTTTCTAGGTGGTCTGATCAGGCCGAAATTCATCCGTATGGCAGAGTTATGACAGAAATAGTGACGATGGGTCAGAATTAACTGAGCATGTATCTTCTTTTATAGATTGGTTCTTGGAGCTGGAAGCCAGTCTCTTGAGGCACAAGTATCTGCAAGGGGTGCATACTTGAAAGAATTCTCAGGTGGGTGGTTTCAAGCTTATACCAGGGGATGTTTTGTGGCTCTGTGGATTAGTACCAATTATTTTGTGATTATATAAAAAGATATGGATTGATTGTGAAACTTATAAGGATTATATTTGTTCTATCTTACTAGATACACTGGCTTTGGATGCAAATATAGGTTGTAAAGCTTAGACATGTTAATAAGAGCTATAATACGTGCAAAAATTAAGCCATGCAAGTATCTGGTGGCAGATGGGTTTGGTTGCAAATTATTATGGATCACAGGTACAGATCTTAAAAACACCCGCAATTATGCAACGATCATAAGGAACGAATTTGCATGTAGAGAGCAGATCAATGTTATTTGTTAGGAGATTTTGGTTGGGAAAGGAACCAAAATCAATAATCTTCAGAATATAGCAGAAGCTAGAGCTGGACTGGGCCGGTTTGAATGGGGATTGAATTAGCCAGAGGCTGCCGAAATTGGTCAGAGATGGACAGAATCATACCTAGAAGGGGGGGAATTGACTAGGAGTAGCTAAGGGAATAATAGAAGAGATTGTAGTGGTCTTGTGTATAGCAAAGGTTCTTGTGCGATGGGATTGAGGGAATATTAATTATTGAAGAAGACTTGAAGTTATTAAAGAATGAGAATGAAGGGTTGGAAAGCATGGGTATTGGGTAACGACGAATTTCCCCATGAAGCTAGCTCAAAGAAGCACCTTGTCCGATAGCTTGGTCCTTGCCATTGGCCAGGGGAAGATAATGAGTTTATGGGAACTTAAAAGTTGTGATCCAACTACGCTAAATTAATGAGTTAAAGCTAAGGAGATATTGAGTAAATAAAATGAATAGCTAATAGAATTATTACTTTGAGTGAGACTAAGATGTGACCTGGATGAAGGGGTGAGAATTATGACTTACCATGATCCAAATGTTGAGGCCTTTGAGAATCAAGGCATATTAGGCTAGGGATGGCCTCATGAAGCTTGTGGAAGTTTTTGGCTATGATATTGGGGCATGTAAGGATTAAATAAATCCCTTACGCAAGGAATGGAATTCATTCTTAAGATGGCACAATTATATAACGAAGGGAATTTTCTTGTATATTAACTGCACAAATGCCAATTCTCCAACCACCTGCTCATGTTGTTAAGGACACGGAGACACGGAGGTTGTCTCACACATTCAAACTCCTGATGTGGAAGTTGTGGATCTTGGTGAAAATCAACCAGTACGCCTGGCTGCAAATCTTCCGCCAACTTATAAGGCTCGCGCTATCACTTTGTTCAAAAAATTCAAACATATCTTTGCCTGGAGCTATAAAGACCTTCGGGGTATCAAAAAAGAGTTAGCGGAACTGACCATTCCCACCAAACCTGATGCACGCCCAATCTAGCAACGACAGTACAGGCTCAACCCCAACTATCGTGACCGCGTCAAAGCCAAAATCGACAAGCTTTTGGCCGCTGGCTTGATTTATGAGGTCAAACATTCAGAGTGGGTGAGCCCCATTGTCATCGCGCTCAAGCACAATGTAAAAATCCGAGTTTACGTAGACTATAGGAAATTAAATCAGGCCACGGAACGAGATCATTTCCCGCTACCCTTCACAGACCAGGTTCTGGAAGAGGTCGCTGTTCACGAGATGTACTCCTTCATGGATGGTTTTTTAGGGTACAATCAAATCTCAATCAAACAGGAAGATCAACTCAAGACCACTTTCACTACGCCGTGGGGCACTTTTGCCTACAAGGTGGTTCCCTTTGGACTATCAAACTCTCCTTCCACATTTCAACGCATCATGCTTTATGTATTTCAAGACTATATGAAAGATAGTCCCTTCCTCCAATTTTTTCAAGATGATTTCTCAGCCTACAGCTCCATGGATGATCACCTGGAGAAGTTAGAGCTGGTTTTTCAAAAATGTGATGAGTCTGGTATCAGTCTCAATCCAGAAAAATGCACCTTCTGTGTCACCTCGGGTGTTCTTAAGGGTCATGTGGTTAGTAAAGAAGGCATCACCATGGATCCTGCAAAAATCCGTTGCGTGCTGAAGGCACATGCACCATCCAATATTAAAGAGACACGCTCCTTCCTGGGTAAGGTTAATTACTATGCCACTTTCATTCCTGGACCCGTTGCCATTGCTGATCCCATTCACAAACTCACGGGTGACGAATCCTCTTGGGCTTGGAATCCCCAGGCAGAGGCAGCGTTCCAGAAGCTAAAGCTTTTGCTTACTCAGGCACCGGTACTTGTTCCCCCTCAATGGGACAAGCCCTTTCATGTTCATGTGGATGTCTCGACTTTTGCTATTGGTGTTGTTCTTTCTCAAGCATATGGTGAGCACACGGATAAATCCATCTGCTATGCCAGCCGGAAACTCAATCCAGCGGAGTGAAATTATTCTGCCACGGAGCGGGAAGCTCTGGGCTTAGTCTTCTGTGTCCAACGCTTCCGTCACTATTTGTTGGGAAGCAAGATCAAGTTCTTCGTTGATCATCAAGCTCTTCTCTACTTGATCAACAAGGCCACGCCCATGGGTCACATTGCTTGTTGGGTCCTGCTTCTTCAGGAGTTTGCCCCTTTGAAATCATTCACAAGGCAGTGAAATCTCATGTTGTGCCCGATTATCTCTCACGCATCCACACAGATTATCCGTCCAAGGGTGTTTCTGATGTTTTTTCAGACGCCCAACTGTTCTTGGTCACAGCCACGCCACATTGGTTTCATGACTATCAGCAATATCTCCTCTCTGGAGCATTTTTGTCTGAGGATCCCACGCTCTCTCCAGAAAAGCTTCACTCACGCCGTCGTCCGTTCCTCCGTGAGGTCCGTGACTATACCATGGTTGCGGGCCATCTTTACAAATGAGGCAAAAATATAGTTCTGCGTCGATGTGTTCTCCCTCATGAAGTGCCAAAAATTGTTCGACAAGCACATGAACGTCTTGGTGGTGGCCATTTCAGTGGTGACACCATGGCACGCAAAATTCTTCTTGCAGGCTACTTTTGGCCCACGCTCTTCAAGGATGCCCACGCCCACGCCCGCACGTGTGATGTCTGTCAGTGTGTGGGACGGCCCACGGCCCATGACGCTCTACCCTTGACGCCGGTTGCCACCCCGCTACCCTTCAGCAAGTGGGGTATGGACTTTGTGGGGCCCATGGATCCTTCTGCGCGGCACACCCGTGCCCGCTATATTTTGGTTCCCACGGATTATGCCACAAAGTGGGCGGTGGCCTGTGCACTTCCTGACAATACTGCTGCCAGTACGGCCAAAGTACTTTACACGCATATCATCACGCATTTTGGTTGTCCCACAGAACTAGTCAGTGATCGTGGAGTTCATTTTGTCAATCACACCATTAAGGAGCTGACAGATTATTTGCATATCCATCACAGAAAAAGCACGCCTTACTATCCTCAAGGGAATGGTTTGGCTGAAAGCACTAATAAGACTCTCATTACTATTCTGAAGAAAATCTGTGATGCTTCTTGCACGGATTGGCAAGACAAATTACCTATTGTTCTCTGGGCTTACAACACGAGCTTTAAAATAGCTACTGGCCACACTCCTTTCAAGCTTGTTTATGGCCAAGAGGCTCTCATGCCTTTTGAATATGTTCTTCCGGCTCTTCGTTTTCAATTGACCACAGTGCATAATCCACCTGCAGCACTTCAAGAACGAGTTTATCAACTAGAACAGTTAGATGAACTTTGCAGAGATGCTTATCTTCGTGTCCTCACTGGGTAGCAATTGAGAAAATCTTGGCATGACAAACATCTCAAAGCAAAGACTTTCAAACAAGGAGATTTGGTTCCACTTTATGACTCCAGATACAAAAATTTTCCAGGCAAATTAAAGTTTCGGTGGCTTGGTCCTTATCAAGTTCTTCAAGTTGTGCAACCAAGTGTTTTCAAACTCGTTGAGTTAGATAGCACATCATTACCTACTCTAGTTAATGGCTTTCGCCTCAAACAATTTCACACAGATGAAACGGCAGTTCATTCAGACAACCAGGATGATCATTCAGATTTTGCATAAAGTGAGTAGAAGACTATCTATATTATATATTGCGAGAACAACAAAATGTGGGCATTGCCCATATACTTTCGCTACGGGCTGAGCCCTATATACAGAATCTTACATTAAAGGGGACGCCTACTCCGGGTTTGGAGCGGAGGTCACACGGAGGATGTGGTAGAGGCACTGCTCGTGGTCCCAGCGCAGGTGAATGACCACCTCCATGGGGTTGGTCAGAGGGTCCGGATGCTCAGCCATTCCGGCACACCAGCCGTCCATAGAATTGCCGCGATTGCGCAGCTTCCAGAGGTCGAGAGCGTTCATCTTTGCAGTGATCCACTCGTTGCAGTTTCGGGGCATAATGCACTCGCTGTCCATCATCATCAACTCGTGTCTTCGGTTCACCCACTGCTCGCTTTATATAGCTATACCACCTAAAGCCTTGCCGACGTGGACCAATCACATTCTAGCTAACGTGGTTACATGCACCGCACCTTCTAATTCAAGATTCCCTTATCTGGCCGCAAATCTAGGCATGGTACAATCTGCCACCCATTTTTATTTTGTCCAACTCTCGAGTTGCCTGTATTAATTGTAATTCCTTCATCCTACGCCCGTCTGCCATTATTACTCGTACCTTCACTAAGCTGTCACATCCTACCATTCATCCTTGTTCATCTCCACCGTTCCGTTGCTCTTCCTTTACCGCTTAGGCGTCTCTTTCAGATCTGCTGCCATCTGGCACCATCAACGGCTCCGCTTCCACTCCTCAAATACCTTTCCTCAATAGTCGCGCGCCCTAAAACTTTTCGCATCTCTTTTGTCCTCCGTCTTCCGCTCTCCGTCCTCCGCTTTCTTCCTCTTTGATCCTCGCTGTGGCTGCTTCCCCTAAGTTCCCCACCCTTCAAGTTACTGTCCACTCCTACTCTTCGAGATCCCTTGGAAGGTGCGAGTCGAGAAGTTGCAGAACGCACAGGGTTGTTTGAGTTCTCCAGGCAAGAACTCCCTGCTCCCAATCCGCTTCAACTTAGGTACTTTGTCGCTCATATGGTCAAGACTAACGACGGCTATTTAACAGAGGTTGATCAGACTCGTATTCTCCTCACTCTGGCTCTTCTCGCCCAGGTATTCCAATTGCCTATCCGCATCCCTTCTTTAAATTGGGCTGCTTTACATGATCAGGATGTCACTAAGTATGGCCAAACTCCTTATGCGGCCACCACTCATAAGCTCACCGATATTGCCAAACCCTATTACGGCTTTGTGAAGTTTTTGTGGCGCAAGTTCTATGGGTACTCCATTAAGAACACCCACATCAACAAACAGTTCTTTCATGCTGCTATCATGGCCATCCACTCTCAGCATCCCATTGATTGGTCTCAGATTCTGTTCCTCCGTCTGCTCATGAGATTGATCGCATCCGTAATGCCCCGAGCTCTGGTTTGGAATCTGCCATGGGAGCTCACATGCAAGCCATCATTAATCATTGTCTTCCAGCTCCCAATCAAGGTTCTCCTACTCATCTGGATACTACCTCTCAAGCCTTCACTCATCAGCCTTCCAACATCATCTCTGTTGTCAAAAACCTCCAGGAAGAAACCTCCATCCACAACCGTCTTCTTCTTCTCCTCATGTGCCACAACGTGAGCCCCCTCTCAGTCCACAGAAATTGAAAATTCCCGCTCTCAGCAAGTCTCTCAAAATACCCCATCTGCTTGACCACACCAGTCATTACAAGTCCAACCCTTGCAACCTCCTCTCTCTCGACGCGCCCTTTATCAGTATCAACAGGATGTCCAATAATGCATCTCAAACTTCAAGACTCTCAAGAATATTTTATGAATGGGATCAAGCATTACATGGATTCCACGGAGGCTCTTCACCGGCGATCTTCAGGATGCCACCACACAGGTTCAATCTCTCGAAGACAGTCTTCAAAATAAGCACGCTGCTCTATTACAGACCCGCGAGGCTCTCCAGGCCGAACAAGAAAGGGCCACCATGTTAGCAGATCAGCAAGCTCAGTTGCAGACCACCATTCAAGAACTTCTGGCTAAACTCCAGGATAAGGATAAGCTCCTTATTGATCTCTAGACCTTATATACAGATCTCTCCACAGATTACAACACTCCATATATATCTGTTGCAACACGCAACACTTCTGGAAGGATAGATCTTTGCAATTCAGTTTTTTTGGCTTGCATAGCTTGAAAGATGGTGAATTGACTGCAAATCTTATGTAAAAAGTGCTTCATCTACATGTTCTAGAAGAAACCTCTGGACTGCCAGAGAAAAATATACAACAGAAAAACGAGGAGCTTTACAACATAGCCTCATTCTTCGTGAGCGGGCGCCCATGTCATAGAAAGTACCGCCAACATCTGTTCAACCTTCTAGACACATAAGATGGTTTTTGTGCTTGGAAATTTCTAAAATCAAATAACCAAGAGAAGCTTATGCACTGTAATTTTACATTCTATAGGCTGTAGATTTTGCTATCATTTGTTACGAGGATACTAAAGACGTTCGATTTAATGGAACGAAATAAAGTTTTGTCTTTGTCTTTTTCTTTATCTTTTTTTTCCCTTGTGTTGCATGTGTTTGAAAGATTTTACTCTTTTGCAAACAAGGACCTCAAAACATGGTTTTATGACGAAGTGGCAGCAAACTTCCGTCCCAAATATTGTTTTATCACAATCTTGAAAATAAATTGTGGTTATACTTCCTATAGAACTTCAAATAGTATAGCGCCATAGACGAAGGAATATAATGCCGCTTGATACCGAACAAGATCCATTCATCCACACTACACCAAGTAATCATATCAAGATGCAAAACGTCGTCACCACATCACTATGATGTTTTACCAACATCACATCACTCTTATGTTAAATTGATGACCTTATTAGGCATATTATATCTACAAAGATTTAAATCCATATACTTCATCTTTCATCATGTGCAAAGAATTATGGATCATGATGCATTGGGAATGCAGGGATGGAATTAAAATGATGCCAAGCAATACACACGTCTTTTCAACAAGATCATGTTTTAGAAAAGGACAAAGACAGGCTACGACACCGCAATGATTAACAACCCATATAATGTTTAACAGTTGTTGCAGCATGACGTTCATAGAACAACCAACCAACTTATGCCCAGGCACCATTACTAGTGAATGTTAGAAAAAAAAAGGGGCAAACACTTGAGGGAAGTTATTCAATACAATGTACCTTTATTGTTGAGTAATTAACCATTTCCCTCCGAAAAAATCTCTAGAAAACAAAAATGCAATTCACCCAAATTCCAAACGCCATGTGCACTAGATGGCTTTCGGGGAGCAAATGTATGCTCTTTGGTGTGTACAATGTTTATTAAGCATGGGAATAGACCAGCCTATTTGAGACAGAAATAGGACATTATCGCTATGCAAAATAAATAAGAATTTGTCTCCTGTAAAACCATAGATATGGTATGTGATGCAAGAGTGCAAATTCTTTCCATTTCTTATGGCAAAACAAAGATCAAAGTAAAAGAACGAATGTCTTACAACTGATCTTCCAGCTCAAGAATATGCGATTATCCCCCATATGAAAGTTTTTGTCCATGTTCCTATAAACTATTGTACACATAATTTAGTATAAAATATGACTTATTGTTTTCAAGAAGACCCACTTACGTACTGACCTTTTCGGAAAAAATCACTTATGATTCATCCTCCCAACAAAAGTTGTGCGCTCATTATTTGTTACAAGCTCTTCACTGAGCATACTCCAACATACAGACCTCCGCTTGCAGAAAAGGACTTTCCCAACTGATGCGACTATGCTTACAAATTAGTCATCCAGATAATAATAAGACCCTGCTGCTTTCTGTTCCCTATCCTTGGTCGAGTCTAGCTTGTTTATTCTGGGCCTAAAGTTTGTAGGGTCCCTTCGGAAAGTAATGTCCAGTTGCTGCCACAAATTACAAACACGGTATTAGAATGCCTTTATGGAAGGTATATACAACTCAAATTCGGAAGTCTTTGCAACTAACCGATAAAAACAAATTCATTCCAGATAATAGACTTTGTGGCGCATTAGCCACACAATCAACTGAAGGTATTCCCTCATACACAATTACTCTGTCAGCAAGATAAGTTGCCATGATAAAATCATGTTCCACAACAAAAGCAGTCTTCTTGGCATGAAGAATGAAGCGCTTTATAACCTTCGATGCCACAATACGCTGCTCTGAATCCAAATATGCACTAGGCTCATCTATCAAATAGATGTCTGCAGGCTGAAAACAAAAGTTGCGTGTCAGGAATAGCAAACAATTCGCCACATTAGAACCTTGTAAAAACCCACTCTAACCTTGCCAAGACAAAGGCAGAGTGCAACTCGTTGGAGCTCTCCACCAGATAGATTCATTACATCCTGATCCATTAGTGCCTCAATCTGAAGTGGTTTCATTACATCTGAATTGAATTGTGGATGCATATAAGAATCACGTATCTTCTGATGCAACAAATGCCTCACTGTTGACTGAAACTTTGGACTAATTTTCTGTGGCTTATAAGAGACATTAAATTCTGGAATTTCCAGGTCCCCTTCCTTCTCATCCGGTTTCAATAAGCCGGCCTATTAAGCATCACATCACATAAAATGAGTGACATGTCAATATCTGAACAAACGCTCCATCTAATTGATATATAGGAAAACCCACTTATGGTTCAAAATCATGGCACTCACCAACATCCGAATAAAGGTGGTCTTTCCAGTTCCATTTTCTCCTAACATGACAATGATCTGAGAATCTGTGAATTCTCCTTCTTTAACCCTTAGCTTGAAACCGCCCTGTGTCTTTGTCATACTTGGGTACTTGTACCGCGCATAAGTTCTAATCTCTTCAACGCTCTCTTGCGGTGTTTCAGCGACCTGCAGCACAAATTCAGGATGTTCATCTACCAACTTTTGAGCATGCATCAATGTCATGTATAGGGACGATTTGTCTTTATTTTTCACAAATCTGACAAACTCTTATCACTATCTGGGATGAATATATGGTGACTGTAGATCAGAATAGAACCTTAAATGTCAATGATTCATCTCGAAAACGCAAATTTTCAGTTGGCACAAATCCAGCTAGAAATATATTTATTCCTTCCCTCACAGAAAAGGGAAGCGTGACGACTCCATAAGCCCCAGGCTTCCCATATAGGCAGCATATAAAGTCGGACAAATAATCAAGAACACTCAAGTCATGCTCCACTACTATAACATAACTGCAAGCCATTAATAGCCCTTCAGTAAACCATCAATTACTTTGCACAAGATACTATTCCAGCAAGTACCTGTTTGGGCGTAGAAGGGAACGCACAACTTGAGCAGCTTTCAACCTCTGCTTCACATCCAGGTAACTTGATGGCTCGTCAAACATATATATCTCTGCATGCTGAATAGCAACAACAGCTATTGCAAACCGTTGTAGCTCACCACCAGACAGCTCATCAACATTCCGAGTAAGAACCTGATTTAGGTCAAGGTCATTGCACAGGTCAATCTTCATCTCCCTTTCATCTTTTTGGGATAGAACTTCTCCAACATTGCCTTTAACAGCCTTTGGAATGTGGTCCACGTATTGTGGTTTAATGATTGCCTACAGTCAAAATCATCATTGCAAATTTATAATGGGAGTATTAAAATGTACAAGAAAGCATAATGACACCTAGCAAAGAAGATACACTGCCAAAGAGAAACTGATACCTTCAAATTATCTTCTAGGATTCTTGTAAAATAGTTTTGAAGCTCTGATCCTCGAAAATATGTCAAAATTTCCTGCCAATCAGGAGGATTCTGCACATATAATTCCCATTATGAGCATCGCGTCTTCATGATCCACATAGACAAATTATATTATAAAATCATACATCAAACCTCCCAAGATTTGGTTTAAGCTTCCCAGCTAAAACTTTTATTGCCGTTGATTTTCCAATACCATTTGTGCCCACTAGTCCTAGAACCTGGCCAGGCCTGGGTACGGGTAATCTGCAAGAACAATGGCATATTTATTAACAAAGAAAGAGGTTGCTATCAGCTTTATTCACTAACCTGTGCAGCTTAAACGTATTTGGACCATAACGATGAGTTGTATCCTTATCCAGATCCTTTGGAAGGTTTATAATCTGGATGGCATCGAATGGACATTTCTGGAACGACATATGCATAATTTGCATCAAAACTTTTCTTTATATAGACCCAATGAGAACATGAAATCTAAAGCATTCCTGTTTTGGATTCACAAACAGGTAACAGACACTCACCTTGACGCAAATTCCACAACCAATACAGAGCTCTTCTGATATAAAAGCAATCTTTGAGGCAGCTGAGACTTCTATACACAGCTTCCCTGTCATATCAAACAACTACTATTAGAGTCCGGAAAGAATTAAAAAAGATTTCTTCAGAAAACCAAATCCAAATTGGAATCCATCTTTGATAAGAAAAAAAAAAGAAGAGCAGATCTAACCTGTTTTGACAACGGGACAACTTTTCTTGCATTCCTGGCGACATTTTTTGGGTTTGCATCTGTCAGAGCTGACTATGGCAATTCTAGTAAGGCGATCCGTCATGGCTGAAGAACTAGCAGCGACACAGACGGCGCCCTCCTATGCAGAACGAAGATGTAATCCCGAGATAATACAACGCCGTATAGTACGGTAGGGGTTCTGATGGAAACCCTAAATACTAGAGTGGAGCGTATAGGATTCAAGCGTAAAATGGTAAGGGGTAATTGCTGAAGGTTTTTTTTAGCAGGCTTGCCTAACCTGAGGTGCACAATTTCGTGCAATTCTAAGCTTATCCATGTCACTCAAACTTGCTTGCCTTCCACGCGCATATTAGCTGCACCCACGTCAGCACAGCCTTCTAGAACAAATGCCAGTTCTTGCACTTTGAGGCAAAGCCCGATTTCAATTGTTTCTTTCACCAAATCTAGGAAATCTCCTTGCCTGTTTCTTCTTGAAACTTCGTTAATCTTCCAATAATTACCTAGTTTCTTGGAATTCCTAATTAGTCTATCGTATTCTTGATTTCTTTGCCATAATCATCACTTTTCTGGTCTCTTTTGCTTAGTCTGTAAGATTAATGCTTAAGATGCTTGTTTTCTGCTGCTGTTATGGATGACTATTCTATTCTATTCTATTCTTTATATTCTATATACATATTCTTGTATTTTACTGCAAATGGCATGACATGATTTTTCTTGCATTTGCAGGGATTTTGACATCTAGGCGTGCTAGACTAGGATCAAATGGAGGAAGACTCGTAAGTTAGAGCAGCTATTTCTAGATTTGGAGACCCAATGAGATGCAATGGTTGTCGAGTTCGAAGAAATGGTTGCAGCGACAACTATATTTTGAGGCATTGATCGATGGCCCAGAAGCTCATGGCCATGCAACTCTTAATGTTGCGTGACAGTGATATTAGCTGTTGTGCATAAATGGAACAATGGAATGGAGCTTCAATTTCAGTCCAGTATGTTGTTAGAGATAGACAGTATGGTGGTGCATGCATTTCAAACTTTATATTGACATGCATAAATGGCTAATATAACTATAAGGAAGGAAGGAAGGAAGTTTATTTTAACGTCCACGGAGGCCAGAGGCCTATGAGACGGTACATGCAGAGAACAGGCCATAGCTAATTATTGCACGAGCTGGCTAGAGCTCTACCTTATGTATATATTGCACAGAGAAACATTCAATTGTTACCATCTTCGAACATGCGCATGATTACTAATTACTTGAATATCTAGCATAATAACAAGGTGAACATAAGTTCTGAGATAGATAGATAGATAGATAGAGAGGTTTGAGAGACAAGTGATATATGACAGCTTATTTGCCCTGTATGGCATGTGTTTGAATTATACTGAGCTCGTCTATATCTTATCAAGGAAGGTCCTTGTAGTGTGGCAATGACAGGCTCGTTGATTGCAAGCAGCCGTTAATTAAATGTGCAACGAGCTTTTGTCTACAAGTAGATATTTCATAGGTAAAAGTCCTACAAGTTCGATGCAATCTATTACGTCAGATCCTGTTATACAATAGGTTAATATTGACTTAAAAACCATTCAATGACATATTTAACAAAATTTAGACTTACTTAGATCTAATAGATACTAGTAATGGGTGCCCGGCGTTGCCGGGCATATGAAGTTGTAGACAAACTTATAATAGCTACTTATAATAACTAGATACACTGAGATGGAAGGAACAGAGAAACAGGAGACATGAGATAGCAACAGTTGCCTAGTGTTGCTGGGCTTTGGCAGCACTATGTTATGCTGGATTTGTTATGTAGATGTTGGTGTCATAGCTAGGCTTTAATAGTAATGTATGGCCCATGTTGCAGTTGTGTCTAATTAGTTCTTCTATAAAGAGAGGCTAGAAAGAAAGGCATGTTGATAAATATTTAGACGTTGATGACTTGCAACAAATTTAAAGAGGGAGGGGTAGGGGTTTTCTAGGGGTCTCTGATGATATGTTGTCTATCGTGTATTTAGGGATATTAAAATACCATCTATCTACTTATTTATCTATCTATCCAATATTGTATATAGCCAATTGAATGATACGCAAAGCCAACGCAGGGGTGAGTCTGCTCATGAAAAACTAAGTGGTTGTTGACATGCTGAACCTCCCAATGGCTGAATAATCTCATGACGTTGGAACGACGACCTCAAGTGTTGTTGTCAACATGTTGAACCCGCATGAAATCTCAAATAATGTCACACATGTTATAATGGATGCAACTATGATCTTAATTATAAATGCAAGTAGTACGTGGAAGTGTCTATTTGATTGTGTTGTTGCTGGAGAGACGTGACTATGTATTTGAACCATTAAGCTATTGTGGAAAGAGAAAATGTTATTGTTTTTAAATTTAAAAAGTTAAAGTTAAATCAAACTTGGTGGAAGAAAGGGATGCATTTCAACTTTGACTCATTGCGCATATTTAATATGGTCTTCATGGCATCTTGTTATGGAAGAAGTTTGTTTCGTTGCTTTGTTGCTAGAGGGAGTGTGGTTAGATCTAAACTATTAAATGAGAGATAAAGTGCTATGAGAGAGAGATAAATGAGGAAGGATGAGAAAAAAAAGAGTGGTTGTTTTCAGCAGCTTTGCATATATGTTATTTTATATCTACGCATGATAAAAAGCAATATAAGGGATTCGTGGTTAAGTCACATAATTAACCATTGACCACATGTGGAAGTATATAATAGATGAAAATATTGATTGGAAACTTTAGTTTTTATTTTAACCCAACTTTATTCAAAGCAACCAAGCCAAAGAAATTTAAGTTAAAAGATGTGTACTACCCCACCAAGTTTCAAGAACATGCCAAAGAATCTAGAGCCATTCAACTTCCTATTTTCAAATGTTAATGCACCTTCCACCATTATGTTTATATTTGAGCGCTTGCAATCTCGCCATGTTCTACAGGCTGAGGCCATCTCATTGTGATGTTTAATCATTTACACATTATCGATGTGACTCTCCAAATCCAGCTGCATCCAAATTATATGTTGATTCATCCCACAGTTTATATAATAACGCTTTCACCATAACCCCAAGAAATATGGATTCCATATCAATATACGAAGGAGAGACTAAAGATAGCTGACCTTGGTAGCATTGATGTTTACATCTTTTAGAGTATGCAGATTTGAATTACTTCCAACTACTCCTGATATGCAATGTCATTGCCTTCTGTTTGGGCCTCCATGTGTCTTAGTTTAAATTTTGATGTTGATAGTGTTGGCACTGGACAAACTTAGACAATGTATTAATATCATATCCAGAATGCCATGCCCATAAAACTTTCAACTGGAATTTTAAAGTGGCTGCAAGACATTTAAAATGTTCAAATCTGTTTGAGATCAGACGAACCAAAGAGCCTTGAGAGAATTGTTTTTAAGCCAGTCAGCAAAGATCTCTTTTCACTTTGTAAAGTTAAATATAGCCTTAAATTGCCTGCACGACTTGATGGGTGCCTCTGGGCACATGATCATTCAATTTGCAAGATCCTTCAATTTGCACGACCAAGGAAATCTACGACAACCATCTGCATGTTTCCTAGCATCCATCTCCACAGATCAGGCGCAAACAGAAAACAAAGTATAAAGCCTGGATACGAAGATATACATTTCCAACAATTAGAATAAAGGGAAAAACTCCAGATTACCCTTATGTTTTGACATATTTTCCCACATACCCCTAACTTTTCAAATATTAATGGAATGCCCCTGGTCAATGTACAATGTATAATGTAGTTTTGATAATTGTTGAAATACCCTTATGTTTTGACATAATTTTTCAAATGCCCTTATGTTTCCTTCAAATTCACAAAATACCCTTGATGCCTCTAACGTGTGTTTTATTTCAAATTTCAAAAGTTTCCAGAATCACAAAATGCCCTTAAGTTTTGCAAAAATGTTTGGAATGCCCTTATGTTTTGACATAATTTTTCAAATGCCCTTATGTTTCCTTCAAATTCACAGAATACCCTTGATGCCTCTAACGTGTGTTTTATTCCAAATTTCAAAAGTTTCAAATTTTATACCCTTGAGCCCAAACGTTTGTTTTTGAATGCTCCATACATCATTAAAATTCAACAAGATAATTTCAAATGCCAAAGTAGGCCAAGATTAACTTACATCTCATAAACATTGTTTTGAAGCACAATAAACACAATGGACGCATTGCTAACTAGATGGGTGCCCTGCATGTCCTTGAGTTGTGGTCCCGACCCTTGCATCTACTACAATGATGAACTTCCTTCACTTCTTCTTCACCCTTACGAATCCTCTTTGTTCGTGGGCGCCCTGGAGGTCTTCTTGTCGCTGGAGGCAACATTGTACCTAGAACATTAGGAACAATAACGGGGTGCATGATCTCCCTGTAGGTTTCAGAGTAGGAAGTGAGAAAAAATGCTTGATGAGCATAGCTCTGAACACGCTCATTTCTATATAGTATTGCACATGCTGCATGTGCACAAGGAATACCCTCCTGCTGCCATTCACTGCAAGAGCATGTTCTCATTTCCAAATTCACAATCCTAGATTTTGAAGACAAAATCTCATACTCAACCGATCGATGCCGCAATAATCCCGGAAGAGCCCACGATCACATGCTCTCTTCACATCCTGCTCAGCACGTGGAGTCAATGCCAACTGTGCATATTGGCCTGCCTCTGTTATGTAGGATTCTGCTTGTTGTCGACGTTCATGGAACCATGTCATTAACTTATGCCGAATTAACTCCAACATAGCTAACACAGGCAACTCCCTAGGTTCACGCAACCAAGAATTCAGAGATTCTGCAATATTAGAAGTTAGATGACCATACCTCTGTCCCTTGAATTTTGAGTTCGCCCAATGTATAGGATCAGCTGCAGCAAGTATCCAAATGGTAGCTTGGGCATTAGCAGCACGCATTTCAGAGATCACTTCATCATATTTCTCTACAGTATTGGCACGTGCTGCATTCCATAACTGGCCTAAATGGCGCATGCAATAAGCATGAGGTACTTGTGCCCCAAAAATAATCTCAACACCTTCAACCAAACCTTTCTGTCTATCTGAAATGAAAGTGATTTGTTGTGCATGATGCATACAATTCTTCAAATTTTGAAGGAACCATACCCAATTATCATCATTTTCAGCACTTACTACGGCAAAAGCAATTGGAAACAATCCATCATTCCCATCTATTGCTGTAGCCTGCAATAGTATACCAAGATATCGTCCCTTTAAATGGGTGCCATCCAAACCTATCACTGGTCTGCAAGAAGAGAATCCCTTCAAACTAGCATTATAAGCAATAAAAAGTCGAAAGAAACGACCCTCAGGAGACTTCTGAACAAATGCTATGCTTCCTGGATTCATCTTCAATATTTCTTCACAATATCCCTCCAATTTCTTATAGGCCTCTACGTGATCACCATGGATTTGGGAGTTTGCCGCTTCTTTTGCTTTCCATGCAAGGCTATAAGATATTGCTATACCTTCTTCTCTCCTGACATCACCAACGAGATCTTTTGGCCGCAAAGTAGGCTGGTCTCGGAATCTTTCAATAGTGCGATTAGCAAGCCACTCCGTGCTAACTTCTTTGTTGCCAAGACGAGCTGCTCCAGCACAGTTGTGCACAGCTTCAAACTTCTTGATTGCGCACTGGGGACCATTTTCTATGATAGAAGCATGAAGACGCCAATTGCAATTCCCAGCACCACAAGTCACTGTGTATCTACAAGAAAATGAAATAAACAATGGATAAACAATGTATCTACAATGGATAAACAATGTATAGACAAACAAACAATGTATAGACAATGGATAAACAAGAAAATCAAATAAACAATGGATAAACAATGTATCTACAATAAATAAACAAGAAAATGAATTTTGCTACTCATAAATCTTGTATAGCATATGAGATTGTCTTATCGGACTTTAACACTTTGAGTTCCACATGGTTGGATATGGCATGTTCTTTCACGGCTAGTTTCAATTCCTTCAATGAAGGCCAACTAGAGCCTTGTTGCAGCTCCATAGAATAGTCTGTGGCAAAAGTCTTGTGGAAAAATCCTCTAGCTGTAAAGTGTTTGGCAAAATCCAAATCTGTGGCAAGATCAGGAATCTATGTGTAAAATCTGTGGGAAAATGGAAATCAGGAATCGGAATCTTCCTCGGTCTGGCTGCAGTCGTGGGAAAATGAAAATCGAATCGAATTTGTTGCTACAATCTGGCTCGACGATCGATGCTTCGATATATGCCTCGCTTCCGATATATGCCTCGCTACAATCTGGCCGCTCCCGATATATGCCCGCCTCTCGATCGATGCTTGAAAATCGAATCGAATTTGATGCTTGGGATTTGAGCGTAGATTTGAGCACAAGGAATACCAAGGCATGTGCACAAGGAATTCCAATATGGAGCAAAGAATAATCGGCCGCCACGGTCGGTCGCTTCCGACCGCTACAATCGGCCGCTCCAATCGACACCCAAATCGGCAATTCTTTGAAGAAATCAAGGATTCAAACAAATCGCATCGAAAAATGAGAAAATCTGTTGAAGAAATCGGATTTGATGTTTGCTCAATCTTGCATGTCATTAGATCGTTCTTCGCTATATCTTCGAGGATTTCGGATTTGCTCCAATCGAACCTAAAACCCAGCGCAATAGCACCGAAATAGCATAAAGCACCGAAAAAGCATGCTCACCGAAAATTTCTTGCTGTGCACCGAAAAAGCATAAGCTTTTTCTAGAAACTGGCGGGAGCGGAAACGTACCGTTTGCAAAAAGGGTATTTGAAGAAATACGAAAAAACTGGAGGGTATGTTGTGACAAACGAAAAACTACAATGCAAAATACGTTGACCAGGGGCAATCCATTAATATTTGAAAAGTTAGGGGTATGTCGGAAAATAAGTCAAAACATAAGGGTAATCTGGAGTTTTTCCCTAGAATAAATGGCAGGCCCATTTTGCTGTTTCAAAGCACAGACCTAGCTTCAATCTCCGCTGATCCACTCTTTCAATCTTGACCAACTAAAAACAGAAAAGAAATTGTGAAGACTGGATATGAAGATGTACATTTCTAACAATATTTGGAATAAATGGCAGGTCCATCCTGCTATTTCAAAGCATAGACCTAGCTTTAATCTCAATTGATCCATTACACTAGAGAACAAATCAATCAGGTCCAGTGTATCCTTGTTATTTTACCTGGATCAAATGGTTAAACTGTGGACAATCTAGAATGAGCAGCCCAGTTTATTCTATTTAGATATTACTGAATTGGCAGAGCCATGCCTGCAACCTCTAAGTACAGCCCCAACATATCAAAGACAACTTCAAAGAGCTATGTAACTGGAAGCCTTGGCATGTTGATTAACCAAGATTCAGGCATGCAACTGAAATAAACCAACAAAGTTGAAGATGGATTCCATTTCATCTTTCGCTACAATGTCACTACAAAAAGCAAATGAAGGACTCCAGCATTGCCAAAAATTCAATAAGGAAGTGATACACCATAATTGCTTTCTAACCCTCATCACATTATAAAGAACAACTTCCTAAAGAATATCGTGCAAATATCATTAGCTCTTTTTACTTGACCTGGTTCTCAAGCCCTGCAGCATATGACATGGAGATTGGTCTGCAATGCCTATGAGTCCACTATTATGCATCAGGGAGAGGCACCTGTACATCACTACGTAAGAAACAAATTATCATCGCTAAGATCATAATTCTTATCAACAACCTTGCCATCTGACGGTTTCAAGAGATCTTAGCAAGTAAAAAACAACGTACCTTGGGCCTGCAAATATTAATAGCTGTTTTCACTTGATTTAGCTCTCAGGCCGTAAAGCAACGCTTATGAAGCCATTATCATTCATCTAGGAGAGAGAAGCCTACCCAACTCAAAGAAATATTTAACAACCATTTAAAAAGTTTAACTATTATGGGTCAAAAGCATAATCCAAAGCGCCATCTAAGGAACAAATTATCATACGGAAACAACCTTGTCATCTAACCGTTTAAGAGATCTTATTAAATTAAGATCTAACAACGTCCCTTGACTTACGCTAACCCGCAGGCAATAAGCCTTAGGTATTTTGGTTGGTGAAGCAAGATTAGCAGACATCAATTCTCAGTAGATGTCAATAAACTCTTGAACGTTGCAAGTTAAGATAAAACTAATAGTGCATCAGTGCACCATTGATTGATTGCAATGGCTGAATGCTAGAAAAAATGGACATTTGTTCCTACCATAAAAACACGGAAACTGATTAAATTCAGTAAATTTGCCAATACTTATGTTCAGCCTCACATCATTTAGAATGAGCTTCAATGGCTAAACTAATGCTGAACAGGATCTAACTCAATATTTACTATAGTTTTATTCATAACATAGACTAACTTTCTTCTATACCCAAGAATCAGCTGGCAGCTTTCAATTCCACCAAGGAGAACTATAATCATCAACACTTCATATCTACCCGAAATCAACTTGACATAATAAACGAATTTAGATCAATATCAAACCTGTGAAATTGGCTTATGCGTTAGACTAACCATTGCGGATCCCATAAAGCAAATATGCAAAAGCATCAAACCTACAAAACATGGGGGGCAATCCAATTAGATTAGCTTACACAGATATGTACTTGATACTAAAACATTAACCTTGGTGCACTACAACACCTTTGTTGTTATGGGCATTTCAATGATACACAAATTGCTGCATTAATTCTATGTTAACCGCTCAGCAGATGCAGGAGGAATAGAAAACTCCCAAGGAGGGGCTTCACTCTTGTTGAGATTATTGCAAAAAACTTGAAAATAGACTTACACCTCGTACCTTGTCACTTGCATTAGGATAATAAAGCCTAGATTTGGCTGCTTGTTGCATGAAGCTCTCCATTCTGGGCTAGATGTTATATTTGTGTTTTATAATCCTTTATCACAAAAGATTGTGCTGCATGCACAAGAACAAAACCATTATTAGTCCACCATCCCCCGCATTCCAACTGAACTTGTCCAGATAACTACAATTAACTACATCTCATTCATCTCATTCATCTCAGCAGATTTCTACAATGGTGGACAGTGGATAGCCGCACACATGCGAACTATCCACAAAAAATAAAGGGAAAATCCAATTATATCATTTGGACCCCAAAACAAATACAATGCTAATAGATGAGTGGCTGATGTACCTGCCGAAAACTTATCACCGGGATTAAAAAACCCCGCCCTTTCGGGTTTTCGAGGAAAAACCCTAGTGATAAGCCTTCGGCAAGGGGCTTAGACAAACGTAAGGCATAGAATCACTCCCAAAAACCAGCGCATGGAGAAGTCAAAGCGGATGGCTTCGCCAACCTGTACACCGCACATCACCAACAACAAAGCGAGAAACATACCAAAGAATAGCATCACCCGATTGGGTGGAAAAAAGCATCACCCACCGGGTGGAAAAACATGATAAACAGAACTTGTACAAAAAAGAATAAACAAAGAAGGGGGGGAGGGTGGGTTCAAAGAGAATAAGGTACTGCTGAGAGAAGAGGAAGCGCCGATGAAACGTCGATGAAGAATTCCGCAATAAGTAGCAAACGCCCAACCCTGATTTAACGCCCAAAACGCATGCGATGCATGCATGCATGCGACGCATGCAATGCATGCATGCTCGTCTTGAGCAAGAATGCCGATTCGCTACGCGAATCGACGACATTCTTGCATTGCGACTCGCATGAAACCAACAAAGCACCCGAATACCAAAGGACTTCCTTAACAAACTAGGATCGAGGACGAAGGTCACAGGATGAAGGCTAAAGGCCAGAAAAGACAGCAGGAAAGCAACGCCAAATTGACCAAACCAGGCAGGAAGAAGCCCCTCCCCCGCCTGGAAGCAATTCAAAGAGAATAAGGTACTGCTGAGAGAAGAGGAAGCGCCGATGAAACGTCGATGAAGAATTCCGCAATAAGTAGCAAACGCCCAATCTGACGAACGGCCCAAAACGCATGCGATGCATGCATGCGACGCATGCAATGCATGCATGCTCGTCTTGAGCAAGAATGCCGATTCGCTACGCGAATCGACGACATTAACTACTTCCTAGAATAATCACAGCATAATTGAATGCAACTGTAAATTGTGGTGTATCCATCATAAAACCATTAGGATCAAATTTAAGCATCTGAGCCACAAACCAGAAGCAACGAAGAAAGCATCATCTACCTTATAAGCCTTATTGGCTTGCAAATTATGGAAAACATGGACAGTGTGAGAAATTTATTCAGGCAACTTTTGGAACTCGGTTACTCGTGCTATCATGCTATCAGGTGGTACAGTTTTGGGGGCTTCTTATCTGATTCATATGAGGTTTTGCATAGTATCAGGTCTGTTCCTGCACCTCTATGTAGCCAGTTTTCCTCTATGCAAAGGTATGTTAGGCAAAGATCTGAAGCGCTTTGGGTGCACACGAAGCTCTAATTATCTTGTGACTAATGAGTCTTTGTCTACTGGTAATTGCTATCTATATGGAAGATGTAGTTATGAAACTGATGTCTATGCTAGGCCTTGAATGGGTTACCTAAATATGTCCACTTTTCATGTGCTTATTATGAAGCAAGTAGCGTTCTTATGATGGGTTCCAATTAGGCCCGTAACCTTCTATCCCAGCTAGAAGATGCTTTTTATGCGGATGGCAATCAGAAACAAGTAGTATGTGTAGGGCTAAATGTCTTTAGGAGACGGGAGGCTTCTCATGCATTATGCTTGGCACCAAAGAGGGGACAAGCCTCACGGAGTTAGATTGATGGACTACACTTGGCTCTTAATTCCAATACTGAGATGTTTATGATGGTAACGAGGTAGTATTCTTCTATCAGTCACCACTTGAACAGCTGCAACTTTTGGGGGGAGGAACTTCATGGGAATTTTAGCTCTGGATGTAGTAGCAGAGTGGAGTCCTTTGCATAGTATTGTTATCCGTGGCAATCTAAGCAAGCTTTAAATTGATTATATCGGGGCGTTTTTTTGAGGTTAGTGGAGCAAGTATATGGTGATTTTCTTGAAATGCAACAAGCTTTCTTCGTAGTACTCTTCACTTGAGAAGTAGGAATCTCTTGCTTTTACTCTTCCGAAAAAAAAGGTATGATCCATAGTACTTCCGATGTAGCGAAGAGGGTGAGACAGTTACTAGAATGGTCGCGTCTTTGAAAGACCTTGTTCTTCGTACATATTTATTTGGAGCTTTAAGATATGGATGAATTCTGTCTAGTAGGGCTCCATGACTGTAGCTGAATTCCCGTAGTAGTTGCAGCAGACGGGAAGAGGGCCATGCCCTCTAGTACTGGTCGAGTTAAAGGCGGACGCTCATATCCTTCTTTTTGTGAAGAGGAAGATGTCAAGATTGCTTAGACCATAGTACGAAGACATCATCTTATGCTATCTTGTGCTTAAATTCTTCCTATCAGGCCTATTGTGGAGCCTCAAATAAATTTAATCCATTTACTATTAATATAAAAATCTTACCCTCAAAAAAAAAAAAAAAAAAAAACATGGACAGCATGCTTATAACCCAAGGAGCAGGGCAAGAATGGTTCTCCATGCTAGGCAAAGGAGCATAAAATATGCGAGGCAAAGGAGCATGATCTCTAGAAGAAATGATGCTTCAGTTAGATCCAAGTCTACACATGGACAGCAGGGCAAGAATGGTTCTCCATGATAGGCAAATGAGCATAAAATATAGATTAGATTAATCTAACCTTTAGAAGAAATGATGCTTCAGTTAGATCCAAGTCTCAGGAAGTTCTATATCGTGGCAGTTAGTTGGTGTAATGATGTAATGCCTGCATAGATCAGGAATGCTATAAACAGTGGAATCCAGTCTCAATTGCATAGTAACCAGCAGATATCTTTTAGAAAGAGGTCATCAATCAAATAATCAAGCATGTTTAAACAGTCATGTTTAAAAAGATCCTAAGCAGGATTGAAGCTCAAATATTTACCTGAAGAGCTTTGGTCGTAAAGAATATTTTTCTTATCGAATATATTATAGCTGCAAATGCTAATTATTGCATTTGTTATGCCAAACTATTGCTGGGCAAGAACGGTATCCAATGCTAGGCAGATTATAGAGATATCAAATTCCTAGATGCCATGTGCAGTTTTGCAATTTACCATCTACACAATAATAGCTCAAGGTATTTCTTACCATAGCCTAGCAGACCATAGTCAGGAATATATTTGTGTCTCCATCCATCCCTCACCATTATAGTAGTGATATAATGACAGAAATTGTTGGAACTATTCAAAGAAGCAGAGAGGGGGCTTAAGATCATCTAATATTCTTAAAACATCAAGTAAATATCAGAGTACCCATCGTTTACCTCTGCCTCTGCGATAAAATGGACATCCGACTTGACCTTTTCTTTGGATTCAGGATAGCGGAACTCGAGTCCATGCAGCATAACAGGGTTAAGCTTTGGTGCAGCATATCACCTGGTTCTCCATGATGCAAAATTCAGCCTCCTTGATTCTCAAATGACGACCAGGTATATTATGAATAGACAGAAAGCATCAGCGAACTATCCAAAACCCTTTATCTGGCGCTCAAATCCGACCTGTAAGCCACAAGCTCATGAAACAGATCGGTCAGCCAATAAATTGCAATCAAATAAGATAAAGCATAGTCTAACATCGGCAGAATCCCTACATAATACATGGCCGATCTTTGGCATTAGAATCGTGGCATATGCATGCCGATAATTTGAAGGGGACATATCGATGCAGAAGAAGATTGCGAAGAATAAAATCATAGTCAAAGAGATTTTCTTAATTTTTGGAAATCGGTTTTTTTTTTTCGGTGGCTAAAAGCCCCAAAATCATAGAAAAATCACTAAAAAAAATTCCAGATATATTTTTCTCCACACCTGAAAATCCCAAATTAACAAGATTGATACTTCAAAGGTACCATGATAAGATTTTATGTATTTTTAAATCTTAATGATTTTTACAATTTGTTCACTTCATCGTTAGATCAAAAGTATGATGGTTACTAAAGTCTAAAATTGCTTTCTAACTTAAATTTTCAATTTAATCTATTTTGAACTAAATTTTTATCTAAGTAAATTTCGTATGATTAAAATGTTATTTTTTTTTAAATATTTTTTAAGAAAAAAATTTAGATTGAAATAAATTAAATGATTACGTTTATGTTTTAATAAAAAAGAAAACAGATGTTTATTACTGATTAATTTTAATATATTTTATTGTACCAACAGTAAATTGTTCAATAGTCATTATTAAAACATTAACTTTGTCATTTATTAATTTCAACCTAAAACTTTTTTTAAAATATTTTTAAAAGTATAAAATTCATAAATTGTAAAATTCTAAAAATAGTTTCTAAGTCAATCGCTTATCAACCCATCACATTTTGGTTAAAAATTATCATGATTGCCATGTTGAAATTTTATATTCTTGAAATATCTAATTGTAATGCATGGTTGGTGGAAATTACTGGATATTTTGATATGAATTACAGCATGGAATTTTATCTCCACTGGCTATTAGAGTTGCATAAAATTTCATTGATCTCCACTGAAAATTTTAGTATCTGAAAGTTATTAATAACAGAATTCTATCATTGAAGAACAAACCATATTTACACTGAATTCAAAAATCAGATATATACATCAAATCTATATCTCGTCACATGCAGCACTCCGTTCTATTTCACAATCCACTCCTTGAGTAAGAAGATTGAAAGATGGCTGTAATTGTTCTCCCATCCCTGTACAAAACTTGCATTTAAGTCATTTAAGCCACTAAAAACCTTGTAAGTAATCATTTTGCTAATGTACCTAATGATTATTATCTAAACTACGGAGATAATAAAGCTGCCATACAGATGATATTCCTCATAAACACAACATAAACCGAGCAAAAAGAGAAAACAGAGCATAAGATAAGGATGAGAGTGAGAATAAGATAAGGATTTCTTGAAAACAGAGCATAAGATAAGGATGAGGATGAGAATAAGATAACAGAGCATAAGATACGGATGAGGATGAGAAACATAGCATAAGATAAGGATGAGAATGAGAATAAGATAAGGATTTTGAAAACAGAGCATAAAATACGGATGAGGATGAGAATAAGATAACGGAGCATGAGATAAGGATGAGGATGAGAATAAGATAAGGATTTCTTGAATGAAGAATGGATGAGAATAAGATGAATGCGATTATTTCATTTATACAACAACACCTTGATGTCTGAGTCGTTCCCCTTGAAGCAGATCTGCAGTGCAGCACAAAAATCGGTCCCCTATAAACTCTAACGAACTCCTCCTGTCGGCTATACCTAAACTTTGATGTCCGCCTGCACTGACGTGGGCCTCCTCTTGTGAACAAACCGGAATGAGAAAAGAAAAACAATATGAAAAAAAAAATCAACAACGAGAGAAATAAATTGATGTAAATGTCGTGGAACAACAATGCATGTAGCTTCCGTGTCTTGGACGGCCTTAGAAATTGATTTTGCAATACCTGCAAGCAAGAAACGATTATAAGAAGATGTCTGATACAAAAACATCCCTAAAATCTTGCCAAAACAAGAACAAACTTCATGCTTCTAGCGCCATACAGGCGCCATGGCGCCTCGCCGGAGTAGTGGGATACTTTGCCGGGGAATTACAGAGGGAAATGCCGCTCTGTTGGACGTAATTTCCCCCACCATGCATTACGTCCGGTAATCTATGGGGTTTTGGTTTTACGCCAGTTTTGTTGAATATGTCATTTCATGAATTGCTTGCATGTACTATCTTAACCTTATTCAATTGGTACTTATTCTAGAAGTGTCAAGATTGAGTTCATTCAGCTGTTAAACATAGATGCTAAGTAGCTGAAAACTTTAGAGACAAAGAGGATTTAGATTGTGCACAAGATGGATGATCTCTACTGACACTTGCCCTGGAGCTTCAAAATAAAAAAAAGGCCACATTCAACACAATGATGTAATAAGGTTTTTTCAACAAGCATCTTCAAGAGTTTCAGAGGCATTGCAGCTTCTTGCAAATTTAAGACAATATAAGTCTGCTTGCATAACCATGTTGGTGAGACGGCCAGCTTGGGATAATCTTTTTTCATATTCTGGCAGAGAGGGTCTGTTCTTCAACCAACGAGGCAACATAAATAGAAAAAGAGAGCCTGGACTTGTTAAAGGGACAGACTAGGTATAAGTATTCTTATATTAACATTATATGCATGAATTAAACAAAAAGTTATTGCTGTTAGTAGAGCTTGGTATAAAAAAATATTGAAAATGGAAAGATGTTACTATTGATACAAAAACCTGATATCAGGAAGGGGCAACGGTGGTTGACAAAGCAAAAAATGCGGTTGAAGAAAATGAGAACAATGCACAAACCAATGTAACCATGGTATGTGCAACGATTTCTTTGGCAATAATAAGCATAAGATGTTGGAACATCCTTTTTAACTCTTGATAAATAATTCCTCTGTGCGAAACTGGTTTTGCAATGACAAGAACGATAACATCCATCTAGTGCCTGGTCAGCTTGCTAAGTACTTGGTGGAACTGGTTTTGCAATGAGAAGAATGATAGCATCCACCTAGTGTCTGATCAGCTCGTTAAGTACTTGGTGGCATGGTATGGAAGGCAATAGCTAATTATTGGGCCTTTTGATTTTTGAGTCCATGCCAACAAATTAAATTTACCTATATAGAATTGATATCGACATGCCTATTTCCAAGCAGTTTGGTGAAATGTGAGAGCTTGACTAATGTTGTATGATATGTAGGCATTCAATAGAATAACCGTCTTCTATCAAGAGATTTGAAAAAATCACCCAAGTGTTTATCCTTGAGGCTTTAGATATTTAGAATTGTTAGACCAAATCTTCCAACAAGAAGGTGAATGGAAACCTTCATTTCAGTTCCCAGTCTTCTTGCATGCATTTAAAATGCTATATTGAAATCGTAGCCTCATTTGGCAGTCCATTCCTAACGTCTCGTATGCTCTTACTGTGTTTATTGGGAAATTCTAAACCTTAGATTCTATTCTATTCTTAAACTTGTGCTACCTATTATTTGTTATAATAGATAATGTTATTAGCAGTGTTGGATCCTAAAAGGGATTATAATTGGGCATATTGAAGTGAACATCAAGGCTCTATGTGATGTGATGTGAGTCTAAGCTTGCCTCTACGCACCACTCGTTAACCAAAAGGCACTCATTAATGATAGGTATTGTACATGTCCCACAACAAGTGTTAAAGGGCTAATATCAATGTGGAGTAAAGCCAATCGGTTTAAGTTCCATGTTCATGGGAGGATTGAGCAGAACTTACACGGTTAACATGGACTCACCCTTGCTGCTTCTAGACTTATCTGGAACAAACATTGAGTTAGAAAGTTGATGTAATAGGCCTGAGCTCTCCTTTTATATGTCTTATTTGATCTCCAACACTTAGCAAAAGATATATTGCATTATGATTTTAAAGCATTTTACATATTAAGCAACAATATGCAACAATCAACACAAAATCAATTAAAACCCAATTTCACTTTCCAAAATTGCAGGAGATGCAAATTTTTTGCATAGTATACAACCCTCATATTCCAACAGCATTTCTATTTATATAGGCTATAAGTGTTGCTCACTATCTAAAAAGCATTCTTATTGGTTTGAGAAACTACCTTTCCAAGGCTTTTTCTAACACAAGCAAGTGCGAAAATATTAACTACTTCACATACGATATTCTTTGCAATTCTATTCTTCATTCTCCTTTCCATTTCGTAAACCTTTACATCACTTCACATCCAACTATTTATCTCAAGCCTTCTTTGCAATTCTATGCTTCATCCTCCTTTCCATCACCTTCGTAAACCTTTACATCTCCATCTCTCTTTACTTCCCACTTCACATCCAACTATTTACCTCAAGTCTATCCTACTACTAGTTTTTGGGTTGCCCCTAGGGGGGCAAACCCTTGCTCATGTGGGTTTTCAACATATTCCAAGTATATGCTGCAGCTCAAGCAAAACATTTTCAAATTGCTCACCTCATTGTTGAGCCTGGTTAATACAAAAATGGTCTATCTACATTGTCATAGACAAATACCAGATGTGGTCTTTTAGACATTTCTCCAGTTTTAACAGAAGCAGCAAGTGATATAGTTGATATAAGTACGCCCTTGAGTTTCCTCGATCCATTTTACTTTAATGGCATTCAATTTTGCTAGGCTAATGCAATGCTTTGTAAACCACATCATCAAGACTTGATTGATGTAGCTCAAGTCTTCGTAACAAGTAGTTTTCGTAACAAGTATCTGCATCATAGAAATTCATGGCTTAGCTTCCATGATTCTTTGCGTATAATGTTTATGTCATACTATCAGCATCAGGACTTGATTGATATAGCTTAAGTCTTCGTCGCAAGTATCTGCATCATAGACATTCATGGTTTAGCTCCTATGATTCTTTGCATATAATGTTCATGTCATACTATATTTTATATGATTTTGTTCCCTCTTACACATGCATGTTATTGTCAGGATTCATTTACCAGATGCTTCAAATCCAAAACACCAGAGCCTTGGAATTAGAATATTTATTTATTTCCTCTTTGGTGCCTTGGAGACGTCATTAGACATGGAATACTTTTTCCTCTAAGGTGAGTCAGGATGCCGATAACCAACATTTTTTTTATTGGAACGTATTTGAAACAAAAGCATTAATCTCCCATTATCTATACCTTGTTATCAGGATGCCTATGTGCAAAGGACATTCCTGAAGTATGATAGCATACGCTTTTGCATGTGCCATTCAAATTGCATATATGTAATTTTGAATATATGGTACTTGTTTTTTTGTACATTATGGGCTATTAAGTGCGTTGTTGCTTGTTTTATAGACTTAAACTGTGGAAATTCTTATCAATTTGTTGTATTGACAAATATTTTGCAGGGCTTTGCTGCTAGCAATTGGATGGATTGTGTTCTTTAATCTCTTCTTTGCTGTCCATTTTATTCTTAAGAACCACCCCAATATACAAAAACGATTGGAGGTATGTTGAATCTGGTGTCTCTCTTTTGAATTTGTTGAGCTTTACCATTGTTATGGCATACAACCATCTCAAGGTGCGACATGGTCATGTTTTATAATAGACTTCTCTCAAAATACAAATACATCTAGTTTTAATTATTTTTTTTGTTGAAGGACGTCAGACTTTATTCAAGCAAAGAGTCAAATACAAGTATAAATGCAGAGACAGGAATAAAATCTCAGCGGATAAGCGGAGACCCACCGAGTGAAGCAACCTGCCTAAGCATAAGAGTGCACATCCAAAAACTCCTCAAAAATCAATCGCCTCTTGCGAGGGGCAAGTGAAGAACAATGATACGACTTTACAATGTAACCTTGAGCTTCTTATAGAACATCTAGTTTTAATTATGAGAGAGCTGATGCTATATACTTAATCAAATTGCTACAATTTACGTTTTAAAGCACCCTTGCCACATTACTAATATTGGGTCATTATCTTCCAGAGTAATTTGTTGTTAATAAGTCTCTTTCTTTTGTCATTATGTCTTTGTTTTACAGATGAAAATAGTGTTGTTTGATGCATACCCTGCTCCCCTTTTACATGCATTTATTTTGTTCTTAAACAATTTCATTTATTTGGATCTTCAGCGGTGGCTTGTGGAATTCATATGCAGTGTCTTTGTTGCTTCGTGGACGGGGGTAGTTAAGTACCATGGACCTCGTCCAAGCCACCGCCCAAAGCAGGTTAGTAGCATTTGGATTTTCTAATGTTTCATATTAAGGGAGGATTCCATTTACATGTATTAATGTGCTGCTTTTGCACAACATTTGTTCAAAGAAAATATTCCAGCATAAGTTTTTTTGTGAAAGGCATAGTACTTGTACGTTTATATGGTTTGATAAAGAAGAGAAAAAGAACAAAAAAGAAGATTTATTAATGTCTGTTGGCCTGGCATCTATTGAAGAATAGAATAGAATAGAATAGAATAGATTTTTTTAACGTCAATCTTTGCAGTATCCATGAACTCGAACCAGGCTCTGATACCATGTTGGAAATATAACATGCAAGGATTAAAGTGACGCATCAAGACAAAGAGAACGAGGCAGAAGGAACACAAGGTAATCCCAAAGTGAATGTATAATTCATGAAGAGTACATGCTCTTATATACAATAATGAAGGGCATGGCTTGCCCATTAGCCCTTCATTATTGTATATAAGAGCATGTACTCTTCATGAATTATACATTCACTTTGGGATTACCTTGTGTTCCGTCTGTCTCGTTCTCTTTGTCTTGCTGCGTCACTTTAATCCTTGCATGTCATATTTCCAACATGGTATCAGAGCCTGGTTCGAGTTCATGGATATTGCAAGGATTGACGGAAAACTTTTTGTCGAAACAAAAGCTTCAAAGGAGCTTCAGACGAAAGATGAAAGGTAACACGAAGGTAATAACGACCATCTTTCTTCTTTCCATAATGCACACATATTGACAGCAAATTAAAAGAAAACTAATTGTGATAGAAAAGTAATTTATAATGATGCAAAAGCAAAAGTAGAAAGTCGTAGATAAACAATAAAATAATAGGTCGAATTTGGAAGGACGTGGCTCTCTTAATATAGCTCGGATTTCTACGATCTAAAGCTTTTTGAAAACTTTGCAGAGTCTAATTTATGTGGCAATAAAATAACTTAAAAAGAATAAGCATTTTTTGAGTTATTGATGTTTTAGTGATTAACCATGTTCTAAGACTGCAGGAAAAAAAAAGGATAGAAAGTAATATTCACATTGAATAGTCAGTTCTTTTTTTATGATAAACTATATCTTCTTAATAGACGAATATTGTTGCAAAAGAATCATCAGAAATAGAAAGAATGATTCTATGTGATATGCTTTGTTTTATTTAGACTTCTAAGAAAGAATAATTCTTTGGGATACGGTTTGTTTTTTTATAGTCTAAAAACTTTGTTTTTCCTCTGATTCGAGTCCTGTTGCCATGATGCCATGTCTATTCTTAGAGATGCAATATGCAAGCCTTGAATTTGTTTCATATGTTTAATAGATGCTGGTTTTATTGGAAAATTCTTATCACATTACTTAACACTACACATTTCAAAAGATGACAAGGTTATTGAATATGATGAAACTATCTACATGATTGTCTCAGATGGAAAGGTATGATTTCTTCTTGGAGTCATGAATACAGATTGATATGTTTTGCTAACTATGATAGAATTCAAAAACATGGAAAGAAAAGCCATGTGATTACCTGCAAATTAGGAAAAATCATGAGGTTATTTCAAAGCATCATGGGAAAGCCATGTGATTTATTGAGAACCATAGAAAAGTCATAAGATTAAATTGAAACATCATGGAAAAGCCATGTGATTTATCAAATTTTTGAAATATCATGGAAAAACCATGTAATTTATCAAGCTTTTGAAATATCATGGAAAAGCCATGTGATTTATCAAATTTTTGAAACATCATGGAAAAAACCATGTGATTTTTCAAAGTTGTGAAATATCATGGAAAAGCCATGTGATTTATCAAATATTTGAACGCAATGAGGTGACATAGGCTATATGCTAATACAAATTTTCTTTATGAAAGCAATGGCGTGACATTTCCCATATGCTAATACAAGTTTTTATTTATGACAGCAATGGAGCGATATTCCCCATATGCTCATATAAGTTGTTTTTTATTTATAACAGCAATGGAGCGATATTCCCTATATGCTAATATAAGTTGTTTTTTATTTATGACAGCAATGGAGTGATATTCTCCATAATATATGCTAATATAAATTTTCAGCATATATCATATTATGCAGGCGAAGATTTTTGAAAGCATGGAGAGATTACCGATATGCTATTAGATGCATAATTATTCTTGTTAACTACAAATCTAATCTTATTATCTTCTGTCATTCTTCATAGAAAAGAACAGGCATGGCAACAACATTATCTTACAGGTTAAGGACTATATCAATTTTTTATGGAACTGATTTTTCTTCACCTCGAATACGTGCTGATATATTTACAAAAGCACTTATTGCGTGCTATGAATATACTCTCAGAGGGAGCTCGGGTTTTTTCCTTTTGATTTCCACAAAAGGTTTTTTTTACTCGAGCTAGAGGTCAACTCTGCAGGGGGGACATACATCATACATTGTGCATTTGATCTCACCCTCGAAGATATATGCTACTTATTTTGTTTTACATAAGAGAGCAAGATTGTAGGGGGGATGTTAGAATGTATTTATAATACATCCATACAATCTTAGTCTTTGTCTATTGATAGGTCATTGTCTATTGATAGTCCATGGAGCTAAAAGGGCCTTTGCCCATTAGCCCTTCATTATTGTATATAAGAGATGTACTCTTCATGAATTATACATTCACTTTGGGATTACCTTGTGTTCCTTCTATCTCGTTCTCTTTGTCTTGCTGCGTCACTTTAATCCTTGCATGTTTTTTTTTTAGACAACATGTTTATAACATTCTTGACGATCCTTATAGTTGAATGTAATCTGTTCCTAAAGCCCTTTTAGAAAAAAATCAACCCTATGTCTTGGCCAAACTGATCTAAGCATTTGATGTTGGTTGCCCTTTCTGATTTATCTGTGGCTTCCACTTTTGCTTTGTCTGTGTGACTGATTAATTTATTTTCTTGAGGATTTGTGGTGCTACTCCCTGGAGTTTGGGAGACTCCCTTTTTTTTTTTTTGCGAGCCTTTTTATCCTTAGCTGACAGGAATGGAAGGATGCTCCTTTCTTGTAGAGAGTTTATGAACAATATGCAGCTACATGTCCCTGATCGTAATCCTTTATCCGCTTTTGTGAAGCTGTTGTATTTCTAAAGAGGCAATGTTATGTACCTCTTATGACATAGTAGGTAGGACGAAATGTTCCATAGACTCAACCATGTCCGGATCATGCAAACCAACTGGAGGAATGGCACCTATGTTTTTGCATGGAAAACCTCACCTTCTTTTGAAGGTCACCTTTTCTTTGGCAGGGTTTACCGATGTGTCTGAGACATAAAGTTATGCTAATTCATGCCAACTGATTCAATTTTTCTGTCTTATGATAGAGTGAAACTGTGAATGGGATGGGACTGTTGAGCAGAGGATGGACGATTCTGAGTGGTATTTGCTATAGAGATTTTGTACTTAAAAAGTGCTTTATAAGTTTTCTTCAAGCAGTGGTACTATATGGATGTGAACTGTGGGGCCATGATTTATCGTTGTGGAAGCAAATTGAGAAAATTGAGAATTATTCCTTATAACCTAGCTGGGAATAAAGATACAATCGTCTTGTAACATGATGCTCAGTAAAGCGAGTGTGATGTCGCCAGAGGGAGAAGCAATATTACATTTGATAATCTACATTTGTAAAATTTAAGCATCAGTCTTCTCTGCTTGGCAATGGTCGAGAGTGAAGCAAATTGGTAGATGCAGCTGTCAGGAAGTAGCGTTCTAAATAGAATTAGATGCCTACAAAGAGTCATGGTCCTGGAATGGTTAAAACTAATATGCAACGGCAAAATTCTGGCGAAGTGTGTGGAACAAAGGACATGGAAGGTGAAGTTCACCTTGTGGCTACATTGCCTTGGCGACCAAGATCTGGGTAGGTATTCCCTTTTCATACACTATCAGAATTCTTGAAGCGCTCTACAAATATGATTGAGTGTTTACTAGAAGCATTAATATAGAGAGGGGCATCAATGTAAGTATGAGAGGTAGATACAAACCAGAGATAAGAAGCATTGGGAGTGAACTATGGAAAGGGATGTTTTAAGAGTGACTATGGTTAGTACATCTAACAGGTCTGATTATCTACGGCCGCTTTAGAAGCAAATGGAATGTATGCAGGATTCCGTGAAACTAATTGCTAATGTGCCAAAGACACTTAAATATTCAGAGGATTGATAGTTGATGCACGGAGTATGTCATGAGGCCCAATTTTGCTTCGTTTTCTTTCCATGAGATTTTTTGATAGGAAGATCATTATATTGGAATGATGAGAACATATAATAATGATGAGGATTTATTTCACCTCTTGCAAAATGCGACTTGTTTGGAAGAACCTTATAATGTTAACTCAAGTCCAGTGCCTGTTATCTTCCTGATCACGTTGGAAGTAATGGTGGTCCACCTAGGTGTTTTCATATGTGGGAGAGTGTTGTTCTAACTATAGTGTATATAGATTAACCATTTGTGCACATGCTAATGGGGTTTTGATGTTATGAGCATTGCTTAGGTCTCACACTAATGAATATTAGGTGTTTGTGCCATTCTTTATTAGGGTCTATGTATTGTGTCTAGGATGCACATTTTAAGTAATATCATACATTTCATCCATGGTATTGTGGGTATCCAGAGAAGTTGATGTCCGATTATTGAGAAAAATATTACATTTGTAGATTGTTGGTCTCGTGTAAGTGCTTGAATCGCTTTCTTTGCTCATCAAATTCTATTGATTTGCATTGTCCAGGCAGCAGAAATGTGCATGACATCAAAAGAAATGAGTAGTTTAAGGAGGCAGCTTGGCTACAACTCCTAATCAATGCCCTCATGATCTTTGGATTGGTTGCCTTGTTTTCTCATTTGTTTTGATTCGTTTTACTTTGCACATTTATTTGTAATGGCCCTTGCATGTTTGGGGCTTAATGTTTCTGCTCATTGTGTCGTCCCATGGCTCGTGATGGTCTTTGTAGACGTTTAATTATATTTATCTATTGATCTCAAATTAGATGAAGGAAATTAAGACAAAACTTTCAAATATTTATATGTAATGCCCACACTATTAAAAGTTTCATGGATGCCCTTTGTTGATATACAAAGTTCTATTTTTGGGTTGCCCCTGGGGGGCAAGCCCTTGCTCATATGGGTTTTTGGCATATTCCAGGTATATGCCAGCATATGCCTAGAATATGCCAAAAACTGCTTCAAACTGGCTGTTGCCAGTAAACTTGCAGTCACCCCTGTTGTCGGTCGGTGCTGTTCGAACCGCCTAACCGGCTATGACAATTGCTTTACTGATGGATCTAAGCCAGAAGTCTGGCATCTACAAGAGGAGCCGACTCTTTCTCCTACCACTGTGCTTCAATACTTTTCGGGGATTTGGGTTATTTCCGATCTGTGCAGGTAAAAGATCTTTGAGGCACGATTTCGACCACGAAGCTCTGCTGCTGAGATGCGACCTTCCCTTTTGTTTGAATTCTTCTTGGTCCTTCTGCTTCTAATTCACGGCAGTCAAAGATTAGTTTCAGCGCCACCGCTTCTGTTACAGAGGACCTACCCCCTTTTCTGCGAATCTGTGCCCCTTTCTGGCCTCTACATTAGCACAGATTCAATTCTCATCTAGCACAATCGGATCGCCATAACCAGTGGTGCCCATAAAAATCCTCTAGCTTTTGCCAGAAGAAGACGTAGAGGCAGGGTGCCATTTGGGTTCCTTGGATTGATCCGTTAGCGCCTAATTATCGTTTGGATCCCAAGCATTTGCTGCAAAAAGGTATTATCAGAAAGATTTGTGCAAAGATTGTGAGCCTAGCATTTGGGGTTAAAATTTTCTCCCAAAGGTGAAGAACAATGAATATATTTTATAGTCTGGTGCTAGCATTAATGATTGTAGTTGGGTTGTCAGTTCAAGTGCAGGGGGCCTGCTAGACGGGTCTCACATGTAGCAGCTCAAGAAAAACATTTTCAAATTGCTCTAATCTGGTGAAACAAGGAGTAGAATTGGCTTATACTAGAACTGGCACCATACTGGAAATAGGATTTACAAGCACTGCTTCAACATCAGGAGGATGGATGGGATGGGGAATTCATCCTAGCAGAAAAGGACAGATGGCTGGAAGTAGTGCATTAATTGCCTTCAGCAATTCAACAGGAAGTTATGTATTTGAATATCAACTTACAAGTAGTCAAAACTCAGGCACAGCTCCACATCCTTCGAATGGCAGTGTGTTCCTAGGAAGCATCTTAAAATACGCATGGATTTTTAGCCACAGTTTCTTGGGGGATTCTTCTCATCCTTGGAGCTATGTGTGCCAAGTATCTCCGCCTATTCAAAAGGTTCGATCCTGCTTGGTTTTAGCTTCTAGTTATGTTCTAGGAATCACTGCTTGGGGCATAGGGCTTTATTTAATTTAAGGCATAAATCTGTTGGTCGTGAATACCACTCACATAGATATATTGGCATCACAATTATTATCTTTGCAACTCTCCAAGTTTTGGCCATGTTTCTGAGACACATGTAAAAAGGACTTGCATGCTACTTTGGTCCAAGAATATTGATCCCATATGTTGTAATCTTTGGATTTTGGTTCCACTCAAAACAAACAAGGCCCAGCACAAAAGAATGAAACAAAACCCATGAAAACACAGGGCCATCGAAGGGCAACCCCTCGTGCGCAGCACCTTATTTTTGAAGGTATCAAATCCAATGCTATACTACAAGCAAGAAGAGTTTTTTCTTTGGGTACCTCAAAACTCAATACTTGTCATCACTAAAAGCTTATAGAAAAACTTATCTTGTTTTTGAATGTGCTGAGTCCTTATGGTGAGGGTGACTACACTAATAGCCTCAAGTAAGGCCAGTTGTTCATTGATCCAACAAGCTTAAAGCGTAATTGCTTCTAAAGCATAAGTTACTAGTGACTAGCAGCCAGCATGCGTGGTCATACTACTAGGACATGACAACCCAGGACCAAGCATTCCAAGAGTTTATTCACCTTTTATTGTGCCCTTGTAATATACTTTCCTCATCATGTGCCCTGGATGTGAAGTATAAGACATAACCTAGGAAAGAGAATTAAGTCAATCACTACGAACTTACCAATAAATTTGAATTCTATGTATGACTCACATATGACACAAAATTACACAAAATTGTCCAACACATAATATGAAACTCCTTAGAAGAAAATTTTACAGACCTTGATAAAATTCTACCAATAGTTAAATATCATTCATTGAAAATCCTATTCACAACATCCACTGGCAGTGCATAAGAGGCATCTATTGTTTTTAGTTGAGGATAGCCGAGCAAGGAGAGTCCTGCAATCAAGAACTATAATTATTTCAAAGACACATTGCAAAATCTGAATCCATTTACCTGCTACTCCAAAAAAGGTATGAAATACATCCACTGCATCATCAGGTCTGTCTGATATCCCTCCATCCTCTTTATCCTGTAATTAGATCGTAAGACTACAGTGCATATTCTAGTAAAAAAAAAAAACTGCCTTTCTTACCTGACAGTCAAGAATAAATGCTTTTAGCTTCTCTTGGTCTATCCAGTGTACACGATCTATAATCACTAAGCTAGAAAGGACCCACCATGAATAGCACACCTGCAAAATAAACAATCTTTGTGAAGATATTCTAGTAGCATAGAAAGAGCAAATACATCTTCAAGCATGCTAGGCAGCACCTAGTCAAAACGATGGCCGATGGCATTTCACTTAAATTGCAGCAAAGCTAAGGCTATATTTGCAACTGGCAAGCATATCATTTTGCAAAAACCATAAACAAAAGATGTTACGTATCAAATCTTAGAAAAAAAAGTTAGCTTACATCGGGGAGCTTTTCTGGTCTTCCATTTAATCCACCTGACTTAACCTGACGTTCACATAACCACCAGCCAAGGAGATCCTTATCAACATGATGGAGAGCGCCAGCTATGGCAAGAGCAGCGACACAGCAGAACACTGTAAAAATAAAAGTAAGCGGCAATACCCATATGCATTTATGAATATGATAACTGCAGTTACTTGCACAAGTTCTCATGGTGCCTATTCATCAGTTATCGGCAGCTCATTCAAAACCATCATGATTTTTGTCGCGCAAAAACTCACTGCAATACTATTTAATAAGGTGAAATGTGGTTTGTGAGGATACCACTTCCACCATGCAGTTGCGGCAAAACTAATCTTTTTCATCTTCATTAATCTAGTAAAAACTACAAGTATCTTATACTCATCATGTCCTGCTCAGAGAACTTACTATTATCTAATGACTATATCTGTTCATAATAGAGCTTCACTAAGCAGGAAAGGTGCTAACAAACTTTTAGGTTTAACCAAAAGATTTGAAACTTGCCTTGACCAGCATGTGATTCACCGCCTGGAGTACAGCCAAAGCCACCATCAAAATTTTTGCAACTTGCGATATAGTCTGTTGCTCTCTTGAGGTCAATTTTGTCTAGAAGTTTCAGCAGCGCCAGACAGCATATAGCACAATAAGAGAACCTACAAAAAGCTAATATTAAGCAAAGCTTGCACGTCTTACAATGCAACTTAGCAAAAAAGTCCCATCATATTATTAAGAAACGATTACTAGCACCAAAAATCAGGGTTGAGGTAACTCTTTCTCACTCCTTCCCTTTTTTGCATTCTGCCTCTTCGTCCCATCCTCAATAACAGTGATGATTTTTTCAGCCAATGCCCAGAATATGTAGAAACTATTTACCCCATATTGTGCGGTGAAATTGTAGAGGCACTGGTGTTCTTAGTTTCTTTGTCTGAATTCAGCAAATGGCAAATCAAATGTAATACTGCACAAAGAATTCCTTAAATGCCTGATCGCACATATGTATGCACACTCACTGGTAAAAAAAATAAAACATTCCGCAAATTTGAGCTAGGCTAAGCTAGAACAACCAAGAATGTGGTAGCCACAAAGATTTGTCATTTATGGCATAAAGGCAGTCCCCCAATGTGCAGACCAATATCACATGTACTGTATAAAACCTCTGCTCCTTTGTCCTACATGCATATGTACAAACTGATCTAATAAGAGGGGCATACCTTGTATCGATCTCACCCCATTCATCCCCCGCAAATGATCCATCATCTTTCTGCAACCCTACAATATCTTCTCCAGCAACGCCTAAGGAATAACCACGAAGAAAAAAACAGGGGATCTCCCGTGCAAACTGTTTATATCTCTACCACAGGATACATGATGAGACTTTCTCTGCATTGACAAGGTGGAGCTTGTCAAAAAGAATCAATATTTGAACTGCGCTAAGGGTATAAAGAATATGTGGATCATGACCAATGTTCCCTCCGAAACCTCCTGAGATGCATTATTATCAGTAAAAACTAAAAGGCTGCCCTTAAATCCAACAGAAATGGGCAGTCTAGCATACCACAATCATGTTGGCATTGCATAAGCCATGTGATGATCTTGTCCTCGTCCACAGTTTTGAGACTACCCATTAAATCCATAGCTGTAAGGCCCCAGTAGGTACCGTTCATTCTAAGATGCTCCATGACGAGAGAATCAAAATCTTTCTTCTGCTCCCAAAAAAACGAATGATTAAAACACAAAACCTTTAGTAGGCTGTGATCTGCTAATTCCATAGAGTAGCTTACCTTATCCAGAGAAGTTATATATTCGACATGTTTATGAATTAAAAGACCTTCTGCCATGGCTCTCGTTCACAAATCGAGCCGGAATATGATAGGGCGTCTGTATCAAATGCCAACAATGTTGGAACTAATATTGCAGCGTCAGGGGAGATTATTGCTGCGTCAGCAGTACAACTTGCAATGTACGTATAGCAGACGTATAAGGGTAGCACAATTGGGACTGGTTTTCATGTCATATCCCCGCATATGCTCGCGCCGAATCTGTGTTTATGGCTCATGACCGCCCGAGAGCCATCGTTGCCGCCTCAAGCCCGAGTTGGCGGCCTCATCTCGTGGCCAATGTCAGTAAAGTTGGGGAGCACAAGATCCGATTTCTATGATCACAATTTGCTATGATTTCTTACCTGTGCAGCTGGTGGTGAAGAATGAAGAAATGGAAATAGGATTCCTTGAAATCGGCAGGGGCGACGTGGGCGCCTGAGAATGCACCACAAAAAATAGCAGGGACCCAATTGTGATATTGTGTAGTAGACGTAAATGCAACTTAGGTGGCATGATATATCCGCCAATGGCACCACACCATCTGGCCGAGTTTCTCTTCCGGAACTTCTACCAAGCTCAACAGCGGCGGCCGTTCTTGAAGTTCTCTTGCGTTCTTGAGGATTTACCTTAGATTCTCACCATCTACCTCTCATTGCGACGCTTATACCCATGATTCCCTGATTCCAAAGCTCCAAGGTGCAGAATGCAACCAGGTTGCATGCACTTTATTACTGCACATTCCCAGAGAGTCATCCCTGCCTCCACGCTCCCTGAGAATGCGCAGTAAACTGCAATTCTTATGTACGTAAATGCAAGCTAACTAAGGTTCTGGCCAGGCAATCATGCCACGTAGCGACATTTCTTTTTGTGAATGTTAGCCTTAAAGATTTTTGAACGTCGTTCGTTTTTACCCGACAGTTCCGACGGTTCTACGTCACATTCTTGTTGTTTAACCCAACATTATGTGGATTTTACCTCCAGAATCTTAGTTACCTTGCATTTACCTCGCACGAATGCCCTTCTGCCTTGAATTCTGACGAGTCGAGCAGGCCTCCGCCCTATCGCGCGTCGGCCAACCTTCCTCGCCGGAATTCAAAGCAGAGAGGCATTTCTATATGTGTATAAAACACTTAGATGGCATATTTAACAAAATTTAGATTTATTCAAATCTAATAGATATATACTTCAAGGATGTCATAATAAGATCAACAGTATTTTTAACTCTTATTGATTTTAATCATTTGTTTTTTTTATCTTTAGATCAAAAGTATGAAGGTTACCAAAGTATAAAATTGCTTTCTAAATTAATTTTCACTTTGATTTATTTAGAATTATCTAAAATAAATGCTATATAATTGAAATGTTATTTTTTCAGAATAGGTAAAAAACGTTTTAGATTTGGAATTAATTAAATGACTATGTTTATCTGTAAATACATTGAATAATTTATTATTGATTAAGTTCAATATATTTTACAAAATATTAACTTTATAATTTAATTATTTTCGACCTAAAAACTTTCGTAAACGTGTTTTTAAAAGTATAAAAGTTTGTAAATTGAGAAATTTTTCATAATAGTTTTAAGTCAATCGCTTATTGAACCATCGAATTTCATTTGCAAATTATCAGGATTGCCAAATTTTAAATTTGTGAAATCACTAAAAATTAAAATTTTATATTCTGGAAATGTTTTATTCTAAATAAGTTCAACTGAAAATTAGTCTGAAAAGTAATTTTGAATTTTTATAATCATTAAGGCCTTAACTTAAAGATAAACTTATATAATTAAAACTCTTAAAAATTATAACAATTAAGAAGAATTAAATAATATATATATCATTATCACTAATATATATACACGTATTAGATGTGTGTTTTGTCATCCCATGGGCATGTTCATAGAGATTCATCCCAGCCATCCAATTACGAAATGAAAGGCCAGGATAATGCCACCTCATTGAGGTGCATGGATGGCCATGATGGGCATGCATGGGCATACATGGGGGCATGCACCACATCCCCGAACCGTTGGATCGAAAGGGGAGGATAAATCCTAGCCCTTGATTTTTGTGAAGAAGGTGCAAGGAAGATGCCCAAAAATTGAATTTGGTGCAGCAGATCTCAACCGTTAGATTAAAAGGTGAGCATAAATCCTAGCCATTAACTTTTTAATATTATATTGGTTTTTTTCTTTTAAAGGAGGTGAGATGGCACCCTCATTAATAAAAAAGGTAGTGAGGTGGCAAAGTATTTATGAGAGGACTTTCTAGGAAGCTTCCTTACGTTTAATTGCCTTGAGGAGGACACGAGCTTGCGTAGAGGGGGTCGATGAAGGTGGGGCCCACGCCGTTGGATTCCTCTCGAAGAGACCTTTCCAATGAGTGGTACTTTGGCACTATTTTGTCCATGAGTTGGAGCCAACATGATCGAATACTAAGAATATTCTTGAATCTTCGAAGTTTCAAGGAATCTATAGTATGTTGAGGGAATCTGGGGGAATCTTCATGGAATCTTGAAGAATCTAGAAGAACCTTGGAGTATTCTTTTGGAATCTATGGGGATCTTTAGAGAATCTTAGAGAGTCTCAAATAAATCTTTGGGAATCTAGAACAATCTAGAGGAATCTTCATAAAATCCTTAAGATTCTATGGGAATCTAGATGGAATCTTGGAGAATCTTGGGGAATCTTAATAAAATCTAGGGGAATCTTTGTAGGATATCAGAATCTAGGGAAATCTTTGTAGAACTTTAAGGAATCTTTGCGAATCCAGAGGAATCTTCTTAAAATTTTTGAGAATCTAAGGAAATATCGATGGAATCTTATAGAATATGAGAGAATCTTTATAGAATCTTGGGTAATCTAGGGGAATCTCCATAGAATCTTGGGGAACCTAGAGAAATTATGGAATAATCTTTGGGAACCTAGGGGAATCTTCATAGGATCTTGGAGAATCTAGGAGAATCTTTATAGAATCTTTATAGACCCATTGATAGTACAAAGACTTGTATATATATACACGTATATCACATGCTATGGGCATCGTGGACATTTTATATAAAGTTGTCATCTCGGCCGTTCACCCTTGGGGAATAAGAGGTGGCGCAATTGTGGCCCTCAGATATGATGGGCATGCATGGGTCATGCATGGGGGCATGCACCACATCCCTGGACCGTTGGATCAAAAGGGGAGGATAAATCCTAGCCCTTGGTTTTTTATGAGGAAGGTGCAAGGAAGGTCCTTTAAAGTGACTTTGGTGTAGCAGATCTTAACCGTTAGATCAAAAGGTGAGCATAAATCTTAGCCATTGACTTTTTAATATTAAATTGATTTTTTTTTTAAAGGAGGTGAGGTGTCACCCTCATTAATAAAAAAGGTAATGAGGTGGCAAAGCATTTATGAGTGGACTTTCTATGAAGCTTCCTTCTGTTTAATCACATTCAAAGGTACATAGCTTGCAGTAGAGGGGTCGGATGAAGGTGGGACCCACGCCATTGGACTCCTCTCATCGAGAGCTTTCCAATGAGTGGTGGTTTGGCACAGTTCCGTTGTAGTTGGAGCCAATGTGATCGAACTCTAAGGGAATCCATAGGAATCTCAGAGAATCTAAAGGAATCTTCATAAATACTTGGAGAATCTAGAGGAATCTCGATGCAATCTTGGAGAATCTAGGTGAATCTTCATAGAATCTTAGAGAATCTAAAGGAATCTCAAGAGAATCTTAGGGAATCTATGGGAATCTCAAGAGAATCTTTGGGAATCTATGGGAATCTCAAGAGAATCTTGGAAATCAAAGGGAATCTCAAGAGAATCTTTGGAAAATCAACGGGAATCTATAGGAATCACGAGAGAATCTTTGAGAATTTAAGGGAATCCAAGGGAATCTTTATAGAATCTTTAAGAATCTAGAGGAATCTTGATGGAATCATGTCAAGTCTAAGGGAATCTTCATAGGATCTTAGAGAATAGAGGAATCTTAAGAGAATCTTTGGGAATCTAAAGGAATCTTTCTCAAAGCTTTGAGAATCTAGTGAAATCATGATGGAATCTTGGAGAATCATGGAGAATTTTCCTATAATCTAAAGGAATCTAGGAGAATCTTCATCAAATCTTGGAGAATTCAATAGAACTACATAGAATTTTGGGGAATCTAGAGGAGTCTTGGGATAATCTTTGGGAATCTAGACGAATATCAAGAGAATCTTTGGGAACCTAGGGGAATTAAGGGAATGTTCATAAAATCTTTAAGAATCTTGATAGAATCTTGGGAAATCTAGGGAAATCTTCATAGAATCTAGGGGAATCTCTATAGAATCTTGGAGAATCTTGGCATAATCTTTGGAAATCTAGGAGATTCTAAAAAGAATCTTTGTTAACATAGGATTCATAAAGAGCCTAGGGAAATGCTTATAGAATCTTCATTGAATGACTCTGCATTGGCTTCCGGTCGAATTTGTGCAGTCCCTCATAGTAGAACCACTTGTATCTATTATATATATACAATTATATTATGGGTCCTATGGGGGGGTGAAAGTTTGTAGAGATTATTCCTGGCCGTCGATTTTTTGAGGTGTCGCGACAATAGCCTTTGGATTTGATGGGGGGGCATGCATGGGGCATGCATGGGGCATGAACCCCATCCCTGGGCCGTCGATCGGGCACGCGAGAAATCGTGGCCCTTGATTTTAAGCTTAAGGAAGGTGCAAGGAAATTGTTAGTAAAGATTGATCTCGGCCGTCCATCTCTGATATGGACGGTCCAGACGGTGACACTTCAATCAACCCCAAGCAGCCCCCTTTATTTGGGGCTTTTGATGTGGGCCGTTAGATCTAGGGATTCAATTGGGGCATTTTATGTAGACCGTCCATCCTTGAAATTAAGGCATTTTCCTTTAACAAAAAAAAAAAAAGGCATTTTATATTTAATGTTTATTAAACATTGGATGTTTATTAAATATTGGATGGGATGTCGCAGCAAAAATTAATGGTACTCTTTTGAACCATAGCGGAGGCTTCAAAAACTTCGCCATTTTTTCCTTTGGTGATGGCAATGGCGGAGTCCACGAACTGTTGGATGTTTGTGTCGCTAACATCCCCAAAGATGCCGGAATGCGTAAAGCGCTTTGCATGATCTTTGGTTATAAAATTTTTGGAGTTTCATGGTTCCACTAAAGGAGGGCTGCATGGCATCGCTTCCTCCTATGACCGGATCTCTTTTCCATGAATAACAGGATTGTTTGTATTTCCCTTCCGGCAGGCAATATGTTGACAGGGCAACGGATTTTCGTGGAGGTGCTTTGATGCCGAGATAAATTACGGCTTTGTTGGAGATTATGGCAAGATCAAGGCCATCGATTCCAGCTCTTTCCAAGCACCCTAGCCAACGATTTCAATTTGGTCCGTAATTCATTTTTGATCTAATGATGGTTCTTCATTTGCATGTGCAACAAGTTCGATTTTCGCTCAAGCAGCTCACGGAGCTCGGATTTGAGTGGGAAAAGGTTAGAAGCAAATAAGAAGTTTCTCTGTCTAATATTCGTTATTCGATTGTTGCCGAATGCATTTTTCTTCCGAAGTTATCGGAAAAATCTAGTCCGAGGCAAAAATAATTTGATCGTCTCATTCTTGGGCGGACTCCTTATGCAAGAAACGACTTGCTCGGACACACTTGGGTAAGCTTTTGTGCGGTTATTAGGGCTTTGGAAGATGGTGCAAGATGCATTGCTATTCCGGCTTACAAGTCACGTAGAAGATGTGGGTGTTTTTTGAGCAAGAGTCGCCGCCTAGGTTTCCACTTTGGGCTTTTGATTTCTCTACCGTTTAGCAATTCAAGAACTATGTCATTCCCGCACATGATTTGATTCTCATCCGAGCTTGCATTTGCCTCCTAATTGTTTTAACTCTCGGTGTTTAACCTTTTCCGCAGGCAAAATTCTTCATGTTCAATGGATGGTAATTTGAAGGCCAAATGCACATGGTTACATGCGAAATGGGGCAATCATGTACTATTTGTTTCATCAATATTTGTTTCATCAATAAGGAGGTCGAATCTGATACCGTGATCTAATCTACGTGTACATTTTCTAAATTATGTATCCATCTCTATTTGGAGCTTGCTTGACTCTTTTCCGTAACTTCTCAACTAGAAACATGGCCATAACTCCCAAATTGAAGCTCTGTTTGATGCACAATAAAATCCATTGGAAAGGTCTTTGGAAGGTCCACAATTGACGCTTAGCGTCCATTTTCCAAATTCCTAGCAGAAATGGCCAAAAACAAGTGCCAAATCGGGCAATGTCCTTGCTGCCACTTTTTTGATCGGGTAGAAATATGGCCATAACTCCTAAATGAAAGCTCTATTTTCTGCAGAGGAACATCCCGGCGGAAAAGGTCACTGGAAGATCCACAATTAATGCTAGGCGTCCATTTTCCAAATTCTTAGCATAAATGGGTTAAAAACAAGTGCCAAATGATCTAATGTCTTTGCTACAGCTGGTTTACAGGTTGAGTAAAAATATGGCCATAACTCCTAAATGAAAGCTCTATTGTGCGTGCAAGAACATGTATTGGAAAGATCATTGGACGGTCCACAAATGTTGCTTGGCATACATTTTTCAAATGCTTAGCATGAATGAGTCAAACCACCGTGTATCGCTCTTGAAGTTGGTTTTTTTTTACGGCTGCAACAAATTTTTGTTACGGCCGGGTTGAATGCTTTGCTTTCTAGATATCATAACATCATCTTAAAACAACTCGCATTACACCAAGCACATGCTCTTCTCAAGGAACATGGCGGAGACAAATATGTCACCGCAGACCTTCTCAATTCAACAAGCACAAACACTACACAGAAACCAACTCATCATTTCACATTTCCGGTTGCCTCGGTTGGTTTCTTTCCATTGTTTAGCAGTCCTCCTTTTTTGCTTCCAATCTATGATGGGCTTTTTGTGCCATTCGCGACATTAAAATCATAGGGCATGAGAAAGGCATCACAAATTTGCGAGAGAATCGGACTAGGACTTCTTTTATCATGCTTCACCATGGTAATTGCAAAGACTTGTGGAGACTAAAAGGATCAAAGTGGTCACCAGCCATCATCCGCTAAACAATCCCACAAACAATTCTTCCAATGAGCGTGTTTTGGATTGGATTGCAATACTCTGCTTTGGACTTTGCGGATCTCTTCACATTTGCGGGGCTGCTAGATTTCTACTATGGTGAATCTCACGAGAGCACGCGACAAAGATGTCAACTTCTCTTATGTTTGTGTCTAATTCTCGTGGTCGCTTCTTAAGCGGTGCCATTGCTTCGCTGTAAATAGAAGCATGGTTCCAATCCAGATGGTTGCCCTACGTTCAACGTTAACCAAAGCAAATTGAGGAACTTCTCATGGCTCCTTGCGGTCCTTGGCTTTACCAATTTTATGGTCTATGTTGTTCTTGCAAAGTGGTACAATGGTGGAGATTATACGTTAATGATATTGAGGCTTCTTCCCGCAAGCATCATCATGAGAAGACAAAGACTTTAGGAAGCTATGTGTCGCACTTTTACGATGGATAGATTCGCATTTCGTGTGATGTTTTTATATTGGCATAGACCATTTTTATTATGATATGTCAAGATGGTACTGCTGTCTCCTAGAGTGACGCATTGTTACATTTTTGGACTAGACTTGTGTTCATTAAAGGCAAGCTGCCAGTTACACTTGTAGTGGTACAAAACAGGGACCATACTAGATTATTCAGAAATAATCACAATGATCGGAGCATGATGCATAAAGTGGAAGCATATTACCTAGTATTTGTCTTTTGAAGAACTGTTATCCACTTGACTTTATTCATGCTAATCCATTATATTTATTGCAGGCATTGTGTTGGTGTGGATGTCTAACCTCTGCTGGTACGTGCGCATGTTGTTGAAAATTCTCTCTATTTTATTTGATGGTGCATTCATGGAGATTTTGTACTAAGAATCCATCATTTGGCGTTTGTGCAGCGTTATATCTAGGTGGCCAGCATCGAGAACTTACCAATCAGTATTTTAAAGTATATGGAGGAGGTTATAGCGGCATGCAAGTAGGCTATCATTTTTTTCACATCAGAATTGCGTTGGTGATTACAGGCAGAAGCGAGCTGGAAGTGTATGTGTGTGCATGTATGGGAAAGGCACTCTTGCTGTTGATCAGCAATTGGAAGTACGCCTAGATTCTATCTTGTGCAGGGGTACAAATTGTTATACCTTGAAACGTTATTTCAAATGCAAAAGTGTTGAAGAGGTTATTGATTATTTTTCGTTCGGGTCATGTCTAACTATCGCACAAGGGGCTGTGCAAACTTCATGATTTACGTGTCCTTTATGCGACCGGTTTATAGATGTAATGCCATTGCATGATACATATATTGCTAAGTCCGGTATTTATGGTCAATGCAATTTACGTGTTTTCCTTTTTTCGTCTTCATCATTTTATCATATGATAGTTGACATTAGAGATAGTTGTGCATTATACTGAAGTTTGGCCAACATCTGCAGTTCATGGTTGCCAGCCACAGATGTCATATTGTATTAAGAGCATAAGGACAAAAATTTCCAAAGTGTAATGCGATTGTACATGTGGGTTGGATGAACTTTTCAAGGCCCAGTTTTTTTTGGATGCTATACTTTGGCTTTCTTACTTAAGCAAGATTGAGTCTTGGACATAGAGTTGTTTGCGATTGAGACTAGGATTGCTAAATTTGTCACCGCGGGCGAGGTAGAAGCAGTTTTTGAAAGTCGTCTAAATAATAATAGCAGACCCGATGATGACGCCCTTGTTGGGAGTTCATCAAAACATTGGTTGCCAATGGAACTTTCCTCAAGTCCAAATGATTTTGTTGTGGAAATGAAAGGTTTACACGACATGACAGACAAAGCAGAACTCAGAGATCACAAAGGGAGAGAGTCAAGGAAGAGGAAACATGGAAATGATTCTGTTTCTAAAGAGACTTGAGAAATGGAGATGTGGTCCTAGAGGAAAGGGACGATAAACAAAAGTGGATGAAATTTAGCTTATCGAATAATCGACTTGGTAGGGATCGTAAATCCAAGCTAGACATAAAGAGTGGTTTGCCACCAGGAAAAAAACGAGGGCGGATGGGGTGAGTTTTAGCCTATTGGTTCTCGTGATTACCAATCCCTTCCGGAGGTTGGTCATGCTTGGACATTAATGTCTTTGATGAAAAGAGAACTCACATTCTTTGCAATGGTCCGAACTAACCACTAAGAAATTTGTCCGGTTTTCTCGGTCATATTTTGAATGCATGATCCGTGATAGTGGCGACAATCTTTTATCTTTGTGATAGTCACCGCGTGTTTATCACCTTGAATGCCTTACCCCTCCACTTAAGGTTAGTATATTACGAGACCTTTTAATTACATCACATGTAGGTGTTATTTTCAGGGCTTGATTTTTTTTTTTTCTCACCATTGCGTAGAGCGCCATTAGGAAAATGGCTTTGTCCTTTCCCAATGGCGTGAGTGGGTAAGTGGATCAAAGGTAGAAAGACCACGAGAGATAAAAGAGTAGTTGTCACTAGAAGTAGTGAAAAATTGGAGAAGATTGCCAATTTGAAGTTGACAGAGAATAAATCAAAGAAATGAGAAGGCAGAGTAATCCGAGCTTAAGCGGAAGGCCATTGTTTTACATTGTAAATGGAAGCATGGTTCCAATCCAGGATGGTTGCCTACGTTCAACATTAACCAAAGCAAATTGAGGAACTTCTACTGGCTCCTTGCAGTCCTTGGCTTTACCAATTTTATGGTCTATGTTGTTCTTGCAAAGTGGTACAATGGAGGAGATTATGCAGTTAATGATATTGAGGCTTCTTCCTGCAAGCATCAGGAGAAGACAAAGCCTTTAGGAAGCTATGTGTCGCACTTTACGATGGATAGATTGCTGCATTTCAGGTGATGTTTTTATATTGGCGTAGGCCTGATTTTTCACATGTAATTTTACACAAAACTTATAAATATGTTCTGAGTTTTCTTGTTTAAGTCTTTCCTCCTTTCATAAGTTTCCATTCAGGCTTTTGGTATTCATGACTTTCTAATAAGGCTCTAATTATTTGTTGCAATAGCTGGAGAATAATAGTGGACGCTGACATTAGTTCTTGGATGGATGGTTCTAGATTCCCATATGAAGTAATCTATATGGTGGACAGATGTTATACACATTTTAAATGGCAACATCTTGCAACTAGAGACCATATCATTATATGACCCAAATAGTTCTGGCAGAAGTTGATACATCTAGCAGATCTGAATTCGAAGATGCTGCACAGTTGTCCATTTAGTACTCCAAGACATTGGCAGAGATTTTTAGAATGTAGTTATATGAAAGCAATGAAAATAGCCTAGAAAATATATTAGCCGTGCCATGTTTTCGTTCTTTTAGCACAATATGATCAACTGTTTAACGTGATTATGGCAGATATGCTGTATGTGCTTATAGCGATGCATTGGAAGCCCTTTGAAGGACAGAACACAATAAGCACATATTTCCTTGAGCAGGACAACTTTTTACATGGGTAAACGGATAACAACCAAAGATCACAAGCAATGTCTTTTTACATTTCTACATAATAGTCAAGTTGGACTCCAAATTTGTTAATGTATTCTTTTATAAATGTAACCAAATAATCCTTGATTTTGGGGGCTCAAGTCCTCCAATTGTTCATGTCTGTTGTGATGTGATGAGACGATTAATCATAGTGGCTTGTTTTACAATCACCCTTGAGTAGATGTTCAATTTGTTTTACATATCCTACCTACAAATTAAACATGTTTAGTACCAACCAAAATATCACATGCACTTCTTAAGGCAGATAACACCCTAGAACTCAGATGCTATGCCCTAGGGCACTTTGTATTAGTATCATCCACAACTACAAAATTGTTATCCACACAATGCTTTTATCTCATGGATGACCACCAACATACTAGACATGCCTGAACATCTCTACATGAGCACCTTCGACATGCTCCTGTGCAATTAGCACCTTCGCCCTATACATGCTACTAATGAATAGACGATTATATCAACAACATTTTGTTGCGCACACTAGAGCTCTGTTACTTTAACCTATCGCGGCAAAATGTTTAATTTTGAATCGCATGCGGGCTATGGGACAATGCAATAGCGAGAATTGTATTTTAAAGTACTCAAGCTTCTTTGCTGAATGACACTGCTTGAGTGTGTTTTAACAAGCACACGATACATGTCCGTTTTCTGCAAATAGACTTTTGAAGAATACAATATGACTTCCAGTTAGCATTCTACTTGACGAACTTATATACCCAAATTCAAACCCTAAACCTTGGGCAAAGTCAATTGAAAAGTCAACCTAAGTTACGATCGAGGAACCTTAGGATAATGTTTGGGAATCTAGGGGAATCTCAGCGAGTAATATTTAGAACTCTAAAAATCTAAGGGAATCTAGAGGAATCTTGGGATAACCATTGGAAATCATGGACATAACGGGGAGAATCTTAAGCTAATCTATAGGAATCTAGGAGTTTTATTTGTCTATTCTAATGAACCTATGGGGTACAGAGAAATAAAGAAGTCGAATTATTTGAATTATCGCGAGAGAGACGTAGAATGGTAAACGAAGAAATGAAATATGACGTTCAAACAGCAACTAGACGACCATTATACTGTATTCAAGTAAAAACAAATCTAATCAACTCTAATCCTCAAATATAACTATCGTTTGTGTTTTTACTGAATATCATAGTCATTAGGAATGATTCGCTCTTTGCAATTACTCGTTAGGAGCTACTTTTCATATGACAGTCGAATCTCATGCGTCGCATAAAATGCGTTCTTTTACAACCTTAAATGAGCCCATTGCTATTGTGATGCATTTCTTTATAATTTCATTGTCAATAAGTTTTGAATGGACGCATTGCTAAAATATGTTTAAGTAGCTCCACTTTGTACCCATTGCTAATCAATGCTCCAATAGAGTATAATTTAAGCAATTCCGCTTTGTAGAGTTCAATAGACTTGAATTTTATGTGGTTTAAATGTTGGCCATTCATCACCATGTGCCCTCTTGATTGTTGGTAATGAAAAGGATGCAGAGTTCAACTTAAGGTTTTGCATTGCCAGGAACTTGAAACATGGAGCACATATTTTATCATTGTTTCCTCGAGGGATCTTAAGGGAATCAAGGTATATCTTTCACAGTGGGTGTGCTTTGCAGTTAATCTAAGGGTTTCTTTAGGGAATCTTAATATAATCTTAATGAATATTCACATTATCTTGGGGAACCTAGAAACCTTAATGGAAATCTTATAAAAAACTTAAGAACTCTATACCTCCCAACGTACGTACATTCGACTTCGTACACTCCCTCATAGTACAAATACTTGTATATATATATATATATATATATATATATATATATATATATATATATATATATATATATATATATATATATATATCTGATCTATATATGTTCTTATGTTTGTCGCGCTTATCCGACCGTCCGTTCGAGATCCGACGGCTCACGTGGATTTGGGACGTATCCTACGGCCCAGATGGCCTGGGAGTTTACATATAATATGTGTACCGCGGTCCTACGGTCCAGATTGATCTGATCTTGGCCGTCGGTGCGAGATCCGACGGCTCACATGGCTTGGGGACACATCCTACGGTCCACGTGGCTTTGGGAATTATATGTAATAGATCCTACGGCTCATATTGCTTTTATATGATGAGATCTTGATCGTTGATCGAGTTTAAGATCCTAAGGCTCATATTGAATGCTCGTTCCTTAAGGAAAGGCTTTTAAAATTTTTTTATGTTATTGGGGTGATTCGAACCCTAGTCCTCAACCCCCCAAACCCCCCACTCTAACCACTAGACCAAGCATTAATTCTATGAAAAAATTATGTTTCAAATATACTTAAGGGTAATGTTTTAATTAAGATAAAATAGACTATAATATTCTAGGATGTTTTGAAACTTTCAAAATGTTCCAGAAAGTTCTAAAATGTTCTAGAAATTTCTAGAATGTAAGGGAATCCAGAAGAATTAAAGGGAATATAAGGAAATCTCATAAGTTGTAAGAGAATCTAGGAAAATATACAAGTCTAACGGAATCTCTTAAAATCTAATTGAATCTAAGGGAATCTTCATAATATCTAAGAGAATGTAAAAAAATCTTGATGAAATCTTAGAGTTTTTTTAAGATTTTGCAAAACGCGACAATAGAATGTTCTAAAATGTTTCATAATAAAGGTGTACAATATAAATCTTGAAAAAAAAAATATTCTAGATGCACAAGGCAAGCGCTTTTAGTCTAAAAAATAGAAAATGTTTTAAAAATGTTGCCTGTGATCCAAAATAGATTATTTTAGAAGGTTTTAAATGCTCATGGGTTTTAAGATTTTGCAAAGAGCGACAATAGAATGTTCTAAAATGTTTCATAATAAAGGTGTACAATATAAATCTTGAAAAAAAATATTCTAGATGCCCAAGGTAAGCGCCTTAGTCTAAAAATAGAAAATGTTTTAAAAATGTTGCATAGATCCAAAATAGATAATTTTAGAAGGTTTTAAATGCTCATGGGTAAGCACCTCAATCAAAATAGAAAATTCTAAGAGAATCTAGGAGAATCCAAGAGAATCTCAGTAGAATCGTTGGTTATCTAGAGCACTATAGGGCCTTACATCGTAAGAACATGCTAAAACTGGAACAATGCTGCCAGAGTAGGATTTTATTAATTAATTTTATATATATATATATATATATATATATATATATATATATATATATATATATATATATATATATATATATATATATATATATATATATATATATATATATATATATATATATATATATATATATATATAAGCTAACCCTACCGCCTACCGGACAGCAGAGGAGTACCTTAGTAAGTATAGGGACAGGAGGATCCCTATACTAGGGACCCCCCTGCCGACTGTACTCTATATGTTTTAAAACCTTCAAAAAATTACCTGTATGTTCTTAGTTCCATTCGAAGGATAGCTATGTCATACTTCAGCCCTGGAAAGTCTCCAGAATTGATGGTGTTGTTGATCACATACCATATGTCTTCAGCCTTGAATCCTTTTTCTATGAAAGTGGTAATTAGTTTATTTAGGTCTGCAGCTGCATTTGCTGGGTTACTGTTTGTATATAAACAAGGTTGTACTTGTGAGACAATCACGTTTCTGGCCATTAAATATGGTCTGCACCCTGATGCGTGTCCATATTTTGAGGCAACAAAAGGTAAGATGTCTCTCTTATCATACTTACGGGTCTCAAAGATACCATGTATTGGGTCAGTAATCTCAATGGTCATGTTTAAGAAGACTGCCTTCTTGCCTACTCTTGTATTAGTATCCGGGTAGGACTGGTATGTCGTCTCATCCTTTATGGTGATGTACTTCAGATTATATATTTTTATGCTGTCACTCCCTTGTGCTTCTAGACCGAGATATGCTCTGATATGTCTGTTATTCAAGCTTGTGATATCATCAATGTATCTGAAAGTGTCCTTGAATGCTGCAGCAGTTTCCATTTCCCCATTTCCAACCAGTTGCATTATGAAATTTAATTCATGCCATGCTAAATACAGGTTGCACCAAGCGGGGCTTGATGCAAAACCCATAGGGATTCCCATTGTTTGTTTCCACAATCTGTTTCCCATTTGCAAGACACAGTTCTGTAATAGCCATGAATTCATAAAACAGAAATCAGTTTCATGAATACATATCCATTTCTTGCTTTCAGGTGTGGTAACTTTCCATTCCACAACCACTTCTCCATTGTTTTTTGTTTTGTACCACATCTGGTTATTTCTATTTATGGTTTTCTGATGTTTCCAAATCATTCTGGCCATTTGGGTTAAAACGTTACAGATACCATCCTCACCTTCAATTGGGATAGTTTCATAACATCTGGAGATGTCTGCTACAAAAACTTCTTTGATTTTTGGTGGCAAATTGCACACCACATCATATACTGAGTCAACTGTCCAGGATGCCCTAATTTTCTCTTTTCTGAAGAAATTAACTTTTGCTAGTCTGTTTTCACATATATTTGGCCATATGTCAAGGAATGTATTTAGGGCAGCAGCCAAAAGAGATGCTAATGGTGAGAAGATGGAATTATGAGCACTGGTGATCCATCTGTAAGTTCCTTTATGAGCTTTAAAAACTGCTAATAGAAAAGGTATACCATCATATAGTATAGGCCAGTTCCCAATGAGTCCTTGAATACTGTTCATCAAAGTATTCTTAATGTTCGTGCATTCACCATTTATTTCCGTAAAGTCATTGCTGGCCAGTCTGATCATGGCTTGTTCTCTGATATATTTGGGACATATGAAGCATGGGTTGTTTGTGGCCTTGTCTACACCCGAGGTGTAGAGATTCTTGACCATCCATTCAATATTTTTGGTGACTGCTTTATCCACAATCTGAAACTTTCTTTGCTTGGAGCTGTTCTTCTTGATAATCCCTTTTGCTTGTTTGGTGGCCATTCTGATTATCTGTCTTTTTGCCTCTGTAATCAGTTTGCTCTTGGTACCACATAATGTATATTTGTGCATTTCAAAAAACTGTTCAACAGTTTTTGTAATCTCATATCTGAACTGATATATGCTAAAGGGTTTATCTGGTAAGTGCCCCACTGTGCACAATTTTGATGTCAGTAGTTTGAATGTGTCCCGTGTCAGGGGAGATAAACCTCTTGAGAGATGGGTTCTTACATGGACAGGGGGCCTGTTCTATTCCTGCAAAAACCTCTTTTGGTTTATAAAGCATACTTTTCAGATTACTGGTATAAGTCCAACCAAAAGTGGTACTTTCCATGATATCCTGCCCAATACTTCCAAATTCTCGGCTTACTACCTCGGAGAAAACTTTTTGTATTTTTATTTTATCTATAATCTTTGAAAAGAATTTAAAGTGTATAAACTTCTTTTTCTGTTTTGACCTGTAGGTCCTGATGGCCCATCTATCTTCTGCCTTTTTTATCAGAATCCTGTCCTTGGCCTGTTATATAATATTAAGCACGGTTAGTATTAAGGAAATTCCTAGAGGCTAAGGATGTTTTTAGGATCACTCCATGTGTCTCAGGCAAAAGAAATGCCTTTGTGTTTTATGCCCGTAGGCTACTATTTGTGACCACTCAGGTCGTTCTTTGGGTCAGTTTGAACTATAAGTAACGTGTGTGATTGTTAGAACACTTTCTACTATAATATTAGTTCATGCTGAAAGAAATCCTCACCTACTTTTCAGTATACGAGAACAATGTACTTACTTGTATGTGTTCAAAAAGAGATTTTTGTTGGTGCTATTTCAGCAGCCCTGCTGGGTCCGATGTCTTGCTTGCTGACTGAATGTCCAGTATCCATCCCCACATCGAGAATTTCAATGGATTCCTGATCAACTTCAATGGGTGTAATAGAAGTGTTGCCACCACTTATCTTTCTTGGTCGTTTTGGAGGCATATACACCTGTATTTCATCTTCCTCAATGGTTTCCACTTTCTTCTTATACACTCCCTTAAAGGTGTTACCATCAGCATCCAAAGGTGCAGCTTCTGCAAGGAAGTTTTCATTTTTAATTGTTTTCTCCAGTATATCCACTAACTTTGTGTTACCAAATTCTGCTTTGAAGTCAGTTCTTTTGCTTTCCGCCATTCTGGTAGTCATTTTAATGAGTATTTCCCTGACCTTGAGGTACGCCAGGAATGCAATTGCTCCTTTTCTCATTGCTTTTGAATTCATGAGATTATAAAACTGGTGGAACCTGCTGAGGCAGCTGTCGTTAGGCCAGAATTTATCCGTATTGTTCATCATAAACCACACAGCGTGGTCGAACCAAGTAATATTGTCATTGCACTCCGTCCCATTAGTTCCAGCAGATTTCTTGAATTTGTCACATTTGCATTTAAGGAATGGACAAAAGGTTCTCCAGATTTTAACCATGTAAAATGGTTCCCTCTTTTCTGTTTTTTTAGCCATATGGCCTTTTTGTCCCAGGAAAATTCCATTGTCCCTGTTACATTTCTTTCCAAAAAACTTCGTATTTCTGCATGGGAGCTTAACCTCTTCTTTTCCAATTCTCCTATTGAAATTTATGGCATCCTTATGGGCCTGTTCCACTTCTGCCTCAGTAATATTACAGAGTTTTTTCCATGTGTCAAAACTTATAGGGGCTAGAACCCCCAAGTTTTTAGCCTCCCACAAGGCCTGTTTGTACTTTACTCCATGTAGTTCGACCAATCTGAGTGACATAACCGGGCATGTACCACAGTTTGTTAAAGTGAGAGCTTTGATGTTATAGTCATCCAAGATACTGCTAGTTTGCAGGACATTTTCTTCTATTTTTTCCACTGGTTTCATAATGGCCTTTCTTTTCTCCTCTGGTAGCTTACTAATGTCAAACAGACAATTAGTCAATCTTACTGGTTCTTCTTCCTTTGGTGTTTCCTTATGTACCTGTTTGTTTCTCACCCTTGGGTGTGAAACCTTGAATTCATTTGCCAGTTCCAGTGCTGTGGTACATTTTATAAATGTTAGGACATCCATGATTTCTTTCTCATCTGCTTCTGCATGTGCTGTAGGTAGTGCTTGATACACTTCGTCAATCAGTTTCATATATGCTACCTTGTCATCCCCAACATTATTGATCTTGTTAACCAAGTTGAACATATTGTTAATTCCAAGAAAGGTTATGGCAGAAATTTCATCTTCCCCAATGTATGCTTCTTTTTTAAGGAAATAGTTGTGCACCTCAGTATTGAGTAAACATCCTAGCACCATCTGTACTGCATTATTGGGCGGTACTATTCTGGAATATCCATATCCATATTCAGCAACTTCTCTGTACCATTTGGAGTACCACTCAGATGAGATAGGTGTGTGAGTCTGCTGGCTGGCAGCATTAGTTTCATCATTCCTTTGGTTTTGGTAACCTTCCTGCAAAAATCCATATTATATTAAGTTTTTTATACCACAAACAGTGCTTACAGAATGTTTCGAGAAATGGAATACTTCTAGAGGACTGTATTTAGAGCTCCAAGGCCCACACCAGTTATACTGGTGTACTGAAATCAGAGAATATATATACACTTAACAAAAACTTTACCATAAGATTTTGTCATTCCGGAACTTTGTGCTTCCAGAACTTATCAGTCCCCAGATTATACTGGGGAAGCCTTGGAGACTCTAACCTTATTAATTCATAACACTTTGCTTAATATATTACCCAACTCAAGAATGTCCAATAAACTTTTTATTCCTTTACTCCTTACTTTATCTTTCATTTGAAAAGACTTTACCATATTTACCTCTGATCTATCCATTTTTTGCATAGTATCTGTTCTCAGACTCGTATTGATCAATCCACAAGTAATCACTGCCTAGTGTTCTATCTGTTATTTCCAGCAGGATAATACAATCATCTTACAAAACATGTAATTACTATCCTTTTATTACTTATCTTTCCTATCATAATTCTTTCAGGCAAATTAACCATGACATATAGAAGAGAATTCATATCATTAATATGCTGGTGTGATAAACCTTCCAGAATTAATTCAAAAAACCTTTTTACCAGTCTACATCCGAAAGTTGATTCCACACTATCTGTTCTGAGTGCTCCGAAAACAAGATTATGAGCACTATTTCTATTAAACACTGGTGATGGAATGTTACCTTTGTTTTTGTAAAATATCAAATGTAGATAGAAAAGCAAGAAATGAGAAAAAGTCTTGTACTACTTCCATCAGCTGGTCAGCTAGTTCTTCATGTAAGTAGTGTCCACAAAACATCCAAAATACAAGGAAATTGGAGATGTAAGACCGGTTACCTGCAATCCAACCATTCAAATGTTAGCCATAACTGGGTAAATCTGAAAGGGATTGACAGGTAAGCAAAGGTCCCACATGGCTTAACGCCCTTCACCAATTATACAATTAAATTTCACTTACAGAATCTCTGTTTTACTTCAGTAATATAGATGTGTAGTGTCAGTATTTACCATTGGTTCTACCTAGAATGTTCCTAGTAAAATGCCTAACCATATGGATACGAAACCTGATTTAGAAGAAGCTCCTCTTCTTCTGCGTTTTCTTCGTCACTATTCTCATTTTGCTGTGCTACAGAGTGTTCAGCTGTTCCAGTAGAGTCAGCTACTTTGCTAACATTGTGCTCAACATCATCTTTGGTGTGGGCCTGCCTTTGTGAGATATACCTATCCATGCATCCTGCTGATTCCTCACCCTTCTTGCCGGTATGCAAACCAAGAAGGTTATACTTCTCTACTGTCTTGTGCAGAAACATTTTACTGGGCTGTGCTGCTACTTCCCCTTCTTTTTTGCACAGCGCAGCCAGATCAAGGCCTGCGCCTTTGATTAAATCCAGCATATCCTTCCTTGTAAGCTTATTCTTCACTACCGGAGGCGCCATGCCAGGCGCTCCTCTGAATGGCCTTCAGACATCTATTATGTCTGATTACACCCGGCTGAACTTAAATCTTGGTGTGTCTGCTCGAAGGTATACAAAAATGTTCCCTATTTTGGCACCTTTTTCTCTGCTATACGTTCTTAGGTGTTCCGAAAAGCCGTTTGGCTAAAACAACCGGCAAAACTTTACTGGACCTAGTAAGCTGAATGCTTTACCTCTTAGTTTTCGCCAAGTATGGCGGATCTCCATCCCAAATCATGATGGATGTATATTCTTGTGCTTGGTACAGATTTGCCTTGCTACTCATGTCGGAAAGTGCCGGAATATTTCTTGGTTGTCTCCTGCTGGATCGCTTAGCCGGATTAGGTCACGAACCCTATTTCTGTTAGGTCCAGCCCCTTTCGTAATCCAAGGTGTCACATTATAGACATAACATGCCAATATTGGGTATTCTAAGATGTGTTAACAAGTAAAACCACTAACCATTGGTCCACCCTATTATTATAGGTTTCTATTTTTCGAAACATCTTTCATAGTTTTTTATCAATGACATAGTACCATTTTTATGGACTTTAGAGACTAGGTGTCTACACCACAGATGGTATCCTTCACTTCATATATATATATATATATATATATATATATATATATATATATATATATATATATATATATATATATATATATATATATATATATATATATATATATATATATATATATATATATATATATATATATATATATATCCCTTATATCTGATCTATATATGTTCTTATGTTTGTCGCGCTTATCCGACCGTCCGTTCGAGATCCGACGGCTCACGTGGATTTGGGACGTATCCTACGGCCCAGATGGCCTGGGAGTTTACATATAATATGTGTACCGCGGTCCTACGGTCCAGATTGATCTGATCTTGGCCGTCGGTCCGAGATCCGACGGCTCACATGGCTTGGGGACACATCCTACGGTCCACGTGGCTTTGGGAATTATATGTAATAGATCCTACGGCTCATATTGATTTTATATGATGAGATCTTGATCGTTGATCGAAGTTTAAGATCCTAAGGCTCATATTGAATGCTCGTTCCTTAAGGAAAGGCTTTTTAAAATTTTTTATGTTATTGGGGTGATTCGAACCCTGGTCCTCAACCCCCCAAACCCCCCACTCTAACCACTAGACCAAGCATTAATTCTATGAAAAATTTATGTTTCAAATATACTTAAGGGTAATGTTTTAATTAAGATAAAATAGACTATAATATTCTAGGATGTTTTGAAACTTTCAAAATGTTCCAGAAAGTTCTAAAATGTTCTAGAAATTTCTAGAATGTAAGGGAATCCAGAAGAATTAAAGGGAATATAAGGAAATCTCATAAGTTGTAAGAGAATCTAGGAAAATATACAAGTCTAACGGAATCTCTTAAAATCTAATTGAATCTAAGGGAATCTTCATAATATCTAAGAGAATGTAAAAAAATCTTGATGAAATCTTAGAGTTTTTTTAAGATTTTGCAAATAGCGACAATAGAATGTTCTAAAATGTTTCATAATAAAGGTGTACAATATAAATCTTGAAAAAAAAAAAAATATTCTAGATGCTCAAGGCAAGCGCTTTTAGTCTAAAAAAATAGAAAATGTTTTAAAATGTTGCACAAATCCAAAATAGATTATTTTAGAAGGTTTTAAATGCTCATGGGTTTTTAAGATTTTGCAAAGATCGACAATAGAATGTTCTAAAATATTTCATAATAAAGGTGTACAATATAAATCTTGAAAAAAAAATATTCTAGATGCCCAAGGTAAGCGCCTTAGTCTAAAAATAGAAAATGTTTTAAAAATATTGCATAGATCCAAAATAGATAATTTTAGAAGGTTTTAAATGCTCATGGGTAAGCACCTCAATCAAAATAGAAAATTCTAAGAGAATCTAGGAGAATCCAAGAGAATCTCAGTAGAATCGTTGGTTATCTAGAGCACTATAGGGCCTTACATCGTAAGAACATGCTAAAACTGGAACAATGCGCCGTAGGACGTATTAATTTTCTTGTATATATATACAATTATATAAGCACCCCCCTTATATCTAGAGATTTTGGCGTCGCCGCCGCAGCCGTCCATTTTTTGAGATCAACGGTTGAGATGAAAACATGCCAAACCACCCCAAGCACCCCCCTTGGGTATAAAGATTGAGGTGTCACGACTTCAACCATCGAAGGTGCAAGATCTATGGTTCAGATGGGGCCACCTCATGATCCCCCTTATTTGGGGCTTTTAATTTGGGCCATTAGATTCGGGGATTCTATCTAGACCATCCAATACAAAGTCAAGAGAATTTAAAGCCAATTGAAAATAGAGCCACGTGGTGGTGCGGATTCATTATGGAATGGAGGGGGTGAACATCCTACCTATTTGTGACCCCACATCTCAAAACCATGGACGGAGGGGGTGAATATCGTGATCGTTGGTTGTAATTGAAAATATAAAGGTGCTAGATTAGGGCATGAAATCTTGGCCGTTAAGTTGAGAATCCAATTTCTGAACCCAGCATTAATGTTATTTGTTGAGGTGGCAGCCCAATCTTATATCTATTAAAAAAAGGAGGGCTTTAGCTTTTGTCGGTGTTCCCTTGCCCCTGCGGGAGCGGTCTCTTTGCTGTGTAATTGGGCGGTGGATCTGATCGGATTTCCCTCTATGCCGAAGCTCTAGGGGAAAGTCTTTCCGTCATATTCGAGCTTGCATGCTCAATGCTGCATGCCGTATTACTGTGTAAATGCCTTTGCTCAAGCTTCCGACCATTTTTTTTACCGTGATACATTCTCTTAAAGAGATGAAGCTCTTATGATGGAGATGGCAGATCCGCTATTAGCTCAGTCGATGGCGTATTTTCCTTATCAAGATCTTAGCTCCATTAACCAATATCCTGAATCTCAACTGTTGCCTATGGCGGGTAATGTTCTTAGCTGCATGTAGCAAACTGTTGAATCCAAAGACAAGATCTTTCCTTCTGGGCTTTGCAAGTATCTCTATCATTTTTCCTTTTCTAATCCTTCTATTTATCAATGATCTTTTGTCCACTATATCTCAACAGAGAACAGGACAGCACCATCTTTGAGGAGTCACGAAAGAATAGATTCACCAGCTATTAGGCGAATCAAGCTTATGAACTGGCCGGTTGCTATTTTATAAGTGTCACGATTTTATTTTCCGTGTACTTCTTTGCTAGGAGCTGTATTCGACAATTTTCTTTCTTTAATGCAATGGCATTAAGCTCCATTGTGCTTTACTTAATTTATACATGCCCTTTGGTCCGGGAATAACTTAGGTCCTTGCGTAGCAGTATGGCGATCTGAGAACTTACGACTGTGGTGGAAGTGTCTTTTGAAGCTTGAATATTTGTTGGTTCCTGTAAAGCGACATGGCTGTGAAACATAATCCCAACCTAAGGTTTTTCTACGCTCTCTTTTACACTTGATATTTTTAGCGGTTGGTTTCCAAAAAGATTAATATCTATCTGTCTCTGTGCAGGGAATCGTTTCTGTTTGTAAGGGGAGAAACATTTGGGTATGATGCATAGCACATGTTATTTCTGCCAAATGGATATAGATCACGTAGTGAAGCATGCATGTAGCATGCAAAAGATCCCATGGCAGAGTTGTTTGCACGGATCAAATAAGAATGGCGTAAGCTATTCGGGGCTGTGATATCGAGACAGGTTTGTGCAAAAAAATGAGGCAAGCTCTTCGCTCTGATAATCAAAACAGATTTGCATTGTTTAAGTGAATGAGAATGTCGCCTATTTTTCTTAAGCTGTTATATCCTTTATTTTTGCAAGTGCCAATTATTCTTGGTAACACGTAGCAGAACTCCCTGCTAAGATGGAATGTTTGCCATTTATGCGGCTTTCGTTTATCTAGGCCTGTCAATTATAATGTTCATATTTGTGTGAACGTTTTATCAGGATCTGACAGATTATGCGGGACCATGGCTGTCAAGAAGGATCTGACAGATTATGTGGGACCATGGCTTTCAAGAAGGCCACAGGTAAACTATAGTTTTTGTCATGTAGGCCATTTTTACATGTGATTCAAGAATTTCACTTCTGAATATTCCAGGGTCAGGATTGTATAGCAGTTTTTGGACCAGAGGTAGTTATTGGAGTAGATCAAAAGCCAAAAGCCAAAAGCTTCTTAAGCAGATAATAAAGAGAATGAACACTGAATGTGGCGCCACTGTTGCAAAATACTGAAGGACCTGTTGTTAGGGTTAGGGCCAGGTTTCTTATAACCCATCGTTGCCTTCTTTTCCTCAATGACTGCAGCCTCTATTTTCGTTTATAATTGCTGTTCAAATGTTCAGGTAGCCAGAAAATGTCCAGATTGTAAAGCCGATTTGGATTGCATGTGGTTGGATTTGTCAAGTTCCAATATGCCCAGGGTTTGTAAACCTGTGAAGGTAGAATCAATTTCAATATTATTAAATTGTTGGCATGTATGCGCAGTTTGCTCCTACAGGTGGTGCATGCAGGTGACACCTATGGCATCTGTCCCTTTTCGTAGATCAAAATGTATTGCTGGAATAGTTGTGCAATCATCCGTATTTCCTTAGTTGGATTTATAATATTTTAAACCGTTGATATAGCAGTATTAAAATGGAGCTGTGTCATGTTTTCATGGAGACTGAATTTGCCTTTAAACATTGGATGTAGCAGTATGGGAATGGATTTCCAGTTTGTAAACCTTTTCTGATTTCTAGTTCTTCATTGTAGATTTATGGGCCTTCTGGGAGTCCGTTTTCAATGTTCAAGTGGATGTCGCTGATATTGCAAGTTTATTATGCTTACTGCTTCGCATAATGCAAAACTCCAAGATTATTTTGTTTTCTGTTGGGGGCAAACCAATGGCCGAAGATATCGGCGCTTGATCACACTTGTGAAGACGTCTGCTAAAGGAAGTTTTTTTTATTGTTTGCATGCATTGATCGCCGCCGCTTTTGTAGGTTGCTTGACATCTACTATCATACTTGGGGACTGAATTTCAGTCACTGTGTTCTTAATTGGCAACTTTGATTGTAGGTATTCTAAATAAATCTGGCGCAAGAGGACATTGTTTCATGAATGCCTTAATAAGCTTTGTTTGAATACTCAGCTAATATCCCATTAGCCTGTAACTGTTTGTTGTTTAATGAGTATAATTTTCCAAGGACTAAGTGTCTCTTTTATGGTGCAATCCACATGAAAATATTGATGGGCCTCGCCCAATAAGAGTTAAAATAACGTGGTTGTTGTCAGCTCTGGCAGAGCCTATGCATACCATGGTAGCTTGAAAGCAGATCACTGGATTAGCTTAAGATGGGCTATGTTTGAAGGAAATTCGCAGATAATATTATTTTGTGATCTTCCTTTGAGTTCAAGCTACCATGACAGTTGTGGAGTGGAGAATATAAATCATATGCAAGGCAGAGATTGATCCAGTCCTGTACTTGAGGTAATCTATGGTCTCGAATCTGTGAAAAAAACTTTGTTTAGCTCTAATGCAGTTACATTGAGTAGCTCTAATGCAGTTATGTGAGCGTATAAAGTTGTTACAAGCTTTTCAAGAGATATGTCCTTTTGTACCGATTAGATTTGCAATGCACTAGACCTTAATTAATATTGGCAAATCCAATATAGTCTTCACGGTTAAATGCATCGAAGGTTGTGATATTGCTTTGCCTACAAGTATAGATTGTGAACATTTTAATGCATGTAGAAACATGGACGTGGAGTAAATTTATATATCAAGTGATCTAAGGGTATGTTAGCTAAAAGGCATGTGAAACAACTATATCCAATGTTTATCTTGAACTTAATGGTCATTAAGTTCCCTGCGGGGCTTAATGAAATTAACTGTGGGGCTTAATGAAATTAACTACATACGAGACAATAACTCAAAGGTTCCATAATCAAAACATAGGACCCTACAACTTCAATGCTATTATAATTGGAAGTGAAGCCACATGATGAAAAATTTTAGATAGTTATTGTGGAGCTAGTTAGACTCGCTGAAATCTAGTGTTCCACATTGATTCTAGTTACTTTATATAGTAAAAAATAATGGCCTCTCTTATTCCCTACTTGCATCATCAGTGAAATATCAAGCAAAAGCACTCGTCATCAAACCACGTGCTCTATATTTCAATGTCATAATCCCACGTTCTTAATGGTTTTACCCCATTTTTGCATGGTCTATTTTGCATGCATCTTTTAATATGTGGTTAATCTAGTTAAGAGGGTGGAGACTTTACTAGACCCCTAATTTTCCAAGCAGTTAACATGTTCAAATCCCAACTATGACTGAGCTCAGGTTATTTTAATTTATTCCATCATTTGCTATCTATGCCATTGTTGTTTTAGCTCCTCATGTAGAACTAGAGAGAACTTTTTCTCTATTTTGACTAGATTGCCGTAAGTCGTAAGAGGTTCTTTTGAAAAGAAGATGCATGGAATGTCCCGCAGAGTGTTTTGCATTGCGTAAAAATTACATGTCGCGCGTATGTCAAACATTTTGTTCAAAAAAATTATCATTTGACAAAATTAGGAAACTTTCTACATTAGGGAACTTTCGCATGGGATCCGCGAATGCTTTACACTGTTGTATTAGTTCGACTTCGTGGTGGACAACTTTGACTTTCTTATTTGTCTAACCCAATAGGATCATTAACATAGACAAATAAAACTCCGTGCCAAGATCTTTATCGTAAATTCCTCATACAAAAATTCGATCATAAATGACCGGTCGATTTGGTACAAAATTCTTTTAATTTATTCAAATTTAACTCGAGTCTTCAGCGAGAAGTTCTAATAAACGATGGCGAGCTTCATTGAATGGCTATTAGTCAAGGAATTTAGTTTTAACTAGATGCATACAACCATTTGTGCGAGAGTATATGATGACAATAAATCAGTAGATTATGATACCTGAATTTGACTTGAACAAACAGGATTTTGTCATTTACCGATGACATCTAACTCAATTCTAAGTTACCCAACTCTTTTGCTTGTTAGTGGGTGTCTGCTTTTATAAAATATTGCTATTTTCTTATGCCATATTTTTAGAAATTGATCGAGATAGTAGGCACACATCGACAAGGTTTAATAACTTCTCAATCAGCAGCACAAGTCGCTTAAGTTGATGATTAAACTTAAAATTTAATTTTTCCAGCCGCCGAGTAGGTTGTTTTTAGGGTCATCTCATTTACATGGCACAGGACATTCCAAACCCAACAGCAGGGGGACTCGAAATAAAGCTTTGTATCTAATCTATGTCATTATTGGGTCAAGTACAAAATATTGTGCTGAAGATATTGCCGCTTAAGTGATAGTTTGGGATAGTATTCCATATGTTTTTGTTGACAGAGAATTTCAAGGTTAAGGCAAATATGGTGTTAATGAGATTAGACATTGCCAAGTCAGCGGTTGGTTCATAAACATCTTAAAGTTTTTAAATGTAAAACATCCTAAATGCGGCTAATACAGGCAATCGACCAAAGAATCAACAAAACATTAAGTAAGTTGGCAAGCAGTTCCCATGCACGTATAAGCAATCCCTTTTGCGCTATGGGAAAAGATTTATTGGTATGTTGCAAAGGCTTTTCTTCTGCTTAGACCTACATTTTGGAGTCCAGCAAGCTTCTGTGTATCAATGACCTAAGTCTTCAGAGCCCAATGACTTTGTAAGAACTTTGTCGAGTTTGAGGAGATCTTAATCCTTGCAGATATGGAAGACTACTATAGAAGCACAACACATGTTCGATTGCCCTGAAATATATGTAGTGATTGCAAATATTGCAAATTAAATAGGGGAAGCTTGGAATATTAGGAAATCTATTGGAACCTTTGTACAATCTTAGAGAATCTAATGGTATCTTAAGGGGATCTAGGGGAATCTTCGAGAATCCAGTTGAATCTTCACAGAATATTTAGGAAATCTTCTAGAATCTAATAGATTCTTAAGGAGATTTAGGAGAATCTAACAGAATCCAATAGAACATTGCTAGAATCTCAAGGACTCTATGAGAATTATAGTGAATCTAGGCGAATCTTTGTAGAATCTTATAAACATTATAGGAATTCTCATAAAATCTTATGGACTTTTGGAGGAATCTTAAGAGAATGTTGGGTAATTTAAGAGTTTCTTTGTAGATTCATAAGGAATCTAGGGGAAAGTTTATAGAATCTTAACGGATCTTGGACTTTGGAGTACTTAAAGAGGATCAATAAGAATCTCCATATAATAACAAAAAATCTAGGGGAGTCATTGTGGAATTTAACAAAATCCTAAGGTCCTTCGATGAAACCAATTCAAGCGGCACCCTCATAATCTCTTGTGACTGTGTTAGCGCCTGTGCCAATAAGTCTTATGTTATTTTGCATGCTCACAAAATACTGAACAACACATGGTATGTATAGAACCTGGCCTATACAAGCTTATTTTTGGAATAGCCTATAGGAAGTACGTGCAGCTCAATCTGTGAATGTTAACTCGTGCTGGGACTATTATATTTTGAATCATTTTAATTGGAATTCCATTTTTTTCAACTGGAAGATAAGGATCCCTAATAAGTGTACAACTTGCAAAATATTTTGAGAATTTGGTGACAATACTGCCACTAACTTCTTTGATCATGTTCTCCCTTGATTGTTGGTAGTAAAAAGTTCACAACCCTTAACTTTGGGTTTCGCAGTATTAGGAACTTGGAACGTGGAGAACATATTTTATCATTGTTTTTAGGTAGGTCTTAAGCGAATCTAGATATACCTTTCATATGGGGTGTGCTTTGCAGTGAATCTTTGTATAATCTTAAGAAATATTGCAGTATCTTAGGAAATCTTAATAGATTCATAGAAAACATAGAATCTCTTAGAATATTGTGTAGTCTTAATGGAATCTTAGTAAACTTAGAAATCTTATAGAAACTTGAAAAGTCTATACTTCCCAATGTACATACATTCGACTTCGTACACTCCCTATTCGTACAAAAACCTCCCTATTCGTACATACATTCGACTTCGTACACTCCCTATTCGTACCCAGGCCTATACCATCAGTAACAGTTCTACATGCTGTTTTGTGTATTGCAAACATAGTACTGTTTTATTGAGCAGGTCATTCTGAATCTACCTTCTTTATACCCTAGACTCCTCATGAAGAAAGTTATGATCATAACTTCAAACAAAAAAGAGCTTTGGCCAAGAAGATTAGATCATGACAGCATAATGGGAATATAAAACCTAAGGATAAACATGTCAAGCCTCTCATGCGTATGAAGAAAGTTACTCACATAACTCCAAACATATCGCTCCAAGGTTATGAATGGAATCCTAATCAGAACAAAAGAGTAAAGCCATTGGGCATTTTTAATGTCATTTTGCCCATATTTAGTTGCTGTCTGAAGAAAGCGGTGGTGACACACTTTAAACCAGACATCTCTATCAAAGGGGCAAAGCTAAACAATAAATTATAACCACTGCACCTAAAGATGTGCATAAAATACAGCTTTTTGCCCATTATTGGGTCCATGATTTGCATTAGGCCAAAAGTACTATTGTATTACATTTATGTGATTCTAATTTTTCAGAAAAACTTTGAGTTAAGACACTTAATGATGGCAAATATCACATTGAAATTATTGCAAAAAGCCATTAGCAGCATAAACCGAAAAGGTTTTACAGATTTCAGAGCAAATATCCTTCTGTATCCTATTATGTCAAGTTCCATTGTTTTCAGAGAATCTGAATTTACATCAGACATATTCTAAGTTAAGAACGTCATCAAAAGGTAGATCTTTTTCCACAGGTGATTCATCTATCCAACAAACAGAGAAAATCAGAGAAAAACATGCATGTCTTGCATGTGCCATGTGCAGCAGAAGGTCAGATGTAACCTATAGAAGCCGAAATATTTCCAAAATATATCATATTGGTAATTTTTTGAAGCATTGAACTCAGTCCAACACAGCCATAGTGTAACAGCAGATTCAAAAAGCCGGTACCATTTTCCACATCCACAAAAAGGTGGGTTAGACATGTTACCTGCAATCCAACCATTCAAAAGTTAGCCTACATGGGTAACTGAGAAAGGGATTAGCAGGTAAGCAAAGAAAAACCCTGTTTTCATCCTTTTCCTTTTAGTGTAGAGAAAGAAATCATAAACGAAACCATAAATGTAAATCAGTTTTTATTGGACTGTTTTGCCACAGCCGCCTATGTACTTAAAAAGGAAATTTTCCTGTTTAATCATATTTACTATTTAACTTTCAGAAACTCAAGAGCTAAGGCCTAAAAATCTTAGCATTATAAGCAACAGGAACGATAAACCATTTCCAGCTCTTCTAGTTTAGTTGCTAACAGCGTTTAGATGTAGCTTATAGGCTTAATACAGATAGAAAAACAGATGCAGATGGATAGAAAATATCCTCGTGACTCTAAATTATAGACAATAGGCGGAACCTCATCAAAGACGCCCGTCTGGTTAGTCAAATCTTCAGCATTTCCACCAGTGTAAGCAGTCTCAGGATTCTCATAGACCGGTGTGGAGATATCGCCATTTTCAGCCCTCATAGCTGCTGCTCTAGCTACACAGCGACGAATGACATTGCTAGCATCAAAATTCTTGTTTCTACTACTAGGGGTACTTCGTTTTACTCCAAAGTCTTTCCTTCTCTCTTTGTTCTTGGCTCCAGGAGGACGACCAGCCCCTCGTTTGGGTGCCATCTTCTCACAAGAGCAGAGCTTCTCAGTAAGCGCCTAGGTTTAAGCCGGAGTGTATACGAAATTCACAAAGCAGAGGAAAAGATAGCATACCTTTGCATTTGCCAGGTCCCGCAGCCAGCCATAAAATCGGCGGCTGTTCCCAATGCCTTAGGGCCGGAACCATTAAGGGAGATAGCCCTAAATCTTCACGAAATCTAAAATGAATTGTTATGTGAAATATTTCTAGGGATTCTGCAATATTCTCATGCTCCCTTGGGCAGTCGAACTGTATTATTTTCTCAATTGAGAAAAAGTAATTAGGTCTAGGTCCCAGAAGTTTGTTTAAGTGGCTAAATGTTGGTCCTTAGAAAACTAAGAGTCATAAGCCATACCACCAAGGGGTCAATAATTCTCAAGGTTAGAACCCATAGTGTAAGTTATGAGGGTGCCTGTATAATATCTTATTTACTTGACAGATATGTGACACAAGCAACAGGGAGAATATGGAGATTATGTCAACCTGTGGAACAGAGGTTGTACAATGGTCGTAGATGACAAAATGCCACCTTCCAAAGGTACATGGTGTGATAAGACTCTAACGACACCCATTTCTATTTTATAGAAGACACAGCTTTAGTGTATCAAATTTGGCTAGGTATTTTCAGAAACTTTCATACACCATGACCGGCTAAATGAAACAGTCCTGAAACAGCCAATTTTATATATATTTATATGTATATATAGCACCTACCTCCTTCCGCAGATAGTAGGGTCTTTTGGTTCGTCCTTACGCAATTCTTTCATTTTATTAGCACTACATAAGTACTAGGTAGACAGGGTTACCTAGCAGTGCTGCTAGGACCCCCTACTACCCATATAAATACAAAATGTAAAAATGATGCCAGTATTCCTCGAAATCTAAAAAGCTAAAGATTAAGATTCAGCGAAAATAATTAGAGTATGTACCTGTAGTGCACCAGCCTTAAAAGCCTTAGCAGGTCCCCAGCATTGAAAGTTAGGCCAGGAAAGTCTTGTTTGAGAACCTTCTCTACATTCTTAAAGATAGTTCTCTTGTCAAAACCGTTCATCACGAAACAATCCATAATTTTGAATAGGTCTTTTTTTGCTTCTTCCAGACTGCTGTGAACATAAAGGCTGGGCATAACTTGTGAGCAAACCACCTTACTGGCTTGAAAGTACGGTCTGCAGCTGTCAGCCATCACGTATTTCTTGGCAGCAAAAGGCAAAGTCTCTCTTTTATCATATTTGGAGGTTACAAACACACCTATAGCCGCGTTCAAGATATGAATCTTCATACTGAGGAAACAAGCAGTCATCCCTAACCTGCTACTTTCATCAACACCGATGAAATCTTTTGTCTCATTCTTAATTTCAATAAAGTTAAGGTCATAAATCCAAAGGTCTTTTTGCTTATCAAAGAACTCAAGAGGATTCCCACAATTCACAAGTAGTAGATCATCCATATATCTAAAAGAACTATTAAATCTGGCAATATCCTGGTATCTGTGACGTCCCCTACTCGCATACGGTGCACTCACCGTATACAAACAGGAGTTCTTCCCCCATACCAGCTCCATGCCGATACAGGGCCCTTCACATAACACTGCAACCGTGACGGGTTCCAGTGGGAAGAGTGAAAGGGTCATTGTACCCCGTCTCCCTCAGGGCCTACCTAGCTGCGGAAGCGTAAACATACATGTCAGTATATAAGAGCAACACATATACCCACCCTTCTGGGTGGCACATCACATCTGCAAAAGACAATGATCAGCACAATGCATAGAGGAAATCCTACCCAAGGCTCCGGACACGGGGATGGGTGACAAGCTTGGGTCTCCGTGAGGTCATTGCGCGCAGAATTCATGGCAATGGATTTGGTCGGGCATAAGAACATGGCATTGGGTTGTCCACTCCATCCGCCCTCCATTGCACACTTTGCGAGTAGGTTGAAAAGTGTTGGGACTGATCAGTAGCCCGCCGCGGGATGCATAGCCAAGGGGCTATATCTGGGTTGCATCTCCCGGTTCGATGGGGCGGTGGGGATCACTCCCTCGAGAGATCTCCATCTGCCGACTCAAGGTGACTAGAGGGCCCTTTGCGCCGTGATTCGACTTGAACTCAATGGAAGGTCATATTCACCACCTCACGAAAAATGTGAGCCCATGCCTTGCCCACACGCGGTGGCAAGCCATTAGACCTAGTCACAATGATCCCCGGTAGCACTAACACACCATAGGGATCGTTCAAGAGTCGAACACCGAACCTCCTTATAAGCCAGTCGGCCCCTTCACCCACAACCAGGTGTGGCTCTTGTGCACAGGCCGCATCTATAGTGTGCTAGAGAGGCTAATCTAGGAGCATCTACTACCAAGCTTTAGGTCTCTACCCCCCTTCCCAATACAAGGAGTTCACAGAGATACATCATCCATATACATCACAGAAGAACTAAAGAACAAGATCTAATCTATATCATAGAGTTAGGTTCTTTAGTTAGAATCTGCTATCTAGAGTTCTAGAGGGCTGCTATGGGCAATTTAAGAGGCTAAACCTACTGATTCGATGGCTGAAATGGGGTTTAGACTACTAAATTGCCTAAATACCCCGATCCTTGAGTTCCTCCTCGACTGAACTCGACCATCCCTTTGAGATGCTCGAATCAAGGAAAACTAATGATGCAATTCTCTCAGACAGAGTCTGGGAGATGGTTTTGACCCTTGGGGCAGTCAAAACAGAGCTCTAAAACCCTAGAAACGAAAAATGGGCAAGTTAGGGTTCTCCTACTTAAATAGACAAGGGGGTTGGCTAGGGTTTCCAATTATCCCCTTTAGGCATGTGGGATAATTGGGAAAGGGCCCACTTGCCTTTAAGGGCTAGGTGGCCAAATGTGCCCACATGGAAATGTGTGCACCCAAATGTGCTCACATGGAAATGTGTGCACATTAATGAATGTGTACATTGGAAAATGTGCACATTAATTGCACCTATGGGTATGGCCCACTTGGCATCAAGTGGCCACATGGAAATGTGTGCCCACATTAATGTGTACATTGGAAAATGTGCACATTAATACTAATGCACATTCTTAGCAAGTTTCCCCCTAGGGGCTACCCACTTGGCTACATGTTGGCGCATTACGTCGGTCGGGTGGGGTGGTAATGTGGCGTGGCGACGGCAAGTACAATATACGTCCCGGGGCGATATCTTTGGCTTTGGAACGTCCACGATATCTTCCTTTCCTTGCCAGTCTTAGGATGAAATTTAACTCATTCCAAGCTAAATACAAATTGCACCAATTTGGTGAAGATGAGAAACCCATCGGTATGCCGCATTGTTGTTTCCAGGTGCTGCCATTATTGCATAACCAACAGTTTTCCAATAACCATTCATTGCTGTAAATGAGGTTAATTCTGGTCATTTCTGCCCAACATTCAGGTTGCTTATCACCGTGATCCCATTTGTAGTCAAACTCAAGACTATTATTACCCTTGGTTTTAATCCATAATTTGTTATTCTTGTGAACTGACATCTGGTATGTAAAGGCTGCATTAATGACATCCCTCATGGCCTGACATATCCCAGTCTCACCATCTAGAGGTATACATTCATAACATTTTGTCACATCAGTGACAAACAAGCTAAAGATCTTTTCGGGGAAGATTAAGGGCGGCGTCATAAACCGAATTGATCATCCAATTTGGATTAAAGTTTTCCCACAAAAGATTTGAAACTTCTTACAAAGGTCCCTAGAGACCTCGGGCGGATATCCGAATACTTTTAAGGCAAACTGTTATCAAGCTAGCAATATCAGAAAAAATTGAATTGTGTGCATTTGTGATCCAGCGAAAGCTATTTTTATGGGCTTTGTAGATGCACAAAAGATACGGTAGTGGTAAAGGTATAGGCACAGGAGTAGAGGTGCTAGGATTTATGTCACGGTTAATGGAATGATTTCAATATCTTTGTGAATAACCCGACAACTCCATCGAATGTCAACTTCTGACTTTTCGGAGGACATAAAATCCGGTTCTTTGAGTCTTTCAAGAGCTAAATTCTTAGCTAATTGTGGGCACATGAAGCTCGGGTTGTTTGTAGCTTTGTCAACGCCCGCTATGTAAAGATTTTTTACCACCCATTTGAGATTTTTAACTGCTATTAGGTCTTCCTCAAATACGTAGTGTTTGATTTTACCTTCCTGTCCGTGAAGGTACTCTTTCATCATGCCATAAGCCATTTCACGGGCAGCAGTCTCTATATATTTGTATCTACCCTCATCAATGGGTTTGATATCAAATCTGTGAAGAATGAAAAAAGATCTCAAACTTTCCACAACTGTCTTCATACACTCATTTATATTGAGAGTCTGATGGGGTATATGATTTAACCCTTTCATAAACAGCCCTCTTAAATTTCTGTTCTGTATGATGTTTATATCTGTGGTTAGAACATGTCCGAACTTGGGATCTATGTATCTGGTAAGATCTCTGTTAGAACACGGGCACTTGGAGCATGCATCCTCAACAAAGATAGAGAAAGGTTTGTATACGTGATCCATTAACTTAGGGAGGTATTTCCACCCAATCACCGTCTTGTCTAGTGCCTTTATTCCTTCCTCTCCACAAAAGAGAGGTACTACTTTTTCTAATATAGTCTTGAACCTGATAGCATCCATTAGTCTAGATGTATAGACAAGATGGATAGTGATCTTCTTTTCCTTATTCTCACTCAAGATCCCTATCCGGTTATTAACATCTTTAGCTAGCCATCTAGTGGGCCTCTCTACAAGTACCTGTTTAATGGAGAAAGATCTAGATAAGAAAGGGAATATATGTAAAACGAGACATTTTTCCCTAACATTAACAAATGAGCTGGCTGTATTTGAATCTGCATGGGTCACTTTTATAGGAGCTCAAGAAATCAGGTCTAGGTCTGATACAATGAGTAGTATTATCCTCCTTCACAAAACACTGTTCTATTTATGAATCAGCGTATTATAACCACCGTTACAGGAATGAGGATCGTGTAAAGCAAAGACGTGTGAAGTAAGGCGGTGACTATTAGCCGATTATATACAAAACAAGTCCATGTGCAAAAAAGTCAACGTATTTAACTGTGCTGAAAACAAAATTGAAATAGAACAGTAAGAACTTACTTGGAAACTTCATTCAGTAAGGTCACAGATTTGTATGTCAGCAGGAAACATCTTCTGCCCATCATTTTTTGCTTTTGTGACGGACAATTCTCCTGTGTTGATAGGTCCCTGGAATAAACCAGTAGCAGATGTTGAGCCCGTACTATATTTTTCAGCCTCAACGATCTTTTCTCGTTCTTCTTCTTCCATGAACATTTTCGGTGGGTAGTAGCATACTGTCATGTTGTTGGATGAAAAAGTGCTATCTGAGCCCCTTCTCTTGTTACTGTTTTTGGGAGGTCTCCCACTTTCCAACGGTTCCTTAGTTACAAAATTGTCTGGATCAATCATCATTTCCGTAGCTACAACCAATTGTAAGCTGCCATACTTTTGCTGTATGTCTACTTTCGGATTCATTGCCAAATCAGTGGCCATTTGGCTGGCCATATGCCTAAATTTGAAGTAGGCCACATGGGCAGCTGCAAACTTTTGAAGCTTGGTGGAGAGCATATTAATAACTGCGAGAAAGGCGTGTAGGCAGTCCTTTTCAGGGTACATTTTGCCAAGGTTATTGAGGATATACCAAATGCCTTGGTCAAACCATGTGATATTTTCATTGCATTTATTATTAGGGAGCATGTCACAAGCACACTTGAAATATGGGCTAAAAGACCTCCATATTTTTTTCAGATTATAATCCTGCTGCAGGCCACCAGCCATTGCCATATGGTTTTTTTGATTAATGTAGATTCCATTGGGGCATGTGCACTCTTTCTCAAATGCCCTCATGTCAAAGGGGACGTCAATTTTGGTCTTGTCGAAGCTATACTCAGCCTTATCCAGGTTTTTATAGAAGTTCACTAATAGTGTATCATTGATGTCAGCCATGAACTTCCAAGAAGTTTCAGAAATAGGTGCCAGAGTCCCTAAGTTGCCGCTTTGCCAAAGGACTTGGTCATATTCTTCAGCCAATGCTTCTACCAGACTGTGTGATAGCATGGGGAAAAAACTGGTGTTAGGTAGATCAAGTGTGTCACTCCTGGTGCCATAGCGTTGTTCAGCCAGTTCACTTTGTGTAGCTGCATATGCTTCTTTTTCTGGTTCTCTATCTTTTTCTTTCTCTTGGGATTGCAGTCCCATGGCACTGCTGCTGAACAGGCTGTTTCCAAGGATAGGAGCCTTAGGGGTATTGTCCCTTTTGAAAGGTATTTCTTTAGCTTTACCTTTTTTGTCTTTATTGCTTTTGTTGCTTTTGTTGGGACTGTAACATTCCTTCATTCTGCCTTCTATTTGTGTGCTCTGGAATTGCATATCAATTGTGGTCCTTACGCACAAAATGTGTCTTACATTCTTGTAGGCATCTTCAATAATTTTCAAGTAGGTACCAGGGGGGCTTTTCATCTTCAGGGCAAGTATTCCCAGCCATTCATTGAATCCAAGGTAGGCCACAGCTGATAACCTGCAGTCCGTGATGCTCAGCTCAATATTAATGATTTTGCTATGCATGCCCTCATGATTAAGGCAGTAAATAACTGTTTGAACAGCATTGCTTGGTACTTGGCACTTAAGTTTAGTGAACCCAAGTTTCCTAAGTTCAGGAATCCAAAGCAACTCGTAGTGATTCTGTTCAGCAGTAACATTGGCTCCATTTTTAGCCATCTGTATAAAATGGTTACATAATCAGTACCCATCTTATTTACGAGTGTGATTGAAAATTTAAAAACATGTCTATATGTTGACAATCATATTTAAGAAACGTATTAACAAACTCTCATATGCCTAGTGCATCTGAGACAAATTTAGAATTAAGCATGGTAAAACTGAAAGGCATAGGTTATCTGTCCTAGAACAGAAAAACAGAAGTTTCAGTATATATACTAGCTGATTACTAGGATCTAATCTAGCAACACCTTTTACTCCAAACATTAAACCCTCGTTAGTGCTTGAGCCCAAGTCTGCCCTGGCGTTACCCAGGCCTATACCATCAGTAACAGTTCTACATGCTGTTTTGTGTATTGCAAACATAGTACTGTTTTATTGAGCAGGTCATTCTGAATCTACCTTCTTTATACCCTAGACTCCTCATGAAGAAAGTTATGATCATAACTTCAAACAAAAAAGAGCTCTGGCCAAGAAGATTAGATCATGACAGCATAATGGGAATATAAAACCTAAGGATAAACATGCCAAGCCTCTCATGCGTATGAAGAAAGTTACTCACATAACTCCAAACATATCGCTCCAAGGTTATGAATGGAATCCTAATCAGAACAAAAGAGTAAAGCCATTGGGCATTTTTAATGTCATTTTGCCCATATTTAGTTGCTGTCTGAAGAAAGCGGTGGTGACACACTTTAAACCAGACATCTCTATCAAAGGGGCAAAGCTAAACAATAAATTATAACCACTGCACCTAAAGATGTGCATAAAATACAGCTTTTTGCCCATTATTGGGTCCATGATTTGCATTAGGCCAAAAGTACTATTGTATTACATTTATGTGATTCTAATTTTTCAGAAAAACTTTGAGTCAAGACACTTAATGATGGCAAATATCACATTGAAATTATTGCAAAAAGCCATTAGCAGCATAAACCGAAAAGGTTTTACAGATTTCAGAGCAAATATCCTTCTGTATCCTATTATGTCAAGTTCCATTGTTTTCAGAGAATCTGAATTTACATCAGACATATTCTAAGTTAAGAACGTCATCAAAAGGTAGATCTTTTTCCACAGGTGATTCATCTATCCAACAAACAGAGAAAATCAGAGAAAAACATGCATGTCTTGCATGTGCCATGTGCAGCAGAAGGTCAGATGTAACCTATAGAAGCCGAAATATTTCCAAAATATATCATATTGGTAATTTTTTGAAGCATTGAACTCAGTCCAACACAGCCATAGTGTAACAGCAGATTCAAAAAGCCGGTACCATTTTCCACATCCACAAAAAGGTGGGTTAGACATGTTACCTGCAATCCAACCATTCAAAAGTTAGCCTACATGGGTAACTGAGAAAGGGATTAGCAGGTAAGCAAAGAAAAACCCTGTTTTCATCCTTTTCCTTTTAGTGTAGAGAAAGAAATCATAAACGAAACCATAAATGTAAATCAGTTTTTATTGGACTGTTTTGCCACAGCCGCCTATGTACTTAAAAAGGAAATTTTCCTGTTTAATCATATTTACTATTTAACTTTCAGAAACTCAAGAGCTAAGGCCTAAAAATCTTAGCATTATAAGCAACAGGAACGATAAACCATTTCCAGCTCTTCTAGTTTAGTTGCTAACAGCGTTTAGATGTAGCTTATAGGCTTAATACAGATAGAAAAACAGATGCAGATGGATAGAAAATATCCTCGTGACTCTAAATTATAGACAATAGGCGGAACCTCATCAAAGACGCCCGTCTGGTTAGTCAAATCTTCAGCATTTCCACCAGTGTAAGCAGTCTCAGGATTATCATAGACCGGTGTGGAGATATCGCCATTTTCAGCCCTCATAGCTGCTGCTCTAGCTACACAGCGACGAATGACATTGCTAGCATCAAAATTCTTGTTTCTACTACTAGGGGTACTTCGTTTTACTCCAAAGTCTTTCCTTCTCTCTTTGTTCTTGGCTCCAGGAGGACGACCAGCCCCTCGTTTGGGTGCCATCTTCTCACAAGAGCAGAGCTTCTCAGTAAGCGCCTAGGTTTATGCCGGAGTGTATACGAAATTCACAAAGCAGAGGAAAAGATAGCATACCTTTGCATTTGCCAGGTCCCGCAGCCAGCCATAAATTCGTCGGCTGTTCCCAATGCCTCAGGGCCGGAACCATTAAGGGAGATAGCCCTAAATCTTCACGAAATCCAAAATGAATTGTTATGTGAAATATTTCTAGGGATTCTGCAATATTCTCATGCTCCCTTGGGCAGTCGAACTGTATTATTTTCTCAATTGAGAAAAAGTAATTAGGTCTAGGTCCCAGAAGTTTGTTTAAGTGGCTAAATGTTGGTCCTTAGAAAACTAAGAGTCATAAGCCATAACACCAAGGGGTCAATAATTCTCAAGGTTAGAACCCATAGTGTAACTTATGAGGGTGCCTGTATAATATCTTATTTACTTGACAGATATGTGACACAAGCAACAGGGAGAATATGGAGATTATGTCAACCTGTGGAACAGAGGTCGTACAATGGTCGTAGATGACAAAATGCCACCTTCCAAAGGTACATGGTGTGATAAGACTCTAACGACACCCATTTCTATTTTATAGAAGACACAGCTTTAGTGTATCAAATTTGGCTAGATATTTTCAGAAACTTTCATACACCATGACCGGCTAAATGAAACAGTCCTGAAACAGCCAATTTTATATATATTTATATGTATATATATATATCTGATCTATATATGTTCTTATGTTTGTCGCGCTTATCCGACCGTCCGTTCGAGATCCGACGGCTCACGTGGATTTGGGACGTATCCTACGGCCCAGATGGCCTGGGAGTTTACATATAATATGTGTACCGCGGTCCTACGGTCCAGATTGATCTGATCTTGGCCGTCGGTCCGAGATCCGACGGCTCACATGGCTTGGGGACACATCCTACGGTCCACGTGGCTTTGGGAATTATATGTAATAGATCCTACGGCTCATATTGCTTTTATATGATGAGAGCTTGATCGTTGATCGAGTTTAAGATCCTAAGGCTCATATTGAATGCTCGTTCCTTAAGGAAAGGCTTTTAAAATTTTTTATGTTATTGGGGTAATTCGAACCCTGGTCCTCAACCCCCCAAACCCCCCACTCTAACCACTAGACCAAGCATTAATTCTATGAAAAATTTATGTTTCAAATATACTTAAGGGTAATGTTTTAATTAAGATAAAATAGACTATAATATTCTAGGATGTTTTGAAACTTTCAAAATGTTCCAGAAAGTTCTAAAATGTTCTAGAAATTTCTAGAATGTAAGGGAATCCAGAAGAATTAAAGGGAATATAAGGAAATCTCATAAGTTGTAAGAGAATCTAGGAAAATATACAAGTCTAACGGAATCTCTTAAAATCTAATTGAATCTAAGGGAATCTTCATAATATCTAAGAGAATGTAAAAAAATCTTGATGAAATCTTAGAGTTTTTTTAAGATTTTGCAAAACGCGACAATAGAATGTTCTAAAATGTTTCATAATAAAGGTGTACAATATAAATCTTGAAAAAAAAATATTCTAGATGCCCAAGGTAAGCGCCTTAGTCTAAAAATAGAAAATGTTTTAAAAATGTTGCATAGATCCAAAATAGATAATTTTAGAAGGTTTTAAATGCTCATGGGTAAGCACCTCAATCAAAATAGAAAATTCTAAGAGAATCTAGGAGAATCCAAGAGAATCTCAGTAGAATCGTTGGTTATCTAGAGCACTATAGGGCCTTACATCGTAAGAACATGCTAAAACTGGAACAATGCGCCGTAGGACGTATTATATATTCTTATAATTGAGTCCTTGAAGTGCTATCTATAAAATCTGAATAAGTCTAAGTTTTGTTGAATATGTCATGTAACTAAGATTCTGGCCAGGCAGTCAATCACACCTGTCACGTAGCGACATTTCTTTTCGTGAATGTTAGCCTTAAAGATTTTTGAACGTCGTTCGTTTTTACCCGACAGTTCCGACGGTTCTACGTCACATTCTTGTTGTTTAACCCAACATTATGTGGATTTTACCTCCAGAATCTTAGTTGCCTTGCATTTACATCGCACGAATTATCTAAAATAAATGCTATATAATTGAATTGTTATTTTTTCAGAATAGGTAAAGAAAGTTTTAGATTTGGAATTAATTAAATGACTCTGTTTATCTGTGAATACATTGAATAATTTATTATTGATTAAGTTTCAATATATTTTGTTTCATTAATAATAAATTATTCAATAGTTATTACAAAATATTAACTTTATAATTTAATTAATTTCGACCTAAAAACTTTCGTAAATTTTTCATAATATTTTTAAGTCAATCGCTTATCGAACCATCGGATTTCATTTGCAAATTATCAGGATTGCCAAATTTTAAATTTGTGAAATCACTAAAAATTAAAATTTTATATTCTAGAAATGTCTAATTCTAAATAAGTTCAACTGAAAATTAGTCTGAAAAATAATTTTGAATTTTTATAAATCATTAAGGCCTTAACTTAAAGATAAACTTATGTAATTAAAACTCATAAAAATTAGGGTACTTTCAGACTATAGGGTTAAATTAAGGTAAAATTTAAGTTAACAAATTAATTGTTATGCTAAATTAAGGTAAATTTTATGGAGCTTTCACATCACCTGTTATGTCAAGTAATAACATTACAAAACCTGTTAAAAATGGTTTCACATGCAACTTGTTATGTTATCTACTAACATAACATAATCTGTCAAAAACCTTTTCGCACAAGAGTTCCTTATGTTAATTAGTAACATAACAGAATCTGTTAACGGTGGTTTCACATTGTACAACTACAACTTGTTATGTTATTTAAGTTTCCGTTGTTTTTTCAGCGAAAATACAAGTGGTTGGTCCATCCAAAAGCAATGCTTGGTTATGATGTTTACCAGGTCTAGACTTCGTAACTACCTCAGATCAAGAAGCAAATACATGGATATTTTTTGCCATAGTTTTTGTCTAATTTCCTTGGTATACATGGATGACAGCATCTCTTCATATCTGTAAAATATGTATATGGCAAATCTGCAGGAATAGAGAGAAGTTAATGATTGGCTTCCATCATAAGACGCTAGACATTACGCATCTTTGGGGCTTGGATACACTGTAAATACTTGAACATCATTGTCCGGAGTAATATGTATTTGTAAATCCTGGAAGGATACTGTATTTTCCTTTGAATTTCTGGACTTGTGGAAAGATGAGGTATGGGCCCTGTTGGAAGTTTGAACCCAATCTGAAATCTACATACAATTGTGGGGTCCTTCAAGATGCATATATCGTTCATGCCCCCCCCACAATTCGAGGCATTGTGTCCCCCCCCATGGTGGTCTCGTTTCTCAGCGAATCCCAACCAATTCTTATATTGAACGCAAAAGCTATGAGACTCCCCTGAAAACTGCTCCTTGTTACCATACCAACAAATATGGAATCTTTGGAAGGTCCATCCATGACAAGCGCTTGACATGCATCCCATTTTTATCCACGACAAGAAACAAACTACGACAAACTCTGGGTTAATAAACAAAGCAAACTACATGTTAATAATAATAGGCGAGGTTATTCAACAAACAAACTACAACAAACTACGAGGTTATTCAACAAACAAACTACTGGGTTAATAATAATAGCATAAGCTTTTTGTAATAGACAAATCCAAAATTAAAATGGATAGAATTTTTTTTTTTTGCCGACTAAAAAGAATCCTCATTCATATGATCTGAGGATTTAAATTATGGAGGCGCCGGGGCGGTAATGGTAGTAGGGCTTCAAAGATTAAATTTCATCTTCCTATATTCTTGAACAATTTTGGAACTGGAAATCCTTGATTATGATGAATTAGGCTGTCTTAAAGCATACAACCGATGCGGTCAAGAAGTGGAATGGCACCTTTGCTAGGTGCGTGCAAGGTGCCTGAGCAAGCTTTCCAGATTCAACATATATGTTTGCGGACATCTTCGGGATACACATCAATGTGGAATCGGATCCCGGCTCATACGGTAAGAGAACTCTCTCCCTCATCACTAATAGTTTCTTGAAGATAAATTTAAGCTTAAAACCATAAGCATAAGCGGAAGGATCTGTTGGAAGAGAGTGGCGATTTCGCACTTCAAATCGATGAATAGGCCAAAAGCAAGCCTGGTCAATTGATACTACAAAAGCACGCCATAGCGGGCCATCGATAGCAACTCGGTATACGCTTTCTGAGCAAGAGGACTTTCGCACTTTATGGTTTGAGTAGCAACTGGCTAGATGCAAAATGGCTGGCACTTGGCCTAAGGGGCCCAATGTACTAATAATCAAACTAACGGTTGAAACTAACGGTGAGTAACTTCCTGAGCCTGTGAACTGCGACAATTCTGTCCAAACTAACATTAAACTTGATAATATCATGAATTTCTTGTGAGAGACTGCTTGTAACAGTCAGGGAAAATCTGCAAGCTTCTCTTAAGCCTTGCCTTCAACAACCATGTCAAATATGCATACATAGAACTCTAAATTTTCCTATCATAATTTAAGAACTGGGATATGACTGATCTGATGGGATACGGCACTATAAAAGAGAGACAAACACTATAAAAGATAGAGAAACAAGGAAATAAAGAATCTGTAGAAACAAAAATTGCAGAAATGACCCAAGATTTACAGAGAAACAAAGATTCTCAGAGACACACAATGACCCATGAATCAACAAGAATCGATGGGAAAAAATTACATGATTGCTGGTATCGATTGGCTCTGTCGATGGAGCGGTGATGGAAGAAAGCTATGTCGATGGAGCGGCGATGGAGCTCGATGCCGCCCTAACAGCTCTAAAGCACCGGCAAAATTTCGTCGACAAATTGTAAGATTGTTAACAAACTGTTAAGGTTTAACATAACTATATGCAATGTGAAACACGGTTAAACTCTTAATTTAGCCCTAACAAATTGTTATAAATTAACCCCTTCTTTTTAACAATTTCCTTAACAAAAAGCATGTGTGTTGATTGTTAAATTAAATTTTTTTAACATAGCATATTTAACCCATGGTCTGAAGGTACCCTTATACAATTAAAAAGAATTAAATAATATATATATTCTTATAATGGAGTCCTTGAAGTGCTATCTATTAAATCTGAATAAGTCTAAGTTTTGTTGAATATGTCATTTAGTTGACATTCAGCCTTGGCTTCCAATTCAACATGCCCAGTTTCTTTCTCGACATGTATCCACAGTTTCTTGCTTCTTGGCAGTTCCAGCGTGATAGAAATTTACCTCACATACCAACGATTTACTTTGCATTATACTTCGCATTTTAGAGGTTTACCCTCGATTCTAATCTTTTACCTGCATTCCAGAAGATCGATGAATATCAATCAAGTTCTTCATCTTTACAAGAAAGGCATTCTACATGCCTTTTCTGGCATGGAAAGAGGGCAACTATTAGAAATACGAAAGATACAGCAAAGAGGAGCTAAAGAATGAGCCTCTTTGCCTACAAGATCAATCTTTATTCAATATGAGATTAATATTTCTACACAAGTGTAGTGCCATATTAGGCGAAGATGAAAAGGTAAATGTGCACATCTCCTTATCACAACATATATAATGCAGATATACTTTTTGTTCGATTCTATTATTTGTTTGATGCTAATTTTTCTGTGTTGAGGGTGAATATGGAGTCGACATATATTGTTAAAAAAAGCTGAAGGCCAACAGGCCAGGCCAGACAACTGAATTTAATATTTTGTGCAAATCCACCGCCAGAGCTTTCTCCGTCGTTGTAGCAATGGCTATGACTTTGCTGGAACTAGGCTTCGTTGCTTTTTGCGCATCGGCACACCAGGGTTTTGGCATGATTTTTGATCTTCTGTTATGTTTTTCTTCTCTAATTTTTCTAAACGGTGGAGATCATTGAAGAAAGAGCAAGATAACTTTTTACCAGGTCATTTGAGCAGGTTGAAGTAGGGATTTGAGCAGTGTTGCAGCAGATTAATAGCAATCGAAGCAGCTATGATAATCGTGTCCAACACTAGTAGGGCAGAGAGAAGTACATCGACCTCTGTAATTTCTCTACTACAGGGAATCTGCCATCCATGCAAAGTGGGATTCAACTCTACAATCTACAAAAGCAAGGATTAAATCCAATTCTGACTTTTTTCTTGTCTGGATTTGAACACAAATCTGGATTTAAGTTGGGATTGGATGCAAAAAATGGTTGGATCCTTCGAATTTTTTAACCCTAGAAGCATATAGGGTTAATGCATTTCTATGTTGCTTGATGTTTTGCATGTAGAGTCGCTATGCGCTTTGGCAATCTTCAACATCGACATCTGTTAAATGGCATCCGAAGGCATCTCTTGCAATGGCGGCATTCTTTATGCACAAAAGAAACTTCCTTTGTTTCATATCACATGCACTCATCAAGACCAACATGATCTTCCTTATCAATATTAGCAAAATCTTCATTAGCAAAATTATGAACAAAGTCAAGGACATCAAAAACATGGCAAATTCATTAATAGGAGCAGGGCAGTGACAAGAGCATGCTTTCATCATCAGAAGGAAGAATAAGTATATAGACAGCTCATCAAAAGTAGCAATATTCCAAAAGCAATATGCTTTGGCATTAGAGGCATATCCAAGAAAAATAGCTTTCTTAGCAACATCATCAATCTTTTTGTAGGAATATGAACATAAGCAGTACATCCAACCAAGACCGCGCAACTTAGCAACATTGGGTTAAATACCAGACCAGGCTTCTAATGAAGTTTTGCATTTCAAAAATTAAGTGAGCAAGCGATTTTGCACATACACAGTAGTGCCAACAACTTCTGCACAAAAACACTTATGAAAACTAGTATGGATAAGCATGCAATGAACAACATTCATGATGGCGCAATCCGTCCTCTCCACACACCACTTTGTTGAGGAGAATAAGACGCAGTGTATTCACGAACAATGCCCGAATTTGCAAACTTTGTCAAATGCCAAAGACTTAAACTTGCCACCATTATTGGTTCACAATCTCTACATCAGTGTTCTAGTTTGAACTCCTACGATCTGTTTAGAAGTGCAAAAGACTAATAGTACTTCAAATTTTCTGGTAACAAAGTACACAAATGTATAACCAAAGAGAATCACAGAATAACCCACAGATTTTATAAAGCATGCGTTCTAAAACACACGTAGCACGATGTCCTTCTCAGAGAATGGGTAGCAATATGGCTTATCAATAGCACATGCCTCACAAATACTCAGTATTCCACAAGGTCATCACAGCTCATGTCCAAAAGAGCTTGAAAGCTAGCATGACTAAAACGTCGATGCCACAAAGTACTGTTATCATCATCATGAGATATTACAAACATTAGCAAACCCATCATTCATCTTGAATTCACAAAGATTGCCTTTGAGGAAAAACTGTCGCAAAAACAAAACCATCTTTTACAAAGCGCCAGACACGCCTATCAAATTGGATAAGAAAGCCTCTAATGGGACTTTAAGTAGCATATTAGCCAATTTCTGGTAATCAATGAGATTCTCAAAAAGAGACCTTTCATAAGCCTAAGCACCATCCAAGGGTCTTCATATTTAGAGACCATCTAAGAGTCTTCATCCAAGGGTCTTCATACTTAGCGATCATCTAAGGGTCTACATTCTTAGCAACCATCCAAAGGTCTATTATATTTAAAGCTCATACCTTAAAAGAGGTTTCTATGTATTTCCAAAGAGCCATAAAGAACTAACATCACTATCACATAGTGTTGCATCAAATTTTGCACGAGCTCATAAAAAGGCAAATTTTTATAAATGCCAAATAACAACATGACCAGCTTTGACACAAAAAGCACACTTGCTTGTTAAATTCAACAAGAAAACTTATAGCAATGAGGCAAGAAATAGAATAAGGCAAGTGCATTGAAATTCAACACTAAAATTTATATCCAGGTATATGCAAAATTTAATGCCTCCTCAACTTGTTCTTAATCAACATCCATGAAAGTGTTGGTGTCAAGCACATTATACATATCTCTTACCAGGTGGACCTCATTTTGAATTCCAAGAAATAGTTTATGCTTTGCAGCAAACTTCTTGTAATAACATTCATCTTCCAATGTCAATCTCCAAAGAAATTTTCCATTTACAGATATTCAATCAGTCAATCTTCAATGAGACTTGCCAATCAGAGATATTCAGTCAGTCAATCTCCAATGAGATTTGCCAATTAGAGATATTCAATACTCAATCTCCAATGAGATTTTGCAATTTCAATAAGTCAATCTCCAATGAGATTTTCCAGTTTCTAGTAAGTCGATCTCCAATGAGATTTTTCAATTTCTAGTAAGTCAATCTCCAATGACATTTCCAATTAGATACTGGCCAATTTCCATGTTGTCCCCGAAGGGCAACATATTAACCTTGTTTTGCATGTCTAAAGACTAGGTCAAATATTGGAAGACCTTGGTAGGAAACATTGATATGGTTAACAAAGAGGTGCATCAAAGTCAACCAAGAATAGGGTCAACTTCATAGAAGGTACTACATTTAAAGTCAAATATTTGGTCAAAACATGCTCTAGAAGAATCTGGGTTATGAAGTTTGGAAGATGCTTGTTTGAAGTTTGGAAAACCCCATGTTATATGGTTCCAAAATCCTAGCCATTTTTCTCACTTCCATATCCTTGTCCCATTTGTTCCATCCTTGCAAATTTTTGCCTAGCGATCTTTTCTTGTTCATATCCATACTTGATCTACCATGCTCCATTAAATTCCTTGCCTAAGCCATATTCCTAAAATTGCTTATATACTCTCTTGAGTTATCCACCTTCACCACTCACATTTCATACCTTATTCATTTCATCATCCTTGCTCCACACATTATTCCATATTCCCTTGCCACAACCACCATGGAGTTCTCTTTTTATTCTTTGCAAATCTCTAAGTGCTTTTCTAAAGGTGACCCAAGGTCCCATAGAGTACCACCCAAAATCTTTCCTATCTATTTTGTTCTTGAAAAGATCAAAATTTGAGTCAAAGGGGTATTTTTCCATGGTTAAATGATCTCTAATTCCTATGACCAACCTTTCCTATTTTCGAGCTACAAATAAACCATGGCCAAAATTGCTTAAACTATATGAAAGATGGGAATATGGGAACCATCTAGAAGGTAAAGAGGACATGCTAACACACATGTGCCTAATTTAGAGACCAGAATACAAGTAAGTAATTGACACGAACACCCTATAACACCTAAACTCTTTCACATTATGTCATGGAACTCAGGTTGTTTATTCCCATTTCGCATCAACTTCACCGATGTTTGTAGGTCGAGGGGAGCAAGGTGGAAAAAGAACTTAACGAATTCCTCACATTCACTACGCTAGGCAAGTAAGATGGTGACTTCAGGATCACTGTTCTATAGTTTGACTTCCATTGGCCAAAAATTGACTCAACTTTGAGCTCGAAGAAAATCTCACAGATCTGAGCTCTGACTTGGTCAAGATTTTTACCTCATCATCTAGTATACTTTTCTAAGCATGTAGGAAAAAACAAAATGAAAAAATCAATCCATCCCTGCAAGCCACCTCCATTTGAGTACTGCCATGTTTTTTTGGAAATGGAAAATGTATGAACTTACATTCTTTGAGCTATTTCAGTGGTTTCTTCTTGTAAAGACTGGTCACCTTAAGTGATCTGGAGATTCTAACCCCAACTTGAGCATAGTTTCAAGTTGGCTTCTTGTGTTTGACTCTTAAGCCAGGTTGAGGGTCAACATCTTAGAGGTTCTACTGAGATCCTCCTGGATCTCAAGAACTTATGGCTCCAAAACAGAAATTTCCTGCAGAACAAGAACCACAAGAGATGTTGAAGCATCTGAACATATGAGGAAGAGGCCCCTCCTAGTCTTTCAACAAGTTTTCTTCAAAGCATGCCATATCAGTTTGAATTGAATGTTCCTACTCCATTGCCCTATCTTTGACTCTAGTATGAGTGCTGACACTTTCTTGAGGATATTTGAAAAAAACTACAGGGATTATGGTTTCAAAAAAGGTTGTAAGCTGTCAGAGTTCGAGAAGTGCTTCAAAGAGGAAAGTGAGGCTGGTGCCTGGCTTGTAAATTGCAAACTTTTGACATTTCTGTCAAGGAATTACACCAGGTTAAAAATTCTAGTCTCTATTTGCCTGACATTTTCTTTGACCATGAAGATACAATAGAAGTTGTTGACTTTATAGATGCTATACCTTATCTGCAGTCAACAGATGAAGACCAGGTTCAATACGGGTGGCAACAATCTATCATGAATTTTATTGCAATACCAAGAGATGCCACCAGGTTTGACCTCGAGTCAACAAAGGAGGTTCAAAGAAAAGTGTAAGCAGTTTACGATGATTGATGATGTTCTGTGTAAAGTAAACAGGGATGATGTTTTGTTGAAGTGTGTTAATGAAGAAGAAGCTGCCATAATCATCAAGGAAATGCACAAAGGTATTTGTGGGGGTCATTTTGCTGAAGATACTACAACAAAAAAGATCATCAGGTCTGGTTACTATTGGCCTACAATTTTTGAAGATTCTTATGATATTATCAAGACCTGTCATCAATGTCAATTTTTTGCACTACAAGGGATCATCGTTGTTCAACGACGTCGAGGTGTCGTTAAACGACGTGTCGACGTCGTTAATAACGTCGTTATTGCGGCGTAGTTCAACGATGTCTAAACGTCGTTCAACGACGTAGTGACGTAGTTCAACAACGTCTAAACATAGTTTAACGACGTCGTGACGTAGTTCAACGACGTCTAAACGTCAAAATAATCGTCGTAATCGACACGTCGTTTAACGACGCCTCGACGTCGTTGAACGATGACGATCCCTTGTAGTTGTGACGCTCCCTGAACATATACGACACTCGGACGTATACATACGGGGACTTTCCCCTCCCATGGCGACCAACTCACCACGAGCAGGGCCCTCCGTCTAACTCAGGCCATCTATAGAAAGATACTCGAGTGAAGGACACAGAGGGGTCATTCGACCCACGCCTTCAATGGGGCTCCTATGTCGCGGAAGCGTGAATACAAGGTTAGCACACAGCATAATCATATCATAAAATACCACCACGAGGGGTGGCACATCCATCCAGGTGACAGCAACAAAGAATATGCATTTAATACTAGGGAAAACACCCAAACCCATGGTTCTACCCGGCTCCGGACTCGGTGAGGATCGGTCGGCGGATAGGTCTCAAGAGATCAGCCAGCCCGAATCTTGACATGGCGTTGGGCGGCATAGAACATCGGCTAGGGTTGTCCACTCCATCCGCCCCTCACAGTGCACACTTTGCGGATGAGTCAAATCATGCTATGGCATCACTATAGCCAGGAGGCGCGGACTCAAGGTATCACCCGCCGAGCCTACTCCGGGGTTCATGAAGCCCTGGTCCGATGAGGCGGTCGGGGAAGTGTCCCCTTCGGGATCGGCGGTTCCATGGGTGAGCTAGAGAATACGTGCGCATCGGCGACCCTGCATCCATGCCCGACTTACTCACCCTAAATCTACTCAAAGTCACGGGGGGTGCCCCATACGGGTCACACCCTCGCACCCGGGGAGTGTCGGACCCATACCCGGCCCTCGTGGCCGGACGGCCATCGCCTAGCCCACTGTAGGAGTCGGGGAGCCTTGTATGTTAGGTGTAAGACCCCACCCCCACTTCACCATTCGTCCCTTCTCTGGTGCTAAGCAATTCCATAGCATCCACGACTCGGTGGTCTCTTGTGCACATGCCGCATTAATTGGGAACTAAAGGAGCTACTAGGAGCATACTAAAGCATAAGGCACAGAGGTCTCTACCCCCCCTCTAATCCCTGATTTACGGAAGGCTAACAGAAATACTTTCATAGATTCATCCATCCATTCATAATAAAGCATAATCCATAATTGAAATGTAATCCTAATTACCAGAGAAGGGTTAATCCTAACAGAGATAACCAGAGAAGACTAACTGAGACACTATCCTAGAAGCTCAACTGGACTACCCACTCACCCGAGTTTCTGCTAGAACCGTTATCATGGGGCGCCTCCATCCTTCAACACTTGGGTGCTCAAAGAACAACCGGCGGCTTGGGTGTTCAAGAACCCGACAAAGAATCATTTGCTCCTCCCCTCCACGGGCTCGATTTTGGGGTCAAATGGGATGAGGATTCCATGTTGATGGTCCAAGTTAGCATTCCCATGCTGGTCAATCGAAGTTGGCCAGGTGGCACCTTCCTAAGTAATCAATTAGCTTAATTGAGTTAATTGAATACTATTTCCTTGATTATAAGTAGTTATCCTTTATTAATTAATTTAGCATAGCTAAATTAATCCCTTTTAGGTCAACCCCCTAGGTTAAGATACCCCATGGTGGCGTACCTTTATTGGGTGACGTGTCAGTATATTTATACGTATACCGTATAAATACGTGGAACATCACATTCTCCCCCCCTTAGAAATAATGCTGTCCTCAGCATTGGGGTTAGTTAAACAAATGACGGTTAATCGAAAACTGCAATAGAAGAAAGTATACATAAAAAGGAAGGTAATTCCTTATTTCCGAAGGTAATAGCATGAAAGCTTAAAACATAGAAGAGTTTAAGCACCAAGGTGCATTTGACATACTTATCATAAGAAGGTTTAAGGACCGAAGTCCGATATCAAACATCACCGTAACAAAAAGGTAACACATGTAGATAAGATAAAACTGGAAAAGTCGGGCCATCAGCAACCCTCTATACATGGGCATGTCACGTACCGCTTATTGGCCTGCACATGTGAATACATCAGTATATATATAGATAAGATAAATAGGTTGTGATTGAAGTAAATAAAGAAAAACCTATCTACAAGGAACTTATCATACCTATGGTTCGCAATTCATTGCGGCGTAAGGAATGGTCATGTTCCTATTGTGGCCGGGATGAACGCGGCCTATCAACTACATGCTTTCTAAGCAATTCGCGGTCATGCCCACATTGACAATACACCACGTCCTAGAGAACACGAAGGTGATCTCATCATCGGTAACTATTATTAACCACGATGCATCTACCCCTCTATTGCATGATTCTCGGCGAATCAAGCCCTCAAGCTTACCGCCGGGAGCGGGGTTGATAGCATCGTTGATGCTGCGGCCCTGAGATTCCCGCATGAAGTCCGGATAGTGCTTCTCAAGGTCTATCTTCATCACCCACGTAGCATCCTCAACTGGCAAGTGTTTCCACTTAACCAAGTATTGCAGCATTTGACTCCTTCTGGTCTGCTTATAGGCTCGATCAAGAAGAGCTTCAGGCACTATATCTAGATGCTCTTCTGTCATTTCAAGAAGGGTGGGTGTATCCAAGATCTCCTCTGGGATGTGTTGCTTCAGAAGGCTCACGTGAAAGACCTTGTGGATCTTCAAGCGGGGTGGCAAATCCAAGCGATATGCCTGTTCTCCAACACGTTCAATAATTTTGAACGGCCCAGCCCATCTGGGTGCCAGCTTCTTGCAGTTACCAATCTTAAGCTTGGCTTGTTTTATCTTAATCTTAAGCCAAACTAATTCGCCCACTTGGAAGACGCGTGGGGTTCTATGCTTATCCGCTACGCTCTTCTGACGACTGCGTGCAGCCACTAAGTAACCACGAACTTCTTCAACCAAAGCTTGCATTTCCAAGAGGAGTTGTTGAGAAACCTCCACTTTAGAAACGGGATTATGCCATGTATCTGGAGTAAGACATTGATAACCATAATTTATCATAAAGGGAGACATTTTGGAAGATCCCTGTTTCATGCTGTTATAGGCAAATTCAACCAGGTAAATATAGTCAGCCCATTGTGGTTGCTTACTCCACACATAACTTCATAGCATATCCTCTATAATACGATTGGTACGCTCTGTCTGACCATCCGTCTGAGGATGATATGTTGTACTCATAGCAAGCTTGGTTTGGATGGTGGCAAAGAAATCTTTCCAGAATGCACTTACGAATTTGGGATCTCTGTCGGATACAATAACTCGTGGCATTCCGTGCAATCTGAAGATCTCCTTTGCAAATAGCAAAGCGGTATCGAAGGCTGTATCCGTGGTACGACATGGCAAGAAATGAGCCATTTTCGACAATTTGTCGACCACTACCATCAATGCATCATATCCACGGAGAGTACGTGTAAGGCCCACAATGAAATCCATGGTTATCACTTTCCACTTAGCGTTGGGCACATCCAGAGGTTGCAGCTCTCCTGGAATCCTTAGTTGCTCAGCCTTGGTTTGTTGACACACTTGACACTGCTTAATGTACCTGGCAATGTCCTTCTTCATAGACGGCCAAAAATAACTGGAGCGGATCTTAAAGTAGGTCTTCATGAAACCTGCATGTCCAGCTATAGGGCTGTTGTGTGTATCGTGGAGAATAAGCTTACGTACTCCTGAAGTCTCAGGTACACACAACTTATCCTTGTAATATAACAAATTGCCCTCTTTCTTATACGAACGGAAAGCTTCACGTTCTTTATCTGTGCGTGCCTCCTTAGCCAAACTATCCCACACCTCACGGAACTCTAGATCCGTGGCCAAAGTCTGTTCTATCTGCTTCCCAAACTCACTGGTGAGTGTGGAAATTGCATTACAATGGGTTCGGGTTACCATGGGATGGCGTGACAATGCATCCGCAACCACATTGTGCTTCCCAGGCTTATACGTAATCTCAAAATCATACTCCTCCAGAAATTCCATCCATCTTCTCTGACGGAGGTTGAGATTCGGCTAGGTTGATAGATAACGGAGACTCTGATGATCTGTATCAAGCTGAAATCTTCTCCCAAGAAGGTAATGTCTCCATATACGCAAAGCGCGGACAACGGCTAACAACTCCTGGTCATGGGTAGGGTATCGTTGTTCAGTCTCGTTCATTTTCTTTGAATCATAGGCAATAACCCTCCCCTCCTGCATTAGGACTCCACCGGTAGCAATCTTACTGGCATCCGTTGCTACTAGCTTATCCTTTTCGGGATCGGGCAATGTGAGGGCTGGTGCTGACGTTAAGGCATCCTTAAGTTTCTGAAAACTTCCCTGGACCTTTGCTTTCCAATGCTCAATCCAATCCTTCCCCTTCTCATGCTTTGTAAGATCAGTAAGAGGTGCTGCAATCTTTGCAAAATCTTTAACAAATTTCCGGTAATATCCTGCCAATCCTAAGAAACTGCGGACCTCCGAAACATTACCTGGAATGGGCCAATCCTTTACTGCCTCAATCTTTGCTGGATCGGTAGCAATTCCCTCTGCTGAAATGACATGTCCCAAATAATCCACCTTCGGAGTGGCAAACTTGCACTTAGAGAACTTGGCAAAGAGCTGGTGATGTCTTAGCTTTTGTAGGGCCAACCGAAGATGTTTCTCATGCTCCTCCAGAGTCTTACTATAGATGAGAATGTCGTCAAAGAAAATAACAACAAAATCATCCAAGTATTGGCGGAAGACATCATTCATCAATCGCATGAAAGTTGTGGGGGCATTAGTTAATCCAAAAGGCATAACGGTAAATTCATAATGCCCATATCTAGTGCGAAAGGCAGATTTATGGATGTCCTCCTCTTTAATTCTTATCTGATAATATCCGGAGCGTAAGTCAATCTTTGAGAAGTACCTGGCCCCTTGCAATTGATCCATAAGGTCGTCTGCTCTGGGCAAAGCATAGTGATTCTTGATGGTATGCTTATTGAGTTGCCGATAATCAATACACATCCTCAAGAAGCCATCCTTCTTTTTAACAAAAAGGATAGGAGCGCCAAAAGGCGAAACACTAGGCCGAATAAAGCCTAGGTTTAGGAGCTCTGAAGTTGCTTCTTAAGCTCGCGCCAATTGAGGGGGCTCATGCAGTGCGGGGCCTTCTTGGTAGGCTTAGTACACGGTTCCAAAGCTATCTCACATTCTACCCCTCTGAATGGAGGAAGTTTACGGATCTCAAATGCGGAAAGAGATCACTAAATTCCCTAAGAAGATTAGCAATGCTTTCGGCAATGCATCAACTACTTATACGTTTAGCATCCGACTCAATGGATGCGAGTCGATGCATAAAGTAGCTTATCCTTAGCGTATAGCCTTACTTAACTACGATGGACATAAAGCGCATAATGGGGTTTAATGGATCACCTTTATAGTTACGCGGGCTCCATTAGCCGCATTGAAGGTAACCTCCGGCTTTTAGCGATCGATATTGGCTTTTGCGGATGCCGGGAATTCCATACCAACAACCAAATCATATTTGCCAATATCCATTAACTTCGGCACCCAATGCAACCGTGCACTGGCGTACCAGTTTAAAGGTTAATCACGGCGACGGCCATGAGTATGTCGATTTTACCAGCTTGGCTAAAGTGGCGGGTTTGGTCGGGGACCTCAAAGTCTCAAGCCGCAATACGGGCCATTCTAGGAGAAACAAAGTTATGTGTACTTCCCGTATCCATAAGAATTATGAAAGGCTTACCGTCTACTTGACCTATAGTGGAAATACTTGGCGGTGACTTTCGGCATTGCCGATTTCAATGGCTGCAAGGATATGAGGACGCCACAGTGAATATGCTGGGGAGCCTCCTCCTCGACGGATAGTGTAGACTCGAGGTCGTCCCCAATCGAGGTCGGCCATGGCCATCCGGGCAGTTTGTGTGACATAGGGGCAAGTGCATGAAGTGCCGGACGCCATACACCAGTAACATGCTTTATCTCTGCTTGGAGCTGCTCGGGCCTCTTTGGGAATAGACGTAAGAGGTTAGGACTTCCTTACCGACATTGTTAGGGTTTGTCGGGCATGTTGAAGGTGACTTTCTTTTCTCGGCGGCCGTTAGGGTTTTTTTGGAGAGGGGGCGGGACTTGGCGAAACGGGCCTTGTAAGGTGCGATTAATGGCGTGGCTGCAGTAAGAGTAAGGGCGGTATTATTTTGGTTTCGTGGTGCGTCCTCTTCAAGGCTCAATGCCTTAGCCTCAGCCTCTGCAACTTATTTTAGGTCTATGGCCTTAACCATTCGTTTGATTGATGGGGCCAACCCTTCAATATAGCCCTCCACTGCCCTCTTTTCATTCATTCCTGGCACGTATAGCCTCAAGCGCATGAATTTATCAGTGTAGGCCCTGCCCGACATACCCATACGCTCTAACACGTAAAAGTCTGAATTTGTTGGCATTTGTGCGCATGAGGCACATAATGCGACTTAAAAGCTTTGGCAAACTTTTTGAATTTGCACCTGCTTCTGTCCAGATGCTTGGCTCTGGCATAGCCCTTCTACCAAATACGGGCGGCTCCTGTAAGATTTGTGGTGGCAACTTTTCCTGTATCCTTCTCCGTCATGCCATAGGATTTCCCAAACTCCTTCATCTCGTCCAACCAGGACTCTGCATTCAATCCGCCTCTAGATTTCCCATCAAACTGGGCCAATTTCCTGTTTTTCCATATACTGGTTATGGCCATATCAACCGTCTTACGATACTCCTTGTCCCGGCGCTTTGGATGGTCACCAGATGATATAAACGACTCTGAGGACACAGAAGTGGCTGATTGTGAAGACGTGGCACTCTCCATAGAGGAACTTCGACGACGTTTGGAACGGTGCCGCCTTTGTGCGGGTACAGGGCCTGGTTCAGGTGCAGTTGGCTGCTGTGGTGGTGGACTTGGCGGTAACGGAGGTAACTCCGGCCCATCCTCCTGCATATGCTGCGGTGGGTTGGCATTCAACACATAAGCTTGCAGCTCTACTAACTGCCGCTTCATCAACATGAGTTCTTGCTCAGGTGTTAGTCTGCTAGCATTCGAGGGTGTCTGCCATGGCCCGTTACGTGCACCGTCTATATTGACCATAAGAAGGTATAAGGAGAATTATTGCGATACCACGTGTCACAGAGAAGATCATTTTAAGTAGTGCTAGGAAGTAATAATAAAGACTATACAAGAGAATGAAAGAAAAGATCTTTACTATTAAGTCAAAGTACATTATTACATTGGAAATATATCTTTAGCAAACTGAAGGCTATACAGTACAGAGGTATAGTTAGCCATAAGGCTGTACATTAAACAACCTTTAGTCAACAGATACTTAGCCATAGAAGAAAAACTGAAGAGATTAGGCCTAGGGCTGCGCAAAAGGGTACAGGATGGAGTAGCGAACGCTCTCCCGTACAGCCCTGACTACCTTGTAGCGGGCCCAGGCCTGGATGATAACAGGTTGGTAGTCCAACGTGGGGCTAATGATAAGGAGATTAAAGAGCCTTCTTAGCGCATAGAAAATCTGCCACAAGTGATCGTTGGCGTCGGCAAAAGCTTCATGCCTTGTCATTTCCCAGTAATCCCATGTTCGACGAAGAGTTTGTTGTAAGTCCTCAAAGGCCCGTTCTCGGAGAATATTGACTACTTCCAAGCCTTTAGCTGAATCATAGGGCTCTCCTTCTTCTTCGGGTTCCCCTGCGTCGTAATCATCATCCCACTCCGGATACTCCCCATAGTAGTCTTGGTCGGGAGGTCCTGGATCGTCCCTTCGTATGTCATTGGTGATTCTTTCCTCGAATTCTGCGAGCTCATCGTCTGCAAGACGGCAAGAATGAATATACAATGTGCAACAATTTCTTATACTCTAAAGTCTAAAAGATACAAGGAAGTATCATGGGGAAAAACAATTTAATTGTATTCAACGATACAATAATCATAAATCATAAGAAAATGGCACATATATTGTATGATGGCTAAGAAAAATGCCAAATCAAAAATTACATAGAACCGAGTACAAATGTCTGATAAAATCTTGAACTAAGAGGTTGGCCCTGTTCCATCTTGCACTTGGGCATCAAACTCAGGCTCAGGTCGGTGCTGAAGAAGTAACACACTAGGACTAACTGATGAAGCAGCTGACGAAGCTATCTCTGGAGGAACATTTGTAGCTAATGGCGCTGCAACCAGTAGACTCAAGTTCATCCAAGAGCCGATATCTTGGTCAAACACTGCAATGGCTAGATCACGATTTACGAGAATGACCTGCTCCAGGTTAGTGGATAACTTCTTATGGCCGGCTGCCGTAGAAAGTGCCCTAAGTGCCCATACAGCCGCCTCAGCTTCTGGTGCAATTGCTTTGGCAAAGAAGAGCACTTGTCTTCTTGTAAAAGCCGACAAGAAGAACCGGGTAATATGGCATTTCAACCCCGCAACAACCGGATGGGTTAAGGAAGCCAACTCAGATTCAAAGTTCTGCGGCAGTTCCTCTTCCTTAACAAATTCTTTCTCCTCCTGAGCGTACTGGCTTTCATCACATAAATCTTCAGTAGTTGGGTCATCTTCCATCTGGACTACGACATCGTTGATGTTAGGAACATGTGGGGCCGTAGTGTGGAAAGCCGACTCAGGAATTGATGAAGGAGCACTCTGGATCATTAACTGCCGTAGCGACAATAGAGTGTTGACGGGCTCAATATCAAGAGGATGATAATTAAGCAGTCGGTGTATCTCCGGCAGGTAGTCGGGGTGAGAGTAATCCATGAAGTCATCTTGACCCTGACAATACTCGGCCAACTCGTACAGGAGATGAGCCGTCTTTTGCTTGCCCTTGTTGGCGATATGCTGGTATGCCCATTGAATATCACTTAGTAACAAATAATCCTGATTGTCAACTTTTATGGTAGGAAGTGAACTCAACTCGACAAGTGCTTGGCCCTTAGCACGAGGTCTGCAGCCAACTTCTTCCATCTTTCAAAATCGGCATAACTTATCTGTTCATCTTCCTCAGGGTCTGGGGGAAGTGGAGCCTTGGCTTGCTCTAAATCCGTGTCGGTACTGTCAATACACCTATCCATGATAAGGGCAAGGGCAGATTGGGCCTCAAAATAGAGCTGATTAGATCCACGATCTAAAATAGGGGCATGCTTTGCACGTCGAACAATGCCTCTAAGTATGGCATCGCCGTGATGGTCGTCCCCAAACATCTGCCATAGAATATCTCGGTGAAGATAGGGTTGAGGTGGCTCCCCGAAAAACTCTGCTTGGGGTAGGATTTCCTCATCATAAAACTCCAGAAAAAGGTTATAATGAGGATGTGCACGCATATTGTCGATAAGATCGACTCTACACTGCAACATGGGATCTAGAAGAGGATAGGGAACCTGAGGATCCCACTGCTCGCCTCCCATGTACCAGGCAAAACGTCCCTCATAATCCATAGCAATGAAGAGAGCAAGAAGGAGGAGCGAAACGGAAAGGAAGACTGAAGGAAATGAAAAAAACTTAAAGTAAGTCTGACTTTTAAATATTGAGGCACGGAGTTCGATGCGCCAACTAATTATATTATGTTTTATTTTTTTTTTTTTTTTTTTTTTTTAAGTTTCCTTTTATTATTATTATTACTATTTTATTCTTCTTGGAATCTCAAATAGTAATATCAACAAGAAAGAAATTTGATTGTTACACTGTAGAAAGAAGAGTCAAAAACTTAATTTTTAAATTGATATACAAAAAAAAGTATATACATCTTGTAAATTTACATCCTCACGGCCGTTCCCCACGGATCCGGCGTGCTAACTGAAGATCCTTCGGTATTATGGTGACACGTTTAGCATGAATGGCACATAAGTTGGCATCCCCAAAGAGGGCCACCAGATAAGCTTCGGCCGCTTCCTGAAGTGCCAAAACTGCATGTACCTGAAACCGCAGGTCCGTCTTATATTCTTGGGCGATTTCCCAGACCAGGCGTTGGAAAGGAAGTTTGCATAGCAGAAAGTCAGTGGACTTCTGGTACTTTCGTATCTCCCGCAGTGCCACCGTACCTGCTTTGTACCGATGCTTTCTCTTTGGTTGCGGCGGGGCTCCGGGAATAGTTTTGCCTGCTGTCCTTGATGCCGGGCCTTTCGGAGCAGCCTTAGTGACCCCACCCCGAGTCTTGAGTTGATCCCTGTACTGAGCACCCGACTTACGGGCCGTACTCTTTTGCTTTCGGCGGAAGAAAGGATTACTCGGAGGTGTTATGTCTTGACGGTCCTGTTCCTGCTCTTGTTTCCTAAGCCGCTCCTTAACTGCCTCGATTGCTTCTCTGGCTATCCGCTCTGCTTCATCTTGCATTCATTTTCGAGCTTGCTCCTGTTCCACTTGCTGTGCATGGAGGGTGTCTTCACGGAGTTTAGCAGCTTCCTTTGTCAAGTGAATTGCCTTCTGTGATTGTGCCTGGAGTGTTGCCTGCTCCTCCACTCGTTTTTCCCTGGCTATCCGAACGTCTGTTCTTCTCTTAAGCTCCAGGAAATACCGTGGGGGATTGGCCTGCATATCCTGCTCGACAGCCCGCTGGAACTGATCGGTGAAAAATGGGGGTGACCCGGCTTCCCAAATAATACGATTAGTTTCCTCCTCATAAGAAAAGGATGGGATGGTATATGATCCACCATTAAAGAGGCACATCCCATTACCGAGATAACAGTACCCTAGAGCTTGCGCAGCAGGGTCATCGGTTGCAATCCATCGTCGGTCAACTTCTTGTGCCATTTGTAGGATCTTATGGGCCTGCATCTGTATGGCCTCGGCTTCAGCCTGCTCATCCTCTTCTGGTAGACAAAATCGTGTGTAGTTCTGGGCGCCATCTGCTTTCTCAATTACGGTGTAGGATTCCCGCATGGCGTTAAGCTTATATACGAAGCGCTCATTATCGCAGAAAAGCGGGTATGGTATCTTAGCCCCTTCGTAAAAACGCTTAGCAAAAATGTTCCAATAGCTCCTCGGTTTTGGCTTCCGCTTCGGCCGACGGGTTTGGGCGTGGCAAAAGTTCGGCCATCAGGGAAGCTATGGAGCATCTAGAATAACGAGGCAGGCGCTTATACACTTGCTTGGGTTCCTCCATCATACAGGGGTGGGCGCTGAGTGGGCACTTTGGGATAGGGGGGCAAGGAACGAGATTACAGGAAGAAATGGCTATGGCGGAAGAGAGCTTCGGTTCTGGCGGCTATGGCGGTCAAGTGGAGCTCAGGAGAGCAACAAAACAACTGAGAGAAAGGAAAGAGACGTTACCCTTAACTTTTAAAATTTTACCCTAAAAATATATATATTTTTTTTTTCAAGTAAAAATTTTCAAAGTGGCGGGAGTCGCGTTTTTAGGTCTGCGGGCAGGCCCTATTGCGACTCCGCTATGGCCGCCAGAGACGTCCGGGTACCCCCTGCCCGCCGATTAGGGTTAGGGTTTTTTTTTTTTTTTTTTTTTTTAAATTTCAATTGGGTGCTTGCGGACCCTACCTGACCACCTCGCCACCGTCGCCAGCAACACCCGGGTACCCCCTGCCCGCCGATTAGGGTTAGGGTTTCACTCCGGGTACATATCCCCAAAACCAACATAAACCACACTAAATCTACCAAAACAGCTCCTACTACACCACCCAAAATCTCAAGCTACTCAAAGAACCTCACTCACTAACTAGCGGTCTAACGAGTTAGTATGTAGCCAGTGCAGTAGTTTGGTGTCCCAAAACCATGCTCTGATACCACTGTGACGCTCCCTGAACATATAAGACACTCGGACGTATACATACCGGGACTTTCCCCTACCATGGCGACCAACTTCGCCCGAAGCGAGAACCCTCCGCCTAACTTTCGGGCCATCTATAGAAAGATACTCGAGTGAAGGACACAGAGGGGTCATTCGGCCCACGCCTTCAATGGGGCTCCTATGTCGCGGAAGCGTGAATATAAAGTTAGCACACAGCATAATCATATCATAAAATACCACCACGAGGGGTGGCACATCCATCCAGGTGACAGCAACAAAGAATATGCATTTAATACTAGGGAAAACACCCAAACCCATGGTTCTACCCCGGCTCAGACTCCAGTGAGGATCGACTGATGGATAGGTCTCAAGAGATCAGCAGACCGAATCTTGACATGGCGTTGGCTGGCATAGAACATCGGCTATGGTTGTCCACTCCATCCGCCCCTCCTGTGCACACTTTGCAGATGAGTCAAATCATGCTATGGCATCACTATAGCCTTCCTGGGAGACTTGAGACTCAAGGTATCACCCCTTCGAGCCCTGCCGGGGTTCATGAAGCCCCGGGTCCAGATGAGGCAGGTCGTGGAAGTGTCCCCTTCGGGGATCACTGGCGGTTCCATGGGTGAGCTAGAGAATACATGCCATGATCGGTGACCCCCGCATCCATACGGCTTACTTACCTAAATCTACTCAAAGTACAGGGGGTGTCCCATGCGGGTCATACCTCTGCACCTGTGGAGTGTCGGACCATACCCCCCTACGCCGGACTATCGGGCCTAGCCCGCTGGTAGGAGTCCCGGGAGCCTTGTATGTTCGTGCAAGACCCCACCCCACTTCACCACCACGTCCCCTTCTCGGTGCTAAGCAATTCCATAGCATCCACGACTTCGGTGGTCTCTTGTGCACTGAGCGCGTGGTGGGAACTAAAGGAGCTACTAGGAGCATACTAAAGCATAAGGCATAGAGGTCTCTACCCCCCCTCTAATCCCTGCTTTACGGAAGGCTAACAGAGATACTTTCATAGATTCATCCATCCATTCATAATAAAGCATAATCCATAATTGAAATGTAATCCTAATTACCAGAGAAGGGTTAATCCTAACAGAGATAACCAGAGAAGACTAACTGAGACACTATCCTAGAAGCTCAACTGGACTACCCACTCACCAGAGTTTCTGCTAGAACCGTTATCATGGGGCGCCTCCATCCTTCAACACTTGGGTGCTCAGCAACAACTTCAGCAGCTTGGGTGTTCAGCAACAGCTTCAACAACTTGGGCGCTCAACTGCTCCTCCTCTGGGCTCGATTTTGGGGTCAAATGGGATGAGGATTCCATGTTGATGGTCCAAGTTAGCATTCCCATGCTGGCCAATCGAAGTTGGCCAGGTGGCACCTTCCTAAGTAATCAATTAGCTTAATTGAGTTAATTGAATACTATTTCCTTGATTATAGGTAGTTATCCTTTATTAATTAATTTAGCATAGCTAAATTAATCCCTTTTAGGTCAACCCCCTAGGTTAAGATACCCCATGGTGGCGTACCTTTATTGGGTGACGTGTCAGTATATTTATACGTATACCATATAAATACGTGGAACGTCACAGTAGTGTTGGCAAAAGGATTCTTTTTCCAGCAGCCCTGAAACCTATTATATCTCCAGGGCCATTTTGTTAGTCCTGTGCCTCCTGGTACAGGACTATTCATGCATTCCACGGACCAAGTCAAGGCCAAGGATCCACAACCAGGCGTGGGTCAGTCGTCAAAGGCACAGCAGAAGACCAAGCAGCAGACCACGCAGTCAAAGCCTGCGTCCGTCAACAAGAGGCGGCGCTCAGACAAGTGACGGCCCGTCACCGCCCGCGTCAGCGTCAGCGTGATTCTAGGCACTTCAAGAGGCACCGCCAGCATTCCTGCAAATCAGGCCTCCTTCCAGGTGTCGGCACCGAGATCAGTCAGAGTGTCTATATTGGGCCAAAGGCCATTGTACTATATATATGAGTAGAGCTAGCACATAATTTTTAGATGAGTTTTGAGTCTTGTCTCATTTCAGTCTTCTCTCGATTGCGAGAGCTCATGTATGTCCATCATTGATATCAAGGAAGCTTGTCATTTTTCTCTCATTGTTCTCTTTGTTCTGTTTTCTTCTTCATGTTCTCTTCTTGCAAATCCCGCGTGACATAGTCTCCCGGATTCTCCTGTTAGATCCACGGGTCCTCCAGAGGGTCTGTCTTGCGAGTTCCGAACCTGAGACCCCAAACACCGCCGCCGCTGCCAGTGCCGCCCGATTTTTCCTTTCTTACATTTGCAATGTCCGTCCAAACTTCACGCCGGGAAGAACTCCCTTTCCCAGACGTCTCGCTCTGGAGGCGCCATCATCGCCAGGAAGAAAAATTCATGACATGTATGGATCCGCCTATGACATTGAGGGCGGCCACATTCGGTCTAGGGCTCAGTCGGCGCCACCCACCCCTCGTGTCATGTCTCGGTCCAAATTCCCGCCTCAAGCATGCAAACATTGCTCACGGCCTCGGATCCACCTCATCACTATCCGGGGAGCCCTATCGGGCTCAACCTTCTCAAACCTTACTTTCATACCCCGAACATGCCTACATCCATCACTCTTAGGGCCATCGCCTCTGCCTTCACAACCATCATCTCCCGGGTGGCGGGGATATCCACATGTCTCTTTTGCACCTCCCCAGGAATTTCCATTCCCTACATTTCAAACCGCTCTTCCTGTTTACAACCTTACCGACCTCAAAACCAATGCTCAGGCACCTTCAGTCCCTCCACCGCAGTCACCCCTTCATCAGGGTCCTTCAGGCACCATGCCACCTCGCACTCCACCTCAATATAACCACTATACCGTTCCTGTCCAGCCAAGCACTTTCACCTCTACCTTTCAGACCCTTAAGCTGACTTATCCCACCTTTGGCAACACGAAAGGCAAAGCCTTAGATCAAAGTGCTCAGGCCCACATGGAAGAATTTGAGGCTCTGGCTGTCTTGAATGGTCATGCGCAACCTCAACTGAAATTCCACATCTTTTCCACCCACCTTTGCGTGGCTCCTCATCAATGGCTCATGTCCAACAAAGCCCTTTGGAAACAAGATTGGTCGAAATGAGAAGCTGCTTTCTTTTTTCTCACTATGGGACCACGGATGATGATCAACTTCATCTCAAGCAACTCAATGACCTTCAACAAGAGCCCCGCTGAGTCCGCGGGATTTTGCGGATCGTCTTCACATTACGCTTTCGGCAAACTCAAGGAGTACCCCACCACAGAGCAGATTTTGGTCGGTTTCTCCAAGGACTTCCTCCGGCTATCCGACTCATGGTGAATACTGCTAGAAGACTTTGGAGCGGGCTATCGACCTTGTCAATCTTTCGATCAATGTTTCCTCCCGTGGCGTGGCTCTTGGGGAGCTCCCTTTCATTCCTCGATCCACGGTTCCGCAGGCTGGCTGTCCAACCTCAACACGCCAATCCGCGGCCTTGTCGGATCTGGTGCCATATCTCGCAAATATCAAGGCCACTTGGCGAATGAGTGCAACTCCACCAATGGCCGCCTCATTGTAAAAGATGCAACATGTGCAATCATGCAGCGGAAGAGTGCACTTTCGCACTCATCCTACACCTTTAAAGTAACAAAGCGGGTTTACCAAGTGCAAACAACACCTCGGCAACAATCGCAATATCAGTGACCACCAATGCAGCAACCCAATCAAATCTATCGAACCGGGGAGCAACAACGGGGACCCAACACACGCCCCTTTTGATCCTTCTAAAGCTCGGTGTTATCACTTTGTCAAGAATGGGGTCATACCACCCGCGGCGTGTCCTCAACTTCCACAAGTTCAGGTGCGGCTTCACGGCACCAATCCCGGACCACATCGTCGCCTCCGCGGCTTACCAACTCACGGATTGCCAGCGGCAAACAAGGCCAGCGCCCTGTTCTTGGAGGAGGCCACCTCGCGGCGCCTCGGCAATCACGCTATCAACCAGCTCCTGCCAATCAACCTCAGATGGATCAACAAGCACAGGAAGAAATTTATCAGGCTCTTAATCCTCCAGTCCAGCCGTCAAATTGGGTTGGTTTGGTTTCACGCCAGACTAGTGTTGTCTCTAATTTTTTTCTAGCCTTAGAATATGAAAAAAAATTGGCGAATTTTTGTCAAATAGCAATAACTAATTTGGCGAAAGCTCGATGAATCTCAAGGGGATCTATAATTCACAGGGCGAATCTTAATCGAAGGCTAGCATTCGCACCAAGTGCTTGAAAATTTTAGTCATTGTATATGAACACATGCATTTTGAAATGCTAAATACTAATGAGTATCTATTGAGCATCTCACTACTATAGCTGCTCTTTCCATGCATCAAGGTTATGCATATAAGTCGGATATGATGAACACGTGCATGGGCTTCATGAATTGGAATATTGAACTTCACTTTGGCAAACATGGAACAAATATAATATTCCCAAGGAAGAAGACATACTTGAAAATCATTATGAAGGAAACCATAAGCTAGAGATTGTGCCAAATATTGAAAATGTAGAAATAGGCCAAGAGATTGCATAGTAGGAACATTGAACTTCACTTTGGCAAACATGGAACAAATATAACATTCCCAAGGAAGAAGACATACTTGAAAATCATTATGAAGGAAACCATAAGCTAGAGATTGTGCCAAATACTGAAAATGTAGATTTTTTTTTTTTTTTTTTTTTTTTTTTTTTTTGAGAGTAAGAGTTGATTTTTCCATTAATCAAGAAAAACAGTACATGATTCTGCTTATAGCCGCAGAATACATTTTAGCAAGGTCTATCACCAGAATTATGTAGCATAAATACAAAATGTGTTGCTCAACATCTGTGATGCTAGTCAAGTTTCAAAAAGTCGTGAACTTTTTCCTCAAAAATAACTTATAAGATAAAGATGACTTCAACAGAGAGGGAGGAATCTCGACCCCAACCAACACAGGACCTGAAACAATCAACCAAAAACTCCAGCCAGATTAAGAAATAAGATTGAGCAATTGATGACCGAGTAGAGCCGGTAATGAGTTCAAGATGGATGAAAGAGAGAAGGTAGGCTAAAGGCATGTTGAGTCAAGTCTAGAATTGAAGTAAGCATAGAAAGGAGCAGCAGAATCAAAGGTATAAGAGTCGATGATCCGTTCAGCCAATCTCCTCAATGCAAGAAGGATCAACCCCACTCAAACGAAAGCAAGGAGCCATATAGATCCGCCAACATTCTATGTGTGTAATCTTTGCCCTCCTGATATCCGAGAACCGATTCTCTCGTCATGAAGTGATGGTACATGGAGAGAAAGTCGAACATGTTGTAAACTCGCACCACTTCCCCTGCAGAATAATCTTACTAACTTGATGCTATTGCTTGCCTCTGCTTCCACCAAAGACATATTGCTAAATAACACCTTTGAAATCTTGACCAATGTCTTTCTTAAGAAGGTCTGTCTTCAATCTCCCCGGACTAGTTTTACATATCTTCAAGTAAGCTAGCATCATCATGAAAAATGGAATTAGAATTAATGACACCAAGATTGGATGCAAATAAATCAAAAGACCCCCTGAAAAGACCAATTGAGTTCCATTTCCTGTTGTATTTATCTGCATATTTCCTTTTATGGGCTGATGCAGTGGATTCAACATCAAATTGAAAGTGGACCTTGATCCAAAAAGTTGAGAATTTTTTCATACCATAAACCACTCTATTTCTAGCTTTCCAGACATTCCACAGAGCAATAAACATTAGAGAGTTCGCAAAGGCACACTTATTTTGAATATAAGACAACAGATTACCTGGAATCCTATTAGGGTAAAGATGTCCTAGATTATCAAAGAACCAAGACCAAAAGGGGTTTAGCTTGGGGCAAAAGAAAATGTGCTCAAGGTTTTCTTCCCTATTGCATCCAAGATGGCAAAGAGCAGAAATATCAGCATTCCTAATGGCAAGCAATTGTAAATTGGGGACACTTTTATTAGCTATCAGCCAGATAAAGAGACTGGTCTTAGGGAAGCAATAGGAGTTCCAGACCTCCTTGAACAGAATGTTACTTTCTTCCTCTGAGATAAGCCACTTAGAACTTGCCTTGGAGGGTTCATCATTTTTACTTATCAAAGAGTATATCTTGCTAACTTTGTAATGAGATTTGCCCTCCAGAGTCCAATTAGTTGCCCTTGGCACAATATTATTTACCCAGATATGAGGCAGACAAGATTTTATGTGAAAATAAATCTTTTTATCACTCGAAGTACCATGGATAGTGTTCTTCAGATAGGTCCAAGAAATCAACTTGTTGTTTATGTATAGGTCTTGTATAGATTTGAAGCCATAATCAGACCACTTTTTGTACACCCTCGGATGTCTCAAAGCCAGAACTTTATTTGGATGATTCTTGAGGATAGGATTCCAGAAAATTGACATGTGCAGGTTCAAATCCTGAGAGGGAGCATAATCAAAGGCAGCATGCACCTTATTCCAAGCATGAATAATGTTCCTCATAAGAGGGGAAGTATTAACACCAAAGATGGAGGACATTAAAGCATGAATCGGGAAGAATATGGCCAATAGAGGGGTGACCTTCGGGATGAGAGGAAAGCAGCCCATTATCTAATGAATAGAGAGGAGGAACTTGAATTGCTTTCCAAGGATTTCCAGATGTATTTACCAAAGAAGAGCACAGGCTTGCGGATGTAGATTTTGCACCCTAAGCCCCCCGGATCTTTAGGATTGGTAACAAACTTCCAACCAACCTTATGAGATCCCTCCATATAAATCTCTCCTGATTATTTTCTCAATCTCATAGTAAAATGCCTTTGGGAGCCACAAGAGCGGAAGAAAAGTAGATGTGAGAGCTAGCAAGAGCGAATTAGCAATTAAAGTTCGCCCAGCTAGAGATAATCCACCTTTGAAATTATTCAACTTCTTTTTGATTCTATCAATGATTGGTTGCCAAAGACCTTTCAGATTAGGATTTAGAGATAAAGGCATACCAAGAAGAGTAGACGCCTGGTTGGAATTTAGAACCTTAATATCAGCAAAATTGGGTTGGATATTATCACCAATGATCACACATTTGGCCAGATTTAAATGAACACCAGATGCAGCAGAGAATTGTTTAATTATATCAAGAAAAAACTCAATATTAGAGATATCAGCATCTAAGAAAGCAAAGGTGTCATCAGCATATTGGGAAAGAGTAAGAGAGTCGTCACTGTCAGGCATTTTAAGACCCTTAAGTTCACCAAGGTCCTTGAACTGAATTATAGCCCTTGTGAGCATCACAGCCACAATCAGAAATAGATAAGGAGCAAGAGGGCAACCTTGCCTCACACCTCGAGCAAGAGGGAAGAAATGAGAAGGGGATCCATTCAAAATGATAGCAGAGTTGGAGTAGACATTCAATGTGACGTCCCCTACACGTATACGGTGCACTCACCGTATACAAACAGGAGTTCATCCCCCATACCAGCTCCATGCTAATACAGGGCCCTCCACATGACACTGCAACCGTGACGGGTTCCAGTGGGAAGAGTGGAAGGGTCATTGCACCCCGTCTCCCTCAGGGCCTACCTAGCTGCGGAAGCGTAAACATACATGTCAGTAGCACATACATCAACATCATATGACCATCACGAAGGATGGTCCTCCACATATCTGCATAGACAAAGATCAGCACATCACATAGGGAATCCTACCCAAGGCTCAGACTCAAGGGATGACTGATGGCTTGGGTCTCCAGAGTTCATTGCAGACAGAATTCATGGCAATGGATTTGGCTGGCATATGAACATGGCTTAGGGTTGTCCACTCCATCCGCCCCTCCTGTGCACACTTTGCAGAGTAGGCTGAAAAGTGTTGGGACCCGACTGTAGCCCGCCGGATGCATAGCCAAGGGGGCTATATCCTGGGTTACATCTCCCCAGTTCCGATGGGGCAGGTAGGGATCTCTCCCTCCAGAGATCTACATGCTGACTCAAGGTGACTAGAGGGCCACTGCCCGTATACGACTTGAACTCAATGGAAGGTCATATTCACCACCTCACGAGTGTCGAGCCCATGCCTTGCCCACACGCAGTGGCAAGCCATTAGACCTAGTCACAATGATCCCCGGCAGCACTAACACACCATAGGGATCGTTCAGGAGTCAGAACACGAACCTCTTTATAAGCCAGTCTGGCCCCTTCACCCACAACCAGGTGTGGCTCTTGTGCACAGGCCGCATCTACAGTGTGCTAGAGAGGCTACTCTAGGAGCATCATCTACAAAGCTTTAGGTCTCTACCCCCCTTCCCAATACAAGGAGTTCATAGAGATACATCATCCATATACATCACAGAAGAACTAAAGAACAAGATCTAACCTACAACATAGAGTTAGGTTCTTTAGTTAGAATCTGCTATCTAGAGGTCTGGATGGCCAATCTAATAGGCTAAACCTACTGATTCAATGACTAAAATAGGGTTTAGACTATCTAATTGGCCAAATACCTGATCCTTGAGGGGCTCCTCGACTGAGCTCGACCATCCTGCTGAAACGCTCGAATCTAGAGAAACTAAGGATGCAACTCTCCTAATCCGAGTCTGGGATGCAGTTTTGGCTGTTGAGGCAGCCAAAACAGAGTCCTGAAGCCCTAAAATCGAAAAATGGGCTAGTTAGGGTTTCCTACCCTAAATAGACAAGGGAGTTGGCTAGGGTTTCCAATTATCCCTTTTTGGCATGTGGGATAATTGGAAATGGGCCCACTTGCCTTTAAGGGCTAGGTGGCCAAATGTGCACACATGGAAATGTGTGCCCACATTAATGTGTACATTGGAAAATGTGCACATTAATTGCACCTATGGGTGTGGCCCACTTGGCATGAAGTGTCCACTTGGAAATGTGTGCCCACATTAATGTGTACATTGGAAAATGTGCACATTAATTGCACCTATGGGTGTGGCCCACTTGGCATGAAGTGTCCACTTGGAAATGTGTGCCCACATTAATGTGTACATTGGAAAATGTGCACATTAATAGTTGCACATATTTCTGGCAAGTTGCCCCCTAGGGCTACTCACCTGGCTATACGCTAGCTAAGCGTATCGCCACCGAGTGGGGTACGCTGACGGAGGCAAGACGATGCGGTATACGCCCCGGGCGATATCGCGTCTTTGGAACGTCACATTCTCCCCACCTTGAAATGATGTTTGTCCGGCGCAAACATCGTGGGTCCCCACCTTGGGATCATCGTAACTTTTGCAATCAACCACGATACATACGATTACTACTATAATTCTTACATATTTCTTAAAATTACCTTAAGGTAATATTTTTATGCCATTATCACATTATTATATTATAACATAACTTATCAATTCACAACATTACTAACGGATTACTCCAAAATTCACTTAACATTACAATTAAGTTTATCAAAATTTAAAATTAACGTCCGAGGCACTCTTCATTCCTTGCAACACATTCCAACAAAATTTGTGTTGCAAGTTTTTAAATAACCGACCTCCTTGCCCTCAGGGCGGCTCTCTTGGCTGCAGTCGACACTACGTTAGTACCATTTAATTATTAAATAAAATTTTGGTTATATGGTGACCACCCCACCTATCTACATGGATGCATGGCTAATCTCCCGGCGTAGGAAGAGGGTGAATCTTCCATTATGGCCGCGGAGACAGCGCCTACATGCCTATATGCCGCTCATGCCTACACCTCTAGTTGCCCAGCGTGGAGGATATCCTTCTCGCGTGGGGGGCGCGAAGGATAGATTCCTCCTATCAAAGCATATATGGGGCTAAAGGTGCTTTCCCTATCAATGCATTCCTTCATGACCTCCTTTCTCTCGAGGTTGTCTACTTCCGTGGGACAGAAGTAGACTTTCTAATCTACCTTCCACTCGCCCAAGCGGAAACGCGGTCATGCCTACATTGGCATTACACCACGCCCTAGAGATCACCGTAGTGGTCCCATCATCGGTAGCAACGCATGCGACCCATACCAAGCATAGGTTGCATGCGTAGATTAATCTTTCTACACAAGAATTAACCTACACAAATCGACATGCCTGAGCCGATTTCTTCGGAGATGACCTTGCCGTCCCATTGCTCCATAAACTGTGGGTATTGCTTTACTAAATCTTTCTTAAGTACCCACGTCGCGTCTTCCACTGGTAAGTGTTTCCACTTGACCAAATACTGGAGGAATTCTGATCTCCTCGTTTTCTTGAAAGCTTTATCAAGAATCAATTCTGGAACTATTTCCAATTTGTTCCTCCGTCATTTCCAACAACGTTGGCGAATCAAGACTTCGTGCGGGTTTGGGGTATGCTTCTTGACAAACTCACGTGGAAGACCTTATGAATCTTTAGGTGTGCTGGCAAGTCTAGCTTGTAGGCTTGATTACCTACTTTCTCGACTATTCTGAAAGGTCCAGCCCACCTTGGAGCAAGCTTCTTGCAATTGCCGATCCTGAGCTTTGCCTGCTTCACCTTGATCTTGAGCCAAACATCATCTCCAACTTTGAACTCTCTTCTTTGTTTCGATGCTTGTCGGCGATGCTCTTTTGTCGACTTCTTGCTGCTAGCGGATACCCTCTAACTTCTTCCACAAGGCTGCTGCATATCGGCCAACATTTGCTGCGAAACTTCCACTTTTGACGGGGTTGTGCCAAGTAATGCGGAGTTAAACAGCGATAGCCGTAATTGATCATAAGCGGCGACATTTGGGATGATTCACGCTTGGTGCTATTGTATGCAAACTCCACCAAGTGAATAAATTCTTCCCACATACTTTGCTTATTCGGACATAGTTTTAGTAGCATGTCCTCTAAAATCTGTTGGTCGCTCTGTCGGCCATCCGTCGAGGATGATATGCCGTGCTCATGGATAGCCGTGCGGATCGTCGCCAAAGAGGTCTTGCCAAAAGGCTCATGAACTTCGGATCACATCGGAGATGATCTCCCTTGGCATGCCATGAAGCACGAAGATCTCTTTGGTGAAGAGCTTTCTTTGTATCCATGGCTGTATCGTGGTTACGCAAGGCACAAAATGTGCCATCTTCGACAACTTGTCGACCACTACCATCAAGGCATCCTTGCCTCTCGGCATTCTTGGGAGTCTGTGATGAAATCCATCTTTGATTACCTCCCACTTAGCGTTTGGCACCGCTAATGGCTCTAATGCCCCCTGGAATTGAAGCTGCTCCGCCTTAAATGCTGTTAGGCATAGTGACATTCCTTGATGTAGCGAGCTATTTGCTTCTTCATTCTGGCCAATAATAGCTGCTGCGACTTTTGAAATATGTTTTCATGAATCCGCATGGCCAGCTATTGGGCTGTTTTGCGTGTCATGGAGGATTAACTTCCTTACTCCACGATGATTGGTACGCACAACTTGTTCTTATGGTATAACAGGTTGCCTTCCTTCTTATAATGCTTGAAGGCCTCCCGCTCTTTATCTGTTCTAGCCTCCTTCAAAAGGCTTGCCCATACTTCCCTGAAATCCACATCCGTTGGCAAGGACTCTTCAATCCTTTTACCAAAATCATTTGGAGGCGTCGAAATTGCATTGCAATGCACTCTAGTTGTCGGGGATGCCTTGAAAGCGCATCTGCTACCACATTGAGCTTCCCGGCTTGTAGACTATATCAAAGTCATATTCTTCAAGGAACTCCATCCATCTCCTCCGCCTCAGTTGAGGTGTGGTTGTGTGTAAATACATATTGGAGGCTCGGTGGTGGGTATCCATTGGAACTTCCTTCCCAAAAGATAATGCCTCCATATTCTTAATGCCACGACAACCGCAAGCAATTCACGATCGTGCGTTGGGTAGCGGCGTCTCGGCGTCGTTCATCTTCACGGAATCATACGCTACCACCGCGCTCTTCTTGCATAAGCACTGCACCTGTAGCTATCTTACTCGCATCTGTTGCTACAAGCTTATCTTTCTCCGGGTCCGGCAGGGTTAAGACTGGGGCTGTTGTTAAAGCTTCCTTCAACAATTCAAACCCCTTTTGGGCTTTCTTGTGCCAATGCTCTACCCAATCTTTCACCTTCTACGCCCTCGTCGAGTGCGTTAATGGGGCTGCTATCTTAGCAAAGTTCTTCACGAACTTCTGTAGTACTGCTAGGTAGGAAACTTCGACTTCATGCACATTCTTGGCGCCGGCCCTTTGAATGGCGGCTTCAATCTTAAGGGAGTCTGTTGAGATGCCTTCTGGCGAGATCACATGACCTAGATACTCCACCTTTTACATTGCGAAGTGGCACCCGACAACTTGGGCATAACCGGTGCCTCTTCAACTTCTCTAGCACTCTTCTCAAGTGTTGTCACGTGCTCTTCAAGGGATGCGCTATACACCAAAATGTCGTCAAAGAAAACAATTACAAAGGTGTCGGGAACTCCACGAAGATATCGTTCATGAGCCTCATGAGCGTTGCGGGGGCATTTGATAAGCCGAAGGCATTCTTTGTGAACTCATAATGCCCATACCGTTCGAAGAAGGCGGTCTTATGGATATCTTCTTCCTTTATCCTGATCGATGATATAACCGACCTTAAGTCGATTTTGGAGAAGATCTTTGCTCCTGGAGCTGATCCATCAAGTCGTCGATCTTGGAAGCGCATACTTGTTCTTAATGGTGTGCTTATTCAATTGTCTATAGTCTATGCACATCCTCAAAGATCCGTCCTTCTTCTTGACAAAAGAATAGGCGCTCCAAGCGGCGAGACACTAGGTCTAATGAAACCTAGGTCGGCGGCTCACTCGCAGCTGCTTCTTGACTCGGACAACTCCTGCGTTGTCATTCTATATGGAGCCTTACTTGTTGGCTTTGTTCCTGGTTCGAGTGCAATCTCAGCACTCAACTCCCCTATAAGGAGGGGCTGCTTGATCTCATCACGGAAAGAGATCATGGAACTCCGTGATCGGCTTAGCTACTTGCTTAGGGCAACTGGCTTTGAGCACCTTGTCTTCTTTGCTTCCTTCCGATTACGGCTCACTAATCTCAAGCTTGAAGATGTATGCCACTTGCTCACTCTTGATGCACTTGAGCAGTAGTTTAGAAGACATACTTTGCATGATGGGAACAACTTCCTTACTGTTATTTCAATGATCTTGCCATCGGGCGTTGGGAAGGTCACCTTCAGCTTTCCACGTCGATAATAATATTTGCTGCCCAAGGTACTCCATTCCTATGATCAAGTCATACTTTCCAATGCCCATTACTTCTGCCCCCCATCACGGATATTAATCCTGGTAAGTCGATGTCGAAGTTAATTCTCTTGCCCGCCGATACGCGCCTTCTTGCACCACTTGCTAAAACCGCAGTGCGGGCTTTGACTTTAGCGGCTTCAACTTCAACATTTGAACCATTACGGGGGATGCAAAGTTATGGCTACTTCACGAGTCTATCAAGACTATGAAGGACTTAGCTTTAGCCTTCCCTCTTGTGGAAATTACCTTATCTTGGCTCTCTGCTTGCTCTGTATCTATTGCGGCAAAGATGTGACACTCACCACGGATGTAGTCGCGGGCCTCTTCGCCGTCGTCGTCGACAGGGGGCATCCCAATCTCCCAACTCCGCTAGAGAGCTGCACTCATGGACATAGGGGCGGTTTTTGTCCTATGGCTTTGGCTGGAAGCACACAAGCAATTTTTGCTTTTCTATGCACTCTGCCTCTTTTCCTTGGGCATCGCTTGCAAAAGGATTGCCTTTGCTTTGGAGTAGTTTGACCTCTCTGCTTGTCCTTGAAGGACACCTGCTTCTTCTCCTGCTTTGCTTCCCTGGTTCCCCACCATTGGGGGTTCTATTTGGACTGATTTGGCTGCCACAGGGCTATAGCTTCTTCTGTCGCCTTGCCTTTATCACGGAAATCTGCTGCTTGTGCCCGCTATTCGAGGGTCCTGACCCTGCAAGCTTATAGCCTTGGATTAAAAGCCACGATCTTGTCCTAGGGTTTATTGCCCTCACAAGCTTGCGGATCTCCTCATTCAGCCCCTCAATATAGCTTTCTACTGCATGCTTCTCTCCTAACTTCGGCACATACAGCCTTAGCCTCATGAATTCCTCTGTATATTTCTGGACTGATTTGTTGCCTTCTTTGCAACTTTTAAAACTTCTTTGCATCATCTTTGGACTTATGTTCCCTTGGGACGTAATGGCGCTTGAAGGCTTTTGCAAACTTCTTGAACTTACAAGCATCCCTGCTCAAGCCGTGTGCCTTTGCATAACCCTTCCACCAAATCCGTGCGGCTCCCTTCAAGTTGGCTGTTGCAACTCTGCCTTTGTCTTTATCTTTCATGCTATAAGCGTTTCCGTACTCGCTCATTTCGTCCAGCCATGCCTCTGCTTCCAATCCTGACCTGTTCTCCCCTGAGAACTGTTCCAGTTTCCGGGCCTTCCATACATTGCCCAGTGCGGAATCTACCTTCTTCTGGTAGTCAGAGGCCCTGGTGTCTCTTTGTCGTCCATCTGGGGTGTTCCTCTGCCTTCCATCTGTTCGTTCCTGAGCCTGTTCTTCCTCTTCCTCGGAGTCGGAATCTGAGTCTGAGCTTGAGTCGGAAGATTCCGGGCTGGAGGATCTCCTTCTCTTGCTCCTCTTCTTGTCTTTTCCTGCCCTCCGAGCTGATGCTTGCGGCAACTGAGCGTTGCCCACCGAACCCACTCCTGCTTGCGCGGACAGTAATGCCTTTATCTGCTCCAGGTCCGTCCTCATCTGGGCTATCTCTCCTCCTCACGGGGTCATGGGTTCCATATCCTCGAATAGGTTCCTTGCCGGGGGTGGTCTGGGTGGGGTTTGCTCTTCTATAAGATCTCGCAGTTGTCGTTCCCCTGCGTTTAGGCCTCTAGCTGCATGCACAAGCAATTCATGGTTATATGATTAGTTCCTTTGTTCTCTTGCATTGATTGTGCTTGTTGGTATAATTGTGGGGCAAAAATACATCAACAAAACATTTAAAATGCAATAGGATTTATATTCATATATCATATAATATTTTAGATACAAAAGTCTCGGGATCAAAGTCGACTAGTCTTGAAATCGCGCGGTAAGGCGGGTTGTCCTCGAGAAACTTCTTTACTTGGGCTGTACCTCTTGTACTTCCCAAGTTCACGAAATATATCCTTCTTTGTTCCCCTCGGATGGCGGATGCTAGCTCTTCCACCCGTCTATGGGAGGTATGAGCTCTTTATACTGCCAACCTACCTTGTCGAAGGTGGGGTACTGCGAAGTCGAAGATGCCCAAGGCTGTTTTCCGCTTCACTAAAATGACATGGTCCACCTTTTCTGATAGGCGTGCGTGCATGCCAAATCTGAAAAGTGCTACCGGCATCTGCACGACTTCCTCTCGCGTGGGCTGCTGGCGCTTGTGAAATATTATTACTCTACCGTCTGTTGGGGGCGGAAGGTAATATTTGAGTCTTTGCTCGGTACTCCTCCCGTGCCCCCTGAGGTGCTTTTGTGCCTTGATGCATCTTGGTCCGGGTACTTGAACTAATTCCTTGTAGTCTTGGAAGGCGTTCGTACACTTGTCGGGGTTTGTGGCTCTCCCTTGGAATTTTGCTATACGCTCTTGTGAGGAAGAAGACTCCCCTTGCAGTACTCTTGTTGTCTTCCCCCTTATTCCCATCTGCTCCTGAAGTGCTATAAACTCCTCCTCCGTAGGAAGTTCCTCTGACATCATACCTCTAATAGTGCCGTAAGCTTCAATGTCCGAGATGGTGTGTCCTGTGTAAGTAGCTGCCTCTCGTATTTGTCTGCAGGAAAATCTTAGTTTCTTGGTCGATGAAGTCTTCTAGATCCATTTGTTGCCGTGGGAGGTGAAGGAGTTCATCGGCCAGCGGTAGCCTCTGTCCCCGCATTGGGGAGGTTTTTGATGTCATTTAGCGGCAAGTATTCACGTCCGCCGACGACTATGGTGGTGCTAGGCTTGTTATTCCGGCCCGATTGGTTGTGCAATCCTCGGGGTGGTCTGTAAACTTGAGCGGGTGATGTCTTGTTCCGCTTCCCGGCGTTCCTCCTCTGGGTCCACCTCTATGTCATCCTCGCTTTCCTGCTCGGAGTTTTCACTCTCTTCGGATGCTTCTGCTATGGTCTCTTCGTATTCAAGCAGGAGGCGTTCGTCCGCTGCTGCGTCCAAGGGTGTGACTTCTAGCGGCTGAATTGATGGTTCACCTATTACAGTTTCTGCCCTATATACTAGATATAGCGCTAAGGCTGTGTTGTAGGAGAAGAAGACTTTGCCATTGCTTGTTAGGGTCATATAGGTGGTGGCGGTTGGTTCTGTTCCTCAATGCCTTGGCAATATTGGGTACATGACTGAGGGGCTGTTTGCAATGCGGTCCTTGGTACAAAGTACCCTATGCATGGCGGTATCTTACGTAAGCTAGGGACAACTTTCTCTTGGAATTCTGCGGGACTTCTTTGGCGAGAAAGGATTGGAGTTGGGGGGTTCTTTGAAAGGTCAAATTCTTTTTGAAATACTTGGAATACTATATTGACATCTACTTGATGATGTGGGGGCGCTATACCAATTGATGAAGGCTTACGTAGCCATGGCGAAGCGTCTTTGCCGATGTCAAAGCAAGCTGGGGGGCGCTGACTAAGCTGAAAGATCGCCTCAATTGCGGGGGCGATTACGTGGTTGAGGCTTGGGGGTTATCTTGGGGGATATATATAGGGAATTTATGCCCTAAAATTTTTAGGGTTTCTAAAACTCTGACATTTGGGATGAGGCTAATGTTTCTTGGTTAATTTGAGGCTCGAAGTGGCTTGCCTATAGTCTTAGGGTTCTAATGCAACAAATTTTGGTCGATTTGGGTATGTCTAGCTCAAGTTATGAACTTGGGAAGTTGAGGCTGGCTCTAAGAGGGGGGGGTGTTAGGTTGGGACCTAACTAGGCTCTGGCGCACTCTTGGAATCCTTTGGTGAAATTACTCAATTGTTCCCAAAACTAATCATGTGCCTAATGAATATACACTCTTAAACAACTATATATATTTTATTATTCAAAATTTTTATACATCGGATATAATCTGTTAGTTACAAAAAGTTAATTTCCTTCTCGGTCCCTAAAAGCTTGATGTACTTAGCCAGTCTCATATCCTTTGGCTGCGGGGTGACTCTTTTTCCATGGAAGTGCATGCTAATGAATCTTCAAAGTCTTTGTACAACCTCCATCTCTGCTGCTTCTTGTAAAAGCGAGTAACATGTCGTTGGTTACTAAGCTTGTTGTTGGGTCGAACTCCCACAAAATTTCTCGGACAAACCTACGGAATCTTTGCCCTCGGGATGAGGAATCCGTAGCTCCTTTGGAAGTGCTTGATTTCCCGCAAGGCTCTGGCAAAAGGGGAGTCTTGGGATCTCTTCATAGGCTTCTTGGGGGGTTCCGGTAGCTCTGGCGGGGGTTTGAGCTGGAATGCTTCCCGAGTTGGCCTCCCTCCTTCGACAGTTTTGACTCTGTTTTCTTCGTAGTAGGCTGCGTAGTCTTCGTGCATCTTCTTGTATATTTTGTAATCTGCTAACTCCTTCTTGTACCTCCTCTCTGGTCCTAAGGTGTACGAGTCTCGGGCGGTTTTGGTTGCTTTCTTCCCCGCTGCCTTCTCTGCATCTAGCTTCTTTGCTTCTTGCCATATCACGAATGGTGGGGGCAACGGCGGGGGTAGGTTAATCTGTGTCTCAACTGTGTTTGGAGTTGGGCTTAGCTCTTCCTCGCGGATTTCCTCTGTTTCAGGTTGAGGGTTAGGCTGCTGCTGTGAAGATTCTCCCGTTCCGAGAAGGGTTGCCTCCAAGAATCTTTGCTATATCACCGGTCTCCTCAAGCGAGGTTGGGGATTGTTCGCCTTCCGGTTGGCTCGTTTATAGATCGCCCGACCCGGGGTTCTTCTCTTCTTTTTCGGGGGTTCTTGGGTCATTACCCTTTTTCCTTTGGGGTCGGGGTCCTCTCTGTTCTTGGTTCTTTGTTCCCGCCATTGGTCATCTTCGGGTTCTGCAACCTCCTCTTCTGCTTCTGTTCTCGCTTTCCCCTCCTTCCTCTTGGCTCTTTCTTCTCTTCTTCTTGCCTTTTCCTCTTTCTTCTTGGCCTTTTCTTCTTTCCTCTTTGCCTTTTCCTCTTTCCTCCGCCTCCTCTCCAAATTCCTGTAATACCTAGGCCGCCTCTCCATGTCAGCCTTCAGTTTTTCGTCGGCATCTTTGAGCTTCTGTTCAGCTGCGAGCACTTGGGCGCTGGGCCTATCTTCCTTCTTTGGCTTGCGGGCGGTTTGTTTGGTCCTAGCCATTGTACGACAGCGTCTGATTTGGAGCAGGGCGCCAAAAGATCGGCTAATGAGAAGGAGCTCGAGGAAGCACGGGAGAACCCTAAAAAATGAGCCTATGTCCCTTAATTTATAGGGTTGGATTTTTAGGGTTTGGTCGATTTAATCTTCTGGTGGTTTTGCTGGCAAAAGTCTCCCCTGTCTTAGGCAAAATTGGGGTCTTGTTTGGTGCTGCTTCTTGAATGGCTCTAAGAGTCTTGGGGGGGGGTGTTAGGTTGGGACCTAACTAGGCTCGAGGCGCACTCTTGGAGTCGTCGACCTTCTGCTCAACACACCCAATTTACACAATTTACATCTTTGTTACTCCCTAATTTAAGCATTTTAAGCGGGATCCTATCATTACTTTGACCCTTTTAATTTACATTTAATTTTTAAGGGTCACTTTTGGGGATGACTCTAAGAGTCTTGTGGGCGGGGGGTGTTAGGTTGGGACCTAACTATGCTTTGGCGCACTCTTGGAGTCATTTGTTCAAAAGTGACTTGTATAATGTTTTTCGATGTTTTAACATACAATTCTAGCTATTTGAACTCTTTTGATCGGGTTTCATCTTTTATCTTCCCATTTGGGTTCCTAAGGTCAAGTTCTAGGGTTTATATGAGGTGGCGACTCTAAGAGTCTTGTGAAAGGGCCATTAGGTGCGAACCTAACATGCTCAGGGCGCACTCTTGGAGTCATTGGCCAAAAGTGCTATTTTGATTATTTATTCCATCCTACCTATGTTCTCTACTTATCTTAATCTTAGATAATTACTATCTCTACCCGGGGAAAGAAAAAATTTTTCCGCTACTCGAGGGTTTGAGGGTCCTATCAAGTTAGTACTCTTGGGAGCATGGTGGGTGCTTTGCTCTTGGTCTCCAAGAACATTGCTCACGATACCCTTGTGGCGTCCCCTACTGCGTATCACGGTGCACTCACAGGTATGCAAGCAGGAGTTCATCCCCATACCAGCTCCATGCTATCTGACGGGGCCCTCCACATGACCTTTGCAGCCGTGGCGGGTTCCGGTGGGAAGAGTGGAAGGGTCATTGCACCCGTCTCCCTCGGGGCCTACCTAGGCTGCGAGGCGTAAACATACATGTCGTTAGCACATACATCAACATCATATGACCATCACGAAGGATGGTCCTCCACATATCTGCATAGACAAAGATCGGCACATCACATAGGGAATCCTACCCAAGGCTCGAGACTCAAGGGATGGTGATGGCTTGGGTCTCGAGTTCATTGCGGGCGGAATTCATGGCAATGGATTTGGGTGGCATATGAACATGGCTTAGGGTTGTCCACTCCATCCGCCCCTCACATTGCACACTTTGCGAGTAAAGGCTGAAAAGTGTTGGGACGGCGTAGCCATGGGATGCATAGCCAAAGGGGCTATATCTGGGTTACATCTCCCGGTTCGATGGGGCGGTAGGGGATCTCCCTCGAGAGATCTACATCTTGACTCAAGGTGACTAGAGGGCCCTTTGCCCGTACCGCGACTTGAACTCAATGGAAGGTCATATTCACCACCTCACAGTGTCGAGCCCATGCCTTGCCCACCGCAGCGGTGGCAAGCCATTAGACCTAGTCACAATGATCCCCGGCGGCACTAACACACCATAGGGATCGTTCGAGTCGGAACACGAACCTCTTTATAAGCCCGGTCGGCCCCTTCACCCACAACCCGGTGTGGCTCTTGTGCCGCGGGCGCATCTGATTGTGCTAGAGAGGCTACTCTAGGAGCATCATCTACAAAGCTTTGGGTCTCTACCCCCTTCCCAATACAAGGAGTTCATAGAGATACATCATCCATATACATCACGGAAGAACTAAAGAACAAGATCTAACCTACAACATAGAGTTAGGTTCTTTGGTTAGAATCTGCTATCTAGAGTGCGGATGGCCAATCTAATAGGCTAAACCCTCTTGATTCAATGACTAAAATAGGGTTTTAGACTATCTAATTGGCCAAATACCTGATCCTTGAGGGGCTCCTCGACTGAGCTCGACCATCCTTTGGCTTTTCGAATCTAGAGAAACTAAGGATGCAACTCTCCTAATCCGAAGTGCGGGATGCGTTTTTTGGGTGTTGAGGCGACCAAAAGCAGTCTGAAGCCCTAAAATCGAAAAATGGGCTAGTTAGGGTTTCCTACCCTAAATAGACAAGGGAGTTAGCTAGGGTTTCCAATTATCTTTTTTGGCATGTGGGATAATTGGAAATGGGCCCACTGCCTTTAAGGGCTAGGTGGCCAAATGTGCACACATGGAAATGTGTGCCCACATTAATGTGTACATTGGAAAATGTGCACATTAATTGCACCTATGGGTGTGGCCCACTTGGCATGAAGTGTCCACTTGAAAGTGTGCCCACTGTACATTGGAAAATGTGCACATTAATTGCACCTATGGGTGTGGCCCACTTGGCATGAAGTGTCCACTTGGAAATGTGTGCCCACATTAATGTGTACATTGGAAAATGTGCACATTAATAGTTGCACATATTTCTGGCAAGTTGCCCCCTAGGGCTACTCACCTGGCTATACGCTAGCGTACACGTCAGCTGGAGTGGCGTGTAATGCTGCGTGATTTGAGGCGATGCGGTATACGTCCCGGGCGATATCTTGTCTTTGAACGTCACATTCAAGCCCTGAATTAAAAGTCTCAACTTGGGATGAAAACCAATCTTAGACAAAGCAAGGTCAAGGAAATCCCATCTAACAGTATCAAAAGCTTTCTTGAAGTCAAGCTTAAGAAGAACACAATTTTGGTTGGAGATTCTATTCCAATGAAGACCTTCCATAGCTGTGATATAATTGTCCAGGATAAAACTGTTGAGAAAAGCAGTTGATGAAGGGAGATGTTTCTCTGTAGATAATCCTTGATTCTATTAGCAATGATTTTTAGCTTTGAGATCTTGTAAGAGGTATTGGTCGGGGAGATAGGCCTCCAATCAGGGAGAATGTAGAAGGATTGTCAACTTTGGGAATAAAGAAATAAAGCCGGTGATATGGAAGGATGCGGTGATTGACCTCCCAAAACCTCTAACCAAAGAAACAATGTCATGCTTGAGAATTTCCCAGTGGATAAAAACTCACAAGGAAGGCCATCAGGTCCGGGAGACTTATTCTTACCAAAAGAACTTAAAACCTTAAAATCTCATCTTCACGGGAATGGCCACAAAGGAACCATCCATGTCCTCAATGGGAGAGGGGATTACCTTATCCAGCAAATCTAGAAAACTCTTCTCTTTGAGTGAGTCAATGAGATTAGCAGGCAGTTTGGAGAAGAGGGAAGCATAGTTATCCTGAAAAAAGGTTTTGATGAGCTTGGGATCTTCTACTAACAACCCTGTATCAGTTCTAACCTGAGTGATGGAGTTCCTTAGGAGCCTGACTTTAGCCATTTTGAAGAAAAATCTAGAGCTGCCACAGTCCATATCCTTCTTTGAATTTAATTTTACACTTTATAGTTGAACTCTTAGCTTCCACTTCCTCAATACTCTTCAAATAGTTTTCCAAGAGCTCTTCCCCAATGCATGAGGTTTAAATTATAAGGATCATCTTGAAGAAGAGATCTAATATCCCTCATTTTGGAAAGCAAGCTGCTCCTTCTCATTGATCTTGGACAAATGCTTGCTTTTTGACCAATCTTTTATCCGACTTTTGATCTTCTTAATTACGCCATAAAATCTTTTCATGGAGTCTTTGGTTTCTCTCTTGAGAAATTTGCAAATAAAATTCCCTAAAGTCTTCACAAAGGAATCATTCTCAAGCAAAGCACAGTTAAATTTGTAGGGGACATTACCTTCTCAAGGAATTTGAGTTAAGCTGCTTTGTGCAAAGGAATTGGGCTGGTGATGCGAGATAATATTGCCTTCATCACTAGAAACAAAGCGGTTTGTCGAGAGAGAGAGGAGTTTGGACTCTGAGACATAATACCTATCAAGGGCACAAAAACTCTTTTGTCCCTTTTTGTTTATTAGACGGTATATGAGGCGGTGGAAGAGGGAACATAGATCAAAGCATTATCGGATATTAGAGACTCCCAATTATTTCTCTCTGGAATGGACATATTAATTTTATTGCCAAGCTTCATGTTCCAATCAGGGTATTGTTAAAATCACCCCAATAATCGATTCTGAAATAGGATTATTACGCAGCCAAAGGTTAATTTCAGTCGAGTAATTCTCTATCTTTGGGGTTAGTGGAGGCATATACATTAATCACTCCAAAAGTCGAGTCCACGAAATTCAAAGGTAACACCTTGCCACATCTTGGAGGGGAGTTAAAGAAAGAAAGGCTGCTTTCGGGTTTCTCCGGATCATAATAATACCCCCACTTCTACGAGAGGCTTCAATCCGGTGGAAAAGGCACGGGGAAAATCCAATCACCAAGATTGGAGATTTGAATTTAGGAAGCTTAACTTCACGGAGCATAATGATGTCGGCATTATAGCTCTAATTTGGGAGATAGCTCTCCTTCTTTTGATAGGGCCCTTGATTCCCCTTACATTCCAAGAAAAGAATCTTCATAGAAAAAAACCGGGGAGGATCGAGGAGAAAAAGGAAATCAAAGGTTCGGTGTCTATGAAGTTTCTTTTTCCTTTTCCCTTCTTAACCTTACTTCTAGTATTAGCGGTGGAGTATTATCTTGATTAATGAGCTCGGCCGGGGGGTGTCATAGTTTTGGACTTAGCTAAATTCTTAGTCCGAGAAAGAGATAGATTTGGAGATAACCTGAGGAGGAGGGCACTCAACAAGAAACTTATCTCCCTCCCAATTCTCTTTATCTATATCAGCATCCAAATCAACATCACTATCCTCAAAAGCTCCCCGGGGATAAATTCAAACATTTTATTTATTGGAGGAGAATGGTCCAAATTTGTGAGTTTAACCAAAAAGCAGTCATGAGGTGAAGAAATCTGACTGATAAAGTGGTGACCATTTCTTGAGATTCACGTAAATTTGCCGGTATCTCTAAGCTTGGAAGTCTCTTCATAAATATCTTGGCCTTTGTCTTGATAAATCATGTCTCTATCTGGAGTATCTTGTACAATTTCTTCATCCATTAAATTCAAAGGCAAGTCTGCTTGAGATTGAGAGTTGAGACCTTCTTGCAAGGAAGCTAATTGCTCGACAATGTCATCAGCAATAGTGGGTGTGGGGGAAGAAAGGATCAGAGGCAGGGGAGAAATATCAATAATGGGAGAAAGACAATTTTTGTTTGAGAGGTCATGGGAATTGCTCAAAATTACATCCATATCTTTCGAGTTAAGGTTAGCTAATACACAGAAATTGGTTGGTATTACCATTTTGATTGGAGCAGTCAATTGAGTTGACATGAGGAGGGTATCCACCTTATCGGCTACCTTGAAGTTATTACAAAGCGGAGGTTGGGGCTGGGCGGTACAATCTCCACCAATGTGTCTCTAGGATCAATTTCATCCTCGAAGCGGTTGGCTCTTGTTTGAACTTTTTGGCTGGAAGACCTTGCCATGTTTGCTTTTCTTGTTTAATGAACCACTCTTACCCTTTTCAGAGTTAAATGAGAGAGATCTCATTTTTTTTTGCAGGTTTTGGCTTCAAAATAATCTTATTTAAGGTCTCATGAAGGCTGCTTTGACCTTATCTGTTTTTTGTCCTTTATTGCAGCCTTATGCAACACCTTAATTTGTTGTGAAGAACCCTTTTCGATTAAGGGAGAAGACTTGATCATGTTTCTTAGCGGTAGTTGTAGAGGTTGCCATGTTATCTTGAGAATCCCTCACCTTCTTCTTTCTTTGGATTCTCTTATATTTGCCATTGACTTTAGTCCTTTGGAATCTATTATCTTCGAGATAATATCTGGAAATCAATATCACTGATTTTGTTTGAGGCATCATGATGAGAAGCATGCTTCCTAGAATTTTGATCCATCATTTGACCGACTCCCATCTTGTTTTTTGACCCGGTGAGTTGACTTTTGATTGACCATATTATTCTCATTGACTTCTCTACATTTGTCCGGTCGGCTTGGACATAGAATCATTCATACCCGGTAGAAGGTGATAATTCTTTGCAAGATTCATACCAAAAGTGCCTTACCACCGCAATTTTGATGTGATTGAGAGGCGGAACCCGGACCACCTTAAGGGAAGGGAGGTTTTTTGGCCAAAGACATCAAGGAAGGGATTTGGGTGGAACTTCCTTGGATATATCAATTTGAACAATAGATCTTGGGGGTTTGTAAGGAGAATATTCCGTGCATATATGCGAGCCAATTGATCAAGCGATTAATTTAAAGGTCTTCATTCGATATAAATAGGATTAAAAGTGAAGAGTTGTCGAAGCCACACACGGTTTATCAAATTAGTGACTTCAAATTTAGGATCCCATTTGAGGAAAGTAATTTGGAAGGATTCAAAGCCGGGGACCATGGTTGAGTAGAAAATTTCTTGAGATCGTCTATTACCACACTCAATCATGATAAAGGAGAATGAAGCCAATAGACCGGCATTAATGAGGATTCCTTTATCTTGATTCAAAGAGAAAGCCCATACTTTATCAAGTTTGATGCCATGTTTATTGACTTTAACAACAACGGCCGACTCATGAAAAAAGAACTCAATTTAGCATGAACAGAGGGGAGATCCAGGGAAATACCCTTAAAAGTTTCATCTTTCCTTGTGAAAGGAGGATTGAAAGACCGAATTGTTCCAAGAGCATTCTTGAGAAACATCCGAAAGCATTTCTGTTGTTTCGGCCTCTTTTCTCCATAGGGAGCGGGAATTTGAAGATTCCCGGTCCATGCATGGTAGTTGGCCTCGAGAAGTCAGGGTCCTTAGACAAATTATCCAGCATGGAACCTTGAAAGAGAAGGGATCCATTGAATTGTCATATCGGAGAAAAGAGTTAGCAAAGTCACCAAAAAATAAATGTTTTTGGATTTTCTTGAAAGGACCTTATTTGTTTAAGGAGATCGGTAGAGAGGGCTCAAGATCGACAAAGGCGTGAAGAATTGAAAGAAATTTAGGGTAATTTTGCTTATAAGCTCCATCGAAGTAAAGAATCGGTGGAAACTACAAAAGCAAATTGAAAACGCGATGAAGAGCAGGAGGGGGAAAACAAAGGGGCGAAAAGGAAAGCAGAGGATGAGAAAATTCAAGAAAAAAAGGAAGCTGGAGAGCCAAGTTCAAGGCCAAAGCGGTGGAAACGGCACAAGAGGATGAATCATTGCTCAGAAAATACCTTTACCACAATTTTAGAGTCGCTCCAATCACAATGCACATGAAAAATACAAGCCGACACTTCTTTTCTACCAATGAATTCTTGTAACCGGGAATCAACAATTTCGACTTGAATCCTCTTGAACTTCGGAACAAAGGAGTATTGAGGGGTGAAAGAGCTCTTGGGGAAATCTTGATTTGTAATCGAGAGAGTTCAAAGATCCCCAGGTGTTCCTTTTAAAACCCGCAGGTTAATCGCCATTGTGCTTGATAATTGTGAAGATATTGATGTCCATCGATAGGAAAAGGTGAGGGGAAACATGTGGATTGCTAGCCCCTACAAGGTGGCGCTGCTTGAATCTTCAATTTCCTCAAAGAGTAGTAGAAAATTAGCACGAAAAGATCAAAGAAAATAGTTTGAATCGAATAGGACAAACAAATCCAAAAAAATGGATACTGATTCTTGGCGTCATCCGCCAGCTAAGTCCACCAAGCAGGTTGAGGTATCGAAAAATGTAGAAATAGGCCAAGAGATTGCATATTACTACTGCTATTACTAGATTTATCATTCTCCGCGATTAAATTATGCTTTGTTGAACTTCTTGTTGTGATAGTTTTAATAAACAAAGAAGCATTTTCTTGTTGTGATAGTTTTAATAAACAAAGAAGCATTTGTGCCCTTGTGAACGAAAATAATAATCCAAACAAATGCACAAAATTAGTCAAATAATATGATAACTCATAGAATGAATAGAATAGAAGGGTTTTGACATATATAAAGGAGAGATTGCATTTTAATGCTAGGTAAATGTGTCCTACTAATAGACAATATGCTTAGACAAATATAAAATGCATCTCAAACATTGATGTTTTAAATTAAAGTGCATGCATGTTTCATTTGACGGAGGAATAGAAAAAATCTCCAAACAACACTACACCACATATAAATGTTACGAGCATGCATGGAAATCAACCATGCATTGCAAATTGATGGTCAAATGTTGATACATGTCCAAATACTTCTTGCATAAGCTTAAAAGGTGACATGCACTTGCCATCAAATTGGAATGGTTGCATGTAGCAAGGAGGTATAAAAATGTAATAGCGTATGGTTTCTCACCTAGTTCTTGCATGTTCTTGCATGCTGCCTATCAATGGTTGCTATCTTTGTCACAAGAAGCACATATATGTAATTATTTTTCGCGTTAATAATCAATGTGTATCTTAGCTAAGACATTTGCGCAAACATTGCTACATTTTAGAAGATATGTCCGACCAGCCAAGACATCCGTTAATTTAAGCGCTTTGTCCGCGAACCAGACTTTATAAATGAATGAGCCCCTGAAACCAAGATGACTTTCAACATTAATACTTATAATATGCGGTGATAAAATTCAAACATCACCATTGTTGGCATCTTGTGAAACAAACACGAATTACTTGAAACTTCATGCGCATGTTGGCTTATGTTTAACAAAGCGGAACCCCCTTCTTTTTTAAAAAGCTTGATTTCATCACTTCTTACGTCCAATCAACGGTATCCATCTTGTCTGCCGAATCTAAAACTTCTGCGTCAACATTATTTAGTTTAGACAAAAAGTTGCAAAGATTAGATTGCATATCCATGATGGTAACGAGACATACACTACCACCTTTCCTCAACTTTTGTTTGACAATATTCTAAACCAAAAGCTGTAACAAAAGATTAGTGAAGGTCGAAATGGGTGCGTGATATTACACACGGTATAGTATGCCCATTTGAACATACGCACTAGATCTCTAGGGCATGGAAAGAGCTCCTTCAAACTTTCACAAGTGAGCATGACTTTACAAGTTTCATCTTACGCTAACAAGCTCTATACATGCCATGCGGGTTCGATTCGACCATTGTGCATGTCTCGATTCACACTTCTGCGTTCTATGCCCATCAGCTTAGTTGCATTTTACACATCTTTTCGATCGTTTAATAGGCGATGTTCGGGGCATGGTGGGCTCTGCTGCGTCAGTCGTTTGAACACAGAAAATTATGTTGATTGCATAAGGTCTTCAAAGCCTCCCCATGCACGTATGAAGGAATGAATTTACAAGTATTTACCTCATAGTGCTGCAGCAAGTCATCGTACTTTCCAGAGCCAATGTTTTTCGCAAATTCCCTCACCAGTTAGTTTCTTCTTAGCATGAACATTGATATAGTATTCTTAAAACTCCATGCAAAGATTGTTCAAAGGTAATTCATGTCTGCCATCCAGAAAGCATGGTGAAATTTGCTTAAGAAATGAATTCTAACAGCATCAACAAATAAACATTTACCAACCAGAAAGAAAATTGCTTCTTTGCTTTATCTGAACATGAATAACAAATATCTGAGATTTCCAAAGCCCTACACAACTTATTACCATGAACTTCAGCCCGGAATCCGATGCCATACAGTAGAGCTTCTTATATTGTTGACTATGAAGGATGAGAGCTCCCAAATATTTGAAGGATCAGGAAAGCTCCTTGTTTTAAAGCCTAATGATCAAAAGAATGATAATGGCAAATCCAGAACCGTTGCTCCTCAACCCTGTCGAAAATTTGGTTAAACCTCTCCTCCTAGCGTCTCGCAATCTCGGCGAACCCTAATTTGGGTCGTGAGGAGTAGCATAAATATTGACTATTATTTTTTCCACCATTTTTTTTAACCTATCTAACATTCGCGGCAACTTTTTTAGCGTGATAATATTAAGCCAAAAGCGAATATTTGCCCTTAAAGAGACAACACTAACCCGAGGACGGGTGTAGCGTCCCCTTTAACCATTATTAATAATGGCACGCTAACTTTCGCCTTTGATTGACACCATTCCTCATGAAGAGGAAAAAAGGTTCACTTTGCACCTAACTTGAGAAACTCGTACGCATGTCATGCCAAAATTTCGCGAAAAGCATTCAACCTCATGCAAAAATTTCTTCAAGGCCGACGTTGGCTAATGTTCATGCCACCACTAGAGAGCTCAACAAAGACAAAAACGCAGTCCCACATCTCAACCTCCACGGCTCGGACATATCCGAATATTCTTAGAGGTTGACCTACTGAAGAAGTTCTTTCTTCATTACCACGCACTCCCTTTTGTGGATCCGGTGATCCTTTTCTCATGTGCCTCACGGAACTCAAGAGGGCTAGTAAAAATCAAAATTCCCTTTAAGTTTGGCAACAATTTTGAAACTACGTCACGCTCTCAAGGACCAGGTTACCACTTCCGGCCCTTGTTTTGGTTGGGGCATTTTATACCTCTACACCCACGGTACATGCCACGGTGGGCAATCAACAAGTCAATCATGTTCAAATTGTGAGGAGGTTATTTGTCAATCTCATCAGGATAAACTCATAAACAAATGGGCATCAAACAAATGGGTGCCCCATATGACATCAAATTGGCTAATGGCCATATCACGAGACCTGAAGGGGCATCACGCCTCTTCTTCACATCAACATTGGTGATCTCAGATTCCCCTTTGAATTTGGTGTTTGGAAGGGTTGAGAAGATCGGTGATTATGAAATGTATTCGCCAGACCTTTTCTCCGTCGGAGCCAAGAGTATCCATTCTTTGACCCCCACGGATCGGTTAGTCATCACCGATGGTCACCTCAATGCCACTATGGACACGAAAGCGAAAATCATTTCCGTTGGCAATCTTTGAACCCTCTCTCGGCGATTAGGGGGCCTTGAATATCTATCAAGGATTCGGGCTCCACCCGGGTTTCTGCCTCATCATCCTACCACTTATCCGGGATCCTTGGGGAGAAATGACTTTGATCCGAGTGACCATCTTTGTGGCGGCTTTTGTTTGACCTTTTACCCGCTCTTTTTGCAATCGAATCCAACGTGTTGATCACTTTTTGAATCAACCTCCGGGCAGCTCTGTAGATGTACACTGTCATGAAGCAACCTCTCGCTGATGAAACTCAAAGAACCTCTCTTTTCACCACGCGGTACCCAACATCTGTTATTTCAACCTCCTGCTCATCTTGTCCAGGACACGGGTTATTCCCCATATTGGACCACGAAGTTGAGATCGTGGACGGTAACAATCACCGGCCGCGATAAGAAGCCGCAAATCTTCCGACACCCCATCGTGCTTGAGGTCGCCACGCTCTTTCAAAAGTTCAAACACATTTTTACTTTGAGCCACAGTCTTCGGGGAGGATAAACAAGCCTTGGGGAACTCACCATTCCTACCAAATGGAGCGCCGCGCCCAGCTTTAGTAAACGGCGATGCATCGTCTCCAACCCCAATTGCGTGATCGCGTCAGGCGAAAATTGACAAACTCCGCTGCGAGGTTTGATCTATGAGGTCAAACATTAGAATGGGTGAGAAGACCCCATCGTCATTGCCCTCAAACACAATGGAAAGATCCGTTTGCATGGACTAGAAAACTCAATCGGGCCGGGCGTGATCATTTTTCCACTTCCCTTCCACGAGACCGGGTTACGGAAGAGGTTCTTTGGACATGAGATGCACTTCCTTCATGGATGGTTTTTCCGCTACAATCAGATCTCAATCAAAGAAATCTGATCAACTCAAAGACTACTTTCACCACCGGTCGAAGTCACTTTTTGCCTACAAGGTGGTTCCTTTTGGATTATCAAACTCTCCATCAACGTTTCAACGCATCATGCTCTCAGTTTTTTTCATGACTTTATGAAGGAAAAATCCCTTCTTACAATTTTTCAAGATGACTTCTCCTTTTCACGGTTCCATGGCTGACCATTTGGATAAATTGGCACTCGTCTTTAAATGTGATGAGTAGGCATTAGTCTCAACCAGAAATGCACCTTTTGCGTCACCTCGGGTGTTACGTTAGGACACGCGTTGTCGGCAAAGCGGGTATCACCGGATCCCCGCAAAATAGGTTGTGTGCTCAAGGCTCAAGCACCGGCCAATATCAAGGAGACACGCTCTTTCCCGGTAAGGTCAATTATTACTCCACCTTCATTCTGGACTTGCGGCAATTCGCGGATCCCATTCATAAACTCACCGGTGATGAATCCACCGGCTTGGAATTTAGGTGGCGGATCTTTGCTCCAACAGTTGAAGCTCTTGCTACTCGAGGCCCGGTTCTTGTTCCTCCTCAATGGGACAAGCCCTTTCCGTCCATGTTGATGTCTCGTTTTGCTATTGTTTGTTCTTTCTCAAGAATATGATGTGCCAAGCGACAAACCAAACCGATATGCCAGCCGAAAACTCCAATTACCTTTGGCGAACTACTCGCCCAGAGGGGAGGCCTTGGGTTTAATTTTACGTGTCCAATTCGTCACTATCTTTTTTGGGCGGTCCGGATCAAATTCTTTGTTGACCACCAAGCACTTCTTTATTTGGTCAACAAATCCATGCCCACGGGCCGCATTGCTCGTTGGGTCCTCATTATGCAAAATTTGCACCTTTGAAATTGTTCACAAAGGCGAGGCAAATCTCATGTTGTCCGGATTATCTTTCGCATCCACCTGCGGATGATCCCTCCACCGGAGTCTCAGGCGCCTTTCACGGCGCTCAACTCTTTACGGTCGCGGCAACACCACATTGGTTCCATGACTTTCAGCGGTATCTCCTCCGGTAGCTCTTCACGGAGGATGCCACGCTCTCTCAAAGCAAAGCGACAATCCGTCGACATCAATTTCTCCGTGAGGTCGGTGACTACACCATGGTTGCGAGGCCATCTTTACAAAAGGTAAGGATACCGTCCTTCGACGCTGTGTTCTCCCTCATGAGGTCCCCAGATATTGTCGAAAGCCCATCAAGGGCTCGGTGGTGTCATTTTCATGGTGACACCACGGCCCGCAAATCCTTCTTGCTGGTAATTTTTGGCTACGCTTTTTCAAAGGCGCTCACGCCCGCGCCCCGCGCGTGTGATGCTTGCCAGCGTGTGGGGCGACCACGGCCGATGGCGGCTCTTCCCGCGCCAGCCGGGGTGCGCCGCTTCCTTCAGCAAATGGGGATGGTTTTGGGACCCATCCGATCCTCCTGCTTGGCACAGGTGCGCTACATTACAGTTCTCGCCCGACTCGCTACCAAATGAGGAAGCTTGCGCACTTCCGGACAACTTGCGGCTAGCCAAGGTCATCTATCAACAAATCATCATTTGGGCATTACGGGGCTGGTTAGTGTCGTGGTGTCCATTTTATCAATCATACCCATCAATTTGGCGGATTATCTCGTTACATCATCACAAGGCGCCTTACTATCCTCAAAGGGGAATGGTTTGTTTGAAAGCACCAACAAAACTCACGGTCACAATTCTCAAGAAAATTTGATGCTTCTTTGATTGGCAAACCAAGCTTCCCTCTTGTTCTTTGGGCTTACAATACTTGTTTCAAAATAGCTTCTGGTCACCTCCTTTCAAATTGGTTTTATGGTCAAAAGCTCTCATGCTTTTGAATACATCCTTCAACTCTCGTTTTCAGCGGCTACAGCCCATAATCCAGCTTCTTTTCTCAAAGAGCGGGTTTATCAATTTAGACGATTGGATGAACTTAGAAGGATGCTTACATTGCGTGTTCTTCATGGACAACGGTTGCAAAAATCTTTGCACATGACAAGTCTTCGAAGACAAAACATTCAAAAGCGATTTGGTTCTTCTTTATGATTCTCGTTACAAAAAATTTTCGGGTAAGCTAAAGTTTAGGTAAACTGGCCTTATCAAATTGTTCAAGTGGTGCAACCCGGCATTTTCGGTGGCTGAGTTAGATGGAACTCCATTACCTACACTAGTTAATGGCTTTAAGCCTCAAAACATTTCATACCACATGAAAGTGAAAATCAACAAGCGGTGCTGTTCCCAACACAAACACAACGGATAGTGACTAAACCCGGCATATTTATATTATCGGTGGAATTTTTTTACAAAATGTAGGCTGGCCAACTATTTCCGTATAGACGCGCCTATATACAAAAAGCAGACCAGGCCCTATCTACTAAGTCCTAAGGAAAACCCTCTACTCCGGGTTGGGAGGCGGAGAGATAATCTGAAAGGATGTGGTAGTAATTATGCTCTCGGGTTCCAGAAGGTGCGAGAATCACCTCCATCCGTTGGTCGCCGGATCGGGATGCTCAGCCATCGGCACACCACCCGTTCATCGCCATGCACGGTTGTGTAGCGCCCGAAGGTCGAACAATCCATCTTGCGGGTAATCCACTCCAAGCGGTTTGAAGGCATAGTGCGGTTATCATGCAAACGGCATGGACATGGCGCCATCCGGATGTCACCGAGCTTCAACCTCGCTTCTCTTATATAGCCAGCGAGGAACTCCACGTCGGCGTGGACCCAATCAGAAAAATTAAGCCAGCGTGTTTTGCAATGCAAAATTTGTTTTCTAATGGGGAACTCTTTTCTCCCGTAGCATATCTAGCCATGGTACCAGCCGACACCTTCGTTTTAATGATATCCCGCCCGAGTTGCGGCGTTAAATGACATTCCTTCTTTTCATACCCGTCCGAACATTAATGTGTGTCCTTTTGCCCACTGTCACATCGGATCATTCCCTTCGTCTCATCTCTAGTTCATTGCTTCTCCCTTTACGTTTTGGGGACTTAGCCAAAATTTTGCCTCTCAATCGCCATCCTTCACATCTTAAGCTTTTGGCATCATCAGCGGTTGAAGGTTAAGCCTCATCATGCCCCTTCAGCCTCCACTTGCGGCCCTAAAACTTTTTAGATCTATCTGCGCCTTCATCTTGTTCTTTGCTCTCCGCCTTCTTCAGGCGGTTCCTTCTATTAAACGCTCTTTCGCGCCCATGGCTGCCCCAAACTTCCCTACACTTCAAGCTTCTGCTCAAAGGGATGCGACTCTTTTCGGGTCTGTGTATCTTTCTCGGCGCCCACCTTTCGAGAGGCCCTTCTTGGTGTCCAAGTCGAGGAAGTTCGCGGGCGCCACAAAACATGAATTTTCACAAATGGGCTCCGGCCCCTAAATCGGGGAACAGTGCGTGATTCATCGCTCACATCGTCCAACGGCCGGAGGGATTTGCTTCACGGTGGTCGATGGCACCACCATTTTACTTACCCAACATTTGATTTTAAGGTATTCCGTATTCCCTTGCAAAAACCTTACGTCTCTTGAGAACTTTTACGGGACATGGGCGTCACTTTCGGTTGGTGCTCTTGCTTATCAAGCCAACCAACATAAGCCTCACAAATATTGCCAAACCCATGACACTTTTGTGAAGTTTACGTGGCATAAATTGCAGGCATTCCATCAAGAACACCCATATCAATAAACGGTTTTATAATATGGTCATCAGCGCCCATCCACTCCAATCTCCATGTTGATTGGCCGGCTCTTATTGTTCCTTCTTCAAAGTAGACGCGTGGGCTACCCCCTCCTCTCTCGAGACATTTCCGTGGGTGGCCATCTTGGGCACTCATTTGTCATTATCTTCCTGTTCTTGTGAGCCTTCACTTCCCATACCTCCCTTTCGGCCTCTGCATTCCCGGCGTCAAACCCCGGTACCTTCCCGCCCGGACTTCCCCTCGTCTGTTCAACACCGGACCACGCATATCTTTGTATCCTCTTCCTCCTCTGAAGCCCGCCTTCCAATTCCCGTCATGCTCTCTCAACAATCTCGGACAAAGCCCACCATGGGGCCCTGCACCTCCACATCCTCGGCGGCTCTGTACAAATTCGGCAAGATGTTCAAGCGGCTGCCATACGACTACAAGCATCCGGAGGCTCTCATGGCGGTGTTCAGGCGTCCTGGAGGCTTACCGGATCTGGGTTCAAAAGAGACCTTCAAGCTGCCCTTTGCCCATGTTCCAAACTTTGGAGGCCCAACTTCAAGAAAAGCCTTGGCTCAATACAGGGCAGGTGTAGATCTCCAAAGTGCTATGAGGATCATACCAGCCTACTTACAGTCGGCGAGGCTCGGCTCAAACCACCGGGACTTATTGGAACAAAACAAGTCCAAAGATACCCTCTGGGTGACAAGGGAAAGACATTGCTAAGCTAGACACCTTGTACCGGAGCTTTGTGATAATTCACGGCCTCAAGTTCAAAACCTTTGGCGTGGCTTCGACTCACCTCCCTTGAGCTCAGCTTTCCGTTAACAAAATCAGTTCCACGTCCATCCAGGTTCGGCTTTGGAGGCTCGAAACAAAGGTCATAGATGGCCGAGATTGCCTGCGCCCGACTCAAAACTCGGGGCAATCTTCTTCACATGCCACGCTTCTATTAAAGCGGGTCGTGATCGAGTCCGTCTTCTCTTAGAAAAGAAATGAGGATCCGTGACATGGAACATCAGCTCGACAAGCGGTTCAATCTGGTGAAGAATCCCAAAACAAGCGGGGATATATTGAAATTGCTACCAACATTCACGGTGGACTTCTCTACTCCTTCGACTATCTTGACTATGTGGTGGCCGGCGGCACCTTTTCCTTACAAAAGTGAATATGCGGCCAATGGCAATGTTCATCAACAGCCACTCAAAAGTGTGGACTTCAGCCGGATCGGCGGATCTTTCTATAGAAACAAGGGGTTTATTTTGTGCACTCTTAGTCTTTGGTCAGCTCGGTTGAAGATCTGAATTGGTCATCTTCGAGTTGTTCATTAATGGCTTATGTTTTCATGACTTCTACGGCGGATCTCCATGATAAATTCGGGATAGGGGCCCATGGTGTTTTCGAGGCAACTCAATGCTGCTTGATTTTATCATCAACCAGCCAATATTCAAAGGATCTGCTTCGGTCGGACTTTTGAGCGGGTACATGCGCACGAACTTTCGGAACTTACCTGCGTGCTTGGTTGAAGCGTTGGAACGGGCTTGGCAAAATCACGCGCATCACGACGATCTTGGTTTGCCCAAATTTATATCGACGCAGGAGGCTACAATCAATCGCGTGGCCTTTTGGAAGCAAAGACCATCCCCGCGGGTTGGGTAAATCCTCGTCTATCAATTACTCTCTACTTGAAATGGGACCATTGGTGTCGGGCTCTTGATGAGAATCTTGTTCAAGCATTTGGGACATGGCTGCCAGCCCGCTTTACATGGGCATGCTTCCCTCTCCATATGCTTCCTTAGGAGTCCCATGCCCACGGTTCCTCTCTTATTTGGCGTCTCTCCCCTTTTGGACAAAGGTCACGGATAGCCCGCGGTAGGTCGACTCATACTCAGATCTCGTGGATCTCCGGTCAGGATCCCGATTTGTCGGGCAGCTCAATTGGGAGGATCTTTGCCACTTTGGACACTACTGAAAATTGGATTTATATAGGATAATGGCGTGGTTGTAGCGGCCTGGCGTGCTACATGAATGTGATACCTTCTTCGCGAATGCGCCCACCTCACCCGACCCTTAGGTCCGTCGAGTACGGACTACATTGCTGCTCTCAAATGCATCACCTTCGACTCTTTAAATCAGCGTCAGTCAATTTCATTTGCAACCAGAATGCGAATGCGTCGATTGCCGGTCTCGAATTTTGCCCCTTCTCATGAGTGCGATTTTGTTCGCCGGGCGCCCATACTACCACGGAAGACATAGTGCGCTCTCACTTCCTCATTGATGCCCATCACGCCCCTTGGGCTCAGCACCCTGGCGCTCCCTTCAAACCGCGCCAGGACCTCATTGCTCCCCATTACCATAATGGCTGGCCAGGCCTCATTCGTGAGGATCACTTCAATTTCTTTGGCTTCCGCCCTCCGGGCTTTACTTCCTCCTTTCTTGGTGAGTGTCATTTTGGTGGGGAGTGTTAGTCACAATGCCTCTGTCTGGACTATTCATACATTCACGGACCAAGTCAAGGCCAGGATCACAACGGTAGATTAGATCGTCAAAACGCAGCCCAGAAGACCAGCGGTGAACCACGTAGTCAAAGCACAACGTCGTCAACAAGCAGGCCATTGTACTATATATATATAGTAGAGCTAGCACATAATTTTTTAGATGAGTTTGAGTCTTGTCTCATTTAGGTCTTCTCTGGAGTGCGAGAGCTCATGTATGTCCATCATTGTCAAAGGAAGTTTGTCATTTTCTCTCTCATTGTTCTCTTTGTTACGTTTCTTCTTCTTCTTCTTGCAAATCAGCGTGACATAGTCCGGTTCTCTGTTAGATCCGCGGGTCCTCCTGTTGTCTTCTTGAAGGTTCGAACCGACCCCAAACACATTTCGAGCGTGGGGTTTGGATTATATAGATCCTATTAACCCTCCTTCTACAAGTCAACATCAGCACCTAGTTGCCTTTCTGATTATTTTTACCAAATGGCGGATGCTATACCTTTGAGACAAGCTAATGTCATCCACCAGCGGCAAGGTTTCTACATGAACACATAGCAATACGTAACATGCCTACATTGGCATTACACCACCCCAGAGATCACCGTGAGTGGTCCCATCATCGGTAGCAACGCATGCCACCCATACCAAGCATAGGTTGCATGTGAGATTAATCTTTCTACACAAGAATTAACCCACACAACCATACATGCCCGAAAGCCGATTTCTTCGAGATGACCTTGCCGGCCCCATTGCTCCATAAACTGTGGGTATTGCTTTACTAAATCTTTCTTAAGTACCCACGCCGCTGTTCTTCCACGGTAAGTGTTTCCACTTGACCAAATAATCGGAGGAATTCTGATCTCCTCGCTTTCTTGAAAGCTTTATCAAGAATCACCTCGAACTATTTCCAAATGTTTCTCCGGCCATTTCCAACAACGCTATTTAATCCAAGACTTCGTCTGGGTTTGGGGTATGCTTCTTCAGCAAACTCACGTGGAAGACCTTATGAATCTTTAGGTGTGCTGGCAAGTCTAGCTTGTAGGCTTGATTACCTACTTTCTCGACTATTCTGAAAGGTCCAGCCCACCTTGGAGCAAGCTTCTTGCAATTGCCGATCCCGAAGCTTTGCCTCGCTTCCACCTTTGATCTTGAGCCAAACATCATCTCCAACTTTGAACTCTCTTAATCGCTCGATGCTTGTCGGCGATGCTCTTTTGTCGACTTCTTGCTGCTAGCAGATACCCTCTAACTTCTTCCACAAGCTGCCGTGATATCGGCCAACATCTGCCGCGAAACTTCCACTTTTGACACGGGTTGTGCCAAGTGTCCTGAGTTAGCAATCGATAGTCAGAATTGATCATAAACGGCGCATATTTGGGATGATTCCTCGCTTGGTGCTATTGTATGCAAACTCCACCAAGTGAATAAATTCTTCCCACATACTTTGCTTATTCCGCATATAGTTTCTCGTAGCATGTCCCCTAAAAACCCGCTGGTCCGCCTCGCCCGCCATCCGCCACCGAGGGGATGATATGCCGCGGCTCATGGATAGCTTCGCCCGATCGCCGCAAAGAGGTCTTGCCAAAAGGCCATGAACTTCGGATCCCCTCGCCGGAGATGATCTCCTTTGGCATGCCATGAAGCCCTCAAGATCTCTTTGGTGAAGAGCTTTGTCGTATCCATGGTCAGACCCGTTCTCCGCAAGGCACAAAATGTGCCATCTTCGACAACTTGTCGACCACTACCATCAAGGCATCCTTGCCTCTCGGGCCGTTTTTGGGAGTCCCGTGGATGAAATCCATGTCGATACTCCTCCCACTTAGCGCTTTGGCAATCATAATGGCTCTAATGCCCCTCGAATTAAGCCGCTCCTGGCTGCCCTGCTGGCATAGATGACATTCCTTGATGTAGCGAAGCTATTTGCTTTTCATTCCTGGCCAATAAGCCGCCGCCAAGACTTTGAAATATGTTTTCATGAATCCCGCATGGCCGCCTATTGGGTCAAGCAGCGTCGCGGGAGGATCAACTTCCTTACTCCCCGATGATTCGGTACGCACAACTTGTTCTTATGGTATAACAAAGTTGCCTTCCTTCTTATAATGCTTGAAGGCCTCCCCGCTTTTTTATCCTGCTCTAGCTTCCTTAAAAAGGCTTGCCCATACTTCCCTCGGAATCCACATCCGTTGGCAAGGACTCTTTCAATCCTCTTACCAAAATCGCCGGATATCGCCGAAATTGCGCTGCAATGCACTCTAGTTGTCGTGGGATGCCTTGAAAGCGCATCCGCTACCACATTGAGCTTCCCGGCTTGTAGACTATATAAAGTCATATTCTTCAAGGAACTCCATCCATCTCCGCCGCCCCAAAGTTGAGGTGTGGTTGCGAATACATATTGGAGGCTCGATGGTCGGAGATCCAATTGGAACTTCCTTCCCAAAAGGTAGTGCCTCCATATTCTTAATGCCCCGACAACCGCAAGCAACTCCTCGATCGTGGCGGGGTAGCGCCGCTCCGCGCCGCTCATCTTCCCGAATCATACGCTACCACACGCCTTTCTTGCATAAGCAACCGCGACCAGAAGCTATCTTACCGTGACCAAGGTTACAAGCTTATCTTTCTCCGATCCAAGTAGGTTAAGATCTGGGCCATTGTTAAAGCTTCCTTCAACAATTCAACCCCTTGGGCTTTGGCCAATGCTCTACCCAATCTTTCACCTTCTCTCGCCTCGGCCAGGTCAAGTTAATCCTGGCTGCTATCTTAGCAAAGTTCTTCACTAACTTCCTCAGAGTACCGCTAGGCCGAGGAAACTTCGACTTCATGCACATTCTTCGGCGCCGCCACCGAATGACGGCTTCCAATCTTTGGCGGGGTCTGTTGAGATGCCTTCTGCGGAGATCACATGACCTAGATACTCCACCTTTTTCTGTTGCGGCGGCACTCGACAACTTGGCGACAACTGGTGCCTCCTTCAACTTTCTAGCACTTTCTCAAGTGTTGTACGTGCTCTTTCAAGGATCTGCTATACACCAAAATGTCGCCAAAGAAAACAATTACAAAGGTGTCCAGAACTCCTCGAAGATATCGCTCATGAGCCTCATGAACGCTATGGGGTATTTGATAAGGAAAAGGCATTACCGCGGAACTCATAATGCCCATACCGCTGCTCAAGGCGGGGTCTTATGGATATCTTCTTCCTTTATCCCCGATCCGATGATAACCTCGACCTTAAGTCGATTTTGAGAAGATCTTTGCTCCCCGAGCTGATCCATCAAGTCGCCCCGATCTTGGAAGCGATACTTGTTCTTAATGGTGTGCTTATTCAATTGTCTATAGTCTATGCACATCCTCAAAGATCCGGCCCTTCTTCTTGACAAAAAGAATAGGCGCCCAAACGGCGGTAGACACTAGGTCTAATGAAACCTAGGTCGAAGCAGCCCCGTGAATCGCTTTTTTCAAACCGGACAACTCCTCGTTGTCATTCTATATGGAGCCTTACTTGTTGGCTTTGTTCCTCGGTTCGAGTGCAATCCGCGACTCAACTCCCCTATAAGGAGGGAGCCGCTTGATCTCATCCGAAAGAGATCATGGAACTCCGCGGATCGCTTTTAGCTACTTGCTTCGCAACTTGTCGAGCACCTTGTCTTCTTTGCTTCCTTCCGATTCTCGCTCACTAATCTCAAGCTTGAAGATGTATGCCACTTGCTCACTCTTGATGCACTTGAACAGCCGCTTAGAAGACATACACCGCATGATGGGAACAACTTCCTTACTCGTTATTTCAATGATCTTGCCGCATCGCTGGGAAGGTCACCTTCCGCTTCCCATAGCCGATAATGGCCCCTCACTGGCCCAAGGTATTCCATTCCTATGATCGTCATACTTTCCAATGCCCATTACTTCTGCCCCTATCCGATATTAATCCTCGGTAAGTCGATGTCGGTTAATTCTCTTGCCCGCCGTCCATTTTATCGCACCACTTGCTAAAACCACGGTCCTGGCTTTGACTTTAGCGGCTTCAACTTCAACATTTGAACCATTCTCGGGGATGCAAAGTTATGGCTACTTCCCGAAGTCTATCAAGACTATGAAGGACTTAGCTTTAGCCTTCCCTACCGTGGAAATTACCTTATACCGCTCTCTCGCTTGCTCAGATTCTATTGCGGCAAAGATGTGACACTCACCCCGGATGTAGCTGGCCTCTTTTCGCCGCCGCCGCCCGATTTTGTGGCATCCCAACCTCCCAACTCCGCTAGAGCCGCACTCATGACATAGGGGCGCTTTGTCGTCCTATGGTTCGGCCGGAAGCACCAAGCATACCGCTTATGCACTCCCCGCTTCTTTTTCCTTTGGGCACGCTTGCAAAAAGGATTGCACCGCTTGGGAGTAGTTTGACCTCCCCGCTTGTCCTTGAAGGACACCGCTTTTCTCCCCGCCGCTTCCTCGTTCCCACCCCTCGGGGTTCTAGCTGGACTGGACGGGCTGCCTGGGCTATAGCTTCCTCGTCGCTTTGCCTTTATCCCCGAAGTACGGCCGCTTGTGCCCGCTATTCCGAGGTCCCGGACCGCAAGCTTATAGCCTTGGATTCCGCCTCCTCGAGCATCGGCCCTAGGGTTTATTGCCCCTCACAAGCTATGGATCTCCCTATTCAGCCCTCAATATAGCTTTGCACTGCATGCTTTCTCCTAACTTCTAAAGACATACAAACCTTTAGCCTCATGAATTCTCCTCAGATATTTCTCGACGATGGTTGCCTTGCCGCAACCCGTAAAACCGCCGTGATCATGCCGGACTTATGTTCCCTTGGGACGAATAATGGCGCTTTGAAGGCTTTTTGCAAACTTTGAACTTACAAGCATCCCCGCCTGCCGCGGTGCCTTTGCATAACCCTTCCACCAAACTGCGGCCCCTTTCGCTGGCCGCTGCAACCCGCTTTTGCTTTTATCTTTCATGCTATAAGCTGCCCGCATTTGGCCATTTCTCGGTCCAGCCATGCCTCCGCCTCCAACTCGACTGCTCTCCCCCCGAGAACCGCTCCAGCTCCGGCCTTCCATACATTGCCCAAAGGCGGGAACCTACCTTCTCCGTAGTAGTCGAGGCCCCGGTGTCTCTCTTTGTCGCCCATCCGTGTTCCTCCTCGCTTCCATCCGCTCGCTCTCGAAGCCTGTTCTTCCTCTTCCTGAGTCGAATCGAAGTCCGAGCTTGAGCCGAAGATTCCGGCTGGAGGATCTCCTTCTCTTGCTCCTCTTCTTGTCTTTTCTCGCCTCCTCCGAGCTGATGCTTTATGAATCGAAAGCTGCTCAATGAACCCACTCCCGCCTTGCTGACAAGAATGCCTTTATCCGCTCCAGGTCCGCCCCTCATTTGGGCTATTCCTCCCTCCTCGGGGGTCATGGGTTCCATATCCCTAATAGGTTCCTTTGCCGGGGTGGTCTGGGTGGGGTTTGCTCTTCTATAAGATCTCGCAGCTTGTCGCCCTCGCTTAGGCTCTAGCCGCATGCACAAGCAATTCATGGTTATATGATTAGTTCCTTTGTTCTCTTTGCATTGATTGTGCTTGTTGGTATAATTGTGGGGCAAAAATACATCAACAAAACATTTAAAATGCAATAGGATTTATATTCATATATCATATAATATTTTAGATACAAAAAGTCTCCTGGATCAAGAGTCCGACTAGTCTTGAAATCGCCGCAGAAGACGGGTTGTCCTCGAAAACTTTTTACTTGGGCTGCACCCACCGCATTCCCAAGTTCCCCCGAGTATATCCTTTGTCGCTCCCCTGATGGCGGATGCTAGCTCTTCCACCCGCCTATGGGAGGTATGAGCCAGCATCGCCAACCTACCTTTGTCGAAGGTGGGTATCGCTAAGTCAAGATGCCCAAGGCTGTTTTCCGCTTCACTAAAATGACATGGTCCACCTTTTTCTCGATAGGCGCGGCGGCATGCCAAATCTCGAAGTGCTACCAAAGATTCGGTGACAGCCTTCCTCTCCGCAAGTGGCTGAAGCGCTTTTTAGAAATATTATTACTCTACCGCCTGTTAGGAGCCGAAGGTAATATTTGAGTGCCGCCCCTGGCATTCCTCCACGCGTCCCCCTCGAGGGCCCCCCCGTGCCTTGATGCATACCGGGTCCACGGTACTTGAACTAATTCCTTGTAGTCTTGGAAGAGCTGCTCAGACACTTGTCGTTTGTGGCTCTCCCTTGAATTTTGCTATCCGCTTCTTGTGAGGAAGAAGACTCCCCTTGCAAGCACTTTTGTTGTCTTCCCCTTATTCCCATCTGCCTCCTCGGTGCTATAAACTCCTCCTCCAGAGGGAAGTTCCTCCCGACATCATACCTCTAATAGTGCCGTGAAGCTTCAATGTCCGAGATGGTGTGTCCTCGTGGTAAGTAGTCGCCTCGTCAGATTTGTACCGAAAATCTTCCGCTTCTTGGTCGATGAAGTCTTTTAGATCCGGCTGTTGCCGTAGGGAGGTGAAGGAGTTCATCGACGCGTAGCCTCGGCCCCTCGTGATTCGGGAGGTTTTTGATGTCATTTAGCAGCAAGTATTCCCCGCCCTCTTGACTATGACCTGTGCTAGGCTTGTTATTCCCAGCCGGGATTGGTTGTGCAATCCTCTGGTGGTCCGCCGGCTTCGTTGGTGTGATGTCTTTGTTCCGCCTCCGGCGCTCCTCCTCCTCGGTCCACCTTCTATGTCATCCTCGCTTCCTCGCCGGAGTTTTCACTTTCTTCGGATGCTTCGCTATGGTCTCTTCAGATTCAAGCAGAGGTATGCTCGTCTGGCCGCCAAGGCCCAAGGGTGTGACTTCTAGCGCTGAATTGATGGTTCACCTATTACGCTTCGCCCTATATACTAGATATAGCGCTAAGGTCGTGGTTGTAGGAGAAGAAGACTTTGCCATTGCTTGTTAGGGTCATATAGGTCGGTAAGCTGTTGGTTCTCGCTCCTCAATGCCTTGGCAATATTGGGTACATGATCAGGGCTGTTTGCAATGCGGTCCTTGGTACAAAGTACCCTATGCATGGCGGTATCTTCTCAGAAGCTAGGGACAACTTTCTTCTTGGAATTCCTCGCAGACTTGCCGGGCGTAAAGGATTGGAGTTCGTGGTTGCTGAAAGGTCAAATTCTTTTTGAAATACTTGAATACTATATTGACATCTACTTCGCTGATGTGGGGAGGCGCTTATACCAATTGATGAAGGCTTCGTAGCCATGGCTTAAGAGCTGGCCGCCGATGTCAAACTAAACCGGGAGCCGACGACTGTTTTGAAAGATCGCTTTCAATTGCGTGAGCAGCCTGCGGGTTGAGGCTTGGGGGTTATGCGCGGGATATATATAGGGAATTTATGCCCCAAAATTTTTTAGGGTTTCTAAAACTCCCGGACATTTGGGATGAGGCTAATGTTTCTTGGTTAATTTGAGGCTCAAGTGGCTTGCCTATAGTCTTAGGGTTCTAATGCAACAAATTTTGGTCGATTTGGGTATGTCTAGCTCAAGTTATGAACTTGGGAAGTTCGGGCGGCTCTAAGAGTGCTGGGAGGGGTGTTAGGTTGGGACCTAACTAGGCTCTCGGGCGCACTCTTGGAGTCACCGGTGAAATTACTCCAATTGTTCCCAAAACTAATATCGTGCCTAATGAATATACACCTCTTAAACAACTATATATATTTTATTATTCAAAATTTTTATACATCGATATAATCCTCGTTAGTTACAAAAAAGTTAATTTCCTTCTATCAGCCCCTCCGCTTGATGTACTTAGCCGGGCCTCATATCCTTTGGCTGCAGTGGTGACTCTTTTTCCATGGAGAGTGCATGCTAATGAATCTTCAAAAGTGCTGTACAACCTCCATCTCGGCTAAGCTTTTGTAAAGCGAAGTAACATGTCGCTGGTTACCGCTTGTTGGGGTCGAACTCCCACAAAATTTCTGGACAAACCTCTCGAATGCTGCCTCTGGATGAGGAACTGTGAGTCCTTTGAAGTGCTTGATTTCCGCAAGGCTCGCAAAAGGGGAGTCTTGGGATCTCTTCATAGGCTTCTTTGGGGGTTCCGTAGCTCAAGTGGGGTTTGAGCTGGAATGCTTCCCGAGTTGGCCTCCCTCCTTCGACAGCTTTGACTCGTTTTCTTCGTAGTAGGCTGCGTAGTCTTCGCATCTTCTTGTATATTTTGTAACTGCTAACTCTTCTTGTACCTCCTCTCTCTGGTCCTAAGGTGTACGAGTCTCGGCGGTTTTGTTGCTTTTTCCCCCGCTGCCTTCTCTCGTGATCTAGCTTCTTTGCTTCTTGCCATATCACTAATGGTGGGGCAACGCATGGGTAGGTTAATCTGTGGTTCAACCTGTTTTGAGTTGGGCTTAGCTTCTTCCTCGCGGATTTCCTCCTGCTTCAGTGTTGAGGGTTAGGGCTGCTGTGAAGATTCCCCCCGCTCGGAAGGGTTGCCCAAGAATGCCGCTATATCGCCAGCCTCCCGACGAGGTTGGGATTGTTCGCCTTCGGTTGGCTCGCTTATAGATATGCCGAACCGAGGTTCTTCTCTTTTTTGGGGTTCTTGGGTCATTACCCTTTTTCCTTTGGGGGTCGGGGTCCTCTCGCTTTGTTCTTTTGTTCCCGCCTATTGGTCATCTTCGGTTCTCGCAACCTCCTCTTCTTCTTTCTCGCTCTCGCTTCCCTCCTTCCTCTTGGCTCTTTCTTTCTTCTTCTTGCCTTTTCCTCTTCTTCTTGGCCTTTTCTTTTTCCTCTTTGCCTTTTCCCTTTCCTCCGCCTCCTCCAAATTCCTCAGAATACCTAGGGCCTCCATGTCACCTCTTCGCTTTTCACAAGATCTTTGAGCTTCGCTCACCAAGGAAAGCACTTGGGCCGGGCCTATCTTCCTTCTTTGGCTTAAGTGGGCGTTTGTTTGGTCCTAGCCATTGTAACGACAAATACCGATTTGGAGCAGGGTTTCAAAAGATCGGGCTAATGAGAAGGAGCTCGAGGAAAGACCGGAGAACCCTAAAAAATGAGCCTATGTCCCGTAATTTATAGGGTTGGATTTTTAGGGTTTGGTCGATTAATCTTCTCGGTGGTTTTGCTGGCAAAAGTCTCCCTGTCTTGGGCAAAATTGGGGTCTTGTTTGGTGCTGCTTCTTCGAATGGCTCTAAGAGTGCGCGGGAGGGGTGTTAGGTTGGGACCTAACTAGGCTCTGCAAGCACTCTTGGAGTCGCCGGCCTTCTCTCGCCCAACACACCCAATTTACACAATTTACATGTCGTTACTCCCTAATTTAAGCATTTTAAGGTGATCCTATCATTACTTTGACCCTTTTAATTTACATTTAATTTTTAAGGGTCACTTTTGGGGATGACTCTAAGAGTGCGCGGGAGGGGTGTTAGGTTGGGACCTAACTATGCTTTGGCGCACTCTTGGAGTCGCTGTTCCAAAAGTGACTTGTACTTAATGTTTTTCGATGTTTTAACATACAATTCTAGCTATTTCGAACTCTTTTGATCGGGATTTCATCTTTTATCTTCCCATTTGGAGTTCCTAAGGTCAAGTTCTAGGGTTTATATGAGGTGACGACTCTAAGAGCGCTGAAAGGGCCATTAGGTCTGAACCTAACATGTTCCCAAGCACTCTTGGAGTCATTGGCCAAAAGTGCTATTTCGATTATTTATTCCATCCTACCTATGTTCTCTACTTATCTTAATCTTAGATAATTACTATCTCTACCCCAGGGAAAGAAAAATTTTTCCCGCTACTCGAGGTTTGAGGGTCCTATCAAGTTAGTACTATCGGGAGCATGGTCGCTTTGCTCTTGGTCTCCAAGAACATTGCTCGATACCACCGCGGACGCCCCCTACACGTATACGTGCACTCACCGTGATACAAACAGAGTTCATCCCCCATACCAGCTCCATGCTAATACGTGTGGCCCTCCACATGACACCGCAACCGCGGACGGGTTCCAAAGTGGGAAGAGTGGAAGGGTCATTGCACCCCGCCTCCCTCGGCCTACCTAGCCGCGAAGCGAAACATACATGTCGTAAGAGCACATACATCAACATCATATGACCATCAATAAGGATGGTCCTCCACATATCCGTGAGATAGACAAAGATCAAAGACATCACATAGGGAATCCTACCCAAGGCTCGCATCAAGGGATGACTGATGGCTTGGGTCTCCGTGAGTTCATTGCATGTAATTCATGGCAATGGATTTGGTCGGCATATGAACATGGCTTAGGGTTGTCCACTCCATCCGCCCCTCCCCGTGCACACTTTGCAGAGTAGGTGAAAAGTGTTGGGACCGATCAGAGCTCGGCCGGATGCATAGCCAAGGGGGCTATATCCCCGGGTTACATCTCCCCGCCCGATGGGGTGTAGGGATCTCTCCCTCCGAGATCTACATGCCGACTCAAGGTGACTAGAGGGCCACCGCCTGCATACCCACTTGAACTCAATGGAAGGTCATATTCACCACCACTTAGTAAATGAGCCCATGCCTTGCCCACACGCAGCTGGCAAGCCATTAGACCTAGTCACAATGATCCCCAAAGCAAAGACTAACACACCATAGGGATCGCTCAGAGTCGTAACACCTAACCTCTTTATAAGCCGCCGCCCCCCTTCACCCCACAACCGTGTGTGGCTCTTGTGCACGTGCCGCATCTACAAGGTGCTGCTAGAGAGGCTACTCTAGGAGCATCATCTACAAAGCTTTAGGTCTACCCCCCTTCCCAATACAAGGAGTTCATAGAGATACATCATCCATATACATCACGTAAGAACTAAAGAACAAGATCTAACCTACAACATAGAGTTAGGTTCTTTAGTTAGAATCTGCTATCTAGAGGTCTCGATGGCCAATCTAATAGGCTAAACCTACTGATTCAATGACTAAAATAGGGTTTAGACTATCTAATTGGCCAAATACCTGATCCTTGAGGGGCTCCTCCCGACCGAAAGCCTCACCATCCCCGCCAAACGCCAATCTAGAGAAACCAAGGATGCAACTCTCCTAATCCGAAGTTCTGGATGCGCTTTAATCGCTGAGGCAGCCAAAACAGAGTCCCCGAAGCCCTAAAATCGAAAAATGGGCTAGTTAGGGTTTCCTACCCTAAATAGACAAGGAGTTGGTTAGGTTTCCAATTATCCCTTTTTGGCATGTGGGATAATTGGAAATGGGCCCACTTGCCTTTAAGGGCTAGGTGGCCAAATGTGCACACATGGAAATGTGTGCCCACATTAATGTGTACATTGGAAAATGTGCACATTAATTGCACCTATGGGTGTGGCCCACTTGGCATGAAGTGTCCACTTGAAATGTGTGCCCACATTAATGTGTACATTGGAAAAATGTGCACATTAATTGCACCTATGGGTGTGGCCCACTTGGCATGAAGTGTCCACTTGGAAATGTGTGCCCACATTAATGTGTACATTGGAAAATGTGCACATTAATAGTTGCACATTTTTCTCGCAAGTTGCCCCCTAGGGCTACTCACCGGTTATACGCCAGCGCACACGCCACCGGAGTGGCGGTACGCTGCGGACGAAAAAGGCAGCATTCAAGATACGCCCCGGGCGAGCATCGTGGCCGAACGCCACATTCAAGCCCTGAATTAAAAGTCTCAACTTGGGATGAAAACCAATCTTAGACAAAGCAAGGTCAAGGAAATCCCATCTAACAAGATCAAAAGCTTCTTTGAAGTCAAGCTTAAGAAGAACACAATTTTGGTTGGAGATTCTATTCCAATGAAGACCTTCCATAGTCGTGGATATAATTGTCCGTGATAAACCCGTTAGAGAGAAAAGCGATTGATGAAGGGAGATGTTTCTCTCAGAGATAATCCTTGATTCTATTAGCAATGATTTTAGCAATGCATCTTGTAAGAGGTATTGGTCGTGAGATAGGCCTCCAATCGAGAATGTAGAAGGATTGTCAACTTTGGGAATAAGAGAAATAAAGCCACCGATATGGAAGGATGCGTGATTGACCTCCCAAAACCTCTAACCAAAGAAACAATGTCATGCTTGAGAATTTCCCTTAATGGATAAAAACTCACAAGGAAGGCCATCAGTCCGTGAGACTTATTCTTACCAAAAGAACTTAAAACCTTAAAAATCTCATCTTCACCAGTGAATGGCCACAAAGGAACCATCCATGTCCTCAATGGGAGAGGGGATTACCTTATCCAAAGAAATCTAGAAAACTCTTCTCTTTGATCGAAGTCAATGAGATTAGCAGTGCAGCTTGGAGAAGAGGGAAGCATAGTTATCCCGAAAAAAAGGTTTTGATGAGCTTGGGATCTTCTACTAACAACCCCCTCAGACACGCTTCTAACCTCGAAAGTGATGGAGTTCCTTAGGAGCCCGACTTTTAGCCATTTTGAAGAAAAAATCTAGAACCGCCACACCATATCCTTGCCGAATTTAATTTTTACACTTTATAGTTGAACTCTTAGCTTCCACTTCCTCAATACTCTTCAAATAGTTTTCCAAGAGCTCTTCCCCAATCAGAGGTTTAAATTATAAGGATCATCTTGAAGAAGAGATCTAATATCCCTCATTTTGGAAAGCAATCGCTCCTTCTCATTGATCTTGGACAAATGCTTGCTTTTTGACCAATCTTTTATCCAAATTTTGATCTTCTTTAATTCTGCCATAAAATCTTTTCATGGAGTGCTGGTTTTCTCTTCTTAAATTTGCAAATAGAATTCCCTAAAGTCTTTCACAAAGGAATCATTCTCAAGCAAAGCACGCTTAAATTTGTAGGGGACATTACCTTCTCCTCGGGAATTTGAGTTAACCGCTTTGTGCAAAGGAATTGGGGCTGGTGATCCGAGATAATATTGCCTTCATCACTAGTGACAAAGCAGCTTGTCCCAGAGAGGAGTTTGGGCTACGCACATAATACCTATCAAGAGCACAAAAACTCTTTTTGTCCCCCTTTTGTTTATTAGACCTGTATATGAGGCAAAGGGAAGAGGGAACATAGATCAAAGCATTGTCGATATTAGAGACTCCAATTATTTTCTCTCGAATGGACATATTAATTTTATTGCCAAGCTTCATGTTCCAATCAGAGTATTGTTAAAATCACCCCCAATAATCCAGCCTCTAAATAGGATTATTCTCAAGAACCAAAGGTTAATTTCAGTCCAGAGTAATTCTCTATCTTTTGGGGTTAGTGGAGGCATATACATTAATCACTCCAAAAGTCGAAGTCCCGAATTCAAAGGTAACACCTTGCCACATCTTGGAGGGGAGTTAAAGAAAGAAAGTCGCTTTCGTGTTTCTCCGCATCATGATAATACCCCCACTTCTACCAGAGGCTTCAATCCGTGGAAAAGGCACTGTGGAAAATCCAATCACCAAGATTGAGATTTCAATTTAGGAAGTTTAACTTCCTCGAGCATAATGATGTCAAAGATTATAGCTCCTAATTTGGGAGATAGCTCTCCTTCTTTGATAGGGCCCTTGATTCCCCTTACATTCCAAGAAAGAATCTTCATAGAAAAACTGTGGAGGATCGTGAGAGAAAAAGGAAATCAAAGGTTCAAGGTCTATGAAGTTTCTTTTTTCCTTTTCCCTTCTTAACCTTACTTCTAGTATTAGCAAATGGAGTATTATGCATTAATGAGCTCACCTGGGGGTGTCATAGTTTTGGACTTAGCTAAATTCTTAGTCCCGAGAAGAGATAGATTTGGAGATAACCCCGAGGAGGAGGGCACTCAACAAGAAACTTATCTCCTCCCATTTCTTTTATCTATATCAAAGATCCAAATCAACATCACTATCCTCAAAAGCTCCCCAGGATAAATTCAAACATTTTATTTATTGAGGAGAATGGTCCAAACTATTGACAGTGTTTAACCAAAAAATACCATGAGGTGAAGAAATCTGACCGATAAAGTGGTGACCATTTCTTGAGATTCCTCAGAATTGCCAAGATTCTAAGCTTGGAAGTCTCTTCATAAATGTCTTGGCCTTTGTCTTGAGAAATCATGTCTCTATCCGAGTATCTTGTACAATTTCTTCATCCATTAAATTCCAAAGGCAAGTCTCACGAGATTGAGAGTTGAGACCTTCTTGTAAGGAAGCTAATTGCTCAAAGAATGTCATCAATGAATAGTGGAGTGTGGGGAAGAAAAGGATCGTGAGACAGTGAGAAATATCAATAATGGGAGAAAGACAATTTTTGTTTGAGAGGTCATGGGAATTGCTCAAAATTACATCCATATCTAACTCGAAGTTAAGGTTAGCTAATACCTGAAATTGGTTGGTATTACCAATTGCTTGATTGGAGCACCAATTGAGTTGACATGAGGAGGACTGCCCACCTTATCGCCTACCTTGAAGTTATTACAAACAGAGGTTGGGGCCGGAGTGTACAATCTCCACCAAAGTGTCTCTAGGATCAATTTCATCAATCGAGCAATTGGCTACTGCTTGAACTTTTTGGCGGGAAGACCTTGCCATGTTTGCTTTTCTTGTTTAATGAACCACTCTTACCCTTTTTCAGAAAGTTAAATGAGAGAGAGGTCTCATTTTTTCCGGGCCAGGTTTTGGCTTCCAAAATAATCTTATTTAAGGTCTCATGAAGACTGGCCGACCTTATCTCTGCTTTTATGTCCACTGTTGCAGCCTTTATGCAACACCTTAATTTGTTGTGAAGAACCCTTTTCAAAGAAGGGAGAAGACTTGATCATGTTTCTTAGCAAGTAGTTGTAGAGGTTGCAATGTTATCTTGAGAATCCTCACCTTCTTTCTTTCTTTTGGATTCTTTTATAGTCGCCATTGACTTTAGTCCATCGAATCTATTATCTTTCGAGATAATATCCGAAATCCAATATCACCGGGATTTTGTTTGAGGCATCATGATGAGAAGCATGCTTCCTAGAATTTTGATCCATCTGCAGTAATCGAATCCCATGTCGCTTTTGACCAAATGAGTTGACTTTTTGATTGACTATATTATTATCATTGACTTCTCTCGTTGTCACCACCTTGGACATAGATCTGTCATTCATATCAGTAGAAGGTGATAATTTTTTGCAAGATTCATACCAAAAGTGCCTTTACCCCGCAATTTTGACAAAGGAGGGGCGCACTGCACCACCTTAAGGGAAGGGAGGTTTTTGGCCAAAGACATCAAGGAAGGGATTTGGACCGAACTTCCTTGGATATATCAATTTGAACAATAGATCTTGGGGTTTGTAGGGAGAGTATTCCGTGCATATGTAACGGAGCCAATTGATCCAAACAAGAATTTAAGGCAGCCTTCATTCCAAGAAATAGGATTAAGGCCGTGAAGAGTTGTCGGCCATAATACGCTTTATCCAAATTAGTGACTTCAAATTTAGGATCCCATTTGAGGAAAGTAATTTGAAGGATTCAAGAGCCGTGGGACCATGGTTGAGTAGAAGATTTGCGATCGCCTATTACCACACTCAATCATGATAAAAGGAGAATGAAGCCAATAGAGAAGATTAATGAGGATTCCTTTATGCATTCAAACGTAAAGCCCATAATTTATCAAGTTTGATGCCATGTTTATTGACTTTAACAACAACAAACCGACTCATGAAAAGAACTCAATTTAGCATGAACAGAGGGGAGATCTAGGGAAATACCCTTAAAAGTTTCAAATTTTCCTTGTGAAAGGAGGATTGAAAGACCGAATTGTTCCAAGAGCATTCTTGAGAGAAACATCCGAGCATTTCTGTTGTTCCGGCCTCTTTTCTCCATAGGGAACGGGAATTTGAAGATTCTCGTCCATGCATGGTAGTTGGCCTCTCAAGTCCTGGTCCTTAGACAAATTATCCCAAAGATGGAACCTTGAAAGAGAGGGGATCCATTGAATTGTCCGACCGCCCAGAGAAAGAGTTAGCAAAGTCACCAAAAAAATAAATGTTTTTGGATTTTCTTGAAAGGACCTTAATGCTTAAGGAGATCACAAGCAGAGGGCTCAAGATCAGCAAAGGCTGAAGAATTGAAAGAAATTTAGGGTAATTTTTGCTTATAAGCTCCATCCCAGAAAGAATCAGGTGGAAACTACAAAAGCAAATTGAAAACGCATAAGAGCAGTGAGGGGAAAACAGCAATAAAAAAAGGAAACAGAGGATGAGAAAATTCAGAAAAAGGAAGTCGGAGAGCCAAGTTCAAGGCCAAAACGACAGTGGAAACGCAGACAAGAGGATGAATCATTGCTCAGAAAATACCTTTACCACAATTTTAGAGTCGCCCAATCACAATGCACATGAAAAATACCGTCAAGTTTCATAACTTCTTTTTCTACCAATGAATTTTGTAAACTGTGAATCAACAATTTCGACTTCAATTCTACTGAACTCGAACAAAGGAGTATTCGGGGTGAAGAGCTCTTGGGGAAGTACCGATTTGTAATCGAGAGTTCCAAAGATCCACCGGTGTTCCCTTTTAAAACCACAAAGTTAACCGCCATTGTGCTTGATAATTGTGAAGATATTGATGTCCATCGATAGGAAAAGGTGAGGGGAAACATGTGGATTGCTAGCCCCTACAAGGCTGGCACACTGAATCTTCCAATTTCCTCAAAGAGTAGTAGAAATTAGCACAGAAAGATCAAGAAAATAGTTTGAATCGAATAGGACAAACAAATCAAGAAAAATGGCGCTGATTGCTGACGTCATCACCGCCCAAGTCCAGCCGCAGGGTTGAGGTATCGAAAAATGTAGAAATAGGCCAAGAGATTGCATATTACTACTGCTATTACTAGATTTATCATTCTCCGCGATTAAATTATGCTTTGTTGAACTTCTTGTTGTGATAGTTTTAATAAACAAAGAAGCATTTTCTTGTTGTGATAGTTTTAATAAACAAAGAAGCATTTGTGCCCTTGTGAACGAAAATAATAATCCAAACAAATGCACAAAAATTAGTCAAATAATATGATAACTCATAGAATGAATAGAATAGAAGGGTTTTGACATATATAAAATAGAGAGATTGCATTTTAATGCTAGGTAAATGTGTCCTACTAATAGACAATATGCTTAGACAAATATAAAATGCATCTCAAACATTGATGTTTTAATTAAAGTGCAGGTGCATGTTTCATTTGACAGAGGAATAGAAAAAATCTCAAACAACACTTCTGCCACATATAAATGTTCTGAGCATGCATGGAAATCAACCATGCATTGCAATTGCGGTGGTCAAATGTTGATACATGTCCAAATACTTCTTGCATAAGCTTAAAAAGGTGACATGCACTTGCCATCAAATTGGAATGGTTGCATGTAGCAAGGAGGTATAAAAATGTAATAGCGTATGGTTTCTCACCTAGTTCTTGCATGTTCTTGCATGCCTATCAATGGCTGCTATGCTGTCACAAGAAGCACATATATGTAATTATTTTTGCGTTACACAATCAATGTGTATCTTAGCCAAGACATTTGCAGCATTGCTACATTTGCAAGACATGTCTGACCAGCCAAGACATCCGTTAATTTAAGCACGCCTTTTGTCTCGGAACAGAGATTTTATAAATGAATGAGCCCCGAAACCAAGATGACTTTCGTAACATTAATACTTATAATATGCATCGATAAAATTCAAACATCACCATTGTTGGCATCTTGTGAAAACAAACCTGAATTACTTGAAACTTCATCTCTAAGATGTCGGCTTATGTTTAACAAAAGAAGCGTAACCCCCTTATATTTTAAAAAGCTTGATTTCATCACTTTTTCTCGTCTAATCAACAAGATCCATCTTGTCCCGCCTGTAATCTAAAAAAAACTTCTCCAACATTATTTAGTTTAGACAAAAAGTTGCAAAGATTAGACCGTGATATCCATGATGGTAATGCATATACACTACCACCTTTCCTCAACTTTTTGTTTGACAATATTCTAAAGCCAACTGAATAAAGATTAGTGAAGGCTGAAATGGGTGCGACCGATATTACACTGGTATAGTATGCCCATTTGAACACTTCGCAGACTAGATCTCTAGGGCATGGAAAGAGCTCCTTCAAACTTTCACAAGTGAGCATGACTTTACAAGTTTCATCTTCGCTAACAAGCTCTATACATGCCATGCAAGCCTTTTTTGCAGCCATTGTGCATGTCTCCAGATTCACACTTCGGCAGCTTCTATGCCCATCGCCTTAGTTGCATTTTACACATCTTTTTCGATCGCTTAATAGGGCTATGTTCGTGCATGGTGGGCTCAAGGCCGGGCTGCTTGAACACGTAAAATTATGTTGATTGCATAAGGTCTTCAAAGCCTCCCCATGCACGCATGAAGGAATGAATTTACAAGTATTTACCTCATAGTGTCAGCAAAGAAGTCATCGTGACTTTCCCAGAGCCAATGTTTTTCGCGAAATTCCCCTCACCGCTAGTTAGTTTCTTTAGCATGAACATTGATATAGTATTCTTAAAACTCCATGCAAAGATTGTTCAAAGGTAATTCATGTCCGCCATCCGTAAAGCATGGTGAAATTTGCTTAAGAAATGAATTCTAACAAAGATCAACAAATAAACATTTACCAACCAGAAAGAAAAATTGCTTCTTTGCTTTATCCGAACATGAATAACAAATATCCGAGATTTCCAAAGCCCCACACAACTTATTACCATGAACTTCACTTAATCCGCTGCCATACAAGAGCTTTTATATTGTTGACTATGAAGGATGAGAGCTCCCAAATATTTGAAGGATCAGGAAAGCTCCTTGTTTTAAAGCCTAATGATCAAAAGAATGATAATGGCAAAATCCAACCGCTGTTCCTCAACCCCGTTTAAAAAATTTGGTTAAACCTCTCCTCCTAGCTGCCTCGCAATCTCGGCTAACCCTAAGCTGGTCGCGGAGTAGCATAAGAAATATTGACTATTATTTTTTTCCACCATTTTTTAACCTATCTAACATTCGTGCGGGCAACTTTTTTAACGTGATAATATTCGCCAAAAGCTTAATATTTGCCCTTAGAGACAACACTAACGCTGCACTGTATGCCACGCCCCTTAACCATTATTCCTAATGGCACGAAACCCGCCTTTTGGCCGACACCATTCCTCATGAAGAGGAAAAAAGGTTCACTTTGCACCTAACTTGAGAAACTCATGCCGCATGTCATGCCTAAAGTTCGCCAAAGCATTCTCGAACCTCATGCAGCCGCCAAGGCCGCGACGCTATTAATGTTCATGCCACCACTAGAGCTCAACAAAGACAAGAAGCACTGCCCACATCTCAACCCTCCACGCCTCGACATATCCCAATATTGTCGCCGAGGTTGACCTACTCAAAGAAGTTGCCGCTTCATTACCACGCACTTCCCGCACTGTGGATCCAAACTGATCCTTTTTCTCATGTGCCTCCTCGAACTCCAAGAGGAGCTAGTAAAAATCAAAATTCCCTTTAAGTTTGGCAACAATTTTGAAACTCCGGTCCCGCCTCAAGGACCAGTTACCACTCCCCGACCGCTTTGGTTGGGGTGTTGTATACCTCTACACCCACCTGCATGCCACCTGGCAATCAACAAGTCAATCATGTTCAAATTGACGGAGGTAGCGCCACAATCTCATCACGGATAAACTCCGCAAACAAATGGGCATCAAACAACTCTATCGCGGCCCCATATGACATCAAATTGGCTAATGGCCATATCACGAGACCTCGTGGCATCACTTCTTCACATCAACATTGGTGATCTCCCATTCCCCTTGAATTTGGTGTTTGGAAGGCTGGAGAAGATCCGTGTGATTATGAAATGTTGGTCGGGCGACCTTTTCTCCGCCGCCAAGCCAAGAGTATCCATTATCGGCCACTGGACGCTTAGTCATCACGATGGTCACCTCAATGCCACTATGGACCTCGAAACCGTAAAATCATTTCGGGTCGACAATGTCTGAACCCTCTCTCGTAAAACCGATTCGAGGACGCTTGTAATATCTATCAAGTTCAGCTCCACCGAAGGTCCGTCATTATCCTATCCCCCGAAAGTATGCCGATCCTTGGGGAGAAATGACTCTTGATCGTGACCATGTCAGCGGGCGGCTTTGTTTGACCCTTACCCGCTCCTTGCAATCGTAATCCAACGTGGTTGATCACTTTTCGATGTCGAACCTCCCCGCAGCCCTCAGATGTACACGCCGCTTCATGAAGCAACCTCCGCTTGATGAAACTCAAGAACCTCTTTTTTCACCACGCAGAAGTGCCACGCATCCCGCTATATTTCAACCTCCCCGCTTCATCTTGTCCAGACACGGAAGTTATTCCCCCATATTCGCACTCAAGTTGAGATTGTGGACGGGCAACAATCACCGTCCAAGATAGCCGCAAATCTTCCGACACCCTATCGTAATCGTGGCTGCCACGCCTTCAAAAAGTTCAAACACATTTTACCGAGCTACGAGATCTTCTGGGATAAACAAAGCCTTGGGGAACTCACCATTCCTACCAAATCGATGCACGCCCGCTTTAGCAACGACAAGCATCGCTCAACCCCACTACCGCGGATCGCCAAGGCTTAAAATTGACAAACTCCTTGTCGCAGTTTGATCTATGAGGTCAAACATTCTCAATGGGTGAGCCCCATCGCCATTGCCCTCAAACACAATGGAAAGATCCGCTTGCATGGACTACCAAAACTCAATCGTGCCACGGAGCGGATCATTTTTCCACTTCCCTTCACGCACTGTGTTCGAAGAGGTTGCCGGACATGAGATGTACTCCTTCATGGATGGTTTTTTTCCGCTACAATCAGATCTCAATCAAAGAATCTGATCAACTCAAGACTACTTTCACCACCCCGCGGGGCACTTTTGCCTACAAGGTGGTTCCTTTTGGATTATCAAACTCTCCATCAACGCTTCAACGATCATGCTCTTTTTTCATGACTTTATGAAGGAAAATCCCTTCTTACAATTTTTTCAAGATGACTTCTCTCCGGCTACAGCTCCATGGCTGACCATTTGGATAAATTGGCACTCGCCTTTCAGAAATGTGATGAGTCCGCATTAGTCTCAACCCCGAGAAATGCACCTTTTTGGCGCCACCTCGTGTTCGTTAGGGACACGCTTGTCGAAAAAGTGTATCACCACGATCCCGCCAAAATCAGTTGTGTGCTCAAGGCTCAAGCACCAGCCAATATCAAGGAGACACGCTTCTTTCCCCGGTAAGGTCAATTATTACTCCACCTTCATTCCCCGACTTGCGGAATTGCGCATCCCATTCATAAACTCACGGGTGATGAATCCACCCGGGCTTGAATTCCCCAAAGGATGTCGCTTCCAACGCTTGAAGCTCTTTTTGCTTACTCAGCCCCCGTTCTTGTTCCTCCTCAATGGGACAAGCCCTTTCACGCCCATGTTGATGTCTCCCGCTGCTTGCTATTGGAGCCGTTTTTTCAAGAATATGATGTGCACACCGACAAACCAAACCGATATGCCAAATTAAAACTCAATTCTCACGAACAACTACTCGCCACGTAGCGGAGGCCTTGGGTTTAATTTCTTCAGGTCCAACGCCTCCGCCACTATCTTTTGGGCCGATCAAATTCTTTTGTTGACCACCAAGCACTTTTTATTTGGTCAACAAATCCATGCCCACGGGCCGCATTGCTCGTTGGGTCCTCATTCGCAAGAATTTGCACCTTTTGAAATTGTTCACAAGGCGTGCAAATCTCATGTTGTCCCGGATTATCTTTCACGATCCACATTGGAAAGCATGATCCCTCCACCGAGTCTCGACGAGTTTTTCCTCGACGCCAACTCTTTCTCGTCACAAGAACACCACATTGGTTCCATGACTTTCAGAAAGATCTCCTCACAGCGCTTCTTCCACCGTGAGGATGCCACGCCTCTCCAAAGAAAAGTTTCCACAATCCCGCCGACACCAATTCCTTTCATGGAGGTCCGCGGACTACACCATGGTTGTGCCATCTTTACAAAAAGGGTAAGGATACCGCCCTTCGACGCCGTGGTTCTCCCTCATGAGGTCCCGTGATATTGTCCGAGAAGCCCATGAAGGGCTCCTGGGTGGTGGTCATTTTCATGGTGACACCACAAAGACGCGAAAAATCCTTTTCCGGCCTGGTTATTTTGGCCCACGCTTCAAAGACGCCACGCCCACACCAAGATCGCAGGTGATGCTTTTGGCGGGTGGGACGCCTCCACTACCGGACGCTTCTTTTCCTTGACGGCCGCCACGCCACTTCCCTTCAAAGAAATAGGGGATGGACTTTGTGGGACCCATCGATTCTCCCCGCTGCACACCCGCGTTCGCTACATTCTCGTTCTCACCGACCACGCTTACCAAATGGGCGGAAGTTTGGCGCGACTTCCGCATAACACTAGCCAAGGTCATCTATCAACAAATCATCATTAGATTCTGCCCCTTACCGGAGTTGGTCGCTGATCGTGGTGTCCATTTTATCAATCATACCATCAAGGAGCCGACGGATTATCTCCCCGATACATCATCACAAGAGCACACCTTACTATCCTCAAGGGAATGGTTTGGCGAAAAGCACCAACAAAAAACTCGTCACAATTTCAAGAAAATTTGTGATGCTTCTCGTGACCGACCGGCAAACCAAGCTTCCCATCGCGTTTTGGGCTTACAATACTTGTTTCAAAATAGCTACGTGTCACACTCTTTCAAATTGGTTTATGGTCAAGAAGCTCTCATGCCGCTTTGAATACATCCTTCCAACTCTCCGCTTTCAACCGCTACCGCCATAATCCGCCTGGCCAGACTCAAAGAAAGGGTTTATCAATTGGAACGCTTGGATGAACTTCAAGGGATGCTTATATTCGTGTTCTTCATGGACAACAATTGCAAAAATCTTTACATGATAAACGCCCCAAGACAAAAAACATTCAAAGAAGGAGATTTGGTTCTTCTTTATGATTCTCGGTACAAAAATTTTCCGTAAGCTAAAGTTTCATGGTTTGGCCCTTATCAAATTGTTCAATGGTGCAACCCAAATAGCTTTTCCACCGGCCGAAGTTAGATGGAACTCCATTACCTACATCGTTAATGGCTTTACCAAAACATTTCATACCACGTAAAGTGAAAATCAACAAACAGATGTTGTTCCCAACACAAACACAAACAGATAGTGACTAAACCAAATGCAAGATATTTATATTATCGGTGGAATGTTTTTTATAAAATGTGGGCACAGCCCAACTATTTCCACTATGGGCACCGCCCTATATACAAAAACGGCTCAAAGCCTCTATCTACTAAGTCCTAAGAAGAAAACCCCCTACTCCGGTTCTGAGCGTAGATGATACGCAGGATGTGGTAGAGATTATGCCCGGTCCCAAATAAGGTGCGTAATCACCTCCATCCCGCTGGTTCGGATCGGGATGCTCACCATCCCCAAGACACCACCCGCCCATCGCCATGCCACGGTTGTGGCAGCCGCCAGAGGTCCGCATAATCCATCTTGGTGTAATCCACTCCAAACAGCTTTGAAGGCATAGTGCGCTTATCATGCAAACCAAGCAGCATGCAGATCTGAGCGCCATCGGATGTTCGCTTCACTCCCGTTCGCCTTTTATATAGCCAACCGAGGAACTCCTTTGTCGACGTGGACCAATCAGTGAAAATTCGCCAACGTGGTGGCAATGCAAGGTCATTGTTAAAAGGAGAATCTTTTCTCCCGCCGCATATCTAGCCATGGTACCTTCTCGACACCTTCGCTTTTAATGATATCCCACTTCGAGTTGCCAAAGATTAAATGACATTCTATCTTTTCACGCCTGTCGAACATTAATGTGTGTCCTTTTGCCACCCGTCACATCAGATCATTCCCTTTACGCCTCATCGCCACCGCTCATTGCTTCTCCCTTTACCATTTGGGGACTTAGCCAAAATTTTGCCTTTCAATCGCCAATCCGTGATCCGGCCGCCACCTGCATCATCAACGGCTGAAGGTTCGCCATCATGCCCCCTTCGCTTCCACTTGCGCCTCTAAACCTTTTCGCTCATCCGCGCTTTCATCTTCGCTTCTTTGCTCCGCCTTCTCCCGCAGCTTCCTTCGTTTCCGACGCTTTTCGCCATGGTCGCCTCAAACTTCCTACACTTCAAGCTTCGCCTCCCAATGATGTTAATTTTTCGGTTCAGATCTTTCGACGCCCCACCTTTCGCGGAAGCTCTCTTGGTCCAAGTCGGAAGTCGCTGAACGCCACAAGCTTTTATGAATTCTCGCGAATGGAGCTCCCCGCCCCCAACCGAAAGCTTGCTAGCTTCATCGCCACATCGCCAACAACAGCCCGGAGGGATTTGCTACTGGGGTCGATGGCACCACCATTTTACTTTACACAACACTTGCTTTCGTGAGGTATTCCGTATTCCCTTGCAAAACCTTCTGCCTCTTTGGTCGCTTTTACAGACATGGACGCCACTCGCTTTGTGCTCCTCGCTATCAAGCCAACCAAAGACGCCTCACAATATTGCTGCCACATGACACTTTTGTGAAGTTTGCGGGCGCGAAATTGCTAGGGTATTCCATCAAGAACACCCATATCAATAAGCCATTTTATAATATGGTCATCACCGCCATCCACTCCATCTCCATGTTGATTGGCCACAGCCTCTTATTCTACCGCTTCTTCAAGAAGTAGACGTATTCGGCTACTCTCCTCTCGCCTCCGGAAATTTCCGCGGGTGGCCATCTTCGTGCACTCATTTGTCATTATCTTCCTCGTTCTTGCGAGCCCTTCCACTTCCCATACCTCCACTCACCGGGCCATTCCTGCCAAACCCAACAGTCGTATCTTCCCGCGCATTTCCTCCCCCTTTTGCTCAACACCGCACACGATGATAAGTCATCAGATTCCTCTTTCCTCCTCTGAAGCCACGCTTTCCACCCGGCCATGCCTCTCAACAATCTCGCATAAGGCAAAGAACAGTGGCCCCCCGTGACCTCCACCTCCTCGCTGCCCCCCTGCATAAATTCCAAAGAAGATGTTCTGCCACGCCATGCAGCCTACAAGCATCACAGAGGCTCTCATGAATGGTGTTCAGCGCCCCCCGAGGCTTCCGATGTCGCTCAAAGAGACCTTCAAGCCGCCACCGCCCATGTTCAAACTTTGAGGCCCAACTTCAAGAAAAGCACCAGGCTCTATTACAGTGCCCGTAGATCTCAAAAGTGCTCAGATCAGACCAGCCTACTTGAAGAGACACAGTGCTCAGCCCAAACCACAATTCAGACTTATTGGAACGTAACAAGTCCAAAGATACCCTCCGGGTGACAAGGAGAAAGACATTGCTAAGCTAGACACCTTGTACTCAGAGCTTTGTGATAATTACGGCACTCAAGTTCAAAACCTCACTGAGCGTGACGCTCGCCTCACCTCCCTTGAAGCTCAGATTTCCACGTTGACCAATCGCTTAACGCCCATCCGCATTTTCAAGGCTCGTAAAACAAAAGGTCCTAGATGACGCTGAGATTGCCACGCTTCGACTCCAACCTCCAGGGCAATCTTCTTCACATGCCACGCTTCCCATTAAGCGGGTTCGTGATCAGTCACGTCTTCTCTTAGAAAAGGAGCACCGGATCCGTGACATGGAACATCAGCTCCAGCAAGCAGTTCAATCTGCTGAAGAAGCCCAAAACAAACAAGAGGGTTATATTGAAATTGCTACCAACATTCCCTCGTGGACTTCTACCCCTTCCAGCCTATCTTGACTATGTGGTGGCCCGACGGCACCTTTTCCTTTGAAGTGGTACGCTTGGTCAATGGCAATGTTCATCGTACCACTCAAACGCGCGGATTTTCTTCGATCCGCCGATCTTTCTATAGAAGACAAGGGTTTATTTTGTGCACTCTTAGTCTTTGATCGCCTTACCGTTGAAGATCCCGAATTAGTCATCTTCCGAAGTTGTTCACCAATGGCTTATGTTTTTCATGACTTCTACCGGGCGGATCTCCATGATAAATTCCGGATGAGGCCCATCGTTTTTAGAGGCAACCCAACGCCGCTATTGTTATCATCAACTAACCAATATTTCAAGGATCCCGCCGGGCCTCGCACTTTTGAACAGAGTACATGCCCGAATCGCTCGTAACTTACCTTACCGCGGGCAGTGTTGAAACGTTGGAATGTAAACAAAAAATCCGCGCACTCGATGATCTTGAGTTTGCCCGCATTTATATGCAAAGACTTGGGAGGCTACAATCAACTCCGCGCGGGCCTTCTCGAAAGCAAGACCATCCCCACGGGTTGGGTAAATCCTCCCCGCCTATCAATTACTCTCTACTCGTATCGGGACCATTGGTGTCGCTTTTGATCGTAATCTTGTTCAAGCATTTAGGACATGGCTCGCGAACCCACGCGACACCGGCATGCTTCCCTCTCCATATGCTTCCTTTAGGAGTCCCACCACGCCCACGGTGCCTTCTTCTTCGACCGGGCGCTTCCCCTTTGGACAAAGGTCCCGATGGCCACGCCGGGTCGAATCGGCCAGATCTCGACGGATCTCCTGGGGATCCCCCGATTTGTCGACGCCCAATTGGGAGGATACCGCCACTTTGGACACTACTGAAAATTGATTTATATCGGTAATGAGCATGGTTGGCAACGGCCCGCTGATGCTTTGCATGGTCTTGATACCTTCTGCGCACGCCGCCACCTCACCCCGACCCTTCCGCCCACCGGGCTGCCGGTTTTGCCGCCTCAAATGCATCCCGCCCCTCTTTTAAATCGACAAATATTCAATCTTTCACCGCGAACTGAATGCCGCAAGGTTTCGGCCTCCGTGACCGCCTTTCTCATGGAGTGCCGCTTTGTTCCTGGACGCCCATGCTACCCCGAAGACATGGGCGCCTCACTTCCTCATTGATGCCCATCCCCGCTCTTTGCTCAACACCCCGACGCCTTCAAACACGCCAGACCTCATTGCTCATTACCATAATACCGACCTCATTCCGTGAGGATCACTTTTCAGATGCCGGCTTCCCCGCCTCGAAGCACTTCCTCCTTTCTTCGTGACCGAAAGTGTCATTTGGTGGGAGTGTTAGTCCCTGTGCCTCCGGTACAGACTATTCATGCATTCCACGGACCAAGTCAAGGCCAAGGATCCACACAACCAGCGTGGGTCTGGGCCAAAGGCACGTCAGAAGACCAAGCGCCAGACCACGAGTCAAAGCTCAAGGTCTCACAACAAGCCAAAGGCCATTGTACTATATATATGAGTAGAGCTAGCACATAATTTTTAGATGAGTTTTGAGTCTTGTCTCATTTCAGCCTTTCTCTCGGGAAGTAGAGCTCATGTATGTCCATCATTGATATCAAGGAAGTTTGTCATTTTTCTCTCATTGTTCTCTTTGTTCTGCTTTTTTTTCTTCTTTTCTTTCTTGTAAATCCCGCAGTGGACATAGTCCCCCTGATTCTCCCCGTTAGATCCACGGTCCTCACAGAGGGTCGCCTTTGCAGAGTTCCCAACCCGCACTCCCAAACACATTTCGAACGTGGGGTTTGGATTATATAGATCCTATTAACCCTCCTTCTACAAGTCAACATCAGCACCTAGTTGTAGCTACAGATTATTTTACCAAATGGCCAGATGCTATACCTTTGAGACAAGCTAATGTCATCACAACAGCAAGGTTTCTACATGAACACATCTGCTCTAGATTTGGTATTCCCTTCAAGTTGCATTCTGATTGGGGCACACCTTTTGTAAATAAAGTTATCTCTAACTTGTTGGTCATTCTCAAAGTCAAACACACTAAAAGTTCTTCATATTACCCTTAGGGAAATGGCCAAGCAGAAGCTACTAACAAAGTTTTGAAGGGCATTTTGTAGAAGACAGTTGAGGATAACAAAAGGGATTGGCATTTCAAGTTGGAGATGCTCTTTGGGCCTATAGGGTCACTATCAAGCCAGCAACCAATCATACACCATTCAATCTAGTTTATGGCATTGAGGTTGTGCTTACAATTGAGCTTGAACTCCCATCTCTAAGGTTGGCCCATAAGTTATGCTTGCCCTTTGAATATGCTTTGCAAGAAAAGATTGGATGCTCTTTTGCATCTAGACGAATACAAAATAGAAGTTGAAAATGCCAACCTACTGAAAAAAGCCAAAGTTTTGGCTGCCTTCAAAGCTGCTCATAAGATTCAAGGTATTTTCAAAGCGGGAGAGCTTGTTCTTAAGTGGAATAGATCAAGGGAAGACTCGGCTGGCAAATTTGAGAATCTTTGGGAAGGTCTTTATGTGGTCTTGGAGTCTGCATGAACCAACTCATATTGGCTGAAGGAAGTGTCTTAGGAATGCCACTACCAAATCCTATTAACATTGTTCACTTGAAGAGGTATTGGGGCCAGCATGTATGCTTTATGTCCTAAAAATTAGTAAACTCTGATTAGAAGTAGAATAGGTAGCTTAGATTTCATCTGACTTTTGTTCATATTTGCAGTAAGCAAGGCCATTGGGGGGTTAATCTTAAACAGGTTCAAGACAGAAATGGTTACTAATACTTTCACTAAAAGTGTCATATGCAAGATCACTAATTGATCCACCTCCATTAAGACCTTGCTTCTTTTTTTGCCTCTGTGCAGGATATGAGCAGCCCTTACAGTCCATAAAGGGATGCAAAGTTTATTTTTAATGTATTTCTGTGTTTCCATGATAGGTGCATTCTTAATCCATATTTATTCATCTATCTCAAAGTAGTCCCAGCCACTGTTAGTCCTGTATGTCCTGGTACAGGACTATTCATGCACACCGCGGACCAGGTCAAGAACAAGGAGCCACGTCCAGTCCAGTCAGGCCAAAAGCCCAGCCAGAAGACCAAGCAATGCACGCAGCAGACCATTTTTGTAAGGCCAATGGCATGCCAAGGAAGAGGCCGAGAACACAAGTGATCGGGTCAGCCGCCGGCCGTGGCTATTTCAGCAAGCCAGAGGCACCGCCAAAGATTCCTACAAATCGCCCCTTCCGTGAGTCGGCACCGAGATCCGACAGATCGTTTTATATTGGGCCAAAGGCCATTGTACTATATATATGAGTAGAGCTAGCATTCATGGGCTAGATGAGTTTTTGGTCTTATCTCCATTCTGCTTTTTCTCTATTACAGAGCTCATGTATCAAGATTGATATCAAAGAGTTTTGTTCTCATCATTGTGTTCTCATTATTTTCTTTTGCTCTATCATTTTTTTCCTTTGTTTCTTTGCAAAAATCCCGCTGGACACCTACACGATTCTCCCGCTTGATCCACTCTGCCTCACGTAGGGTCGCCTTTTGCAGAGGCTCTCAACCCGCACCCTTAAACACCGCCGCCACCGCTGGGTCTGATTTCCTTTTCCTTTCTTTTACACCGCCAGGCTTACCTGCAGGAACTTTGCCGACCCGCTGCCTCGCTTGAGTGCCATCAACGCCGCCGGTTGCTCGAGATATGGGCGACAATCGTTATGATATTGAGGGGAGGCCATATTCGCCACGAGCTCCTACCGGTGCCACCCACTCCTCGTGTTCACTTTCGCCGGTTCCTCTCCGCCGTAAACATTGTTCACAACCTTAATCACCCCATCATACACCTGCTCAACCCTCCGCCTTTTTATTTCCACACCTCCAGAGTGCCTACATTCATATCTCCTCCGCCATATCCTCAGCTTCTTCACAACCATCATCTCCCCCAAGGAATGGGTTATCCCTTATGTCTCTTTTGGCCCCTCCCCTGTGTTCATAGACATATCCCCAATCCCCCTTCTTTTTCAACATACTCTTCCAGCTTTACACTCTCACCGATCTCAAACCTCATGAACAAGGCTCTCAAGGTCCTTCCCCACTGTGATGCTCCTCCTTTCCGCACTCGAGGTTTTTCAACCTCCGCCACACCATACAGAGACTATGGAAGTTCCGCCCAATTATGTCCCTCCTTATACACGCCTCTATGCACAAGGCCATTCACAACCGCCAGACTCTCGTTGACCTATCCAACCTTTTGGCAAAAGACTAAAGGCAAACCATTAGACCAAAGTGCTCAAGCTCATATGGAAGAATTTGAGGCTCGCTGTCCTAAATGGTCACCCTCAACCTCAACTGAAGTTCCACATCTTTTTCCACCACGCCAAGGCGGATCCCTCATCAATGGCTCATGGCAAACAAAAGCCATTGAAACAAAACCGACGTAAAATGAAGACCGCCTTTCTCATTATGGCACCATGATGATGATCAACTTCTTCTCAAGCAACTCAATGATCTTCAGCAAGAGCCCACGGAGTCAGCCCGATTTGGCGGATCGCCTTCACATCCTCCTCAAGAAACTTCAAGAGTACCCCACGCAAAGCCGTATCCTCGCCCTCGTTTCTATGTGGACTTCTCTCCGCTATTCGCCTCATGACCAAACCCCCGCTTCCCAAGACTTTGGAGCAGGCCATCGAACTCGCCAATCATTCCGCTAATGTTTCTCCCGTGGCGTGGCCCCTCAAAGAGCTACCCTTCATCCCTCCTATCATGGTTCCTCGGGACCGCAGTTCAGCCTCAACACTTTAATCCTCAACGCTAGCCAAATTTGTGCCACATCTCAGAAATATCAAGGCCATTTGGCCAATGAGTGCAATTCTCAAATGGTCCTCCTCATAGTAAACGCCGCGAACATGTGCAATCATGCCACTGAAGAATGTACTGCATCATCCTACACCTTTTCCTAAAAAAAATGGTTTTTCAGTCCGCACCACGCCAAAGAACAAACGCCATACCAACCTCAGCAATTTCACGCCAACCACTTCAACAAGATCCACAATCTCGCCAATCTCAGCCGTCAAGAGGACAAGGCAACCGCCCCCCTTTTGATCCTTCCAAAGCTCAGTGTTATCATTGTCTGGAATGGGGTCATACCACCACAGCGTGCCCTCAACTTCCTCAGGTTCAAGTCCAACTTCCAGGCACGAATCAAACCACTTCCGTACGCCTCACGGCCTATCAACTTTGGATCGCTAATGGCAAACAAGGCCCTCGTCCTGTCCTAAGGAAGCCACCACGAGTGCCACAACAACAAAGGTATCAACCAGCTCCTTCATCCACACCTCCTATGGATCAACAAGCACAGGAAGAAATTTACCAAGCTCTAAATCCTCCAGTGCAACCATCAAATTGGGTTGGTCTAGTTTCACGCCAGACCAGGGCTTCACGCCCCTTGACCATCATCCCTCATGACACGCAACCTGCTTTTGCAGTCGACACGATCCCTCATGATGAAGCAAAAAAGGTCCACTTTGCACCAGATTTGGATAAACTCATGCCTCATGTCATGCCTAAGGTAAGACAAAGTATCCTCAATCTCATGCAGGCTGCTGAAGGCCGCACGCTTGCAAATGTTCATGCAACCACCCGAGCTCAGTAGCGTCATGGCACACCTTCGTCATCTCACAATCCACGCTCTCAGACATATCCTAATATTGCTGCAGAGGTAGAGCTTCAACCAAGTTTCGCTTTTACTCAGACTTCAGCCCCTTTGATCCCGGCCGCTTCGTTTTCACATTTTCCTTTGAACTCTAAGAAGAACTCGCAAAGATCAAAATCCCTTTGAGTCTTGCCACAATTTTGAAACTTTGTCCCGCCTCAAGGATCAGTTACCCCTTCCCAATCGCTCGTTGGAGCAAGGCTACCCACACACCCACGCATACATGCCACTTGGCAATCAACAAGTCAATCATGTTCAAATAGATGGAGGCGTATGTCGCCAATCTTATTACCGATAAGCTCGAAAAGCAATTAGGCATCAAACAACTTTACCGCGGCCCCCTATGACATCAAGTTGGCCAATGGTCATATCAGCGCTCTCGTATGCCACACCCTTCTTCACATCAATGTAGGAGAACTCCATTCCCTTTGGAATTTGGTGTTTGAAAGTCGGGCTAAGATCCCGGGATGATTATGAAATGTTGGTCTGCATCTTTCCATCAGCAAAAGTATTCATTATTGGGCCACGGACCAGCTCGTCATTACAGATGGTCATCTCAATGCCACCATGGATTTGGAAACAGGCAAGATCATCTCTGTTGAACATGCCGAACCCTCTCTCTCCGACACCGATTCTCAAGAAGCCCAAAACATCTATCATGTTCAGTTCCACCCGCGAAGTCTCCGCCTTCTTTCATCCTACCCCAATATAGCCGATCCTTGGGGTGAGATGACGGGATCGTGACCAGTGTCGCGGGCCGCCTCGCCAATCTGCACTGCCCTTACGATAGAATTCAACATCTTGACCATTTTTCAGCCACAGAACTTCCTCCCGAAACAGTGGATGTACATACCGTCATGAAGCAACCATCGCTTTGATGACGCCAAAGAACCTTTTTCACGACACAAAATAAAAGCCCTCCCGTCATGTTTCAACCTCCTGCTCATGTTGTCCAAGACACGGAAGTTGTTCCACACATTCAAACTCCTGAGGTGGAGATTGTGGACGTTGGTAACAATCAGCCCGTCTGCCTAGCTGCAAATCTTCCGTCCAACTATTGCGCACACGCCGTCACGCTGTTCAAAAAAATCAAACATATTTTTGCCTGGAGCTATAAAGATCTTCGAGGTATAAACAAAGCTTTGGGGGAACTCACCATTCCTACCAAACCAGATGCACGTCCTGTCTAGCAACGACAATACTGGCTCAACCCAAATTACCGTGACCGTGTCAAAGCCGAAATTGACAAACTCCTAGCCGCAGGCTTGATTTATGAGGTCAAACATTCTGAATGGGTGAGCCCCATCGTCATTGCTCTCAAACACAACGGTAAGATCCGGTTTGCGGACTATCGCGAACTCAATCGTGCCACGGAGCGCGGATCACTTCCCCTTCCCTTCACGCACTGTGTTCGAAGAGGTTGCCGGTCATGAAATGTACTCCTTCATGGATGGTTTTTCCGGCTACAATCAAATTTCTATCAAAGAGGCAGATCAAGTCAAGACTACCTTTACCACCCCGTGGGGCACTTTTGCCTACAAGGTGGTTCCTTTTGGTCTACATGCTCTCTGTCTTTCATGACTATATGAAGGAGAAACCCTTTCTCCAGATCTTTCAAGATGACATCTTTCTTCAGATCTTTCAAGATGAAGGAGATCTTTCAAGGTGAGCTCGTCTTTCAGAAATGTGATGAGTCTGGTATTAGTCTAAATCCAGAGAAATGCACCTTTAAGGCCACCCTCGTGTTTCTGGGTCATGTGGTTAGTAAAGAAGGTATCACCACGGATCCCGCTAAAATCGGGCTTGTGTGCTTAAGGCTCAAGCACCTTCTAATATCAAAGAGACACGTTCCTTCCTCGGTAAGGTAAATTACTATTCCACCTTCATTCCTCGACTTGCGCCTATTGTTGATCCCATTCATAAGCTCACGGGTGATGAATCCACTTGGGCTTGAAATTTACGCGGAAGTTTTCCAACAGTGGGAAGCTCTTACTTACTCAGCCCCCGCGGCTTGTTCCTCCTCAATGGGACAAGCCTTTTCATGTCCATGTTGACGCCTCCCGCTTGCTATTGGCGCCGTTTTCTCTCAAGCCTATGATGAGCACAACCGATAAACCAAACCTTATGCCGCCAGAAAACTCAACTCGCCGAGCGCAACTATTATGCCACAAGAACGGAAGCCTTGGGCTTAGTTTTTTGTGTCCAACGCCGCCATTATTTGTTGGGAAGCCGATCAAGTTCTTTGTTGATCATCGCTCTTTCTTTATTTGATCAACAAGGCCACGCATATGGGCCGCGATTGCTTTTGGGTCCTTCTTTCCGCAAGAATTCGCCTCCTTTGAAATTATTCATAAGCTGGAAAATCTCATCTTGTGCCGATTATTCTCACGATCCACACACGATGATCCTCCACGGTGTTTCAGATGTTTTCCCCGACGCGACAACCTGTTTTAGTCACGGCCACGCCCATTGGTTTCATAACTTTCACCGTACTTCTTCACCGGTGCTCTTCCCTCGAAGATCCCACGCCTTCCGTAAAAGCTTCACTCACGCCGCCGCTGGGCCCGCGGAAGTCCGCGGACTACACCATGGTCGCGCCATCTGTACAAACGCGGCAAGGATATGATCCCCCAATACTGTGTTCTTCCTCATGAAGTGCCCGATATCGTTCGACAAGCCCATGAGGGGCTTGGTGGTGGTCATTTTTATGGTGACACCACAGCACGCAAAATTCTTCTCGAAGGCTACTTCTGGCCCACGCTCTTCAAGGATGCCCATGCTCACGCCCGCATGTGTGATGTCCGCTGGCCAGGTGGGTCGCCCACGGCCCGTGACACCTCCCGCTGGAAGCTTGGCCGCCACGCCGCCTCCCTTCAAAGAAATGGGGCATGGACTTTGTGGGGCCCATGGATCCACTTCCGCTGCACACCCGCGTTCGCTTTACATTCTGGTCATCACCGACATGCTACAAAATGGGCGGAGGCCTCGCGGCCTCTACCGTACTGCATAACATCGCAGCCCAAAGACAACCAAGGTTCTTTACACGCACATCCTCACGCGTTTTGGCTGTCCCACGGAACTTGTTAGTGATCGTGGAGTGCACTTCGTCAATCATACCATCAAGGAGCTGACGGATTATTTGCATATCCATCACAGAAAAAGCACACTTTACTATCCTCAAGGGAATGGTCTGGCCGAAAGCACCAACAAAACTCTAATCACTATTTTGAAGAAAATTTGTGATGCCTCTCGCACGGATTGGCAAGAAAAGTTACCTACTGTTCTTTGGGCTTGCAAAATTGCTACGGGCTACACTCCTCTCAAGTTGGTTTATGGTCAAGTTTGAATATGTTCTTCCGACTCTTCGTTTCCAACTTGCTACTGCACAAAATCCACCTGCAACTCTTAAAGAACGGGTTTATCAACTTGAACAGCTGGATGAACTTCGAAGAGATGCTTATATTCGTATTCTTCATGGCCAACAGTTGCGAAAATCCTTGCATGACAAACATCTGAAAGTCAAAACTCTTAAAGAAGGTGATTTGGTTTTGCTTTATGATTCTCGTTACAAAAATTTTCCAGGCAAATTAAAGTTCAGGTGGCTTGGTCCTTATCAAATTCTTCAAGTGGTGCAACCCAGCGTTTTCAAGCTGGCCGAGTTAGATGGCACTCCATTACCTACCCTGGTAAATGGTTTTCGCCTCAAACAATTTCATACAGAGCATACAACAGTTCATTCACGACAGTGACTAGAAGTATATTTATATTATATTCGGGGAGAAAAATAAAAGTTGGGCCTTGCCCATATATATCCGCTATGGGTTGCGCCCTATTTACAAAATCCTAAGTTAAAAGAACCCCTACTCCGGGTTTGGAGCAGAGGTAATGCGGACATGGAATAAATTACTACTCCTATATTTTTAATATAGCCAAATAGGTTTAGCTAAACTACCTTCGAATTGGAGCTAGAAGTTTCTAACACTTGGCTAAACTAAGTGGGCTTTCTCCATCATGTTTTCTTGCCTTTTGCTAAACTTTCACAAAATGTAGAGTCAAATATTAGCCATCATACTATCCTTATTTTAAAAGATCCAAGCCTTTGGACAAAGACATTGAACTTATTGTTATTACAATGAAATTCAATATAGAAAAATAGATGGCGCATAATGTAGCATAAATGGCACAATTATAATCATTGTTATAACTCCCTTAATATAAAAATAAAACAAAGACATAAGTTAAGACATAAACATATGCGCACATGTTTAAAGCTCAAAGAAAAAGTGCAGTGTTTTTACTTCAACTTCATACTTGAAACAAGAAGTTTTTTGGTGATTTCCTAAAGTTCCTATATATCTTGGTGTCAGCTAATCTTCCCAAGTCTACTCTTTCTTAGGTTTGGCTAATTGTTGTCCTGGTGGAGTTGTCTGGAGATGGAAGTTTGGCTATCCAGTCTAGTAACTCACTTAGTCGGCAAACAAATTGGGCTAAATTTTTCTTATTTTGGGCAATTTTTTCCATTTACTTTAGCCATTTTTCTTGGCAAAAATGCTATAAAATAGCCATTTGGCTAACCTTAGCCGTTATTTTATTCCATGAATGCGGAGCACATGGTAGAGGCAGTGCTCAGGATCCCAGCGCAGATGAACTACCACCTCGATGGGATTAGTCTTGGGGCCATCGCGCCACACCAGCCATCCATACGGATGCCGCGGTTGCGACATTTCCAGAGGTCCATCGCGTTCATTTTGCAAGTAATCCATTCCTGGCAATTAGTCGGCATAGTACATTCATCATCCATGCTCACGAACTGTTGTCTCAGCTTCGACCACTGTTCGTCTTATATAGCCCAACCGCTTGGAACTCTGTCGACGTGGACCAATCAAACAATTGCTAACGTGGTTGCAATGCAAGACCATTTCTAAATCCAGAATCTTTTCTCCCGCCGCATATCTAGCCATGGTACCATCTGCAATTTCTTTTTATGATATCCCGCTTCGAGTTGCCAGCATTAAATGACATTCCTTCCTTTCATGCCCGTCGGTCATAATATTTGTACCTTCGCCCAGCTGTCCCATCCAATCGTTCATTCACGTTTCATCTCCACCGTTCATCGCTTCTTCCTTTATTGCTCGGGGACTTAACCAAAATTTTGGCCCTCCATCGACTTCTTCGCATCTGTCGCCACCTGGCACCATCAACGGTTCACTCTCCTCATGATCCTTTGCCCAAGTAGTGCGCCCTAAAACCTTTTCGTCTCACTTTGTTTCGCCTTCTGCTCTCCGCCCTCCGGCTTCATCAAATCCGCTCTCTAAGTTTCTTTCCGACGCTCTTTGCCATGGCTGCTTCACCAAAATTCCCTCATCTTCAATTAACTGCTCCACGGGATCCTGCTCTTTTTGAGTCTGTTATCTTCTCCACTCCAACCTTTCGTCATTCCCTGGCCGGTCCAAGTAGGGAAGTTGCGGAACGCCACGGGCTCTATGAATTCTCCCAGCAGGACCTTCCTGCACCAAATCCGAGCAGTTTGTGGCTCACATGATCAACACCACGGACGGATACGCCACCAAGGTCGACCAGACAGATATTCTGCTCACCCCGCTTCTTCTTTCTCAGGTATTCCAGTTACCTTTATGCATGCCTGCTTTATCTTGGGCTGCTTTACAGGAACAAGATGTCGCTCAGTATGATCAAACTCCTTATCAGGCCAACACTCATAGACTCTCCAACATTGCCAAGCCCCATGACCTCTTTGTTAAATTTCTGTGGCGCAAGTTCTATGGGTATTCCGTCAAGAATACCCACATAAATAAACAGTTTTTCAAGATTGTTATTGTGGCCATCCACTCCACTCATCCCATTGATTGGCCCCAAATTTTGTTTCTACGACTTCTTCATGAAATTGATCGCATCCGCGCCGCCCCTTCTTCAGGCCTTGAAACCGCCGTGGGTGCTCACCTTCAAGCCATCATCCGTCATTGTGTCCCTATACCCAGTCCAGGTTCCCCCACAACTCAGCATACTACTTCTCAAGCATCCACCCACCAACCCTCAAATCCCATTCCTGTTGACCACCAGGCTGACACATCACGCCCTCACCCTTCTCTTTGTCATGCTCAAAATCAAGAAAAACCTATTTCTGTCTCCTCTTCCTCCACAGAAACCACGTACTCAAATTCTTATCATGTTTCTCAGACGTCACAGTCTAATCGCCAATAGGGCCCAGCACCTCCACCTTCTCGACAGGCCCTGTATCAATATCAGCAGGATGTCCAAGCAGCTGTCCTTAAGCTTCAGGACTCGCAAGAAACCTTCATGAATGGCATTCAAGGTTACATGGAAACCACGGAAGCACTTCACAGAGACTTTCAGGCCGCCACTGTCAAAATTCAATCTCTCGAAGATAGTCTTCAAGAAAAGCATGAGGCTCTTTTACAGGCCCGTGAATTTCTCAAGGCAGAACAAGAAAGGACTAGCCTGCTCGCTGATCAACAGGCTCAATTACGGTCAACTATTGAAGAATTGTTGGCTACCATCAAGGCCAAGGATAACCTCCTTGCAGACAAAGATAAATTCCTTGCTGATCTCCAAACCCTATACACGGAGCTCTCTCAGAATTACAACAAACAGCTCCAAGATCTTGGTGAACGCAATGCGCGCATCACTTCTTTAGAAGACGAACTTTCCATGCTCCACAGTCAGGTCACGCCTCTACAGGCTCAACTTTCGGAAACTCAGAAGCAGAAGCTAATTGCTGATACCGAGATTGCCTCTCTTCGGCTTCAACTTCCCACTCCTGGGCAATCCTCTTCACAAGGCATGCTATCTCACAAACGGTTCCGTGATCAATCCCGTCTCCTGCTCGAAAAAGATAATCAGATCCGAGACTTGGAACATCAACTCAAGCAAGCTGTTCAATCTACGGAAGAAGCACAAAGTCAACAGGAAGTATACATTGACCTTGCTCTCCGCATTCCTCAGAATTTTTTTACCCCTTCCAGCTATATGGATTACGTGATAGCCCGACGCTATCTTTTTCTCCTCAAGTGGTATTCGGCAAACGGCAAACTTTCTGAGCCACTGGGCAGTGAGGATTTTCTAAGGATCTGGCCGGACCTTTCCATGGAAGACAAAGGCTTACTCTGTGCACTCTTAGTCTTTGATCAACTCCACTGTGCGGATCCCGATTTTGTCATCTTCCGGGTTGTTCAGCCCATGGCTTATATTTTTCATGATTTTTATCTGGCTGATACACAGGATAAGTTCTTAGATGGGCCTCATCGGATTTTTCAAGGCAACCCTCATTGGCTGTTATTGGAAAACAATCCGTATCTACAGGATCCTGCTCACACCAACACTCTTTGCACGGAGTACATACCTGAGTTGGCTCATCACCTACCTCTCTGGCAAGCTGAGACGTTGGAACAGGTGCGGAAGAATTTAGCCCATCCTGAAGATCTTTCGTTTGCACAACTTTACATGCAAAGACTGGTGGCTACAACACCCCGCGCCCCTTTCCGACAAAGAAGACTATACATACGGGTTGGGTTAATCCTCCAGTTTATACCATGCTCTCAGGCTCTGATTGGGATCTGTGGTGCCATGCTCTGGATGCAGATCTTGTTCGTGAATTCAAGGAGCAGGCCCAGCAACCCACGCCAACAGGCATTGCTCAGTCTCCATATGCTTCCTTAGGTGCACCCCCCCCCCGCATATTCATCGCTGGATTGGCGCCTTCCCTTTTGACTAAAGTCATGGAAGGCCACGCCGACCGATTCCCTCGCGGCGCATCTCCCACCGACCTTCATTGGGATCCACGTTTTGTTCGCTGCTCTAATTGGAAGAATGGCGCTACCTTGGAACACAGTGAAAATTGGATCTACATCCCCAATGAGCTGCTATGACGCCCACCTCGTTGTCTCCGACTTGATCTTTTTTGAGAGCGCCATCTTCCCCTGCATCCATCCGCTCACGCACCAGCCGGATTTTGTGCTGCTTTAAAGTGCATTCTTTTGAGTTCTCTTGCCCGACAACGTCCTATTTATTATTGCAACCCGAATGCTAGCGTCATTGCCTTCGGCCTTCAGACCTACCTTCTCATGGAATGCCAAGATGTTCCCTCGGGCCAAGCACACCGCGCCCTTGAAGAGGTGGTGCACTCGTGGTTTCTCATTGACGCCTTCCCGCAATCGGGTCTCAACACCTGAAGCTCTTCACGCACGATTACCTAACTCATTGCCGCCTATCACTCAGCGACCGCCCTCATACACTTAAGATTACTTTCAAGTTGCCGGGTTTCCACCATCGAGACTCTTTCCCCTTTTCTCATCCCCGAAAGTGTCGCTTTTGGGGAGGGGGAGTTAGTCCCAGACGCCCCGGTACAGACTATTCATGCACACCGCGGACCAGGTCAAGAATAAGGAGCCACAGTCAGGTCCATGTCAGGCGTCAAAAGCCCAGCAGAAGACCAAGCAGCAGACCACGCAGAAGGCCATGGGCACGCCAAAGAAGAGGCCGAGAACAAACAAGTGACGGGCCGCCGGGCCGCGGGCCATTTCGTTGCCAGAGGTAATCACAAAGATTCCTCGCAAATCAGGCCCTCTTCCAGGAGTCGGCACCGAGATCTGACAGACTGTCTATATTGGGCCAAAGGCCATTGTACTATATATATGAGTAGAGCTAGCATTCATGGGCTAGATGAGTTTTTGGTCTTATCTCCATTCTGTTTTCTCTCTATTGCGAGAGCTCATGTATCAGCATTGATATCAAAGAGTTTTGTTCTCATCATTGTGTTCTCATTATTTTCTTTTGCTCTCTATCATTTCCTTTTCCTTTGTTTCTTTTGCAAATCCCGCGTGACACAGCTACCAGATTCTCCTGTTTGATCCACGGGTCCTCACAGAGGGCTGTCTTGCAGGAGTTCCCGAACCCAGACCCCAAACAGCCACTTTGACCTCTTATTCTTGAATTCACTTCCCAAAAGCACTCATAGTAGATGTGGCGCTTCCATATTGACCAAGTCAGAAGCACATATTTGCTTGTTTTGGCGAGTCCATAGCATCAACACACTTGTCTCACTCCATCTACATGTTCACATTCCATATCCTCCATCTTATATTCACACGACAACTCATTTCTACACTCATTCTATCATACATCTTCACACACTTCATCTTCTATTATTGATACTTCACCTGCGTCACATTCTCACCATCTCCACATCCATTTCTCCATACATGCACGCTATCCACATCACACTACTATCATACTCACACTCATCCCATCATATTTGCAGTTTACATCATATTCTCATTTGGAAACATTTGGCATAGGTTGAAGACCCTTCCATGTATTCATTTTTGGCACCCTATGGCTAAGGGGACCAGCCATTTTCTTGTTTTGGCGAGATGTTGCCCCCAAAGGGCAACATATTAACCTTGGTCTACATGTCTAAAGACTAGGTCAAAGATTGGAAGAAAGACTAGGTCAAAGATTGGAAGACCTTGGTAGGCAACATTGATATGAAGGTCAAGATTGAGTCTAAATTTGAGCCCTAAGATGCCGGATTTTGAAAAATGAAAACTATATACCGGGGAAATGTTCACAAAAATATTTTGAAGGCCCAGACACATTCAGACTGAATATTGCTTTATGCTGAGTAGGATCTGAATAGTTTTGAAGCTTTGGAGCACTCCTCATTTGGATTTGCAAAGATCTGAGTGAAAGATTTTCTTATGATATTATTTGATGACCCTATGATTTGTTTGATGACCTGATTACATTCCCTATGATATTATCTTGAGGTGTATGGCTTATCTATTATCAATGAGAATTGCCTATAAGTGTTCAGATCTTTTTCTGTTATGAGTTTAGAGATTTTGTCATTCAAAAAGTTCCTCAAAAAAAATCCCCTATCTCAAAACTTGTCTTAGACAAGTTGCCATTATCTTTACACCTATTTGAACCTGTGTATTCAAAAATTTCCAAAAAATACCCACTCCAGTTTGAGTTACAAAATTTGACACTCTGTCTGATACAATTCTTGACTGTTTTTTGCAAAATCAGTACCAAAAGAATACTTTTGGTGATTCAAATTGCAATTGACTACTTGCCCCTCATCTTTGCTACTTTTCACACATTGGCTTTGGAATCTATCAAAAATTTGTCCTGCAACTCAAGATCCAAGTTTTCTGATCACTGTTCTACATTTTGACTTGCATTGACCAAAAATTGACTCAACTTTGAGCATGGAAATCTCACAGATCTGAGCTCTGACTTGGTTAGGATTTTTACCTCATCATCCAGAATACTTTTCTAAGCAAGTATCCATCTCTGCAAGCCACCTCGATTTGAGTACTGCTATTGTCATGAACCCATATGGTCGTCACAACTATCCTTTTTTGGAAATGGGAAAGGTACGAACTTACATTCTTTGAGCTATTTTAGTGGTTTCTTCTTGTAACGAATGATCACCTTAAGTGATTTGGAGGTTCTAATTCCAACTTGAACATAGTTTCAAGTTGGCTTCATGTGTTTGACTCTTAAGCCAAGTTGAGGGTCAACATTCCAGTCAATCTCCAAGGAGATTATGAAGAACATACTTGCAAAATTTCTAGTCCACGATAACATATTTGTCAATTTTCAATGACATATCTACTACTTTGCATCTCCAACGAAATTTTCAATACACACTAGTAGCTCATAAATCTGTCTATAATGAGATAATCCATATGTATATTATATATGTTGTGGTGTAGGCCCAACAACACATCCATTTTAAAGAAATCAATCGACACATTTCCTATCGTAACAACTTGTTAATGCCCACAACTTGCATGCCACAACCAAAAATTAACCCACAATTCAAGAATAATACACACATGCGTCATCAAATGCGATTTCAACAATGTAACTAGCAGATAAATCCAACTACTAAAACTCCCAAGCACATGCTCACTGTTCAATAATCAAAATTCACAAAACACTTTCATGCTTTCATGCTTAACTTCCATGCTTGACTTTTATGATTCACGACTTCATGCTTAACTTTGCCAAGGCTTGTATCTGTGTGTGTTCTTCACCAGTAACTTCATTTTTTCCTCAGTCTTGGCCTGCAGTATTTCTTCTATCTTTGGGGTGAGTACTGTTAGCACTTCATCATGGACATCCATCTTGAATGCAGGTACCCGTAAAAATTTCCAGGGACTGCTAAGGTAAGTCTTGTATAATGAATCATCAAGAAGCAAAGTCTTACCTTTGAATCTTGGGTATGACTCATATATTTTCCCAAGTGGCTTCATCATGATCGATGTACCTGTGTTTGTTAGGGTGGTGAAAACCGGTCCGCACACATTTTTCCTATCCCCATACAAATTGAACTGGCCCCTCAAACTGACATAGTATTTGCAAAGACATCTTCCACATTAGAGAGTTGCATTGAAGACCATATACCAACACAACACTTCGTAACAGCACCGCTCGGGTCCTAATATCACTTTCTTTTCGCTAGTGTATGTCATTGTCAATCCTCGCCTAAGCCGTATGTGTTCATTTGCACCAAATGTTTTTACCAACACACCATTTAAATCCAAGACAATGAGTTTATCTTTTGTCGCCAAATCAATATTTAGTACGCTTGGAACATCCCTGAATACCTACACAACAGAATTACTACATGAATAAATAGATGTAGATGAAAATAAAAAATGGGTTGAATGTGGAAACCTTTTCAGACAATGCCAGGATTCTCTCGACCTAACAGATTCAACCGGTAATCCTACGCTGAATGCAACAAAAGAAAATCAATAATATTCATTGTTTATTTCGGGCTTGCCCAAAGAATGCCCACATCGACCCATTGTTAAGGGTAGCAATCACTTGTTGAACATCGCTCACCTAAAACCCGAGGGCCTCGAACCAGATTTTCTTCGTAACATACATCGATAGGTGTGGTGTCATGATTGAGACTCCCTCGTGATCTTTTGCATAGCTACTTTTTGTTCTTTCTTGTAGCCCGAACAACTTCTTTGCTATCCTCCGCCTTTTACCCTCTTTGTTCTTTCCCGCCTTTCCTTTTCGCAAGTATTCACCCAAGTTGCCCCTCATCCGATGGAATTACTCCCTCAACTTCCTTAGGTACTTCAAGGTGTACAATCGGTTCGTTGTTTTTTTCCATTAACCGGTGTCAGAGTTTACAACCGGTGCCGTGGTTTACAGCCTTCTTGACAACTTTTGACTGGTGGTGGTGGTTCTCATTGTTGCATTCAAATCACCACAATTGACTGATTCTATAGGACTTTGGGTGGGTTGTGCATCTTCAAATAGCACCATTGTCCTTCTTTGAACCCCTCAAGGGTGAGACCTCAATTGCGTGATCTGATTAACACATCCTTTTTTGGTGTACTATTTGAAGCACCTGCAACATGGCCAAAACCTAGCTCGCCAAATACACCCTCTCGCACCTTTCCGTAACAACCATGAATACATTGTCCTCCTCTCAACAATGAACAACAAGCTATATGATACTCATGTTGGCAATTCAAGCTAAACTTAACCTCGTAAGCTTTTAGTGAATTCCGCATCACATGTCGAACATGTATAAAATGGATCTTCCACTAACAACTTATCTCAGATAATAGTAGAGATGCTAAATGTTGCTTGTGAGTATCCATTTTCAGCTTCCACAAATTGTTTATGTAGAATTGCGTAAGTCTCTCGCTCTTCTTCGAGAACTTTTAACTCCTCCTCAAGTTTGAGTTTACATTTGACCCGCTTTCATTAATGTATGTAGGGTTCATTGCTTTTTGTACCTTGTTCCTCGCCAAGTTTCCATCCGGATACCGCTTCCAAATCTTTAATTTCGCCTCCAACTCACAAAGCTTGATTGCTTGAACTCCTCCCCGCTTTGTAGCCAAATCATTTGTGGCCTGCCTTAAACTGTTTCAAAACCTCTTCCAACATCATTTTCGTGAATTCGGAGGCCTTCTCATTGCCTTTCAGCTCACTTCCCACTGCCTGTAATCTTTTGTGATAAGTAAACCTGATTTTCCAATCTCCCTCATCGCATTCTCTAAGGTTTTTATGTTTTCATCACATGCACCGATATCATTTGATCCAAACCGCCTTCATTTCAGTTTTCCTAACATGTGCTACAACATCCGCCTGCTTTTACTTTGTCTATTGTTGTGGTATCTTTTGGCATTGCACAAAGAAATGCAATTCAGCTTTACTTTGTGTTCCTCGGTGCAAGTATTGATCTAGTGCAATTTTCAAACGCGAAAAGCAAGGGCCGCTTGCTTTCTTACTTCTTTGTTGTGACAATTCTTGTAGATTTTTCTACAGAGTGTTTCCAACTTCTCTTGAAGATGCTCCTTTGCACAAAGGCCATTTTATCTTTCCCTTGTTCAACTTCTTTTGTCCAAACAATCCCAATCTCGATCCGTGACATTATTTTCCAACCAAGCTTTCTTCCTCGTGGGGCTTCACCCCCGAATTGCATGCACCTCGATGTCGTGGAAAGTCATCAAGGCCCATGCCTCCATCATCAACAAAGGAAACACCGATCCGTGGTTTTCGCGCCTGTGGGAAAAAGGAGGGAGAAGGGCGTGACGGGCTTCGACGTCCGCGAGTTTCAGCACTTAAAGTGCTTAAACGCTTCGCCAAAAGTTGTACCCCACTAGCGATTTTACACCCAGATGTAGTTTAGGTACTTGTGCTCTCTTCATGGTTGCGTCTCTTGTTCCTTGTTCATTACATTAACTCTGATAGCATGTTAGAAATATGAAAGATGCAAATAAAAGAAGCTAAATAATGAGCCTCTTTGTCCACAAAACAAGATCAATCTTTATTCAATATGAGATCAATATTTATACACAAGTATAGTGCCATATTAAGCAAAGAGTGCGAGCAAAGGTGAAAAGGTAAGGGTACACATCTCCTTATAAGGAGAATCCAAATAGCAACACGCACAGAAGAGATATATTACTACGTACAACTAGCAAGATATTTAGCATTTTAGGACTGACGTAACATAAAAACTAGTTTAGCCACCATTTTGCCATGTCATTCAGTTAGCCACCATACTGCCTTATCTTCAATCATATGTTGCCACACTGCTTTATTTTCAGGAATCTTAACAACCTAAATTTTTGCTCACATTCTTGGCTGGACTTGCAACACGTGGCACAAAAAAGACGATATATTTATATTATAGGGAAGATCAAAGTAATACATTATCTGAATTGACTCCAACACAAGATCAATAGAATAGAATTGTTTTTATGATGTTAGTCTCATGGAATGTACAGGGAATAGCCTCTTCCCCACCCTTAAGCAGAGCCATATTTCTTTCTATTTATCTAGATTCAATGCTCAATTTCACTCTCCTCCCCTCCCCCCGGGCCTTTTCTAAGGGTCGGATATATATTAAATGGAACTCATCAATTACATACATACGCCACGTGATGTCATACACCTACACAATATATTCGTTTATGTAGGGATAGCCATTCAGCTATGAAGTTGAACTGTTACAGGAGTGATAAAGAGAGTCGTGGGCTAGGGACACCCACTCCTCCTCCTCCTCAAAAGCTACAAGGTACTGGCAAACCTTTTTGTTTCAAGGATGGCCATAGGCTATTATGGTGGAGATATTCCTAGAAGAACACTAATTGTTTCCGCATCTTCTATATTAGCCATAGAAATCATCCTTTGCATAAATTCATTCCAACTTGCCAAGATGAGGATACAACCCTAATAACAGTTCCTTTTCTAAAAGAAAAAACTCAAAACTTCAATTTCTCCCACATTGGATGAAGTTCCCAACAATACATGAGACAATGTTCAATTGTTTCTACTTCCTGCTTGCACATTAAACACCTCGGTGAGACATCTCAGTTGAACTTGCTCACTACTACGTTGACTCTGATTGCTCTGTGAAAAGTTTGCCATAGTAGTAAGGATACTTTTGTAGCAAGTGGCTTTTCCAGAACCATTTCCATACTTGAGAAACTTGGTCATCTTCTAATGCTACCTCCCATAATGGAAAGGGAGGCTTATCATTTTATTCACATGCAGTCTCTTGGATGCCTTTGAGACAAAATGTTTTTTTTATCAAGATTTCACAGGGTAAGAAGAAAGCACCTACATGTGGATAAGTAAATGTCGGTATATTGTCTAGTACCATTTCCCAAGCTCATTTTTCCCGCGCTCTCAAATTAAACTCGCTTTGAAATGAATTCCAGGAGCATTGTACAATGCATTGATACCAATCCCCAATGCAAGAGACACCTGCCACAATCCATATGCTTTGGATTCTTTTATTCAATACCGAAAAACGTGGCACGTGGCCCTTGCTGGTTTCCACCCACAACCACCACAAAGCATAAGAAGAAGAAGAAGAAGAAGAAGAAGAAGAAGAAGAAGAAGAAGAAGAAGAAGAAGAAGAAGAAGAAGAAGAAGAAGAAGAAGAGAATATTCTTTTTTGATTCCTCAAATAATTGAAATGAGAAAAGAAAATCCAGACGATGTTATGCAAGAGGATGGAGCCTATAAGGCCACATGAGGCAAAAGAATGTTATATGATTATACTTTCAGTAGTATGGGGTATGAACCATGCTAAGATGCAAAAATGCAACATGAGCTACTAAGAAAATTATGCCCTGTTCATCATGACAGATATTGCATATTGGGCTTGTTTTGAATATGGCTCTTTAGACAAATGATGGAGTCCCACTTTACATGGAAAATCGAGAAAGTTCATGTGCATTGTGCAAGTTAGCTTCTAATTGCTAAGTGCCTATGGGAAGGAAGTGTCCCTTCAATGGTACACCACGTTATTTAATGCTATGGTGGAACCATGTAAAAAGGCAACTTGTGGACTTGTGGACCCCATAAAAAGGATGCTAAGATTTGGGGCTTCGTCTACTTTTAATAGATTGTTTGCAAAAAGCCAAGATTGTTTGCAAAAAGCCAAGTTTTGGTAAAGGCAAAAAGCAATAAAAGGGTTTACATGCTCAGAGATAGTCTACATAAAATAACCATGGCGATTGCGGTGAAAAGGGCCGATTGTGGCTTTGTTCATTATTTGACTTTTTAATATGTGATTTTTAGGACTCTGCCTAACAGAGGCTAAGCGCCAAAATGGCCGTCTCTTTTTCTAAACTAGGAGTACAGTTTGATTAGCAATATTGTGGCGCAAAAATGGCTGCACAAAGAGCTTGGCGGATCATTTAGTGATGAAGAAAAAATCGTGTGCATATGTAGATGCCTAGGCTTGGCCAAAACATGCATCTGTGTTCTAGCTTGGATCATGGCATACGCTTTCCGCTTGGGCTTTGAAGTTTGGGTCGGAAGATGCCGCTTTATATTTGACTATCGGGTATGAACCGCATCGTAAATGCCCGATAGCAAAGTATAAGGTATCAAGAAACTTTCGATGCCCGAGTTTTGTTAATATATGTCTTGAATCTTCAATGATATTGGCTTTGAAACTGTGATTTAGATCTGAAAATACATTTTGCGATCATAGAAAGTAGAAAAAGCTTGTATGAAGCATTTTCGCTTAGGATGCCAAAGGCTAGTCTTGATGCCATATAATCTTTGAATCTCGGAAGAAGAGCAAAGGCCAAGCTTATGAAGGTCTTGCCATGGAATCGAGGTAACATGTTCTATTCAAAACACTAGTATCATAATTATTCATACATTCAAAGATGTGATTCATAGTGCTTGTTTTGTTGCATACTAAAAACAAATATTTGCTTGTATCTATGTTGTCCCTGCAATAAGGGAATGGCCAGATCTATACATATATATCCGTCTGCGGATAGATAAAGCGCCTTTGTAATGGTAAAAATATTTTTCTTTCTTGTCAAATTAATTTTTCCATACCGTATGATAAACATAAGAATGTTTAATGCGCATTTTAATATGTTTGCAAATGTTGGTATCAGGTCTTACAAAAAATCAAGTGGACCTTATGCTTTCCTACTTGATAATGGAGCTTCGTAACATTTTTGGAGTGCTGCAAAAAGGTTACTCTAGTCTATTTGCTTCAATATCATGAGCACTTAAACTATGTGTTGGTATCAATGTATTATATTTGATGGCAAACTATATTATGTGCATCTCATTTAAGGGAAATGTTCAAAGCTGATTTAGTTCATTCTTTGGTGATACTTGGGATATGCCCATAGAATTTTTGCACAAAAATGAATTGCAATGTTTGAAACAATCTTTTAAAATCGTGGCGAGGATATTTAAAATAGTAATAATGTTATGTTATGCTATGAAATTGATTAGACTACGATATATCTAACAAAATGATCAAGTTAACCACCTAGATTTGGGACTAATAAATTAGTTCTCGCCTAATGGGAATGCTTGTGATCATTTGGGAAATTCAAAATAACATACACTATTCCAGTTTTTTTTTTTCTAGTTAATGTCACCTCGGGGCAAAAGGATACAATTGGTGATCGTTGATAAACCGAGAGACCCAATGTACCTTTTGGCCCTTGCACATTTACCATTATCATGCTAATTGTGTATTGATTGGTCTGCAGTACGGGTTCTCTCCTCTAATTGTCTCCATTTTGTCAAGTTAGAGTTGGCGTTAACTTGGAATTGGAGTAGTCGGATCCGTAAGAGATGGAACGAAAGCCGATTTTGACAAAGGACACAAATAAGATATGTAGACAAATGTGTTTTATACAAGATGGCAAGTATACTCGCCTTTTATACTCTATATTTTGTAATCGATTATTACTTGAAAATTAAATGGAAAACTTTATACATTCTTAAGATTGCTATCTGATTTGTTACATCTTGAAATTGATTAGACTGAAAAATAATTATTGTGAAATATTCTTTATGCATCTATTTTGCTATATGTGATCATAATTCCAACCAAATAAAGGTTACCTTGTGTTGTGGCTTGGGTTTTACCCTTGATGGATATGTGGGAAACGTTTACATCTTGAACGGAACTATATTTTTGTATTTATATGCATATATGGTGTAAGTCTAGATGTAAATATGTGAATAAGAAGAAAATGTGACTTCCATTAGTTAGAGTCTTCTAACCAACACGCCCACTTTTATTTGGTTGATTCTCCGGGTTCATCTTTCTAACTTCACATAGATGGGGTGATGGATTTGAGAATGATTTCAATATCTATGATATTGAAGTTCATATGAGATCTTTTATTTGGGACTAACAATATTCTGTCTCTCATTTCTGATGTACAGAAAAAGACTATCTGGATACATCTCTTCGATGCAGGTTATGTGGTGGTTGGAGAACCCCATAAGTATGATGTTCGTGCCCTCGATGGATGTTTCGGAACGGCCACAAATATACTGTAAGCTTTTATACATCTATAGCTTCCAAAATTGCCTTTGGTCCATTATGCCAAGGCATGTACTTAAGGACTATTGTGCCTTTAGTACATTTAAACTTTAAATGTCGCCTTATGGTCTATTATGCCAAGGTTTAGAGATTTCGGGTCTATTGAATGTAATACTCTATGTTTCAAGATACTCTATATTCTTATATTGCCTTCAATGGCCCATTGTGCTAAGGCATGTACTTAGGGCCTATTGTGCCTGTAGTACAACTCAAATTTAAATACAGCCTATGGTCCTTTGCACCAAGGCTTAGGGATTCTGGTCTAATGAATGCATTGTCTACTCTATGTTTCAAGATTCTAGACAAAGTAAGTTACTTTCTTTTGTAGGAAGTAGGACCCCTCTTTTTATAGGGGGGTCCTACTTTCCTTATAAAAAGAGGTGTCCTACATCCCGAGGGAGGGATTGTGGGAGAAGAAGAAGAAGAAGAAGAAGAAGAAGAGAATATTCTTTTTTGATTCCTCAAATAATTGAAATGAGAAAAGAAAATCCAGACGATGTTATGCAAGAGGATGGAGCCTATAAGGCCACATGAGGCAAAAGAATGTTATATGATTATACTTTCAGTAGTATGGGGTATGAACCATGCTAAGATGCAAAAATGCAACATGAGCTACTAAGAAAATTATGCCCTGTTCATCATGACAGATATTGCATATTGGGCTTGTTTTGAATATGGCTCTTTAGACAAATGATGGAGTCCCACTTTACATGGAAAATCGAGAAAGTTCATGTGCATTGTGCAAGTTAGCTTCTAATTGCTAAGTGCCTATGGGAAGGAAGTGTCCCTTCAATGGTACACCACGTTATTTAATGCTATGGTGGAACCATGTAAAAAGGCAACTTGTGGACTTGTGGACCCCATAAAAAGGATGCTAAGATTTGGGGCTTCGTCTACTTTTAATAGATTGTTTGCAAAAAGCCAAGATTGTTTGCAAAAAGCCAAGTTTTGGTAAAGGCAAAAAGCAATAAAAGGGTTTACATGCTCAGAGATAGTCTACATAAAATAACCATGGCGATTGCAGTGAAAAGGGCCGATTGTGGCTTTGTTCATTATTTGACTTTTTAATATGTGATTTTTAGGACTCTGCCTAACAGAGGCTAAGCCAAAATGGTCGTCTCTTTTTCTAAACTAGAGTACAGCTTTGATTAGCAATATTGTGGCGCAAAAAAATGGTCGCACAAAGAGCTTGGCGGATCATTTAGTGATGAAGAAAAATCGTGTGCATATGTAGATGCCTAGGCTTGGCCAAAACATGCATACAGTGTTCTAGCTTGGATCATGGCATACGTTTCTCGCTTTGGGCTTTGAAGTTAGGGTGGAAGATGCCGCTTTTATATTTGACTATCGGGTATGAACCGCGATCGAAATGCCCGATAGCAAGTAAGTTAAGGTATCAAGAAACTTTCGATGCCCCGAAGTTTTGTTAATATATGTCTTGAATCTTCAAAGATATTGGCTTTGAAATCAGATTTAGATCTGAAAATACATTTTGCAGATCATAGAAAGTAGAAAAAAGCTTGTATGAAGCATTTTTCGGGCAGGATGCCAAAGGCTAGTCTTGATGCCATATAATCTTTGAATCTCAAGTAAGAAGAGCAAAGGCCAAGCTTATGAAGGTCTTGCCCTCGAATCGAGGTAACATGTTCTATTCAAAACACTAGTATCATAATTATTCATACATTCAAAGATGTGATTCATAGTGCTTGTTTCGTTGCATACGAAAACAAATATTTGCTTGTATCTATGTTGTCCCCGCAAGAAAGGGAATGGCCAGATCTATATATATATATCCGTCTCATGATAGATAAAGCGCCTTTGTAATGGTAAAAAAATATTTTTCTTTCTTGTCAAATTAATTTTTCCATACCGTATGATAAACATAAGAATGTTTAATGCGCATTTCAGAATATGTTTGCAAATGTTGGTATCAGGTCTTACAAAAAAATCAAGTGGACCTTATGCTTTCCTACTTGATAATGGAGCTTCGTAACATTTTTGGAGTGCTGCAAAAAGGTTACTCTAGTCTATTTGCTTCAATATCATGAGCACTTAAACTATGTGTTGGTATCAATGTATTATATTTGATGGCAAGTTATATTATGTGCATCTCATTTAAGGGAAATGTTCAAAGCTGATTTAGTTCATTCTTTGGTGATACTTGGGATATGCCCATAGAATTTTGCACACAAAATGAATTGCAATGTGAAACAATCTTTTTAAAATCGTATGCGGAGGATATTTAAAATAGTAATAATGTTATGTTATGCTATGAAATTGATTAGACTACTTATATATCGAATAAATGATCAAGTTAACCAAGCCTAGATTTGGGACTAATAAATTAGTTCTTGTCTAATGGGAATGCTTGTGATCATTTGGGAAATTCAAAATAACATACACTATTCCGTTGTTTCTTTTTCTAGTTAATGTCACCTCGTGGCAAAAGGATACAATTGGTGATCGATAAACCGAGAGACCCAATGTACCTTTTTGGCCCTTGCACATTTACCATTATCATGCTAATTGTGTATTGATTGGTCGCAGTGCGGGTTCTCTCCTCTAATTGTCTCCATTTTGTCAAGTTAGAGTTGGCGTTAACTTGGAATTGAGTAGCCGGATCCGTAAGAGATGGAACGAAATGCATTTTGACAAAGGACACAAATAAGATATGTAGACAAATGTGTTTTATACAAGATGGCAAGTATACTCGCCTTTTTATACTCTATATTTTGTAATCGATTATTACTTGAAAATTAAATGGAAAACTTTATACATTCTTAAGATTGCTATCCGATTTGTTACATCTTGAAATTGATTAGACCTAAAAATAATTATTGTGAAATATTCTTTATGCATCTATTTTGCTATATGTGATCATAATTCCAACCAAATAAAGGTTACCTTGTGCTGTGGCTTGGGTTTTACCCTTGATGGATATGTGGGAAACGTTTACATCTTGAACGGAACTATATTTTTGTATTTATATGCATATATGGTGGTGTAAGTCTAGATGTAAATATGTGAAGAAGAAGAAGAAGAAGAAGAAGAAGAAGAAGAAGAAGAAGAAGAAGAAGAAGAAGAAGAAGAAGAAGAAGAAGAAGAAGAAGAAGAAGAAGAAGAAGAAGAAGAAGAAGAAGAAGAAGAAGAAGAAGAAGAAGAAGAAGAAGAAGAAGAAGAAGAAGAAGAAGAAGAAGAGAATATTCTTTTTGAATCTTCAGTGATGATGATGATTATTAATATACTGAATTCAATTTGATGGCAACAACCTATGCCTTAGAATTTGATGGCATTAATTCTCTTTGAATCTTTCAATTGTTCCTAGATATCCTACTTGGGTATAAAACATTTGACATGGTTTTTATAAGAGTCCTAAGGGATTGATATATCTTTCAAATCCATGATATGGAACTATTCTTAGATGCTAGGATATGGCGTATGGTCCACATGCCCTATATGGTTAGGAAATGGAATATTGTTGCATTTAATAAAATTTATGCAAAAAGATTTGTGGGCTTGCAAAAGTGGCTAAGGTGTTGTAATACACGAATTAGCTATTGTTCCAAAGAAAATACCTTTGGGATATTCAAAATGGGATTCTAAACTTTGCATCTTTTTTTGATGCATGCATGATTGCCACAAAAAAAGAAAAAAGAATGATTATGGAATTTGCATTTTTGGGCAGTTTGAGAACACAATGTACACAAAGTATATGGATGTAATTTGCCTAATTGGTAAATTCATTGAGCATTGAAGTTCAAAGAATTCAAGGACGTGATCTCTAAAGGGTGCAATTGTGTACATTACTAAGCATGCAAAAATGCAAGTTGGATGAAAATCTCTAAGTGTACACACATATGTAAAAGATCTATTTATAGAAGGAAATGTTGTAGGCCTTCATGGTGCATGGAAAATAGCAAGCATGTAACTCCTTATATGCAAGCCAGACAAATGGTGGTCTACATGCAAATGTAATTTGCATGCAACTTTGTGGGCTTATAATTAGCACGAAAGAGCATGCCTCAAAAGGTGGGACCGTTGAAATATTTTACCTCAATGGTTGTTGTATACAAAATAAAAAACACTAGAGTTATTACTTGCTATATAGTTTCCTTAAAAATTAATTTCGTAAGTTCTTGTGCACATATGCATCTAGTTCGATGCTTTTTGACTAGTTTGCTTTGAATGGAAGTACTTAAATATTTGGAATATATCCATTGGAGCTTCTCGTAGCATTTCATCCCGAATGCTAAAAGCAAGAGTCTACATGGCTAAAAAATGGGTATTTTTTTGCCTAGGCATGTTTCCAAAATGCCATTCGAAAGGTTATCTGGATATTTTGCATAAAGCTTAGGTTTAGGTTATATGGAGCCGCAAGTAAGAACTCCATACTCTGGCCGATTGGTAGCCATTCTAGGTGAATGCATTCCAGGGATTACATGGATGCAGACTTGTATATTATCAGAGTTGCTTATGCGACCCAGGATCATGCCGAGTTTTCTTGTACTTGTGTTGCTATTTGAACTATTTTTACAGAGGATTTTGAATAAAATAGCAAGGCCATAATGGCCGAAATTGCTTTTGGGAGATAGTTTTGAGCTCATCGCATCTATCTTGCATGATTGTTCCATTCTATTCTTAAGTTCACAGCCTGCAGCTGCTCTGATGCTCAAAATGGGCGATTGGATATATGGTTGCTGGTAGATGCAGGGATGTGGAAATGCAGTAGGCGATGGTCTTGGACCGAAATTTCCTTTGCACATTATAAAGTTACCAGTACAGAACTGGATGATGCAGATTTCTGCAACACAGCTATATGCCTGGCTGATGATACAAGGCCTTCTGCCAAGAATGGCTTCAAGCATAATACAGGATGCCAAAAAATGCTGGCATGATACAGGAGCGTGGCAAGTTTATTGCATTAAAATGGCTGGAGCTCTAATGTAGAGATGGCAGAGCATACTGGCTGAGCTCTTTGGCCATATTGTCTTGCTCGAAAATACAATAAGGCTGGGTTCCTGCCTTGCTACAAATTGATTATCCTGTTCATATATTCCAGGTAAATCTTCTTTTTAAATGAATATATCTAGACTGCAACTACCTTGCATTTCTGCTTCAAGATAGGTGGTCTTGAGTACGCCATATAGGCAAGCTAAGTAGAGCTTTTGCTAATTAATTCATGGTTTTTTGTGTATTGATGAGGAGCTAAACTGCACAAAACATGTGCTTTTATGCTTTTCTCAGAGGCTATAAAGAGCCCAAGGATCCGATACATGCTTTTTACAACTCTATTGATACTCACATGCTCAAAGGGCTTTGTATTGGAAATTATGAAGAGGCTCTAGGTATATATCAGAAGACTGGCTAAGCCAAAACATAGAGCAAAGCTGGGAGTATTTTTCTCCACAAAAGTGATTGGAACATGTTCCAGTGGATTATAAAGTATGGAGTGCAAAATCTATTCAGGTTAGGGGACAGGAAGTGGAGACGGTGCGGAGCTTCAAGTATCTGGGAATTGATTTCACTACTAACATGCCGTGGGATGAGTGTGTGGAGAGGAGAGCCGGCAGCCGGAAGGCTTTATATGCAAAGGCAAAACGCTGCGGTTGCCTGATAGATCTCTGTGGATCGGGCGAGGAGAGCACACCGTTTAGGGCTTTGGTTGAGCGGTCTGTCGCTATATGGGGTGGAGGTTTGGGGCCCGCCAGCTTAGCAAAAAATACGCGGGATAGGTTGGAAAGGGTGCGTAAAGCTTTTTGACATATAGCTTGGGAGTGAAGGACACCGCATCAGCATCGCATTTTGTTGTATGAGACTGTGGTTTCGCCTTTACAAAGATTCTCGCTATGCGGAAGGCATCTTACTTGCTTCCATAAGGTGGATGGGATGGATGAGCATCGCTTGCCCCCACAAAGTGCCGGTTGTTAACGCAGGGCCCCCCGGGCCGTCAAGAGGGTATGGCACGAAAGTAATCGTAAGGGATGGTTTAGGAGGTGGTCTATGGATTACCAAACGTGATGGTGGCACCGGCAGCATTCTCGATGCGCAGAATGGGCAATTGGATGCGGGCTATGCCGCCACCAGGATGCCTCTACTCTTGCAAAGCCCAAGACAGAGCACTATCACGCCAGATTAATCCCCGCCTTGAGCATGGACCCCATCGCATTTGAAAGCACACATCTCTGGAAGAAACGGAGAGCTATTGCCGCCATAAGGATGGGTTCCCATTACCCTAATTGAGACAGTCGCTGGGGGTGAATGGCGGGCACGGATCCCCTGGGGAGGAGAGGATATGTCGTTGTTGTGAGATGCACGTGATAGAGGATGAGCACCATGCCCTCCAGGTGCTCAAAGATATGCCCATGTCCGAAAGCAAAGGCACACCCATCTTAGATGCTCGACACACCGCTACATCGATTACTCGCGATCACCTATGGTAGCTGACGGGAGCTTACATCCCCGGCAGATTTCGCCGCCGACTTGCTCTTCTCGGGGCATGGTATTTGAGAGCCTACTGTTAGGGTTTTTCCTCCCAAGTGGGGGTTTTTTCATCCCGGTAGTAGGGTTCTACTGTACAGTTACATTGTTTGTTTTTTGTGTTGGGGTTTTTGGCTTTTTTGCCTGTTCTGTGCCGTCTCATAGGCCTCTGGCCTCCGTGGACGTTAAAATAAACTTCCTTCCTTCCTTCCTTCCTTATGCACTTTGAACTTTATGCTTATATAAGATGCCCATCTTCATACGGCCATAGTATGCCATATAATGATATAGATTCTTAAGAAAACATATGATGAACACATTTTTGTGATGTAGATAGCTTATGGTTTCCTATGGCTTTGAAATAGCTCTGAGCTTTATATTGTTGACAGGGTTACATTCTTAAAATACATCTTCTAAATGAATGCTAGAATACACAGTTCTACATATTGGGTTTTAGTTCCTACGGATGCACAATGAGGTGCACAAATCTGAAAATCCCTTCTTTTATAGGGAATAGTTCTATGTAATAGTCGTAGCTCTACATGATATTATGGGAGAGTTATATGTGCGTTTTTGTGGTGAGTACATAAGCCTATATAATTGGCTTGCTTTATAGTGAAAGAAAAAATGATCGCCTTATATGCTATAAAAATGACGGAAATCCTTTTTTGAGCACTATAAAACTAATTGTCAAGTAACCAGCTAGATTTGGGATCAAGAAATTGGTTCTCGTCTAATGTTATAGCTTGATATTAGTATTGACTAATTATACAAATTTATGTGAATTTGGACGAAGTTATTATTCCATTTCCTTTCTTGTTAATGTCTTCTCCTCGGGGCAAAAGGATACAATTGGTGATCGTTGATAAACCGAGAGACCCAATGTACCTTTTGGCCCTTGCACATTTACCGTTTTCACGCTAATTGTGTATTGATTGGCTGCAGGTACGGTTCTCTCCTCCAATTGTCTCTATTTTGCTCGTAGAGTAGGCGTTGACATGCTTGGAAAGTACTTTATGGAATACGTTGCACCTTGATATTGCTCAGATAAGATATAAATATATTACTACGTTCTAAGAAAATCTATTGATTACCTTATACTTTATAATGCTATGTTTATCATGTACAAATACTAATGTGAAAAAATGATTATATGGATTATTCTATCTAAATGTACAATTTTGGAATCCGCTATGTGAAATGTTCTATTTTTAAATTTTGATTTTACCAAAGGATAATGGAAGTAGGAGTACTGATGTGGCCCGCATAAAACACTGTGGTAGATATTGGGAGACATGTCTTACTTTGAACGAGGCGCTTAAATGTTTTTAACATTATCCCGACCGTAGTCTTTGTAAGAACATATTCAAGAAGAAGAAGAAGAAGAAGAAGAAGAAGAAGAAGAAGAAGAAGAAGAAGAAGAAGAAGAAGAAGAAGAAGAAGAAGAAGAAGAAGAAGAAGAAGAAGAAGAAGAAGAAGAAGAAGAAGAAGAAGAAGAAGAAGAAGAAGAAGAAGAAGAAGAAGAAGAAGAAGAAGAAGAAGAAGAAGAAGAAGAAGAAGAAGAAGAAGAAGAAGAAGAAGAAGAAGAGATTTTAACATCACGCCACAAGGCAGCGTCCTATCGGACATGTGACACTTTACAACACACCCAGATGGGTCCTGCCCCCAGATGGGCGGAGGTATAATTTTGATATCCAAACGCCACAAAACTTTAACTATTTTCCAAGCTTTCAACATTCCCCTAAGGAATGTCGTGGCTCCTACATAAGATCTCAATTAATAAAAGAAGGCCCAGGGCAGATCTACTTTTTGAAAAGTTTTTCTGCATGGCGTGGTGAATTAATGATTATTTTAGAAGCTCAAGGCCCGAAGACTTCGAGTCCTACAAACTAAGATCTTACTGTGCAACTTAAAGTCGAGCATTCCTAGTCCCCGATGTTTTTTTTTTTTTTTAGCACGCCAGCCTAACTAAGCTTACAACCTTTCTTGCAATTCTAGCCCATCCACGTCGCGCCTCCACGTCACCCTAATCTGAGTTGGCATGTTGATTAGCCGTTAGATTCTCTTATTTCACCATCGACGGTCCTCGAAATTAGAAAAGGCTAAAAATTTGCATGCGTCTCTTGCCTTGCCGCACCTCTCTTTCCACCTTTTCTTCTTCTTCGGACTCGGCTACATGATTTTTTAGGTCTTTTTGGTATGGATGAAAAGGCTAAGATTAATCCGCCCATGCACGCAATGGGTTCTTCTCTCGCCCGTTATGATGGCGGATTCTCCTCTATGTTCTATGATTTTTGGGAGATGGCTTAGTTTCTCGGTTTCGGAAAAATGAGGAAGACAACAAGCAAGCAGATTCTGGCAGCTGGATTTTCTTAGAGTGGCCGGATTTAGGTAGAAGGTTGGAACAAATTCCACCATTTTGTTGTAGGTGACGATGTTGCTTTTTCTAATTGTTGAAACATCTCATTTTTTTTTATCAGGAGCCTCCATTATTCAGGATTTTGCAGCTCTATTAGCATCAACGATACGCTCTAATTATGTGCCAACGAAATCAGAAATATGAATTTCGCTTCTTTTACGATGATTTTTCTAACGATCTTGCATCTCTATTTATTTTGACGTGTCTAAGAACAAAGCTAAATAAAAAGCAGAGTACCTAATCCATATTCAAGGCTTTGAAGTTAGTAGATCTCATTCCGTTTCTTGGTAATGCCATGAGATGCCGTTTTCAGAGTCCCATGTTACATTTTTTGCTGCCTATTAGCTCTCTGGAGCTTTCTGATACATTGGCAGGTTCATGTGTTTGCAGTTCCTATTTGCTTGCTCATCTACGATGTATCTCTCTGACTCTATTTGGAACAAGTGTACATGCATAAGTATCTTAAATGGCATGCATAAGTAAGAGCATCCAAATTTTACCCTATGCATTTGGTTTTTGCATCTACATTTTTCAAAACTGTAACATTGTTCAGAACCAAGGAGACATTTTCTTCCATGGCAGTCAACCCTTGACACATGCAAGAGGTATGGTAGTCACGGTATTTGCTCGCTGTAGTAAATCGTCAGGATAACAAAGTTTGTTCTTCTATTCTCTCAAATGCGGTTGACATCCCACTGTTGTGATATAATCTTTGTGATATAATCTGTTGTTCCAATTGCTTGCTCCTTTCTTTCTTGTTCATTAATCTTCTCTTGCAATGCAGTTTCAACAATCTGGCTTGCACCTTTCATTTCTGAAACCACTCAATTAAGTCATTCTGCAAAATGACTGAATGTGTTTAGTTAAGTCATAGCTCTTATCATAAATAACCCAGAAGTGTAAGTCATTCACATGGAATAAGAATGATTCTGCCTTTTCTTAAAAAACTTGAACAGATTTCTCAAGTTCATGCTTTTCCGTTAGCATTCTTTCTAGGGTTTGCTCAAGTGTCTTGGGCTCATTCTGTTGCTCCTTTGTAACTTAAATCCTTTGCTTTCAGTTCTATATGTTTTGAAGCTCATCTATTTATGTTCAAATTTTTTTCTACAATCGGATACCATTCTTATTTTCAACACCATTCTCACTTATTTTTTACACTCTGTTAGATACATATCAAACAATCTTTGTCCTAACAATCGGGTCACCTCAAAGACAAATTATATGTGTCGTATTCTCAAGGTAGATAAATGAGTATCTATATCTGCTCGAAGGTAATAGAATGATAGGTTTAAAGTCATGCAAATATTTGGATGCCTATTTCTTTTCTGAACTGCACAGTAAAAAGTTCTCATGTTATTGAAACTGGCTATGCGTTAATTTCTTGCCATTTCCTATAGGTGAGGTTGCAAGATGACCAGACAGGGGTCTTCCATTGTCGGAAAGTAGAAGCATATCTCTGCTATATGTCTTTCATGTCTGGCCTCCAGCTTCTGTACGCGTAGTTCATGATCTCTCTCAATTTCTTCCATTTTTCTTTTAATTTTCTTAACCTCAAGCAATCTCTGCTGCAACAAAATAAGATGTGATACATAAGTGAGAGCAGACATAAGACAAAATATTACATTTATCACTTTGCGCTAATGCATGCCTCTCTGACTTGGTGCAAGATAAACTCACTCTCGAACTTAGAAATCATTTGCCTCTTGTCTTGCTCATGAGAGTCCCAAACTTTTGCTTATATTAATATGCATTTCTTACATTTTTCTTACCACAAGATATGGTCCTTTTCTTACATTTTTCTTTCCACAAAATATGCATACTCCTGTTGAAGACTTTGCATATTTTGTGGAAACAGCGAGCTTTGTTTTGACAACTGTTCTTCATAATGCCGCTTGCAGATGATAAGTCAAATTTCACCTGGCGTCTAAGATGGTATGCATGAAGACATAATGATTTATTAATCAGTATTATGATTCAGCAAGGCACCTTCTACAGCTCCTTAGAAATTGTTTCCAGATATGGTTATCCTACATGGGCAAGGCTATAAATCTATATATTTTACCTGATTTTGCTATTGCAAAATCTGTTTAAATGTCTTGTAAGTCTTGCTTGCTTTTCTTTGAGTTGATGCTCTGATTGATTTTTCATCTCTAATACTAACTTTGCAGTGGCAACCACCTGCACTAGTATTTAGAATGGCATACTTAAGTGGCCTAAATAACTGGAAAAATGGATGTTGCTCAACTTCAAAGTTTCAGATGGAAACCAATGCACAAGCTTGTCTGTTCCTCTTGCATTTCCTTCTGTCTTCAAGTTTCTGTTTTGATATGCAAAGCGCATGGTAGTTGATACTTATATTTTTTTATCTCAATCTCAAATCGTATTTTAATTACTACAAACACACCAAAACTAAAAGTACAGAAAAGAAAATAACAAAAATATTTACATGTCAAAACAACTCTAACCCAAATAACAATGGCCTCACGTGCAATAAGAACAACAAGAAATATATAGGACAAATAACAAACCTATTCATTAAGTACAAACAACACAAAGCAAAACCAAATCTCAAAATGCAAAGACATCATGTAAACCTTTACAACACAATCAAAGACGGCTACAACAACCTCATATCCTGCCCTTTCAAAACTATAGGAAATAGTGGTACCTTAAACGCAGCCTTAATTTTCCTGTGCCTTTATTTTCTATGGCCTCTGGCGTGCTTTTTTGCTAGTTCTTTTTTTTTTTTTTTTTTTTGAGTGAATGGGGTTTTTTTCATTAATTATAGAAAAAGGTACAACATATTGAGTAAACCTTTATAGATAGGCTACTCAAACTAGTAAAAGTTATCAGATGAACACAAAAGAAATAAGTGCTGCTGTAAGCACATAATAGTAGCAATGTAATTTGCAGAATAGTAACAAAATCAGTAGTGAATTGAAATAGAAGATGAGAAATATGATGTGCTGCCTCTAAGAGTGTAAGCAGCATGAGTGAACAATTCCTGCAGAGAAAAAGTAAATGTTAATAAGCTGTAGATTTTATATGCAGGTCACTGATTTGGAAGGCTAAGGTAGTTTGTGTGAAAGTGATATGTGTGTAGGAAGTCATAGTGAGCTCGGAAGTTTGGTTGAAGTATAAGGGTTCCGCCATTTCCCCGCTTTAGCTCGGTGATCACTGTCAAGATTGGTAGTTGACATCAGAATTATTAGAGTGCCATATGCATCCGGTCCCCTATGATGGTAGTAGCATTCCCCTCGTAATACTCAAACTGGCCGACATTTGTCATTCTTCTCTCGTTAATCTCCATAAACCACCATATCTCATGCATAAGGTATGTGCTTACGCAGAACTCCATAGCCCAATCTAATTCTTCATCGGGTATGCTAATTATGTCTATATTTGTGATGCCTCTAAGCGTACTGTCCACATGTCATATGTATATTGAATGTCATGTACCAGCCCGCCGGGAAAAGTCTCAGATTCCCGGGCTCCCTTTGAAGTGCCAAAGTCTCAATTAAGGCTCCCCATGTAATCTAGGAGAAGTACAATGAGTGTCAGTAAGTAAATCATGATGACAATTTAGTTTGAACAGTCTATGAGCCCCTATAAATTGACCTATATTTAACCATTTTGTGTCCATATCATCTTTGTGCAAGTGTTTTTGACTGGTGGCAACCATCTCAATATCATATATAACTTGTGATTTGATCCAGAACATAGATATTTGTTTTCCTCCATACCGGCAAGACCGTTTCTATGCTTCCAAACATTCCATAATGCAATGCAACACAAAGTATTCTTATAAGCATCATCATTCATCAAAAATTCCGAGTAAAAGTAGCGGGACAACTTATGTGAAAGGTATCTTCAAACCATGTCCAAAAAGTAGTGAGCTTTACGCAGCCAAATATATGCTCCATAGATTCAACATATCTACATCCAAGAGGGCAATAGGGATGAACTGGAGTGGTTGCAGAATTGGAGTGCCTTGAGATAGTCTCCAGACATGGCACACTCTTATTTGCAAGTAACCACGCAAAATAAGAAATTTTGGGGGGCAAGTAGGAAAGCCAAATATTTTTGAATAATCTTAATTCAGTGTCATCTGAAAGATCCCAATAGAGCTTAGATTTGGAAGGAATGTTAGGCTTATTTAAAAGAGTATAAACCTTGGATACCTTGTAATTGGATTTACTACACAGAGTCCATTGGGCAGTGATAGGATTTTGTTGGATATTAACATTGCCAACTTTTTGCATGATGAATCTGTACACAATTTTATCTGAAGAACTGCCTCTAATTCGATTTTTCAGATTGGTCCATGATATCCACCTTGTGTGATCCCAGAGATCACCGAGATGTAATATTCCATAGGACATCCACTTTTTATATATCTTTGGGTGGTTTATGGCCAAAGGAGTGGAATTATCCCTGGAGAAATTGGGATTCCAGAATAAACTTGTATTAGAGTGACTGTTCTCAATAGCAGAATTATCAAAGGTTTTGTGAACCCTGTTCCAAGCCAGAATGAAACTTCTCATTAGAGGGGAAGTATTAGGGGCAGGTTTCAAAGTTGTGAAAGCTGAAGAAGGCAAACTATGACTGATCGAAGGATGCCCTTTAGGGTGACTGCAGGATAACCAATATTTGATGAAGACCATGGCTGGGTTGTTATGATTGAATAGTGTTTTCCAAATGTATTTTCCAGCTAATGCAAAACCCTGAAGGGTCAAATTTTTGCAGCCCAGGCCACCTTGTATCTTGCTTCTGGTGATAGTGTTCCAGTTAACCATGTGGTGATTCTTCCAGATAAAATTTCTCACAATTCTTTCAATTTGCTGATAAATGCCTTTGGGAGCCAAGAGAGCTGAGGAATAATAAATATGAGAAGCAGCAATGACCGAATTTGCAATTATTGTTCTCCCTGCCAGAGAGAGACAATTGCCATAGTTGCCTAATTTCTTTCTAATTTTTGCAACTATAGGAGACCATAACTCTTTTAAACTGGGATTGAGAGACAGAGGCATACCTAAAAGGCTAGTAGTCTCAGTTGATCTAATGCATTTGATACCGGCAATGCTATCAGTGTTCATGTCTCCAATGATAGTACATTTATTTAGATTCAGCTGTATGCCAGAGGCAGCTCCAAAGATGTGAATGATATGGAGAAAATTGGCAATGATGCTAGGATCATTTTTGAGAAAGCTGAACGAGTCATCTGCATATTGAAGAATAGACAGATTGGTTGTATTGTCTGGAAGATTCAGACCAACAATAGTCCCCATAGATTGATGATAATTGATCACTCTAGTTAACATCTCTGCTACAGCCAGAAAGAGATAAGGTGCTAGTGGACATCCCTGCCTCACCCCTCGAGCAAGAGGGAAAAAATAGCCTGGGGAACCATTGACAAGGACAATTGATTGAGATCTGGAGTTTAGGCCCAAAATTAGCTTAATAATCTTTTCACTGAAGCCAAGCTTTTGAAGAGAAAATTCCAAAAAGTTCCACCTAACAGTGTCAAAAGCCTTGGAGAAATCTAGCTTGAGCAGAATACAGTTTTGCTTAGTAAGATTATTCCAGTGCATTCCTTCCATGGCTGCAATGTAGTTATCTAGGATGAATCTGTTGGGGAGGAAGGCAGATTGATTCAAGCTAATAACATCTTGGAGATGAGATTTGATCCTGTTGGCTATGATTTTGGCACACACCTTATAAGTGGAGTTTGTCAGAGAAATAGGCCTCCATTCGGAGAAGGATTGAGGATTGTCAACCTTGGGAATTAGTGTAATAAGGCCAGATGAAAGAGAAGGATGAAGGTGATTCGAATTCCAGAAGCCTTTGATCATATGCACAAAGTCATCTTTAAGAATTTCCCAAAATCTAATAAAAAATTCTGGGGGTAGCCCATCAGGACCTGGACTTTTACCTTTTGCAAGACTTTTTAGGGTGGAAAAAATCTCCTCAACATTTGGAATTGCCTCCATTGCAGGGGTCATGGCAATGTTACTTTGTAAACCATTAGTTTCAATCAAATCAGTAAAAGATTTTAGGTTCGCAATAACGGACTTGATTGTCCGAGGGTTGGGAAAAAATATTAGCATAGTTCGAGCAGAAGAAGTTGGAAATTTCTTTTTGATCTGTAATGGTGTTATCATTTCCATCATTGACTGAGATAAGTTGACTTTTCATAAGCTTAGATGATCCATGATCCATGTTAGATAAGTATTTAAGTTTACACCTGATAGATGCACCTTTAGCTTCTAGCTCTTCAATGGTTTTAATTACCATTTCTAGACTTCCTTCTTTTTCTATGAAGCTCAATATTGAAGGGGTCATTTTTGCGATTGATCCTAACCTCCTTCATTTCTGCAGATAAGATTTCTTTTCTGTCTGCTTGGTCTCATGAAAGTTCTTTGACCATTGTTTAATCCAGGCCTTAGAATTTTTGATATTGGCATAAAAGGTTCTCATAGAATTTGTAGACCTGACCTTGGGAAGAGTGGCATAGTATGCAATGTAATCTGTACAGAAGGATTCAGAATCTAGGAGGCTGCAGTTCAATTTAAAGGGTGTATTACCATGCCTTTTGATGGAGAGCATAAGATTGGTTGTAAAGAACTGAGGCTGGTGATCAGATATTGAAGTACACTCATCACTGTACACTAGACAATTATTCCAAATCTCATTATAAGTGTTGTTTATGTAAAACCTGTCAAGTGCACAATAGACTGGCATTTACTCCTTCTTGCTTATTAGACCATGTGTAGATCGAGGTGGAAGATGGGATGTCTTTGAAGAAAATGGCTGTCCAGCATTTGATCCCATTGAGTTCTTTCAACAGAGGACATGTTGAGATTTTTCCCAATTTTCAAATCCCATGTAGGGGTGTTGTTAAAGTCCCCTGCCATAATCCAGGTATCACAATCCTGAGATGCAATGTAATTGTTTACATTAAGCCAGGTGTTAGCTCTGGATCTCGATTCAATAGAGGCATAAACATTTATCACACCAAATTTGGAGTCATTATGTTTAAATATAACTGATTGCCATGATCTGCAAGGGCTAGTGTAGACAGAGATATGAGTTAGGTGTCTCCAAATAATGCAGAGCCCTCCCCGAGGTTCCGATAGCTTCAATCCATGTGGAGGAAAAACACGGACCAATCCAATCGAGAGATTGGAGCACTCAAAAGCCGGGAGCCTTAGCTCCTGAAGCAGAATGATGTCTGCATCATAACTCCTAATTTGGGAGATGGCTCTTCTCCTTTTCAGTGGGCCCTTTATGCCTCTTAGATTCCAACTAAGGATCTTCATGAATAAATTAGGCAAAGGCAACCTAGGGGGGAATCAATGGAGTCTGGCAGCTTTTTTGGATTTAAGCCGAGTATTAGCTGCAGGGGTATTGTAGAGCAGACCAGAATTATGTTTCCCTTTTTTCTTTTTGATCTTTTTGGCAATAGAGTGATCCACAGAAGTCTTATCCTGATGAGAATTCAGGTAGATATCATTATCCCAGAGTCTATCTGTGTTTGATAATTGGTGTGAGAGGGCATTCTCTTTGTCAGGGTCAGAATCTTCAAGGTCCGTGTCTACAGACAATTTCTCATAGTGAGAGCATTGCCAGAATTTTGATTTGCAACAATCAGGTTGAGTAGTATCCATAGAAGTATTGTTAATGGAGTCGGGTATAATATTATCTCTATTAGGATTATTAACCATCAAATTAGCTTCAGCATTTATAATGGAAAGATCTTGCCTGGGATTAACTTGCTGAAGGTGTGTTGAATCTGAAGATGCATGTTGAGTAGAGTCTGCTTGTTTCTCCTTGTCATGTTGGCATTGCACTCCTAATATCTCTGTTTGCTCTTGGTAGTCTGCACACCATAAATTTTGTTCCCAAACATTTGATATATCCTTAGCCTTTTCATATCTATCCTTCAGATCAACTGACATATTTTCAGGGGATTCTGGCACCTTGTCTGTTATCTTTTCCAACAATATGTCTGCCACTATAACTGACTCTAATTCCTGTAGCTGCTGAGCTATCTCAGGGGAAATGGCTGAAGTTTTAGATGAATGAGGAGTTGAGTGTGAGGTAATATCATAATCAACGATGCGTGAGAGGGGGCTGCAGATTCTATTTCGGTGAGAGTGTAGTGGTGGGGGATGGAGTGAATGATTGATGTAATAGGAGCCTGAGTGTGGTGGGGAGTTGGCAATTTGAGACCTTTGCATATAACATCTACATAATTATTAACATCTGGATCGTCTGATATATCTGCAAGAATGGCAAAAGAGTTTGACACTTCTATGTCACTGAGGTCACTGTCAATATCTGCAGCATGTTCATTGTTCTGGATAACCATATTTTGTGAGAAGACATTTGCACTTGTGGAACCATGCTGTATGTTTCCTTTAGTGTATTCAATACCTTTTTCATTAATTAATGAAACTCCATTCAAACCTTCTGTCTCAGTTATGTTTTTGATGTAGTTGAGACTGAGACCCTTTTGTTTCCAGTTGGAATATCTCGAGTAGTTTTGCTTGATAAGTGTTGATGGCGGGTGTTGCTCTTAGAATCCTTTAGGATATTTGATAGGGTCCTGTGGAGATCAATTCTTGGAGGCAGAAGAGGTGCCTTGCCTTTGCCATTGAGCATGTTTCTGTTGTGCTCAATGTTTGCCTTATTTATTTGTGGAACACCTTGAGATGGTACTTTTGTAGCCTCATTTTGCTGCTTGGTTTTCATAGTTGGCTTTTCCATATCTTCAATCGGGTCGATTTTCCTTGATGGAAATTCCTTTGTTTAGAACCTTAATTCCCCATATATGTCCGGAAGTTGATGTTCAAGGGTAGTTGGGAATTATTGGGGATCATGATTTTTCTAGCGTGCCCGGTTCACGAATTCCCTATGTTTACGAATTCTCCTAGCACTGCCATTTACTTTGCTCCATTCTTTTTGAGGAGGTGGAGCATTTTGAAATGGTATGTTAATGCCTGTTTGTTTGGATTGCTCAGAGATAGCAATTCCTTTTTCCTGAGGATCATTATGATTTGTTTCCTTGTCAGGAAGGAAACATTCAATGCCAATCTTATGTCTAGAGTTACAACTCTGGCAATGATTTGGTAAACCTACCCATCTAAGTTGTAAGGTAGATGTCTTTCCAAAGAAGTCCAGGAATGATATGGCAGTAGGGATGATTTTGGTGATATCTAGCTGTATGAAGCATTTGGGAGGTTTGAATGAAGAATATTCTGTGGTAAGGTAGGTGCCAATGGAATTAAAAATGGAGGAGAAGCAATCCTCATTCCAGTAAATGGGACTTAATTCACTCATAGTGACAGAAGCAATATGATATTTTCTGAATTCGCTCAGAGGCAGGGTGGCATTCCCTTTTAGGAAAGAAACTTGGAATGTATCACAGGTAGTGAAGGCAAGCTTCAGTAAATAGTTTGAGGTCCTGGAGCAGCCACATTCCACCATAATGTAGGGGAAATTTAACCAGTAAATAGAGTTTATGACAACACCCTTGTGTAGCCTCAAGAGATGGTCCCAGAGCTTTTCTATTTTTAACCCAACAGAATCCACTTTGACAACAACAGCAACCTTGGATAAGGATTCAATTTTGGAAGCAATCAAAGGCGAGTTTAGGTGAATACCTCTAAATAGCTGGATATTTGTGGGGGCTCTTGATTGTTGATATTCAAACTCAGAGGCAAGTTCTTCATCCGAGATCACTGGTTGTGTTGGTCGTGGAAATAAAGGTAGAGGTACCCCATTTGCATCCAATCTTGGTAAAATTTGGGATCCCCTTTGGTCCAGAGCAAGAGTGTCCCAGTTGGAGATGAAAATGGCTGAAGTGATGCATATCTTTTGACAGAGGGTCTTGGTTAGCAAAATCCCCGAATTTGATAATTTTTGATGGATCAAGGTGGAATGCACTTAACTGAGAGAGAAGAGCGTCCCTTTGAGCAGCAGGAAGGAGCATGAAATTATGAAGGATCGAAAGAGAATTTGAATTTAGGGCTGACGGGCCTTGAAAAAGTTTATTTTTTTGGGGGAAAATCGCCATAAATACAAAAAAGGGGGAAGTCTGTCCGAGGCTATGGAGGCTAAAGCAGTGAGAGAGAGATCAGGGGGAAAAAAATTCTATCTAACAGCTTAAAGGGATAGAAATACCATAAAATTGCCAGAGGTACTCAGGAGCACGGATTGAATCTAACTGAATCATTCTGAGAAAATTTTAACCATAATTTTGTTCTCTGTCCATCCACAATGTACCTGAAAAGTTGCAGTTGCTGAGATGTTCTTGTTGCCTGTAAATTCTAGCACCCAAGCTTCAATCATCTCGGCTTCAAATTCTTCTGAAGATGGTACAATTGAGTATTCCGGCTCAAACAGGTGATACGGGAAGAAGGCCGATTGAGAATAAATCGTCCCCAAAGCTCGCGAGATGATCCAATTAAAAACCACAGGTGATTCTATGATCCCGATTTGAGCAAAAAAAAAAATTTGTATCCATGCATAGAGAAAAAGATGAGGAAATCAGATAATGCTGGGCCTCTACAAGGCCAGCAGATTAGGGAGGGCAAATTCGGATCAAACAGTGGTTTCTTTGGTGAATCAAATCAAGAACGAGTTTGAATCACAAAAGACAAAGAATTCAAGAAAAATTGGCTACCAAGTGATGACGGTCCCATTTTTCGCTTCTTTTGTTTTAGACCATTTCACTCGATGTATACTGATCTCAAGCATTTCTTCCAAACTACTTTGACATTTGCCCCTTTCTCATTTCCACCTTAGACAAAATTTCGCATCATTGTTGATAACTCTGCTAGCTTTGATTCAAGAGCCAACAACACCGATGTAGCATAAATGTGAGTACTGCTTAATACTGGCTTAGCTACGATAATCCTTCCTATCATGGAGAGCTTACTGACCTTCCACCACCTCAAATGTTTATCTAGACTAAGCAAGATCTCATCCCATATATTGGAGGATGAGGTGCACAGCCAATTGGAACACCCAGACTTTTTAAAGACGACCCAACAGGTACTATAGTCCAAGAAAAAGCGGTAATATGAGCCAAAAAAGGTTTGTCTAATGGCCAAATGGCTGCACAGGTTGTTTTCTTAATTGGAGCAAATGTGCTGCCGATTGTCTGCTCAATTTTTATATCTATAAGAGCACAAATGTCACAATGGAGGCGTCTCAAAGATTAAAGATATAATTGGTCAGCGTTTTTATGTTCTTATTGCACTAGTTGATTCTACCACTGCAGGGGTGGTGATAGCATGGCTACCTTCCTTTTCAGTCATCTTCATTCAGGCTGACCATTTTGGTCATTGGGCTCTAATTGTGTGGCTGGAACATGATGTTACGCATGGTCTGACTAATACTTATGCTCACAACAACCCCCATCTGAGAGCTTCATTGTAAGCCTCCTTGCGATGCAAGGTGCTCAGTTTGAGCCATGGCATTTCTTGACTTCTAGTTGGGGATCTCAATATGATGGTAGTGGAGCTGATAGGTTCGGGGCTACTTCTATTGTAGTATCTAGGTTTGAATGCCAGCAGTGGCTCCCTCTACTCCATGGTTGCACCCTCTTGGAGATTGATGGTGCAGTTGCTTTGTCCTATTGCAATGGTCATGGTGGGGGTTGTGCAAGCTCTCGGTTGGATAGAGCTCACTGGAATACAGTTGCAACTTTTCCATGTATTTTCTGATTCTGCCTCAAAGACAATTCAGTTTCAGATCATCATCCACAACAATTTCTTTCAGATGAGGATTTGCAGCAGCAACGTTCTGATTAGATATGCTTTCGCTTGAAAGTAATGTTCTTGAAAGATGTTGACTTTCAAGAAGCTTCCTTGTTGTTTACCAAGGAAGTGTTTCGCCTTCATGGGATGCTCCGTACCATTATATCAGACCGGGATCCTAAGTTTGTTAGTGCATTCTAGAAGGATTTCTTTAGCACTATTCAAACTAAGCTTGCCATGAGCACAACTTATCATCCGCAGACAGAGGGTCAAATAGAGCATACCAATTGCGTAATTGAGGATATGTTATATAATTATGTCTCGAACAAACAATCCCAATGGAAAGATTATATCCATTTGATGGAGTTTGCCTATAACAGTACTAGACAAGAGTCTTCAAGGATGTCTCCTTTCATGATCAATTATAGCTATCAATGCCTTACTTCAAACACGTGGCATAATCCGGTTTTTAAGGTGGAAGTATCTCAACAATTGCTTACAGATATGCAGGTACTGGTTGAAGAAGTTCGAGCATATTTGTTGGCTGCGAGAGCTCGGCAAAAGAGTCTTGCCGACCACCATCGCACACCACGAGAATTCCAGGTTGGTGACTCCGTATGGTTAAAGATTAAGATGAAGCAAGCCAAACTTGAAATTGGCAATTGTAAGAAGCTTGCACCTAGATGGGCGGGACCATTTGAGATCACCGAGAGGATAGGTTCTCAAGCCTACCGATTGAATCTACCCGCACATTTGAAGATCCATAAAGTTTTCTATGTAAGTCTTTTCAAGAAGCATAATCCTGATCCAGAAGAGATTCTTGACACATCAACACTCCTGGAGATGACCGAGGATCAGTTGGAGATTGTGCCTGAAGCTCTCCTTGATCGCGCATATAAGTAAACTCGCCAAACTCAAATCTTGCAATACTTGGTTAAGTGGAAACACTTACCCACAAAAGACGCAACATGAGTTCTCAAAGCGGATTTGGATAAGACTTACTCGGACTTTATGCGAGAATGCCAGGGCCGAACCATGCAAGATGGGGTCGACTCCAACCACTAATGGTAAGCAGTATGTTATGGGTCCAGCAGGGATCATATGAGAGGGATCCGACAGGGATCATTTTAGGTATTGGGTTACATGCATCTTAGGTGGGGAACTGGGCCGATAGACATTCATGATAGGACGCATTCGTCTGCGACTAGAATGGGAATACGGCCATTCCTTATGCCGAGACGACATGCAAGCCTCAGGCACGATAGGATTCTTGCATTCATAAGGGGGTGGTCCCTTCAACCAGACTACTTAAATTATTTTGTAAATACTAACTAGAAACGTGTGCCCGGTGATGCCGGGCATTTGTCATGGACCTGTGAAATAGAATATGTAATGGGAGTTTATAGGGCATTAGATGCAATGTCGGGCATTAGTCGAGGATGTGCGGGGATGCAGGCGCTGCCCAACTTCTTAAATTACTTGAATATAACAATAGGTGGTTTCAGTTTAACAATTCATGCTGTTTTTTTACATTTATAGAATTGGCACATCTACATTCAAATTGTACTATAATTTAATCATGTCAAGGAGCAATTGTATGTCACGTTGTGTTGTGTGCATAAAAACCCAACCTAGTCATATTAGTTCAGAGTCATACATCGGTCATTATCAAAACCAAGTTAAAGTAGCTACAAAACTATCTTTCTCTAGAGGTGTTTTTGAGAATGGGAACATGCAAGATCATAAATATAAATTGATGTAAATACAAATACTACAACCTATGTTCATTGTTGTACTTAATGCGTTTGTGAGGAATAAACACAACTTGAAACCCACTTATACTACATACTAAGACAAACTCATAATCATTTCCACTCAAGGACAATTCTATGCTCATGTATTGAAAGGATGCAATGAAGAACATCGGGGCAATGCATAGCATTATCCATCCTTTTTATTGTTTTTTTCTGGATTTATTGCTTAGGGAAAAGATGTTTAGAAGTCCATACCACAAAAATATTTTCACTGGCACTAAAATGCATGACTAACAGTGCCTTAGAAGACATGAAAGAGAGAGAAATATGAGGAGAGTGCATCAGATGCTAGCCACAACTTGGCCTATTGCACAATAAAAATGCCTAAAAACTGAAGCCAATTGGGATCCCTAAATAATAGTCACATCATTGTTGATCTCGTCAAATGTAAGGATAGGATCTGGTTTCAAGGCATATGTAAGAGAATATGCCCACATCCAAGGGTCCAACCTTAATAATACAGGGGTACAAAATATTAGCTAAGAATAGTAGGAAAAAAAGCAACTTTGGTCTCCATTACTTGTATGTATAACGATTGTTTGAGTTTGTATCTTAATTTAGAAATGATATATGTTAACAAAAATCCCTCACAAATTGTGCCTAGAGCAATTTGCTTCTTTCCAATCCATATTGCATTTGGCTTGGATGTTTCACACATTGACACAGCATTTATCACAGCAACAAAAGATGAAAATATTAATTCGTCATACATTGTCAAAATAATATTCATCTACACGACAAAATCATGATCAAAGTGGCAAGCACCATATTTGCAATTAACAATTATTGTACAGAATTGGGCTGAAAAAACTGGAAATTATTTTCATGACAGAACCTAAAGCTAATAAACAATGCAAACTCTTCTACTCATGAGCCATCTTCAAATTGATTTTTAACCGGTCCGGTGGAACCTTTATTCTCTGAGTTACCTTTCATTTCTTGTAGGCCTCCATAAGCAATATTGGCTTTAGATGGAAGAGATCTCTGCTTTGGGATTCCTTCCAACATTGCATTAACCATAGGCTGGGTTGCATAAACCGTTGCATAAATCGTAGGCTGCTTATCTTGGTCGCAGGCTCAACTAAATTAAAAGTTTCATGCAGCAAAGTTACAGTCCAGTTCTAATTTCTTCCTAAGCTTCTGAATAAGTGCTGCTTTCTTCATTGCATTACTAATTAAGAGAATTATCATTGTTGGGTACCTCTTAGCACAATCTACAATTTAATAGAATTCTCCAGCACTGCCAAACAGATAATTTTGGCCAGTCCTGCTTTATGCAAAGCTGCACAAGCTGCGAGCCATGGTTTAGAACCCGTAACAATTCGCCACCAGCAGCTGCAACGTATAGTTACGTAAAAAAATACACCATTGCATCATAGCTCCACATTATGTGATACCATATCTTCCAGGGATGTTAGCACAGCATATTGCTTACCATTTATCATGTTGATTTATCATGTTGATGCTGCTACCGCTTGCAATATAATTGTTTGTATTGGACTATGGCTGCAACACATGAAGAATATCAAAACAGCAAGCACATACTATACTGAGTTCCCACGAAATGAATTTAGTGATAATAATATGATCCTCTCTTTGTTTTTTGAAGCAAGAAATAGTGTGACATTAAGAAACAGAGATCAATAAGAATAACATGATAAAATTTTAGTATAGACGGATCGGTGCATTTTATCTGCACGATTTAGCATATGAACCTTATCATAGTTCTTAGAACAATCTGAAGTGAAATACATGACTCTCATTTGGCCGTGAAAGGGTTACGCTTGGCTGGAGGTCCAGCTTAGATGGAGGTCTCAACTCACTTCTACTGTAAGAAAGGTTCTCTTGCCTCTTTCATGCTTCCTTGCAAAGTTGTTTGTGCTAACACTATCTCTTGCAACTGATCTTAATATTGCCAAGATCCGTATTATTGCAAACATCCCACACTTGGTTTGCAATGTCTCCAGAAATTTGCAACAAAGAACTGAATTTTAAGAATGCATATTCAACAAAATATATTATGGAATACTCACTATGGCTGTATTATCTAAGATCCAAAGGTTCAACTTGCTCCACTTTTATAGTGCTTCAAGGCAAACATTTAAATATAGAACAAAAATCTTAGGCAAATATATGTACCTTGGTAGAATCTATTCTGAATATACAGGTAGTACAATCAGGCTTGGCAAGTCCGTGATCTGCGAAATCTTTAGTAGAATCTTCAACGTAAGCTGATGTTTCCCTGATCGTACACTCATATTTAAGAAAAAGAAAACCATTTGAAATATTATATTAGCAACCAAAACAGCTAAGATTTGTGCATATGGTAATAAACATAGAGAATCTGAAACTGTAACAAACACATATAGTAGATACAATAAGAAATGAAAGGAGCAAAGAAATATGAAATGCAACAGTTAAAATCTATCATTTTTTACTGAATAAGAAAGAATGCCAGAAAACCAGAATACCTCCTTTTTGGGTTGCCCTTAGGGGGGCAAACCCTTGTTGATGTGGGTTTTCGGCATATTCTAAGGATATGCTAGAATATGCCGAAAACAGCTCAAAACCCGCTGTTTCCTGTAAACTCGCGGTCACCGGAGTTGCTGGGCGGCCGCTGTTAACCGGTTGTGCTGTTCTTATTGTTCATCATTCCAGACGTTGCCACTTTCCCCGCTATTTCTTGTATAGCATAATGTCCTGTCTTATACATTCACCAATCTTGAGATTATTTGGGAATTTCCAATGGATCTGCAGTTAGATTACTTGCTTTTTCCATATTCATCCATTTCTGGCCTTACATTTGCATTTAAATTGCTGTAGTCGCAATTATTTCATCTCAAAATGGTAGGTCCGGGTTATCTGGATCTGATGCTGGAGTGCAATTTGAGGGCAAATAACCAGTCAATAAATCTTGCAATACATAGCTGATGGTTTGGTTCTTACCTTCTCTTGTCAGCGTCTTACAGAGCTCAGCACTACTTTTAATTCATGAACTTTGTGCAAGTAACATTATGTTGTCTTGTAGGTTGTTGCATTTTACCCATGTACATACACATGCACATCCTCACATGTTATTTGTTTAAAAGACTCACTTTAAAATCCCGCATTGAATTTTTGCGAGATTGAACATATGAATGATGGTCGTTGCATTCTGAAGGTTCAGTTCAATTCATGCAAAATGTTAGATCATCAATATGTCGTTATCATAATTTAACTTGCGCACATGACAACTTTGCAAATTTACAGGGTTGTTCTTTGACCTGAAAAATGCTAACGTATGGTGGATTAACTCGTGGCAATACTTGGAATAGTAAGCCTGTGTTTCTGTTTCAGAAAGGTTATCTTTGTCAAATGTGGCGTGGTTAATAAAAATTGTTAGAATGTAGTAGATATGTTTAGTAGATACGATGACACATCTGATGCCCACTTGCCATATAAGACACATGTTTCAGATGACATGCAAACATGATGTTGCTGATGTCTACACTTGTTACATTCATGCCTATTTGTTACTTTAATTGGCGTAGGAGGTTAAACTCCTCAGGAGATGCTTAGAACAAGCTTTTGCTGATTCCACTTGAGAACTTTATATTCCAAGCAAAATTTGCTCTCAAGTGTTAGAACTCATTTCCACATGGCATCTATCAAAATATATACAAGTTAAGCCATAAATGATGAGATGGCAGACATGCTGATATAGTAGCAGATTTCTAAAGTTACACATGGCAAGTTGCCAGAGAGTTCTTCATTATCTGTAGGGCAGCAAGACTAAAGGGTTATTATATAAGTTGGAAAGTCTTTTGAGAGATGCAGATATGACGAGTAGTGACTTAGATAAAGCACAGGTCAGCCACATGGTATGCCTCCTACTTTTGAAGATAATGCATTGATTTGCAGTTCAAAGTAACAGGCCGAGTATGAATACAATTGAAACAGGATAAGCACAGGTGCCTTAGAGATGTTATGGCTCATTCTTCATTGTGATAATCATGGAAGTTCTGCATCATGCTAAATATGCCCAAGCAACTGCCAGCAGATGGACTTCGGATCAATTTGTGCGGTATTGCCTAACAAGGGATAGCTTTAACAAGGCCAACACTTGTGTGAGATGGACGTACTTCAGTTGCAAAGTAGACTCTTAGAAATTTTGTATCTCCTAGTCATCAGTCCCAGAACATGATGTTGATTTGTCCATTGGGTTATAAAGTGGCACAGTCAGACATATCGTTAGGACTGTTTTCATTCTTTTCTAGCCTCTCAAGTGTTAGTATCCATCATAACTTAGATATCAAGTGCCTAAGAGAACGACATTATTTATTTTTTATTTTTTTTGAAGGAAAGAAATTTTATATTAAAAGATAGGAAGAATTACAACATATGGTCTCACATAGACCAGATAAAGTTTAAGCACAAAGATCACATATAGATCAGATTTCATATCCATAGCTTCTGTACTAATCTGCCTTTCTCAACATCTTCTTCTATCTATCCAGTACTACATGATTAAAACCAATCTTCCTATTTAGATAAAGTACTACAGGAGCTTAGCACAAACTTTCTAGAAACTGCAGATAAGTCTTGATTGCCCAAAAATAAACCTCTTGCAAGAGTAGAGAAGAAGAGAGAAAGAGATAAAGAGTAAGATGAGTAGCCTGCCACGCTGCTCAAAGAAGCAGCTGCTTCCAATTTGATCAAACCTGCAGATTCATGAACCTATAAACCTGATAAACTGATGCATGTAACCATAAGAAATGCTGCATTGTCGGGATATGAAGCAGTTGGCCTGTAATTGGCTAGACCCAAAAGCCCAGCCACCAGACTCCTCCCTAAAGTCTGGCTCAAGATGTATAAGCTTCATCCTGCTCAGTTCCCTAGCTCGGCATCTCAAATGGTCCCATATATTATCAATGAACCTGTAGATTATAGATCAAAGCACTCTATTCTTTTTCAAGAATTCCATTCCAGCACTTGAGTCAAATGGTCTTCCTACCTGGTAACCAGAAGATGTATGGTGATACATAAACATCCATATAGGCTGCCGAATGATGGCACTCTTCTAGAAAATTCAGATGGATCTTCCTGATATATTGACAAATAGAATGGAAATATCAGACAGCTCCATAAATGTATGAGAGAAGCAAAATAGAATGGAGCTCAAGCATCAGTGCCTGAGCAAGCTCTCACTCAAACATATCAGTATTTGAGCATAACCAATCAAGCATCAGTACTTGTTTTGGTTATGGGGTTCTTGGCATAGCAGTCTCAAAGAACCGAGTGCTTGAATTAAGCATTCTATTTGCAGAGCTGACATACAACCTGTTGCAGAGCTGACATACAACCTGTTGTCGCTACTTTTTCCATTCAATTTTCAATATTTCTGTACTAATCTAAAAGAACGACATTACGGTGTTGGCTTACACGTTTTTATAACAGGTGTTTGGAGTATATTACATAGGTACTGGATTCGGTGACTTCTATGGAAAGAATGGAGCCTACGCATTTTATATGTCCATGATAGTTGGGCGTATTGTAAGCTTTAAGAAACTCTTTGTATTTATGCCTGTTGTTTGTTATACATGTAAGCTATCTTATGCTGAATCTGTGTTTAACAGTTCCTATACTTTAGTTTTTGTGCAATTGTTGCTAGTGGAGCTGCCCCTCCTCCCCTTATACTTGTAAGTTCAGGGTTTCATTATTTCTGTCACAATCATTGCCCATTATGAAAGGTAACTTCTACAGGTTGGTGCAGTCAATTTGTTTGGCGCATTGCTCATGCTAAATGCGCTACAAAAATAGGGAACTAATGATGACATTCAAGCCACCAAACAGTGCAGTTGCACACTCACATTTGTAGTTAATGTGTATACCATACAAATGCAATTTCAAGAATATACTTCTGCTGGATTTGCATAAATTTGTTGTTCAAGAATATACTTCTGCTAAATTTGCATAAATTTGTTGTAAACCAATTGAACACAGAAATAAGCCAGTTTCTGTGTAGAAAATATAAAGAGCTTTCATAACATCATTCAAAAGATGTTTGCATTATGTGAGAAAAACCAGAATTTCTATATTTAAGACAGGCATAGACTATTTGGAATGTATACACCATTATAACAATTTATAAGATGGCCTTTATCTATTTCTTTTACTCTTCGTACCATCATAAAAATTCCTTGTTTCCTATTTTACTTCGCTTTTTTTTTTTCTTTTTTTCATTATTCCACTCTTGGAACATATTAGGATTAAGGGTATTATTCCATCATCTTCTAATTGGTGATCTTGGGCTATGCTCAACTACAATTCCCTTCAGCTCTATGTTAATAAAAAAAGTGGTGGGGAACCAGGGATATTCATTAGGCGTACAGAACATGTGCATGCAACTATAGGGGTTTCTATCAACCATTTTTGTACGTCTACTTATAATGGTTTTTTTGGGTTGCCCCTAGGGAGGCAAACCCTTGTTGATGTGGGTTTTAAGCATATTCTAAGGATATGCTGGAATATGCTTAGAATATGCCAAAAACTGCTCCAACCCGCTGTTTCCTGTAAACTCGCGGTCGCCGGAATTGCTGGGCGGCCGCTGTGCAAACTGGCTAACCGTTGTGCTGTTCCTACTGAATATGGGCATTTTTATATCTGAATATGAATGTTGTTCGCCTGATGTTTCGACTCTGCCAATTTCGGGCCATATCTCTTAGCTTTATTCTACATGCCTTCTTTGACGGATTTAGGTCTGCCCACATTGAAAGGGTTATACAAATAGATGTCAATAGAATTTGGACCTTACAGATGGCGCACCGCCAGCATTAGGAGTGCAGGTCGTTTGCTTCTTCAAGGTATGCTATCCTTGTTCCATCTGTGTGTCTGCTGATGGCTCTATTGGGCCTTTGCTTGCTTGCTTGATTGATTTGCTTTTCAGTCCATTTGATTTAAGCTCGCATTTGGGTTTTTGGCCAAAACATTAGCCTGGGGATGCTGGCAGCTCACTGGATCGTTTTGCCCTTCCTTTTAGTTAACAAAGCTGGACCAGCTTTTGGCCTGTAAGTTCTGGTTGAGATTGGGCTTTATATATAAGAATAGGTTAGATTTTGAGCGCTCATTGCTGTGGAAACTCTACCATGGAGCTCATCTAGAGTTTTAGTATGGAGCTCAATTGGTGGTATGTACCATGGAGCTCAAGTGGCGACAGGTACATGGAGCTTTTTTTTTTAAAAGGGGGCAGTGCAATAGTCACATTGTAAACCTGTTTTTTCCATTCGTCTATTTGTGATATGGCTCTTTCAGACAATAGCCTTTGCAATTTTCTTTCCATTCAGAGTGGGAACAATATTTATGCTTTGCACTTTTATATTCAATTGGCCTCTGTGTCAAGGCAGTCTTTTGCCAAAAAGTTGACCCAAATAGTATTGCGATTCGTGCAAAACGAATCTTTTATCTTCATATGTGGGAGCTACCTTTAAATGTTGAGGTTTGTAAAGAGTTCAAGGAGTGTGATGTAAATCACCTATTGGAACAAATAAAGTTTACTGTCCATCTGTTTGGTGTATCTATGCCAGCTTTTTCCAGTTTACTGGATCTATTTGGTGTAACTATGTTAGCTTTTTTCGGTTTACTGGCCATCTGATTGGTGTAACTAAGTTAGCTTTTTTCATGTTCGGTGAACTATCAGCATGTTATTCTTCCAAATAACGTATGGTGATATGCAATCTCTTGTGGCAGTAACACGTCAATCATGGTCAATGGCACAAAAGATCAGTCTACATGGAAGCTTGGACAGACAGTTTGAGTGTGGTGGAGGTCAAACCAGGGATCAAAGGTTTTGATATAGTTTTGCGAAGGCTGACAATTTACTTGGTCATGGTCGTGAAGATTTTCATGTTGCACGTATTCATCAGTTTGATGGCGAGGAAATAGGACTACTTGCAGTATTTGATGGTCATAAAGTTCCTGAAGTTGCCGAGTATCCCCAAGATTTTCTTTATGATGCGATATTGGCACATCCAAAATTTTCACGCAATATACAAGCAGCTGTTACTATCTGGCCATCGACCAAAGGTTTGTCTGTATAAACCAACATCTTCTTATTTATAAGCATTTATAACCTAAGTGGGTTTAATATATGATGTTTACTGCAAGATTTTTAGGATCATGGAGTTAGGGAGCAACAGTCCGAGGTGGAGGCATGGCTTTCACATCTAGAATGTTGCCGAAGCCACACCTAGAATATTGCCCACAAGGATATTCTCTTATACATAATGGTTTTATATGCTTAGAATATGCCGAAAACTTCTCCAAACCCGCTGTTTCTTGTAAACTGGCAGTCACCAATGTTGCTGGGCGGAACTACCTCAGCGCCAAACAGTGTTGTACTAATACGCGTATTTTTGATAAATCCATACGTACCGTACCGTACCATACACGTATTTTTTAAAAAATACGCTTAATGCTTTTTTAAAAAAAAAACAGACACAGTTTTCTCAAAACAAACTCAATTTGCACCCACTAGGATTCGAACCTGGGCCTCCCAGATAGTAAACAAACATGCTAACCAACTTTCCAACAATCTATTTATATTTATATTGCATAATTTATTATATTTAAGCTTTTTCTCACTTTTTTTAAAAAACATATTTTAAGCACTTTAAGTACGTATTGTATAAAATACGTATTTTTTCAAAAAATACGTCCGAAACATACGGAACAGTACGCGTACGGGACAACATTGGCGCCAAACAAGCCGAGTATCTGCCATATCCAAATCAAATAATTAATAACAGAAGAAATAATCAAGAACTAAAATGCCAGCCAGCTAATGCAGAAATTGATCACCTGGCATACATGCCAGTAATTGGCTCAGCCTAATAGCTTGGTACATATTTAAAAGACGCAGAAGAAAGTGCGCAGACGTAAGCAAATAGAAAGGTTACAGTGGTAAGTGAGTTTGACTTTTCAAAAAACCATTTCATTTCATTTCATGTCATCATTATTCTTTCATATATGTGGCCGTTCTACTACCTTCCTACCTTTCAAACTTTTGGTAATAAGCACTGCCAAATTTTGTATAATATGGTATAACTCATTGAAGAATTTGTATTTCAAGCGACAAAGATATACGGACATTTAAGTAAAGACTAGCATTCTGAGACACATCGTCCATTTGTAGTTGTTGGAATTTTTTATAGAATTGAGAGCTCAGGTTATGAATCGGCAACAAGAATCAGCAACAACGCAATAGGATCGTCTAATTTCCTTAAGTATACAGAATCGACTTCTCTTTTGCAGTACAGAATCGGCCTGAGCAGATTCGGCCGCTTCTGGCTCACAAAAACTACGTGTCATTTCTAGCATTTTCAGAATAATAGATTTTAGTTGTTGTTTTTTTGCAAAAAAGGCAATAAAAAACTACACATAGAGCAAATTTTGGGGTTGTTGTGATGACATGGACCAGAGATTTCTTCAGGCCAATCTTCATAAAGTCATGGTATCAAGTATTGTGTTGTCTGAAGTAGCAATTTTGATTGATTGTGAAAACATGACTTTGAAGCATGATTTAAGCCGCTTCACCCTCGGGACACGGAGGGCAACCCTCCGTGTGTAGCACCTTGTTGTGCTTGCAATGTTGCGAAGTTGTTTTTACTCTTCTCCATTAGAAGCTTAAAGCAAGATGCATGCAACACAATCCCTAAAACCAAAATCATAGCTTCCAAATGGGCATAGCTTTAGAATGAAATGGCATCCTGCAAACACAGCATGTTGTATGAGAACAACATCCTTACAACAACGAAATTACAATGGCAAAAAGGGATTAAGGTTCATCACGAAAATGGAAATGAAATGTAAGCTACGGTTTTGGAGGTGGCCACTTGAATGATCTACGATTCCATTAGCCAAAGATAGGTTAAAATGATATATGCACATCCCTGTTATGGCAGAGAACATTCACACCATTGAAGAGTGTTCAGGCTCAACACATAAAAGCCATGAATAGAGATCTAAAGTAAATTCTCTCTATGAAAAAAGATACAAAAATATTAATGGTTTTGGCTGGGAAAATGGCTACCTCAACATACATCTAGCATCTGCGGACCCTTCAAACTGTATAAAAAGAATCCTCAGATATGATCGCTCCAACAGCAACTCGATTTCAGTTTTGATGTGATACTACCACTCGGAATCTGCACAGAAATATTAACATTTCCTCTTCTGTCTGGCCTAAAGCACAAATGTTACCATACATGTTTCAAGACGTTCAATAGAAATTATATCTTTGATTCGTCTGCCTCCTTTTTATGAAATAGATACGATAGTACAAGTTCTGGCTGAGAAAATGCCTACTTCAACATATACCCAGCATCAGACCCTTCAAACGAAAACAAAAAATATTATTGGGTACCAAAAGACCTTGATGCTTGGCCTGATCGACCGCAGCACCAACTCGATTTGATCTTTAATGCAACTCCCTCGCGAAATTTGCCGTTTTAAATATCGTTCCCTCTTCTTTAGAAGCATGTTCTAAATAATTGTATGTAGAACCCAAACCCAAATCTTACATATAGAACTTCAACGGGTTAAGAGAAACTCAGTCCATTAGAGAGAAAAGGAATGATCTGGGAAAGCCATAGCCAAAAGAGAGGGCTCGATTTCAAAAAGGGCGCAACAAAGGCAAACGTAGATGAAAAAAAATCACGCCAGGGGAGAGGGAATGCCGCATGCGTCTGCACATGCGGCGTTCCAGGCACAGTTCCCAACCACATCCCATTTTAATAAGAAAGATGTATTTTACTTCTGCAGGCCAGTAGGGCGTGCTGATGTACTGGAGAAGATCCTAGGCCTCAGTCTGGGGGGCATCTCTTGTATTTAAAACTTTGTTGTTTATGAGTGCACTCTTACATTATTAGTATCGTAATTTCTTATGTTTTCTTGAACAACTCCAGTCCTATGACACATATATGTAATCTTGTGTTATTTTCAATGAATAAGAGTTATCTTCTATAATTTCATTGTCTATTAACCCTAATGCCGAGGACAACATTAATCCAAGGGGGAGAATATGACGTTCCAGGTATTTATATGGTATACGTATGCATACTATGCCACATCACCAGTATTTAACTAGATCCCTACGGGTAAATAGGGGGTAACTTGGGTTCACTTAAAAGGGATTTTATTAGCTATGCTAATAAAATCAGTGGATAAATAACCTAATTATGCTAATTAGATTATAATTAGTTAGATGGAAATAATAGGGAAGCGCCACCTAGCCCAAATCGATTGGCCAAGTGGGACTTGCCAATTTGGGAGGAGAAATTGGGGTCCTACCCCAATTTCTGCCCCAAAATCGATTGGGGAAGAGGAGAGGAAGAGCAACTACCAGTTCTTGCCAACAGACCCGAAGAATGAAGGTTTTCCGTGATAATGGCTCTAGCCAAGAGACTAGTTAGTCCCTAAATAGCTCGTACTTCTGCTAACACTTCTTTGGATAGATGGAATGGTTAAATTCTCTTTCATATGTTATTATGATGATGATAGATACTTGGATGGTGTTACATTCTTTCTTTCTGCTCCTTCCATGTATTGGGGGTTAAGAGAAGGGTAGAGACCTAAAAGCCTCTTAGAAGTAGAGATGTTCCTAGCTAGAACCCTTATAGAACCCAACAATTGCGGCCTGTGCACAAGAGCCAACCTGGTTGTGGATGCTATGACGTGGTTCAACACCAAACAACGGACACAATTGCTGAAGTGGGGGGTGGAGCCTTGCTGAGCGTGGCTACTAGGGCTCCTACAGTATGCTAGACTTATAGTCGGCCACTACGTGTAGGCTGGGTATGGGTCTGACACCTCCCGGGTCGCAAGATATGGCCTTTATGGACGTCCTCGGCTTTGCGTAGATTTAGGGGGGTAAGTCGGGTACGGATACGGGTGATGCAGGTGTGGCAGGTATCCTCTAGCATACCCATGGAACCGTTGTGATCCAAGAGGAAAAATTTCTCTGACCTGCCTCATCGGACCGGGGAGATGTAACCTAGAGTAGTCCCATAAGGTGATTCCTTGGGATTGCATCTCCAGAGGGCTACAAGCACGTCATAGAATGTTTCAGCCTATCTGTAAAGTATGCACAGGAGGGGCGGATGGAGTGGACTAACCTAGCCATTGTTTTATGCCAGCCAACGCCATGTTATACTTCCATTTGCTGATATCTTGAGGCCCTGACCATCAGTTGACCCCATGGAGCCTGAGCCCCGGGTAGCACCCTTGTCATGGTGTGTTGCTCATGTTATTTATGGTTGTATTGTCTTTTCGTTGATGATGATGGATGGGCCACCCTTCGTGGTGGCATATTATTTCAGCATGATTATTGTATGCTGCCATGTATGTACGCTTCCACTGTATAGGATTCCCATAGAGGACGTGGGACGAATGACACCTCCATGTTCCTAGCTCGGACACTTCGCCATCCCAAGTGGTCCGAGTATAACGAAGGGGCCTACCATGGTGATGTAGGCGCCACGGGAGGAGAATTCTCGTATTTATACGATGGGAGCATCTTATAGATTCTGGGAGCGTCACAAAGTGTGTCACCCTTCGGGGCACCAATCCTTTTTGTGAAGAAGAAGGATGAGAGTTTAATAATGTGCATAGATTATCATCAACTGAATAAGCAAATGATAAAGAAGAAATATACCTTGCCCAGGATAGACGACTTGATGGACCAGCTGCAGGGAGTAAATTTCTTCTCCAAGATTGATCTAAGGTCAGGCTACCACCAGATAAGGATCAAGGAGGAAGATATCCATAAAACTGCTTTCAAAACGCTTATCGAATGCTCCAGCAACGTTCATGAGGCTAATGAACGACATCTTCATAGAATTCTTAGATGAGTTCGTCGACAACATCCTCATCTACATCAAATCAGTCGAAGAGCATGTCGTACATTTGAGCATTATGATTCTGAAAGATATCAATTATCAAATTCTCTTGTTGGAGTAAATTGACTTGACTTATATCTTGCTCTTGATTTTCCTTTTGAGTTTGAGCCGTTCCTTTTTGAGACATTCTTTTTTGTTTAATAATTAAAATTTTTACCTTCTTCCATCACTTTTGCTTTATAGTCTTTATCTGAACACTTGTAGAATCTGGAATGGATTAGCATCTCTATACTAACTTAAACTGTCATTATTTGTGTTAGAGTCAGACTCATTTGAATCGAATAACTCCTCTCTATATGAGCCTATTTGAGGTCGACAGTCCCATTGGCTTGCTTACCCTTAAAAGAGTGATACAATTTTGTACTAGGGCTTGTTTATTAAACTCAGCAACATGATCTAGCCCATTGAAGGAAACTCCCTTCTTTTTCTGAATCATATCATTTTTGAAGCCTATAGAGTCAGTGTTGGGATGGGTATTCTCATTCTTTCTTTCTTTCTTGTTACCATAATCCAATTGGATATCTTTGTTCAAAACTCTGATACTCCCATACTTAACCTCCCAATTCTTTTTCTTATCATCTCTGACATTCTTCTTACCTCCAATTCCTTATTAGCCTGGATTATTTTAGCCTGTTGTACTCTTTTTTGTTCCATTCTCTTAATGCTTCCATTAACATTCCCATTTCTCTCATAAAAACTATTATTGATGTTGCTCTAGTATAATTGTTCCATAACCATTTCCTCCTTTCCAATTATATCATCCGAAGGAATGTTAGGCTTTCATTTATTGCCACTATGCAATCTCTTATAACATCTTCCACATTTCGGTGGAATTCCGCTCCACTGCGACGTGATTGTTAACTCTTCTCCAAGAGATCTAAAAAGGTAACTTCCAGTGGAAAAAAGTTTGAGTAGATCAACTTGGAGAAGGACTTTTGGAGAATGGCGCTTAAAGTCGACAGAGATGTATGAACTAATGGAATTGAAGAGAGAGTGGAAGCACTTCTAGTTCCGGCAAACTGGGGTCACTTGGACTGGGATAATGGCCACATAAGGAAGGGTTCTGGCTTGGCAGTCAAAATGGTTGTCCCATTTTTGAAATTTAATTTGAAATATTGTGCAGCCTTTCTTAGACATTAGTTTAGCAGCATATTTCGAGCAGAACTCTCGAAGAAAGAAAGCTCCTTTAGCCAGAAAAAAGAACCAATCTGGATATTTTTATCAAGTAGAGTAATTTGGTTGACAAAGGCTTGAAGATCATTGTTTCTTATTTTAGATCATGCAATGACAGCATTTATTCTAAACGTATGCAGATGATTTTTGCAAGAGTTGGAATTTAGAGCATTACCTCTGGTCAAATTTGTTGTCGGAGAAAATTTATTGCCATTGCAGCTAAGTTCTTGTGCCCATGAATTTAACAAGCCAAAATTCCACTAATTCCACTTCAAATCCCTCACAATTTGGCACGAACAAATATTCTGGTGTGCAGGGATGATCCGCAAAAAATTTGTTTACTACAAGATCCTTTCACAAGTCACAAAAATTCCCTTTCAGAAAACCACAAGTTAGACGAGGGTCTGTTTCAGAATAGGGAAGAAATTCCCATCCATAGATAGATCTAGATTAGATCAATCTAAAAACACAGGCCTTCTACAGGGCCCGGGAAGAATTGCACACCAGAATTGCTCAGAACAGATGAATTTGAGTTCAAGCTCCATTTGTTTGTCAAGAAAAGTGTTTAAACCATAAAAACCGAAATTCCAAGAAAAATGGCGCATTTCTCGTCCCCTTTGTGCATTTCTTTTCCCCCATCGGGCTCTCAAGTACATCGAATTTAACAGACATAAATGATGATTATTGAAAATAACTTTATATTGGATGATTGTAAAGGTAAAAAATAAATAAAGGCAATCTAGAAAGACATGGAAAATACAATGACTGCTTTGATATTACAATCTATTGATCTATTCGTCACTGTTAGTGATCACGTGGATCCATTCGACTTGAATCAACTTCACATACATGCCAGAACTAAAAATGAACCCACTCATAGCTCATTAGATTGAAGCAAAAGATCAACTGGAATTATTTGCCCCCAGATTCTTAGTTCCAAAATATTTTGTTACAATTCCAAATCTTGGGATTCCCGACACCCGGTGTAAAATAATCTCAAATCAATAGCGATAAATAAAATAGTCTAACCATTGAGGTCACGTGCGCAACATGTTGTAAAGAAAAGATAGAGGGATGATGATGGCAAATGATGGTGTCCAAATGGGTAACACATCCACCACTGTCCAAATGGTGACATACCACCATTAAATATATGGTTGCATAAAAAGAAGTCATGAATTCTAGGCGTCTCCCAACCAACAAACATGTGTCCAAAGCTTGCGGTCCAAAAAATATTCTCATGAGGCTGAATAGGCACCACCCATTAACAAACTATTAATTGTAGGAGAGGCAACCAGTTAAGAATTTACATTCGTTTGGCGTGTGCTTCAAATGATGCATAAAGATGAAGATATATATGTGTACAATCAAGGCTTTGGTAGATGAGTGCCGTAAATATTAGACGAGGTCATGTTTAAACCACAGACATTGTATATTATGGGTCTTTGTCATGTTAAAACCACACACATGGCATGCGCAGGCATATGCAATTGTTTTGTGGACTTAACATGACTTTTGGGATTTAGGCTGGTTTTGATATGAACATGTCTGATATTTGCTGCAAGTGTTTGGTGGATAGCAAGGGGAAGCAAGAGGCTATACATAGCTTCATTAACAATTGTACGCATTCGGAAGGATTAACAGTTGGATTAAGTTTACAGTGGAGTGGATTGGGTGTAAATGTCTTAGGTCTTATGAATGAACTACCAATTTGTTTTCTACGTAGATTTCCTCACTCCAAGTCCTAGAATCTCAACATCTTGAATTAAATTATTATTATTATTTTTGTTTTTGGAATTATCTTAACAAAATCATCTCAAATATTCAAGGAAAGGACGTGCCAAAAGTGTTACATTGTCGTAAAAGAAGTTAATAACTTTGTAAAAGCAATATGACGTCAATTGAACTTTGACATTGGCTTTAGTATCCAATCTCCAAGAAAAAGCAATGTACATTATCCATCAATATAGGCATGTAAGGAATAGAAGATGGAACCAACACTATGGAGTACTTTTCTTTTATATATTTGACCTTCACCAATTTCCTTCCATAGGACTAGTCTAGAGCAACATTTAACAGAAGGATTGACACGACAACAAATTGCACCATTATGTTTGATAATAAGCAAGCCAGTTCATGTCATAAAACAGGCGAACATGGGAGATGAGCCGCCCTAACCAATAGGCCCGAGATTGTGAGCCCATTAGCTCCTATTTTCACCACTTACCAGCTTCAAGCGTGATTATGAGCCTCCAAACCTAGATTATCAGCTTCAAGCGTGACTATGAGCCTCCAAACCTAGATTATCAGCATCTAAGAGGCATATCTATTTGGCACATTATAAGTTTATCAACGTGATTATGCAAAATATGTAATTCATTGTGTAGAAAGCCCTCTTATAGCGAGACATGTGGATGACCGACTTCTTATAGTGGTAGCTTGATAAACGGTGATAAATGTTTCGAGCATCATATGAAGGGACATGAGATTCTTGCAATTTTCTTAAAGTTGCAAGAATGTGAGATTCTTTTCTATGGGAAGTAGGTTAGACAAGTTGAAGGAAGACCAACCAAGTAGTTTGACCCTACACAATAATTGTCTAGCAACATGGCTTCCAAACTTCATGCCACCTACAAGAGGAATGAGTACTATGGGGTGGAAGTAAAAATGGCTTTCAACAAGCCACTTTGCATAAAGGCCGGGCGCTGAGCATGGCAAAGTGGCATGTTGAAGACCATTATCTAATGACTGGCACGAGCAGGAAGAAAACATTGGTCAAAAAATTGATGATAAAACCGTTTTTCTAGGGACATTTCTTGTTTAAGAAGGGATTCATTTAGTTACAGCAGCCACTACTTAACCTGGAAGAGGAGACAGCAGTACCTCAAACATTTTCCAGCTAACACAACAAGGGGGGACCACTCTCAAAAAAAGCAGAGACATAAAGCTAGAGTAGGTGTGCCTTAGATGCTTTCTCGCATGGAAAAGTAACTGAGCTGATGACTTGATCCCTTTGTTTAAGTCTTTTACAAAAAAAAAACATATCCCTGTCATACAGGACCATCCAATCGATCAGTCCATCTAAAAAAAACAGGCGTTCTCTGTTAAAGAATGGATTCAGAGATCAAAAGAATTCGTTTCAGAGCAACAAATAAAGTTTAACAGTACGCTGCAGCCTAGTCCTCTTGTATAAAAAAAGGGGCATCGGCTGTCATGATGGTGAACATACTTTACAGATGTTCAAGTTCATTTCTGTGTACATCCTCAAACAATAGAACGTCCTATGTCTGGTTAAGTTAAGTGGCAAAAGAAGGCTCACTTCTGTGCAAATCCTCAAACAATAGAACGTCCTCCATCTGGTTAACTTAAGTGGTAAAAGAATAATGCTCTTAGTCTGTGTTGGTTGGCTTCAGCAGCTCTAGGAACTGAACAACTTCAGCCATGGTAGGCCGCTTAGAAGGCACCTGTGATGTGCAAATCAATCCCAATCTTATAACTTGCATGACTTCTGTCTCAGGGCATGATCTCAAAACAGGATCAATGCATGACAATCCTCTTCCTTGTTCAAAAGCAGACCTCACGAACTCGCATAGAACTCGCACATCAGTATCAAAATTCTCTACAGGGCTTCTTCCAGTCACTATCTCCAACATCACAACCCCAAAACTATAAACATCACATTTCTCTGTCAGCCTTAAGCTCTGAACAGTGATTTCTGGTGCCACATATCCCAGCACATTATGGAACTTCCTATCACTCATATATGTGTCCAGGAGAGGCAGGAGTTTCCCTAGGCCATAATCAGAAACACGAGGCTCGCCATCCATCTCAAGTATGATATTAGATGACTTGAGATTAAAATGCAAAACCCGCGGCTTGCAGTCATGATGCAGATATGAAAGAGCCCTGGCTGTTCCTATTGCAATCCTGAACCTCTGTGCCCAATTCAAAGGTCTTTCTCCCCTAGCCCGCTCATGAAGGTGCCTATGAAGGCTGCCATTAGGAACATAGTCAGATAATAGCAGTTGCATAGTTGAAGACCAGTAATAACCTTGAAGAGTGACCAAATTCCTGTGTCTCAAGCTTCCCAGAATTCCCATCTCATGCTCAAATTCCTCCTGGTTTTTTATTCTGCCAATGCTGCTGAGCTTCTTAACTGCAATGCAGAACCCTCCATCAAAAGTAGCCTTGTAAACAGTGCCCAAAGGTCCTGTTCCAATAACACATTCCTTATCAAGCAGAGCTTTGGTTCCAGTCTCCCAATCTTCATACTTAGAAGGCAAGCTCTTGCTGAAAAGGACCAACTTTCCAACAATCAAACCACTAGCATCAGGGGAGGGGGGAATACTCTCATACACAAAAAGCTCTGTCTTTTTCCTTCTCTGGACTTTCATGTTGATGAGTGTGACAATGATCACGCCAATTGCAATAAGTGCAGCTGCTACAATTGCAATAATAGCAGAAACACTGAAAACTCGAGTTCTTATATCACCTGAAGAGGAAGTAGATCTAGAAGAGGGCCATGAAGGTGCAAAGGCAGGGGCAGGCACAATGGCAGGGCCAGGATTAGGGTTCTCACAGTGTAATGGCAAAGGAAAACCACATAAACCAGGGTTTCCAAGAAATGAGGTTATGTTGAAATCAGCCAGTTTTCTGTTCCTTGGAATCATCCCTATAAGCTTGTTGTAAGAAACGTTGAATACCTGTAGACTTGTCAAGTTTCCAAGCGATGCCGGTATCCGGCCTGACAGAGAGTTATTCGAAAGATCCAGCAGCTGCAGATGTTGAAGTTCCCCAAGCTCTACAGGAATACTTCCATTCAGTGAGTTGTTATGAAGATCAAGGGATCTCAAGAATGTTATATTGTCCATTCCTCTAGGAATTGAGCCATTGAGAACATTGCCAGACAGATCCCTAAACCAAATTAAAAAAAGATCGCCTCTGTCAATTTACAGAGTGAAAAGTCTATTATAGGTTAACTTGAAACGATAATGGCCCTTGTTCTGAAATTAGAGTCTAAACCTAGAGACTGAAAAAGAAAGAGGGAACTTACAATTCTAAAAGGAACCTGCATCTTGTAAGCTCTGGTGGTATAATGCCCTGCAGTTTCATTCTTCGCAGCCTGAGAGTTTGCAGTAGTTCGAGGTCTCCAATGGTTGCCGGAATAGGGCCAGCAATTGAATTTTTCCCCAAGTTTAAGAATGTGAGCTGATGCAGACCTCCAATTTCAAGAGGAATGGACCCATTAAGCCGATTACTGCTTATATCAAGCGTATGAAGAAGACCCAATAGGCCGATCGTATGAGGCAGTGGTCCAGATATAAAATTCCGGGACATGTTGATCCATCTTAGGTTGAAGCAGTGAACCAACGATGGAGGAATTTGGCCGCTTAGCTTATTTGAAGAAAGATCCAAGACCCGGAGCTGGGCACAGCCAGCAGATGATAAACGGTTCGGTAAAGTGTCAGAAAGAAGATTAAAAGACAGATTTAAGGATTGCAGAGATGGTAAATAGAGCACATCTGATGGAATGGTAGCATTTAGAATATTATCGTCCATTGCAAGAAGAGTAAGATTAAACAGTCCGCCTAGCTCCACAGGAGGGCTGCCGGAGAGCATATTGCTGCCAAGATCCAAAGAAACCAGGTCTCTGCAGTTGCCCAACTCCGGCGGGATGACTCCTGAGAGGAAATTATTGCGCAGAGAAAGGTACTTCAGATTAGAAAGGCTTTCTCCTAGCTCGAGTGGAATGGAACCGCGTAGTACATTTGATCCAAGATTAATACCCTCTAATCTTGAACAGTTTGCAAGAGTTACTGGGATTGTGCCGAATAAAATATTAGAAGAAAGGGAAAGGATACGTAGCCTTGGGCAATTGTGGAAGAGCTCTGCCGGAATGTGATTAGTAAGTGCATTACCTGACAGATCCAGCATGCGAAGCCGTGATAAGTTGCCAAGCGATTTGGGTATATTGCCAGAAAATGCATTGGAGCTTAAATTTAGCTTCCACAGAGTGTTCAAATTTCCAAGCTCTGCCGGAATGATCCCATTCAAATTGTTCCTGGGTAATGAAAGAGTTCTCAAGAATTCCAATTTTCCAAGAATCGGAGAAATGGGTCCCCTCAATCCGACGCCCGGGATCACAATCCTTTCCACTTGACCCTGATCATTGCAAAAAACCCCCTGCCAATTACAAGGAGTCGGATCCGACGCATTCCAGTTTGACAAAGCTCCAAATGGGTCTCCTGTAAGTGCATTCCGGAAAGCCAAGAGGATCTGTCCTTCTATATTCACAATCTGCCGGCCATAGCCATGTTGAAGAAGAAAAACCGAGAGAAGAAAAACACAGATCAGCTGTTGGGCAAAACCTGTCATGATAAATGCACTACCATGATAAAAAAAAAAAACCCCGCCGGATTCAACCCACGAATCAGTCCTACCAGGCCCGAAGCTCAATCTTCTGCTCCATATCCAAAACTGGCGCCGGAAACGAGGGAACTCTCGAGGCCACACAGGCCTCTCTTTTTCTCTCCGTTGAAGAGTTCTTTTTTTGTCCTTGAGCTCTTGCTGCCGTATTTGTACGAGGCGTATGTATCTACGTTACGTATGCGTATCTTGTATTCATACTCTAAGTACTTGTACATAAAGGCGCAGTTAAAGTGCAGTAGTAAAGAGTTTGTTATTACCGCTGTTACTTTTTACCTGTATCTTTTCGGTTTAATGCTTTTTATTGCCCTTAAATTTTTCGCATTTATGTCATATTTCCAACATATGCGGCGGTGAACCAATGTTGGGCCCTTTGAATGCTAAATTTTCGTCCTTACTTGCACTTTGGTTCGGGAAATTTTTTGCATATAATTGGCAGTTTTCTTACTGGATTTAGACCAGCTTACCAGCTATGAACTCCCTCTCCATTTTTGCCGAAAGTACCAAGAAAATGCCTTCTTTTAGCAAGAAATTTCCCTCAGAGTACGAGGGTAGTCCAGTAGTGGCTGCAAAGCTGATAAACATTCAGGGCTTAGCAAGGGAGTTAGTTGGAGTGAGTAGCCACCCTAATCTTTGATAAACATTCAGGGCTTAGCAAGGGAGTTAGTTGGAGTGAATAGCCACCCTAATCTTTTGTGCATCACTGCCTACGCAAAAGATCCAGATAGGAACTTAGTGTGGCTAATCCTGGAAAAAATGGACACCGATTTAGAGAATTATATAAATGAGAATAGAATTGTAGAGTACTGTGGTGGTCTAGTGGCAGCAAAGGAGTTTACAGCAAAGCACATTCGGGGCTTAGCAAGGGATGGAGAATAGGAAATTAAAAAAAAAAAAAAACTGAACGAGATTTTTCATACTATTGCAATGGCCAACACGAGCATGACAATCAATTCTAATTTAATTCAAACTTGTACTCATCATGAACAAGTAAATTAAAAGCTCGACACAACGGCACGATCAATCTTGTTATATAAAATATGTCTAGAGATGCATATGCTTTGCACAGGTTCTCTTGAGATGGCACATTCTTTTTAAACCCTTGCATAGTGTTAACTTAAAGTTCATAAATGATGTCTAGAGATGCATATGCTCTGCATATTAGGTTCTCTGAGATGACACATTCTTCTTAAAACCTTGCATAGCGTTAACTTAAGTTGAATGATTCATTATGGACAATAATTGGAAGTGAATTTGAAGAGCAACAACATGAACATAAAAGGGAAGAAAGAAAACATGCAAACTTGTTATTTAGAGTGAGCTAGATTAATCATTTTTGTAAAAAAATAGAATACCTTAGCCATAAATCCTTAAGTTTGTGAATCTAAATGAATTTGCTCCAATGCCAAGCAACAAAACAGATATTTTCCACTTGAGGAAGAATCCACCCAATCCAAATTGATTTTGCAAATGTCTATATTTGATATAGAGGACGTACATCAAGAAATTTGCAATCAAGTAAAAAGAGCATAGATATGTAATGAAGCAAGAAAACTTACCATGGATTTACCTGGTGTTGTTCTTGATCCCCAAGTCATCCAATTTCTTGGATACTTGGATTATTGGCCAGAGAGCACTACATGTTTCTCATTATGGCAAACATGTTAAGAAGAATGGTACAACTAAAGATGTTAGAAGGGAGCTTGAAAGGCCTGGCCTCCCCTGATGGTGCAGAAAACCTGACAATCATGCAGTATGCTGATGGCAACTTTATGTTTCTCAGGTTTGACGATAACAGTTTTTAGTTATATATTTTGCTTTCTTTTGAGATTACATTAGGTAGAGGCCTCAATGCCAATAAGTGTTCAGCCCTTTGGGCATTGCTTTGCGTGTTAGGGATTTGGGTTTTCTATGGTGGCCGCTTAGGAGTCGGTTAAGCTCTTTAATCTTCCCCTTGTTCTTTTTTACAGTATGATGGCCCCTATTTTAGACAACCTTTGTGACATTGCAGGATAATATATGGTATAAATACGTATGGTATATTGTCATGTCACTGGCACTTAACCAATATATGTCGGTGTACTCGACATGCACACTGTTGTGGTTATACCAAGGGATACAACCATTGGCGGCTATTATATTGCATATGCCCTTTAAAAACATGAATATAACCTTTATTGCCACGTGGCAACACCCTAATAAGCCATATGGCCCATTATATTCTAGCCCTAAAGCATGCCCTAAAAGGTGTCACTTAAAAGGCAGGAACCCTAAAAGTTATCCTTTTCAGATTTAATCTTGAAGCACGCATTGGGAAGAGTGTCTAACATATTCTAGCTTGCCAGGAGCCGCCAAGCTCTCATCTTGAAGGAGCTCCTCGAGACTCGACTGTCACAGCAGCATGGATGTCTTCCAGGGTGTAGGAGCCAAGTAAGGATCCAGTAAATGATGATTATGTCAGCCAATGCATGCTTCTCGACTGATAGTAGGCTGGATTTGTATCTGTTCTTGACCCTAGATGATCTCTAGAGCCCAAGAACCCTAACCAGTACCCCAAACTGACAAAGCAACCCTAATCATCTTTGATTAGATTAGATAGGTTAATTCTATCTTTCAGTCATTCGATTCATTGTGATGATATTGATATACTCTATTTGCATCTCTTGTGTATTGGGAAGGGGGTAGAGATCTAGAGCCATGTGTAGAAGATGATTCTAGAATAGCCTCATTACTTCCCAATTAATTGCAGTCTGTGCATAGGAGCCAGCATGACTGTGGGTGGTGGGGCTAGACTGGGTCACAAGGAAGACTTGTCTGGCTACAGTTGACCCCTTGGCATATAGAGTCTACTATGGGCTAGGCCTAATACCTTATCACTGCGAGTTGTAACAAACTAATTCATCCCACATCTCAATTATTTTGGGTAGCTTTTATAGATTTTTGAACAGTTGTTACAACAAATCTCACGCTTCTAAAGTTCTAAACAATTAAGATCAAACCCCCTCAATCCCTCACTAAAATATCACATGTCTAGAAATTAACATAATGCAGTCGAATAGATGATCCTTTTAGTTTGCACCGCCTTTTGAAATCCTTTAAACTGTTGCAATTATGAAACTTCATTTGTTACATGTTGAAGGATATTATATCTTCAACGACCTACGAAATTTGTTATGGAAGAGTATATAAAGAGGCATTTTCTATGTATAATGTCATTTTCATTGTCTCCATCATCATGATTTAATATTGTAAAGCTTTACTTTGGAAGTATATGCATGTCCTATAATCTCGTGATTATAATAGACTCCTTCATCAATGTTGTTGTCTTGGAATTCTCTTACATAAAATTTCTTGCTCAAAACATCAAGAAAAGGACATGTTCCATAGCCACACTTTTTAACTTATGGAAACTTATGCTAAGACAAGATTTACTCTTTGGGTTATCTTTTTCTTTAGACTTATATTTAGTTGATATCTAGGGTCACTTTCATGTCATATTATTGATGAGAATAGTTTGAATTTAAATAGTATAACATTTTGTTTGCTGATGGAACTGCGAGTCAAAGAGATCTTGATCCAAAATCCCATCCATGCATGTGAATGCAAGGAGAAAAGAAGTTTAGACTACAAGTGATAGTAGAAAGACTTGCAGTTTAGTTCAATTTAGGTGGCAAGTGACATTTCATGGGTGGCAAGAATATCACCACAAACTCCTTCAAGCTATATTCCTTATTCAAATATTTAATTTTGCTCCATTCCATCCAAATCAGAGTTATTACAGACAAAAGGAAATATTGAAACTTATTCCTTCGAAACATAACCAGAATTATTGAAAAGCATTTGCTCCAAAAATATTCCATACTTTCCTCAAATGGAGGAGTTTGCTCAAGAATATTCCACCCTCTCTTCCAATGGAAGTGCAACCCTTTGCCTACATTTGATATCATTGACATGCACATGTAGTTGTGTAATTAAGATAGATATTATAATTAGTAGTTGCAATTGTGACAGAAAGGTCTAAGTTGATGTTGATAATTAACAGTTGCAATGTTTTGATATATGTTGTTATGTCGCATGGCTAACGTGACCATCCCCTTCTATGTTGGAGGATTGTGATTTGTTATAAACCAGCGCCCTTGGGGGGTTTCGTCGGGCTGACATGATGGCTTATATTTTTAAGTTAATTGCTTCATTTTATGTTGTTTCTTTTTAGGCCTCTGACTTTACTTTCCTTCTATCCTATCCTATCCTATCCTATCGTATCCTGTCCTATTCTAACATCTAATGCATTTCGTTTGTTTTCTTTTATCATGGCTATTTATTTCTTTTGTACGAATCTCGCATTGAGTTCGAGATGAATTGTCTGGTTTGTGACCTCCATCTTGTGCTTCCTCGACTTTTTCATCAACGACATCAACTTTGACAGCCCGGGCTTTTCCTTTGGAGCTATCGGGTGAAAGTTTATCATTAGGGGTTTCCTCAAAAACCCAAAAGGGCGGGGTTTTTCATCCCGGTGATAAACTTTCGCACGTTGCCTCCTATTTGCTTTTGTTATTTTACGCCATCTTAAAGGGGCCTGGTTGTTCTTATGCAGGTTTCATTTATTATATTAGTGGGTAGTTAGATCAAATTGGTGTGGTCGACGACCCCCTTAGATATTTTTCAAAAATGTTTGTACACTGATGTAAAAGATGAGTTTTCCTCCTCTAGGCGAGTCTCTCACCAAAATATACAATATTTATGATCTTAAGCAGTCCTATTGCAACTGATATGCCCATGTGCTTATTTGCTCTGCCCAATAAACAATCAAGTTGCCTAAGACTCGACCGGCTTCTATTAATCACAAATTGCATAGGCCAATAGACAATGAGGTTGCATAAGACTCGATTGGCTACTATTAATCAGAGATTGTATAGTGGGGTCTGTTAATGGTACTATGGTAGCCTCTTTCATTGGTTGCCTGTCAAGCTTACTAGTTTATTCCAAAGCATTGGTCCAAGTTTGACATCCAAATCATGCAATGGTTAAGATCAAGATATCTAAGTAATTTAAATAAGATGATATTGACAATGGTGTTGCGATAAAGAGTACTCTGTATCTCATGGGTCAACATTCTCAGATTATGACCAAGCATTTAGCATTCTCAAATTATGATTTAGCATTCTCAAATTATGACCATCAAGAGTACTCTGTATCTCATGGATAAGCATTCTCACATTTTGACTAGCATCATTTGTTGCTCTTATGTTGTCTATTTTTTTATTGTACAATGATTCTGACTAAACTTGTTGTATAGCAAGAAACAAGTAAGAACCTTAAACACAATTATGATGCCAATTGTATTATAAGTATATGTCAATATTGATATTAAATGTGTCATTCCACATAGCACTATAAATAAACCAACTTAAAGAACAGGAACATTTGTGCACGAAAAAGATACTAAATCAGCTCCAATGGTATAGAAAAGTAGGCCACTATGATCACAAAGTCATGTGATCACTGCAACCTCTAAACGTTTTGCTTATATCTGAATGAGATATATTGCGCTTCTTATGTTGATCAAGGTCACGTCGATCTTACATGATTGTGTTCTCCTTTATTTCTATATATTAACGTGTTTAGCAAATGGTAAAAATCTAGAGTGTAATGCAAGAAGAAAGAAAGAATGAATGATTTTTATCGTCCACTGAGACAAATCAGTCTATGGGACCCAGAAGAAGGAGCGCAACAAACTTATTACTGTCCGGGTTTAGAAATCCCCGCCCCAAAGGGTTTTCGAGGGAAAAACCATGGCAGTAATAAAAACGCTGTCAAACTATACAAGTATACATCATCATGAAATAAATGTATATATACATGTCAGGTGTGTGTCTGAGGACATAGCTGATCTCGCATGTCTATAACCTCCTGAAAGTAAGAATAAGATGTGGTGCATGGTTAAATTATATCAGAATTCTAAAGATGAGGGACCAATATGATAAACACTATAACAAAGTCGTATTTAATTAAAGTGGGACTCATTCCATTCCCACTTTTTTTCGGAACCCTGTTATTTTACACAGAAAGGAGCAACCCGACCCGAAAATTGTCCTTAATTCGAAATTTTGTCTGAAACTGTGCATCCAAGCTTTCTCCCAGTTTTCTTGGATATCGAGTCGAGTCCCTGTTTTGGGGCTTATTTGTCATTCAAAATAAGAGTTATTCGCGTGAGGGTGAATTCCTTTACCAAGACTTTTTGGCTCTATTTTCTTAGGTGGATAGACAAGAGATCATAAATTCCAACAAAAATTAAGCAAATTGTTTACTTAATCACCAAAAAATACTAGTTTTGAGATGCCTTATATTTATAAATGGGCTCATTACAATATACATTACAGTGGGTGAAGAGACCATAGTGGTCGTATTATCACAATGAAAACACCCTCTTCACACATGAACCAACCTACTGCAAACGGCGCGTGGAGCTCTGTCCAAGTCACGGAGCAACTTACAGACGATAGAAATTTGTATGAGGAGTTCCTTCATAGGCCACGTGCTTGTATGTCCAACTGATGTCACCACCCTCTTCTCGGCATCTTTCTTCAATGAACTGGTCTTTTCATTGCTCCCAAGCATGTACTATCCGGGTCGAGATAAAATTTTAAAAAAGACAAAATCAAGTTAGTCAAGTGATGCTACATGCTAAAAAAATAAAATAAAACACAGTTCTTAGGGCCATTTTTGGAAAATACAGGCCTGAGAGCCTTTCTCGACTCGCGAGTCGAGAAAGGCAGCTCAAAGCGAAAAACACAAGTTTTAGGGGTCATAGGGCCTTTCTCGACTCGCGAGTCGAGAAAGGAGGCTCAAAGCGAAAAACACAGTTTTTAGGGGTCATAGGGCCTTTCTCGACTCGCCCGAGTCGAAAGGCAAAACCAAAGCGAAAAAACAGGTTTTTTAGAGAAGGCCTTTCTCGACTCGCGAGTCGAGAAAGACAGCTCAAGGCAAAAAACGCAGGTTTTAGCGGTCAGAAGGCCTTTCTCAACTCGCGAGTCGAGAAAGGCCTTCTGCCATTTAGAGTGAAAAACACAACAGGTCCGAGGAGGTAAAAAATGAATAACTTTCAAACATCATATCATAATACTATACATTTGTTCAAATGTGATGAAACATACAACAAATGTGGCGAACCTACTTGCCTACAAACATAGTTTTCTACCTCCAATATCATAGAGTGCAAATCATTATTAGTTGCACCATATCCTATGTATTTTCTAAGTGCACACCATACCTATGCATTTTCTATGTATACATAGACCAAAAAATAGAACCCCCAAACCCCCGTGCCTTTTCCCCTTTTTAGTATGTCAATGTTTTCTAATAAATACAATATCCTATCCTATATATTTTCTAATAAATACAGTATGTATTTTCTAAATGCCAAAACACCATAGTTCTAAAACATAGAAAATACAGCTCTAAAACACCATAGTTTATTATTTTTTCTCATCTTAGTTTATTGTTTTATCACATCCCCCTTTTAGTATGTCAATGTTTTGACTTAAACACAATTATATCCTAGCCTAATATAATATGAGCTAAAATAATATAGACATTATAATATCCCATTGGCCTTAGATAAATATCCCATTGGCCCCCATTGGCCATGCTATACCCCGCTTTTTTTGTTAGGTACACTCTATATCCCGCTTTTTTCTCCCCATGCTTAAATTTGAAATTTGAAATTTGAAAAGGGGTGGGAATTTTGGTACATACCTTTGAAGAACAAGAGATTTAAGACATGTGTCACTTCTTTGAGATTTGGTACACTTACGCCGAATCGTGATGGAGAACACCCAAAATCTTGGCTATGGCATCGAAGCCCCTGGCTATGGCTGGTAAGACGTAGTTTTCTCCAGCCGAATGTACCATGGAAAGATGCAGAAAAAGAATCGGAAAGAGCTGGGAGCAAGAATAGGGTATACATGCAGAAAAAGAATAGGAAAGATCGGGAGCAAGAAGGCTATGGCAGATCTTTTTATAAGGTATGGCCGTCATTTCTTTTGCTAGTCGTCATTCATGCGGTTTCTTCATTTGTTTCTTCCACGCCAAGAGCTCGAATAAAAAAACATAGGATGGCGAGGATGAAAAAGATGAGAAGCGGGGGGCTCTTGATCACCGGATCTAGTAATTTGCATTTCGAGGGCGAGCAAAGTGATGGAGGATCTGCCATTTCTTTCATGGACTACTGGCCGCCCACGAATCAAGGCGATAGAAAGATCCGAGGGAGTAATGCTCGGGCAAGCACTTGGTGAAGATTATTATGAGGCATGAGTAGCCTCTTGCTCTTGCTCCGCTGCGACCAAGGTTACGGCTGCGACCAAGGCTCCTGTGACCAATGATTTAGAAACAACACGCTAGCCTCGAAGATCTTATATAACACCCAGAGGTGATATAATATTTTTATCAGTGATTAAAGTAGAAGAGGCGGCGCCGATTTTCTTCTTCCTAGCCCGGCCCCTGAGCTTAATTCCAGCTTCAGATCCTTCGTAATTTCAGACATCTTCAGATCCTTCGTAACTTCAGATCCTTCGTAACTTCAGTCCTTTTTCTCCTTCGTAACTTCAGACATCTGATACGTTTGCAGAGACCATTCTTCCCAATTTCTTCATTTCCCGTTTGGCGCATCCCAATTTTCAGCTGTATTACTAAGCAATGGAAGCTGCAGAAAGCCCAGGTTGCAAAATGCGTCCGTTTGGAGATTAGCATTCAAGGAAATGTTCATCCGTCTGTCTGTAATGTTCATTACAGATGCTCAGATCGAATAGCTTTTCAAGATAATGAGCTTCATTTCTTCACGCTCTCAGAAATTTGAAAAATCAAACCGACAGTTGTGTGTCAGAGATGGGGACGTTGTTGATATTGAAGGAGCACTGGCATACACGATCGTCTACGATCTGAGAGCAGGCCGCCGTCTAAGAAATGAATGGGGGATTTGTACAGAAAAATGGGAAAACTAGTGAATGGGGAGGTCGAGGTCCTTGCAATCAGAGCGTTTGTCTCAAAGAGCGGAGAATCAAGAGCGTTTCAATTCTCGACTCACTAGTCGAGAAGAAAAAGAACGGTTTTGTATAGTTAAGAAATGGCCAGGAGGGGGGCTGTTCACAGTGTAAGAAAAATGACAAGCAAGCAGAGTCAATATGAAGCTATCAGAGAACGAGGAAAAAAGACAAGATCGCTTTCCGTGGAAACCCAAATGCACCATCGCCAAGTTTGAGCTGTATTTTGAAGCAGGTGGAGGAAATAAAGGCTGGAAGCTTGGAGAGATCCGGCAGAAAAAAGAAGAGTCACCTGTAAGAAAACTCGTAATGAGAGATTTGTAATGAAGAATATTTTAAGAGGTGAATACCGATTTTTCCATGTGTAGGGTGATGCTTTGCTCATCCAGCTGCAGACAGAGCAGGGCCAAAAGTAGAGTCAAGACCTGGAGAAAGCTTTGGGACGCGCCTCAAATTTTGCTCCCTGTATATTAAATTAATTAAATTAATTTTATATTTAATTAAATTAATTATTAATTATATTTTAATATTATCTTTCTTAATCTCGATGTATTCCCCTTTAGTTATTTTGGTTTTCGCCTCTCCCCTTCCCCCTTCACCTCTTCCCCCAACTCTTCCCACTTGCCCTCTTTCTCACCCCCCTTTCCGAACTTCCTCCCCTTGCCCCCTCTTTTCACCCCCTCTTCTCACCCCCCTTTCCAAACTCACCTCGCCTTGCCCCCTCTTCTCGGCCCCCTTCCGAACTCACTTCCTCTTGCACCCCTCCTCTCACCTCCCTTGCCCCCCTCTTCTCACCCCCTTTTTGAACTTCCTCCCTCCCCCTTCTTCTAACTTATCCCCTTCCATTACTTCTCTCAACTTCTCCCCCCCAACTTCTCCCCTTCCCTTCCCTCCCCCGATCTAACAATGATTCAATGTAAAAAAATTTGTCCCATTTTCAGTCTGAGTCCCAAAATTCGAGATTTGTCCCACTTTAATTAAATACGACTTAACAAGGATATACAGAATTCTAGAGGTGAGGAACCAATATGATGATACACTATAACAAGTCCAATAAGGATATACAGATGGGAACTAATGTGATAAACACTAGAACTACTTCAAAAAAGCCACACATTATGTAGAAATAAGAACTAGAAGATGAAGAACAGAAGTCCAAAGAATGTTTACTTGTCATAGATGAAGAGAGTAAACAACTACGCCCAAGCAAGCCATAGATGATCGCACAAGAAGAAGCAGTGTTCAATAGTTTCAACACGTTGGCCACAGAGAGGGCAACGATCTGAGACTCTAGGGTTCTTCTTGTGAACCAAGACAATCACTCGAATGCATCTATGGAGAATTTGCCATCGCAGCGGTGACACTTTAGGGTGGAGCAGTTTGTCCCAGTTGCGCTTGGTAATAGATCCACAGTTGCGGCCACAGGCCCTGCAAGACTATAAGATCTTCCTAAAAGCCAAGAAGGGGAGATACATGGCAGAAACCCAGGAGCGCCTGTTTGACATGCTTATGGCAGAGCCAAAAGCTTTTTGGCGTAAGGTGTTATACAAGAAGCGCCAGGTGGCTGGTAATGTAAGTGTGGAGCAATGGATGCACCGCTGCGGGGAGTTATATGACCCCCGGGAGCTAATGCCGGGGTCCCGGTCGGGTAGGAGAGGTCTTTGCTGCAGCTCACGGGAGGATGTCGGCGGGGTCTCGGGCATCCGGCGAATGGCAAGGCAAAGGATTTATGGGGGGGCTGCAGTCGATTTGTTGAAGTGGGGTGGCCCATCTATAGTAGGGCCCACGGCGGTGATCATTAACCGTGCTCGGCGAGGGGCCTCCCGTGAGTGGATGGTTAGTAAGGTTGTTCCCTGTTCATAAAAGGCGGTATCTACGGATGAGCCGGCGATTACCGGATGATTATGGTAAGCTCGCTCTTTGCAAAGCTCTGGCGGGGGTGGTGGAGAAGAAACTCACTAAGTGGGCGAGGGAGGCGGGGGTGCGGGCAATTGGCGAGCGGGCTTTCGCCCGGCTCACTCCACGACCCGACCATATCTTCACTTTGAGAGTGTTGATGGAGGCAAGCCGCAATCGCGCGACAGGACTTGTATTGTTGCTTTGTAGATTTTAAGGCGCATATGATACCGTCCCCGAGAGACATCTTTGTGGCGAGAGGTTGCAAGAATTGCGAGTTCCACGGGGAGTTGCAGAATGTGGTGCACCGGCTTTATGATGGGATTTATCTTTGCGCTGCCTTATGAAGATCGGCGGGTAGCTAGCACTATGGGAGTTAAGCAGGGCTGCCCGTTGTCTCCAACGCTTTTGGGTTGTACATTGATAGCTTGGAGGCGTGGATACGCACACCATGGGGAGCCGGGGTGCAATTATTCGATGCGACCTCCGTGGGCCGATTACTATATATGCGGATGATGTAGCTTTGCTAGCCCACACGCCAGCGGTATGCAGAAGCATTTGGATGCCCTCGGTGGGTTACGTGGGGCAACGGGAATGACGGTGAACTTGCACAAAACTAAGAAGCTTCGCGATCTGTCCTCGCAACACCCTATCCAGGAGTTATATTACGGTGCAGTGAAGTGGAGATGGTGCGAGCTTCAAGTATCCGGGAATTGATTTCACTACTAACATCTTTGTGGGATGAGTGTGTGGAGAGGAGAGCCAGTGCAGGCTGGAAGGCTTTATATGCAGTGCAAAACGCGTGTTGCCGGATAGATCTCTGTGACTGGGCGAGGAGAGCACACCTGTTTAGAGCTTTGGTCGAGCCGGTGCTGCTATATGGGGTGGAGGTTTGGGGCCCAGCAGTTAGCAAAAATACATGGGATAGGTTGGAAAGGGTGCAGAAAGCTTTCTTGACATATAGCTTGGGAGTGAAGGACACCGCACGTGCATCGATTTTGTTGTATGAGGCGGGGTTCGCCTTTACAAAGATTCGCTATGCGCAGGCATCTTACTTGCTTCCATAAGGTGGATGGGATGGATGAGCATCGCTTGCCCCCACAGGCTGTGTTGTTAACGGAGGGCCCCCAGCGGCTGAAGAGGGTATGGCACGAGCACTGTAAGGGATGGTTTAGGAGGTGGTCTATGGATTACCAACAGATGGTGGCAGACGGGCGGTTCTCGATGAGAATGGGCAATTGGATGCGGGCTATCTTTGCCACCCGTGGGATGCCTCTACTCTTGCAAAGCCCAAGACAGAGCACTATCACGCTCAGATTAATCCCGGCCTTGAGCATGGACCCCATCGGTACTTGAAAGCACACATCTCAGTGAAGAAACGGAGAGCTATTGCTGCCATAAGGACGGGTTCCCATTACCTCAGAATTGAAACAGGTCGCTGGGGGTTGAATGGCGGGCACGGGATCCCCAGGGAGGAAAGGATATGTCAGTGTTGTGAGATGCACGTGATAGAGGATGAGCACCATGCCCCCCGGCGATGCCCAAAGATATGCCCATGTCCGGCAAAGGCACACCGATCTTAGATGCTTTCCCGACACACCGCTACATCGAGTTACTTGCATCACCTATGGTAGCTTGGTGGGAGCTTACATCCCTGCAGATTTCGGGCCGTCGGACTTGCTCTTCTCGGGGCATGGTATTTGAGAGCCTCTTTTGCTAGGGTTTTTCCTCCCAAGTGGGGGTTTTTTTCATCCCGTAGTAGGGTTCTCTTGTCTGATTACATTGTTTGTTTTTGGTGTTGGGGTTTTTGGCTTTTTTGCCTGTTCTCTGCATGTACCGTCTCATAGGCCTTTGGCCTCCGTGGACGTTAAAATAAACTTCCTTCCTTCCTTCCCATGTCCACATCCAAACACTTTTCCACTGTGGTTGAGGAACCTGAAGATGCCGGTGTCGGGATGGGGGGAGAGGCCCGCAATCCAAAAGCAGCCTGTACGTGGAAGAAACAAACTTTTTTGGCTTAACACATGCATCACATATCCAAATAGGCACATCAGCCTATGGTTACTGCACAATGGATGGCAAAAAATTAGCCACCCCAGCACAAATTTACCTTGTTGACATTCTGTCCTGCAATGATTTAGAAAATGGCATTTCTTACATAACACATTAGGCAAAAACGTGGAAGCTTTTCATACGTACTTAGCAAGAAGGGCAAGGCAGTTATCGCCATACACCCTACACAGAAGCAAGCAGTTTTTGAGCACCCTTCTGAAAGTGCTTGATCCTCTTTCATATTATTATCGACCTTAATAATTCGAACCTACAAGAAGCTGCATGACAAGCCCAGAAGTAACAAAAGGATATATATTCCAGCTCCATAATAGTACCCCGATAGGAGGCCCCCAGCCTGAGACTCCCATGTGTTGCTCATCATCATTGATAGTGAAAATGGCCTTCCCAACAACCGAAAACAGAATAAGACTGGACACCGAACTTGAAGTTATGATCCACCTAGAAACACAAAAGCATACAAAATCTTAGAAAGAAACATCGATAAACACTCGAGAATGTGTTACTATGCTTGTATCAGGCAGGAATGTCTCTTATGTCTACTGTAGTAGCATCCCCTTTGTCTTCCTTCCATGGCTTCCTGTACGAAAAAAATATGAGAACCATCAACAGCACCAAAAATATTCGGCAAGCATGTGGCATGTGGCGTGACGTTAAAATACTATCTATCTTCATAACATCTAGCAGCATCTAGCCTGAGGACAAGGCAATAAATTTCTTGTAAAGCATGGTTTTAGAAGCAAGAGCTAATGTCACCTTCTTGGTATATTTTTGGACATTTACTTTTCCAACATAAAAACTTTGGCCAACATGTAAAGGCATCTCACCATGAGCAAGAAAATAGAGAACCATAGCTATAGCCTTCCTAGGGTCCACAGGTTTCTGGCCTGGTCTAATTATGACGGTAGGCAATTCCATGCATGATTGTCAATGTTACTCCATTGAGTTGTTTGTCTTGGACAAACCCAGAATCTTCTTGGTGGTCTTCTTAACCGAGATGGTGCAGCTAGGAGTAAGATGGAAGATGCACATTGAAAACTAATATTGTCTTCGAATTGCTCATCCTCATCGACTATTGCCATAGGATCTTCTAGTTCACTTTCTTGAATCAAATCCAAGCAGAATTTCTGCATTGCTAAACCGAGTAAAATGGCCCTCATAAGCATTGCAATCCTATCTAAAATGACTGGATTCATTTGTCAAAATGCTAAAATGCCATTGTCGTTGATGTTTTAATAAGGCAAGGATTTAATCAACTAATTTCTTGTAGAATCCGGCCTAGAAAGAGATGCGAAAACCCTAAAACCTGTTGCTAAGAAGCGGGCTCAAAGAACTCAAAATATCTTGTATCTTGAATTTTGAAGAATGCTTCAAGAAGGAAATATCCCATAAGATCAGACATACTGGAATGAATGTTGCTTCCATTTGTACTACTTGTAGAGTTTGGATCTGGCGCTCAAGCTCTGAAATGTAACGCATTTCCACTCCTTTAATCGAGCTGCCGACTGTCTGTTTATAAGAATCTTAATACATGCACAAAACCATACTCGAGAATCATGTTGAATAAAGCATACAGAAATACTAAGCTACTAACCTTTTTGCTCTTTCTGCATCAACCAGAGTTATTTCAGCGAGCTTATGATGTGAAGAGAATTTCTTGTTTGCATCAAGTCCTTCTACATCCACCTTGAAGTTTGTGATACCATCCATGAAGTTACTATGAAAATGTTTCGCACGGTAACCTTTTGTTATGGATGCCAATTGCGGTCCAATATCAAGGTTCTTCACACTCTGAAAATTGCTTAATGCGCCATCCATGGACAATCTTCTAGAATGATGTGGCAGCTTAGCAATGTTATGAGTTTCCCCATGGTTTCCTTCTCTTTGCTTGCTGTTCTCATTCTGATTTCAAATTTGGCAAATCCTACATATATGCTCTGGATCTTAGCAAAGCTTGTAGCTAAGGAAGAGACACCAGCCAAAAACTTAAGGTCGGGTACAAAACCTTGAAAATCGAAAGCTGAGATTTGACAATCAAAACTATCATTACTGTAAACTTCATTGCAACTGGTAGATGCGTGGCGGGTAGAAAGAGCAGAAAATATCATGCATATATCATGCTTTCTAATAGTGAGAACATATCTGGCACACATGCAGCCTTACTCTACATAACTACAATAGCACCATTCAAAAGCTAATCTTACTCTACATAGCTTCAAAAGCACTATTCAAATGCTAAAACGGAAGAATTAAGATCTAAGCCCGCGTAGTTGAAAAACAAAAGATAGAACCAACCCAAATACAAAGAGAATGCCTCTGGAGCTTTCAAAGATTCAAATCTAGGTCGAAATGGATAACTTAAGCAGAGAGCTTACTGCCCATGACAAATTCGAACACCCAATTCCATTATCCAAGGCATTGTCGTGAAGAAGGCTTGTAACATGGATCATCTCAGTAAGCCACGTTAGAAAAGGAATGAAGCAGCATCTGATAAAGAGACGAAATTTTTCTGAATATGCAACGAATGGATTTTTCCTTAATAAAGTAACATAAAGAATGCACAAAGGACGCATCAGACCAGGGATAGCAGCCAAGAATAGAATCGGAGTAAAAATGAACAATCTGATACTATCCAAAGTGAAGAGCTGGCGTCCAAAACCTCTTGCTTTTGCTTGTCATTAAGATAAGGAGCTGGGCATACCTTATTAGAGAAGGCAACTGTATATAGGTCCTCCGAACCATTGAAATGCACTCTTCAAAATCATCCACCCGATTTCTGGGAACCGTAAAGCATTGGATTCATGCAGCCGCTCCTTATAAAGGAGACATGCCGCAGTCTTCGTGTTGGAATAGACACAACCTGATCCAAAGAAATTTCAAAAACAACATATAATAAGCAGAATAGAGATTCAAAGCTGGCACAGGTTTATAAAAAACAAAGGAGCGATGTATGCAATCTGTTTAAACAAAGAAGAAGACCCGAGAATCTACCTCTTCGCTGCCGCTACAGATCCGCTTAACGGATTCCTTATCTACTACTCTGCTCAAAAGTGGGGGGAATCATAGAGGAAGAAGGCCAACAGACGCACACGGCAAAAAAAATCCCGTAAGTGAAAGAGGGAACGCCGCATGCGGCGTTCCAGGCTCCAAAACCAAAGCCCTCCCAAAATAATAAAGAAGATAAGAAAAAAAAACTTTAAGCCTTAAGGGCTGGATCAATTTTTAGCCTAAAGGGCTGGACTTGAATATTTATGATTGTGGACTCAATCAGGGTTGCAGCCATGGATTTGGTTGTGGTATATTTCTAGTTGAGAAATCAACTAGGGTTGCAGCCATGGATTTGGTTGTGGTATATTTCTAGTTGAGAAATCAACTAGGGTTGCAGCCATGGATTTGGTTGTGGTAGATATTTCTAGTTGAGGAATCAACTACTGTTGCAACCATGGACTTGGTTGTGGTAAATTTGCCATATAATTCCTTGATCGAGGACGATCAATCCCGGGAAGGGGAGGAATTGATATGGTGGTGCTCGGGGGAGCGGTTCAGGCCAACGCATCTGGAAGTGATATTTTAGATCTAGTAAATAAGTTGTCAAGGATAGATCACCTGTTAATTTATGATGGGTCAAGGTAGTTAATTTAATGAACCATTGAAGTATAAAAATTATTAAAATAGTGACAAGGTTGATAACGGGTCGCGAAGCCGTTAAACCAAAATTCGGCCGAGATCCTATCAGAGCAAGAAAAAGTCCCCGGATCTTGAAGAAACTGGGCGATTTCACTCTGTAAAAGGTCGGATTTAAGCCGAATCTCTGCTATTAGTGGTTATTAGCCTTTTTGAAAGATATTTCTGGTCAGACAAAAAGGTATTCCGGAAATAGGTAGACCCATGCTTATAAAATGCAATTGTTTCTCTGATCACGGTTTAGAGTCTTCGGCTGAATCCTTAGAAGCAGTTTATGATAAGGTAGAGCATCTACGGACTCAAAGCTGATACAGTATTGATGTTCTTGCTTGCTCATAATTTGTTGTCAACAATTTAGAGTTCATAGTGTTTTAGAGACGACTAACTAGTAGGATTGTGCATTATATAGGCCTTGGTTTTTCAGTGGAGGGATAATTTACGTAAACATGCAGAGGACAAAACAGTAATAAAGGCTCACAATGTTCTCCTAGATCTTGATTAAGTGTAGATGACAGTGAATGTAGGAAAAAATTTGCAACTCAGATTAGCAACAAGCAAGCTTTAGTAATTGCCTATAGATGCTAAAATATTCGCAAAAGTACAAGCATGAGAAAGTTGTAGCGGTTGCAACATGCAAGTTGAGTGCACATTACAAGATTAAAAATCTTGTGGAAGACTAAGAGGATTTTCATATCACACCCAATTGCCGCCCTCTCCCGAAAAAAGAAAAGAGAAGAAAAATGGACACTCAACTTAGTCTGTTTTCCTTCTTTGCTTCCTCCTTCCAAGCCTGACTAATTTAAATTTAGATATTATATGGTTTGTTTTATCCAATGTAATATGCACAAAAAAAGCCAAAATAAAAGTCTTGTCCAATGTCCAAGTCTGCAATAGAGGACTTTAAATACCATTGCCTTGAGGTCATGTCTTCGAGATTGGCCAACATTAGTCCTGCGGTAGGGACCTCAAATCTACCTTGTGTAATATACAATCACATGGAGCAGCTCCTAGCATAAGGTATCATGGCACATCTAGAGCGGATTGGTTTTTTGTGATACATGTATTGTACGAGAGATCAAGATTCACCACACATGTAGCTAAATACAAAAAACTCAATCATCTTTTCAAAGTAATAACTAACGCCAGGCCATTATGGCTTGTCAACATAGAATAAAATTGCGTTATTTCGGATGGGACGCCCAAAGCTATATAAGTTTATAAGGTCTACTCAAGTTGAACATCAAGTCTAACATGGTCCTTGTCACTTGTGGTCTCAGTATAGAAGCTAATTTTTTATCCACCCATCTAATAAACGTTCAAATTTCTATCCACCTGTAATATCTATTGAACATAATTGCAAATTAAAATCAAAAGCCATACACATATAACAAAGTTAAGAAGTCTGACCCCAAATATTATACAGCCGCTCGAGATAACAATGTCTTAGGACTATTTCAATGATAGAGGCCGCGATAAGTTTAATCATAAGGAAAATAAAATATTATTTTCAATTATGGATGCAAGAAAGGACAAAAGAAGAATCACATTGAGTTCCAACAACATGACACGACATGATGAAAACATTGCGTACGCGAAAATTTACTGAGCGAAATGCTGCAGATTTAGAGGACAACAATGAAGAGCAATGCTCTTTTGGAAAGAATACTGGATCAACTTGGGCATTCCATTTTGCTGGCAGTGTCACGTCACATCTCAAATGCCAAGAATTTGCTCAAGAATCTTAGCTGATGAAAGGAAAGGTTGTTGTAGGTGGGAGATGAGGTGAGAGCCACCTGCCAACATCTTCATGCCACACCACAAGGTGTACAAGGGGAGGATCAAATGTTTAAATATTTAACAACGATTATGATAGGCTACCATATTCTTAGGTTCTCAGCACATAGATAGATAGATAGATAGATAGATAGATAGATAGATAGATAGATAGATAGATAGATAGATAGATAGATAGATAGATAGATAGATAGATAGATAGATAGATAGATAGATTTTTAACGTACACGACACCACAATGCAAATACAAATAGAGTTATACAACTCTTTGTAAAATAAATATTGCCACGTCACCACAATAATCCGCCACCTCAGCATACCACGTACTTGTTTTTTTTTCGGCATGTGTCCACAAGTCGTATCTCAGATTCTTCTCCTCTGCTCTTTCGTTAGGAAATTGCTTGCCAGTTTAGAAGGCCTAATTTTGACCGGATTTGATGCTCCTACCATGATCGTCATTTGGGCGGTCCAAATTTCGGGTTTTGGAAGTCTGATTTTGAATAGATTGTAATTTTCAAGGTATTCCTTAGCTTTTCCATGCATCGTAGGATAAATTTTTTGAGCAGTCTGGCTTTTATGCCATATTTTCTGTTTATTATTGTCTGTCTGCCCTTTCATCGGTGCAGTATTAAGCCCCTGAGAAAACCCTTAAGACGAATAGGGAAGGGGACGCGAATTTAAACCTTAAGAAGTTGCCTTTTTTTGTTGCTTAAACTAAAATAATCAATACCAGCAGAATATGAGGCGCATGTTTTCTGATTGTCTTGTCTATTAGGCTAGAAAGGTCTGTTCGTCCAGTCCGACAGACTTTGTATTTGTACATACTGACTTGTTGCTGTTTTCTTTATGCAGTAAGTTCGCAATTTCCAGTTTCACTCCCCAATCATGTATCATCCTGATTCATCACGTTTGTTTTGGGGATCGGATGATGATGAACTGGAATCTACTCCTCAAGACTTGAAGCTCAAGTTGAAGAGCGAGTCTTCTTGTTTGAAGGAAATTGATCTGGATGCTGGAGAATCAAGATGGCAAGATATTCCAATGGAGTTGCTTGTTCGGATATTGGCATTGTTGGATAGTCGGACAATCATTATTGCTTCAGGAATATGCACTAGTTGGCGTGATGCATTGCGTTTTGGGATCCTGGACCTCTCCTTTTCCTGGTAAAGTTCCATTATTTTTTCTTCTCAAGTCAACCTCCTAAGCCCTGAGATAGTACTTTTGAACATATTGAGATTGATGCTTTCAGGTTGTCTGCAACCAGACATAGCAAAATTCTATCATGTTGTGCCTACTTTTTAGTCAATCAATTCGTTGACTAATTGTAGAAAATAATTGGTCAAACTACAAGACAAAAGTATGAATAAGGCATTGCAAGGTGCTCAAAAATGGGTTTTTGCCTTTAAAGGGAGTTAGCGTTTGTTATCTGCAAAATTTGAATTCTCGTGTGGATGGAGAGTCAAATTTGATAATGTCCTTTTGCTTGAGCTGGAGACCTACTCTGTGGGGTAAACCACATGCTATAATTAAGCTTATGGCAGACAGAATGCGCTAACTCAAATCTGCATATGGTGTTGGTTTACACGATTCACCTGGTCATGAGATCATACAAGTTAGGACATTTTAGGTTTCATGGATTCTGGATCCAGTAATAGGGAGAAGCAAAATTATTTGGACTGCAGTACTGCCGATGTCACTATAACCAAGAGATGTTCCCTCCAGTATTAAGGTGAACAAGGTAATGGAGAAAAAAAGGCTGTGCATGCATATTCTAAAAGAGTCTGAATTAGAATATAAATAATTCCTCATAATGGCTGACATTGTCAAATGCAAGGGCTTGTTTAATTCTACCATTCCAAATGCAAGGGCTTGTCCAATTTTATCACTCAACAAGCATCTGTGCCGACTTACTTCTATTGGCTACTCTTCAAGAACCATAGGCGTCATTCTATTCATTGTTAACTTATAAGAAAGTTATATGCGTAGAGAGAGGCTTCTGTTGTAGGTAGATGGATGATGATGGTCTTCATACTTTCCACAACTATATTGAAAAATGTGAGGTTATTTGTTTGCTTTGATTATTACAAGAGAAATTCTATGGTCTTTAGCCTCAATTTTCCTTGACGTAGAGATCTTTACATAGAGATCCTACTAGCAATTTAATGATCATTCTTCTGCTTTACAGGTGTGGCAAAAACGTCAGCATGTTGGTACGATCAATTGCCTCAAAGTTTACTCATCTACGAAGCTGCACGCTCCGGCGGTGTCCCGCACTGGATGATCAAGCCATCAGAGCACTGGCTAGTAATTGCCATGATCTTCACTCACTTGATGTATCAAATGGTACCAAACTTACAGATGCCTCTTTGGACTCACTTGCCAATGGATGCAAAAAGCTAGAGAGGCTGGATCTTAGTGGGTGTTCAGAGATCACAGAGTCTGGGGTTGTCTTAATAGCAGAAAACTGTTCAAGATTGAAGCATCTGAATCTCTGTGGATGCCTAAATGCTGGAACTGATAAAGCCTTGATGGTAAATTTCGTTTAACAAATTCTGTGTTTCTGGCTATAATGAATGCATGAGATTGTGCTAAATCTGATACATATTCCAGGCCTTGGCACAAAATTGTAGTGGCATCCAAATTCTAAATGTTGGATGGTGTGAGAGAATAACTGATGATGGTTTAACAGCGTTGGCAAATTGGTGTCCAGACTTGAGAGGGCTTGATTTATGTGGATGTCATTTAATTACAGGTGATACAATTAATCAGTTTCTTTTATTTGTATACTCTAGCATCTTACTGATTTTCTCAAATTTTCATTTCAGATCGGAGTGTAATAGTCCTAGCCGACAAGTGTCATCGTCTAAGATTGCTTGGACTCTATTGCTGCCGAAATATTACCGACCTTTCTATGTATTCTTTAATCAATAGTAGTAAATATAGATCTCGCGGCAAAACACCGGAAAGCGGAATACCAAGGGGGGTAGTTGTAGCTCTGGCTTCACAAGTAATGCTCCTGCCAGCAGCACTGGAAGTTGTAGCACAAGTTGCAATGGCAGTAACAGCAGCTGCTGTGGTAGCAGCAGTAGCATTATCACATCCAATAGAAGCTATGTACAGACTTTACTAAGTGATGAATATGGTTATGGGTTGGTATCACTAAATCTTAGCGGTTGCACTGCATTATCAGGGCCTGCAGTGCAAGCTGTTTGTGATACCTTCCCCGACCTGCATACATGTCAAGAGAAGCATTCATTGAATGTAAGTGGGTGTACAAATCTCATCTCAGTGCACTGTCGCTGCGTGGTGGAAGCTCAAAGGGAGAGAGTCAAAAGAGCTGCACCTTATGTTCGTCCTAACTCCATTCTTCGGGCCTTATGATCAGAAATGCCTTGCTGAATGTTTGTATTATACAGCCCATCCAAACTATCAAGCAAGGGAAATAGCATGTTCATATTATGCAGTTCCTTATATTGAAATATTGCACTACATACTTTTACATGCCATCTGTGCATAGATTATTATTTGACAATGTAAATATTCAAAATGTAGCTTCAACAGATGAAGTTAGACATAATAAACCAAGTTCCTTAGACTGCTTGATTCTTCTTAAGTTAAAAAATAAATTATCTCTTTCAATGGCAGTGAATATATATTATAGTGCATTTTTTTTATGAATCTACCATCTACCTTCAAGCAAACAGGAATTAATTGAGTTATACAATTATAATGGTCCCTAGTTAAACTACATGCTCCATACGCAGCATGGGACCGGCTCAACTAGCCACATCACTAAATATCGAGCTCAAACTGTGAACCTTTTAGCTCGAAGCAGTTTTGATTGCAGTGCCAGCTCTATGCCAAAGCCTTGCCTATCATGTATAAATTGAATGATAAATCACAGTTTCTATACATTCGAGTCAATGTTGAAATGCTGTTGACTCCTATACATTGCGTGGGTTTATTCATGGATAGGTTCATCAATGACTATCCAATTACAGGAAAACCCCATGTATGCATAACTCAACTCATAATTTTCTGTCTGATCCATCATGAAACTATTTTTACTACATGGTCTGGTGGTCTGGAAGTAACTTAGCTATCAACTTATCCACATGGATGATTACTGCATCAATATCAGGTCGAAGTGCAACTCTTGGCTCTATCAACCAGCTTACAAACTTTTTCAAATAATCTGGATATGGGGGGTCGGGATCTTGAGGCCATTTCATAACTCCATTCATGGCTGCTAACTGCAAGCTTCCTCCGCCATCACCGATAGAATATTCAAAGGGTGACACTCTATACCTATGGAAGAAAAACAATCCATTAACTTGTAATTGGTTCCAAGGTAATTACTTGCATAGCACACAACAGACACGCGCTCTATTCTATGTGCTTGCAGTGATGTATACTGATTCTTACATCACCTGTAATAAGTATTAAGTTTAGAAATGAGTAAAGACTTACATAGTGGTAAAGAGAGTACACCCAAGAGACCAGATATCAGTCATTTCACTTATGTCTGCGTTGCTTGGACAATCCCAGAGTTCAGGTGCTCTGTATGGAGCTGAACAATGCTGGGCGGCCCATTCCTGCAAGGTAATACATTATTAAAACCATGACGTAATAGTGCAATCTGGCCTAAGTCTTCTGAATCTTCCTATGTTTCTTATTTCCTGAGCCAAGCTCATAATTTGGTCATGTACAAAAGACCATCCCACCTGTTGGACCATTATGTTCAAAAGCATCAACATGAATAGTGGCCTTTCTCTACTTGAGCATGATATTCAAACATTGTAATGATAAGTCTGATTTGCAATTCTTAACCACCCAGTTATCTTTTTCTTGCCTAACTTGACTACACAATCAACATATGTGGAACTTCATAGATACGGTGCCTCAGTAGTGTCAGGTTAAAATTTAATATGCAGCCAGTTGGAAGACATAAACTATTGAGAATATGCAAAAGACCATCCCACCTGTTGGACTTTTATGTTCAAAAGCATCCCTTTCTGTACTTGAGCATGAAATTCAAACATTGCAACTAAGTCTGATCTGCGATTTTTAACCACCCAGTTATCTTTCTCTAGCCTAACCTGACTACACAATCAACATAGGTGGAACTATGGTGCCTCAGTAAAGTCAGGTTAAATTTAATATGCAAAGACATTATAGATAACATTAACTATTGAGAACAGGAATATTAAACGAATTGGCCATCCAGTTTTTTGACCTATACCCATCCTTTAATATAGATGTTCTTCCAAGAACGATGGATGTTAGCAGGATTTCTGATCAACTAAACTCTGAGTTCTATAAGTGCATATCATCTGGAATATTGTCCACCGGTAAATGAATGCAGCATCTCCAAAACATTATATATCCTCCTAATAACCATTCCAACACACCAGCTGAACTTAAACAGCTTACATTGATAAATTTTCATTTACTATGTGGATGGAAAGTATGATAAATTTTCATTTACTATGTGGATGGAAAGTATGCTAACCTGTAGAGATATAGCCTCTAATCGAGATCTTACTTGCCTTCTTGATGGAGTAGCACTTCCAAAATCCATTAGCACTGCACCTGGTAGTTGGTTATTCTTCTTTGACAAAAGGATGTTCCCAGGTTTCACATCATTATGTGCATATGATGGAGAGGACTTGTGCATAAGCTTTAGTCCTTCACAAACCTGAAACAACATAACCATAGTTGGCAAAAGCAAAATATTTCTGAAAATCCATTTACAGATGGAAAAAGTCTTTCATTGTGATCTAAGCTAGTCGGCCAAGACAATGTATTGCATCAACCTGTTTGAAGATATGTAGAACAGTAACAGTTGGAAAAAATTCCTTCTTTGCACGCATATGATCTAAGTTGTCTTGCAGGCTGCCATCCAAATAAGCAGGGAACAAGAGATAAGCTTCCTGATTCCACTTTCCTGCCTCCAGGCCCTGCCACATTGCATTAAGATTTGTTTGATCATATATCAATTTCAGATGCTTGGCAAGAGCACCAGTTACCTTAACGGAAATTATTGAATGTTCAAGGAGAGGAAGCAGATTAGGATGTTTAAAAAGAGATGAAATACGGATCTCCTTTTTTACTAAATCCAACTGATCCTCAGTTTGGATCAGCACTTTCTTTAAAGCATAGCAACCATCTTCTGCAAGCATTCAAACAAAATCATCATAATTACAAATGTGGCAATGATTGCTTTGTTTCACTACTCTATGCAGAGCCTGACCTGATGCTTCAAAAGCATGCTTTCCTTCTCTGTGATGCTGAACCTCCTTCACGAGAAATACAAATGCATATCCACCTTCTCCTAGCTGCCTGACTATTTTAAACTGCCTCTTATTCACCCAAATCTCTGATCCCCCACTCACAGCTTCATACAGAGCATGCAGACCTGAAAACGTGCATCCCATCTTCCCAAGATTTGATAATACAATATATTTTCCAGTATCTTTAAGTAAATCCTCATACCATTGCATCAGATCTTACCCAAAGCTTCCCACATCCTTTGCAATCAAGATCTACTCCTCCACGAATTTACCAAGGGGACTACATTAATGTAAAGGGCTTGACTTACTTGGGCAATTAATCTGAGTCTTAATCTGATGGATTGTCCACGGTGGTCTACGTGCCCATCCCCCGTAAGGATTGCAACACCAAGAGGAAATTCTTGGCACGCACGTTTCTAGATACTCTTGACCATTAGTTAAGTGGAGAAAAAGTTTAGTTGCCCTGTATCATATCGTCTAAGTACAACATTTTGTATTTTTTTTTTTTTTAAAGTTTTAACCATTGTTAAACCATTGAATTATCACGTATTAACAATGGATACACCAAAATGTGCAAATACATGCACATGTCAGTGGTTCGATCAGGCCTGAGCCTGAACCTGAACCTGATAAGCTCCGATGAACGACGCATATGCAGCTAAATCACATGCAGCCATAACCCAACAACAAGAAACCAGCAGCTAGTTGCCGCCACTGTATAGAGGCGTGACAAGCAGGCAGCCCAAATTTGAAGAAATAGGCAGGGTTTGTGTCTGGAATGGAGCATGTCGGATTCAGCTGCCTTCAAGCAACCACTGCATCTTCACCCAGAACAAAATCCGAAATACAAATCTAAAGTGGTTGTGCATTCGAAATTAAAACTGAGATAAATATTTTGAATGAAATCTGAGGCAAGACAACATCTGAGGCATGCAACTCCACAACAACAGGAAAAAACCCTTTCTAAATGGCGAGAATTATTCCATGGCTAAAACAGAAAGCAGATGAGCGGCTACTGCAATCTTGGGGACCATGGCAATCTCTTGCAGCCTACGAGCACGCAAAACAACCTGCTTTCCAAAAATTTACTATGTCCAACATTTACAGAAAAAAAGCCATCCCAAACCGTTCAAAAAAAAAAGCCCAATTCCAAACCATTGAAAAAACCTTGCAAATCATCTATAGCAAATCTTATCATATCACAATAAGGTTACTTTGTTATGTTGTTTCTTTTTGAGCCCTGTATTGGAAGGTAGGCCTATAAATATTTAGCACTTATTAAATTGGGATTTTTCGGTTTGACAAGATTTTTTTCTTTTTTGGGTTGCTCCTAAGAGTGGGTTCACATGCAACAGTGGTCGGAGAGGGGCCCTGTTACACCCTTTGCAAATTGGTGATGGTCGGCGATGGTGGGCGTAAAAGGGCGTAGCATTTTACATGACGGTGAAGGCCGCGATGGTGCATGTGCCTAAGGGCAAACTCTCTTTCATGTGGGTATAGGGCATATTCAAGGTATATGCCAGTATATACCCGGATATGCTTTGTGACTGGCCTAAATTGGCTACTCCAGGTAACTTTGCCCGTCGCCTGTTCTGCTTCCGCCAGTTCTTTTCGCTATGGTAGTGCCAGAGTAGGTAACTCTACCGGTCGCCCATTCTTCTCCCGCCCGTTCTTTTCGATATGGTAGTACTAGATACTCTGTTCTGTCGTGCTAAGATAAGTATTCTAAATATAAATCCAGCGGAAACACAGGTGCTCAGTTACAAGCAACAGAAATTGCCAGTGATCAGTAAGATTGTTCCTCTTTTGCCGCAAAATACCACCTTATATTAGAAGCTTAAACAAATCTATACAACTCATTATTATGCAATGATGTCCGGTACAGAGGCCATGTCCATTATGATGCAATGCATTGCTGTGAGTATGGCAATATTTTTATATTTCAAACAATCATAAACTTAAATTCTTGCAATTTCAGTTAGGCACCCCAAATTTCCTTCAAAAGCCTCTGACTGAAGAAAAACTGAAGAATATCTGGCAACATGTTGCCCATAAGGTATTCTCATCTTCTTTTTGTTCTAGTTACAAGGTATCTCAAATCAAGAAATAGGATCCTTATACGCATGGTTATCCCCTTAGATGCAAGCATGGTTATCCCTTAGGTGCAAGCATGCAGAGATGAAGCCTAATACTCTGCTTTCGAAGCCATGCAACAAAATAGCATTAGGCCAAATGATATGACATTCGGCAGTGCACTTAGAGCATGCGGTTGTGCAGGCCTTGTTGATGAAAGTTGTAGATATTTCAAATGTATGAAAGAATATTATGATGTGAAGCTAAACTTCTTACATGGTAATTGCATGGTAGATCTTTTTAGTCATGCAGGATTCTTTAATGAAGCGGAGACTCTCTTCAATCTAGCCTAGTGACTGCGTGGTACATGGCAATATTGAGCAAGGAAGGAAGGAAGGAAGGAAGGTTCTTTTATCGTCCGCGGAGGCCAATCGGCCTATGGGACCAAAATTACACGGGTGCAGCAAGCCCGTTGCTACCCGGATTAAAAAACCCCCCCTTATGAGGGAAAAACTGTCGCATCAACAAGCCTGCTGGCAGCTGTACAAATATACATATAGACATGAATTCCCGGCACCTCAGGTAGGCGCCTGGGGGCAGAGGTGAGTCCGCAGATCCAAAACCTCCTGGAGGTAGGAGCCAAGGGATCGAACTGACGACGTACTGAGTAGCTCGTGCAGGGGCAGACCAGGTCGCACCAAGAGAATGTAGCGAGCCCGAATCTGACTATAGGCTGGACAGCTCTGGAAGGCATGGCTTTCATCCTCAAGAACCCCCAGCGGGCAACACTGACAAAGCCTGTCCTGGCGCGGCTCTCCAACCCACCGACCCGTCTCAAGCCAAGGGAGATCCTGTTCTAGCAAACTTCATGACTTGAATTGTCATTTTACTGCAGGCTATGTGCTTATGTCAATAGTCACTACAAATGAAAAGGGATATCAGAGTCAGTTATAGCTTCAGAAAGATATTTCTGGTGTTTTTTGAGGTGAAAACAGTGTTCTTATGGATACATATTTCTCTACTGCTAATTCTGACACTATGTCTAATTCTATGGATGATGCTATATCATTTTAACCAATCTAATGCTATAACTGACGTTAAAACTACCGCATGAGTTGATGCACCATGAATCAAATGTGTTAGCATTAGGTTCAAGCATACATGTACTCTGACTCTAATTATGATTCTATGTGACTCTAGAGATGACGATATATCATTTTAACAAATCTAACGCTATGACTGACATTATGGCTGACGCCTAAGCTAATGCACTATAAGTCAAAGGTGCTAGCATTAGGTTCAAGCATACATGTCATCTGACTCTAGTACTGACCTTACCGTTGATGCCACGCATGACTTTATATTGACCCTTAATTCTGACTCTATGTCTGACACTATTATCGGTTCTAATTCTGACTCTACTAATGACTCTATATTTGATGCTATTATGGACTCTATATCTAACCCTATGTCTGATGCTATCGTTGACTCTTACAGTAGTATGAACTCTACTACTCATGCTAACATGTAATTAAACTCTTGTTTGTACGCTATCTCTAAAATTAATGCTATCATTGACTCTATGTCCAAATCTGTACCATCAACTCATATAGTATGCACTCTAACTAGTCATGCACTTTGTTATATTTTTTAACCATTTAAATAATCGCATATGCAAATAAACCAAAAGAGACACTTGCCATCTATTCAAAGAACCATTTGTCGCTACACTCGTAATATAATTACTCTTTCTCTAAATTTTTTCTCTTTCTCAAAGTCTTCATTTCATACCATCCTATGTGGCTAGAACAAGATTGACAAGCCTACGAATATACTATAAAGTGTCCATTATCGTATTTGTCTCAAGTGATACAAAAGTTGATAAATGCATAATGCTAGCAATTGTATCAAGAGTATCTCAACACGATATTCTTTACAATGAAATATACTTAAAAAAGATTGAGCTGATCTTTGGTAATGTCATATAGCAAATCATGCTCAACCGCTTCTCTTTCATCATCATTCAATTTCAAAAGGAGCCACGATACATGTTTCTCTATCTAATTTTCTTTGTCATTTTCCTCATCAAAGTAGTCATCAAGCATATGATGTTATGGGCTATGCATTGGAGACCTCAACTAAAGGTGTGAATCATGATCGTGATCAATGGTTTCTTTACCTGGGTCAATCAACTCCAACTCAAGAGGAAGCATGCTATTAGATGATGATCCTTGAGTATCACAATTAGAATCATTGAGGGCAGGCATGGCAATAACTCTCTGAGAAGTTGGTTGTGAATTAACCACTATCTGCCATTCCTTATCCCTAGGATTATGATGGAAAAAAACTTGCTTCACCTGACTAGGAAATATAAACGGCTTGTCCAGATCCCTCAAGACATGTGAAGTGTCTACCTCATAGAATCCAGAAGGGTGTGCCCCAATGGTTTGATTTCTTCCTTGGGTTTGTGTTTTGAACCATTTGGTCTTTAATACGTTCACATGGAATGGATGAAAGCTCAAATCCATGATTTTGGTGATAATTCCAACATAATCCACATTGCCATCAATAGGATTTATGTCCTTTGCACTGCATTGACTCCTTTGAAGAAAAGAAGCGATTATTCCAGAGTCAAAAGTGACACGATCTTTGTCAACTTCCTTAATATAAAAGTGTTGTCTATATGCCCACATTGAAGAATGGCATCTTATTTGCAAGTGAGAAAAGAAACATTACTAACAGTTTTGAATTAAAATACATATTGAAAAACATTGCTTGTAGTTTCCAACAACATATATATTAGATTGATATCTCTAAATTATTCTACAAGAAATTTATCGCGGCGGCCAAGGCCGCCGCGAACATTTCTCTTTGTTAGCTTGGTGTCAGACCCCAAGTATTTTGAACATTTTTTATTTTGAACTTTTATTATTGACAGCTCTTGTTATCTTGCCAGGGACTTTTCTAAATCGGGGAAAGAGTACTTGCTCTTGGTTGTTTACTGGGTGATCCACTAAGTCTTCTTCCTCTAGCAATGCTTCAATTTTCATTGACATCCCATAAGAGATTCCATCAATCATTCCAAGTTTCTTATTCAGCCTGATTCCATCATTAACATTTGCAGCATGTAATGCAGCACCTAGAGCGATTGCCTTATCTGCATCCAAATGCCTCTCCAGGCTCTTCTTGCCCAAGAAATCCAATAGTGTTGCTTGCAGCTTTGTAACACGAGTCGTCTACTGCAAACAGATCAGCATTAGACAGTCCAACATCCTTCAGGACACTTTCAATGGGAGCAATAGCACGCTGCCAAATGTCAGTGCACAGCTCTTCAAAACGTTTCCTAGTGATTGTACTCTTAAAATCAAGATCATTATGAACGTTGTCGACAAAAATCGGAGCATCTGTATTTGCACGAAGAACCTCCTTGATCTTCTTTACCTGTTTCTTCAATTTTGCCATTGCTTCTGGAAACTTTCTAACATCAAATCCACTGCCAACAATTTTATTGAATTCATCAGCAAAGTGTTCTACTAATCTTAACTCCATGGCTTGACCACCAAGCTCTGATTCCCATCTTATACCTTTTACCTGGAAGTAATTAAAGGTGTCATTTTTGCCTCTCTCCTTTACTGTATATGATGAAAAGTAAATAATGGCTGCATAGGCACTGTTGGCACACATGTCATAAAACAACACATTCCTAGATTCGTTAGAAAAGTCCAGATCTTGGAACAAAGGGCAAATATGCCCATCCGAAAGCTCTCACTGCCCTACGTAACCCCCCGTGTGAATATGCACCCAAACCAAAGGGGGTTTAAGGGGGATTTTAATTTAAATGTGTCAAATGCAATGGTTTGTATTAATAATCTTAGTTGTGTGTTAATAGTTTGTGTTAACTAAAAAAAATTTTTGCCCCTTCGGGGCCTTAAGGATGGTGTAGGGGTGTAGATATAGACAATTTAAGTAATTGCGATGACCTTACTAGAAATTGTCCAAATTTAGGTCGGGCATAATATGCAAAGCTAGAACCATATGGAGGTAGTAAGAAAAAGATATTGCAAATACAAAGTAAAATTTGTCTAAAGAGAAGCAATAGAATTATAAGTAATCACCATAAATGAGATAATAGAATTACATAATAGACCTTCTAATCCAGCATTTCCATGCGTGATAGTGGCTGGATTATAATATAATATGCCTCTGCCCTATTCATGAGTGACTAGCCAAGCCCGACTCCTTCAGAAGAAGATACAACAGCCAGATACTATACGAATCTTGCACCTGTGGATGATGGCAATACACCTTCCATTTCTGCTAGCAGCACTGACCAACCTTTGAAAAGTACAAATAATGTGATTGAAATCATGAAGATAAGAAGAATATTGTGGCATCATGTCCCCTGCAATAGAACATGGAAAGGACCTAAAGATAATGAGAAGGGAACCCTGCAAGGTAAGAATGATCATCCAGGAAGTTTTTTCTACCATTCATTGTATATTAATGAATGCCCAACATCCATGTGGATGCAACTAGTTGTCCATGAGCATGCAACCATCACTCATCTCCCAGAAACGCCAATCTACATGTTAGATGGCTCGGCTACATGCAAAGAGTACGCACAAAAAGAAGCCACTAATTATGCTCGTTGCATAATTCCACACTGGAGAGTCACAAGAACCCAAAAGGACTCAAAAAGGAAAATCTGCCTTCTTATATGCTCATTGCTTCACTTATGCTCCTATGGATCCTACCTTACATGCTAAGTTAAGGAGAAATGTATATCAGTTTGTAGATAATCCAGTCAGACAGCCTAAGAAACAAGGTCCTGTCTTGAGGGCTGACAACAAAAGAAAAGCTTGGTATTCCAAGTAATACCGCAGAAAACAAGCCGATGAAACCTACAACAATATAGTTTGACATTTATACACTTATGAAAAGAGGGGATAGCCACAATACCATATTCATTAAGGTAATCAAGGACAAGCTTCACAAACATGTTGGATAGCACTGTTGCCTCTGGAGAATAATTAGACTCAGGACAGCTCATATCAATATGAACCACAACTTTGGGCATGCAGAAGGCAAAATCAGGTTTAAACCAAAGCCGTGACATCTTTGACTTTGAATACCTTTAACTTTTTATCTGAGATATGCTCCAGTGAATATGGTGTCCCATACCAGGGTTCCACATCGGATGTCTTATCTTCAAACAGTTTAGATGACCACAGAATCCTGCAATTTTAAATAGACAGCCCATAAGATGCATTCGTCCAAATTGGCAGCTTCAGCAGCAGAAAAACTAGACCTGCATATAACCAACATCTTGAAATTGCAGGTTTTGCATAACCCTAAATTACGCTACAACTCACATGGCAATGCCTTTGATATTCTTGAGACTCCCATCTCTGATTCTGTTTCCCAAATGCTTACCAAACATTACAGAATGGGAGCTATGGTACAAGGTTCTACTATATGACAACCAATTTTCCATATGTTAAATCATAATCAAGTTTAGTCAGCCTAATTATATATATGGTATAATGCTTTTACTTCAAACAGTTCGAACATTTTCAAATGAACCACTTTGGGATGCAAGTTTTTCTTCTCTGATTGGGACAGAATAGAATACACCGTAATGCAATGAACCATTCTCGCTCTTGTCTCGGCCAAATATCATAATTGTTTCTCCCTTTTGGTGTCCAATGGCTACAAGTCCGGATGCAAAGTTCACCTTTGTTTTAAAAACATCAAAGCATAGGAGAGCCAAGAGTAGGGACCAAGTGTTACTTTCTCAAAACTTCTTCCATCCAGGGTTGTTTCAGTCTCAGTACTAATTAGAGCTCGAGTGCCAAGCATATGCCGTGATGCATATTTATGACAAGATTGCTCAAATAGATTAGCTAGAGCATCAGATCTCAAATCCAGCCCAAAGGATGCTAAGGTATAAGCCACCTAAACCTTAGAGAAAGAACTCTAATGGCTCAGAGACACAAACACAATCAAAATCACACTCCGAATCCGTATTCACTACATCTGAATATGTAGCTTCCGCAGAACACAGTTTAGGGGAAGCTGGTAAAAGAATAAATTAGAGCAAAGATAATCAGTAGAAGCATGTCTTCAAAAGGAGCACGCATCTGCATCATGGTCTCTGTGATCTGTAACACGCCATCCATCGACACCTTTGCAACCTGCCACAGCTAATCTAGCCACGAACCCTAAAGACGAACCCTAAAGTTATATGCCTCGTTGCTTGCATGGCCTTTCATAAAATTAAATTAATTAAGTTTTTAAGGAACAAAAATATGCCAAGGCAAAACCATTGCAAAATCATAGCTAAAATGCCATTCAAATATGAGAATCCAGTGTGCACTCTAGATATACTGATTAGTATGCCTCGTGCAATACGCCCATGAAATCATATAAAAACCATGCCAAAAAACGTATAAAATCACAAAAAAAACCCCCTGTTATAATGCTACATATTCAATGCCATACTGAAGAGCACTTGCTGAATGTTCATTAATGAGGGTCAAAACATTTATCCCAGTAATCCCAGCTGCATTAAGCAAAGCTTTCCTTTCTATTTGGCCAAAGTAGGGAGGAAAATCCAGATATCTTAAGAAATGTTCAACACGGTTGACTTTGTGCGTTTCATCTTCTATTATGCAATGGACATAACATGAAGAAGATATCAAGCATGATAGATTTGATTATCTCAAAACCACCATAATGTCCACTTTTCATTGTTTAGTATATTTCTCTTTATAGCTATCCTTTATGGAATCTACCTTTTATGCATCATATTCAATAGCCAAGCAGTAATGGACAACCTATAACACCAGTGGAAAAAACTCAAGGAGCTTACTTTTTAAGCATGATTACACAGAAGACATCTCGACATCTTGGAAGACATTATTTTGAATGAACATCCTACAACACCAACCCAAGAAATAACTTTTTTAAGCATGGTTACAGAAGGAGGATACATAAAGCCGAGCACACTAGACGTCGAAAACAATGATAAGCAAGTACCAAGGGCAGGATACAATTTTCATGCTATACCAAAAAAAGGGCAAGGAAAAAACTTCTTGACCAAAGGGTGTACAAAGAAGTGATAACGCCCTCCAATATCTACAAAAGCAGGACCAACCTTTGAGCTTGAAGGAAATCAGACATGGAAATCCTTTTCAACATTGAAACCCAAAGGGATCTCAAAACTTTTGTGAAGTTACAAAAGAGTCAGAGCAGAAAGACGAACTTGAAATTTTAAGAATACCAGTCTGTGTCTAATGCCAGGAAAAACAGTGTCTGGAAAGTTTTCAAGTATGCAGTAGCAGCTGGAAGGACAGTGACCCAAAATGCCGCACCTTCTATTTATCTCAGGAAGCTGTGGAAACAGATCTGCGTGCAACAGTGCACCCACATGATTGATTAATACATCCATCAAAATAAGCTAGAAAATGCCAGGGCAGACCACCAAGATGTTTAACTGCCGCCACAATGGAGGCTCGGTCTGCATTCCGGAAATGGCTTTCAGACAACAGAGTAGTTTCAGAATCCGGCACAGCTGTGGAAATGACTGCATGAATTAGGGCTTTCTGCACCCCAAGACTTGAAAAAAGGTCAACAGGTTTTGGCTGTGGCATCTAGCTTCTGGATTGATATGGATGTTGTTGGAACATCGCGAATTGGTCCATATTGCAAGAATTTGCGACCTTCCATAGCCTTGGCATTGCTTTTAATTCACGAGAAAGCGGCTTCTGATTCAAGCTGGCGTCCATACATTGATATCTTACCTTACCGGAGTTCCTGAATTCGCCGATTTTTTGGTAGGCGTGTGAAATTTTGATAACCAGCATATCCGCCTTTGGCATCGTTTTGTCTCATCTGATATTTGTCCTGTAGACTAGGAAACAGCCAGTTTATGCAGAAGCCAGTTTTGGCACCACAAATTAAGCACATTTCAGCCACATCGCATCTGGAAATAGGGTTAAACAGTTAGAACCATGAATCTAACACAGCAAGGCACAACCATGCATCGATGAAATATGCCATTCGATGGCGCCATACCCGCCGTTGCCGTTTTGTAGATGCTTGAGCACTCGAGCAGACTATCCACCGCCATAGATGAAGCTGGATCAAGCACACAGGTCTGAGTTAGGGCGGCAAGACCTAAGTAAGGCGGCGATTGCTTCAGAGGGAAGAAATCCAAGCCAGCAAGAAATCTTCGTCCTCCGCTAGATTGGGTATGGTGGTGTAACGTGGCACAAAAATGGAGTTTTGGATTGCGGCGCAGAAAAAATCGAGTGAACGGCGAACAAAAATGAAAAATTTGAGAATGATTTATATATGTTTAGATAGATAGTATTATTATAAATAAGAATGAAAGGTCTATAATATATATGTTACCTTCCTCTCACAACCTAAAGCAATGTTGAAGTCATCAGTGCATATCTTCTCGCCTTTCTCCTTTGCCTTATCCATCTTTTGGACCAACCACCAATTTGGCATCCAATTTTATCCCCCTTTGTAAAATCCCTTTTTAGAGATGCACCATAATGCACCATAACTATAGACGTGCCCATCTTTTTAATAACATTTTTTACTTAAATAAGCTCTTGCTTTTTCAAAATACCTGGTACAATTTGTGTCAACATGATGTGACCAGGCTTAGTTGCCATCCAAGGTGGAATGTTGTGATTAACAACAATAATGGGCCAAACACTGTGTGAAGATGACATTGTACCAAATGGACAAATACCATCCATCCCAAGTGCAAGGTGTACGTTTCTTGGTTCTTCCTTGAAAATTGACCATATGTCTTCAATGTATCTCAAAGCTTCGCCATCTGTAGGAATTCTCATGATGCCATCTTTGCTTCTATGTGTGGTATGCAAATCCACAAATGCTGCCATCTTTGCTTCTATGTGTGGTATGCAAATCCATAAATGCTGCTGGTGATGGTGACTAAACATGTGTTGTAGTCGAGGGACGATTGGCATATGCCTCAACACCTTCTTATGTACTTTTGCTTTCATGTGGTTTGCATATTCTTGTACTCATTCGGACATGTATATATGCAATTATATTCCAGCCCCAGTTCTCGTAGTAACTCTCTTGCCTCCCTTAAGAAGGCTTTTTGTCACTTGGAAGTATCTCACCAAGCAAACTTAAAAAAAAAAGGACAAGTGTCAACACAAAGATAAATAAATTGATAGGAAAATATATAAATCAATTGATATATTACATCATCTCCATTGGAGTCAAGATCCACTTTAAAGTGCACCTATTTTCCTGCATTATTTTTGTTTGTCGCTGCTCTTTTTGGATGCCTAACTTTATATAGTATTCCCTCATCAAACAATATTATCACAATTTCTTTTGTTTTTAGAGCATAGACTCTTTATCCTTTTGAGTCAATGACATATCCTACTAAATAACCAACCAAGGATTTATTGTCTAACTTCTTTTTAAGCTCAGAGGGCACATGAATGTATGCTTAAGCCTTGAACATGTCAAAGTTTAAATCCTCATTAGAATTGGACCAGAGACTTTGAGGGACATTACGTTGTAGAGTGACCGATGGCAGTTTGTTTTGGATGAGTACAACAGCCTTCAAAGCCTCTTCCTCTTCCAGTATTAGCATTCTTAGCAGCAAGATTTACAAAACTTTGTGACTTGCTAATAGCATTTGACTCAGCATGAATTTCTTCACTTTTAGATCTACTGGATCTTATAATTCCTCAACCTCCAGGGTATGTTCAATTGAATCTTTCCACACTTGGAAATTAGCTCTTCCTTTGAAGACTTCTACCTTTTGCTCAAAAGACTTGCACCAAAATGGCTAAACATTGTCTTGCTCTAATACTACTATTAGAGAATTGATGCCAAGAGATAATGTATTCTATTCAATATTGATTCACTAGAAAATGCAACTCTAATATTTAAGCATCAATACATGATTCATGTAGAATGTTTGAACCATTGAAATATTGCAAATATGAACTACTGTAGCAATGGAAACGATTCAATCACTGTAGCTGTATAGACTCTAATTGACCTTAAACACCCCAATAGCACAAGCCCTAATCGAAGATTAGACTGTGAAACAAATCAATTCGATCCCTCTGCAACTTGATACAACAATTATCCATGCTTCTTTAGTTTATTTGCGGCGGACTAGGAGTTGATATACGGCAATCACGTATGTGTCAAGTTTGAAGGATGTCTTAACCTCATCCCAAAATATAGAAATATCTTATACTATAATTGACCATGTCTCAAAATAGACCTTGGGTTCCATGGACCATAAATATACAACTTAAGCAAATATAACTGTGCCTATGGAAGTCTCCTTTAACTCGGTTAATAAATTGCCAGTTCCACGAATTTTGCACAGTGGCCACTGTTCAGTAATCACTAAGCAAGCAGGTTAATTTGTTGTGATGTATATGAACCTTCATCTGTAACTATTACCACTGTACTTCTGTAACTATTACCACTGTACTTCACATGTGATGACTAACTTTTAATTTTTAGCATTGTCTACATCATCCATTCTTAGAGTCCAACTTTTAAAGCAAAGTAAGAAAGCCAAATAATTTTGATATTATGGACATGATGGCAAAATCTGTTCATCATTTTGAAGTTGTCAGATTGGCAAATGAGCTTACAATACTATTTCCACAAGTAGCCTAGTATGGCATTGCGTAGTTTGACGACTTCCCTTTGACCATTTTGGTTTTTTCTTGATCCTGGATGCAATATGGTACGTGAATCAAGAATCCAATGGTCGGATAAGAGGACTAGATCCCTGAAGTGAAGACTAAACCATCCACTTTCAGATAAGTGGAGCCTAGGGCTAACTGCCTCCAATTTTGTGCTCCCTCACTCTCATCTATCACTAAGAGGCCAACTCTCAATACTTGCCGAAGTTCATGCCCTAGAATTTGCCATGCATGCTTGTTTATCAGTATTGGGCAAACTTTTTAAGCTCAATCGAAAAATCTCTTAATGTTCCCTCAAATAGTCGATATTTCAAGTTCCCAATTGGAAATTTATATTGCCCTTTCTAAAATATGCATAAAAGTCTACCAAAAATTTTCTTATGATATGCGCTAGCTCAACTGAAATTTTCTAATTTCAACAGAAACAAATTGTCTTTACCCCAAAATTTGCCCAAAAGTGTTCTTTACCCCAAAATTTGCCCAAAAGTGTTGCTAATGCATGCTTAATATTGAAATTGCTTAATTGCTCCAGCTCTATCACTTAACTACTCCATTTCAATTATATAATATTGAAGAAATGCAGTTCAGACAATTCAAAGATTCTAAAGCTCAAAAGCCGCTAGAGTACAAAGGCAATTTTGGAACATCTTGTCCACAACATTTTTTTCCATAAGAGCTCTCCTTTTCGATCTCCACCCTCTCCATCATCCAAATTCACATATTCCTATCTTATTCATCTCTCCCCTTGGGGCAAGTAAGAAAATGTATCTCTGCTCAACCTTACGAATCTTTTTTAGGGTTTAATAACGAAGAAAATAGAAGTGCATTGCAGAGAAGTGGTGGAGGAAGAAATGGCAGGGGATGGCTGCCAACAGATCCATCTGATGCATTGTAGGGAACTGATGGATGAAGAAATGGCAGCAGAATGACGATAATTTGAACATGGAAACTCGCATGTATTCTAGATAGCACACTAAAAGGGCCCTTTTTATTTCATCTAAGTATGATAGGAGGTAATGGAATTGGATGGATGCATCCCAAGCAATGAACCTATGGGAAATGGCATTACACATGGTACATTGGTTGCCAAGTATGGTGCAAGCCTTTAGCCTTATAAATTTTTAGTTTTATGCAAGTAGAAGCGTGCTAGAGATTAACCTGCTATGGAGCACATAGTGCAGCTAATATGCTGGAAGAAGCAGGTCTAGCAGGGGGTTTGGGATTAGTTGCAGTTGTCATGTATGAGAGAAGCTGGAAAGAGGTGTCACCGCGGTTTTGCTGCTTCAGTACTGAGGCTGTATATGAGATTGTAAAGTGTGTAGTAATTTGTTGATTTAGTAAATGCTGCTAATGCAACTGGTCAGACAAATCAGGGAGGCCTTAAAAAAATTGGCAGTTCTGGTTTTGCTGCAGGGGCACTACGTATGTGTTAAGTGGCCTATCATTGGGGCTTGTAAACCATGAAGAATTAATACCTTTGGCGGTTAGTTTGCTTTTTCTTTTTCCCTCTTGCAGCCTAGGCCCTGTGCCACACCGGCCAAAGATCAAGCCGCCGCCCGACCTCTGCAGCCCGGCGGGGGGGTTTGGATCGGATTGACAGGGTTTTGCAGGGGGTTTGACTTAGGATTGGCAGGGGTTTTTGGATTTGGATTGGCCGGGGGTTCTGGATTCAGCTTTAGGTTCTCTAGCGGTGTTAGAAGGGGTTTTGGATTGGCAGAGGTTTTGGGTCCGAATTGGCCGGGTTCTGGACACTGCCTAGACAGCAGCACTAGCACCAAGCGTCGATCACAGTGGGAGGGCTTGAGCACGGTAGGGGAGACCGGATCTGCATCACCATGGCTGCCCAGATAGCATCGGTTTCGCAGCTCAGACTCGAAGCATGATTTTTGAATTACGGTAGGAGTTTGGGCATGCATCATAAGGCCCCTTCACACAAAGGATTTGGATACAGGTAAAAGAAGCCCCATACAGGTCTCTATCAGATCAGGTCCTGAAACGCTCCTAGAGCGTTAAACACTTGAGATCAAACACGAGAGAGAATAAAGGACCCAGATAATAAATATCTTTCATTAATAATATTCATAACTCAAGGTTACAATTGGAACTACATAGGAATTCAACACAAAATAGCATCTCTTCTATCGCTCATGCTCCCCTCGCTCAACGGTCACGTAACTACTAGAATAATCTGTAAGAAAAGAGAATGAAATGATGGGGATTAGTCCAGGACAAGGACTAAGTGGGCAACCGTTACCTGGTCTAGACAATCTGGAAAAGAAACACAACATGGCAACACAACTTCAACAGAAAAGAAACACAACATCACAACACACAACATCATGAGTTAATAATGTTATCCAGGGATGATCAGTCCCTCGCCCAGGCTCTCACGTACACCGTTCGCGACACGGATGCACGTTCACACACCAATCACCTGGTGTGCGCGATGCTCAGCCGCTCCAGCCCTCCGGCATCGACGAAGGGAGCGGGTTCATTCACACAATTAATCCATATCTTCTTAAACATTCCATTGGTAATCATATTAATGAACAAAACATAAAGAGCAATGCTTCAACAAACATAAACTACAAACAAGAATTCCTAGGTAAAACACTTGGTAAATATGTTTGGGTAATAGAGGTTAAAAAGTAAAACTAGGCAAAACTATGGGTTTCAACCGAAACTCGAACCTGGGTCTATGGGACAACAGGTTAAACCCTTAACCAACTAATCTATCAACGGCTTTTAAAAACAAAATGGCAAAATATAAATAAGGATCGATGGAAGAGGGTTTAAATAGGTATAAACAGAGGCTTAAAACTGTGTAGAACAGGGCAGAGAAGCAACTATGGCCGGATCTCACAGGAAGGGCCGGAACTGGCCGGATTCAACGATACTCAGGCCGTTTTTAAGATATCATCACTTGCATGACATATAAGAGCAAGATTCCGGAACCATTTGGTCTAGAAACAAGGATTTGCAGCCGCCATAGCTGCCTCAAGAACTTTCTGGAAGGAAAGAAAACATCCTAAAACAATCTAAGAATGGATTAAGAACGTTTCTTAAGGCATTATACAGGAGATTGGGCTTGAAGGAATCGCGGGCTGCATAAACAGCAAATCATGGCAGACCTGAACAACCGGATACTTCCTATGGATTTAGCAACAACAAAACATAGCAATCTAGCATTAGCGGCCAAGCCTTCACGGATTCTTATGGATTTGGCTCCGGTTAACCCACCTGCTCGGATTGCTCATCTTCTGTAACTAGACCTGAAGGCGCTGGTGAAGCTTCTGGAATATTTGATACAAAAAGACGTTTTTCCCTTTTGTTATGCTATAACCTAAAGTTGAGGAAAATATCCCTCACTGCCCTATTAATAATAAAGATCTTTCTAATCTTAGCTTTACTATTTAAGTTCATATCCGGTGTTTTGTCAAGTAACTAGCATAATACGAATACCGTATCTACCTTGTTCTCTAACCCTTGATAATCCCTTCCATAATTAGTTATCTCTAACCTATGGTTAAAACTTAAACGTTAACTTACTCTTCAACCCCCTAGGTGTGTCACAGGTCCCGATCACCCAGCCCGTTTATTGGTTTGCCCTAAGCCTTGCTACAAATCTCCACCTTCTTTTTTCTTCTGGGCTCCAGGCTAGCCAACATCCTGATCCAGATTCATATGCTCTCTTAGTATCCTACAGTTTTGATTTCTTGATCACCTCTGGCCCCCTTTGTCACTCACAACCTACCTTGAATTCGGCGGAGCTTCACACCAGGTTTGGGATTGTGTTTTCCTTTGTTCTGGTTCATTCCTTGCCCAGCTATTGGTTCTGCTTTCTTTGTCTCCGCTCTTGGACGTGCTTCTGTTTTGTGGCCCGTATCCTACAGTTTCAATTCCTTGAAGCTTGGAGCTCCCTTCTTTTCTTATAAGTGGTTCTGCTCGCCCATCCTCTTGTTGCTCTGAATGGCTCGTCAAATCAAGCGCATGGCCAGGGAGACCCGTAAAGAAAAGAACCTCGTTAGGCTGCCGGAGCCGGTCTTGAATAGGCCCTATGACCCCGCGATTGCGCCATATCTTCAGGCAGCCCCATCATTTGGGCCTCAGCGCCCTATCTTGTGAACCGGACATGCAATCCGCTCGGATGCATCTTTGGTGCGGCCTTTGGCGAGGATTGATGCTCGATCCATTGTTTGCCTCGATTTGTTGGTGGGGATCGCCGCGATCCAATCGGCAGTCACACTCACGGGAACATCGGCCGGATGCCCTTGGGAAGGCGGGTCCGGCTTCTAGAGATCTTTTTACGATCGGCAGAGTCGATTCGGGGCCCGCGCGGTAGTGCTACACCCGCACCTCCCACGGGGTTGGCGTCGAGCATGTGGATGCTACGCCCCAGGTGATGATACCACGCCGTGCCCACACGACCGTCATCGAGGGTTGTTTGCCTTTACGCGACAGTCCCGCTCTCGAAGCGACCAGCCACAACGCACCCGCTAACCCCGAACCTACGCGATTGTGGGTTTGGAAGAAGCAAGCGACACTCCCGGGCAGCCGAGGTGACCCGCTTTTTGCAGAGGTGATGCACGTAAAGGCGGATGGCATTCTCTCATTCGTCGAAGTTGGAGCAAAGACGGCCCGACCGACCCCCCCGTCATTCTTCGGTCGGTTTTGGGGATGCTTTATCCAGCCGCACATCCTCCGCCATGGCAATCACTTGCAAGGGATCTCCTTCTCCGCCCGTGAAGACCTTACCCCAAAGACTCTGCCGACGGAAGGATGAATTATGTCGAAGTCCGCGAGGCTCGATGCGCACCGAAGGGTCGTGTATAGAGGCGGCCGGTTATTCGGGATTACCGGCCACTTGATCCATGGGCGTAATGCGTGTAGCTGATTGGACTCGAGATCTGCTTGGGCTTATGCCCTTTTGTTTTTGTTTTATTCTAGTATTGTGATTTGCTACGGGGCATAGTCCCCCGAGTTCTCTGTGCTGGGGCTAGTCCCCACGTTTGATTTTGGCTTCGGCCTTTTTGGTTTGGTCACGGGGCTTGGTCCCCGAGTTTCAGTCTGGGCTTTTGCCCTCTCTTTTGTATTGGGTCCCATAACCCGATTGGGTTCCGCGGACGTTAAAAATTTCTTCCTTCCTTCCTTCCTTGAAAATTGACCATATGTCTTCAATGTATCTCAAAGCTTCGCCATCTGTAGGAATTCTCATGATGCCATCTTTGCTTCTATGTGTGGTATGCAAATCCATAGATGCTGCCATCTTTGCTTCTATGTGTGGTATGCAAATCCATAAATGCTGCTGGTGATGGTGACTAAACATGTGTTGTAGTCGAGGGACGATTGGCATATGCCTCAACACCTTCTTATGTACTTTTGTTTTCATGTGGTCAATCTTGCATATTCTTGTACTCATTGCGAAATAGAATGCAATCATTCGGACATGTATATATGCAATTATATTCCAGCCCCAGTTCTCGTAGTAACTCTCTTGCCTCCCTTAAGAAGGCTTTTTGTCACTTGGAAGTATCTCACCAAGCAAACTTAAAAAAAAAAAAGGACAAGTGTCAACACAAAGATAAATAAATTGATAGGAAAATATATAAATCAATTGATATATTACATCATCTCCATTGGAGTCAAGATCCACTTTAAAGTGCACCTATTTTCCTGCATTATTTTTGTTTGTCGCTGCTCTTTTTGGATGCCTAACTTTATATAGTATTCCCTCATCAAACAATACATCTCAGCTTATCACAATTTCTTTTGTTTTTAGAGCATAGACTCTTTATCCTTTTGACTCAATGACATATCCTACTAAATAACCAACCAAGGATTTATTGTCTAACTTCTTTTTAAGCTCAGAGGGCACATGAATGTATGCTTAAGCCTTGAACATGTCAAAGTTTAAATCCTCATTAGAATTGGACCAGAGACTTTGAGGGACATTACGTTGTAGAGTGACCGATGGCAGTTTGTTTTGGATGAGTACAACAGCCTTCAAAGCCTCTTCCTCTTCCAGTATTAGCATTCTTAGCAGCAAGATTTACAAAACTTTGTGACTTGCTAATAGCATTTGACTCAGCATGAATTTCTTCACTTTTAGATCTACTGGATCTTATAGTTCCTCAACCTCCAGGGTATGTTCAATTGAATCTTTCCACACTTGGAAATTAGCTCTTCCTTTGAAGACTTCTACACTGCTCAAAAGACTTGCACCAAAATGGCTAAACATTGTCTTGCTCTAATACTACTATTAGAGAATTGATGCCAAGAGATAATGTATTCTATTCAATATTGATTCACTAGAAAATGCAACTCTAATATTTAAGCATCAATACATGATTCATGTAGAATGTTTGAACCATTGAAATATTGCAAATATGAACTACTGTAGCAATGGAAACGATTCAATCACTGTAGCTGTATAGACTCTAATTGACCTTAAACACCTCAATAGCACAAGCCCTAATCGAAGATTAGACTGTGAAACAAATCAATTCGATCCCTCTGCAACTTGATACAACAATTATCCATGCTTCTTTAGTTTATTTGTGGCGGACTAGGAGTTGATATACGGCAATCACGTATGTGTCAAGTTTGAAGGGTTTTTCGCGTCAGAACTTATGTCTTAACCTCCTCCCAAAATATAGAAATATCTTATACTATAATTGACCATGTCTCAAAATAGACCTTGGGTTATACAACTTAAGCAAATATAACTGTGCCTATGGAAGCCTCATTTAACTCGATTAATAAATTGCGAGTTCCACGAATTTTGCACAGTGGCCACTGTTCAGTAATCACTAAGCAAGCAGGTTAATTTGTTGTGATGTATATGAACCTTCATCTGTAACTATTACCACTGTACTTCTGTAACTGTTACCACTGTACTTCACATGTGATGACTAACTTTTAATTTTTAGCATTGTCTACATCATCCATTCTTAGAGTCCAACTTTTAAAGCAAAGTAAGAAAGCCAAATAATTTTGATATTATGGACATGATGGCAAAATCTCTTCATCATTTTGAAGTTGTCAGATTGGCAAATGAGCTTACAATACTATTTCCACAAGTAGCCTAGTATGGCATTGCGTAGTTTGACGACTTCCCTTTGACCATTTTGGTTTTTTCTTGATCCTGGATGCAATATGGTACGTGAATCAAGGATCCAATGGTCGGATAAGAGGACTAGACCCCTAAAGTCAAGACTAAATCATCCACTTTTAGATAAGTGGAGCCTAGGGCTAACTGCCTCCAATTTTGTTGCTCCCTCACTCTCATCTATCACTAAGAGGCCAACTCTCAATACTTGCCAAAGTTCATGCCCTAGAATTTGCCATGCATGCTTGTTTATCAGTATTGGGCAAACTTTTTAAGCTCAATCGAAAAATCTCTTAATGTTCCCTCAAATAGTCGATATTTCAAGTTCCCAATTGGAAATTTATATTGCCCTTTCTAAAATATGCATAAAAGTCTACCGAAAATTTTCTTATGATATGCGCTAGCTCAACTGAAATTTTCTAATTTCAACAGAAACAAATTGTCTTTACCCCAAAATTTGCCCAAAAGTGTTCTTTACCCCAAAATTTGCCCAAAAGTGTTGCTAATGCATGCTTAATATTGAAATTGCTTAATTGCTCCAGCTCTATCACTTAACTACTCCATTTCAATTATATAATATTGAAGAAATGCAGTTCAGACAATTCAAAGATTCTAAAGCTCAAAAGCCGCTAGAGTACAAAGGCAATTTTGGAACATCTTGTCCACAACATTTTTTTTCCATAAGAGCTCTCCTTTTCGATCTCCACCCTCTGCCCTTGTTCCCGCCAGCGCCTGCCTGAACGCCGGCCCGGCCGCCTGCCTGAGCGCCTGGGCGCCTTCAGGGTTGTCTGGGCGTAGTGATGGATGGCGCCTGGGAGGTGCAGTGACGGGTGGCGCTTGCCTGCGAGAGCGTGCCTGAGCATATGCGCCTGAGAGCATGCCTGGATCGGTGGAGCGCTTTAGTGAGGAGGCACCTCCACTGGGCGATTTCCCTGAGCGGTTTCTCTGAGCGCCGCCTTCCCTGCGCGTCTGGGCGATTGGCGTTGGGGGCGTCGGTTTCCCAGCACCCAGCTGTGAAGAGGTTACGGTTCCGAGGCGCTTGGTGAAGTCCTGTCTGTTGGAGGTATGCTTATTGCTTCTTGCAATAGCATGGATTTTTGGATGCGTAGTCATCCTGGCAACAGTTTTTTCCCAGGTGGTTTTTAGTCTGGGCCATGGTGATTATGGTTTGTTCTGTGGGCTTCGGTCCTTGTTCTGGTTAGGGACTTCGGTCCCGTTTTGTACTTGTGGTCCCATAACCCGATTGGGTTCCGTGGACATTAAAAGTTTCTTCCTTCCTTCCTTCCTTCCATCATCCAAATTCACATATTCCTATCTTATTCATCTCTCCCCTTGGGGCAAGTAAGAAAATGTATCTCTGCTCAACCTTACGAATCTTTTTTAGGGTTTAATAACGAAGAAAATAGAAGTGCATTGCAGAGAAGTGGTGGAGGAAGAAATGGCAGGGGATGGCTGCCAACAGATCCATCTGATGCATTGTAGGGAACTGATGGATGAAGAAATGACAGCAGAATGACGATAATTTGAACATGGAAACTCGCATGTATTCTAGATAGCACACTAAAAGGGCCCTTTTTATTTCATCTAAGTATGATAGGAGGTAATGGAATTGGATGGATGCATCCCAAGCAATGAACCTATGTACACATGGTACATTGGTTGCCAAGCATGGTGCAAGCCTTTAGCCTTATAAATTTTTAGTTTTATGCAAGTAGAAGCGTGCTAGAGATTAACCTGCTATGGAGCACATAGTGCAGCTAATGTGCTGGAAGAAGCAGGTCTAGCAGGGGGTTTGGGATTAGCTGCAGTTGACAGAAGCTGGAAAGAGGTGTCACCGCGGTTTTGCTGCTTCAGTACTGAGGCTGTATATGAGATTGTAAAGTGTGTAGTAATTTGTTGATTTAGTAAATGCTGCTAATGCAACTGGTCAGACAAATCAGGGAGGCCTTAAAAAAATTGGCAGTTCTGGTTTTGCTGCATGGGCACTACGTATGTGTTAAGTGGCCTATCATTGGGGCTTATAAACCATGAAGAATTAATACCTTTGGCGGATAGTTTGCTTTTTCTTTTTCCCTCTAGCTTGCAAATAACTCTATGATAGCTGCAAAAAAAATAAAAAAATAAAAAAAAAGAGATAATAATAATAATAAAAAAATTATTGTAAAAATATAATATATATTTTAGATATAGACGCTTAGACATTTTGGCTCCTTCTTCTTGGATGGGTAGACAAGAAATCACAAACTCTAATAACAATTAAGCAAATTGTTTACTTAAACAAATCTATTAAGTATTTATAGATGGATTCATACAATATATATTACAGCCAGTGAAGAGACCATGGTGGTCGTGTTGTCACAATGATTACACCCTCTTCACACACGGACCATCTAGTACGAACATCGTATGGAGCATTCTTCAAGCCATGGGGGCAAGTTACAAACGATAGAGATAGAAATCTGTACGAAAAGGTCCTTCATGGACCATGCACTAGCTTGTCCAACCAATGTCACCACCCCCTTCTCGCCTCATTTCTTCAATTAATAGGTTTTTTCAATATCTCTAGGGGAATGTTTTAAATTTAGCATTATAATGTTGCACACATGACATGGAAAGATTTGGAAGAATTCATTCAGAACACCATGAAGAAAAACTAGCTGCAGTTGGAACTTTGTGTTTTTGTTTGCATTGTTTTGAACTAATGATTCAACTCAAAATGATCATTTTATGATTTATTAAACTTTTTGATTTGATCTATGCACATACTTGTGTAAACTTCTTGATGAATCAAGTTTTCAATTCTGTTCAAATTTTAGTTTTTGGCACTGGATAAATTTTGCCTTAATGTTCAGTAAATTCTGAGAATGTATAGTAAAGGTTCTAGAATGTGGAGTAAAAACCTTAGAATATTGATACGAGGTAAAATAACAACCAAAACACAACTGAACATTAAAAGGGGAGGAGGAGTTGTTCACGTGGCAGTACGCGAATGGACAATAGGCCAAAAATTTGCCATTGCTCGCTTACATAGATTTGGTATCACAAAAATAACCCAGAGCATCTAAGCATTTTTGCATCCTTTGCATAGTTTTGATACTAGTACTATATCATCAACATACAAAAGCAGCATGAATTCGTATCCTTCTAATGCAGTGCTATCCCAACCAATCCAGTCCTTCAATTCATCCATAGACAAATTGAATAATGTGGCAAAAAGAGGGCACCGTTATTTAACTCCAATATTACTTGCGACCAGATCTAGGCATCTCTGGATAATGGAAATAAAAGTTGTACCATTATCTTCTCACAAAAATAAGAGAGAAATGAAAATGAAATTTGGATTAATCATGTCTACAAAACCATCTTTAGAAAACATTCAAACTGTACATTCAACGTCATAGAAAACATCATCTAATGCATCCTTTAACATGAATACATTAGTCTCTTTCTCCTCAATCTCATCAACACGCCTCATTTCTTATTTTTAAACAATGATCAAGAACTTCTACAAGAAATCTTCCTACAGGAATTGGAGGACCAGTAAAGAAATGTACCAATGAGTGAGATGTAACTCAAAATTTATGCCGAATGCATGCATATGCAGGGCAGCGGATAATGACACGAGCTTCATCCTCTATCTCGTCAGATGCACATAGCTTACATATCCTCACTTCATAGGGAATATCATGCCATCATCCTATCTCCACCCCAAGCCTATGAGAACGAAGTCTCATCCTGCTGATTGTATGTCGTAATTTGAGCGGCAGATTCTCTTTCAGACATGGTGCTTCCTGTAAGGTTGGATTTATCGTCTGTCTGTAATATTCCTTTTTAACCTCTGGCATACTCCACTGCTTATGTACTACATGCTCCTTATCCATTCCTTTAACCTGCTTCTGTTACTATCAATATCCATAATATTCAAGCCCAATTTGCAAAGCTACTTTTTAATATCTACTTACCACCCTTTCTCTTGACTTTCTTCCATGACTAGACAATGCAATGAATCACTATGTGTATCCAATTCTATTTTGCATATGTATACAAGCGTTCTATATAGCACTTCTACTTCCAGGGGAAGCATCTCACATTCTACAAAAGCATATCATATGGTGTCTGGATTTTTGTGCCTAATTCAGCATGCAAAAAGATTTTTTGAAACTTTTAAACCTTTTTCCACATTTCCATTGAAAGTCCCAGTCCTCAAACTTCACAACCACAGTGCACAGTATCAAAGCACACAAATTCTATCTTTGCACATTTCCTCTGCAATGCTAATAATGCTTTCAATCCACCACTAACTCTTTGTTCAATTGCTTGATTCCAATGGAAGCTCTTATCAACAATCATACCAAGATATTTATAAGTATTTACAATTACTATAAGCTTACCCTTATAGTCCCTTCTAAAATGCTCTCTTATTGGTGCCAAAAATAACTATTTTAGTTTTGCCCATATTCACTCCCATCCCCTTCGCATCACAAAAGTTTGCTAGAGTATCCAATCCATTACACTTCTGGCTAAGAGCAAAATATCATCAGCATATAGTAAGAGCAATACTATATACCTGCATTGACATGCCTTCTTCCCCACATCCTAGTAATACACCAATGTTGCTAAGCACTAAATCTTGACAGTTTTCAATGAAATACGTTATCATATAGAGTTTTGACTGCATCTTGGTATTGTATGGGAACATTTATCGTAACCATACACTGCCAAATGATCGCCCTCTGCATTTTGTCAACCTTTGTAAAATCAACAAACATGCAAGCAATGGTTTTTTCTTACTTATAATTGAGTCCATCATTCTACCCAAGCACTAATTTTGGTGTTCAACATAGTAGCAAATAGCTACTATGCTATTTGCTAGCACAAAATTTGTGGGTTTTTTTTGGGGGGGAGGGGGGGGCATGGGGAGGGGAGGTGGAGGGAGGGATGAGATGAGATGAAATGAAATTTGGTTATTACATCTCTGAGACTGCCAAGTCTATAAGATGTGCAACTTGTACATTCAACATTATCAAATAAATCATCTAATGCATCCTCTGATAGTAATGCATTAGTCTCTCCTACATCTAACTCATCTACTTCTAAGGTTCTTAAAATATCGTCCCTATGTAAGCAGGGCAATGCAGAAGTACATGTTCCCCATCTTTAAGTATCCCTGGCTCACATATCTTACACAATCTAAGCTCATGAGGAATGTCATTCCACTTGCCTACTTCAACGCCAAGCCTATGTGACCCCAGCCTCATCCTGCAGATGGCATGCCTATGCTTCGTGGCAATTCACTTTGCCAAATACTGGAGGGAGGGAGGGAGGGAAGGAGGGAGGGTGGGAGAGAGAAATGAAATGAAATTTGATTATTACATCTATGAGCTTGGTAGAATGAATTCCTAGAAAATTATCTATGATATCAAAGGTGTGATGGAAGACACTTGATGATGGTGCATCTATAGCATGTGTTAATGTGTCATACCAACACATGGCAACAATTTCTAAGCCCTTGGCAACTAGTTAGTTTCATACGAAAAAAGTTTGATTATACTACCACATTGTTTACAAGAAGATGCTTAACTAGCTAAGAATGGCAACTAAGCTGAGATAAATGCAAAGTGCGGTCTATATGTAGCTTCAGAGTCTTGGTTCTAACCTTAAACATCTTGGACATCATTACCTTCTAACATAAATATAATTAAAGATTACAATTCAAACATTAGTAAACGTGTACCCGGTGTTGCAGGGCTAATGTCCTGGCATGTGTTGTTACTCAGCCTTTTAACGTCCATATGTTCAACTTCTAACGACACATGTAAATACTGGCAACACTACTACAAAAATAGGTATAAATGGCACAATTATGTGCCATTCTTTCCCTATATAAATGGCACTTTTTGGGTGTGCCATTTGTGCATATTTGTGCCGTAAATGCTCCGCCTTTTTTATGCCATTCAAGTGTGGTCAAAATATGTGCCATTTAATTGACATGTGCCTGCCATTTAAGTGACTTGTAATTGTGTCATTCATGTGCCATTTAAATATGCATTGTGCCACTTAAATGCCATTCAAGTGACATGCATTGTGACATGTATGTATGGTGCATGTGCCACTCAAGTGCCATAAGTATGACATGTATGTGTAGTGCTTGTGCCACTAAAGCGCCATAAGTATGGCATGTATATATAGTGTTTTTGCCACTCAAGCGTCATTAATGTGGCATGCATATGCCATGAAAGTGCCATAAAAGTGTCGTGTTCATTGTGACATGAATGTGTGGAGTGATTGCCATTTTCATATTCTTTAAATAGAATTAGTTGTTTTATGGTTATGTGAACAATGTTGAATAGTATTTCTATAAAGAGAAATACAATAACAAAATATTCAATAAAATGTCATGTCATGGATACAATAATAGTAAATAGAATGTCAAATGTCATGTGGGTACAATAATAGTAAATAGAATGTCATACACAAGGACCCAATGTTTATTGAGCAATACGACTCAATAAAGATAATGGCCAAATGATCACTGAGTTTATCGCATCCTTGAATGTCGTAAGTTCGCTTGTTGGATACAACAACTGGTCATTCAAGTGTCCAGGATTTATGCTTTGAACCATAATAGAAGCATTACCATTGCCAATTGGTTGACAGTGACAAGTTTTCTTTGGATCTAACGAGAAAATCCTTCCATGTCCAATGATTGATTTATTTCTCAAATCAAGAATTTGGACTTCGTTGTTTTCCTGTAGTAAATGGACCAAGGAAATGTCACATGTTATTTTTGAAAAGTTCAAAAAATCAAAACATAGATATAGATGTTACCTGAAAATCCTTTTGGACATGTTTTGTTGGCAAACACTGTTTTTTAAACTTGGGAATTGCACTTCCCTAATATTCAAAATATAAATTACAATTCACGAAATTCTCATAGTTCATTATATAGATGCTACTTTACCTGGCTTCCAATGGATGCTTCTTTGTAGATCACTTTCCTCACGGCCTGTATAGTTATTATATAAAGGATTGATGACATTAAAAGAGCAAGAACAATCGTTCGAGATGGTTTACTTTACCTGGCTTCCAACAGATGCCTCTTTACAATAGAATAGAATAGAAATGATCAATAACTTTTCCCATAGCCTACATAATTGTTTATAAAAAGATCAATAATATGAAGTGAGTAAGAGCAATCAACAAAGATAATTTCGCAATACCTGGCTTCCAACTGATGCTTCCTTGTTGATCATGTTTCTTGCAACCTACATAATTAATTTGTAAAGGATTGATGGCATAGAAAAATGCAAAAATATATCACAAAGATATTTCACAATACCTGGCTTCCAATTGAGGTTTCTCTACTTGTTACCTTTCCCAAAGCCTATTGTAAAGGAGTAATGATATAAGGTAAATAGAAACAATTAATGAAGATGTTTTCACAATACCTCTTCTTTTGTATCTTCTTCAAGTTTTTTCTTCTTAGCAGATAAGCTTTCAATCTGTTTGTGCAACTCTAGAAGCATAGATTTGGCATCATTCACCATTTGTGTAACATCACCTTGAGTTTCTCTAGGTTCTTCGAAGCTTTTATGAAGAGCAATTGGCTTCTTGACACGTTTGCATGTAGCTTTCACATTGAATGACGGTGAGATGTGCATATGTACCCTAAAATTCCATACAAAGAAGATAAATAGAAGCATATAATCACCACATAATTTAAAGGATAAAAAAAATGTAACCTTACGCTTGATTTCCCTTCCCAATCTAGTGTCTTGGCTCCCCTTGGTAAGTTCCTTTATCCTTTAGAGGTATGAGCTTCATTTGCAATTTCAGCTGTGGTTGGCGACCTTTGCATCTTTTCTTTCTACAATTTGTAATCAAGTGAATTTTACACATTAACATGACACTTACCAAGTAGATGGAAATTTAAGATTAACATTCTTACCAAACGCATGTATGTTCCAGCATAGCCACTTCTTCCGGTGTTGTTAGTAATTTTTTGGTCTGCTCGGTTCTTTTTGTTGCGACTACTAGAGCTCTGAAGAATATTAGCATTTAGTATTTTACATCAAAAAATATTTATAAAGATATTAAACAGTATAACATTTTACCTTGTATTCGTTTGTCTCCATATACGCAAGAAATCTAAACCAAGTGTCATTCTTCATCCAATCTGGCTTTATTGGCTCTTCATTATTTTTTCGAGCTCGCAAGACCTTATTGCATACACTCCTCCTTGCCTCTCTAATACCCTTAGAAAGGCGCGTCCGCCAATATTTTTTGTCCCACTCAGCCCATGGTATAACAAACCAATTCTGCATTTGTGAAATAAAAAAATCACGTTATCTATTTTGCTTAAAAAGAAACATAAAAAGCTTTGAAGACGTCTATTTTATTTAATGAGAAATAATTAAAAAGCTATGCATTTTTAATTAAAATCACCTATTTTAAATTAAAGTCACCTGCAATGTTCTTCGTACAAGGTCCAACTGCCCCTGGGGAACTTTTCTCATGTCCGAAATGGACAGATCAACATGCTTTTTGATGAGTAAATTTAGTTTCCGATCAAAGTAATTCTTATAGGCACCACATGGGATCATTTCACCATCAAGTTCCAGTTTGTATGGTCTTTCCTCTCTTACAATTGCCCTTATAGCATTATTTGATAATCTTCTTAGGTGGTTCCGCCGTGCTTTTTCATACTTGAGTTGATGCTCTTCACCTTTATGTATTCCCTCATAAAAAGTTAGTAAGTAAAATAAATAAACTAGAAAAAAATAGAATTTATTAGGATACAAACAAATAAAAAATCTTGATCTTGAAGAAGCTTTTTTTTTTATTTAGCTTCATAAGGGGTACGATGTTAACACGTACTATGTACTATTTGAAGCATAATTTTAAGGCAATTGATTTTGCATACTCAACAAAACTATTCACCCATACTATATCCTCTTTCAAAGAAATGAATGCATAACAAGATTGTGCCTTTTTGTGAAACCTTTAATTCAACAAAAAGTCAAAATAGCTTCTTCTATTAGTTTGCTAGATGGGGTATTCACAAAATGTCATGGTGTTGCATTGGTTTTATCATAAGAGTGCATAATGGTCTAATTGGTATACTTGTTAAATATATCGAGATTCGTTTGCATAGTGCATGGTTTGTGCTTTTTTACACTAGCTAAGTTTCTTAGACTTCAATACACATCTTACAGATATACACATCTTATCATTGCGTGATATAGGGAGGCTTTAGAAAGCCAAGCATAAGAAAATGATGCTCCCTTAGAAGGTTCTTATGACTAGCATGTAGATGACCTAAGGTTTGATTTACTAAGAAGTGTAGACCACTAGCCTTGGTAAGTACGATTATAAGAAAAATAAAATACAAGGGGCCAAGTCTAAAGTTTTGAAAAGATTGCTTTGAAAGGCTAAGTCTTATATTTTGGAAGTATCTTTTGTGGAATTGCTCAACTGGCACAATGATTGAATACGGCCCGACCTCTAAAAAGAATAAAAAATCTCAGTTGCTTTAGATAAAATTGCATGGAGCATTCAGATAGAAGCTCGATCGTGAATTGGATTTCGACATGTGTTTTGCATCGAAACGATTGAAATTTGCTTCATGACATTAAAATCGTTATTCCGTACACATGCTTGTTTGTCAAACACTAATGATTGAATAAAGATTGTGCACTAGGGGAGCTGAAGGTACATACAATTCTTACAAATTTCAGCAGATGAAGATGCACTGAAATTCAAAGGCTCTTTTAACGAAATGCAATGTAGTGGCCTGATTCCAATGGAACTAAACCATTGGAATTCATTCAGTATGGCACCATGCAAGCATTAGTTGCTTAAGATGCAATGTAATGATTCAACCCAAAAGAGAGAAAGGAGTTGTCTCGAAAAGAATTGAAACAAAAAAAGAAACTTGATGATGCAGATGATGATCCAGTGAAAAGGACGGGGTGGAAACGCCTTTCTATATTTTATGAGCTTCCATATTGGGAGGTATGTCATGCTTGCATATATCATTATATATATAAAATTATTCTATGTGTCCCAGGAAAGGATGTACCCATGCTATATAGAGATTAATGCCAGCCGTCCAATTGGAAATGGAGGGCCATGATGCCGCCACCTCATGGGAGAGGTCATGCATGGGCATGGAAATATGATGGGGGTCATGCATAGGGGCATGCACCATGTCTTTAAGCCGTCGGATCAAAAGGGGAGGAGAAATCATGGCCCTTAATTTTTATAAGGAAAGTGCAAGGAAGTTTCCTAAAAATGGATTTGGTGCAACCAATCTTAACCGTTGGATCAAAAGGGGGGAGAATAAATCCTAGCCATTCATTTTTTTATTAAATTAGATTTTTTTATATTAAAGAAGATAGTTAATGAACCCTTTATTTAATGAAAAGATATATAAAATTATTCTATGTGTCCCAGGAAAGGATGTACCCATGCTATATAGAGATTAATGCCAGCCGTCCAATTGGAAATGGAGGGCCATGATGCCGCCACCTCATGGGAGAGGTCATGCATGGGCATGGAAATATGATGGGGGTCATGCATAGAGGCATGCACCATGTCTTTAAGCCGTCAGATCAAAAGGGGAGGAGAAATCATGGCCCTTAATTTTTATAAGGAAAGTGCAAGGAAGCTTCCTAAAAGTGGATTTGGTGCAACCAATCTTAACCGTTGGATCAAAAGGGGGGAGAATAAATCCTAGCCATTCATTTTTTTATTAAATTAGATTTTTTTATATTAAAGAAGATAGTTAATGAACCCTTTATTTAATGAAAAGATATATAAAATTATTCTATGTGTCCCAGGAAAGGATGTACCCATGCTATATAGAGATTAATGCCAGCCGTCCAATTGGAAATGGAGGGCCATGATGCCGCCACCTCATGGGAGAGGTCATGCATGGGCATGGAAATATGATGGGGGTCATCCATAGGGGCATGCACCATGTCTTTAAGCCGTCGGATCAAAAGGGGAGGAGAAATCATGGCCCTTAATTTTTATAAGGAAAGTGCAAGGAAGCTTCCTAAAAATGGATTTGGTGCAACCAATCTTAACCCTTAGATCAAAAGGGGAGAGAATAAATCCTAGCCATTCATTTTTTTATTAAATTAGATTTGTTTATATTAAAGAAGATAGTTAATGAACCCTTTATTTAATGAAAAGATAGTGAGGTGGCAACTCAATAATTATGAAGCTTTCTTGGAAGCTTCCTTTTTTTGCGTCGCCTTTAAACGACTTTATATTGGGGTGGATGTCTCGGATCAAAGTGGGATCCACGCCTTGGATTCCTCTCATCAAATGCTTTCCAATGAGTAGTGGTTTGGCATCATTCCGTGCAATGTTGGATAATCTAGGGGAATATTCATAGAATCTAAGGGAATTTGAGAATCTAAGAAAACCTTCAAAAAAGGTTTAAGAATCAAGGGAAATCTCGATGGAATCTTAGAGATCTAAGAGGATCTTCATAGAACTTAAGGGAATCTATAAGAATCTAGGTAGAATCTTGGGGAATCTAGACGAATCTTCACATAATCTTTGAAAATCTAGGGGAATCTTTATAGAACCTTAAGGATCTAAGGGGATCTTTGTGGAATCTTAGGGAATCTTAGGAAATATGATGGGGGTCATGCATAGGGGCATGCACCATGTCTTTAAGTCGTCGGATCAAAAGGGGAGGAGAAATCATGGCCCTTAATTTTTATAAGGAAAGTGCAAGGAAGCTTCCTAAAAGTGGATTTGGTGCAACCAATCTTAACCGTTAGATCAAAAGGGGGGAGAATAAATCCTAGCCATTCATTTTTTTATTAAATTAGATTTTTTTATATTAAAGAAGATAGTTAATGAACCCTTTATTTAATGAAAAGATATATAAAATTATTCTATGTGTCCCAGGAAAGGATGTACCCATGCTATATAGAGATTAATGCCAGCCGTCCAATTGGAAATGGAGGGCCATGATGCCGCCACCTCATGGGAGAGGTCATGCATGGGCATGGAAATATGATGGGGGTCATGCATAGGGGCACGCACCATGTCTTTAAGCCGTCGGATCAAAAGGGGAGGAGAAATCATGGCCCTTAATTTTTATAAGGAAAGTGCAAGGAAGCTTCCTAAAAGTGGATTTGGTGCAACCAATCTTAACCGTTGGATCAAAAGGGGGGAGAATAAATCCTAGCCATTCATTTTTTTATTAAATTATATTGCGGTGGATGTCTCGGATCAAAGTGGGACCCACGCCATTGGATTCCTCTCATCAAATGCTTTCCAATGAGTAGTGGTTTGGCATCATTCCGTGCAATGTTGGATAATCTAGGGGAATATTCATAGAATCTAAGGGAATTTGAGAATCTAAGAAAACCTTCAAAAAAGGTTTAAGAATCAAGGGAAATCTCGATGGAATCTTAGAGATCTAAGAGGATCTTCATAGAACTTAAGGGAATCTATAAGAATCTAGGTAGAATCTTGGGGAATCTAGACGAATCTTCACATAATCTTTGAAAATCTAGGGGAATCTTTATAGAACCTTAAGGATCTAAGGGGATCTTTGTGGAATCTTAGGGAATCGCAGGAGATTCCAAGGGATCTAGGGGAATCTTTGACAGTAGGTGCGTTCTACAGGGGAATCTTCATAGAATCTAAGGGAATCTAGAAGAATCTACATGGAATCTTAGAGAATCTAGAGGAATCTTAGGATAATATTTGGGAATCTAAGGGAATCTCAAGAGAATATTTAAGAATCTAAAGGAATCTAGAGGAATCTTGGGATAACCTTTGAAATCAAGGAAATGTCAAGAGAGTCTTAAGGAATCTATGGGAATGAAGAGAACATAGGGGAATCTAAGAGTATCTTCAAAAAATGTTTGAGAATCTAGGGGAATCTTGATGGAATCTTAGAGAATCTAGTATAGAATCTAAGGGAATTTAGGAGAATCTACATAGAATCTTAGGGAATCTAAAGGAATCTTCAGATAATCTTTGAAAATCTAGGGGAATCTTTATAGAACCTTAAGAATCTAGGGGATGTTTATGGAATTTTAGGGAATTTAGGGGGAATCCAAGGGGATCTAGGGGAATCTTTGACACTAGGTGTGTTCTACAGGGGGATCTTCATAGAATCTAAGGAAATCTTGAAGAATCTACATGGAATCTTGAGGAATCTTAGGATAATCTTTGAGAATCTCAAGAGAATCTTCAAGAATCTAAAGGAATCTAAGGGAATCTTCATAAAATCTTTGAGTATCTAGAGAATGTTGGTGGAATGTTGGAGAATCTCTATGGAATCTTCATCGCATGACTTTAAATTTGACTTCTACTCGAATTTGTACAATTCCTCGAGGAATAATCCGCGGATCTTGGGGAATATAGGCGAACATTGATGGAATCTCATAGTATCTAGGGAAACCTTTCTACAGTCTTTGGAGAATCTTGGAGAATCTTTATAGGATCTTCGTTGGATGGCACTGCATTTGGCTTCTAGTCGAATTTATACAGTCCCTCATAGTACAAAAACTTGTATATATATATATATATATATATATATATATATATATATATATATATATATATATATATATATATATATATATATATATATATATATATATATATATATATAATATATATGTCCTTAGTAACTTATGTCTTTACGTGTACTTATCTTATTCCATATTACATGTTACAGCATCTTCTTATCCGAAACACACTAGATGTGATGCACGTGGAGAAAAATGTTGCAGAAAATGTAGTTAAAACAATACTTGGAGATGCTGACAAGGACAATGAAAAGGTATGAGAGGACATGAGAGAGATTGGAATTCGAGAGTCCCTCTGATCTCAATCACAAAACGGTAAAGTTGTTTTACCTCATGCTCCATATGTTCTTACAAAAAGAAGAAAAAAGCTTTCTTTCTTTGTTATACAAAGTGTGAAACCTCCAATTGGGATTGTCCTCTAACTTCAAAAGATGTGTTGCAAATGGAAAGCTCAAATCGATGAAATCACATGATTATCATATTCTTCTTCAGCAGTTCCTTCCTTTGGCTTGTCTAGGAGAAGGAGAAAGAATGTCAATATTAAGACTTAGTGCTTTGTTTAAGCAAATTACTGCAAAAGAGATTCATTTGAGTGAGATGAGTAACTTGAAGAGCGAAGCTGTGAATGTGTTATGCTTGCTTAAGAAGCATTTTCCGCCATCTTTTTTCACGATCATGACGCATCTCATCATACATCTAGTAGAAGAGCTAGCTATTTGTGGGCTGTGGATCGCATCGATGGATGTATCCCATTGAAAGATTCTTAAAACATCTCAAGAAATATGTTTCAAACATGGCATATCCAGAGGGATCCATTCTGCTGAAGGATACATAATTAATGAAGCAATGACTTTCACCACCATGAAGGAGGACAAAAATATTGAACTTTTAGGTGAATATGATGGTGTCTTGGAGCGTAACACGTCTGAGGTTTTGGAAGGCAAAGGAACGCTGATAAAGTTGGATGTATCATTGCGACAACAAGCACACGAATGCATTCTAGCAAATTCAACCATCATCAACACATGGAGATTGTAAGTATTTCAGTTTTATAATTTAGATTGATGTGCTTTAATGACAAAGTTAACTTTCAATCTGTTAATAACAGAAAATACGACCAATCACAACATGGTGTCTTTTCTGGGCGCAAACGACCGAGGGAGCAGGTTATGAACTTTCCAGAGTGGCTTAAAATGGAAGTCCAGTGTATGGTTCAAAATAAGGAGCAAGTAGATCCGTTATTGCTTGACCTTGCTTTTGGAGTTGAAGAATATGCTACAAGTTATAAAAGCATGTGGGCATATGGTTGGCATTTACGAGTGCAAGACTTAGATGCAAAACAAGTGACACAAGATTCAGGCATTTCTGCAATATTTCAATCTACGAGCCGTAGTAGTGCTAAAGACAAGCGTCCAATTGAAGCTGACATAGAATATTTTGGCAAAATTCAACAGATTTTACAGGTTCTATTAGTACTTGTAAATATATTATTAATACTATTAGTACATCTAATTTATAACACTAATTCTTTTTTCATGGTTTGTAGGTCTGTCTTGGTTCATCGCATGTGGTGCTTTTGCAATGCCATGGTATAGACCTGATATTATTGGACAACGAGCATCTACAAAATTTGACAAGTATGGCTTTCAACTGGTGGACACTACAAAAGCTGCATATAAATCTAATTCAAGTTCTCAACCCTTTGTCTTTCCAGAACATGTCGAACAGGTAAAACTCCAATTATAGTTTCTTACTTGCAATAATTTTTTTATGAAATCGTCTGGTTAAGCATTTAAATCTATGCAGGTTTTCTATTTTGATGATCCGCATAACGTAGGTTGGTCTATTGTGCTCCGAAACCCATCTCGTAGATGGGCTAGTACTTACGATGAAAGTGAAAAAGTAACTTGACGACATCGTGTATTTCATAAATCTTGTAACATATCTCTCTTTCATTTTTGTAATTCAAAAGACATCCCAAGTGCAATTTCATTCAATTTTACGGTTCTGACATTATAATATGATAACGTATGATTTTATAAAAATTGAATAAGAAACAAAAGTGAAGTTTCTATTGCTTTTAGTATGCTTCTACTTTTTCACTATAGCAATATTATACCACAATGAATGAGGAGTTTTATAGTTACACTTAAATCAAAGATATAGATGGGAACCCGTATGATTACATACTACTTGTATATATGCCACTTGTATTGAACAAATGGCAAAATTCCCACCACACTTTAATGGCAAATAGAAGTCACTTATACAAGTGTCATTTGTTCATCTGCAAATGGTACCAACAAGCGGCACTAACATGTCACTTATTAGTTTGCCATTTACGTCGCTCAAAATGGCAAAACATTGCCCACACTTAGATGGCACATTCAAGTCACTTAGACATGTGACGTTTATTGGAACACAAATGGCACAAATAGGCCGCACTTATAGGGCACTTACATGGCACTTATTAGTTTGCCATTTATGTAGGTCAAAATGGCAAAATATTGACCACACTTAAATGGCACATGCATGACACTAATCTTTGTGCCATTTATAAGGCAAACAAATGGCAACATAATTGTCACTTAAATGGCACATACTTGTCACGTTTTTTTATGTGCCAATTACAATGATACAAATGGCAAATTCATGAAATTGTGCCATTTCTTCGTGCCATTTATGCGCATTTTTGTAGTAGTGCAAGAATTGACATTATTTGCTTTTGTTGATTATTTTTGTTCTTGAAATTTTCTAATGACGGTCTCATCAATGTATCAACTTCATGTTTATGGATTTTAGTAGAGAAAACAATGCGTTATAAGGAATGTGGAAGGCAACTGAATCTAGAAAGATAAAATTTTGAAAAGACAGGCCCAAAACTTATGCTCAAAATATACATTTAAAAGTAGTCAAACATATCAACAAAAATAGATTCATAAGTGCAAAACACAAAATTTTGTCTTGGTTCATTGGCATACTTTAATTCATCATGGAACTCTAAATATACATCTCCACATGGAGCAACATCACCAAGGGCCTAACTTCTATAAGTAACATCTTAGCCGGGGTAAAAATGAAATGCATGTGCGAGTCATTGATTTGAACTGCGCACGATGTCTCATGACCATCAAGCACGTGAGACAACTATGAGATTAACTTTGACCTTCTATTTGCTAAAGAAATTGGAACTAGAGCAATGTCACACACAAAACCAAGTTATTCAAATAAACCTATGAATACAAGGAAAATAATCATAAGCGAATGCCGAAACTTCAACTGATTATCTCGATTCATGCAGTTATCTGTACATAAAGAATTTCTGTTTATATATACTAGGGGATCACCGCATTACGGCAATCCCAGCATTGAATCATCTAGTCGGTTGCTAGATGCTTGCTTTTGTATCCACCTGGCCGGTGACACTGTTCACCGAGCTAGGATCTAGGGTTATTCATAAACCTGTGCAAATATTGTATTGCAAACCATTGAACCATTGTTTTTCCATGAATATTCAATGAACACAATAATATAATGGTTTTGCAACACATTAACATTCTTAACAGTTCCCCTTCATTGAATATCCCTGTTCAGGTCTTATAATTGCATCACAGTGTCACTGCCTTCTATTCTCTGAACTCTTACCAAATCTTTTAGCATGTTATATCTTGGCTCTCTAAGAGCCTTAGTTAGCATGTCTGCTATCTGTCTTTCTGTTGGAATATACTTCACTGCTATTAATTTTCTTTGAACCATTTCTCTAATAAAATGTTGCTTCATCTCAATACGCTTTGACCTCTCATGTAGCACTGGATTTTGTGTCATTGCAATTCTACTGGCACTGTCAGACCATAAGGTAGTTGGTTCATGATCCCTTATTCCAATTTCTTCCAGAAGTCTTCTTATCCATATGATTTCCTTTGATGCCAAAGTTATGGCTGTGTACTCAGCCTCTGCACTAGATAATGCTACTGTATTTTGTTTTTTGCATTTCCAACTCACTGGATTTTCACCAATCATTACTATATAACCTGAAGTTGAATGCCTTTGGTCTGCATCTCCTCCCCAATCCGCATCTGCAAGTGCATCAATATTGTAACCTTTATCCCTGAATGTTATTCCATGATCTACTGTCCCTTTCAAATACCTTAAAATGCGTTTGGCAGCTGCCCAGTGTGATCTCCCTGGATTGTTGTTATATCTACTTAACAAATTGACTGCAAAAGCAATGTCTGGTCTTGTAGCTCCTGATAAATGTAGCAGACAGCCTATTAAACTTCTGTAAGGAACTTTCTTCATATGCTCAATTTCTTCAATTGTTGTAGGATACATCCTTTTGCTGATTTTATGTCCTGGAACTAAAGGAGTGCTCACCACATTGCATTCTGTCATTTTGAATCTTTCAAGCATGCCATGTACATAATCGGCTTGACTCAAGTTTATAGTCTTCTCATCTCGATTTCTGATCACTTTAATTCCCAAGAATTTCTTCAACTCTCCCAGATCAATCATCTTAAATCTGGATTTGAGTAGCTTTTTGCAAGTTTTCAAGCAAGCGAGACGATTAGAAAACATCACACAATCATCTACATAAAGTGCAATGAGACAAAAATTATTATGCTGCCTGTACACATATAAGTTTCCATCTCCATTCAACTTCATAAATTCTTGGTCTGTCAGATATTTATCCATGCATGTATACCATGCTCTAGGTGACTGTTTAAGCCCATATACTGCCCTCTTTAACTTCCATATTTTATCATTCTTTTCTTCAAATCCCAAAGGTGGCGTCATGTAAATCTCCTCCTCTAGCTCTGCATTCAAAAATGCAGTACTGACATCCATATGATGAACTTTCCAATTCATTGAATTGGCCAATGCTAACATAATTCTTATGCTTGACAATTTCACTATTGGAGAATAAGTGTCATTATAATTAACTCCCTTTTGCTGTGTGAACCCTTGAGCAACAAGTCCGGCTTGTATTTCTTGGATCCATCTGGAAGTTCTTTAATTTTAAAAATCCATTCGTTTCCCACAATATTTTTATTTTCTGGCCTGTTTATTATTTCAAATGTCTCTGTTCTTCTAAATGCTACCATTTCCTCATTCATGGCATTTTGCCAGAGCTTGCTATTTTTACCAGTCATAGCCTCTTCATATGTTGGATGCACATCATTTTCCATTGCTGTCATTAAATGTGGTATCATTTCTTCTTCTACTGTCTCTAATCTTCTACTTTTTCCATCAGCTTCTCTCCCATGTTCATCAATTTTAATCCCTTTATCTGCCAGTTCCTTTTTGAGTCTTTCTGCCTCAGACATCCTTTCACTTTGTTTAACAGTATTGATTCCCTCTTGCATAACCTCTTGGGTAGGGTCATTAATTTTCATGCCCCCTTGCACTATTTTATTTGAGTCTCCATCATCATCACTATCAGATTCAGGATTATGATTTGTTTTCTCTATTTCATTTGTCATACTCTTTTTCTGTAGATTCAAATCCCTAAGGTCCTTGTACAACTGCTCTTCTGTAAACACAACATCTCTGCTTACTAGTATTTTCCTTTTGTTTGGGTCATAAAGCCTGTATGCTTTAGACTCCTCATCATATCCGACCAGAAATGCTGTCAATGCCCTGTCATCCAATTTACCCCTCAATTCTTCTGGGATATGAACATAAGCCAGACATCCATAGGTTCTAAAACCTTCATATGTAGGCATTTTCTTAGTCCATAACAATTCTGGAATTTCCCCATCTAGACTTGCACTTGACAACCTATTTTGTATGTAGATTGCTGTTTTTAGAGCTTCTTCCCACAGTATATTAGGCAATCCAGCATGTTTCAACATTGCCCTAACTGCAGTCAAGCATGTTCGATTCTTTCTTTCTGCCACCCCATTCTGCTGAGGAGAGTATCTGCATGTCAACTGCCTCTTAATGCCTTTTTCAATGCAAAAGGATTTGAATTTCTTTGAAATATATTCACCTCCCCTGTCTGATCTTAGACACTTAACTTTATACCCTGTTTCTCGTTCCATTTCAGTCAAATATTCCTTGAATGCTCTTAGAACTTCACGTTTCTTTGCTAAACAGTAACATTTAGCCTTTCTAGTGTAATCATCTATAAGACCACATATATCTGTATGCACCAGCTCCAAAGGTGTTTCAGCCCTTTTTGATCTCCTGCCAAAAGGTAATCTGGTACTTTTTCCAATCATACAACCTCTGCATACAAAATTCCTCTGATATTCATTTGCTGCATTTATATATCCAGACTTATTTAGGGCTTTCACATTATTCATGTTAGTGTGCCCAAGATGTTCATGCCATGTTTTTAAGCTAGGGACTGAAACATTATTAACTGTTGGACAAATTTCAGAAGTATGCAACTCAAAAAGATCTCCAACTCTTTTTCCCAGAAAACATATTTTATTATCTTTCATAATCTTGCATACAAGCTTGTCAAATAGGACCTGGTAGTCCAAGTCAACTAATTGACTTACAGAGATTAGATTTTTTACAATCGAAGGTACACAAAGGACCTTTTCTATTTCTACTCGATTTCCTTGCAGATCATATAATTTTAGCATTCCTGCTGCTTTTACTTCTTGAGTTCTCCCATCCCCTAACCAAATATTCTTTGTCTTCTACTCCTTGTCCCACCTTGTAAGCAAGTCTGAAGATCCTATGATTGTTCTTTCAGCTCCCGAATCTACAATAAAAGATGCTTTAGAATTTTGTGTTTTGCTTAAAGAATTTGAAAACACATTTGTTACCTCTTCTTCTGAATCCTCCACTTCACATTCTATGACAGCCACATTTGTGCTTGCTGCCTTAGTACCTCTGCCTCTACCCTTATTGGTATTCTAATGAATTGGTTTCGCCCTGCCTCTACCTCTGCCCCTGCCATTGTCCCTTGGACTTGGGCATTTAGATGCAACATGTCCTACACCTCCACATGTATAGCAGGTTTTCACATTTTGAACATTTCTAGGGCAGTTAAATTTCAAATGCCCCACTTCCCCACAGCCATAGCATGGCCCAATCTGCTTACCTCTGTCACTAGAGGATTTCCTTTTCTCACAGCCAGCACCTTTGCTGATTCTTCATCATCATCATTCTCATTATCCATCACAGATTTCTGTTCTACTTCAGTTCTGGCAATCTGTTCAGCCTCCTCCCTAGTTCTGGCAACAGTCCTTATGAGTGTGGCCAATGTTCCATAATTGGCAAACATTTTTGAAATTGCCAAAATTTGATGACTTACTGACATTGTTACCCCAGCTGCTTCTAAATGTGCACAAAGAGAATCAAACTTGTGGAACATTGTAGTCAAATCTGTCTTGTCATCAAATCTCATTTTTCTAATCTCTTTTTCCAGAACATCAATCTGAGATGAGCTCTTAGTTTGGTATGTTTTGATCAAATACCTCCATGCCTCCCTAGGACTCAAGTCCCTTAGCTTAAGCATAATACTTGGTGCAACTTTGCACATAATTATAGCTTTAGCCTGGCTTATTTTTAAATCATCACCTGCCTTATCACAGCTAACACTTACCTCTTTGTATTTTGCAGTAGACTCCCCTGATTTTGCTATTGAAGTTTCTCCTATTGCTGAACTGCTCATTTCATCATCAACATTAGTACCAGGTTCAATTACACACCATAATCCCTCAAATTGTAAAACCTCTTTAACTCTCTCTTTCCATATTTGAAAACCTCCAACTCCCTGGAAAACTTCTATTGAGCTTAAGAGAGTAGCACCAAATCATGTGGACATTGTGCAGTTAGCTCTGATACCACTGTGAGATTAACTTTGACCTTGTATTTGCTAAAGAAATTGGAACTAGAGCAATGTTACACACAAAACCAAGTTATTCAAATAAACCTATGAATATAAGGAAAATAATCATATCTTTGTTCAAGACAATCATTCTAAAGCATAAGTAGACTCAAAGTCATTCATCAATTCAAATAGACTCATTATATCTTTCTTTCCAGATAGCCTTCACGTAAGAGCTTAGAATGTGTGTTGGCATTTTAAAAAGATCTTTTAGCGTGGTTGCTTGAGTGCCATATCTATCTCGAATATCAGCATATGAAGCACATTTCATGCTCTTCTGTTTCAACTTCTTGCTCTAAACATGCATGACAAAACCTCTGGTTTCGAGGAGTACCATTCCACCTTCCAGTCTCTATATGAAGTGAATGCGAAGACAACCTTAGTTGATAAATGAGCATTCGATTTCTTCTGTCTATATGGGAAAGAAGATATTGATGTTCTCTATATTCCTGTAAATCATTTATCTTAGTCGGATAAAACTGCCTTTTTAACATCTCCTTCTGACTCAAACGTCCACATCCTCTTTACAGCTATTCCAGAAACCTGCATATGGACATCCTAAAATTTAAGTGATGTAGGTCAAGTTGCATTACCTAGCCATCTTTGTGCCCATTGTTTAACAACAAAATACCAACCTTTAGATATAGACTGCTCTAGAGCCAATTTAGGAAATCTATCATGCTCCATGTGTAGCACCCTATTAATATAAGTTATGGTCCTGCAAAGAGCCTCCACCTCTAGTGGAAGCATACCCGTTTCTGCTAATAGCATCTCATATGGTGTTTGGAATTTTACCCTAAATTCCCCAAGCAAGAACCTTTTCTGTAATTTTTCTATTCCATTCCAGCTCTTTCTTGACAAGCCAGGCCCCCAAATAGGACTTCCATAGAGGATTACCGTCTTCACTTGCACGCCAAATAGCAACCGTCTTAAATACCAATGGTCAAAATTATTAATCTTGCATTGATGAAGCATACCGTATAGAGCTCGCAGACCTCCCGAGGCCCTATTTTGGGCTGCCACATTCCACCTGTAACTGTGTGATATTTCAACATCAAGATACTTACACTCTTTTACTTTCTGCAAGGGTATTTCTTCGATAGAAAACATTGTATTATCATGCCCGCCAATACCATAACTTTTGACTTTTGTACATTGATATAATATTCAGATGCTAGCATCTATTCCAACATAGATGAGTTCTTTTGCGACTACAATGTCAATTCACCAGTGCACGGTGTCGTTTTATCTAATAAAAGAATAAGAATAAGAATAAGAATAGTTTTTTTATCGTCCACTGAGACAAACAATTGGAGGTTAGTCAAAGCACTATATTACCCAATAAGTAGATATATGTACTCCACCCTCTACCTACGTCTCTCAAAGCACATCAACATAGACAACGTTCTCTTGGATAGACTTCAACAAATAGGAAGTCATCGTTTAGTTGGATGTAGTGCTCTAACTTGACAACATCTTCAGTGCAAAATATTCCTTTAACCTTTGCAGTGAGTTCCTCAATTTCCATGTTTGCTACCCCATGCACATGAGCATGGTATTTTCATCCCCAATGATACCATGACCCAAAAACGTGTGCCCAGCATTGTCGCATGCATAAGGCTTGTAGCCTTCCATATATAAGATCTATCCTTTATGACTCCTACAGGGTTCGTGCAAAGTAGTTTTATTTCTCCATGTATGATTCAAACTAGGCTTTGCAAATACTCAGAATGTTGGAATATCTTAATTCTATTTTGATGAACAATTCAATCATTCAATTCAACATACACTTTGCTCTGATGGGACATGAGACTTGCCCTTACTGCTTTGCTCTATGATTTAGTTTTGAAACCATTCCAAACAAGCAATTAAATTGCCATATAATTAATCAGCTAGAAAGCTTCCCACCATATGCCCAAAATTCTCATGGCAAGAAAAGGATTAAAAGACAATATGTTCCTAAAATGAAAATTCATCCTACTATTCCTATTATTTACACACCCTAACATCAAAATGCAACCAGCCAACTACAGAAAAAGCAACACCCCTTCTAATTTGCTGAACATATTAAATTAATCAAACTAAAAGTATGATGGAAACCAAACAAAACAAAGTGCCAAACATGGACCATCAAAGCAAATTAAAACAAGATAATGATCACTAGACTAGCCAATCATAGTAAATAACCCAATTACAACGGACATTATACACTCTATAATAAAAAAATTAGAGAGTTTTCCTCTTCACAATAACCTCACTCTCATTATCATTATATTTCTTCATTAGCATCCTTCAAACATTCACAATTGAATGGCATCCCTCAGCCAGTGTTGAAGATAAAGATGCCCCAAACTTCGATTTGCTAACTTCAATACCAAAGCCAAAAAAAGCCAATGTTCAACTTTCTAACATCAATGCCAACTGGCCATACAAACTTTGAAACTAGCCATATGCAGGCTACACACAAGAAGTAACAGACCCTCCAACTATGGTGAACATTATCCAACAGGCCAAATAATGAGATACATGCTCTAGCCCTTCGCATTTATGGAAACATCTTTTAGAATTCAGAAACGAATTTCATCATACTCTCTACAAGCATCATATTAGAAGAAGAAATCACAGCAATAAATTAAAGTACTTCTTTTGCAATGAGCTTCTTGTCTTGTTATTGATGTGATTCCTTCTTCATCTGTGATGTCTGCAGAAAGGGCGCAAGATTCACTTCTAAAATCCCGATGATGTTTTCATAAATGCAGAGCATTAGATCATGCATCTCATTATTTGACCCGTTGGATAATGTTCTCCACAACTGGAGAGTTTGTTGCTTCTCGTGTGTTGCCTGCAAATTGCTGGTTTCAAAGTTTATTCCACCAGGTGGCTTAACGTTGGCAATTGGAGATTGGCTTTTTGGCTTTGCTACCGAAGTTGGCAAATTGGAGTTTGACGCATCTTTGTCTTCAATGCTGGCTGGAATAGATGTCACCTGATTGTGAATGTTGGAAGGATGCAAACGAAGATTGCTGTGATAAGTGTGAGGTAATTTTGAGGAGGTAAAGTTTGTGATCTTTTTTTTGTAGTGTATAGCTAATTTTATGTCTGTTGTGATTAGCTTCTTTTGCTATGATTAGCTTGTTGGACTAGTTATAGTGATCTTATCTTGTTCTAAATTTGTTCTAGTGGCCTATGTTTGGTGCTTTGTTTTGTTTGGTTTGTGGTGGCCTGGTGGCAACCCAAAAAGGGAGTTTTGCCCCCTGCCTTGATTCGATTGAAAATATTGATTGTAAGAGTAGGGTTTCAGGCTTGAAGGTTCTGGCTATGGCGACCAAGCCCGTGCGGATGCGAGTTACAAAATTCGTGAAGCCTTACGTTCTGCGAATGTGTTTTTCGAATCGTTACGTGACCGCAGAGGTTGTGGAAACAAGCACAGGCAAAGTGGCGTTAGCAGCTTCTTCCAAAGAGGAGGCTCTCAAGGCTGAAATGCTTCGCACTGCTGATGTTGTTGCAGCTGCTAAAATAGGAGAGGTCTTAGCTCAGCGTATGAAGGACGTCCAAGTACCTGGAATAGTCTTCCACCTTGCCAAAGGTGAAAGGTACCATGGAAAAAGAAAAGCTCTTGTAGATGGTCTCACATCAAATGGAATCACTCTTATTTGAAGTTCTATTATTTTCGCCTTGCATGTTTATCAGGAATATATGCTTCATTAGTTCGTAAACATGCATCCTTTGACGCAAAAATTATCATTAGAAGGAGTGCCATCCAATCGATGGGAAAGTGATTGCAAAACTTAGTTCTTGTTTGTTCAAATAGTGAACGTCATGATCCTTATGTTCCAAATGTTTTATATGTTTTGTGTTAATGGTCATGCTGTGCTGTACTCTGTAACAGGCAAGGGGGAAGCCAATTGAGGAGATCATAGGTTATTAGTTAAGATGCTCTTACCAGTGTATTTGTGCGAGCTAGCCGGCATTAACCAATCAAGGTTAGTTTTTAGGTTTTCCTCCCTTGCAAAGCTCGTTCAATTTCTCATTTAGAAAATCCTTGCTTGGAAGTTAGCAACGGAATGGAATTCAGCTTTGTGAGGCATCTGCTGAGGTCTTCCACTGAGATGCTTTCCCTAATTGACGTGGTCTTTGGCGAAAGGTCCTTCAATTGGTAGAAATAAGCATGTTTATAGATGCCCACTTAACTTTTAATGAACTTTCCACATGCAGCTTACATGATTTTGCATATTCTATGCTAAGAAGCACATGCCCAAGTTTTTAAACCAAGAGCCTCTTTGCTCATAAGCCACATTTACAGGCTGCTCATAATATCTTGCAAGCACTAGGAAGAAGGTTCCTGAATGCTGTCTTTAAGGAACTGAGAACTATGAAGTGGACTAGCACAGGATTGAATTAAGGTGGAACTGGTATGGTAAGGACCAAACCAGCAGATTCTAAAGGAGAAATTATTGCATCTCTTGTTTATCTATGTATTCTAGAGTTTATAAGACAAATGGGAATTGAAGTATCAAGAAGAAAACTACCTTCGCACCTTTATAGAAAGTATTGGACGAATGCCACTAAATATCCAGCAATAATCTCAATACAGATGCTTAATTATTTAGAGCAAAAATTTACATTACATGTGTTTGCGTATGTCAATTGAGTTGTATAAAGCAACTCCACAAAACTTGAACAGTTTTTTCTGCAAAATGGATCAATCAATAGTGGAGATTGATTTTATTGCCATGTAGAAGGCAAAATGAAGTTGACTGTTGTCGAATACCAGCAAACAACCCACAAGATCGTCTTTCTCATTTGTCCAGATCACGCTCATTCTTACAATGCCACATTGCATGCATCGAAAAACAAAAAGGAAAAATACATAGCTACGAACCTGAATTGCAAATACTGTGTATAATTATGGAGTTTTATGACCTTCACTCAGATCTGACCAGTTTTGGCACATGCAGCTGGTGGAGCAGAGCAAACCATGGGATCTGACAAGTCGTTTTCTCAAAAGCCCTATACATAATCAGTTGCAGATTATAATCAAGCCTGCAACCAAGCATCAAAAGGAGTCCATTCTGGAATTATGAAGGTACAACGAAGGTAAACAAAGCCATTCTACTGGGTAATTTCCCAATTCCTGCAATCCCTGATCCTAGAGACTAGGATCAGATACACGAATTGCAAGCATGTGTTAAGTCTATGAGCATTCTGCACAATCATTACCTAACTGCTGCCCAACACAATCATTGCGTCGTACCTTAGTCAATTTTCGGCCAGCTACTACAGGCAGTTGCTCTATCTGTACAAGAAGGATAAAAGATTGCCATAGGATGTTTATGCATGAAGCTTACATTCAGGTGCCAAGGAATTAAAACTTGGTGGCTAGTGCATCCCATCAATAAAGTTTCTCCCCTTTCTACACCTTAGAATCCCATCCTTCTTGAATTTGCCATGCAAAATTTTAAAACGTTTTTCCCTTGTTCCTCTAGGTAAAACATAACCAAATAACATTTCCTTATGTTATAGTCTCAGGCGATGTTGTACTGACATCTCATGTAGCAGTGTTGAGATTGGCATCTTGTTTTGCATCTTTTCAGCGCATGATTTATTTTCATTTGAATCAAGTAGTAATAAATAATAATAGTACACAATCATTTGCCCACTCGGAACTGAAGCTATGATGCTAGACGCCGAAATGCACAATGAAGACCATCATTATCGAAAATAGACAGAATTCCATCGTTTCACAAAGCTCCAAAACTACCCCTCGCACAACAAACTTGCCTTTCATAAATTGACTTGTCATGCCCTAACCAGGAGAAGCTGCTTGTGTTGAATGCCATCGATCTGCCTAACAGTGTTGAGATTGGTTACACCATAGAGATAGTTTTAGGAAATGCGTACATTGTTTTGCACCCTTTCAGCTCACGATTATCTTCTTTTGAAGACACTTGCATTTGTCAAGTAGTATTGCATAGTGAGCAAACAATTATCTATTCCGTTTGGAACTCAAGTTATGATTTGTATGCGCTAAAATGCACAACAAACACCATATTTATGGAGGATAGACCTTAAAACAAATTAGAAGAATATTATCGTTTCATAAAGCTCCAATAATACTCTCCTAGCGTTTCATGGATTGTTCTTATGAAGAGTCAAATTTCATGATCTCTGTCTAGATTCAGCTACTTAAGATACTAATATACAAAGGATGAATAATGTTGGCTGAGCAAGCTAAATTTGGTGTGCCTATCCAATCTGCATTCCAGTGCCCAGTACATATTCTCCTTTTAGCACAATTAGATTCATAGGCTTATTTTTCCATACTATATTCATAAAGGTGATGAGCAACATTCGTTCCCATCTGTCCACTCCAAGTAAGTAGCTAGCTGCAAAATATTCACAAGTATAATCCCCATGGCCCTGTCCACTCCAAGTAAGTAGCTAGCTGCAAAATATTCACAAGTATAATCCCCATGGCCCTGTCCACTCCAAGTAAGTAGCTAGCTGCAAAATATTCACAAGTATAATCCCCATGGCCCTGGCTACATAAGAACCATTGCACAATAAAAACCATGAGATAATCAGCACAACAACTGCATTAAGAAAAGGAAGTAGCATTGAGAATACATCAAGAATATTGACACGAAGCATAACCGTTGAATCTTTTCCTCTTCCACAGACCTAGACCACCAAAAGTACAAATGAGTTTCTCCTCTTCTTTCATGCAATTAAGTCTGCCAAAATCAAAGCAACAACTTCCAAAATCTTGTATATGTTTTTACTGCCCCTGATTTTGAGTGTACAATGTTTCCTTAATGAAGATCATTATGTAAAATTCCCATATTGTGTATCTTCTCTAACATGGGTCGAATACAGACATGAGACTTGTATCAACAACAACACCCACAATACTAGACAGGAGACTTGTATTAGCAACATCACCTACAATGCCATCAAAGCATAATTGTAGTGGCCAGCGTAATTAGGCCAAGCCACCCAAGGACTGTCAATTCCAGGTATTGGTCAGGCACTTTACGAGCAACAATAATGAAGATGCATGTGTCATAATGTTTTTATACGTGACCTAGTAGAAGCAAAAGATGGGGACCTGACATGGAAAATTCAAACATTCAGTACATTTCACGGCCAACTAAATCCAAATTAACGGCCTCTCTTCTCCATGTCCTATTTCCAATGCCACTCTTATAGCTCCGGCAAAACTTCTTCTGATATTGCCCCTTGTACTCATGCTATCATTTCATCTGCTCATCATCCAAACATTACTACTCCCTTCATCATTGGGGCCCCACTATTGTTAATATGATTGCTCTAAATGGGGCTGCCACTCCTGTAGCCAATATTGCTTCTTCATCTAGAAATACTGGTCCAAGCTCTACTCACACTACCACTGCTTTTGCTACTCAAGTTGGTACTGTGGTGCTCCTACTCTGAAATAGGAATGTTGCCTTCGTATGATGTCTTGAAATTGTCGTGGTTTCCTCTAGCCGAAGAGAGATAGTTTAAACTCTGTGACAAAGGACATAACATGGGAACTGATATATACCAAGGACGTGGAAAGGCCTTGGGCCTTTTTGGGCTAGTAAAAGGATTCCTGTCCTTTCAAGGTACCAATACTATTCTTTGTTTAATGAATGCACAGGTAAAAGAGGTTATGGTCGGGTGGCTTGCTACTATAGGAAATATTTGGCATCTTCTGTATTCTTGCACAAGATAGGGAGACACAACTGCTACATTACGGATGCAAGTGCAACCAGTACATGTCAATACATGTGCAGGCCAGCAAGGATTCTCTCTATTTATTGCTATTCTACACATGGAGTCAAACTTCTGCCATCAACATGTTGATGCTGATAAGTCGAAACGTTATATTAATCTATATCATGCCATGTAAGCTTTCCAATATTTAGGTCATGTTATGCTTGTTGCTTACTTCAATCCTTGCATCACTATAGGGAAATTGACAAGGTTCAGTTTTGCGGCAGAGGACTTATTACAATTTTAAATAAAGAGACTATGTGACAAACTCTGTAATGGTTTTGTGCAAATGGGAGTCCTCCTCCACATACACTTGCAGACAGGTGAACCAATCGGAAGGGCTAAAGTGGTGGATTATGTGCTTTCATGTGAGCATGATCTTCTTCACATCATTAAACATGTGCAAATATAAAGAAGTGTATTCAGATCATCAACCTCTTTTTGTCACTCTCAATTGGTAGCAGGTACAAATCCGCTGTCTGGCTACGTTTATGTTGCACGCTAACTGCTTTTGGTTGGATTATAGAGCAAAGGACTATGCATATTTTTTAATCGACAACCTATCATCACTACAAGAGGAAGGGGGTAGTAGAGTCAGTTTTAGCATTAGACCTTAACTATTAACTTAGATAGAAAAAAAAAAAAAAACCCCTTGAACTGACATTATGGCTGATGCTACAACCGACTCTATGCTCTGTCGTTTAAACGTCAGAATTAGCATTAGAATTTAGAATCAGTTTTGCAGCAGATGTAGAGTCATAATTAGGGTCAATGATAGTGTTAGAATTAGAGGCAACTCTACCACATTTAGAGTCAACCATAGTGTTAGAATTAGAGGCAACACTACCATCAACATTAGAGTCAACCATAGTGTTAGGATAGAGTCAACTTTACTATCAACCCTTTTAATTTGAGATTTTCCGGTCTGGTAGAAAATGTTTTTGGTTTTTTTCTTTGAGTGATTTCCTAAGATTATTAGTCTTTTGGTGGCCAGAAAAGATTTCCGTGCTTCTAAAAATCGGGAAAAATAGTTTGTATGATTTGGGGTTTAAGATTTTCAGATAAAAATTTCTAAAATGGGTCCAGATTTGGGACCGAGGTTTTCGAAGGCTGTTTCGATGGACCAGGAGGGGTGGAATAATCATCTCAATTGTTATGCTACCCCCTAAATGTCGTGAGCAGAGGCAACCTTGGTCACGGTAAACCGGCCAATCAAGCATCTGGATTCGCCTGTGGTAGATCAAGTACGGTTCGCCTCCGAGCTGCTATTTCAATCATCCTATATCCTTATTGTAAGGTATTGCTCTTGGATTCTCATGTCTTCTACTTCGATTTTTTCAGGTTAGAACAAGTTTGAGCTCCAAATATTCAAGGGAAAATCTATGTTGTGTGTCTATGCACAACGTGATTGCTCAATCTCTGGGTTTTTAATGTGGTGAAGAACTTGAACCAGGTAATACAAAAAAACTTTACCAGATCATGTATTACTCAAGTTCTATTAGGAATACAGGAGCTCTTATCGGGATTGTTTATTATTAGCTGTGGTAGCAAATTGTTCAGGGATGAAGCTAGAATAGGCAAGTAAGTCCATACTGCATGATCCGATCATTGTTGTTGTAAAGTTTTGTTCTTGGATTATCATGTCTCTTTTTTTCTTTTGTTTAATTGAACAAGCTTAGCCTCCCTGTCTATTTGCCATGCATTAAAGCAGTAGACCCCATCAGTATCTAGGTGATTCAGCAAGAAAGCTCAAGAGTTCAAGATTTGAAGGCTAGGCAGTCAGGTTTCAAGATTTCGTTGTTAACCTTCGAGGAACCAGGCCTGTAGAGGGGACGTTCTAGGGTTTTGAGTTTTGATATTTGTATTGCTTTGCAACTTAAGCACAACTCTTTCTTTCCTAAAAATTCTAATGGCTTCTTCCTTCCGGTTCTAGAATGCAAATTTTGTGGCCACTTCCTGGGTTACAATACCTATCAGTTTATTGTATTCTTTGGCCCTTCATTCTAAAGATTTTTGGGTGTTTTCTGATTCTTTTATGCCAGAGAATCACCTTCAAGCGTGATAGAGGTGCTGGCAGTGGGCAAGCTACAATAGTATGTTTTAATCTTGGCATTTTTTTAGGTTTATCATTTCCTTTGAAGGACCTTCAGAGGCTTAACGGGAATTTAGAGCCCATTTCAAAGGATTTGCTGGTTAATCTCGATTGCATGAACAAACTTGCAGAGATGAGGACTTCATTTTGTACGATTGATTTTAAGTCAGTTCATTTTCATTCCTTAGAAGCTGTTCTATTGTATGCTGCGTATGCAAGAATTTGATAGCTATAGAACAATTATTTAGTCTTACTCACCAAATAATTATCCAGGTTCGATCACGATTGTATGGCAGGAGTTGTGCTTGAGTCGGTAGGCCTTTCAGTTCTTCAATGATGATCATTGAGAATGAATTAGTACGTTTTCTAAATAGCTGCACAAGCAAATGCAAATGAAGGTTTTAGATATGGATGTTTCTACGTCGTAAATAAATTTTGCATTCTCCGTCCTAAAAATTGTTCTCTTTTTGCAGCTAGCCAGCATGTTAACATTCAGAATATGCATACATTTAAAAGGGTTAGGAGTAAATCTACTACTTTTTTATTATCGCATTCATGTTTGCGTGGTGTGCTATGTGTGTCCTAGATTCAGGTTCATGTTTTATTTTATGTGGATTCCTATGTTTATGCCAAACCTTCTAGAAGCAACTGTCAGAAGGCAATTCTTGGTGTCAACCTACAAATAAAAAGAAGCTACTATGGATGGTTCCTATGGAATATAGTATAAAAACATGGATGTGCATAAATGTAATGCTTTATAAGGCTTTAATACTGCTATTATATCTGGATGCATACTGCTATTATATTATGTGTATGATGCATTGCACAAGGTTTTAATACTGTTGGTATATCTAAGATGCACATATGAACTGTGTTTGCAGCTTTCTTACACATTTTAACACTGTGGAGCTATTCGTAGAGCTCAGATCATTCCATTAATAGGTAAGATACCCGCACTCTATAGTTTTAAGTGTTTCTATGTTGTTTCTACACCACTACTCACTTGAATTAAGGCGCATTCACATTCTTTTGAACCATGTTGCAGTGTTGTCTATAGCATGCAATGCTTGCTATCAGATTTGACGTTGCATAAACCGTTGGAACATCACTCCTTATCTGGACCAAGGCATGTTCACATTCTCTTGAAGAATGTTGAAATGTCTATAGCTTGCAATGCTAGCTATCAGATATTGATGTGTGCATAAACCGCTGAAATGGCATCCACCAAAGAATTCTACAACTGACAGAAATTTGTTCCACAAAATCTAAAGTGATATCAAACATTAGGCTGCTTCAGATTGCAAAGCAACATGTTCATCTCCAGTACTGTTGATTTGGAGTTGCATAAAGGGTATTGAATTTTGTTGTTTCTAACTAGGTCACAGAGGGTTCTACAAGAAAAATTGAATCCCACAGACTGATCAAAACGGATTTGCTTGGAATCTTCAAATTGGAGATATATTAATATAGAAGTTGGCCATGATTGAGCACAAATATTTCGTAGAATTTGAAATATGAAAAAGGTCTTTGTTTGGTTGTGGGTTTGTTCATTTATTCTGTGTTTCTTTCTGCCTAATATAGAGAGTCTAGAGGTAACAAACCTTGGATCAATTCCTTCCTTGCTTTGATTTATAAATAAATGGTCTTTGAGTCTGGTCGTTAGCAATTATCCTATATCTTACAAAAGACATTTCTATTGCATGTCATTTTAGTGGCTTCAAAATGATTTATATATCTTTGTCCTTATAGGTGCAGGAATTGAATTTTAAAATGGATGCATCTTAATGTCAACATGCAACAAATGTATTTGCTATATTATTCTATCAATCTGTCTCTGCCATTGTAGCACGATTATAAATATGTCCTTAATAGTCAAACAAAAAACAAGAGGTAAGAGGCTGGCAACACGACACTTCTGTGATAAAGGTACTTTCTTCCCCATTTAGTCTTACTCACCGCATGCAATTCATTTATTTAGGAATTATAGAATGTATGTTCTTGAGATGTTTAACCAATTATTGCTATGAATGAAAATAGGTAGCCAGTGTGGCATTATCCAATTTTGCTTTGTGTACTTGCAGGTCTTGCAACAACCCTATTCTACTGATAGTCTATCATTAATATATGAGACATATATGATCATATTTGTTAAGAGATACTACAACTAGAGTTTAGTTTAATCAGGATGTGGCTTGATGCGACTTAAGGAATATGTTGTATTGACTAAAAGATTTGCATTCTGATCTTTTTGAGAATGACGGTAAAGTTCTCCAATCTTGATGCTTCATTGGATTCTTGGTTTTCATATTTGAGCTTCAAAGATATCATTCTTATAGCTTTGTTAAAATGTCATTCCTCTTTAACATTCCGAACCTCATAGTAAAATATGTCAGCTTAAACATGGTTTAGCATTATGTTGGAAATTCATTTTGTGGCCTTGGCTATATATTTGGAGTCTTCGATGATATTTTGGGAGTGTACTTGGAGCTTCCAGAATAATGCATATGGAGTAGGAAGATGACGCCAATGGTTTAGTAACCATATACAATATTTAGTGCAAATTTCAAACCAAATTTGAGCAATAGATAGAGAGGTATTTTAAAGCACTAAAAATACAATAACTCAACAATAGCTTTTGAAGGTGGTTGATGCCTTAATATGGCTCAGAGTCTACGTTATTATCAGAGTCTACGTTATTATACTTAGTGGTATAATTGTATCTGCAAACATAATGTCCCAATCTCTATAGTTTTCTATTTGTCTAGGAACTAAAGTCATATCATAACAGTGTTGCAAAGCATGGCTTAACACAACCTATAAACATGTCTTCATGTCAATGCACATTTAGACGATGACCATTCCTATACTATAATGACTATATCTACAACTTGAGGGAAACCTACAATAAATTCTATCTTGAGGCAAACCTACAAAAAATTGTGTTTATGCCTGGCAACGCCGGGCACCCGTTACTAGTCACAATTAGAGTCAGCATGAGAGTCACAATTAAAGTCAATCATAGTGTTAGAATTAGTGTCTATAGAGTCACAATTAGAGTCAATCATAATGTTAGAATTAGTGTCAAAACCTTAGCATCAACTTGATTATCAAAAGTAGAGTCAGAATAGAGTAAAAAATCGTCAAAAAAAAAAAAAAAACGTCAAAAAAATCGACAGAAAAAACGTCGAAGAAAACACCAAAAAAATCGTCAAAATTTTCGTCAGCAAAATCGTCAAAATATTTGCTGATATTTTCGTCAGGAAAATTATTAGAATGTGCGTCAGGATTTTCATCAAAGAACGCACCAGTAATATTTTGCTGCCATTTTTGTCAGCATATTGGTCATATGTGTATTCTGGATTTACTTCCGCTCTAAATTGAATCTATTTGCATTTTACAATTGCATTCTCAGGATATGATGATGCTTAAGTTTACATAAATATATTTTTTAAATTCAGACACAAAGTGTGAAAAATTGAACTCCTTTATTCAAATAATTACATGTCAAAGAATGCAATATATAAGACTAAAGTAACAATAAAAGTGATTCTGTTTTGTTTGATCTCTTCTTGAGACATCTATAAAAACAAATCAAGAACTCCATCAATAAATAATTGTCGATTCTAGAATGGGACTCGCATGAAACCAACAAACCGCCCGAATACCAAAGGACTTCCTTAACAAACTAGGATCGAGGACGAAGGTCACAGGATGAAGGCTAAAGGCCGAGAACGGACAGCATGAAAGAAACGCCAAATTGGCCAAACCAGGCAGGAAGAAGCCCCTCCCCTGCCTGGAAACAATTCAAAGACAATAAGGTACTGCTGAGAGAGAAGAGGAACTTGCTTCTCATTCATCTCAGCAGATTTTCTACAATGGTGGATAGTGGGTAGCCGCACACATGCGAACTACCCATAAAAAATAAAGGGAAAATCCAATTATATCATTTGGACCCCAACAAAATACAATGCTAATAGAGACTGGGCTAGTGTACCTGTCGAAAGCTTATCACCGGGATTAAAAAACCCCGCCCTTTCGGGTTTTCGAGGAAAAACCCTAGTGATAAGCCTTCGGCAAGGGGCTTGGACAAACGTAAGGCATAAAAATCGCTCCCAAAACCCACGAATGGAAAAGTCGAAACAGATGCCGCTCGCTAACCTGTACCTGCACATCACCAACAAAACAACAAGACAAACCAAACCTCCCAGAGTGGAGGGGCTGATTACGCGCGTGCCACGCGATAAAAATACAATAACAAAGAAGGGGGGGAGGGTGGGTTCAAAGACAATAAGGTACTGCCGAGAGAGAAGAGGAAGCGCCGATGAGAAGTCGAAGCAGAAACGCGCCTAAAATAGCGAACTCCCAACCAGAACGGGCATGCGCCGCCCGCATGCATGCAAAACATGCATGCTCGTCCCATTCTAGAATGGCGATCCGATGTCTCGGATCGATGGGACGCTATTGGCAAGCAAAGGACTATCTTAAACATTCTTGCACCCTTGAAGCTTTCACAATTCTAAGGAGTCGTATACACCAGCTCCTAACTTTAACCTGACCCTACAATAGATAGATGACTAACTTTAACCTGACCCTACAATAAATAAATGAAATAATTCTCTCGGAAGGATGACATTCCTAGAGCTCCTTCACATTCAAGATGGAAACAAATAGAAGCAATAGTAGACTTACTTGCTTAAAGAGAGCGACAGTTTGAGCCATGGCAGAGAATGAAAAAGGGAGAAGAAATTGTTTGCATTTAGATTCAAATTTTTAAGAGTAATTATTGGCTCCCACTCTTCAATAATTACTCGCCAAGCATGTTTGAAGTTGAATCTTAATTAGCTCAAATCCATCCTTCAACATACAAAATCAGTATCTTTGGCCTCTAGCATCTTTAGCGTTGAGAATCCACGAAAAATAGCAGGCACAACACTATCTAGCAAAAATGAAGTGGACCACAATTAATTACTCACATTTTATGATTCGCAACTACTTTGCTAGGGCATGCAGGTACAAGGCATGCTGACTTCTATAATAGTTATGACATTAATAAATGACATAAAGGTAGTGAATCTTGCCTGCAAAGCTCCTCATCAAATGTTGCATATAAGATGTGTCCCTTTCTGCATCTTGCAGTAGAAATCAAGAAGAACCGTCTATCATTTTGGAAATGTTCCTACAAAAGAATTAAAACATCCCGAATGTAATTTTATTGCAAACAAATGATGCTTTTCGACAAACTTCTACCGTGGGCTCACAAACATGTGAAATATGCAAAACATAGCATGATTAAGATGCAAAAAGCTAACTAAACAAAAGCTAGATAAAAAATACAATTAGGCATAACCTAGGACTCATTTCACTTGAAAGCAAATGATCTAAAATAAAAACAAGGTTTATTAAACTTAAAAGACCAAACTGTGGATCCTAACTAGTGGGTTGCCAACTAATCCTATACATACCTATGATTTCGTATCATTAAAGACAACTGATACAGGAACACAAAGGTCATGTTTGCCATTCAAACATGAACACAGATGTTCTTTCAGAAAACAAATCTTCTAAGTTCTGATAACGCAAACACGACCATGGAAATATATATGTTTTATAAGAAAGCATGACTCAAAACCTAAGTTGTACATTATTTAGAATGCTTTTAGATCTGATTTGGAGCCTCTCCCAATGCGAACACCAGCAAAATCAGAATTTATAGTTGTCATTTCCAGACAATTTAACAGGAAGAAGAGCAATCTTGTTATAATCACAAAGAATCATCAACATCCTTCATACCTGCCACTGCTTTAAATACAGCATATGTCAAAGGGCTTATAGTCCGCAGTCTAACCCAGTAGTAGATCCGTTACATTTTGTCCCATCTATATTTTTTGCACATGCTTAGAACCGGTAAGCTTCACCTAAAGCTTTAAATGAGCCATTTACAAGCTAGAGCTTTATCTAGGAAAGTCGATGTAGGGCATTAAATCATTGCGGCCATGAACTCCAGAGCTAACTACATGGAAAGCATCGCTGGGTTGAGAGCTCTAGATGCAAATGAAAATGCATGATCAACGTGTTGCCAGTATGTTTTGGCCTTACAGTATACGCGGTTAAAAATATGTGGCAATGTGGAGCCGGCACATCCAGATACACAAGCCGAACTTGATTTATAGAAGTATCTTTGCTGGAAGATCGAAGAGTCCTCAAGATTTTGTAATAGATCCATGTGTTTGCCAGAGAATAAGCATTGTGAAAACCTCCCCAAACATATCAAGAACAGCAACAAGTCGAAGCTTCCACAGGTCGGCTGCTTGAGCGCCAAAATTGTGCATCTACAAGCCCTAAACAAATTTTAGGTTACAGAACCATTCCTATATCTTACCATTAGAAATTTATTTCTATTGGAATTTTTTTCCACGTATATGGAATATTATTTATCCAAATAACCCATTTAACCTCAATTTGCAAATAAAATGGCAATCAACCTTAGACCGCAGGTTGCAATATATCAAGATCCCACCGTTGCAAACCATTGGATTAAGATGAATTAAATTAAAGAACTTTCTAGGCCTGGAGGTTATCATGATAATCCTCTAGTCCTGGATGTTGACATGATAATCTATAGAATATTCGGTATTCTGCCCTTTCTGCTGAGCGAGCATGGAGAATGCTCCATCCAGTTCTCGGTTTCATGAGATTAACGGGGGATTCTACAAATATTACATCTCCAGGTAATTTCGTTCTTCACATGGCATATAGCAGCCTTTTTTTCACCCTTAATCTAAAATTTCGGTACTCTGTTTCGGTCTGTGGGTCTCAGAATTACTTCTGCATATAATTTTGTTCTTCCCAATGGCATCTGGCAGAGTTTAAATCACCGTTAATCTGGAATTTTGGTACCGTGTTTCGGCCTGTGGGTCTTAATATTGCTTGTGCAGCTTGGGTACTCCGTCATTCTCTGCTTAAACTTCCATATTGAACAACAAATCTAAAGAAATACCCGTTGATTTGGAAAAGAAACAAAGAAAAGAAGCTGCATTCTTGCTGTTTGAAGCTCGAGACTAATTGATTTTGTACAAAACCAAAAACAGGAGAGCCGGGACTGATTAATCTTATGTAGAACCAAGGGACCCTGTGATTAGTGCTTTATAGAACAAAAAACAGAGGAGTGTACAGCAATCTGAGGTATCGTGGACCTGCCAAAAGAGGGCTTGACACCATGACTGGCCACCAGAAGGAAAACTCGGCTTTAGATCTTCAAAACAACTCTATGCAGTTGGAGATGGCGGACCTAGACCTTTTCCTGTTAGACAAAACCATAGTAATACGTCTGGTAGAGATGGCAACTTGATAAATTGCTCACCTGTGGTTTAAGGGAGGTCAACTCCTCTCTCGCAGATTATGGGAACAAACCCTCTCAGTCTGCCGGCCTCGAGGGTTCATTCCCCATAATCTGTTCAAGAATATCAACTGTGATTTTCAAGCTCACAAGAGAATTCTTGAGAAAGCCCTAAGGCAATTTGCGTATTTAAGGCCTAGAATCCAAAGGCCACAGCATATTATTTACATTAACTCAAAGGATCATTCAAGTTAATGACTTGAATGATAGGACCATTCAAGTTTCTATATAAAAGGGCCAACTAGTCATATGAATACCCACTGTCAACACCAAGAAAATCGATCTGACGCTATGGCTGACGCTAATAACTCTTTTCTCTTGTAATGGAGGACTTAGTTAGTGACGGGGTAGATTGTAATCTACTGGTGATTTATTCTTGCATCGCCTTTAGATTTTCAACATCCATATTGGCAAGTACTCGATCCATGACCTCGGAGCTAGGGGTAACGATGGACACCCCTATGGACGCCCTCTTGCTTTCGCTTGTTGTCCCATCAATATGGAGGGGGAAATTTTTACTCATTACTATTACTCTACTATTAGCACAAATTAACACCATTTGTAATAATTATTTCCCTGAAAGGTACATCAAGGAGTCCCAACAAATGGCAAATAGACATCAACAAGTTCCAGACACTGTTACATTTGTATCATACAAAAATATTTGTTACAATAAAGTTTGCAATACGTACAAGCATTGAGAGATACATATTCCTAATGTCTAACTTGCACCCTTCACGTAGAAACCTATATAAAGGACATTATAGTCATAGTCCTATCTATGGGGATAAAATAATCTGAGCATATTAATGGCCAGCCACGCCATCGAAATGAGAACACTATCCTGGCTTCCAAAAATCACGTCGTCTCCACAAGAACACAAGCCGTCATTGAAATGATGAACTCAACAAAGAACTATCTCACGCCTTTCAATTCTGGAGATAATATTGCCAGCATTATGGCAATCATTGCACATTCTCAAGCTTTTGGTCACACGAAGTGTGTGGCCTTGTGGAGTGTGAAGCAACCCAAAAGCAATGGCCAGTTTCTCAGCATGGCCACGCAATGCAGTCTTTTTCTCATTATCAGATAAAGGTCTCCATACAAGGTCGACATTTGGTGGGCGTCCGTATATGGAATCCGGGATCCGGTGTTTCTGGACAATTTGCCTCCGGTGTTTCTGGACGTCCAGAAACACCCAATGCATGCCCATCCGCTGGTCAATGGATGCATCGATGCCCAGGACGCCCGATGATCCATGCATCCCGGCCATCTTGAACCGCGTGGTTTTTTGTCCTAAAATACCACTGCTGTTTTTTTAAGGCAGTTGGACAGTTGGACGTGACACTTTTTTTGACTTGTAACTGTGGCAGTGTCCCCTGTACTTGTTTGTACAGGTGCATTTAATGAATGTGATGGTGATATTTCCATCCCAAGGTTGGTGGGGTGTTTCCGGCCCAATTCAAATGAAATTGGGGGATCTTTGCTGTTACCACAGAAACCAGTCCGGCGGCCCTATTCGAAAGATCCATTAAAACGCCTGGATTCGGGCCAGGCATGGAGGCAGAGGATAATGGCATCGAGGTAGAACAGGCAAGGTTATATAGAGCTTGACATTGGGTTTAGTTTTAGCAGTGTGCCAAATCTTTGTAACTTAGTAATTTTTGTCTTCCAGACTCTTTTGCATCTTCCGGTTCAAGATCCCCCCATCGGTGTATTTTCGAGACTGCAATTGCAATGGGAGATAGAGCAGCATTCTGTTGTGCAAGTAACCTACCCTGGACACCAAACTATTCCAGTGCATGCATGCTATATCTCCACAAACAGGGTGCAAGATTTCGTGGAAGGGGAGCAGAATTTGCCAGGGTGCAACACCAACTTCAGGAAGCATGGATCTCGGGGTAGAGAAGAGGGATCTGCCAAGAAAAGAGTCGACCAAAATGCCCACCTTAAAATAACCAAGTAAGTGAATTGACTTGTCATTTAGTTTCATTTGGATTCATGGAATTTCAAGTGAAGTGAACCGGGAACTGTTATTTCTCAGCTGTAACTTAGCTTTATTATTGAGACTTATTGCTTAGGTTTGTAACTGAACAACTATTTCTCAATTGTAGCTACTGGTGCAGCTATGGCCCTGAAGATTATCGTGAACGTTCTCGGGAGGTCAAAGATAAAACAACCCGAGCTCTAATTGCTGAAGAAAAGAAGAAGAATCCTTCCTACTCAAGGAGACATAGAAGAGGAATGAGTATTCGGCGAGGTTGCAGGTGCCACTTTCAGGTGAAGCAGTTGTATTTGAGGCCTGAGATATGTAAAATTACATACTATGAGATGAGGCACATTGATAATGAAGAGAAAGTCTGCCATGGATTTGAGGATCCCCAATGTGCAAGAACAAGGCATGATGTAGCTCCATGGCTATCAAAGGGTAAAAAGGCTTGACAGTTGCTCCATAACCACACTCCCCAAGAGGTCTTCCGTCAACACGAGGAACAATGGGAGATAGAAAAGAGGATGGATCCCAATGCCCCCAAGAACAGAGATGCATTCTTAGCCATGGATGATTTATATAATTTGTCCCGCAAGCTGGCTGCTGACACGTGGATGCTGCATAAGAATGTGGCCACAAGTGTTAGGATGTGGGTTGATTTACATCCAGAATATGTGTTCATGTATCAGGAGGGAGTCCCTTTCACATTGGGCATCATCACACCGTTCCAAATGAAGATCCTGTTAGAGCATGGAAGGGGGAATGCTGTAGCCTTGGATTCGACCTTCAAGACCAATGACCATTGCTACAGCCTTTATACCTTGCTAGTTTATGGCACACATGGAAATGGTGTCCCTGTTGCTTGGGTTCTATCCTCTAGTGCCACCGAGGAGGACATCCATCCTTGGCTGATTGCAATGAAGAACCGCATACATAGGGAAGACCGAACTTGGGAACCTGCATGCTTCATTGTAGATGATGCACAGGCTGAGATCAATGCCTTGAAGGATGTTTCGCCCGAAACAAAAATTCAGTTGTGTATTTGGCATGTTCGAAGAAACTGGATGAAGTTGCTTTTAAAACACGTGAAGAACAAGAAAGTTAGGGGGGAAATGTTTAAGGACCTCGGTCGTATTATGTATGACACTAAAGTAGATATTGACCCAAGAAGGACTAGTGATTATGTGGAAGCATGCACCAAAGAGGCCAATAAGTTGTTGGAAGAATTCAAGGAAAAGTACAAGATGTGGAAGAGGGTTGTGAGGTATATGAATAGAGTTTGGACCAATAACATCACACATTGGATAATTGCCACAAGGATGTATCCACACGCTAACCAAGAGACTAATGCTGGTATAGAGTCCTACCATGGGCCCATGAAGAGAAGATTAGGGGTATCCAAGCATGCCTTGAGAGGAAGGAGAATAGATTGACTCATTTACATGCTTACAGGTATATTACAAACTCACTTGTCCTTTGATAAGTTCATGAAGGATTCGGGTTTTAAAACCAACAAGAGACAGGAGCACATAGTTGAGACTGCCATCATAGGTACTCGAGAACTTCCAGATGTAGCTGTTATATGGCTGAACTTCAAGGAGGGGAGAGCCGAGGTGTGGAGTCAAAACATGGACAACTGGGATGACACCATGCCTCTGGCCAGAAACACCATTCCTCTGGCCAGAAACACCAATGCCTGGCCAGATACACCAATGGCTGGCCAGAAACACCATGCCTCTGGCCAGAAACACCATGCCTCTAGCCAGAACCACCATGCTTGTGGCGGAAAACACCATGCCTCGGGCCGTAAAACACCATGCTTGTGGCCGAAACACCATGCCTCCGCCGGAAACACCATGCTTGTGGCCGAAAAACCATGCCTCCGCCGCCGGACACACCATGCTTGTGGCCAGAAACACCGTGTCCTTGGTCTGAAACACCACTGCTCTGGCCAGAAACACCATGCATCTGGCCAGAAACACCATTCTTGTGGCCAGAAACACTATGCCTGTGTCCAGAAACACCACATCCTGGCCAGAAACACCATGCTTGTGGCCAGAGTTGCAATTCAATGTTTTAGATATTGTGTTCCAATGTTCTTAACATTATTAAGTTATCAATTCCAATTGAGATTTATGATTAATAATTGGTTGCAATCGGGATCTTGTGAATTGCAACTCAATGTTTTAGATATTATGTTCCAATTACATGTCTCAAGATGTAAAACCCCGCAACTCCATGTTGGGTTGCAAATTTGGCATTCACAATATTTATCTACACTATGTCAATGGGATGGCTCTATAACATTTGTATCCTGTGGCCAGAAAGACTTAGCCCATCACCAGAAACACCTAAGGCCAGAAATACCAGGTATTGGCCTGAAACACCTACCACATTGGCATGGCCAGAAACACCATACCCACACTACCGGATTTCCTCACGCCTGTGGCGAATGCAATCCCGTTTGAATTTGGCGGGGGTACAATCATAACCCTGGATTTAATGCACCTGGCAACCTCAAACGAACCTGCCACAGGTACGATGCTGCCCGGTCCAAAAACTGCCTTCAAATCACAGCAATGGTGTTTCTGGACAAAAAACAGCGCGGTTCAACCGTGCGGTTCAAGATGGCCAGGATGCATGGATCCTCGGGCGTCCTGGGCATCGATGCATCCATGGACCAGGGATGGGCATGCATTGGGTGTTTCTGGACGTCCAGAAACACCAGAGGCAAATTGTCCAGAAACACCAAATCCCGGACTCCATATACGAACGCCCACATTTGGTACATATCCTTTTTTTTCATATGTAAATTTAGAGTTTCTAACATTGCCATGACTTTCGCATTTTCATCAGCAACAATAAACTCGTGCATCTTCTTGTTGATCTCTATTAATGCCATTGCTGATTTTTTCATTGCTCCTGCAGCTTTTCTCAATTCTTCTATTCTGTTTGCATCATTCCTCCTGCAAGCAGTTGCATAAATACTGGCCATAAGTACATAAGAAGCAGAATGTTCTGCATTTATTTGGACGAGCTTCTGAAAGCAACTTAATTCTAAGTCTACTTCTGTATATGTTTTGTAGGCACTAAGCAAAGCAATTCATGTTTCTCTAGATGGCAATGGTTTTGCATTTTCAAGTAACCTTACTGCCTCATGCAAATGTTCAGATTGTCCAAAAAGGTCAATCATACATTTGTAGTTGTCTACTATTAGTGAGATATACTTTTTTTCGCATCACATTGAAATACTGCTGGCCTTGTACCATCAGGCTGGCACGGCTGCATGCTGTAAGAAGAGATAGAAAAGTAACAGCATCTGGCTTTACACCTTGGCTTTGCATGTTCTCCAAACACTGCACGGCCATGTTACCATCATGATTCATTCCATACCCTCTTATAATTGCAGAATAAGAGATGACATCTTGAATATGGAGCTTGTCAAAGCTTCAAAGTGCAACCCTTTTGTGTAACTTCAAAGTGCATTTTCCTGCCTCTTTCTATAGCTCCTAGGTTACTACATCTTTTAAACTGCAAATATATGTGATAGCATTGGAAGAGATGCCCTCAAATGGCATCTGTTCAATACATCCAAGTGCCTTCTGATCAAGCCCAGGTTCTAAATATCCAGCAATGAAGGCGTTCCACAACACTAAGTCTCTACTTATCGGGCAACTTGTCAAAGACTTCCTGTGCTTCAAGAAATGAGCCACACTTGATATACATCATGGCCAAAACATTATCAAGAATTTCTTGACCCATATCTAAAGTGCCCAAGTTGGCACAGGCTTTCAAGATGCACACAAATGTAACTGCATTTGGGGATATACTCTGGGACCTCATCCTCTCAAAACAGTTAAGTGCTTCCTGACTAACACCAGTTTTCGCATAAGCAGCAATTATTGAAGTCTATGATATAACGTCTCAGACTACCATCTTATCAAACACATTTCGTGCATCTGTAACTGATCCGCACTTGGCATACATGTCAATTAGGCTGATGCTAATAGAAATATCCTCTTCATGTCCTCTTCGAGCAATGCTCTTATGTAACTCACGCCCTTTATCCAGTGCTCCTATGCTGCCACATGCTTTCAAGGTGCATCAAAATGTCACCTCATCTGGGCACATGCCTTTTGCTTGCATCTGTTCATGGGATATGATTTCATGGGATGCAATCTTTGCAGGATTTGCCTTGCATGCACATGGCTTTCTTGCTCTAAATTACTTTTCAAAGTATGCAACAAGATGATTTAAAGCATGTAACATTTATCTTTATTTCATGATGAATTAATACTTATTAACGGGTCATACATGTTTGCAAACTAAAGGTTCTTTTGCTCATGTGGTGACCAAGTGCCCTCATATAGCCCAAAACTTTTACCAAAAATGATTATGAGGGGCATCAAAATTATTTGCCAGATGGCCATTCTGTTATGGCAAAACATCTCTTATTTGATAGGGCCCATGGGTTTTTACAAAACAAGAGCTTATTCAAGTGAAAAATGCTATTAAAAAAATGCACACACCTACGGGTTATGGGGCGTCTTTAAAACGGGCTTTTACAAAGAAGGATAAAGTTACTGGATTGAAGACACATGATTGGCACGAATTCTTCCAGGTTTATTGTTAGCATTGCGCATTTGGTTTTTTTTCTTGCAAACTAATGTTCCATTTGTATGCAGCATCTTTTCTTGTGCTATTAAAAACTATCTTATACCATCCGTACGTACAATTATTTCCAGATTTGGCAAGTTCTCTTCATGGATTTCATCAAAGGAATCTTGGAATGGAAGTCGAAAAATATGGAAAATTCCTGCAACTAGAATATGGAAAAAGGATGTTGAAGAAGAGTTAAACGATAAAGTGTTGCAAGGATTGGGTAAGGAAGGTTAAAAACTAAATGATGAAGAATTTATTGCCATTAATAGGTTTGTACTCATTAACAATAGTGAAAGCCTCAGACGATGGCATGAGTTATATGAGGAAGCTCGTGATGAAAGGAAAACGGCTAGAGAAGCATATGCATGGGAAAACAGAGTGTCTCGAGGAGGAAGATTAAGATATCCCGATCAGTACCAAAAAAATACATCTGACGCCCCATTTCTCTTGTAGGGTAAAAGATGAAAGGGTGTACGTACATTGTACTGAATTGATGTACAAATATGGATACTTTTCACGTACATTTTGGTTATTTTTTATTTGTATAAACATACACTTTTTTATTTTATGTACTTTGCATATACATTTAAGCTAAATTTCGGATATTTTTTGGCTATGCATGTACTTTTTGGGTACTTTGGGTGATTTGAGTAATATAGCCACATGTACCAAAAGCGATACATTTCTAGACACCCTTTCATGCTTTTACCCTGTAGTGCATCAAACATGTGCAAAAAAAAAAAAAGTGGATTTAGATCATCAACCTCTTTTCATCACTCGCAATTGATAGCACGTATCGACACGGTGTCCAGTTGCTGTTACTTTGCATGCCACCTGATTTTCGGCTGGATTACAGAGCAAAGGACCATGCACAGTTGTTAACCAAGAACTTGTCTAGCATATTGGAACTCTTCACTTACAATAACATAATGAAGCTAGTTATCACATTTTTTGTGCAGTTATGAGATATTTTGGCAAACATAGAATCAGAAATACTGATATGATACTTTTGGGAGTAACCTTGCATGGCACAACATTTAATGGATATGGTTTTCACTATGTCTGATCCTTGATCTTATAAAGATAGATAGATAGAATCAGTTAAAGATAAACCTTGCTTAAAAGCAAAAACCGAAATAAAACTACAAGTTGGTTCTTTCTCATGACAAGACAACCTGAGCCTATGCGTGAACTCCAAGAAACCCATTATCATTTCTTGGTACTCAACTTTGCATTTGGTTCTGTCAGCTCCAATCTTCACTTGGTTATGTCATGGAGCAGGGCAATCATAAATGCGCAATCGTTTGCAATGTACCCTAGCTAGAAACACCATCCTCGGTTGTCAGCCACCTTGGTGGCAAGAAACAAGGTGCTGACACATTGGAGGTTGTCCTAGAACTAGAATGCTTGTTTGTTTTACTTGTAATAAATTTAACAATCTTATCAAATGTGCCACTTCTTACCAATGGACTTCCAAAGGGCCAATGGATTTTTCAGCCTTTAAATCAGGTTGAGACATGATTCCACGATATGCAAGCACTCTTCTAGTTGGCTTTGATAATTTTCCATTGATTTATCAAAAGATTACACATGAGGCGGATTTGAAATGGTATGAATGACTATATAATTTAGTAAAGGGTATCATAACTATTTGTTGGCTTGACAACATTGTGCATGGAGATTGAAGCTCCTTCTCATCAGTCTTACATGAACCAATCCTGAGGAGGACATTGGAGCAACGAATGAAAGCAAAAGAGAGGTGCATCATTGTAGAAGCCAATGACATTGGAAATGTCACCGATTCTATACTTGCAGGATTCATGTTATGTTAGAACGACAAAGAATTAGAAAGTCATCTTGGATCAGAGGATTGTGATGTGATGTGAGTGATGTGATTAGGATTGAGTAGGATTGTGATGTGAGTAATGTCTTGCTAAGGTTGGGTTCACATGCAACGATGGCGCCATCACCATTATTTAAAAAGGCTCGACCTTTTTATACGAACCATCACATGCCATTGCCAATTAGCACAGGGTAAAATAGGGCCTTGTCATGAACCTAAGCGAAAATACGAGTATAATGTTCGTAGCCGTGAGTCTAGATGTAAATTCAATGCTATTTCAGATCTTTTTATGTATAATACTTTTTCTACTATTCATGATCAAAGTTTACAGCAATGTAGGCTGAGATAGGTTCTTATATGGTAAATCTGGAGGTCTGCAGGATGCCCGTGAAATGTTTGATAACATATATATGAAGAATATATTATATGGATTGCAATGCTTTTAGCTTACACTTTATTAGAAATCCATGCATAATTTTGTTGGATGAAGCTACAAGTGCCCTTGATTGTCAACATTGTTCAACGCTATAGTGGTTTCTTTACCTTGGGAGTGGCATCCTTTATTGTGAGTATTGTTCAACGCTATAGTTTTAGAGTAAGGGGTGGAAGTTTGGCAAAGAGAGTACTAGCGGGAATGCTAAATCAGATTCTTAAATTTGAAGTTGACAAGGACAAGAATAACAATGGTGTTTTCTAAATACTTGTGCTTTATGTATGCAAAGTTGTATTCTTTAACAATTTGGTCAATGTTTAACTAAGTGCATATAGATAAATATTTGTTTTTGTTAGCCCGAATGGCCCAAAATTTCTTTTAAGATAACAACTAACATGTAACTATTATTATAGCATTAATTAACACAAACCATTACATCTAACAATTTTAAATTAAAATCCCCTTGAAACCCCCTTTAGTTTGGGTGCATATTCGCACGGGGTGTTACATAGGGCAGCGAGAGCCCCTAAAAACTTACAATACGTGTACAAAATTAACACCATTAAGTAAAATCCGTCAAACCTTATAGTATTTTGCAAACCTCAATATACAGTATACAAAAACTTGTACCGGCATACCCCATAAACGAGGATCGCTATGTATGATCCAGATCAAGGAATAAAGGGCAAATATGCCTATCTGACAGTTCTCAGTGCCTATAATAACCCCTCGTGTGAATATGCACCCAAACCTATAAACATAATAAACAAACATAATACAAATAGAAGGAAGGAAGGAAGAAAGGAAGTATATTTTAACGTCCACGGAGGCCAACTGACCTATGAGACGGTGAAATACAATATACCGGAAAGTATCCAAACCCATGAATTGAGCCAAGTCTGTTCATGGCTTTGTCGTACTTGATTCCATACTTCCTCCTATGTGAAATCACCATTAGTGCTACTGCATGGTTGAAGAAGTTCCTGATTTTGCTAACCGATGGTTCATGCCTCCCTGGAGCTACTGTGCATCTGTGCTTCCACACTGCTAAGGTGGATTTGCTTGGGCGAATCATGAGGATTCGCTTGAGTGAATCCTCCATTGGTTCTAGTCAATTTAGGGAGCCAGTGGGTTTTGTTGGTTTTTTGGGGTGAAAAAACCCTGGGCCGTTGGATTCAGGTTCTTTTTACAACGGTCTTGATCTCACGGCTCCATGCAAAGGCAGCCCAAAATAGAACTCTGATATAGAACTCTGGATGGGCGGATGGGCTGGATTTACAGGCAGTCGAGAATAGAAAGTTTGATACAGGGACTCCTGCCTGGCAGGAAATTGCCCGATGGCCTACGCCTGGCACAAATTGGCCGAATTTGTTGGAGGCAAGTTGTTGCCTGGGTATGCGAACTGCTATAGGAATTGAGCATCTAGGTCGCAGAGTTCGATTTGCGAATGGAATTTGGGCGCTGGAGATGGCCGGCCTAACTCAGATTTAGCTTTTACAAGGTAAAATTGCTTGAGAAGCTCATCATTTCAGAGGAATCCGACTGATTTTTTTATGAAAAACAACAGTGCCACAGTATAAATTGCATCGGATTCTACAGAAGTAGCATTGGATTCTAGAAACTCTGGAGTTTGGAGACCAGAAGGAAGATTCTCGATTCTCTATATCATTTGACAGTTTGGAAACACTTAGGAATAGTTTGCAAATCCTGAATTTGGGATCGATTGAGCCTGAAATTTAGGGTGCCTTGCACGCTATCCAAATATGGGCTGGCCGACAAGACTTTGATCAAATGGCACAGAAATGCAAACTCAGGCATCAATCCGGATTTTATCATTCGATTTCAATTGATTGCCTTCAAAATCTAGCCCAAAACACTTTTCAAATTAGAATTTTCAATGTTAATACTGCTGTTTTATTGATAATCTATATTGTGGGGTTGCTTGTGGTGTGTAGTTGATGCTCACATTGCTCTTCTTGTGCTGATTTTGTTATTTCTCTAGTAATCTGGCACAGATCCCACATGTGTGTGGCATTACGAAGAGATTTTTTTGGGAATTCCCAATGGTCACTGGTTTGAATGGTTAGGATTTTTTTTTAATTAATGGAGCAGCGTGTGCCAAATTCCTAGGAACACTAGCAGACTACCGGTTGAAATTGAGAATTTCCGATAGCCAAAAATTTTTCCAGGAAATTTTCTGGTCAAAATATGAGGGTTTCTTTGTATTTTTCCGGCTAAAATCTAGGTTTTGATAGACCCCTTCCGGCTAGCTTAAATTTAACAGGAAATATACTTGTTAGCTTTTTATAGTTTGTCCCACACTGTAATGGAGCGACCGATTAATGGAGTGCCCGATTAGGGTACACAAAATTTGGGCAGGAATTGTTTGGTTGAAAGCTACTTTGGAAAGTGGTCTTGCAAATCCTGGCCGTCTCTTATCTCTCCCCCACAATCACGACCACCCAAATGGAACATTCGATGAATATTCCGGAAATGTACCAAACCCCATAATGAACGTTGTAAAGTTGCCACGTCAAAAGACCTAAAAAATCGTCACATAGTGTCAACGCTGTGCAATCATGCTTTCAGCTTTGTTGATTGCTGTCTTAGTTTTGATATTCGGACTTATCCTTCACCAACCCTCTTTGCTACATCGACCTCTCGCCCAATTCCTTGGCTCAAGCACTTCAGAAATGTCGAGTTCTAGCGCTAGCGCAAGCAGTATCTATGATTTTTCTGTTCAGGTATACTCTGATATTCGGGTTCGTGAACTACTTAAATCCTGAGAATTTTTCTCACCATTTGCAGGATGCCTCTGGTAACGAGGTTCAATTGAGCAAATATAAAGGCAAAGTGCTCTTGATTGTGAATGTTGCCTCTCAGTGGTATTTTCTTTTAACCTTCCTTAACCCTTCTTTTGCATGCCTTTAGCTTGAGTAGTAAGGCCAGAAATAAAACACCTTTAATTTATTTTGACGCAGTGGCTTGACCACAACCAATTACAAGGAACTCACAGAGATTTACCAGAAATACAAAGATGAAGGTGAATATATGCCCTAGTTTGAGCTACTTATTCTTTATAAAGCATGTTAATGAGATGCTTGGTTACAGGGTTAGAAATACTTGCCTTTCCATGTAATCAGTTTGGGGGCCAGGAGCCTGGAAACAATAAAGAAATAAAAGAATTTGCTTGCACTCGTTTCAAAGCAGAGTTCCCTATATTTGACAAGGTGGGTAGATGCAGATCAGCAGAAATTTTGAAGACGCTTTGAGTAACCAGTTATTTGTTACTTTTATTAGGTGGAAGTGAATGGGGCCAATACAGCTCCTCTCTTCAAGTACCTCAAGTCGAAGAAGGGCGGTTTATTTGGCAGCTTCATTAAATGGAATTTTACAAAATTCCTAGTGGACAGGAATGGTCAAGTTGTGGAAAGATATGGACCTCAAACCGCCCCTTCTAAGTTTGAGGTAGGTTCTGAATTGCTTGGACCTTCACTTTCTGTAATTTTGTTGATCGTCATATTTCGTTCCTTGTGCAGAAGGATATAAAGAAGCACCTTACTGCAGTTTAAGTTTTTGGAAAGCCTGCTATGCTATACAAAGTATTGGATGGTTCAATCTTGATATAATAAAAGTGTGGCCATAATATTGCACCAAGAATAAATCTTGTAATTAGCATCTTTAGATTGGCTTGAACTAGACTATGTCTTCGACATGCAGTAAAATCCAATGGCATCATTGTTTGCTAGGTTTTAACTTCAGTTCCATCCAACATTTTATAAATATTTTATTGTGTAGCCTTTATTTTTATTAATTAATTGGTCCTAGCCATTCCGCTGTATACATCAGAGAGTTTACCTGATGACTAGGATCATTTTTTCTGTTATTGTATTCTTCTAAGAATTGTATTGTACTCAGACTCTGGATCTGAGCACTTGATGCAATGCCTTGATAAACCTGAAAATCTAAGTGATTCTAACATTGAAAACGAATCTAAGGAAACGTTGCTCAAGGAGGAAATCACCAGAGACATTGATTTGAGGGTTGGATTTTAGAAACTGGCGAGCTGTTACAGCGACCATGGTGTGATCTGATCGTTCAGAATAATTCAAGAATTTAAAGAACAATTTAAGGATTTAAAGAAACTTTGCTCACTGAAAAGATCATCTGTCAATTATGGAGTTTATACTTCAGAATACAGTTCAAAATACAATGACCATGTTGTGGTTTGATTGTTCGTTTTGCAACAAAATAACTCGCGGAATAATTCATGCCGACATTACTACTGTGTGTGCAAGGTAAGTTCTGGGATTTGAGTTCCTATCAAATAAGCAATTAATGGAAGCTCCTTATACGTCAGATGTTGCAGTGGTTGAAATTATTTACAATAAACGTATCAGCTTGAACTGCTACTTTTCATGATCATAGAATATATCAACGCATTATATCAAGAAGCCCACTGTTCGGCTAAGGTTAACAATTCTTAAGGCTCCATTTTCTACATGGCAGTCAATATAATAGGATCCAAGCCTAAATCAGGTTTCTAAAACAAATATTATTACAATCACATAGTCAAAAAATATTTTATAGTACAGCTGCTTTCTAATAGCACAAGTTCCAAGCTGGTTTTCCACGGATGGTCATGACCTTTTCCATCATCAGCAAGGATTCAATGGCTGCTTTCTGGAAACATGGATCTAAAGCTATGTTCCATTTCCTCAGGTGCAAGCACGGCGTCTCACATTCTGCAAGCATTATTATTACATGAAGCTGGTGGTAAAAAAAAAACTCTTGCTCTTTTGCCACTTTTTTATTGCTTGATGATGTCTGCAACTTCACCCAAAGCTATGTTCCATTTTCTCAGGTGCAAGCACGGCATCTCCCATTCCGCAAGCATTATTGTCACGTGAAGCTGGTGGAAAAAGAAATTCTTGCCTTTTTGCCATTTTTTTATTGCTTGATGATGTCTGCAACTTCAACCGCCAAACTCTGTAATACCAACTCAATGAGAAAGTGCTCATTGAAAGGGGAACTCTGCCTGTGGTGTGAATATGTATTTGGCGGAATTAGAAGAAAATCTTCGCAAGGCTTGGACAACTCAAGAATGCTTTGAGGATTAGTTTCAATACAAAGTCTCTTACTTCCCTTCCTAACTTCAAGCTGATAGGAATATAAATCTCCTTCTATGGGTGTTCCAATAAATGCCATATACAACTTATTCCCTAAAGTTACAAAGTTCTGCTTCTCCTTACATAAAAGAAAATAAATACTTTCAATCCTAAACAGCATATATTTCTCACTGCAGTTAAGTCTCATTGAAAAGGGTATACCAAATCCCACATCCACAGGTCTGAGGTTATGATAACCCAGTAAATGTTTATGAAAATCTTTTAATGCAGCCTTGAAGGAACAGTCACTGACTGGGCAGAATGATGTAACAAACTTGCATGCCCTTTCATGCACGTCCTTTTCTAAGAATTTCAGCGTTTCCTGACAGCCATTGCTTGAATATTTGCAATTTACCCTTAACGACTCGAGCAATAACTCCACGGCGATGCAACGAAATGCTCCTTTTGGCATTGCACAAGCAAAGCATCTATCACTCAATGCAAGGCAGCTGCTACACGAGACGTGACCATTTGCACACTGCACACAGAACATCCATAGAACATGTAAGCAAAATAAATGGTATCAATGCTGAACGTGGCAGAAATATCCTTCAATCCAGCCTATTCACCATTCTAAATTGCGTCTTTAATTCCTCATTACTTCTGTACTTGATTGTATAAGATATAATCGACCATAAGCTTCATAGCCCAGTGGAACTGTCACGTAAAATGCTTAGTCAACATAGGAACATTAAGAAGGAATTGTTTACTACTCATAATTAAAGGTCGGAGCTTGATACTTGAGGGAGTTAAGGCCCTTATTTACTACTTCATCATTCCTAAGATATGTGAGAGATATATCTCACTGGATTCCCCAACTACCACATTTTTTGAACGATTCTGCTTCATTTCAAGGCCATAGGCAAGAGGTCCACTTATACTCTTTGCCTGGCCTCAGTAACACAGACTTGTGACATGGAATATTGGTCTGTTCTTGCTGGCTAAACAAAACACTTGCACTTCCCTAGGTTTAGCCTACCGTTGGAGAAGATAAGACTCGTGAATTTGGATATCTCTACATATGATGTTGAACTAGCCACAATCCACATGCATATACAACTTTTTTCTTACTGAGTTGATATAAGTAAACTAATTAGACCTTTTACCAACCCACATTTTGGAGCAAAAGGAAAAAAGAGGAAGAAAAACAAGGCAAAGGATAGAAGAGAGGATAACCTGCCACCTGATGAACAGGAGGGAAGAGCTGCTTCCGGCACCGACCGCATTCTAAAATACTAGGGTCAAAATCCCCAGTGATAAGGCTGGATTTTTCAGAGCTCCTGCCCATAACTCTGGTAGGCGTCTTGCACTTAGTGGGCGGCCTGACCCGCAGCACCATAGCAGCCGAAACACCCAAAAGCACAATTCACCTTTTCCCTGCGGAAAAGAATGGAACAGTCTCCATAGCCACCATTCCAAACCAATCCCTTCCGGAAAATTGGCCAGCCATGATTTCTGTCATTTTCTTTTCACACAGTGCCCCACCTTTGGTGGTTGTGGGTGGCTTCGACATTTGTCCATGTGGCATACCACGTGGCAAACCGTTCTCTATGAACCACCAAAAGAGTATCCTTATTATGAAAGAAAAGATAATGTTCTGCAATTGTAGAGTTTTCTACACTTATATAATCGAGACTCACCAAGATTCGATTCTTTGATGCCTTAGATTCTTGGGTGGGGGAAAAAATCGCGAGGGAAAAATATTTGGGAAAAAATTTCGAACGATGCCACGTTTTTGTCCTTATCCGCTTGGGAGGAATCGGCTCCGTCAAATCCTCTCCTTAAGGTCCTTGCGTTCTCCGGTAACTCTGTTTCATTGTGTGCTCTCGCACACCGCCGCCATAAGGTAACACGTTTTGTGTTCTTGTGCTGCATCAATTAGCCATGGCAGTCATTTTTGGTAGGGCAACCTCGCAGCAGATTAGCGGACGTCTGAGAACAAAGGGCAGGCCGCAGCAGGGTTTTTCGCCCATTATCACAGCTCACATTACCATAATTCTCACAGTAGCTCAAACAGGATGATCTTGCCAGGAAGCCGGATAGGAATTGCAGGCAGAAGTCATAACAGCATTTGGTTTCGGTGTGGTTCAACCAAGGAGGCATCGATTGGGTTTTTTCAAAAAGAGCTGCTTAGCCGATTCAACCGCTGGTTGCTGCTGAAAATGGCACAAACAGTATTTTTTCTGCATATGCCAGCAAACTTGTGGAGTTAAAGAAAAAGAGAGCCCAGTGTTTGCGAAAGGTTTCCAGCTTCTGAAAACTATGGCTCTTGCTTATAGGCAACCTTTCGCAATAGTTTTCTTCTTCTGGAAATATGCCCTTAGCTTCTGTGTTCTCTGGCTCCAAATGATACCTTGCAGGATTATCCGGAATCTGATACAGAACAGGAAACGGGGAACAGGGAATGGATCTTCCAAATGGTGATTCTAATTTGCTGCTTTCTGATTCTGCAAAGGACAAGGACATAATCTTTTAACTGTGATTCACCAAAATTGTTGGTAAGACAACTGACTTCATGTCAAATTATAAATGTTCTGCAATAGTATAGGTAATTGAGTCCTGCTTTTAATAGAATAGAATTTAATAGGACGTTGAGTGCACATGCATTTGCAGCTATGGCTGGATTTGTTCATGCTTGCCCGTCAAATGTCTGGACGGCGCATTCTGAGATGAACAACGGAAGGAGCGTGAGCATGTTGGCATGCAAGAATTTGACTTTGGAGACATTTGTCAGCAAGACAATGCCGTTGATCGATCTTGAAAAGGTACAGCGAAATTGAAATGCCAATTGAACATACGTTATAGATGTTTCTGATATTGGTTTGTTGTATATATTCACATGATATAAACTTGTTTCGGGATTAGAGATAGACAAAGAGCTTGTGAATTTAAAAACATGCGCCCATGACTAGCATGGACTTTAAAAGTAATTGTATGTTCACGTGGACTTTAAGTTTATCTTTGGGTGGGTCTCACTTCTTCTTCTTTGAATAGTTTAAGTATAAAGAGTTCGAGAGAAGACTAGATTCTTTGTCGGTATTTATGGAGGCGTTGACTAATTGGATAGTAAAAACTCATGCACATAATCTCTTAACATAGAATCGGCCAGGGCGTTGCATATGGCGGTGCTTTATTTTATGATCCGTTCTAACATATGTGTATTATTAAGGAAGCAGAGATTGCTTTGCATCAAAGGGTACCATATCTAAGCTCAATTCTTGAGTTGTCCAAAAACGTGGCTATGGGCTTTTCAATCTTAAATGTTCGGATGTGCATTTATGAAATAACATTCACGTTTGTGATTGATTCACAATCTTTTGCAATTGCCATTCTTACGTAGAGCGGGACTTATGGGGAGAACAATATTTGGGCTGCAACCAAATCATGGTAGTCTTCTCCCTCATAAGGTAAACAAGTAACATGTTTGTTTTACGACATTAATCTTTTAAATTAGCATGACAATGAGTTGGAATTATCACAAACTTATTCCCCATGATGTGGTGTCTTGAAGTTAAATAAAGCGAGACTCTTCAAGTCCTACTTTGGGCCAAGGAGTTGTCTATCGTTTAAAGGTATGCACATTTTGCAAATTTGTATACAATTTGTAAGTTCACACTTTTACGGTATTTAACTTTCCATTGTTCTCGGGATACCTCCATACTAATTGCCCTAGATGATGTTCGAGGAAGAGGGCTTAAATTTCCCCTTCATTTGGAAAAAGTTGCTAATGAGGTAATTAGTATTTTGAGTTCATTCCATGAAGCTCATGCATTGGAAAAATGCATATGTATCTCCTGGAGTTGATGATCTCAGGGATTTTTATTATTGTAAAAATTATAATTGGGTGCATCAATGTGTGCGCAATTTAAAGGTTTCAAAGGCTGAAGGAAACTCTAATTGAGCTTAGGGATGGCATTGAAAGGCACGCAGCAGCCGAGCTTGCAGCTATCTTATTTGGAGATAAAGATCCCACTTATAACAAGGCTGAACCTCCCTTAAACTTCCACAACAAGAATCTAGATCATTCTCAAGTCAGCTGGCTTGATCTAACTGTGCATCATTGGCATCTGTCATTTGAATCACCTTGCAAAGGCACTTTGTGCCACATTGTATTTAAATATATAAAACATCATGCATGTTGTATTATTCAGAATATTGGAATAATGGTTAGCCTCATAAGGCAAGCTCCTTAAAACTGATTGTTTTAAAACGTCTCTCAAGGTTCTCATGTTGGGTTCCCAATTGTAGAATTCTAATTTTGACTAACGAATCCCAATAATTGAAGATTCTCATGTTGGGTTCCCAATTACAGGATTCTGATTTTGGCTTAAGAATCTTCAAAGCCACTTCCAAAAGATAAAAACCAAGTTGCTACATTGCATTGAGTTGCCGATGTAGTACATTGAACATTGAGGAAGATGTTCTTTTAGAAATTTGGGAAAGGATTAGTATTAGTTTCTGGAATTGTCAAGTTCCACTTCCCTTTGGTTGCAAGATTTATTTGGACAAGACATTTGGAGCATTAGCTTCCAAGATTTATTTCGGGCAAGATATTTGGAGCATTAGCCTCCAACCACATCAAGGCAGATCTTAAGTTGAGCTTAGGCATCATGACCTAGCCACATTCTTAGGAATATGAGTAATACTCTAGGTTCAGGATACCGATGCCAATAAGAAAATATAAATTTTTAAGTCAAGCAAAATTTGGTCTTTGCCAATAAGAAAATATAAATTTTTAAGTCAAGCAAAATTTGGTCTTTGCCATGCCTTCTTACCTGTAATGAGAGGATAACTCGAATTTGTTGGACACTAATAACATGTATTGTGATAGATTTCATATATAATTACGGGGCGTATCATTCTTATTGCATTGTTTTTTACATGAAGTTCTTGATACTCTTAAGTTACTTCTCACGTGTTTGTTCCGCCACTTGATTTTGATGCAAGGCTTGGTTGAAAGGAAATCGTTAGAATACTACATCGTAGAAAAATGTGCACCTACGAGTACTCAAGGAAAAGTCTCCTCTTGACATGTATGATCTTTAGAACAAGATTGTGTTAAGTATTAGCATAAAGAGATGGACAATTGCAACCTAATGCATAGGATGTAGCATTTAAATTTTGTGCAGCGAGGATCAACTACTTAGTACCATGCGGGTAGCATTTAAATTTTGAGCAAGATTCTAAAATTATCTGGTCTATCTTACGACAAGGACACGCGTCCCATAATGTTCTAATTATTTTGTTTGGTATTTGAGGAGGGTATCTCGCCAGTGGTTTGGTCTAGATTTTGGGGGCGTATGTATGCAAAACCGTAGTTGCAGTGTATTTTTTGAGTGATTTGAGCTGCTTGTTGGTTAGTCAAAAGCAGCATTCCAAAATAGGCTGTGGCATGCATTTTTTTTTGTGGTCTGTGTGCATGGTCTGAGAATAAAAGGATAAGGCTGCATGGCCCTTTCTTTGTTTGGGGGTGCCAGCGGATCCGGCGAATATAGTAAATCTTTTTCTTGTGTAGAAGAAATTCGAGGAGAAATCGGTGGGCTATGATGAGGGCGGAATCCCAGATATTCAAACGCACAATTACTTGTCTCAGAGGCATAAGAAGGTTTAGATTTGGCTTATTTACCTAGATTCAAGGGTTTTGGAGAGGCCGGCATGGCCTGGAGGTTCGAATCCTCCAGCCCTGTTGTGTGTGTTTGTTCTACAGTTAGATCCAGGAAGACGATTGATTTCGGCGGTTCCAAATCTTGGAGTCAGCACAGAAGTAGTTCAAATTCTTGCAGTGAGCAGAGAAGTAGTCAGCACAGAAGTAGTTCAAAATCTTGCAGTGGGCAGAGTGCGGAGAGTGCAAGCCGCGAAGTCCAGGATGATGCAGGATTGAGCCCTGTCAGTTGTGTTCGGTGGCGAAGACTTGCAAACATTGTTTCTGCATTGAGAAACAGGGAACAGGGATTTGAAAGTGCGGTTGTAAGTCTGTTGTTCACAGGCCGGAAGCCTTTTGGGAGAGGAAAGGAACTATGGTTTGAGCAAGCTATGGTTTATTCTGGCAGGGGTGTCTTTTTAATTGGACCATAGGATTTGTCATGCGTTTCTTCTGGCAGAGTGTTCATATCCATGGATCTGGAACAATCCTACGAATATACTGGGAATCGACGGCTGACAATGAACCTTACCAAAAAAAACCGATAAGGAAAGAAAAATAAGGAAAATTGTCTAATCAAGAAAGCCTTTTGCGCAAATGCGAACTATGATAAATCCATTACTAAACAAGATTAGAACTTAGACTCGGGCCAACTTTATAGGCACAAGGCACCCAAAAGTTTAACCATTATGATAAACCACTAAAAAACCACTATAGATGTGGTTTTTTATGCTAAAAAAATTATTCCTAAAAAAAACCACATAACATAGTGGTTTTCATAACCAGTATGTGGTTATTCATGTTGATTTTATGTTATAGCATGGTTTATTAAAACTAATATTGGTTTATTACATTGTTTCTAGCATCAATGGTGGTGATTCATGTTGGTTTTCTAACGTAGCATGGTTTATTAAATCTACAGTGCTTTGTAGCATGGTTTTCAACACCATTTGTTAATATGGCAATGGTTGTTTACGTTGGTTTTCTATTGTCGCATAGCTTAGAGAAGGTGAAATAGTTTATAGCATGGTTTTATACCAATTTAAATGCCTGGACAGTTACTCGTGCTCGTTTTCTATTATAACACTACATGTTATAAAATGGTTGTGGTTTGTAGCATGGTTTTCAATACCGACTTAATTATCATGGTGACATTCATATAAAATGGTGTGACTATTCATAGTGGTTACTCGTAAGGCACCCAAAAAACAAATGTCATAATTAACCGCTGTCAGACGACTATAGATATTGAGGCTGATGCTTCTCTTCGAATGTTAATCTGGGAAACTTTCATCAAGCTACAACCGTAAGAAGTCACCTACATATCTGACTACAAATGGGCTTTGTAGCTACCTCTTCTTCAAACATGTTCAAGAGGTGTCTACCTGCTATAGGGCTTTGTAAAAGTTCACTTATAAATGAGAATTCTTTGTCTTTCAGAAAAAAAAGGGACAACCGAAAGAAAAATGGTACAAGACCTTATTTCAAAACATGGCTCCATAAGGGGCTAGATAGAAAGTTTTTAAACACTTAACGATCCCTTAATGGATCAATATAATGATTCTGCATTATGAACCTATGCATGAACAAGAAATAACATAGCTCCATAAACCATTTGAAGCAAGTAATCATAACATGACAAGCCGAAAATGACAAATAAATGGACCACCCCAAGATACAAATAAATGAAACAAGTACAAAGAAGCTTCGTTCGCTCGTTCATTACAGTCTTAGATGCATCAGGGTACTAGAGGGAGGGCACTACGCTTTTTTTCTAACATAAATGTTTCTAAGGCCCTCCCCAAATGGGTGGTCCACATCCCTTGCCACCTATGACACTTAGTCCTCCTATACCAAGTGGCACCTAGGAAAAGTTGTTGCAAATCCAAATATGTTGAGGCATTTTTTCGCAGATTCGTATAAGTAGTAGGCAGATTCGACGAAGCTACATTCAGTACCTTAGGGGATGTACAGTACGTCTCGTACTTAGAGAATGTAGGGTAAAAAAAAAAACTTTTTTTAAGGGAGTTTAAACCATACAATAAGGTAATTTCGTGTCTTTAACATTTATGTGCCCTAAAGTCAGCATACTCGAAGCCGCATTTCGTCTGGTTCTTTCTACAGAGAATCGAATACAGAGAATCGAAGAGGCCATTAGAGATCGATGGCAGCAGGCGGAGCCATGAGGACTCATCAAACAGCACTATGCTAATGGATACCGGACGATTTTGCATGGTGAGAGCTCTCACAGACAGATCTTCATGTGCTTGATTTTTCTTGCTTTTTTGTCTTTAAAATCGAGTTACTGCAAGGTGTTCTGACTCTATTCCATTTCGAGCAAGCCTCTTGAATTTGAGCTGAGCAGGTGCAACCTTCTTATGCTTGTATGTTTCTTTATTTTGCTGTAAAACTGCAATAAAGGACTTCAGTCTGCAACAAGATATAGCAGGGTACGTCTTCTCTGCCTTGATAATACTGTCTTTTTCTTTGTTCCCATCTTGCCTTAATAGTTATATCTTTGTTCTCTATGTTGCATTAATGTCTTATATCTGTTCAAATGGATAAACAGGTGTAAAAGAAATCGTCAAATATGTAGCTGCTGCAATCAACTATTTTTTGAAGATTTAAGGAGGGAGGGGCCAAGTATTTCTAAATGTTTTATCTGGTAAAATTGCATTTATGTTTCGTTTTTGTAGCAATTGTAGGCTGGAAAAGCGTCTTAAGCAGGTTTTGTTAGTGTAGGAAAATTTCCATGGAGTTATAAGAAGTTTCACGAACCAAGTGGCGAACTGCTCTAGCCTCAAGCTCTGGCGTTATCAGGCTGATCTGACTTAGTAGCAAGATAGGATGGAGCTTGAACGATCATGACATAAACATCACCGGTTACAAAACATTTCTATTTTTCCCCCTGCTGTGGATTTTGCCTACTAGCTCGTTGTGGTATTTCTTATATTTTCCTTTACCCTTTTAGCTAGACTAGGCCCTCCTCGTTAGCCATCTTGTTACAACATCTAGCATGGCTTCTACATTATATTACTACTATTTTGCTGAATGTTAAACTCTGGATTTTTTGCACTACAAAAACATTATTGCTCAATTATCTTATCTTTTAAAATTGTAAGGCTTTGATTTTTGTGCCGGCGTTCCCTCTCCCCCCTTGTGGCACACTTTTCTGTTGGCAGTCCTTCTCCGCTATTTTCAAAATCTGAAATTTATTGGGCGTGTCTTCGAAGGAAAAATTGCATTCGTTTGGAGCAAAGGTAGGTAGCAGAGGTTAGCAGCAGCTGCATACAATCTGGCGCATCTGAACTTTCTTTCTGCTTCAAAAGTTTCAAGGCCTTTCAAAGCTCTGTCTCTTTAGCATTGGCGACCATCTTACGTTTGGAACAAATTCGCCTTTTTTTCTCCAATGCCTGATTTCAGAAGACTAGAGCCTGGCAGATCCGACTTGCATTGCGTTTTTTTAAGGTACTGTGTTGAGTTTACAGTTGTGTCTACTTTGGAGCTGAAGAAGCATATATAAAGAATTGATACCTTCAAATTGCCCAATCCAGTGCTTCTTATTTCGGTTACAGTGTCAATCAGCATTACGATAGTGCTAAGTAATGGTTCTTCATTAAAACTATAAAATCATAGCATATTCACGGCTTAACTTGTATGAGACTGTTGTCCACTGTAGGCAGACCAGTTTTATATGTGCACATTTGCTTCTAATTACAGGGTTCAAGATTGTAAAGGGTTTTTACATAGTTTTCCATGTTTTGCTTAAGAATTTTATTAGAAATCTGTGTTTGAACTTCATCTTGCATCCGCTTTTGCATTTTCCAGTTAACAGTTAGTATTCTTGCTATTAGGGCAGAGCTTGGAGCCGATATTTGAGAGTTTCGCGTGAGCTTGGAACCGCTAGCAGTGAATGGTATGAAAGGTAAATCCATGAACCCTATAATGGTTTTTGCTTGAAATGGTTTTGTGGAATGCCCAAAGAAACTTTTCCCCTCTTTCATTATGCTTCGCTTTCCTGCGGCCGTTTCTGTAGAGACATACAGATAGTTATGTTGTACCTGGGACGGAGGAGTAACCTTGAACTGAAATGCCCTGGGCAAACATTATCTATTAATTCTTGGATCTGTTTTCCTGTGGGAGGCTAAAGAAACTCCCGGAATTACATTTGCATTTGCAGCCATTCTCTAAAGGATTTGCAGGCAGTGTTTGAGCCATTTTCTAAAGTTAAGCACTCTGAATATCTCCAGAATATCTGAATAATATTTGCAGAATCAGTAATGGAGTCTATTCCTGGAATCAAATGGATGGATCATGATATTTATACGACCAATTTTTTCCTTTTAACTTAGCAATAATTGTTATCAAATCCCTTTATATATTTAGTTGTTGTGTGTCAATAAGCTGTGGCACAGTAAAGAGATCATTATCTTTCTTTCACACTGTTGTACCTGTGATCTTGCTTTTGTTTCCCTTATAGTAGGATTTTAGTTGGACTTGGGGGCAGTGGATGCAAGTTATGGGATTCAGAGTTTCACGAATGGTAAAAATTGAAATTGGATTTCTGGTAGTAGTTAGTTTAAGATTGAAGTAACATAGTAGTTTTTTTAATGTTTGCTGGAAAGGTTGAAAGCTGTAAGTGATTTTTGAAGTGGCTTCTTTAGGGTTACTAGGCTCTATTTATCCATTTGAATAAGTGTGGATAATGGTTTAACCAAGGTTCGAATCCTTGGAGCTCCTTTCATTTATTACCATTTGTTGTCACATCCGAAAAAAATTCTTGTAATTACCAATAGTAAAGACTATTCATGCTTTAATAGCTTGCACTATGAACCCCCTGCATAGCTAGCACAAGAACCACATCATGCTATGATGAGAAAAAATGATACTTTATTAATAAATTAACTGAAAATGCTTTGGTCAATAAATCACTAGTGCTCTCTAATCTTTAACCACACTAGCATTCCACTAAAAACCCTATATGATTTGCATTTACGAAATGGGTAGCATTCTACTATAAACCCTAGATGTTTTGCACGCACAAAATGGGTAGCGTTTTACTAAAAATCCTATATGGTTTGCATGCACAAAAGGAAAGGTTTTACCTATATGGTTTGCATGCACAAAAGGGAAGGTTTAGACCATTAAACACGTGCAGCTTTTGTCACTTTTAACACAATGAGAACCATATAAACTTATCATAACACTTTAGGAACCACATTACATAACATTATATTAAAACGAGTCTCATTACCACTACCTTATATCATATTACGAACCATACACATGAACCATGATATGAAACAATGGCAAATAAACATGTTAGAAAACCATATAATTGAGCACCATGATTAAACCATTGATAATTACTTAGTCAAAATACCACTTTATTAAAGCATCTAAAGAAACCATATACTTTAGCCATGTAATGTTTTTAATGATATCAACCCACAAAGATGCATTGGTTTCTTTGAACGGCTTTTTATGTATAACCAAGGAAAAAACCCGTAATAGTTTTATTTTTGGGTGCCTTGTGAGGGTTAGAACTAAAGAAATGTTCGCGGCGGCCTTGGCCGCCGCGATAAATTTCTTGTACTTTTAATTTATATCATACGTAGCTGTTCTGCCTCGGCGTCCTATCCTATGCTGCCACGTGGCATTTTCCCACCTCTTTTCCAGGAAATTCATCTATTAACAATCTGTTTTTTTACTTGACGTTCTTGCTTGGACCTTTGGATTGGCGACACGTGGCGCAAAACGGACGCCTATCTGTTGTCCACGTAATAGCAAGTCCATTTACTGGACTTTCCTGACGTGTCACGGGTTGGTGCAATTCTGATCTATCCGCCAATAGGAGTGTGCCACATGTACATAATTCTTTCATGTAATTGCAGCTTAGTTGCAATATTTTTTAGTTACTTGCATTCTTGACGTGCCAATTTTTTTACTGCACATTCTCAAGACATTCTCAAGTTTTCTGGTTGCATTCCAACTATAGATCATAGACACAAATCAATACAAATGGAGTTACACAAATCAGCCACTAAAATTAACATTATTTAAGGTGCAACTTGATCAAATATTTTCAGATTCCAAAGTCACTAAATTCAGATTCCAAAAAAGCAAAAAACTTTTACAAGTCGAAGAGTTTGACAACTGCAACAGCAGATCAAACTTCTAGATAGAAAAAGTATCAAGATCATAACAGTAATAGATCATCGCTTTCTATTTCTCATCATAGTGATCATGATATCATTCAGCTCTTCTCGGGAAATACACTTGCAAAAAGAAACAAGTAAAGAAACACTTGCATAAAGAAACAGGTAGAGAGCGCATCTAGCCATTTCCCACCTCCAGACGTCGCAATAACCACCTACAAGACAAGCAGCAACAGATTAGAAGTCATGCAACAAGACATGCAACAAGAATAGGACAAACTTACCTTGAATACTACAGAATCCAGAATTACAAGTGCCTTCCGAGCAAGCAAAGGTTTTGCTACGGGAAAAACGAGCTAAAACTTGCATATGACAAAGTCTTAGCAAGAACAAAGTAAAGTTCAGCAAGAAATCATTAGAAGCAGCCATCCCCAACCTCCACACGCGAAAATGACCAAAAATATGCAGTAAAGCACGAGTTCTTGATGACCTTTAGACGATCTTGCAAAGAAAATCCAAAGAAGTCGATGTTAGCACAAAAGCACGGCAAAAAAATCACTCATGGCCATTGCAGACGCCATACATGACTTTATACGCGGAACTACAAAAGGAGCGCCATCATTCTGACTACGGCGATGCCGTAACCGACAGAAGAAGAGACGCAGAGAGAGAAGGAAAGAAATGAAATGACGAAGCATTTTTTTTATACCTGCCACGTCAGAATTGCACCAACCCGAATCTTCACGTAACAATAACATCCTTTTTGTTACAATTCTGGCATGTCAGGTGTGCCTCTGCATTGACGCGCGTCGACACACCTTCCACGCCAGAATTGCAACAAAGAGGATGTTCTTGTATACTTAAAAACAGGTTAGGGACAATGAATGTGATCGCTTAGGGTTTGCGCCTAGAGCGGCGGCGGCGGCCGCTCGAACCCTTGCAGATGCACCAGATAAGGCTGTGAGAGCTGGAGGAGCAACAAAATAGCTGCTGCTGCCTGCAAATCCAAGGCTGCAGACTTGGCCATCGCTTCATGGGCTCCAACGGATCTGTGCAGGAGGCAATCTTGGAGGGAAATGGCCGATTCTCCCTCTTCTTCGCTTTCTTGCAGTCGTCCTTGAAAGGTTAAGTAATGGGTTTGGCTTCAGCTTTGTGTTTGACGAGTAGCTTGAGCTATGGATATTTCTAAGCATGATTTTCAGCTCTGAACAGTTCTGTTATAAAGGGATGTAGTATCTGGGCTTTTGTGTTGCTTGCTTAGAATCTCTCTACGAGCCAGGGATAGTTTGAACCTCTCTGGTCTGCCTATTGTGTCTGGTAGCAATCTTAGAGCGTTCTTGCTGTCAGTCGCCCCCTCTCCCAGCTAGGGGAAGGTAATGTTCTATAACTAGTTTAGTATGGTACATATGGAATAAGGAAAGAGACCAGATAGCAGCTGGTAGCCGTGGCCTATGCATGCAGTTGATGTGTTTAGAGAGAGCTAGCAGACCTCCTTTTGGAACAGGTTTGGGAGACAACCTCTGTTGAGAATCAGTCCAGGCATAGTTAATGCGCGGGATGAAACTAACTCTCCAGGCCTCTTCAAATGCTGTGCATCTTCGGGTGGGAGCGTCAAATGGTTGCAGTTCCAGGAGCTGGTTTGTTCTCTATTCTTGTATAATCTGGACGAGTCTAGATTAGTGGTAGAATCTTATCTTGGCAGGTTGTGGGCAACTCTTTGTATCTGGTCCAAGAGGGACCCTTGACACCCTCTTTGAAAGGGATGAGTGAGGTGGTTCAAATAGGTGGAAAGAATCAAGGGATGCTCCTCTAGTATCTCTTCCTTCTGAGAAGAGGTAAAGGTTCGTCTTCAAGTACTTATAAGGAAAGGAGATTGAGTCTGCTATAGTATTAGGACTAACAGAGAAGAAGTTGAGCTACTTTGCTCAAGTACCATTTGTTTTACCTCACCCGCCCCTTCTTGTGGGTGTGGTACGAATATTTCCCATCTAGCCTACTGAAGAGGGATGTAATAAGGTTTTGTACCATTTTATATTAAAATAACTATCTTGCCTCCGGAAAAAAAAAAAAAAAAAAAAAAAAAAAGCCTGAACTAGCATACGCTAGACCAGCATCTACCTCGGTCAATCCCTTGGTAGTTTTATCATCCTAATATCTAAACTGAACAAGCCAGTCGCTTCACGCGTCGGCATTGCTTCCATGCCGGAATGCAAGCTAAATGGCCTTTCTTGTATACAAGAAATTTATCGCAGCGGCCAAGGTTACCGCAAACATTTTTATTTTTCTACTTTCATGTGCTTAAGAAATTGAATCAACAAAAATGAATATTTACAGTATACTTGCCGTGGCAAACATTTTTCTTTCCCGACTTTCATGTGCTTAAGAAACTACGTTAGCAAATAGAATAGAATAGAATAGTTTTTTTAACGTCCACGGAGTCCAATAGGTCATGGGACCCATACAATGGGCTAGTACAATCACCCCTGCCTCGAAAGGTTTTCAAGGGAAAAACCTTTGCAGTAATGATGATACTAGACAAACGGAGAAAATGACTACTGAGGGCTCAGTAATTGCAGACGTTTATCTAGAACCTCAAGTATGTATAATGCCAAGTCATGCACAGATGGTGCTCTGAGAAGTTGTGGAAGCGTGGAATGGAATGCTAAGGTCAAAAATGATTGGGACTATCTCAAAAAGGGGCAACTTCGGAAGAGTATGGCTTTCATCTTCAATAAACATGGCGGCAACGAGGCACATAGGCAATTGCGGCCGCTCCCATCTATCTGTCTCAATCCGGAGCCTGTGGGACCCCGTGCGAATTGATGCAATAGCTACAAACTTGTTCCTGGACAATGAAGCAAGCAAATAAGCTTGGGGCCCTGGTGCCAAGGTGGGATTTATGTGTGCATGATAATGACCAGTTTTCACTTGGGCCAAAGTAACTGCGTCCCATATCTTTTGAGAAAAATGACCATTGAGATATGCAAATGCTCAGGATCAGAACTGGCAAGCATCAGGCAGTGCTCTGGTTGCACAGCCCAACGGGCAAACCATGTAGTGCAATGCTCTTTCCAACATCGTTTCAAACGCTGAGGAGATTCAGCCATGGCAAGTGCAAGAACAGGATACCTAACATCATCCATGTGGTGCACCTTGCAGATATAGTGGAGATGGCGCTTCATGGCAGAATGTTGAAGAGGCCAAAAACCTATCTCTTGTAAAAGAATAGCATAGGGCACCGTTGTTTTAACTCCGAGGTAGTATACTTTTGCAAGTTAATTCATCATACTCTTTTGTTTTCCATATATGCATCCAAGAGACTTCTCTCTATTGGTTTAAAGAAATTGATTACACTTTCTAGAAATAAAGGTGTCAACTTTAGTGCTTAGACTCTTGTTGTTGGTTTAAAACATTGATTATACTTTAAAAAAATGGTGGTCTTAACATTTGATAATTTTTCTTAGAAACGAAGGTCTTAACAGATGATAGAGTAAATTAATGCCTAGGTCAACTAGAAATTACTTTGCTACTTTGAGCCAAGTTTAAATTACTAAGAGTCTAGGGCTTGCACCTTGATAGTTTTTAAATGTTGCATGCCAAAGCTTTTAAGAGGAGATGATTGGTTGGGAACAATTATTCAAAGGGTTTGATTGACTTAGAAGCAAAACATTAAGTGATGTTTTTATGAACTTCTTGTATGTGCAGGCATTGCTCTGCTTAAAAAACCTAACCTATCTGTCACAAATCTACTACTAAACTTTGAAGGACTTTCCTTCCTTCAAACTTTAATCCACGAAATGAGTTGTTGAGATTTACGAGTGGATTTTGACGTCTTAAAATCTTGTGATAAAAATTTTCATAAGTTGTGGATTAAAAATTTTCATCGATTACTTTGCTGGTTGATTGTGATGCGATTTACGATTATTACAGCGCTGCAGAGACCCACATTAATGGTATTTTTGAAACAAAATAATCTTTTTTCATAGAACTTAATTTCCTATGGAACTTCTACCACTTGAATGAAATGCTTTCTTATTAGGTAATTCTGACAAATGTGCTTGTTCCATTTGCAACCTATTAAATTATTTTAAATGATTATCAAATACCCCAATGAGAGGAGGTGTCAATAATATTAGCATCTTGTTTTGAATGTATGGTTAAAAAGTTTTGTATATAAAATGCTTCTAATGCACGAGAAATCCTATATTAAGCTTCCTTGTAATGCTTTTGTTTTGAACTGTGTTATCTATCTAGATAAAGCAATGAGTTTAGCATGTTAGCTTGGAGACAATTGTTTAAGTTCACTTAGAATTGTCAAGGAATTACCTTTTATTCATGATGTATTATAGTGCTTTGTTCCAGAAGCCATCAGACCCATCAGTGCTGCAGGTAATCACTACAGAAGCCATTGCCACTGCATCGCGTAAAGAGTGTATCAGGTTTGCATACATGTCTAGTTGAAATAGATAAGCATATAAATCTACAGGCCATGGGCCAGATATAACACTGGATAGGTTACTTGTCTTGAATGTTGCCTTGTCTTCCCATGGGGGGATCTTAACTTCTGTTCTTAACTTCTGTTTGATAAGCTATTCACCTCCCAACATGGTTTTGGCATTCTGGAGGCATGTATCTTCAAATTCTAGCCCATCTTTGATTCTAATGATCAATGCTAGATCTACTGCTCTAGTACCTGAGTGTTGGGCAAACTTTTTGCACCCCATCAGAAAATTTCCTGCTCCTTTTCAAGTTAATCGGATTTTTAAAACTTTAATATTGGTTACTTCCTGTTGCTAAATGAGTCAACCGGAACATCTTCAAATATTATCATAGGTAAATGCTCTGTTTTTTGTTTTTTTTGCCACGGACCTTTGGACAGGGTCTACATTAGGGTCTTCACATGTATTCTAGAATAGGGTTGCTTTCATTTTTACCTTATTCCGACGCTATCCACTATACTGGACCATCGTTTGGCTGTCGTATTTACTCTTGAAAGCCTGCGGATCAAAGGGCAGAGAGGAAGTTTGTTGGAGGAGGCTATGAAGATCAAAGGGCACAAAGGAAGCTTGTGTGAATCACTTCGCTGCAGATCCAGGACGGAGCCCACCAAAAACTCGCCACCCAACTATCAAACCGGCCTAGATAAAACAAAGATGGGCCATAATAGAAACCTCTAAAGGAAAAAACCAAAGAAAAAATGAAGCATCGATACCCAGAAGCAAATAGGCCAACGCAAATGCCTTGGGTGGTTAGATAATCTTCCACTCAAATTAGAGAAATCTAAGAATAGAAAGATATGGAGATGAATGCCCTTTCTTCGATTTTAGTAGTTCAAAGTGGAAACAAAATACTGGAACTTATTATGCATGTGGTAACAGATAGTCGAAATCTTCAGCAAACCCTAGTTTTCTTCACATACAAAGCTCTATAATTTCCAGCTAGAGAAAACTGTATCCGTCAAAATCCAAAACTATGATTTTAGTGGACGGAACAGACACATTAGCATGTTGAACGGACTTACCCCAATACTGCAACTTGAGCTGCTTGAGCTTCACTGGCATGTTCTGAAGATTATATAGAACATAGATGCAGTAGCTTTTAAAGGACTAAAGTGCCAGTTTTTCTATGCCTAGGTGTAAAAGGCAGGGATAGGTTCAATACGCTGTACGTTTTATACGGAGTACGTATGAATTGTATGATACGGCACATATTTGCCGTATAAAACGTATATAAAATCTGACAAAAAGAAAATTCGGCGTCGGAAGATTTTCGCGACGTGAAAAATATCTAATTAGCAGACGTGAACAAAGGTTTCAGCGTCTGTGAACACAATTTCGCCGGCGAATCGAAGCTGTAGTTCAAGATCTGCCGATTTTTTTTCGCGTATGAATTTGAAATTTGAATTTTTGCGCGTCATAAAGTTCTATAAACCAGCGTGACTGTGAACTTTTTCAGCGTCGTAACCCAGATAAAGCTGGTAGCCAAAAAAAAAAAAAAAAAATTCTGAATTTGAAATTTGAAAAGCTAGCAGACATCGCCCTGTTTGGCAGACATAAAAGTTTTTTCGTCTGGCGTATCGGAAGGTTTCGCACAGACGCCAACAAAAAAAAAAAAAATTCAGACGTCTAGATTTTTTACTATTTCGCGATCACATAAAAGCGTAAGGTTTGCGTGACGTGAATTTTTTTCCTACTGCGACTAAAAAATACGTAAAATACATTTTTTCAAAAAAATACGTATTTTTTAACTTTATACGTCAGAAATTTAGATTTCATACGTACAAAACTTATCCCTGGTAAAAGGACAGTGCCAGTGTAAGAAAACCCTTTACTGCAAGCAAAACTCTAGCTATGGTGGCCGCCTTGTTCAGGAATTCACTGAAAAAATACATAGGACTTCTAGCGGGTTTAAACGCCTAGATCCATTTGCTCCTTTTTGCCCTTCCTTCTCATCAGAGCTTCCAAATCTGCACAACATGACAAGACACATTATTATTAAACATATAATACAATTGATTACCTGGTATCCTGGACCTGGGTCTGGCTCTGGATGCCGATGCGGCTGGCCAATTCGGCGGAGTGGCAATGATTTGGCGCCTGTGAAATCCTTTTTTACTCCGTTTTCTTATTTTATAAAACTCTATTTTTCTTTCAGAAAGTTATGTGTCGTTTATAGGAGAAAGTGTCAATTAAGAATATGCTAAAAGCATATTTCTAACACAATTATATATGTTCGATAATATATATAAGGTTTTTAGGATGTGGGTTTGGTATCATACCCCCATCCATGCATGCCCATCGATGAACCGTGGAGATACGGCCATCTCATTAAAAAGATGAACCGTGGAGATACGGCCACCTCATGAGGGGGGCGTGCAAGGGTCATGGGTGGGGCAAACATGAATCATACATGGGGCATGGAGCATGATTCCAGACCGTCCGATCAAGGGGGAACGCAAAATCTTGACCGTTGAGAAGTTGCTTAGAAGTTAGATTGGGGCATTGAATCGTGGCCGTTGATTAAAAAAAGTGCATAGTGTGGATGTTGCACACTCTCATCACATCTCATCATATTTGGTCTTTTTGCAGATTGCACTTGGACTGTTCTGCACGTTGTATAATATAATGTGGAAAAATGTCGTTCAAATTTTGAAACAAAGTTGAGGTTTGGTTGCTTGCTTGCCTATCTAGTTTGCTGCATGGATGACAGGAAGATGCTTCATCCCGATTATTGCATGTATGACAGGTTGAAATACATGCAACTTCAAATAGTTTTCTCAAACATTGTTTTTGTCACGTCTCATTATATTTGGGCTTTTTGCAGATTGCTTTCACCTAGACTGATTTGCACATTGTTTAAAATAATGTGAAAAAATGTCGTTGAAGTTCTGAAACAAAGATGAGGTTTGATTTCTTGCTTGCCTTCATCCAGTTTGCTGCATGCATGATAGGAAGATGCTAAACTTTGTAAGTGTGATGAACTGGGATATTTGCTACTGCAGTGTGTCCTACAATTTTTAAGATATGCTGCTAACATGGAATTTAAATGTGGCCATCTTACAAGCAAGTCATGCACTCTATTCAAGGCACCTATAAACCATTGGAGATCACCAAAGAATGGCACGACCAAAGCATACATATATAAAGTAATTGGCTAAGTATTCAAATCTATACCCCTGGTTTCACATGTATATCCTTCTCAATGAAACATTAAAATTAGACGACCTCATTAAGAGAACAAACTATGGCAGGAATTACTATACTACAATCCAAAATCTATACCCTTGGTTTCACATGTATACACTTCTTAATAAAATATTAAAATAAGACGACTTCCTAAAGAGAAACAAACTATGACAGGAAGTATCACATTGCAATAAATGCAACTATTATTGGAATCAAAGCTATCTCTTTGAATTGACATAAGCAGAGTTGTATTGAAGGTGTTACAAGATCAACAAATGTGTGAACTATTTATGGAGTTGGTAGTTCCCGATTCTTCTTTTAAAAAAACTATTCTATTCTATTCTTTCAAGTAACCATTTTGTCAACCACAGTTTGAGATTAGTCTAGGATTTTACTCAATGTATATACAGAGATCTGGCATCTAATATATAAAGAACATTCCAGAAGCCACCACTAGTAATTACGCGTGCGTGTGTGCGCGTGCTACACGCATGTTCGGGCGTACGTACGTGCGTGCGTGCGTGCGTGCGTGCGTGCGTGTCAGGATCCATACCTAGAATAAGTGCTTCATTTACATATTGGAACAACTAAAGGGCAACTGTGCACTTTAGCATAGGGAGAAATAGGTGCAAACAACTACAAAAATGCTAAATATGACATGAATAGGATAGGCATATATCACTGATAATGGGACCTGCTATAACCATTAATGGTTGATAACAGAACTGTGTATCTATGTCACAAGCAATCTAGCCCGCTTTCACGCTTGCATCCCCCAGCTTTAAGCGTCTTGGTGATGCCGACCTAAAAGTCGATGACGTTCATGGCTTTCCTAGTGGTCTGTTTAGTGCATGCCATCTTAGAGAGTTAAGACAACAAGGTCAAAGGTGAGGTGGCCGTTAGCTAGATGAGCTGATGATGATGGACAAAGTGTAAAGGGGAGAAAGAGCACTTGGAAGCGAAGGCGAGAAAGAAAAAGAAAGGCAATGAATGCCTAAAGAATAAAATTAAATAAAAGGGAACCCTAAAAGATTGTCAAGAATAGAATAGAATAGTTTTTTTTATCGTCCACTGAGACCAATCGGCCTATGGGACCCAGAAGGAGCGCAGCAAACTTATTACTGTCCGGTTTAAAAAACGCCCGCCCCGAAGGGTTTTCGAGGGAAAAACCGTGGCAGTAATAAGAATGCTATCAAACTGTACAAGTATACATCATCATGAAATAAATGTGTATGTACATGTCAAGTGCGTGCCCGAGGACATAGCTGATCTCGCATGTCCATGACCTCCTGAAGGTATGATCCTAGCATCTGTACGGATGTCGTGCTCAATGTCACATGTAGCGGCTGGCCAGGCCTGACCAACTCAGCATAGCGCGTCCGGATTTGATCATATGCTGGGCAACTCAGCTCTTTAATTGTAAAAAACAAAACAATAAAATCAATGACATGAAAAGTAAGTTAAAATTTTGCCAAAAAGTCATTAACACAGTGCGAATTCGGCATGGATTGGTAGATTTCTGCCATAGCTTTTGGATGGTGGCATTCTTGGTTGCATGCAAACTCAAAACAAAAAATTATGCCAAATTTGGCTCTCAATGTGCATAGGTGCAACTATAACCTTTTATTGAAAATGAAATAGCGCGTGCAGTATGCCATGATGAAAGGCAAAAGTCAAAGCTTTTGAGGTAAAACTCATCATCTGCCCTAAAGGAAAATTTGATATGAATGGAAAGAATTTGGATAGAACCATTTATAACACCAAATTTCATGCTCATCCCACTACTTCACAGAAAGATATGGTCAATTTATCTCTCGTTGGTGCACAGGTGCAAGTCCATTGTCAAAATTAAAATCCAAAAATACAATTGCAGCAGGGTGCAAATGAGACTGAGACAGTCGAAGAAAACACATATTGTTAAAAATCAAATGAAAATAGCGGTAAAAAAAGAAAAGCATTAATGTTCAATACGAAGAACTTTATAGTAATAAATCATATATATTTTATTTATATCTTTTAAAATACAGGGCATCCTTTGATAGCCACTCCTGGAGCTGTTGGACAAGAAGCAAGTGGGCAATGGTCTAGGCTTGTCCCCCACCAGGTCACATTTCTCTTCTCTAGATTAAAACAAAAGTACAAAAATATGCCCATGAATGCAGTACCTGCATCTAAAGCTGCAGAACAAACGTAATTATATCGTTGCCACCAAGACTTTCTATATCTGTACACAAAAAAATTAAAGATAGTGCCTACGATCAACCATGAAGATATGTTCACGGGTGAAGCAGGTGGCATCGTGGCAAAACCGCCGAGCATTACCGGAATGTTTATCAATGCAAGCCATTTAAGATTTGGAAATGATCGGCTTATGATCCACACTATGAATGGCAATAATGCGCCAATGAGGAAAAACCAAGTCAACGTGTTGTACTCGCCAAGTGTACCAAAAAGTCTCTTGGGACCCACTAAACCCAGACATGGAATTATCAAATCCCACTCTGTCTTTAGGGCATGTCCAAGGGCTATCTGGAGGCAGAAGTTCAGTATCACATATATTTTCAATAGACTCCAACATCCACCATGCAGTACTTAGGTTCACCGTTGCTGCAATGACTGTGCCAAATAGCTGCATCTCAAAGAGTTAACATCTTTTTTTACTAAATTCTTACAACTTATATCCAAATACCTGTGTGATAAACATATCTTTTGGTGGAACCTTCATGTAATGTCCCAGCTTGAGGTCTGCCAAGAATGAAATTGCATGTGACATGCTAATTTTTCCATAAGTTTTGAACATTACATTTGCAATTGGTTTTCCAGGCAATATATAACCAATCATGTACTCTGATACTACATTGAATCCAGGTTGCTGCACATATAGTGGTAGACATGAATTAGTTAAAACAGCTAAGTTATTGGAAGAATAGAAAAGAAAATAATAGAATAGAATAGAATAGAATAGAATAGTATAGAATAGAATATAACAGAACATGAAAGAACTACTAAGACATTGTACCTGATTAGTAGTTGCAGTAATGACTCCAATCGGAAGAGTTAACAAACACGCAAAAGAACATGCAAATAATATTCCCCACCAAGGAAGTTGAAATTGGTAGTTCCAAACCGTGAATACCAACAATGCCATTAAAACACTCCATGCAAGTAGCAAGAAGAACCACCATACTGGCACATTTGGATATTTCCTCATTAGCCTCGTGTGTATATCCTCCTTTTCATCATTGACATTTTTGCTTCGCTTCCATATTTCTCTTTGAGACAAAGGAACATATCAGCGTATAAATCATACTTTATTATGTCGTATGCATCAAAAACAACCCTTTACCTTCCATGAAAAAGGATAACATGAGTCAACGTTGCAGCAATTCTTGCAAAGCCAACTCCAGTAGATAGAGCAAAGAAGGTGCTCATGTATAGCTTGCTATACTTTTGATAAGCATGTTTATCTAACTCAAAATTTGAAGTCATTACACGTGTAATATTATATCTTTTTCCCTCGCTAGTAAAGAGTTTATTGGAGAAAATGGGAAAGGTCTGTGCATGGTATAAATTACTCCAATATGTCGTGGGTACCACAATATAAGTGAAAAAGACAAAGCCAATTCCAATATTCACAATTGAAAACCATGGAGTTACAAGTGGGCTACCGAGATAAGATGCGATGCCAGCCCAATCAAAGGAAAAAGCTCCAATACCTAAACCATGAAAGCCTGAGCCAAGTTGATGTGCCTTAACTGAATGTGGCCATACCCAACATACCCATGAAAAGAATGTCAAAATTGTAAAAAGGTATCCTGGTAATGTATAATATAAGAAGCTTGCCGCCATGACCATTAAGAAAAACTGAATTCTCTTGACCCCTTTCTTCCCCACCTCTTTCTCATGAAGGGCCCTACAATTATGAAAAGCGATTTATCAGCATTGATCGAAGCAAATAATTATCCAAAGCACCACTATTTGTCATCTTGCGATTAAAGTTGAGAGATGGACTTAGGCTAAATTAGCATCTTTTCTTACTAGAGTCCCCTTTGTACTAGATCTAGAGACCTACATGGCATTTCCCATCAAAAGATGCATGCATAGTGGAAGAAGCATGGTCTCCATATGTTGGACTGTGCTTGAGGTTTTAATGATCTTAAGCCGTATTAAGTTAGTTCTACATCCAGTGTGTCACCTATGCCAAGCCCTTAAACAGAGTTTAAAGAATGTCTAATGTGGTCCTTTAGCTAGTTAAGCTAAAAGTCTAATATGGTGTTGCATACCTAAAAAGAGAGACTTGAACTAGATTAGAAGGCCACCACATGTGTGCCGGCTCCACCAAATACTTCCTCAAAGGGCCAGCCCAGCCATAGCCCATGACCTACATAATCATTAGTACAATGTTAATGGGTTACTTATGAATCCAACGTTTTAATCATGCACAACATGTTTTATGACTTAAAAAACTATTGAAACGCATGGAAGTCAATATCATAGTCTAAAACCCCATATTATCAGAGAATATTACATCAGCATTAGTGTAAGGAGAAGAATAAGCACATACCCGGGTAGAGATGGCCACTAACAAAGCTGCAAAGAAACTGATATGCCTTTTGTAGTAAGCTTTAATGATATTAATGGAACCAATAGTGTGAGCATCTCCCCCTCCAAAAGCATCTCCAGCATTTGCAAAAACTGTAATAAGAACGTGTTCTTTGATGCTAAATGGACCAGGATTAAATGTAAAGCTCCAGCCAAGACCGGGGACACGAAAGACAGTCTTCGGGATTGTGGCAGCCATAAAATGTCCAAGTGGTAGAGTCACAATTTGAGCAGAGATACCAGAAATGGTGAGGGGTTGAGTTCTATACTGAAAGAAAGTATTGAGGAACATAAGTGACACACATGATATTGTGCCTAAAACCCAAACCCTGAACGTTAAGGATGGCATGGCAGGGTCATCTGTGGTAGGAACTGTCAAGGCCACCTGCTCTACTGGAGACTGTTCAGATTGGTGGGCATTCATCTCAAAGGAACAGATTGAATCAGCCTTTTCGTGCTCAACCTTGGTGGTGCTATTGAATTCAAGATCATGTTCTGATGCTACATACTTTCCATTGCTGAAACCAGCCATGGAAGGAAACCTTTAGCAAGACCAAAGGATGAGAGCGCACAGTTGAGAGAAACAGAGCAGAAACAAACTACAAAGCTCTTGACTTGTGAAGGAAATATATGAAGGGAATATAGAGTAGGGAGAATTGTGAAGAAAGCTAATGCATCTGTTATGCACAGACAATAAAGGACGAAGGCTGCAAATGTTGAAGGGCAAGTGTGCTTCATAATTTTGCAGCTTTGCCTCTTTAAATATTGCTCATGGGAAGTGGGGACTCGTAACTCACTCCCTTTCTCATGCCTGCCAAATGCACTCCACGGGGTTTTGCCCACGTGTCCTTTCCACGTCACCACTATATCTCCTATCTGGCACCCATAATAACATGTCTCCTCCCTAGTACTTTTTGCTCAATTATATGAATCCCTCCATGAGTTTATTTTATTTTACTCCCCTCCTACACTAGTGCATGATTTTCTTCCCCTCCTCTTGACACATCCCCTCCTAAAATCTTGACTAAGGCTTTCTTCACTGCCAAATCTTCTACATGTTGCAGTTAAAGTTCCGACACCCTCTCTCAGAACTGAGACCACAAGCAATCACTCCTTCTCCCAGGTAAAGTACCTAAATATTATATTTAATCAAGCAAAATACCTCGACATTCCATGCCATCTGTTTCCATGGGTGCAAATTTGTAGCCAAAGATTCCCAGATAATGTCAAATCAATGGTCTACACTATCCCTAGCTTGAAAGTTGTCCAAAGAAACAAAAAAGCAAATTAAAAAAAAGGAAGGATAGAGACGTAAAGGATGCAACAAATGTTTCAACTCTTTGATGTAGCAATCTCAAGATAGGAGCATTGACATTGGCATGCGTATTACCACAAATAAAGTGGAGTTCCATGATGTTTACCATGTCAATGATATTACTTGAGAACCATTATTCAAATCAACATTGGCGGCAGATTTATTCTAAAATTAGATGCAAATAAGGCCACATTACGTTCATAATATTATTGATCTCATGGGTATCTATAAGCAAGGCACCTTGTATATATATGTTTCTATATATTATATTGAAGGGCAAGTGCAACCTTGCCTCTTTAAATATTGCTCCTTGGAAGTGGGGACTCTAACTCCCTCCCTTTCTCATGGCTGCCAAATGCACACCACGAGGTTTTGCCCACATGTCTTCTCCACGTCACCACTATATCTCCTACCTGGCACCCATAATGACGTGTCTCCTCCCTAGCACTTTTTGCTCAATTATTATGAATCCCTCCATGTTCTATTTTATTCTACTCCCCTCCTACACTAGTGCATGATTTTATTCCCCTCCTCCTGACACATCCTCTCTTAAAGATCTTGACTAAAGCTTTCTTCACTGCCAAATTTCTACATTTTGCAGTTAAAGTTCCGATATCATCTCCCAGAACTGAGACCACAAGCAATCGCTCCTTCTCCCAGGTAAAGTATCGAAATATTATATTTAATCAAGCAAAATGTCTAGACATTCCATGTCATCTGTTTCCATGGGTACAAATTTGCAACCACAGATTCTCAAATAATGTCAAATCAATGGTTTATACTATCCCTAGCTTGAAAGTTGTCCAAATCAATGGTTTACACCATCCCTAGCTTGGAAGTTGTCCAGAGAAACGAAAAAGCAAATAAAAAAGAAGGATAGAGACGTAAAGGATGCAACAAATGTTTTAACTCTTTGATGTAGCAATCTCAAGATAGTGTAGCAATCTCAAGATAGTGAGCATTGACATTGGCATGCGTATTACCACAAATAAAGTGGAGTTCCACAATGTTTACTATGTCAATGATATTACTTGAGAACCATTATTCAAATGAAGATTGGCGGCAGATTTATTCCAAAATTAGATGCAAATAAGGTGCACATTGCGTTCATAATATTATTGATCTCATGTGTATCTATAACCAAGGGATCTTATATATCCTATCCTAATATCCTAATATGTACGTAAGTACTAGTGGTGGCATGTGTATCTATAACCAAGGGAACTTGTCTATCCTATCTTAATATCCTAATATTCATGTAATTACTAGTGGTGGTTTCCCAAAACTTTATGTATCAGCTACCAGATTTTACCGTCCATTTGCTCTCTTGTGATTTGCTCTCTTGCAATCTCGACAGTCGGATCTAGTGGTTTCTGGAAGGTTCGTAGCAGCTTCTAAAAGCTTCCTAGTGGCCATTTTGAAGTATAATTACGTGCCCATTTGGGCCTTAAAATGTTGCGATCAAGTGCGTATTTTGCAATAGGCTCTTTGCCATTACTTTATTTTTCTATTTATCGCTTTTTGTTGTGCTATAATAAATCTTCTAGCCTAATGGTAATGTCGTTTGACAATCAAGTAAAAGTAATAGCTACACGCACTAGAGATATGTCACAATATACTTGAATGGAACTTTGGCAACATCTTTGAGCTCAACGCAAGATAGCCACTGCTTGCTCTTTCTTGTATCACTTCTGTCGTAAGCCATCGTGTTTATTCTTAAGAATAGAGGAAACAGAAGAATGGTGGAGAATAGGTAGTTGGATTTTGTATTAAGAAATACTGAAATATACAAAAGCATCGGACAGATGCGACTCTTCCTAAACCGTTATGACTAAATATATGACGTGGGATGGAAAGTATGATCCTGCAGACTCACTATTTCTAACACTCCCCCATCAGCCAGGATCTTCTTGAAATATCTTGTCATGGAAGAATATATTTAGTTCATCTCTGAAACTGATCTGCTGTAACTTATCTCTGGGTAGAGGTTTTGTCAATATATCTGCCAGCATCTCATTTGTTGAACAATGCTGTAAGTTGGTCACTCCTTGTTGTATCTGCTCCCTTATAAAGTGATAACGAGTATCTATATGTCTTGTTCTTGCATGAAACTTTGTAGATTGAGCCAGTGCTATGGCACTTCTATTATCGCAATAAAGTAAAGTTGGCTCATTCTGCTGTAACAAAATTCCCTGCAGTAAAGTGCGCAGCCAAACTGCTTCCTGAGTTGCTGTGGTAGCAGCAATGTATTCTGCTTCTGTACTAGATAGCGCAATGATTGGCTGACGCTTGCTTTGCCATGAAATCACACTTGTTCCTAACTGAAAAACGAAGGCTGAAGTAGATCTTCTACTGTCACGGTCTCCAGCCCAGTCTGCGTCTGTATATCCCACTAGTCTAAACAATTCTGGCTTCTCTTGCTTCTGATATACTAATGCAAGTTCTGCTGTACCCTTCAAGTAGCGCATGATCCTCTTGATGGCAAGCCAATGTTGGCGTCCAGGGTTCTCCATAAATTGACTTATTACTCCCACAGAAAATGAAATATCAGGGCTAGTACATACCGCAAGATAAGTCAAACTTCCGACTGCATGCCTATAAGGGACATTCTTCATTTCTTGTGCCTCCTCTTCATTTAATGGAGCCATGTCTTTTGTGAGCTGCAAATGAGTTTCCATCGGTGTTGCTGCCGGGTTTGAATCTTGCATGCCAAATCTGGTCAAGACTTCTTCAATGTATCTTCGTTGAACCATTTTCAACCAGCCATGATGTCTATCTCGGATAATCTGTATGCCCAAACAGTAGTTGATCTCCCCCACGTCGGTCATACGAAACTCTGCACTAAGCTGCTCCTTGACTTGATTCAAGAACGGAATTGAGTTGGCCAAGAGGATACAGTCATCGACGTATAAGGCCACTATTACAAAGAAACTGCCCATCGTTCTCATATAAACATTGCCATCTGCTCTGCTGTTGTGCTGATAAACCCCAACTGAAGCAAGTATCCATTTATCCGATCAAACCATGCTCTGGAAGATTGTCGCAATCCATATAATGCTTTGCGTAACCTGCACACAAGCTGCTCAGATCCTGCTCGAACATATCCTTTCCTTGAGGCTGGGACACATAAACTTCTTCCTGAAGTTCTCCATGAAGAAAAGCGGTTTGCACATCCATCTGATGGACTTCGAGATCTAACTGGACTGCCATGGCCATGAGAGTTCGTATGGACGACATCCTAACTACTGGTGAGAATGTATCCGTAAAATCCACTCCAGCAATCTGTGAGAATCCTCTGGCAACAAATCTGGCTTTGAAGCGTTCAATCTGACCTGTCGCTCCCCTTTTCAACTTGAATAACCATTTGGTGCTTACTACTTGACGGCCAGGTGGAAGGATGGTTAGATCCCAAGTATGATTCTGTAACAATGATTCGTATTCCGCATCCATAGCCTGCTGCCATTCATGTGCATATTTGCTGCCTAAAGCATCTTCTACGGTGGCTGGTTCTTCTATGTTTTCATCATTCATGGCCAAATTGAGTTGATGATGACGTTTCCGACTGGATGAACTGGCTGATTCAAGTGCTTCCATTGCCTTCACACTCAATTTGCCGGATCTGGTTGTGCCCCTATTTGGCTTCTGAAACTGCTCATAAGTCGTATTTAATTAAAGTGGGACAAATCTTGAATTTTGGGACTCGGACTGAAAATGGGACTCATACTAATTTTTTTTTTTTGAAATGAATGCTTGAATAGAATTTTTTCTTAATAGAGCAACAATAACATTTACAAAGAACAATCCGAGAAAAGAAGAGGAGACGGTGGAGAAAGAATGGTAGGAAGGAAGGGGAGATGGAAGGGAGGGATTGAGGGAGGGAGGCAAAGGAGCAAGGGAGAGGGAGGAGGCAGGGGAGAGGTAGGAGAGGCAAGGGATAAGTTGAAAGAAGGGGAAGGGAAGGGGCGGGGGGAGGGAAGGAGGGGGGCGCCGGGGGAAATAGAAGAGCAAAGGGGCAAAGGAGGAGAGGGAGGGGCAAAGTGGGGCAAGGTCCCCCAAAAAAAGTATTAATTATTAATGTATAATTAATAATTAATTAAACTAACTAAATAATTAATTAAATAATAAATTAAATTAATCTAATGACTAAATACAACACCAAACATACAATACAACTGCCTCCATTCTCGACTCGGTAGTCGAGCATGAAGCATCCTTTTATGAAGCTTTCACCCTAAGCATCCTTTGATACTTCCCTAAACATGCACTTGATTTGCTTCATTCTCGACTCGCGAGTCGAGAATGAAGCATCCTTTTCTGAAGCTTCGGCCAAAAAACTGAATCCACCATGGTTCAAAACTTCATTAAATCTTCGCTTCAAAACTCTAGGCTAGTGCATTGCAACAGGATCCTCCTTGCACATCTCTTTGGCATATCTTCATCTTGCACAACATGGATTTCGGTGGCTTGTTTCAAATTTATCAAATAAAAGCCTATAAATTTATCACATGATATTTGGAAGACATGCCCCGCATCCATCGGCGGCCCGGCGCCTTCGGCTTACATGAGCGACCTTGCCTTTGCTCATCTAGCAGCCCTACGCTTCCGACCCTCCTGCGCGATTCTACGCATCATTGCATTCTACAATCTGCAAAATTTGCAGGATCTGGCCATGGTAACACCCACGAGCTGTTATATGTTCGGAGCAATCGCAGCCTTGGTTCTACTATCATGCACTCCGCTCCGTTCTGCGAGATGGAGCCCAACGCAAGAAGAGATGGAGAAAGCAGATTGGAAATGGAGAAGCCTTGGAATCGGCCCTAGGTTAATGGAAGCAGATTGAAAATGGGGAAGCCTTGGGAAGCAGTTAGTTCTGATTTCCATTTCAATCTGCTCATCTATTCCGGACCAATCGCTTTCCGAATTACTTTCAGAAGGACTCAATCTTTGAAGGCATTTGTTGGGGATCGAGGAGGAAGAAAGCGCCAAAAGGATGCCCGCACAAAGGATCTGCAGGCACAAATCGCCCGGAACAAAGTCGTGTTTTGGGCGAGAGGATCTTCTATCCATGTCCATTGCTCGGACTCAATCTGCTGACTCTGAGCAACTTAGATATTACTTGAAAAAAAGGGTGCAGCTGCGGCGGCGGGGTGCGAGACGACTTATCTGGCGGCTCCATGGCGTAAGCGGACCATTGTCATCATCGTTCTTTGCCATACTTGCCGTTGCTTGTTCTTTGCTTATCATGTGATAAATTTATAGGCATATCTTCAAGCCTTGTTTCAGTGGCTTCAGGATTCAACGACTTTAGAACCTTATTTTAGAACCATTCCAAATCGCCTTTTTCTTCGGGATTTCTTGTCATTTCAAAGGCGTTACGCTCCATTACGTCGATTTTGCTCTCAAATCCCGTAGAGATCTTCCAACGGCATAATCGGGGCCCCTTGCACAACAAAGGGGATTTGAAAGCGAAAAAATGGGGGGCAAAGGCAGGGGCAAAGGCAGGGATAGAGGGCTGGGAAGATACTTGAGGGATAAGGCGCCAGTTCATCTTGGGATGCTCCATACGATTCACATGTAAATCTATATCTCTTCTTTGTTTAAAAGGCGTCTACGTTCTTCTACTTGATGCCTTACATTTCTTCTTCTTGATACCGTATTAATCTAAATCAAAATCGTCAATGCATGCGGTCTGAGAATAAAAGCTTAGCAAGAAGCGGGGATGACTTCTCAAGAAACAAGCACATCTTGCTCCACATCCACACCAAGACTCGAATCAATTTTGCCGGAGCTATGGCTATGGCGGATTATGGATTTCTTAGGAAAAAGTCCAAGTGGTACAAGCGTATCTCAGGCTTAAAGGTGTGTGTACCAAATTTTAAAATTTAAATATGGGTGGGAAAAAAAGCGGGGTATAGGAAACATTGGTTTAAGTATGGGTGGGAAAAAAAAGCGGGGTATAGGAAACATTGGTTTAAATATGGGTGGGAAAAAAAAGCGGGGTATAGAAATAACATTGGAAAAAAATAAAAAACCCTGCTAAAAAATATCATATATGGGGGATATTTGAAAAATAAGAACGTGCGGTATAATTTGGTGTTGAAATCGGTAATGGTAGGCTACATAGATATTGATTTTAAATTTTAAAGTTTTACACCTTGAAAGAAAAACTTCCTTAGTAATATCTTCTTGTCATCTAAAATATGGTTGTTGTGGGCTTCTTTGTTGTAAGCAACATAGGATCATTTTTTGGGTATGTTCTATGCGTATGTTCTATGATGTCTTGGGTTTTTTAAAGGATGTGGCCATTGAGATATGTGTCTAGGGATGACATAAGAAACAATGGCGCCGCCACGCATGTACCAAATCCTTTCCTTTTCAAAAGTATATGCCCCCCCCCCCAACCCCACGATTTGAACTTTTAACCATGGATAGAGAAAAAATGGAGTTTAAAGTGCACTTAAGAAAGGGGTGTCGAGTGGCCATATAACACACTTGGTTAGGATGAGATAAGTTGACAAATTTATAAATAATTAAAATGTTAATGTAATGTTTTCTCTCTTAGAACTGCATTTTTTGCTCTTAGCTGCTTTTCTCGACTCGCGAGTCGAGGCGAGTCGTAGGAAATTTATGGGGAGGGTATTTTTTCATAGAAAATACATAGAATGTTTGAAGGTTATTCATTTTCGACCTTCTCGGACTCTGAGCTTTGAAATTGCCCTTTTTTTACTCTGTTTGCCTTTCTCATTTAGGCTCTGGAGTCGAGAAAAACCCGACCCCCTAAAACCTGCGTTTACGGCTTTGAGGCCTTTTCGACTCGCTGAGTCGAAAGGACTTCTATTCCTAAAACCTGCGTTTTTAAGCTTTGCTGCCTTTCTTTTTCGCGGTCGAGAAAAGCCTTTCCGACTCCCTAAAACTTGCGTTTTTGGCTTTGAAACGCCTTTTCGACTCGCCCGGTGAAGAAAGGCTTGAATCGAGAAAGGCCGACCCCTAAAACTTGCGTTTTTGGCTTTAAAGGCGCCTTTCTCGACTTCCTTGGTCGAAAGGCCTTCGACATGTGTTTTTTTCCTCGGTACGCCTTTCTCATGCCTGTATTTTCCAAAAATGGCCCTAACAACTGTGTTTTATTTTATTTTTTTTGCATGTAGTCACTTGACTAATTTGATTTTGTCTCTTGCAGTCCTTATCTCGACCAGATAGTACATGCTTGGGAGCAATGAAAAGACCAGTTCATTGAAGAAAGGTGCCGAGAAGAGGGTGGTGACATCAGTTGGACATACAAGCGCGTGGCCCATAAAGGAACTCCTCATACAAATTTCTATCGTCTGTAAGTTGCTCCGTGACTAGGAGAGAGCTCCACGCGCCCTTTGCACTAGGTGGTTCATGTGTGAAGAGGGTGTAATGATTGTGCCCATACTACCACTATGATATCTTCACCCACTGTAATATATATTGTAATGAGCCCATTTATAAATATAAGGTATCTCAAAACTAGTATTTTTGGGTGATTAAGTAAACAATTTGCTTAATTTTTGTTGGAATTTGTGATCTATTGTCTACCCACCTAAGAAAATAGAGCCAAAATGTTCAACTAAGAATCTTTTTCAATTAGAACTTGATAGGTCTAATGCATGTTTGCGTTGCATTGTTCTTGTTCCCGACACGCTATCCAAGAAAACTGGAAGAAAAGCTTGGATGCACACTAATAGACAAAAATTCCAATTATGGCCAGTTTTCGGGTCGGGGTGCTTCTTTTTGTGTAAATTAACAGGGTTCCGAAAAAAAATGGGAATGGAATGAGTCCCACTTTAATTAAATACGACTTTCATGAGAAAACCTTGCCCTGTTGACACTATTATAGACCAAAGGATCATGATGTTTTGCTGTAGCGGTTGGAGGCTGATCATGTTCATCAGGGATATAATTAGGGAGAGGATCTTCGTCTGGTTCTTGAAGTTCGTCTTGGGCTGAACTTGAAGTAGAGGTTCCTCCTGCACACCAGTCATCAATCTCTCCAAAGCTGACCTCTAAATCTGTAAATGGTGATCCGCTGTTGTAGACTCCCCCATAATAAATGTCCTCATTAAAAGTAACATCCCCAATGCGACAAATGATCAATCTGTTAGTGTCAAGATGATACAATCTGTAGGCTTTTGCTGTTAAAGAGTATCCAACATGGATACATCGCACGCTCTTTTCCTCCAGCTTATGGCGCTTCTCAGCAGGGATAAGGGGATATGCTAGACATCCGAAAATTCTCAAATGCCCGATTGAAGGTACCTGATTGTGCCATAAGAAATGAGGCGTAGATCCTTGCAAAGCTGAAGTGGGCAGCCTATTACGAAGGTATGCTGCTGTCATCACCACCTCGCCCCAAAACTTGTCCGGCATCCCTGCAAACTGTAACATAGATCGAGCACTTTCAATCAACGTGCGATTCATTCTTTCCGCCACTCCATTCTGCTGCGGTGTATATGGAGTGGTATGTTGGTGAATTATGCCATGTTCTTGTAAGTATTTGTCAAAGTGATTGGAGAAGAACTCTCCCCCATTATCTGTACGTAGCATCTTAATCTTCTTGCCAAATTGGGTCTCAACTTGTGCTTGAAATTCCCTAAACATGTCAAATACTTCTGATTTTCTTGCTAGTAACCGAACAATGACAAATCGTGAGAAGTCGTCGATGAAAGTTAGCAGGTATCTTTTGTTTCCTATGGAAAGACTGCGCATGGGGCCACAAACATCGGAATGTATCAGCTCCAAGATGTCTGTTGCACGCTCACTCTCACCAACGGGAAATGTGCCTCTTTTGTGCTTACCCATTATACAAGCCTCACACTGCTCCATTTCGTCATCATCACCAATAGTGAAGTCCACAGCTTGCTGATCCCTATGTAGCTGCTTAATGGCTTGTATATTCACATGACCCAATCGATTATGCCATAGCTGTAAGGCATTCATCCCTTGTCGTACATGCAAGGCCTGATTTGGAATCCTAATCTGCACATCTAATTTATACAATCCATCTTTGCGGCTGCCACTGGCTACTTGCACTCCTTCTTCATTCATTATAGTGCATCTTGTCCGCGTAAATGTCACTGTCATCCCTGCGTCTGTTATCTTCCCAATTGAAAGGAGAGTCTGACTCAATCCAGGCACATATTTCACATCATGAATTTGTCTTGCTGTTGTCCCCATCATTACTGTAATGCTGCCTTGGCCACTGACCCTGTATGCTCGATTGTCTCCAACATAGACCTGCTGCTCTGTTTTAGAGACTTCATATATGTCGAAAATATCTCTAACTGGAGTCATGTGCATGGTTGCTCCTGAATCCAGCCATATGTCTCGAATCTGATCCATCCTTGGCGATGAGCTGACCATAAATAATTTCTCGCCATTCTTGTTATCATCCTTTCTGAAATTCCTTGGTGGAAATCTGACTCTTTCCGTTGATAGCATTCTCGTCCTGCAATCCTTGGCCATGTGGCCAGGTTTACCACATCGAAAGCATGATGTTCTATTCCTGTTTTGCATGCTTGCTTCGCCTCGAAAACTGCCATATGCTCCTGGGCTTCTGTTCATACTGCCATATCCACCTAGATTTTTGTTTGCACTGTTTGCATTGGTAAAGGAGTCTCTAGTCTGCATGGGTTTCCTTCCAAGCCATCTCTTCTTATTTTTAATCATGAATGCTGAGTTCTTTGCATTCCCCTCTAGTTTTAGCTTTCGCTCTTCCTCCAACAAGGCTGCAACTAAAGTATCCATGGACTGATTTGGTATGTTCGTCAAAGCTGTCACTGCGGATCTATAATCTGTTGCCAATCCCTTTAAGAGCACTGCCGTCTGATCTTCTATTGAAACCTTTGCATTTACTCTTGCTAACTGTATGACGAGAGCACGCAAGCGGCTTAAAAATTCTGGGACTGATTCTCCAGAAGTCATGTGAAGGTCAAAGAATTGTTGTTTTCGTGACAGTTCACAAGTTTTCTAGTGTCCGATCCTTGAATGCATTCACCATTGCTTCCCAATTCTCTTTGGCACCCTTCTTGGATCTATCAAGTGCACATGTTCTTCCCCAAGAGCAAGCCCGATTGTGGTAATTGCTCTCTCTCTCGATCCCATTCTAAAGCCTTGGCTGCCTCTGTTGGCCTTATTTCTGTGCCATCTTAAGAATAGATGAAACAGAAGAATGGTGGAGAATAGGTAGTTGGATCTTGTATTAAGAAATACTGAAATATACAGACAGATGCGACTCTTCCTAAACCGTTATGACTAAATATATGACGTGGACTGACACGTATGATCCTGCTGACTCACTATTTCTAACATTTATGGAGTCCATATCACATAAATTCCTGTAATTCCTAGACAGTTGCCTATATATACACCAAGCTATTGCAAGAAAGATGCTACATATATAAGATCACAATTGATTACACAGTGCATGGAAGAAGGAATTAGCTTATACAGCCTTGTGAACACTGATGCAAAATGAGGATTATGTAAAAGAGTTAAAGAAGATATACTATGCAACAAGTAGGATGCACACCAACTGTAGAGGATCGGTGGGCTGTAGAAGAATCATGAGATGAGTAATAATTAAGTATGATGAATTAACGCCTATCACACTTCCCCTCTGATATTAATCACCTTCTTGTCAATCTTTGTTTAAGAACCTTTGCTAAATTAAAAAAAGGGTTTTGTGAAAATGCAAGAGCAAACATCCTAATCCGAATATCTAACATCAATGCAACTCAAAATTATTAACTTCAAATGCATTTTGATGAGAATTTACCATTTGTTTCTGCAATCGATAATGCTTCCCTTGATTTTCCAAAGATCCACCTCTCATCTGCTTAATTTATAATGTTACAATTCAGGCATGCCATGAGACAAGTCTAGAAGACAGAGTTACATACAGAGCTCACAGTAATCCGATCAGCATCAGCATCGCATGCACGATGCAAAACATCATGGTGGTTTGTCTTGTGCGAATTTTTCCCATTGTAAAGTAATGTCGTTAAATATGCCATCACGCTTATTAACTTTGCTAAGAGTGTAATTACATTTTGACATGCAAAAAAAAATCACCACTGCCTACCTTACTATCTGCTGATCATTTGAAAGGATGCCCACATCGTTTCACAGATCTCAGCACCCCATATTAATCTCAAGAACAAATTTGAACCTGATTTGTGGAGCCAGATATTCCACACAACGGATCTTGTAAGGCTCCATGCTTCTGCCATTTAAGGCAGAAAGGCATTTGAGGCATTGCTAGCTCTTGCCTATAAAATGAAGCTTACCACAGAATGTGCTTCAGCACTGATGGATTATAGAGATGGGGAGCTTATTTAATCCGGTGATAGCCAAGGAGTCCGGTTGATGCATCCTTCCAGAGCTCGAAGAAAGAAAGAAAGAAAGAAGATGTAAATTTCGGCCTTCCTATGAAGATTGCTGAACTTGAAGAAGCATCCCGTGGGATCGGCCAAATGAATCCAATTTAAAATGCCTGACGCCGGAGGCGAACGTTGCACATGCCATAGCTTGAGTTAGGAAAGTTCAGCTGAGGTGGACTGAGTTCGACTTACGTGAGAACCCACGTGGATAGCTTAGAATTGCATGGGCAATCCTGCTAATCAGAAGATGAAAAAAGCACGCCATAGCTGACCTTGCTCCGCCGATGCTCACTACCATAGGCAAAAATGGTCCCAAAGGGGCTGCCAAGGAAGCATTATATATATCGGATGTCGTCATGTTTAAGCCACAGGTATATTTGTGGTATATCCAGGTCTTTGATATGTCATAGCCACGTCAGAAAAAAAAAATACACGACGTTTTTGTGGACTTAGCGTTGGCTTAAACATGCCCATGCCTGACATTTATAGTATTAATTTGTGAAGCATCATTTGAAGCGCCATAGCTGCATTATAGTCGTAGAGCCATCACACACCTACGCACGGAAGGAAAAAGAAGTGCGAGAAAAAAAACTCCCAATTTCCATGTTGTGGGGGCATGGTCATTGGTCCCACATTCGATTGTGGTGGTGACTGCTTTCGGAATGTGGTCCCAATGACCATGCCCCCATACAAAAGGCCTATTTGGAACCAATAAGCTGCTTTGTTGTGTTTGAACATCAGAACTATGACTAAGTGATTGCAAGCAAAAATCATATACATGCTTGACGATCAAGAACTATACCTGACAATCACGAAAACATTTTGTGATAAACATCAAAGAAGACGGATTGTGGATTAGTCGGACAAGACAGATCATGCAATAAAGGTCAAAGAACAACCAAAACTTAGAAACATGGACTTTTCGCGAATCTTCAATGGTCCACGTCGAATCTTTTTTTCACACGTCCATATTTCCTTCAACGGCTGAATTTTTTCTTAGTCCAGGTTGGACTTTTTGGATGACATATCATAATTTTCATGAGGCATATTTTTATGATATGATACAAGTGCGTGTACTATTTAGGGATGATACAATACAATCTCTAAAACCATTGGAAGCAATACCACCATTATTTCCATAAAAGTGATACATTAGAAATGTGGTAAGAGCTAGATTGAGAGGAACGAAATCTTTAATTGAAGATAGAAATATGGCAAGAGCTAGATTGAGAGAGAAATATTTGACAAATTGACAAATTGAAGATAGAAAACTAAGGTCCACCTTAAGAACAATAGCCCAAGCACTTGGGATCTCGTTTGAACTAGAGCTTTTAGTATCATCTGTAAAATTTAATATTATCATATAAGGATATCATTAGGGATCTTATATTACTTTTGACTCTTTAAGATTCTACGGGACACCACATGCTTGCAGGAGAATGCTCTATTTTTTAGAAAAGTTAGGCAAAACACAAACATTCAAATTTCTTTCTATTGGTTATGCTTTTATTACGTTTAAATGCAAGCAATGGTATTTAACGTAAAGATATAGGCGTTCATTTGCTTCATGTGTATCACGGTGCTTGGCGGCTCTTGCGGCGGCGAGCCTGCATCCGTCGTGGCTTGGTTGGTGTGGCTGATTTAGGCGGCGGCGGTTGTGGATCTTCGGGGGATTGTGACTGCGGCCTCTCGATTCCTCGACTTCGGTACAAGCTATTTCAAAGCTTTACGGTGTTCCGGGGATTAGTAGAGCGGAAGCTTGCCATTTGGCGAGGACTTCTTGGGTGTTGTAGATGGTGATGGTGGGTTTTGTATGCGGCCGATAGAGTTGCGGTTTTTTACGTGAGTTTGTTGTGGAGTGTCGAGGTATATTTGTCTCTTGGGAGGCGATTCTCCTTCCTCCTCACTTGCTTTGTAACATTACCATTCTTTTAATATATTGATGACACAGTTCTTCAAAAAAAAAAAATGTCATAAGGATATCAAACTTTAGTACTTGAATTCCCAAAATGTCAATTATTGAGGCAATGGACATTCAAAACACAAATACGCAAATTACATGGAATGCAATGGTTCTATGACAACATAGAACCATCGGCCAAAGATTGTAGTTTGTTTTGCTATAAGAGTCTTCCCAAGAAAGACAAATTATTGGTTTAACAAATGGGCTACTACTTTCTGAATCAACATTGAGCCAGATTACAAAATTGTGACGTTCCACGTATTTATACGGTATACGTATAAATATACTAACACGTCACCCAGTAAGGATACGCCACCATGGGGTATTTTAACCTAGGGGGTTGACCTAAAAGGGATTAATTTAGCTATGCTAAATTAATTATTAAAGGATAATTACCTATAATTAAGGAAATAGTATTTAATTAACTCAATTAAGTTAATTAATTACTTAGGAAGGTGCCACCTGGCAAATTCGATTGGCTAACATTGGGGCATCAACATGGAACCCTCATCCCATTTGACCCCAAAATCGAGCCAAGAGGAGGAGCAGCTGAGCGCCAGGTTGTTGAAGCTGTTGCTGAGTGCCCAAGTTTGCTAAACACCCAAGTCTTTGAAGATGGAAGCACCCCATGATAATGGATCAAGTCGAAACTCGGGTAAGAGGGTAGTCAAGCTTGAGATTTGTAGGATAGCGCTTCAGTTAGTCCTCTTTGATTATCTTTGTTAGGACTAACCCTTCTTTGATAGATGGGATTACATTTCGATTATGGATTTTGCTTTGATACGTATGGATGGATGAATTTATGATAGTTTTCTCCGTTAGCCTTCCGTAAAGCAGGGATTAGAGGGGGGTAGAGACCTCTGCGCCTTATGCACTTAGTATGCTCCTAGTAGGCCCTTTAATTCCCAAGTAATGCGGCTTGTGCACAAGAGACCACCGAGTCGTGTATGCTATGGAATTGCTTAGCACCAGAGAAGGGACGCAGTGGTGAAGCGGAGGTGGGGTCTTGCACGAACATACAAGGCTCCTGGGACTCCTACAGTGGGCTAGGCCTGATAGCTGGTCACGTAGAGGGCCGGGTATGGGTCTGACACTCCCTGGGTGCAGAGGTGTGACCCGTATGGGGCATCCTGTACTTTGAGTAGACTTAGGGTGAGTAAGTCGGGTATGGATGCGGGGGTCACTGATGCGGCACGTATTCTCTAGTTCACCCATGGAACCGCTGTGATCCTGGAAGGGGACATTTCCCTGACCTGCCTCATCGGACCAGGGCTTCATGAACCCTGGAGTAGGCTCGAAGGGTGATACCTTGAGTCTGCGTCTCCGGAAGGCTATAGTGATGCCATAGCATGATTCGACTCATCTGCAAAGTGTGCACAGGAGGGGCTGATGGAGTGGACAACCCTAGCCGATGTTCTATGCCAGCCAACGCCATGTCAAGATTCGGTCTCATCTCTTGAGACCTAGCCGTCAGTCGATCCTCACGGGAGTCTGAGCCGGGGTAGAACCATGGGGTTGGGGTGTTTTCCCTAGTATTAAATGCATCTTCTTTGTTGTTGCCAGTTGGATGGATGTGCCACCCTTCGTGGTGGTATTTATGATATGATTACGTTGTATGTTAACCTTGTATTCACGCTTCTGCGACATAGGAGCCCCATTGAAGGGGTGGGCCGAATGACCCCTCTGTGTCCTTCACTCGAGCATCTTTCCACAGATGGCCCGAGTTAGACAGAGGGCCCTGCTCATGGTGAGATGGTTACCATGGGAGGGGAAAGTCCCCGTATGTATACGGCCGAGCGTCGTATATGTTCTGGGAGCGTCACAGTGGTATCAGAGCATGGTTTTAGGAAACCAAACTACTGCACTGGCTACATACTAACTCGTTAGATCGCTAGTTAGTGAGTGAGGATCTTTGAGTAGCTTGTGATTTTGGGTGGTGTAGTAGAAGCTGTTTTGGTAGATTTAGTGTGGTTTATGTTGGTTTTTGGGATGTGTACCCGGCGTGAGACCCTAACCCTAATCGGCGGGCAGGGGGTACCCGGGTGTTGCTAGTGATGGTGGCGAGGTCGCGGGAGGGTCTGCCCGCAGACCTAATTTTTGAAAAAAAAAAAAAAAAGAAAAAAAAAACCCTAACCCTAATCGGCGGGAGGCGGGGGGGTACTGGGCGTCTCACGGCCGACCATAAGCGGAGTTCGCGATAGGGGGCCCTTGAGGAAGACCCTAAAAAGCGACTCCCGCCACTTTGAAAAATTTTTACTTAAAAAAATATATATATTTTAGGGGTAAAGTTTTAAAGTTAAGGGTAACGTCTCTTTTCTTTCTCTCAAATGTTCTGTTGCTCTTCTGTGCTCCGCCTGACCGCCATAGCCGCCGGAACCGAAGCTCTCTTCTGCCATAGCCATTTCTACCTGTAACCTCGTTTCTCGTCCTCCTATTCCAAGCGCCCACTCAGCGCCCACCCATCCATGGTGGAGGAACCCAAGCAAGTGTATAAGAGCCTGCCTCGCTATTCTAGATGCTCCATAGCTTCCCGATGGCGAACTTTTGCCGCCCAAACCCATCGGCCCGGCGGAAGCCAAAAGGAGTTGTTGGAACACTTTGCTAAGCGTTTTTTATGAAGGGGCTAAGATACCATACCCTCTCTTCTGCTATAATGGCGCCAGTATATAAGCTTAACGCCCGGTAGAATCCCAACAAGTAAATGAGGAAGCAGATGGCGTCCAGCATTACACACGATTTTGTCCACCAGAAGGGGATGAGCAAGCTGAAGCTGAGGCCATACAGATGCAGGCCCATAAGATCCTACAAATGGCACAAGAAGCTGACCGACGATGGATTGCAACCGATGACCCTGCTGCGCAAGCTTTAGGGTACCGTTATCTTGGTAACGAGATGTGTCTCTTTAATGGTGGGTCATATACCATCCCATCCTTTTTCTTATGAGGAGGAAACTAATCGTATTATTTGGGAAGCGGGTCGCCCCATTTTTCATCGTCGAGTTCGGGCTGTTGAGCGGGACATGCGAGGCCAATCCCCACGGTATTTTTAAGAGCTTAAGCGAAGAAGAGGCGTTGGATAGCCGAGGGGAAAAACGGCGGAGGAGCAGCAACACTCGGGCACAATCACGGAGGGCAACTCACTTGGCGAGAGGAGGTCGCTAAGCTCGCGTGAAGATACCCTCCATGCAACAAGTGGAACGTGAGCACGCTCGAAACGAATGCAAGATGAAGCGGAAGCGGATAACGAAGAAGCAACCGCAGGCGGTTAAGGAGCGGCTTAGGAAACAAGAAGCGAGGCGGGACCGTCTAGACCACGCCACCTCGAAGGTAATCCTTTTTCCCCGAAAAGCGAAAGAGTATGGCCGTAAGTGGGTGCTTTCCGATGCATGGGGATCAACTAAAGACGGGGTGGGGTCACAAAGGTCGCGAGGGAGACAATCGGGCGGGATGAAATCACCGAAAGGCCCGGCACAAGGACAGCGAGGGAAAACTATTCCGAGCCCCCCAGAACCAAAGAGAAAGCATCAGTACAAAGCAGGTACGGTGGCACTGCGGGAGATACGGAAGTACCAGAAGTCCACTGACTTTCTGCTACGAAAACTTCCTTTCCAATGCCTGGTCCGGGAAATCGCCCAAGAATATAAGACGGACCTGCGGTTTTGTACATCATGATCCCGCACTTCGTGCGGCGAAGCTTATCTGGTGGCCCTCTTTGGGGATGCCAACTTATGTGCCATCCATGCTAAACGTGTCACTATAATGCCGAAGGATCTTCAGTTAGCACGCTGGATCCGTGGGGAACGGCCGTGAGGATGTAAATTTGTAAGATGTATATACTTTTTTGTGTATCAATCTAAAAACTAAGTTTTTGACTCTTCTTTCTACATTGTAATAACCAAATTTCTTTTCTTGTTGATATTACTATTTAAGATTTCGAGAAGAAAAAAATAGTAATAATAATAATAATAAAAGAAAAACTAAAAAAAAAAAAAAAGCCGGTAAGACCTAGTAAACCTAGATCCAACATCCACCTCAGTCAATCCATCAGTGGTATTATCATCCTATTACCAGACTGAGTTTATCCAGCATAGTATCTTTTTACCCATTTTACTCAACCATAACATCTGTCCAAATAGCCCTTAAATAACTTTGTACAGTTTGTATATATTCATATGGTCAAAGTTTACATCTGTACAACTACCATTTTATTTCAATAGAAATCATTTGTATAACACAAGCATCTCACAACTAGCTTTGAAGTTGAAAATAAAGCCTTCAACCTTAACTAACTTTCTATTGTGTTTCATGTTTAAAATCCAGAAATATAAATGTATTCTAGATTTAACAAAAGTTGACATTTACAACCAGTTTGACTCCGTTTTTGTCCGTAGATGAACATGCGGACACCAAGATAGTTTCTCGGCTATAGACTCTTCCAAAACTCCATCATTCTTCTAGCCAACTCCAACTACAAAAGCAAAAGGAACAATGGGAAGAAAATCCATTACTGCGACCAATCGGTACCTGTTTAGCGTGAAAGCGGTATCGGGGCAAGGGCCAAAAGGTGCATTGGGATTTTCGGGTTCATCGATTACCCATTGTGCCTTTTGCCCCGAAAGTTAGAATTAGCAAAAGAAATGAAAGGAGAATACATTAGCAACCTGCCATTATCTATGTCTATGCATTATGCAATAATACCCTCTATAAACTTGCTAAAATCAATATTATTCCTTTCTTTGATGTCAATAATGCAAAGTCCCTTTATTATCATTACGAGATCAACCGCTCGAAGTTCTACTTTGTTCAAGTTTTCAGCTTCAACCATATACTAGAATGTGTAAAGTCATTGGTCCTTCAAGAGGTTAAAAGTCTTGCCATTGTGATATCTTGAGATGAGCACTCTATATCCAATCCAATATTAATAAAGCAAAGACCTCATTATCAACAAGCTCAAGCATTTTTACACTACCTATCTTTTAAGCTCCAAAGACCACGAGGCCCCTCAATATACACAACTTTGTTCTAAGAACCCTTAGAACTTTGATCATAACTTCTTGTAGTAGGCATAAAATATTTAATCGTGAAGCTATTTATGCAACTAAAATACTTATTAAAAAATGAGCATTTAGCATCTCTACAAATTTGAACCATAATCTAGAATCTTGCTTTGCATTTTTATAGAGCTTTTCATGTAAAGGTCATTAACCCCAATATATATTCGAGAAATGCAAATTCCAAAACAAGGTAAATTGCAAAGCGCATATGCCTATTAGAGATGGTAAAAGAACAACAAAAATTGTCTTTCTTATACAAAACCTGTTCATATGTGGCTCCTTATTTTTTGGAAGCTCCATCATTTGAGTTGAGTTTGACATCAAGATATAACCTCTGCTACAACCCGGATGTACCATTTCAGCCTCCTTCAAGTGTCTTGATCATAAAGCATAAGATTTTTATCGTACACAAAGCATAAGATTTTTGTCATGTGAACCAAAGACTTGAGTTGAACAAAACAAAAACATCTTTCAATCTCTTTTGGTGTCTTGAGAAAATTAAGCACCATATCTACCTTGTATGCAAAAGGGGGGATAAATCACTAAAATTTTAGTAGAGATAGATGAACATGTTTTGGTACGCCAAATGCCCCGAAGTCCCTTTGTTTCACACAAGCACTCCCGGTAAAGACATTCCTCACCTGCTTCATATTGCTTCTATCGAGAATCTGCTCGGGAGCTTCTATCAAAGTAAAACGGCTTTCGGGCATTGGTCTTCCGCGGAATGGGAAGCCGGAAATCTCTCACCCGCTTCTCAAGTTCTCAACTACTGAGCATATTTCTAGGGTATACAATGCTCAAACCCTTAAATATTTGTGCCCCTAATCTTTTACCTTTGTATTTTCCAATAGAAAAATAGAGAGCTCACGTTTACCATTTAACATCATTTTTATGAGAGCAAATTGCAATAGAAAACCCACGTTTCATAACCTCTTGATATTAAAAGTTGCACGCAACACTTGCATGTTGATCTTTACATGTCCAACATGCATTTTAGAAAAAAAGATGCATGTATATGCTTTAACATAATATTAGAAAAAAACCCTTCTCCTTTTCTAAGACTTGCATAATAATATCCCATAACTAGGAATTTGGAATAAGCAAACATAGCTTTCTAGATGACCATTGCCCTTGAATATACCCAAAGGGAACATGCACCGAGGTGCATGTTGCTTTCGATACTCAACCAAGCATGCCTTGCTTTCGGGTTGCACGCCAAACAAAATTGCCTACTAATAAAAAACCCTACCACCCTACAGGTGGAATGAGGGCTAACACACCTTAATTATATATTCTCAGTGACCATGGGGATGGCAAACCCCCACCGCCACGGCTAGGGGTTATGCCTCATCCCATAACTTTGATAACAAATTTATAGAAATTATTTTGAAGATGTCAAAACATACCTCGATAAATGGGTGTTCGGGAGTTGCAAACACTATTGTCGCAGCGACCCGGCCCGATCCATATGGAACGCATTGTTTTGCAAAAGCATCATCTTTAGTCCAATGCATGTGCCTTTGCCCATGCTAGCATCAATCCGTTGCTCTCAAATTTGGATTAGAAACACGTTGGTCATTCTCAAGTCTACATAAATGAACTTTCATAGCCAACTGGCCATGACATAAATAGAAAGCCAATGGCGATAAACGGCATATGTAAAGTAGGCCAAATGGCCAACATTATTGTTGTTTGTAATTGCAGCTATCCATGTTGGAGGTAACCTTACGTATTCCTCCTCTTCATCCTAACAAACATCAAAACTTAGGTATGTTTTCATCATTTATTTTTAATTTGTATCATCCACTATCATATATGGCCTTAACCGCCGGATATGAATCGTTTCCTAAGTATAAGCTTAGGATTACATAAACACTTTCGAGACAAATAGAAAGCGGGTAAAAGACAACACACGGATATCTCGGTTGTAATGAAGTATCTAAAAAAGCGGTAAGACCTAGTAAACCTAGATCCAACATCCACCTCGGTCAATCCATCGATTGGTATTATCATCCTATTACGGTGAGTTTATCCAAAGATAGTATCTTTTTACCCATTTTACTCAACCATAACATCTGTCCAAATAGCCCTTAAATAACTTTTGTACGGTTTGTATATATTCATATGGTCAAAGTTTACATCTGTACAACTACCATTTTATTTCAATAGAAATCATTTGTATAACACAAGCATCTCACAACTAGCTTTGAAGTTGAAAATAAAGCCTTCAACCTTAACTAACTTTCTATTGTGTTTCATGTTTAAAATCGAGAAATATAAATGTATTCTAGATTTAACAAAAGTTGACATTTACAACCGGTTTGACTCCGTTTTTTTGTCACGTAGATGAACATGCGGACACCAAGATAGTTTCTCGACTATAGACTCTTCCAAAACTCCATCATTCTTCTAGCCAACTCCAACTACAAAAGCAAAAGGAACAATGGGAAGAAAATCCGGTACTGCGACCAATCGGTACCAAATTGGCGTGAAAAGCAATGTCGGGGCAAGGGCCAAAAGGTACATTGGGATTTCGGGTTCATCACCGATTACCCATTGTGCCTTTTGCCCCGAAAATTAGAATTAGCAAAAGAAATGAAAGGAGAATACATTAGCAACTCCGCCATTATCTATGTCTATGCATTATGCAATAATACCCTCTATAAACTTGCTAAAATCAATATTATTCCTTTCTTTGATGTCAATAATGCAAAGTCCCCTGCCATTCTTTATTCTGGATCAACCGCTCACGAAGTTCTCTCACTGTTCAAGTTTTCAGCTTCAACCATATACTAGAATGTGTAAAGTCATTGGTCCTTCAAGAGGTTAAAAGTCTTGCCATTGTGATAATATCTGAGATGAGCACTCTATATCCAATCCAATATTAATAAAGCAAAGACCTGCGTATCAACAAGCTCGGCATTTTTTACACTACCTATCTTTTAAGCTCCAAAGACCACCGAGCCCCTCAATATACACAACTGTTCTAAGAACCCTTAGAACTTTGATCATAACTACTTTGTAGTAGGCATAAAATATTTAATCTGTAAGCTATTTATGCAACTAAAATACTTATTAAAAATCTGAGCATTTAGCATCTCTACAAATTCCGAACCATAATCTAGAATCAGACTTTGCATTTTTATAGAGCTTTTTCATGTAAAGGTCTGTTAACCCCAATATATATTCAGAAATGCAAATTCCAAAACAAGGTAAATTGCAAAGCGCATATGCCTATTAGAGATGGTAAAAGAACAACAAAAATTGTCTTTCTTATACAAAACCTGTTCATATGTGGCTCCTTATTTTTGGAAGCTCCATCATTTGAGTTGAGTTTGACATCAAGATATAACCTCTGCTACAACCAGATGTACCATTTCAGCCTCCTTCAAGTGTCTTCTGATCATAAAGCATAAGATTTTTGTCTGTACACAAAGCATAAGATTTTTGTCATGTGAACCCAGCACTTGAGTTGAACAAAACAAAAACATCTTTCAATCTCTTTCGGGTGTCTTCAGAAAATTAAGCACCATATCTACCTTGTATGCAGGCAGGATAAATCACTAAAATTTGAGTAGAGATAGATGAACATGTTTTCGGCTGCCAAATGCCCTGAAGTCCCTTTGTTTCACACAAGCACTCCCAGGTAAAGACATTCCTCACCTGCTTCATATTGCTTCTATCAGAATCTGCTCCAGAGCGCTTCTATCAAAGTAAAACGCTCAGGCATTGGTCTTCACAGAATGGGAAGCCGGAAATCTCTCAGCCGCTTCTCAAGTTCTCAACTACGAGCATATTTCTAGGGTATACAATGCTCAAACCCTTAAATATTTGTGCCCTAATCTTTTACCTTTGTATTTTCCAATAGAAAAAATAGAGAGCTCACGTTTACCATTTAACATCATTTTTTATGAGAGCAAATTGCAATAGAAAACCCACGTTTCATAACCTCTTGATATTAAAAGTTGCATGCAACACTTGCATGTTGATCTTTACATGTCCAACATGCATTTTAGAAAAAAGATGCATGTATATGCTTTAACATAATATTAGAAAAAAATCCTTCTCCTTTTCTAAGACTTGCATAATAATATCCCATAACTAGGAATTTGGAATAAGCAAACATAGCTTTCTAGATGACCATTGCCCTTGAATATACCCAAAGGGGAACATGCACTTCGAGGTGCATGTTGCTCGGATTCTCAACCAAGCATGCCTTGCTCGGTTTGCACTTGACAAAATTGCCTACTAATAAAAACCCTACCACCTACCGTGGAATGAGGGCTAACACACCTTAATTATATATTCTCAGGACCATGGGGATGGCAAACCCCCAACGCCTGGCAAAGGGGTTATGCCTCATCCCATAACTTTGATAGCAAATTTATAGAAATTATTTTGAAGATGTCAAAACATACCTCGATAAATGGGTGTTCAGGAGTTGCAGCACTATTGTGCGCAGCCAGCGATCCATATGGAACGCATTGTTTTGCAAAAGCATCATCTTTAGTCCAATGCATGTGCACTGCCCATGCTAGCATCAATCCGTTGCTCTCAAATTTGGATTAGAAACCTGTTGGTCATTCTCAAGTCTACATAAATGAACTTTCATAGCCAAGCTGGCCATGACATAAATAGAAAGCCAACCGGCGCCTAACCGGGCATATGTAAAGTAGGCCAAATGGCCAACATTATTGTTGTTTGCAATTGCAGCTATCCATGTTGGAGGTAACCTTACGTATTCCTCCTCTTCATCCTAACAAACATCAAAACTTCAGTATGTTTTCATCATTTATTTTTAATTTGTATCATCCACTATCATATATGACGCAACTGCCAGATATGAATACGTTTCCTAAGTATAAGCTTAGGATTACATAAACACTCAGACAAATAGAAACGGGTAAAAGACAACACACGGATATCTCCGGTGTAATGAAGTATCTAAAAAAAAGCCGGTAAGACCTAGTAAACCTAGATCCAACATCCACCTCAGTCAATCCATCAGTGGTATTATCATCCTATTACCAGACTGAGTTTATCCAGCATAGTATCTTTTTACCCATTTTACTCAACCATAACATCTGTCCAAATAGCCCTTAAATAACTTTGTACAGTTTGTATATATTCATATGGTCAAAGTTTACATCTGTACAACTACCATTTTATTTCAATAGAAATCATTTGTATAACACAAGCATCTCACAACTAGCTTTGAAGTTGAAAATAAAGCCTTCAACCTTAACTAACTTTCTATTGTGTTTCATGTTTAAAATCCAGAAATATAAATGTATTCTAGATTTAACAAAAGTTGACATTTACAACCAGTTTTGACTCCGTTTTTGTCACGTAGATGAACATGCGGACACAAGATAGTTTCTCAGCTATAGACTCTTCCAAAACTCCATCATTCTTCTAGCCAACTCCAACTACAAAAGCAAAAGGAACAATGGGAAGAAAATCTTGTACCTGCAGCCAATCAGTACCCTGTTAGCGTGAAAACGGTATCAGGGCAAGGGCCAAAAGGTACATTGGGATTTTCAGTTCATCACTGATTACCCATTGTGCCTTTTGCCCTGAGTTAGAATTAGCAAAAGAAATGAAAGGAGAATACATTAGCAACTGCCATTATCTATGTCTATGCATTATGCAATAATACCCTCTATAAACTTGCTAAAATCAATATTATTCCTTTGCTGATGTCAATAATGCAAAGTCCCCTCATTGCATTACGGATCAACCGCTCTCAAGTTCTCTATCGCTGTTCAAGTTTTCAGCTTCAACCATATACTAGAATGTGTAAAGTCATTGGTCCTTCAAGAGGTTAAAAGTCTTGCCATTGTGATAATCTTGAGATGAGCACTCTATATCCAATCCAATATTAATAAAGCAAAGACCTCGTGATCAACAAGCTCGGCATTTTTACACTACCTATCTTTTAAGCTCCGACCACCCGAGCCCCTCAATATACACAACCTGTTCTAAGAACCCTTAGAACTTTGATCATAACTAATTGTAATAGGCATAAAATATTTAATCGTAAGCTATTTATGCAACTAAAAAATACTTATTAAAAAATCGAGCATTTAGCATCTCTACAAATTCTGAACCATAATCTAGAATGCACTTTGCATTTTTATAGAGCTTTTCATGTAAAGGTCTGTTAACCCCAATATGTATTCAGAAATGCAAATTCCAAAACAAGGTAAATTGCAAAGCGCATATGCCTATTAGAGATGGTAAAAGAACAACAAAAATTGTCTTTCTTATACAAAACCTGTTCATATGTGGCTCCTTATTTTTGGAAGCTCCATCATTTGAGTTGAGTTTGACATCAAGATATAACCTCTGCTACAACCGGATGTACCATTTCAGCCTCCTTCAAGTGTCTTCGATCATAAAGCATAAGATTTTTTTTGCGTACACAAAGCATAAGATTTTTGTCATGTGAACCCAGCACTTGAGTTGAACAAAACAAAAACATCTTTCAATCTCTTTCGGGTGTCTTCAGAAAATTAAGCACCATATCTACCTTGTATGCAGGCAGGATAAATCACTAAAATTTGAGTAGAGATAGATGAACATGTTTTCGGTCTGCCAAATGCCCAGAAGTCCCTTTGTTTCACACAAGCACTCCCGTGTAAAGACATTCCTCACCGCTTCATATTGCTTCTATCAGAATCTGCTCCAGAGCGCTTCTATCAAAGTAAAACGCTCAGGCATTGGTCTTCACAGAATGGGAAGCCGGAAATCTCTCAGCCGCTTCTCAAGTTCTCAACTACGAGCATATTTCTAGGGTATACAATGCTCAAACCCTTAAATATTTGTGCCCTAATCTTTTACCTTTGTATTTTCCAATAGAAAAAATAGAGAGCTCACGTTTACCATTTAACATCATTTTTTATGAGAGCAAATTGCAATAGAAAACCCACGTTTCATAACCTCTTGATATTAAAAGTTGCATGCAACACTTGCATGTTGATCTTTACATGTCCAACATGCATTTTAGAAAAAAGATGCATGTATATGCTTTAACATAATATTAGAAAAAAATCCTTCTCCTTTTCTAAGACTTGCATAATAATATCCCATAACTAGGAATTTGGAATAAGCAAACATAGCTTTCTAGATGACCATTGCCCTTGAATATACCCAAAGGGGAACATGCACTTCGAGGTGCATGTTGCTCAGTTACTCAACCAAGCATGCCTTGCTCAGTTGCACGCCAGCAAAATTGCCTACTAATAAAAAAAACCCTACCACCTACCGTGGAATGAGGGCTAACACACCTTAATTATATATTCTGTGACCATGGGGATGGCAAACCCCCACTGCCACAGCAGGGGTTATGCCTCATCCCATAACTTTGATAGCAAATTTATAGAAATTATTTTGAAGATGTCAAAACATACCTCGATAAATGGGTGTTCAGGAGTTGCAGCACTATTGTCTTGTGACCCGGCCGATCCATATGGAACGCATTGTTTTGCAAAAGCATCATCTTTAGTCCAATGCATGTGCACTGCCCATGCTAGCATCAATCCGTTGCTCTCAAATTTGGATTAGAAACCTGTTGGTCATTCTCAAGTCTACATAAATGAACTTTCATAGCCAACTGGCCATGACATAAATAGAAAGCCAACTGGCAGCCAACTGGCATATGTAAAGTAGGCCAAATGGCCAACATTATTGTTGTTTGCAATTGCAGCTATCCATGTTGGAGGTAACCTTACGTATTCCTCCTCTTCATCCTAACAAACATCAAAACTTCAGTATGTTTTCATCATTTATTTTTAATTTGTATCATCCACTATCATATATGACGCAACTGCCAGATATGAATACGTTTCCTAAGTATAAGCTTAGGATTACATAAACACTCAGACAAATAGAAACGGGTAAAAGACAACACACGGATATCTCCGGTGTAATGAAGTATCTAAAAAAAAGCCGGTAAGACCTAGTAAACCTAGATCCAACATCCACCTCAGTCAATCCATCAGTGGTATTATCATCCTATTACCAGACTGAGTTTATCCAGCATAGTATCTTTTTACCCATTTTACTCAACCATAACATCTGTCCAAATAGCCCTTAAATAACTTTGTACAGTTTGTATATATTCATATGGTCAAAGTTTACATCTGTACAACTACCATTTTATTTCAATAGAAATCATTTGTATAACACAAGCATCTCACAACTAGCTTTGAAGTTGAAAATAAAGCCTTCAACCTTAACTAACTTTCTATTGTGTTTCATGTTTAAAATCCAGAAATATAAATGTATTCTAGATTTAACAAAAGTTGACATTTACAACCAGTTTTGACTCCGTTTTTGTCACGTAGATGAACATGCGGACACCAAGATAGTTTCTCAGCTATAGACTCTTCCAAAACTCCATCATTCTTCTAGCCAACTCCAACTACAAAAGCAAAAGGAACAATGGGAAGAAAATCTTGTACTGCTGACCAATCAAGTACTCGTTAGCGTGAAAAGCGGTATGGGGGCAAGGGCCAAAAGGTACATTGGGATTTCGGGTTCATCACCGATTACCCATTGTGCCTTTTGCCTGAAGTTAGAATTAGCAAAAGAAATGAAAGGAGAATACATTAGCAACCGCCATTATCTATGTCTATGCATTATGCAATAATACCCTCTATAAACTTGCTAAAATCAATATTATTCCTTTCTTTGATGTCAATAATGCAAAGTCCCTGCTTTATTCGCATACGGATCAACCGCTCTCAAGTTTCTTCGCTGTTCAAGTTTTTCAGCTTCAACCATATACTAGAATGTGTAAAGTCATTGGTCCTTCAAGAGGTTAAAAGTCTTGCCATTGTGATAATAATTGAGATGAGCACTCTATATCCAATCCAATATTAATAAAGCAAAGACCTCGTATCAACAAGCTCAAACATTTTTTACACTACCTATCTTTTAAGCTCCAAAGACCACCACCGAGCCCCTCAATATACACAACCTGTTCTAAGAACCCTTAGAACTTTGATCATAACTACTGTAGTAGGCATAAAATATTTAATCTGTAAGCTATTTATGCAACTAAAATACTTATTAAAAATCTGAAAGCATTTAGCATCTCTACAAATTACGAACCATAATCTAGAATCTGCCTTTGCATTTTTATAGAGCTTTTCATGTAAAGGTCTGTTAACCCCAATATATATTCGGAAATGCAAATTCCAAAACAAGGTAAATTGCAAAGCGCATATGCCTATTAGAGATGGTAAAAGAACAACAAAAATTGTCTTTCTTATACAAAACTTTTTGTTCATATGTGGCTCCTTATTTTTGGAAGCTCCATCATTTGAGTTGAGTTTGACATCAAGATATAACCTCTGCTACAACCCGGATGTACCATTTCAGCCTCCTTCAAGTGTCTTCCGATCATAAAGCATAAGATTTTTTTGTCGTACACAAAGCATAAGATTTTTGTCATGTGAACCCAAAGACTTGAGTTGAACAAAACAAAAACATCTTTCAATCTCTTTCGGGTGTCTTCAGAAAATTAAGCACCATATCTACCTTGTATGCAAAAAGAGGATAAATCACTAAAATTTGAGTAGAGATAGATGAACATGTTTTCGGCTGCCAAATGCCCTCAAGTCCCTTTGTTTCACACAAGCACTCCCGGTAAAGACATTCCTCACCGCTTCATATTGCTTCTATCGAATCTGCTCAGGCGCTTCTATCAAGTAAAAACGCTTCGGGCATTGGTCTTCACAGAATGGGAAGCCGGAAATCTCTCAGCCGCTTCTCAAGTTCTCAACTACGAGCATATTTCTAGGGTATACAATGCTCAAACCCTTAAATATTTGTGCCCTAATCTTTTACCTTTGTATTTTCCAATAGAAAAAATAGAGAGCTCACGTTTACCATTTAACATCATTTTTTATGAGAGCAAATTGCAATAGAAAACCCACGTTTCATAACCTCTTGATATTAAAAGTTGCATGCAACACTTGCATGTTGATCTTTACATGTCCAACATGCATTTTAGAAAAAAGATGCATGTATATGCTTTAACATAATATTAGAAAAAAACCCTTCTCCTTTTCTAAGACTTGCATAATAATATCCCATAACTAGGAATTTGGAATAAGCAAACATAGCTTTCTAGATGACCATTGCCCTTGAATATACCCAAAGGGGAACATGCACTTCGAGGTGCATGTTGCTCAGTTACTCAACCAAGCATGCCTTGCTCAGTTGCACGCCAGCAAAATTGCCTACTAATAAAAAAAAAAAAAAAATAATAATAATATAATTAGCTGGCGCATCGAACTCCGTGCCTCAATATTTAAAAGTCAGATTCACTTTAAGTTTTTCATTTCCTTCAATCTCCCTTCCCGTTTCGCTCCTCCTTCTTGCTCTCTTCATTGCGATGGATTATGAGGGACGTTTTGCCTGGTACATGGGAGGCGAGCAGTGGGATCCTCAGGTTCCCTATCCTCTTCTAGATCCCATGTTAAAGTGTAGAGTCGATCTTATCGACAATATGCATGCACATCCTCATTATAACCTTTTTCTGGAGTTTTATGATGAGGAAATCCTACCCCAAGCAGAGTTTTTCGGGGAGCCACCTCAACCCTATCTTCACCAAGATATCCTATGGCAGATGTTTGGGGATGACCATCATGGCGATGTACTCAGGGGCATTGTCCGACGTGCTAGGCACGCCCCCATTCGTGACCTTGGGCCTAATCGGCTTTACTTTGAGGCCCAGTTTGCCCTTGCCCTTATCATGGACAGGTATATTGACAGTACCGACATGGCCTTAGAGCAAGCCAAGACTCCCCTTCCTCCAGACCCTGAGGAAGATGAACAGATAGGTTATGCCGATTTTGAAAGATGGAAAAAGTTGGTTGCAGAGAAGCCTTTACCTCGTGCTAAGGGTCAAGCACTTGTCGGTTTGAGTTCACTTCCTACCATAAAAGTTGACAATCAGGATTATCTGTTACTGAGTGATATTCAATGGGCATACCAGCATATCGCCAACAAGGGCAGGCAAAAGACGGCTCATCTCCTTTATGAGTTGGCCGAGTATTGTCAGGGTCAAGATGACTTCATGGATTACTCTCGACCCGACTACCTGACGGAGATACACCGACTGCTTAATTATCATCCTCTTGATATTGAGCCCGTTAACACTCTATTGTCGCTACGGCAGTTAATGATCCAGAGTGCTCCTTCATCAATTCCTGAGTCGGCTTTCCACGCGACGGCCCCACATGTGCCTAACATCAACGATGTCGTGGTCAAGATGGAAGATGACCCAACTACTGAAGATCTATGTGATGAAGGCCAGTACGCTCAAGAGGAGAAAGAACTTGTTAAGGAAGAGGAACTGCCGCAGAACTTTGAATCTGAGTTGGAACAAACTCTCCGTCGTACCTGGGATTACTGGGATATGACCAGGCACGAGGCTTTTGCCGACGCCAATGACCATTTATGGCAGATCTTTTATGCACTAAGAAACCTCTTCAATCTCCTTATTATTAGCCCCACGTTAGACTACCAGCACGTTATCATCCAGGCATGGGCTCGCTATAAGGTGGTCAGGGCCGTACGGGAGAGCGTCCGCTACTCCATCCTGTACCCTTTTGCGCAGCCTTAGGCCTAATCTCTTCAGTTTTCTTTTATGCCTAAGCATGTGTTGACTAAAAGTTGTCTAATGTACAGCCTTATGGCTAAATATGTGTGTAATCACTACTTTTGTACTGTATGACCTTAAGTTTTTGTTAAAGCTACATTTCCCATGTAACTGCTACTTTGACGTTATAATAAAGATCTTTTCTTTCATTCTCTTTGATTGTCTTTATTATGGTTCCCTAGCATTACTTAAAATGATCTTCTTGTGACACGTGCTATCACCATAATTCTCCTTATACTTTCTTATGGTCAATATAGACGGTGCACGTAACGCCTCATGGCAGACACCCTCGAATGCTAGCAGATTAACCCCGGAGCAAGAACTCATGTTGATGCTGGGCAGTCTGCGTGACATAGGGGCAATTCTGCATGAAGTGCCCGGGCCGCATACACCTGTAACATGCCTTATCTCTGTGGAGCTGCTCTCGGGCCTCTTTGGGAATAGACTGTAAGAGGTTCCGAACTTCCTTACCGACATTGTTCGGTTTGTCGGGCATGTTGAAGGTGACTTTCTTTTCCTGGCGGCCGTTAGAGTTCTGCTGAGAGGGCCCCGGACTTGGTGAACGGGCCTTGTAGGGTGTGTACGGCCGTGGCTGCGAATAAGAGGCGGGACGCTGGTACTGGTTTCGTGGTGTGTCCTCTTCAAGGCTCAATGCCTTAGCCTCAGCCTCTGCAACTGACTTCGGGTCTATGGCCTTAACCATTCGTTTAATTGATGGGGCCAACCCTTCAATATAACCCTCTACCGCCCTCTTCTCATTCATACATGGCACATACAGCCTCAAGCGCATGAATTCATCTGTGTAGGCCTAAACTGACATACCCTTCTGCTCTAACCTATAAAAAGTCTGAATCTGCTGGCATTTGTGTGCACGGGGCACGTAATGCGACTTAAAAGCTTTGGCAAACTTTTTGAACTTGCACCGCTTCGGCGTCGGATGCTTGGCTCTAGCATAGCCCTTCCACCAAATACGAGCGGCTCCGGTAAGGTTTGTGGTGGCAACTTTTCCTGTATCCTTCTCCGTCATGCCATAGGATTTCCCAAATTCCTTCATCTCGCCCAACCGGGACTCGTGATTCAACCCGCCTCTAGATTTCCGCCAAACTAGGGCCGATTTCGCTTTTTCCATATATTTGGTTATGGCCAGATCAACCGTTTTATGGTACTCCTTGTCCCTAAGACTTTGCATGGTCACCGTGATGACATAGCGACTCGGTGACGAGAGAAGTGGCTGATTGTGAGGATGTGGCGCTATCCGTAGATGAGCTTCGACGACGTTTGGAATGGTGCCTCCTTTGTGCGGGTGCAGGGCCTGGTTCTGGTGCAGGTGGCTGCTGTGGTGGTGGGCTTGGCGGTAACGGAGGTAACTCCGGTCCGTCCTCCTGCATATGCTGCGGTGGGTTGGCATTTAGCACATAAGCCTCGAGCTCTACTAACCGCCACCGGTCCCTAATCGAAACCCGCATCACCTTAGCCGCTGGTAAAAATCAGACATACTCATGGTCATCGATTAACCTTAAAATGCAGCTGCCAGGCGCACCAGTTGCAATGGGTGCCGAGTTAATGGATATTGGCAAATATGATCTGATTGTTGGTATGGAATTCTTGGCATCTGCAAAAGCCAATATAGACTGCGAAAAACGGGAGGTTACCTTCAACGCAGCTAATGGAGTCCGAGTAACTATAAAAGGTGATCCCTTAAACCCCATTATGTAGTCTATGTCCATCAGGCAGTTAAGTAAGGCTATACGCAAGGATAAACTACTTTGCGTCATCAAACTTGCCTCTATTGAGTCAGATGTTAAGCAGAAGCAAGTAGTTGATGCATTGCCAAAAAGCATTGCTAATCTTCTTAGGGAATTTACTGATCTCTTTCCAGACGAGATCCAGAAACTTCCTCCATTCAGAGGGGTAGAATGTGAGATAGCTTTGGAACCAGGTACTAAGCCTACCAGTAAGGCCCCGTACCGTATGAGTCCCCTTGAGTTGGCAGAGCTCAAGAAACAACTTCAGGAGTTACTAAACCTAGGCTTCATTCGACCTAGTGTTTCGCCTTTTGGCGCTCCTATCCTTTTTGTTAAAAAAAAAAGGATGGATCCCTGAGAATGTGTATTGATTATCGGCAACTTAACAAGCATACGATCAAGAATCGCTATGTTTTGCCTAGAGCAGACGATCCTATGGACCAGTTGCAAGGGGCCAAGTACTTCTCAAAGATTGACTTACGCTCCGGATATCACCAAATAAGAATTAAAGAGGAGGATATCCATAAATCTGCTTTCAGATTAGATATGGGCATTATGAGTTTACCATTATGCCTTTTGGATTAACTAATGCCCCAAGAACTTTTATGAGGTTAATGAATGATGTCTTCCGACAATACTTGGATGATTTTGTCGTTATTTTCTTTGACGACATTCTCATCTATAGTAAGACCCTGGAGGAGCATGAGAACCATCTTCACTTGGCCCTACAAAAGCTAAGACGTCACCAGCTCTTTGCCAAGTTCTCTAAATGCAAGTTTGCCACTCTAAAGGTCGATTATTTGGGACATGTTATTTCAGCAGAGGGCATTGCTACAGATCCGCAAAGATAGAGGCAAGTGAAGGATTGGCCCATCTCGTAACGCTTCGTTTGAGGTCCAAGTTTCTTAGGATTGGCGTGGTATTATCGGAAGTTTGTTAAGGATTTTGCAAAGATTGCAAAGCACCTCTTCGATCTTACAAAGCATGAGAAAGTGAAGGATTGGATTGAGCATTGGAAAGCAAAGGTCCAGGGAAGTTTTCAGAAGCTCAAGGATGCTTTAACGTCAGCACCAGTCCTCACATTGCCGGACCCCGAAAAAGATAAACTAGTAGCAACGGATGCCAAGAAGATTGCTGGGGTGGAGTTCTAATGCGGGGAGGGCGGGGTTATTGCCTATGACTCAAAGAAAATGAATGGCACTGAACATCGATACCCTACCCATGATCAGGAATTGTTGGCCGTTGTCCGCACTTTGCGTATATGGAGACACTACCTTCTTGGTAGAAAATTCCAGCTTGATACGGATCATCAGAGTCTCCGTTATCTATCAACCCAGCCGAACCTCAACCTCCACCAAAGAAGATGGATGGAATTTCTGGAGGAGTATGACTTTGAGATTATGTATGCCTGTGGGAAATACAATGTGGTTGCGGATGCGTTGTCACGCCATCCCTTGGTGACTCGAACCCATTGTAATGCACTTTCCACACTCACCAGTGAGTTCGGAAAACAGATAGAGCAGACCTTGGCCACAGTCAGATCCAGAGTTCCGTGATGTGTGGGATAGTATGGCTAAGGAGGCATGCACAGATAAAGAACGTGAAGCTTTCCGTTCGTATAAGAGAGAGAGCAATTTATTATATCACAAAGATAAGTTATGTGTACCTGAAACTTCAGGAGTACGTAAGCTTATTCTACATGATACACACAACATCTCTATAGCTGGACATGCAGGTTTCATGAAGACTTATTTTAAGATCCGCTCCAGCTATTTTTGGCCTTCTATGAAGAAGGACATCACCAGGTATATTAAGCAGTGTCAGGTGTGTCAGCAAACCCCAAGACTGAGCAACTGAGGATTCCAGGAGAGTTGCAACCTCTAGATGTGCCCAATGCTAAGTGGGAAGTGATAACCATGGATTTCATTGTGGGCCTTCCACGTACTCTCCGTGGATATGATGCATTGATGGTAGTGGTCGACAAATTGTCGAAAATGGCTCATTTCTTACCATGTCGTACCACGGATACAGCCTTCGATACCGCTTTGCTATTTGCAAAGGAGATCTTCAAATCACGAGTTATTGTATCCGACAGGGATCCCAAATTCGTAAGTGCATTCTGGAAAGATTTCTTTGCCACCATCCAAACCAAGCTTGCTATGAGTACGGCATATCATCCTCAGACGGATGGTCAGACGGATCGTATTATAGAGGATATGCTACGAAGTTATGTGTGGAGTAAGCAATCACAATGGGCTGACTATATTTATCTGGTCGAATTCGCCTATAACAGCATGAAACAGGAGTCTTCCAGAATGTCTCCCTTTATGATAAATTATGGTTACCAATGCCTTACTCCAGACACATGGCACAATCCCGTTTCTAAAGTGGAGGTTTCTCAACAACTCCTCTTGCAAATGCAAGCTTTGGTTGAAGAAGTTCGTGGTTACTTATTGGCTGCACGCAGTCGTCAGAAGAGTGTAGCGGATAAGCACAGAACCCCACGAGTCTTCCAGGTGGGTGAATCAGTTTGGCTTAAGATTAAGGTAAAACCAGCCAAGCTTAAGATTGATAACTGCAAGAAGCTGGTACCCAGATGGGCTGGGCCGTTCAAAATCATTGAACGTGTTGGAGAATAGGCATATCGCTTGGATTTGCCAACCCGCTTGAAGATCCACAAGGTCTTTCACGTGAGTCTTCTGAAACAACACACCCCAGATCCAGAGGAGATCTTGGATACACCCACCCTTCTTGAAATGACAGAAGAGCATCTAGATATAGTGCCTGAAGCTCTTCTTGATCGAGCCTATAAGCAGACCAGAAGGAGTCAAATGCTCCAATACTTGGTTAAGTGGAAACACTTGCCAGTTGAGGATGCTACGTGGGTCATGAAGATAGACCTTGAGAAGCACTATCCGGACTTCATGCAGGAATCTCAGGGCCGCACCATCAACGATGCTATCAACCCCGCACCCGGCGGTAAGCTTCAAGGCTTGATTCGCCGAGAATCATGCAGTAGAGGGGTAGATGCATCGTGGTTAATAATAGTTACCGATGATGAGATCACCTCTATGTTCTCTAGGACGTGGTGTATTGTCAATGTCGGCATGACCGCGAACTGCTTGGAAAGCATGTAGTCAATAGGCCACGTTCATCTCGGCTATAATGGGAACTTGGCTATTCCTTACGCCAAGAATGAATTGTAACCATAGGCATGATAGGTTCCTTTGTAGATAGTTTTTTTTCATTTTTATAGGGGTGGTCCTTCAACCACAACCTATTTATCTTATCTATATATACTTGATCTATTGACATGTATGGAGCCAAGGAGCGAAGTACGTGACCTGCCCATGTATAGAGGGTTGCTGATGGCCCGACTTTTCCAGTTTTATCTTGTCTACATGTGTTACCTTTTTGTTACTGTGATGTTTGATATCGGGCTTCGGTCCTTAAACCTTCTTATGATAAGTATGTCAAATGCACCTTGGTACTTAAACTCTTACATGTTTTAACCTTTAATGTTATTACCTTCGGAAATAAGGAATTACCTTCCTTTTTATGTATTTTTTTTTTCTATTGCAGTTCTTCGAGTAACCATCACTTGTTTAACTAACCCTAATGCTGAGGACAACATTATTTCTAAGGGGGGGAGAATGTGACGTTCCACGTATTTATACGGTATACATATAAATATACTGACACGTCACCCAGTAAGGGTACGCCACCATGGGGTATTTTAACCTAGGGGGTTGACCTAAAAGGGATTAATTTAGCTATGCTAAATTAATTATTAAAGGATAATTACCTATAATTAAGGAAATAGTATTTAATTAACTCAATTAAGTTAATTAATTACTTAGGAAGGTGCCACCTGGCCAAATCCGATTGGCCAGCATGGGAATGCTAACTTGGGGTATCAACATGGAACCCTCATCCCATTTGACCCCAAAATCGAGCCAAGAGGAGGAGCAAATTTGGCCAAAGTTGTTGAAGTCAAGGTCGAAAGTGCCCAAGTTTGCTAAACACCCAAGTCTTTGAAGATGGAAGCACCCCATGATAATGGATCAAGTCGAAACTTGGGTAAGAGAGTAGTCAAGCTTGAGATTTGTAGGATAGCGCTTCAGTTAGTCCTCTTTGATTATCTTTGTTAGGACTAACCCTTCTTTGATAGATGGGATTACATTTCGATTATGGATTTTGCTTTGATACGTATGGATGGATGAATTTATGATAGTTTTCTCCGTTAGCCTTCCATAAAGCAGGGATTAGAGGGGGGTAGAGACCTCTGTGCCTTATGCACTTAGTATGCTCCTAGTAGGCCCTTTAATTCCCAAGTAATGCGGCCTGTGCACAAGAGACCACCGAGTCGTGGATGCTATGGAATTGCTTAGCACCAGAGAAGGGACGCAGTGGTGAAGTGGGGGTGGGGTCTTGCACGAACGTACAAGGCTCCTGGGACTCCTACAGTGGGCTAGGCCTGATAGCCGATCACGTAGAGGGCCGGGTATGGGTCTGACACTCCCTGGGTGCAGAGGTGTGACCCGTATGGGGCATCCTGTACTTTGAGTAGACTTAGGGTGAGTAAGTCGGGTATGGATGCGGGGGTCGCTGATGCGGCACGTATTCTCTAGCTCACCCATGGAACCGCTGTGATCCTGGAAGGGGGCACTTCCCTGACCTGCCTCATCGGACCAGGGCTTCATGAACCCTGGAGTAGGCTCGAAGGGTGATACCTTGAGTCTGCGTCTTCGGAAGGCTATAGTGATGCCATAGCATGATTCGACTCATCTGCAAAGTGTGCACAGGAGGGGCGGATGGAGTGGACAACCCTAGCCGATGTTCTATGCCAGCCAACACCATGTCAAGACTCGGTCTGCTGATCTCTTGAGACCTAGCCGTCAGTCGATCCTCACGGGAGTCTGAGCCGGGGTAGAACCATGGGGTTGGGGTGTTTTCCCTAGTATTAAATGCATCTTTTTTGTTGTTGCCAGTTGGATGGATGTGCCACCCTTCGTGGTGGTATTTATGATATGATTACGTTGTATGCTAACCTTGTATTCACGCTTCCGCGACATAGGAGCCCCATTGAAGGCGTGGGCCGAATGACCCCTCTGTGTCCTTCACTCGAGCATCTTTCCACAGATGGCCCGAGTTAGACGGAGGGCCCTGCTCATGGTGAGATGGTTACCATGGGAGGGGAAAGTCCCCGTATGTATATGGCCGAGCGTCGTATATGTTCTGGGAGCGTCACAAAAATGGTTTGTGGTACATAATATTTCATTTGAATCCATTACTTATTACTCTTGAATTCAACATCGATCCTACATGAAATTCCAAGTTACTTTAGATAGATGTTACATAATATAGCTTTTTTAACAGATAACATATATTTTGACCAAAATCCTGCTTTTCGAATACTTCTTTCAGATCATTAAAGACCATGGTCCACAACGGCAAGAAGAGATAATGCTATAATATGCGCTTGGTCTTCACCTGTATCCGTGTCCATGCTATCATATCGAGTTACTGGTCTTTGTATGCTCAGCTATTAACTTTTTTTTCTTGATCTTTTTCATTGATATCAACATATGCTTGAAGTAATAACATTCATAATAGTTTGAATATTATTTGGACCACTGCCTGGAAGACAAGAAACTACTTCTGCAACTAATCTTGCACGTTGCTGAAGAAGTGCACCTCACAAGCCATGTAGATGTAATTGGAATCACTGTAACATTTATCTGGTAAATGTACAAAGATATAGAACCAACAGCCGATGTTTCTATATGCTCAAGATTATTCTGTTTTCTTTGATACCATTCCCTTGTAAAATTTCTCATTGCCTCTTTCATAGAAACCTTCTTCTCTTCTGATATTCTAGCATAGTAATTACGCCTATACTCATTGCGTTTCAATCTCTTCAACTCCTCAGGTGAATAATCTTTGTTTGGATCTATCTCTACTTTTCTTTTAGGCATTCCTTCACACAACGAATTTAGCTTCAACATGCAATCGTCACAACACAATGCCTCACTACTTGTTAGAAAACGCACTAGTATACTCACCTTATGCCTGTGTATAGCCACAACCTTCGTTGAACAACAGAGGGTTCCAGGAGAATTTGGTATGGATGTAAAAAATAACAATTCCTGAAGCCATAGACCATATATTCTTGAAACAATTGAATGGGTTGTTATAAAAAAAAAAAAAAGATAGATTCAAGATAAAAAATAATCACATTAGCTCGCTTGGTATATTGGTTAAAGTAGTTTCATTAGGACATTGAGTTATTTTCGTAGAGGTTCGAGCCCCCGTATTTCATATTCTAAAATCTTAGGCAAAGCCATATAGAGGTTCGATATTCCCTCAAAACCTTAGGCGAAATCGTATTTCATATTTCAAAATCATAGGCGTCTCCAATCATAAATGACTATAAACGAAACGAGAGGTGCTAACATGCCCCAACATACGATCTGAGTCGTAGGATCGACGAATCCGACGACTATGGTAGTCCATGGTGCACCAACCACCAAACTTAAAAAGCCCCAACATACGATCTGGGTCGTAGGATCGACGAATCCGACGATTGTGGTAGTCCAGGGTGCACAACCACCAAACTTAAAAATTACACAAAGTCCATCGACATCAGACCATACCACTGCTCTAATTTCGGCATGTCCTAATCTTCGAAAGTTGTTCCGTAGATCTTTTCTTTTTTATAAGAAACATCATCGTTCAAAATTTTGCTCAAATATAATATATCCTTCTTAACATATCCTTCTTTTATAAGATAATATGTCGCATCTATTTTATATAACACGTGTAGACTATGAGGCTGTATATTGCGCAAAAATATCCGCAACCAGGGTCCTTGTGATGCTCCAACGTGCAAAACTGCTAAGTACCAAAAAAAAAAAAAAAAGCGTGTTCACCCAAATCCAGCATGACAAGCAAAAATGCAACTAAAAAAAGGCTTTTGCCCGAATCCAGTATATCCAGTATGGCAAATGATATACGAGGGAATACCACACAAGGAAAGAACGACTCCGATAGCCAAACCTATCTGCAAGAAAAAAGAATGCTTAAGTTAGGGGTAATGTTCGCTGGCTGGCCACACGCAAAACTTCAATAGAGTGTCGACCATGGCATACTAGTCAAGAGATCAATAGCATTAAGCATCTCCGACTTTGTAGTCCCATCACCGCCCGGCAAAGCTAGCAGCTACTCATTGCCTATACATCGGTCGAGGGTCAAGAGCTCAGAAGCTGCTGCTATGCAAGGAGGAACGACTACAAACATCCTCAGGAACTTGGGGCGCATGATTGATACAACCCAAGTAAAGATAATTTTAGAAGATCACTCAGATTATCGGCGATCATACGACTGTTATTATAATCTTTTAAATTACGATAATACATCGGATATTAATAAAATATAAGATCTTTTGTCTTGCATTATACGCTCTTGATATATTTTGTTTGAACAATTATATCATTAAATAACGAATGCAACCACAAAAGATACTCATATTAAAAATTATAAGTCAATGTGCAGTTTAGAACAACCAGGATCTGCGAGCAACATCACAATATATGGACGAGAAAACATCGACTCGACAATTCCAACCTCTCAACCTCTTTGAGGAATATGAGATGCCAACTCCGTAAGAAGAACTATCTCAGATAAAGTTCGACATACATGAAATAAGGGCTTTATTAGTAGAGAGGGCATCGAACACATCAGACCAGAATGTCCAATTGCCTCAGGCACTGCCTCAGACCAAGGATACGGGAAAAAGGAGGAGACGGAGAAGGAGATCTCCCAAAGATGCACTGGGCCGAATAGCAGCAGCCCGACTTTGATTCAGAATTGAATGAGGAAGTGAAAGTTCAGGATGACCGCCGGGAAGGTCATAACAGAGACAGACCAAGGAAAGGGGCCAATTATCAAAAGAAAGTGGATTCAGCCCTGAGCAATGTGTGGAAAGCTCGAAAACTTAAGCAATTTTTGGGCAATAATAGATCAGGGATGGAAGCCAAGGCATGGCTCGATGAAATGAGAGAGTATAGCAATGCCTATGGAATGAAAGATAAGGACAAGGGTAGAGTAGCCACTGCAAGCCTCAAAGGGGCTGCCAGAATATGGTGGGCGAAAGCATTCAAACATCATTATGTGTCTAGAGGGTCGAGAGTCAGTACCAAGTCATGTCGACAATAGGGAAAGTAAATACGAGAAACACTCATAATTTTACCTCCCCAAGAATAATAATTGAAGTTGAAAACCCTAAAGTCAAAGCCTAGGCCAGTAGTGTTGGCAAGTGGAGGCACACAACAGGGAAAAGAATCAACTTTAATTTAGACTTGCCAAGCATTAGTATCGAGATGAGAGTAGAGGTCATGAACATTGGGCATTAATATCTAGATGGGAGCATGTAATATCTTGGCCCGGCTTAGTGCCATAATTGATTCTGAGAAGCCGGAAAGTGACATTAACAACAACCCATAGCAAAACAATAGAAATAACAAGTAAGGAAGTCACCTCAATCATGAAATGCATGTCTAGTAAGAAATTACTTAAGAGCATAAAGAGCGAGCAAGTAGCCTACATCTTCAAGCTCGAGATTAAAAAACAGGCATAGAGAACGAAAAAGAGGACAAAACATTGAGCAATTTGCCTAAGCAGGTGGCAAAGCTACTAAAAGAATTTCATGATTTTTTTCCTGATGAGCTCAAGAAACTTCCTCTTTACAGGAGAGTTGCGTGTGAAATAGCACTTGAACCGGGTAGAAAATCCACAAGTAAGGTGCCCTACAAAATGACAACTCAAGAGTTGGTAGAATTGAAGAAGCAGTTGCAAGAGCTGTTAGACCTAGAATTTATAAGACCTAGTGTTTCCCCATTCGGAGCACTCGTCCTATTCATTAAGAAGAAAGATGGAAGCTTGAGGATGTGCATTGACTATCGTCAATAAAATAAACACAACATTAAGAATACAGCAAGTATACAACAAGTCTCTAGAAGAGCATGTGCAACATGGATGACATCTTAGTGTACAGCAAGTCCCTAGAGGAGCATGCGCAACATTTAAGAAGGGTATATGAGAAACTGAGGAGGCATCAACTCTACGTAAAGTTATCCAAATGTCACTTTGCTACTACAAGAGTAGAGTATTTGGGACACATAATATCAGAAGAGGGGATCCCTACTAACCCCGCAAAGATTCAGATGGTAATTGAATTGTCGCCACCTAAGAACATTCATGAGATGAGAAGCTTCTTGGGCTTAGCAGGATACTACAAGAAATTTGTCAAAAACTTTGTCAAGATAGCAGCCCCATTGACGGACCTCTTCAAAACAGAAATGTCAAAGATTGGATGGACCATTGGCACAAGAAAACCCAAGCAGGATTTGAGAAGTTGAAGGAAGCATTGACAACCGCCCCAGTCTTAACACTGCCAGTTCCAGAGAAAGATAAATTGGTCACAGCAAAATTGCAACAAAAGTAGCCCTCATGCAGGAAGAAAGGGTCGTGGCGTATGATTCTAGGAAGATAAACAACGCTAAGACGCAACCCGCCCATGATCAGGAATTGCTAGGATTTGTGAGAGCATTAAAGATTTGAAAACACTATTTGTTGGGAAGGAAGTTCCAGCTTGAAACTGGCCACCAAAGTCTCCAATACGTCTTCACCCAGCCACATCTCAATCTAAGGCAGAGGAGATGAATGGAGTTCCTGGAAGAGTACGAGTTCGATAAAGCATACAAACCATGGAAGCTTAACATGGTTGCAGATGCTCTCTCAAGGCACCCTTTGACAATAAGAGTCTATTGCAATGCCATATCAACACTCACCAGTGATTCAGGGAAGAATGGGCAAGCCTTTGAAAAGAGGCAAGGACAGACAAAGAAAGAGAGACCTTCAAACACTCCAAGAAGGAAGGAAATCTATTGTACCATGAGAATATATTGTGCATGCCAGAGTCATCTGAAGTTGCAAAGTTGATCCTCCACGACATGCACAATAGCCCAATAGCTGGCCACGCAGGGTTCATGAAAACCTACTTCACGATAAGAAGTAGCTATTATTGGTCTGGCATGAAGAAGCAGATAGCAAGATATGGTAGTGGAGCATGGAAGAGTGTATAATGTGCACGAACTTATGTCAATTGTGTGCAGATAATATGATGACATGGTGGATAATAGGGTTTCACCCATTTACATTTTGAATGGATGGCTTGGCATCCATTGCATGAAATATTTTCGAAAATATTTTATGCATCAATGGTCAAAGGATTAGAATGTTAGACAAAAATTCCTAACTAATACCCCTCAAGAAATGGATGGTTGTACGACACTTTGTCCTTGTCTGACATTCATTGTTGACTAATAGTACTACTTCATTCTTACTAGTAAGCATGTGCCCAGTGTTGCCATGTATAAGTATGCTATTGGTCATAAAAACATGACTAATCCTATGTGGTTGACCTTGATAAAGCAATTTTTTTAATTGTGTCTGGTAGATGTAAACAACTCTCTTCTCTTCTCTATTCTATTCTATTCTATTCTTCATACATGTTCTCAACATAGAACATGAATATTATGTTTATTGCCATGCAAAATATTGGCCTCTTTTGGGCATTGATCCAAAACCGCAAGTCAAGTGCTTGCTTTGGTATTTGATAAGTCGAATACCATAATAACCTTTTCTTTATAATGTTATGAAGACTATAATTTTTGTAGTAATAATAGTAGCTTGGATGGCTAGTACATTGGGTTTTAAGCTTCGTTACAGGGGTTTGAGCTCTGTTATTGATAAATGTTTTGGTAATTGACTTGTCCAATATCCATTTTGGTATTCGGCTTGCCTAGTACAAACGATTTTATTAGTCTAATACCCATTTTTGGTATTTGAACCCATAAATCGAGATCCAATAAAAGCACCAATTTATCGCACATCAAATAGTATTTTTGCTCCTTAGAGTCCGACAGTTAAGTACATCAAGAAATTGCACAAAACTTGTGTCTGATGTGTGTCACACATAAGAAAGAACATGTGCTTATATAGGCCTTAAATGTAAGGCATCATGTAGAGTGGGTACCCTTATGGCTCTTATGCGATTTATGTCAAGTAATAACTTCTACAAATCTCATGATTTTTTTTTGGGTTGCCCCTAAGGGGCAAACCCTCGTTTACGTGGGGTTTACGTGGGTTTATGGCATATCTAGTATATGCCAAAGATATGCTTAGAATATGCCGGTGATCGGCCCAAACCGGCCGCTGCCAAGAAACTATCTGGCCGTATGGGGGCCTTCTTAACCCCGCTTTCCCAATTGAAGCTTTGTCGCTTCTTGAGCTAGAAGCATCTTCGGGTCCCCACCATAGCCATCGCTTCAAGGGCCGCCATATAAAAGCCGTCCCGCTTTTTCTAAGTCGAGTCGGCTTGGAGTAGGACAGCAACAAGGCAGTCGTCTATTGGTTGTCGGACTATTGGCCATGAATCCGGCTGTATGCCATGAAAGTCATGAATCCCACTGTGTAATTGTGGCCATCAAATGTAATCGTGGAAGCTTGGGATGTCCGGCTGTTTGCCATGAATCTGGTTGCATACCATGAATCCGGCTATGGGGAGCAGAGAATTCTGTTTTCAAAGCCAAAAACTAAATATTGGAGCTTGATTTCTGGTGCACAATGCTTGACTAAAATAGAATAATAGCACCTTCTCTTCTTCCTCTGCCGCTTTAGAAGAAGACCTGAAGCATTTTGAGGTAATGCCTTCTAGAAAGGGAAGTCGCAGCTCTCAAGAACAAAATGGCCATAATGTCCATATGGGTATCTCAAAAAAGGGTCAACTAACACTTAAAACCAAGAAGACTACGCCCGACATCAAGGAACTGCGGAGCATGGAACGAAGTTTAGGGCACTTATCGATACTAAGTATGTCAAGTCCTTGCACGCTTGTAATGCTTTTATTCTCGAATATTGCCGATATGTGTGAATATACGATTTGACAGCTTTAAATTGTCACCCCTATCTATTCGAAAGCATTACATGAGCTAATGCATTATGAAAAGATGACTTTTGTTCAAGAAGCCACATTGCCTATGATTCTCCGTGGTCGACCGCTATTGCTAACGAGGAGGAGTTATGAATAAAGAAATGAATGATGCCGCAACATTTGTGTGGTAAGTTATCTTTGTCGGGTCCAAATAGTTGAAGACCTGACTTTTGCTTGGAAAGCTAGCTTTCGTTGGCTCTTCTCCATGATTTTATCTTCACTCTTTTGAGAGAATGATAACAGAAATAAAGTAAAAAACCAACTGGGTTTGTGTCTCTGTTATATTGGTGCATGCTGACCAGCTTTCTCAAGTCTTAAATATGTGTTGAGTGGCACATGAAAAAAAACTAGTCTCATACAATTGCAGGTTAGAAGTTTAATTCAATTCCATAATATATTTCAACATATTATTAACGACTGAATGTAATTTATATCTCTGGAGTTTTATATTTCAAGGCTGGGGGAAGATGAAAGATCATGTTACTAATCTGTCGTCCTACAAGCCTAGAGGATTTGCCCATACCGTAACTAGTTTCGGTTTGTTTTGTCAAATCTTGGGCAATTGAGATGGAGCCCATGCCACTTTATCCTCACCATGGCAGTACCTGATACTCGGATCTGTCATCCATCATCCCTCTATGACATATGAGTAGTACAAGAGGAAACTGCATTTCTTTATTATGCTCTTTTGTCATTCTACATTTTTGTTTTGTCATATTTATTGTTTCAGCTACCAGCAATAGAGACTATTTTACAATCCAAGAAGCCAATAAGAAATGTCAATCCAATACATGTCCCGGTTGTATGCCATGCAGAGTCGGCTATGCAAGCCACCATCAAGTCGCGAATGTTATTGTAAGTTCCATTAATGGCATGGGATCACAAACCGTGATTGGTGGAACTAACATGTCGAATGCAGGCAAGGAATTTACGAATGAGACCCCGCCGTGTTAGACCTCTTAAGGTGAATCTTATGTTCGCCCGATTTATGTGTGGTATTTCCAATACACCTTGCTATTTTGGGGTTAGGTGCTAATTGCAACTCCACGAAGGCTTCTAGATCACATAGGTAATACCCGTGTTTGATAAACCCACCAAGGAACCGAAAATATTAGTGCTTGATGAAGCCGACACCGCTTGGCATGGGGTTTCTAAAACCTTCTTGACATAATTAAAGTTCTACCAAGAGAACGGCAAAAACAGTTCTATTTTCAGCCACAAATCCCGTGATGAGGTAACTGTTTCTAAGCTTCTACGTGACATTTGGCACTGGTTTGCTAACAATGTTGGATGTATTGTAGGTCCATGGAATTGCAAAAATTGCTTTAAAAGAGGACCATGTTTTGTGGATACAGTGGGCAATGATGATGACACCCATGCAAAGGTGTGAAAAACTCAGATTCTTTTTCGTGGTCGCTTTGTACCGATTTGATGTCCATGGTGTGTTAAGCAATAGTCATTATTAGTATCACAGGAAAAACAATTGGAAGCTCTTTTCTCATTATTGAACGCACACATAAAGGAAGAACCAAATTATAAGGTGATATCATTATAATATGTGTATTTATTTTACTTCTCTCTATAAATGGCTAATGAGTTATGTATCTTTTCCCAGGTTCTTGTGTTTTGCATTACTGCAAATATTACGGCATTTATGGCAGAAACATTTCATATTTTAGGATTTAATACCAGGGAAATCCATTCACGAAAGACTCAGTCTTATAGAACACGAGTATCTGATGAATTTTGCAAATCCAGAGGGGGGCTAATAATTTTCACATCTGATGTTTCTGCATGGGGAATTGATTATCCAAATGTAACACTTGTAATTCAGGTGCATCATTTTTTTTACATAAGTAAATTGCAGTATTGTTGTTTTGCATGGCCAAAGTATTTCATGTTGTCTCTCCGCATTGGATCACCATCCAATCGCGGAACAATGCATTCATAGGGTTGGAAGAACAGTGGGGCGTGCAAGGAGGGTCGGGGGGTTTTGTTACTTTTGCCTTGGGAAAGTGCCTTTCTCAAAGCTATCAAAGATATACCGATTGAAAGAATTGATGCTCCAGAGACATTTTCCAAAAATGACATTTTAGTAAGTGCATTTAATGTTTATATGTTGCTTATAATTTTCTACTGATTTTGCTGATTCTCCAGACACCTCATAATCTTGACATGTACATTATCATCCTTTCAGATTAAAAGAGCTCTGTCTAATGTGGCGGTGAGCACCATAAGCAAAGCTTACCAATCTTGGTTTGGTTATTACATATCTACAAGCGTTTTGACTGTGGGCAAAGGTGAGCAGAGGAGCTTAGCGCAAGCATGGGACTGCAACACCCACCGACTCTTCTTCCTGCCACAGTCAAGAAGATGGGGTTGAAAGGTTATCTTTGACGTCATGAGGCAAGATTGGAAGGTTAACAAACTTGAGAAACATACCCCTTGCTAGAAACATAAGAAAGCCATCCTTTAAGAATTTATGTTCCAACGGACGTTCCTTAGCATTAGAAAAGTGTAATTGTATAAAAATGATAACTATCACCATGATAAGTCAGAGAAATATATGACTTTTAAGAGATTGATTTGGTAATTACAAGAAATTTTGCCAAGGTCTCACTTTGTAGATGAGGATTGCAACAAGAAATTTAGACTCATTAAATTGCTTGCTTAAATGCTATTCTTCAATAACCACATAACATTTTCTTACCGAGTAGATCAAATTTCTTTTTCTTGGGTTTTGGCATGATTTATATGGGTGTTTAGGTGTTTGAAATTCAAATCAAGAATTGAATTGAATTGATTTGAATTTTATCATACATGGAGACCAAAAGTCCATAGGACCGTGACAAGAGAGAGCACATTAAGCTCATTATTACCTAGAATTAAAAAGCTCCGCCGAAAAATTTCGAATGAAAAGTTTTCGCAGCAATAGACTCGCTAAGAACCCTCGAGGCACCTGATGGCAACCCTCCGTGGTGCAAAGACCTTGTTTATTACTAGTAAAAGGATGTCCAAAGTGATGTCGAAGCGTTAAAGGTTAGTTGTTGGCTCGATAAGAAGTATTTCATTGGTGGTGGTTGTTAGGTAGAAGTACGAAATGGTCTCCAATATTTTTTGTACAATGATGTAAACAAAATGCGCTAGGTTTAAGTAATACCAATGTACATTTTGATTATCCATTTGATTTTCATTAATGCACGTGGTTCATGTCATACCAGTTCATTTATTATTGGCAACTAACCAAAATTTGAGCACGAATCTCTCCAAGAATATGAAATTGAAATTGATCTATAATGTAACCAAATATCAAGAAGGCAATGAAATGTTTTTGGTTTGGGACACGAGAAAGGCAGGAAAAAAAAACTTTTAATAAAATAAACAGTTTTGTGGCAAACCATTGTGAGAAGAAAAAATATTTAAATTACTAAAAATAAAGAACAAAAAGGTGGACGAAGGCCTTTTATTTTTTAAAAGGCCGCCACAATCACATGCTTTATAAACAGCAAAAAGGTGCAATCTAAAATAGGCAAAGGCCTTCTATTTTTTTTTTAAAAGGCCAACACAAAAATTTTAATAAGAAAAAAGTGATTTTTATGGCAAAATGTTATTTAGAAGAAAACAAATCCGTCACTAAAAGTAAAGAACATAAAGAGGTGGAAGATGGCCTTTTATTTTTTAAGTGGCCACCACAACAGTGCATGCTCTATAAATAAGGAAAAGTGCAATCTAAAATAGGCAGCGCAACTTTTAAACGGTTGCAATAACTTTTTAAAAGGATGCAACAAACACATTATCAAACATTGACCAGCTTCAAACATCAATTAATAGTAGAATCCGACTCGATTGCCAATTTTCAAAGTGATGGCCTATGGAGCAGCTGCGAGCAAAGGATCCTCAGGTAAGAAGCCATGAATTTTATTGCCATTGCCATGAATTTTCGTAGGGGGCTCATGGGAGGGCGTCTACAGGTTGTTCGAACGAAGAAGGGAGAATGCCAGAAAGTAGCTTCGCTACGATTGCTAGAGCATTGGAAGCATTGGATTAGCTAAGCTTGCACAAAAGCACCCACTGCATTTCTAGCTTATGGACAACCTGCTCTTCATGCATCCTCATTACCTTCCTGGGTGAGTGGCCTTCTACCAACAAGCCCCTCACCAAATGCCTTTTTTTTTTTTTTTAAATCCATGGCGCATGCTGATATCTTGTGCCAACACTATCATCATGGATTTGACCATGGAAAACAACACCTTTCTTGTTGATATGGTTCTTCTCGTAGTAAATAATTTGACTCCATTCTGGTTTAATATACAATTGCCTTACTAAGAAGTGACACATACAACCTCATTTGTAGGACTCACCATGCAATCTTCTATTTCTTCTAGTAATTGGATGCTGCCCGCCTGTTTCAACAGTATTAGCAAGAGGACTTACTTGCCCCTTTTTTTCACCTTGAGCTCTGCTCTTCCTTTTATTCCTTCATTTACCGCGGTTGTTCAACCCTCCTACAACCTCAAAGATTATCTTCTTCTATGGGCTCAATATGATCAGAATCATCTACTTGTTGCTCAATACATTGCTGCTCAACCTGCTGTTCCATAGGTTCTGCAGTACCCCGGTGGCTCAATTGGATGAATGTCCTCGCTGAAATAACTTGGTCCATAAGTGCACCAGTAGCTGCAATTACAAATGGCAAGTTACATTTTAATTTAGTTCCTGCACAATGAACAACTATTTCAAATAAGGCTTACATTGTATATGTCAAATGACTATTCACATTAGGTTGTTTCAAAGAGCCTGGTTTTTGGCATTTGCTAGTGCTCTTGTAGAAATCTGTTGGGCAATGCACACAATAGTAGTTGTATATTCTTTAACTCCATCCGTATAATCTAGTCCAGTTTGTTGCACATGTTGGTAAGCAACAATAGCATATATAGTAGATCTTGCACATATTTGACGAAAGCATGGCGCATTAAAAGTTTAGAACATTGATCACATGCGTGACTTCGGATGTTCCTCAGTGTGTCAAACCATGCCATGTCGCATCGTTTCCACACCTAGAATGTCCCATAAATAGACATTCCTCAGATATGAAATTGTCGTGGAAGTATGCATCCGTTGGATGCTTTCGACATATCATGGTGATGCAAATAGTTACAAAAATTTACACTTCCTTCAAAAAAATAGAGAAAGGCATTTCTTGTATCACCGCCAACTTTTGTGATGAATGCCCTATGTCGTATGGATCAGGTTGCTTTCCCTTTCTTCCAAAGCTATGAGAGTTTATGTTTATCAACAACCTCAAAGAACCACATGAAGCAAGAAGACATCAAACTCTATCTCGACTTGCACAAAAAAAAAATAGAAAGACGTTGAGAATTACAAATAAGATGAGATTATCAATATCTTTTCATTAAACCTATTTATAATATTCAACTATTTTCCAGTTGATGCATTATTACCATCCCGCCAAACTTCCCAATTTTTGAGGGATAAAACCATATATTGAGTTTTCTCGACATTCCGGCAAAGAATCTGTAGAATTTACCAAGTTAGTTAACATGGCAAAGAAATTGAAATAATAGAACAGATAAGTTTGCTAACGACGTGATTACCCATCCATGTTCATAAGTAATCTTGAGGCTTTTTTTCAAGACTTTTTTATTCAGATCCCGCTTGTTTCATAATTTATATTCGAGATCGTGAAAGCAGCCTTTTAAAAATAAAGAAAACCTTTAATATATAGATAGGATTACTCAGTCAAATTTGAGAATCCCATTCAGAAGACAAACCTGCATGGCCTATGTCATGGAATGCTCATCACATACCCTTCAGTCATGAGCTATATCATATCAATGACCTTTCAGCCATGTGACTATTTACAATCTTAAGGTCATAATAGTCAGCAACTAAACTTCCTCTAATTGCATCTGCAACCAGCCAGCAATAAGTGCAGGTAGGTCCCTGCGCCAATAGATGCCTTCAGAATGGTGTATCTCATAATGCTTTAATAATCTTGTCTGATTATTTAAGGTAAACAGTCGCTCACCTTAACGGGTCAACAGATATTTCTCTTACATTACCAAGAATTAATCGATATAGTGCCAACCAGAACATCATGTGGATACGTCAGTGTGGAAGCTGTGACTTTTGAAGTTGATGATGTTAATGCAACTTGACTACAATTACATTTGTCTGGTGTTGTTCCAGCTGCATCAAAAGTAGACATTTCTCCTCTTAGCATTTAAAATAGTTGTGCTTTTTGCTCAAGATATGCTCACCTTTCCTAGGCAAGAGAACTCTCTTCTCATGCACAGCAAACTGAACAGATGGATGACAATGCCTGCCATTGCTGAGACCAATCCACTCCCCAAACAATCATTTGAAAAGTTTGTTGTTGCACTCACAAAAACTTGAAAAATAAAAACAAATGAGAAGACTATCTATATATGGCATATGATACATATCACTCTTAAAGATGGATGACTTGCAAAACATAAACCTGTAAAGCCCGTGTAGTCCCTCCTCAATTGCAATAGTAATGTTTAAACTGCCTCTTGAATATTCCCTGGTTTCCTTTGCCTTGTCAGAACTCTAAAATTTCGTGTAATGGCATGCATCGAACATGGCCTGTGAAGCAGATCCATTGTTGTCTCGCAGATTTCATATGCTCATTCATGTACCAAATTGTTAGAAATTCTTCATTATGCTTACAAACAGAAAGGCAAGGAAGGCTCCCAACTCATTGCCTCCGTTTGAATACATACAGCTTTAAGGCAAAATCGATGGCATAATCTGTACCATCCCTTTAAGATCTCAAACATTGCATCTGATGCATGCTCTAAAGCTATAAACACGTTCGTGCTTCCTGCTGCTGCGGCGGTTTGTTCTGGAGCATCTGGGCCGTGTGCCTCGGAAGGAATGGGGCTGGATGACCGAGAGTTTACAGGCAGCAGACAGTTTGGAGCAGTCACCAGCATATGCTAGGCATATGCCGGCATATACCTGAATATGCCCACATACCCACATAAACGAGGGTTTGCCCCCCTAGGGGCAACCCAAAAAGCATTCGACCAGCTTTCCCCTTTCTTTTCCCCTTTTTCTTTTGCATTTTCCACTTTTTCTTTTTTAGATTTTTCTCTTTCCACTTTTCATTTTTCTTTTTCCAATTCTCCATCCCCTTTTTCCATTATTCCAATTCCATATTTCCCTTTCTCCTTTTTCCATTTTCCAACTTCCTATTTTCCCTTTTTTCGTTTTTGCTTTCTTGTTTTTCCCTTCTCTTTTCTTCCATTTTCTCCATTTTTCCCAGTTCCCATACCTTTCCCCCTTTCCATTTTTCTTTTCTATTTTCTTATTCCTTGAGCATTTTCTCTTTTGCCCCTTCCCTTTTTTTCCTTCTTTATTTTCCCATTTTCCCTTTCTTTTTCTCTTTCCCCCTTCTTTTCCAGTTCCTCTTTTTATTTTCTCATTCCCCACTTTCCCTTTTTTCTTTTTCTATTTTTCTATTCTATTCTATTCCTCTTTATTTTCCCCAAATCTTTGTTTTCCCGTTCTTTCCTCCTTTTCCTTTTTTCTTTTTGCTCTTTCTTGTTGTTCTTCTTTTCCCATTCTCGCTTCTATTTTTTCTTTCATGCTGCCCTTTTTCCCTTTTCTATTTTCCACTTCCCTTTTTCCCGTCCCCTTTTCGTTTTTCGTTTCACCTTTCTTTTTACCTTTTTTTCTTTGGCCCCGTCCCTTTCCTCTTTCCCCTTCCCTTCTTTCCTTTTCCCAATTTCCCTCCCCTTTACATTTTCTTTTTTTCCCTCTTGCCCGTCTCTTTTTTCTTTTCCCCTTCCCTTTTTCCCTTTGCCCTCCTTCTTTTTTACCCTTTTCCCCTTCCAAACCCTTTGATCATGGAATTGAAGCAAGAAATCTCCATAATTACGTTATCTATCTATCTATCTATCTATCTATCTATCTATCTATCTATCTATCTATCTATCTATCTATCTATCTATCTATCTATCTATCTATCTATCTATCTATCTATCTATCTATCTATCTATCTTGTTAATTTGGGATTTTCAGGTCTGGAGAAAAACTTTTCTAGAATTATTTTAAAGTTATTTTCCCATGGTTTTGGTGCTTTTAGTCACCGGAAACAAAATCTGAGTTCCAAAAATCAGGAAATTTTTTTGGCTATGATTTCTATTTTCCCTTTCCAAGCCCCGGGATGCATATGCCACGATTGGCTTAGGGCTTGGCATGAAAGGAGGCGGAAATCGTGAGCCATGTTCAGAGAAGGGAAATCATCGATAAGATATGGTTATATCTCTTTTTCTCCGTCGATTGTTCACAGTTTTTGTGGGTAAAAAATCCAAAGGAGGTTTTTTCATGGGATTCAGCCAAGAGTAGATGGAGATCTGACTGATAGGAATAGGTTGTGGCTTGGTTTCAGACATGTGCTCCAGCTTGGCTGAAACTATGAAGGTATGATCGTTTTAAATTGGCTTTTGTATGTTTCTTCTTGAATCATTTTGTTCCTTTGGAATTTGTATCTTCACGAAGTACCTCTACATTATGAGTGGAGATGTTGTGACTGGCGTGTTTCCTGCTAGAATAGGCTCAAGGGTATGGAAGCTTAGCTAGTAGTGGTTGAAATTCCCTCTTTCTTCAATCATCTACTTTTTTGCTATGTGCTTTAATTTGATGCTCTGATTTTTTTAAAGATTCAGGTGACATGGGATATATTATATGTCGTATAGAGGAATGTGAGAATGGTCTGGCAGATAGTTTATGTGGTATAGGCAAGTCCACAGACATTTGGCAGGGTAGTTGCAACGGACAACATGCTGTGACATTACAGATTCCAAGTCCAAGCTAGAAATTCGACCCTCAGTTCCAGATAGAAGCCGAGCTGGGGGCTGCCGTTGTCTGAAGATGTTACCCCATTTTTGCAACTCCATTGTTTTATATAGGTACGTACTGCATTTTTGAATTAAGCTTAGCAACTTACCAAATTGTGAAGTTGAGTTTAGAAACTTACGAAACATTTTTCCATCTTTTTTCCATGAAAGTAAATGCTCAGAATGCAGATAACCTTAAGTCTCTCAAGCACCCTGCATAAATTTCCCTAGCCTTATCCTTCTAGTGTTTACAACACAGATAGACCTACATTGTGCAAGAATTGTTCTATGAATACAAATATCATGTCGTATATAAAAAGTATATAAAAAGTAGTTGATTAGAATAGAGCGGTGGTATACGCAGTGGAAGCATGTTGAGAATAAGTTGTTTGTCCGTATTATTTTCTTGATGTGAATAAGTTGTTTGTCCGTATTATTACTATGTCATGTTGGCCTCTGTAATATCAGTAAATCATGTTGTGACATGAACAAACGTAGGTGAAGACAAACTCTCAATGCATGGAATCGAATTATGTTGACCACATGAGGTGTACAATGAGGGCGTTCTCTCAGCTACAAACAAATGTATGTGGTATGGTTTTCTTTCTTCTCTCATGTCATGACTGGGACCTGGGCATTGAATGTTTAGGTTAAGGGCTCTTTGAAGGAATTTTTATCTTCAAATAGAATTATCATCTCCTTTCTTAGCCTGGCGCTTATTTCTGCTAGCTAGATATAGAATAAGTATAAGGTGAGCTCAGTTGATATGGCAGATAATATTTTGTTCCATAGTGCAATGCATCTAGAGTGAAAAATGTCAGGATGCCTTTCCTTCTATGCTCTGAAAGAGATTTGTGTAGTAAACATTCAGTAGTAAAGGTAAGCAGGAGATAAAATTCAATTGTGTAATGCTACTATAAGTCTATAACATTGTAAGTGTTTGCTTAAAACCTGCACCGTGGGGAGTATTTTCTTAACAATACATAATTCAGGGGTTATCCAACTCAAAACAATATACATTCACTGTTCTTTATATGAAGCCAAGCTTCATGAGTTTGCAAGTACAAAAGATGATCAAGGACATGGTTATATTGGGCATTACTGACTGTATAGTTCATTCTCCTGCATTGTTTGCCTCCATGTGTTTGGTTGAGACACAAATTGCAAAATAGAAAAGGCAAGAAAAAATGCACCATGCCCCGAGCAATACTCATCATTCTTGAATATATCTCAGCAAATATGGTTCTTTTTTTTAGCAAGCAGGACCGCCTCATGGTTATTTTCTGTTAGAAAAAATGGTCTATGTTGGATGCACTTTGTCGTGTGATGTTTTAGATGATGAAAGGTACTTGGAGGACAGATTATAAGCTACTTTCTTATTTCTTTGCTAATCATGAAATCTAAAAAGCTTTAGTATAGGGGTATACTAGCCTGTTATACAGGAATTCCATGTGCCTTGCATGCACTGAAAGATAAAGGCCAAGTCCTAAGTTTATCTTATTACACGTATTTCCATCTTACAGCTGCATGTGACTGACATTACACAATCTTCATTCTCTTCTAGATGGTTGTGTTTTGATATGCTTTTATGCATACATGGTATGAAACCCAAATGATTTACTTCTTCATTTAATTGTTCCTATGGTTATTCCTAATTGACAAGTTGCTCCGTAAACACTCATGGCAGAACAGAGACTCAGTTCAGACCTTTGCAAGATAAATGGTTTATGCTTTGGAGCTATGTGTTTGCTAATGCATTACATTATTGATCTATTCCTTATCTCACAAAACATAGCTAAGATGTAGCTTATAATTTGAACACTTCAAGTTCGATCTTTTAATGTATTGACCAATGTAATCTTAAAATTCTGCAGGATGTTTTTGGACTTTGTGTTTTCTTCAGTTTTAGGAGTATGCAGGTCTAAAAGGGGCCAGGTTGGGCTTTCATCGTACAAGCTTTTGTTACGCATATGTGGCATGCAGTTATTATGAAGGAAGTCATTACATGCACTTACTAGGCTGCAAAGGGGCAACTTAGGTAGATTTTCTGTTCAATTTAATGAATTCACTTTCATGCTCTCTGCTCTTTATTTATCCAGAGTTATTTTTCCTTTTTAGCATCACTTATTAAACACTGACTATTGCATAACTGAGGGATTGTTCTGGATATGTTTCAATTGCAGGATATTGTTTTCGACATGGTCTCACTTACAGGATATGTGCCCATGCACAACAATATACAGTTAGTGCATGATAAAATATGATCAGGCATGACATATTCAGAACTTGCGAAAGCTAGGATGATCAAATACTCCCTGCATTTTATGATGCAATTCATGTAAGAGTTCATTTATTCTCTATTTCATTGGAAAGTGTTACGTCTTTGTTTGATAAGAATGCCACATCATTAACAAAGTATTAGACTATATCAAATCTCCAGGTCATTATATACTGCACGCTTTTCTTCTTTAGATTAATAGAATCCATTTATTGGCCCTGCAGCAATCATGGAGAGCTCTGGGGCAGCTGTGTTTTGGCTGAGGGCTCGTGGTTGGGTGATGATATAGCATGCCACGTCAAGATTCCAATGGCAGAAGCTGGTGGACACATTATCGTTGCATGTATACATGTGTCTTAAGATGTGAGTTCTAAATTTTCCATATACATTCATTGGCCTGTTTTTGCAGTGCGGATTTGTCTTTGTCTTTATCTGCGTTTGTCCTGCTCATGATATTGTAGACTATTGTGTTTAAGTATATGTGCATGTGATTTTTTGCAGCTGAACTTAAAACACTTTATCACAGCTTCTCAAATTTGCAGGTTGCTATTTCATGGAAAACTCGAGTTAGATACATCATGTCCAGCATTGCATATCCAGGTTCTTTGACTTCTATATAGAGACATATTGTAGATCTTTTTAAATCAGTCCTTATACAAAAATTTTGATTTAGATTAGCAACTAGACTCAATACATCATTGTCATCAATTGAACTGGAGTTTGCAGTGGCCATATTTCAAACCAGCTTATGAGACAAAACAAATGCCCTTTGGCAGTTTCTTCTAGGTGCAGCTCGTGTAACATTAAATAATGTATCCTTGAGATAAGCTGATAAACCAAGTCGCTCATTAGATGCGTACTTATCATCTGCTAGAATGAAATATTTTGGGTTTCCAGGTAAGATTGTCCTAAGACTTTGTTAGATCAGCAATGGTGAGGTAGCAATAATTGTGAAGTACAACTGGGCCTTTTAGTGATATGATGACTGTGCAATGAACAGATATGATTAAGGCTTTATAGTTTGCAAAATACTTATTTGCTGAGATAGATTTATAGATTGTTACGTGTGCAAAATGGGTGGCATATAAAGACTTCTTTTCCTTGCGTTGAAGTAATCACAGTCATGTTACCATGCAGGGGCATCAGTACCTTGATGCAATCTTAGAAATTCCATTGAGGTAACTAATATATGAGAAGAACCATAAGTTCAATTTCGTAACCTGTAGTGTTGTGCCTTCCTTTTTACACACTAATTAAAACCATATAATTATTCATGTCTATACCAGCTGAGCAATGTGGGAGATATATTCACTTCTAGATTCTTTTTGTTTTTATTGCACATCCAGAGTGTTCTTTGAAACAATTATTTGTGTGGTTATAGTTGTGCAGATCCAAATGTCGTTTATTGTATAATATTTGATTCATTCGAAGCCTTGAAGGCACATGCTATGATGTAAGATCTTGACATCGTCAAAATAAACATCCTTCATAATTTGATTTTATTGCTTTAAGTAATGGTTATAGACATTTTTCCTCAACGCCCATAAATACAACTTTACTTTATGCCATGCCTAAAACTTATATTTTATGGCATGCCATTGCACCTAACTTTTGTCGCTAAAAGTGTTACTATCCGATTTTCAAGCATTGCACCTAACTTTTGTCGCTAAAAGTGTTACTATCCGATTTTCAAGAGGCTTTGTTAACCCTATGCAAAACATTGTTGCTAAAACTCCAAATTTCAAGAGCCTTGGTAATGTTTAACTCCAGAGCAAAACATTGTTGCTAAAGCCCGGTCTACAGAAGAGAAGACAATTACATGATGATACATTGGTTGAGACATACAACATTATTTGAGGTCTTAAATAGTTTATATGCATTGCCCTCCTAACACATGTTATGTTATGTCATGGAGGTTAGGGTGTTTTATATAAACATTTAATATGCTGGTGATGCAAAATAAAGACCCAACATTTATGAGTATCCAAGCAGTCGTTTATATGGAGAGCATCGCATGCAAGTTGTGTTTATTTCTTATCAACGTATGCTCTCAAGTTTGAATATTAATTCATCTCAATTACTTGCATGTCAAACCACAAAAGATTTTCTATCTAAGTTATGAGTATTTTTACTTGGTCCAACATAATATAATCAAGTTTAAACCTGAAATACCACATACACAAAATCGACATAATGAACTTTATGCCAATGGCCTCTTAAAAAGTTCGTCTATTTACCCTTGCCCCTCCAAGCCACATTGCTTATTCTCACTAGCAATTAAACAACCACCACTCCAAATTGTTACTACGCCCGGCAACGCCGGGCACCATAACTAGTAACTTTATAATATAAAGAAGATGTTCTTGGGGCTTTTCCCTCACGCCGGCGCTAACGCTTTTTTTGGTAGATGTAACGCCAGGTTCTGTGGTTTCCAGTCACAATTTTTAATTTACTTTTTTCGAGTTAAATTTTACATCAGAGGAAAGCGTTTTTTCCTCGATGGCAGCGAAGATCACTAGGCGGTAATCATGATCAAGAACTAAATTGTAAATCCAAGAGAGTTTTGTGCCTAATGATTGTTTAGGATTCTGCCAGTTGGATTTTAGGTTTATATTTTTCCCCCTCCGGCTCCTTCTGTGGAGGTTGAAGCGTATGATTTTACTTATCTCTTTCCTTTTTTGCAGGTTGAAAAGTCTTTTGCAGTAATCGAAATGAGTATTAAGCTACGAAAAATCATTCACCTTTCTTCAGATGCATCTTTGTATGTTTTAGGCAAAAAGCTATCCAGACTCAAAATAGCAAGCTATGAAGTATCCATTTATGCGACCAAAAGTCGCACCATAGATAAAAAGCATGCAAGGTTTCTGTGTTTTATATCTAGTCTTGCTCGACCCTTCTTAAATATATATGACTCAGTATCTCTGCTCAGCTCTTGGCATTTGCTTCCTTATCTCGGCTCTTTCTGCGTGTCTCTTTCTGCGCGTCTAACTGTGGAGCAACAACGGCAATACAAAAATGACGACCACTCTCCTATGAAATTTTTTATTTTTGCAGCTCGAAGAGTCCGATAAGCGCTAGCGCCCGAGCCTCGTATATGTCGGACACCGAGATGTTTTAGCCATGTCTTTTTGACATGTGTAGATGCGGGATGACTCTTGATGGATCCCATCCTGTGCCAGCGGATGGGCGCATCCACCCATCCTTCAGTATGACATGGATCCTAATGCCATGCATGGATGAGGTTCAACACCATATCAGACAGGCATGTTTAAGCCACATTCCACAAAAGAAGGAATTCTGTTTTTTCAAACAGAGTGTCATTTCGGGACAATTCTTGTCGTTCCCGCGCCTTCATTGGAGCGAAATTGATGCAAGAGGAGCCCAAAGCTGATTGAATTGGAGTGGAGCACTTCTAATGAAATAAATATATTTACGTTTCTTGAACCCATTCACTGATCAACAGCCTTAAAACCATTGTTCTTTCAGCTTGTTTTAAATTTGGTCAATTGTTTACAATGTAAAATCAATTGAGACATTGTCCCACCATGGATGTATGCAAAAACAGCTTTGCTAATGACAAGCCCAATGATACTTACTCTGTCTGGCAGCAGGTAAGAGTATCATGAAGTTCTTTATTTTTGGAAAACATGGTACAATACATCATCTCCTGCTTCATTTCCTTCTGTTTTGTGGCAGATGTTGGAAGGGATTGAGACGCAAAATCCTCCAGATAGACTTTTCAGCCAAAACACTTTGCAAGCGGTTGGCTCAGTTAGTGTAGCTAATCGAGTGGATGGATGGATGGAGGTATGTTAGATTAGAGCTCCATTAAGTTATTGTCACCATTTAGAATGCAAGGAAATGAAAAATGTATTGACAATCTAGTAAAGAATCTAGAGTGCTATATGTTACAATGTTCCAAGTGAGCTTTTCTAACACGTATAATACAAGTTCTTGAAGATGCCACCAAATTACACATTCATAAATCATGTAAAATTAATACCATGTAAAAATTAATACTACTATAGTATGTATGTAGTACCAGGTGCCCGGCGTTGCCGGGCATAGGTACAAATATAAGTTAATGCGAAGCATTTGGTTGGAATGAATGGCGATTTTAGAGAAAATGAACAAATTAGACGATGAAGAGTATATGATGTGGTTGAAGTCGGAAGTTGCCCGATAATATGACCTAATACCTATTAGAGAGAAGATTTGGCTTTGTATAGTGAACCAGGTTGACATTCATTTGGCACGACCTCTATAACAAAGTAGTCCTACAGAGCTATGACCAAATGGCTTGCTACATCGAGTATAAAACAACATGAAAACTATTCATGTTTTGCAAATTTGTATGTTGTGATTTTTGCAATAATGTCCTTATGGTTTAGAGGAAATGTATTTTGGTGGTACAATAATTTTAAAGTACTTGACAAAAAGTGTATCTATTGTATATGAAAATTAGCCCTATGTAAAAGATATCATTAGGTGCAATCTCCTGCTATGAGAGACACTTTATTGAACGAAGACACAATATGAGGTCTTCCCATGCACTTTTTGAAAGGATGTAGCAGGCTTGACCAAACAATGTGCCATTTATGGCAGTTCTCCCTGCTTGTGCTACTATAATATTATATGTTGTATGAGGATGCCAAAAAGAATAAAGCACAAGAGCCAAATTCAACAATGACAATACCAGACTTGCAATGTGAGCTCAACTGCCTCCAATGGGGCAACATGGCCTAGTTCAGAGGTGTTGCATGCTTATTTCTTTGGCGGTTACATATTGGGCTAATTTTTGACCTATTACGTATGCAGGTTGGATAATGGAGCAGAATTTTACCCATCGTGCTTATTTCTGATCATATAACTGCTACATGGGCTTCAAATCATTTTGTTCCAATGTGAGACTAAAAATCCTTTTGGAAGTACATGCTAGAACCTCTCTTTAGAATGCAAAGGACTATGGTCAGTGGTAGATAATGGTAGGTAAGGTTCTCATCCATATGGAGAGCTGATTGGCTATGTAAGAAAGCTTTGTACAAACTTTTGGGCTATGATTACCTTTGGTTACTAGAACTGCGATGCAAAACATATTCCTAATATATGAAGTAATCATTTGCACATGTTTAGTAGTCATTAGCTCAACTCAATTTATTTGGCCAAGTCTGTACTACTACCACAACTTGGAAAGCCTGCTGAGGTTGTACAAGCATAAAATGTATGTGTCGTTCTTCGTCCAACCCATTTACATGGGGTTCAAGCACGTATTTTGTTTGAGGTACATATGTTAATTGTTACTAATTTCTCATCTTCCCTCTCAAGTATTCTTGGTTTGAAAGAGTTACAAGCTTTAACAATGTTATTAAGTTTATATCAAGCACATCTGTTATTGCATGTAGAGTTGCATAAAGGTGACAACGAAGTCACTCAAAAACATGAAATGCAACTCCATACTACTGAGTTCTTAAATTTTTTTCACTCTATAGTGCACCCTAATTCATCGTTTATCTTCAAACACCAAATTCATTGGCCTGTCCAGTTCAAATTCCAGGTTCTATGCAGAATGTCTTACAGTCTCATCCAAATGCAGTTAATAATGGATTCAACCTTGTAGTTTTAGAACCAAACAGATGTCTGCACACTGGGGTGTCTCATTTTCGATGTCCCTTTTGTCCCCCAATTTAGTACTAAAATCAATAAAGGTGGTTGGAAATCTTGGAGGCAATTTCAAATTTAGAAAACAAAAATAGCAATAAAAAATCGAATTCCTTGAATCTTGGAGAACCGGGCTACAGTGCGTGCATGTGTTGAGCCCCGATAAAGAAAACTAAAACACCAACGAAATCATCATTCTTGCTTCTCGTCTTTCGATATGTTCAAGGTTTGAATGGAACCAATGGATTGTGTTTCTTTTTCCTATTTGCAACATTCAATTTGTGAGTTATTAGCGTATTTGAATGCCTTGCCTTATGAATTATGAATTGGGCATGGAAATAGCATTCCACTGAGTCTAGTTTTTCGGGTTGCCCCTAAGGGGAAAACCCTCATCCATGTGGGTTTGTGGCATATTCCAAGTATATGTCAGTATATGCTCGAAAACATGACTTTGAAGTGTGATTTAAGCCATTTCACTCTCGGGTCACGGAGGGCAACCCTCCGTGCGCAGCACCTTGTTTTGTGTAATTTTTTAGATGTGAATTAATTTAACAATGGCTCCATTGTATTATTTACAGTTGTAGCTTATACCCAGCAACAGCATTGGGGCACCATTACTAGTTTTAAATAAGTAGATGGTCCATTCAAGGGTTTAAAAAGGTGAGCACCAAAAATAAGGGCTCACTAACGCCAGGCTGTTGCCACGTCGAGTTAAATCGCCACGTGTATTGCCACGTTGGCACGGGCCAAAAACATAAAGACGGTGGCTGTTGAATGAAAATTACAGGAGAGAAGGAGCAGAAACAGGAACCCGAAAGCGAAACTCAGGAGGAAATTTGGCAGGGAATTCCGATTGCAGGCAGCAGCGTTCAACAGGAATGGCCGTGGTTAAACAGCATCTCTATTGAAATCTATGTCAAAAAATGTATGGTTTCTAACGGGAAAATAAGAAATGCGGAGCAGGAATAAACGCATAACAGGAGGCAAAAAGGCTTATCTTTTTAGGGTTTCTCAAATGTGATTCTCAAGTTTGTGCACGGTTCGGTTCAAATGTGGAAATGGAATCCATTTCTACTCCGACCAATGAGCAAAAGGTTGCCATTGCCAATCGTGAAGCACGTATCGCTGCAAGAAGGGAGCGCATTGCCAACCGCCTACTTGCTGAATCTGCACAGACTGCTGCGAGTAAGATTATTTCTTTCATTTGTTGTTATTGTTGCAAAAAAAATATTGTTTTCGTGCAACGAAGCAGCTGGATCGTGAAAATGTTATATGACATATAACTTGATTATCTTCTGTCAAAGCCTACAGTTTTGTAGTATCCTATCCAGAAGATGAGATTATCCTGGCTTACTGGCATTTTTATGTTTCTTGAAATTGTTTATGTTCAGGGGCTAAAGCACATGGTGAAGAAAAGGAGGAAATTTGTCCTGGATTTTCTCAGCTATCGACCAGCCTTCAAAATTTATCATCTTTGAAGGTACTTCCTTGATTATTAAGAATGTTCATACCTATATATAGATGTCAGTATCAAACGAATCAAGTAAGAAGATTTATTGAAGCTTTTCTTTTTACAATGTGACCTTTTGTAGAAAACCTTGGCAAATGAAGTGGATAAAGTAAGAGGTAAAGTTGACGACAATGAATACCAGCATCGGATATCTGAAGCTCAACGCGTGGAGGTTTGCTACGATTTCATGCTTAAATTTCCACATGCTTGTATCTAAACGTGTAAATGATCAAATCATGTAAATAGTCAGTAAGTCATGCTTGCCAAAGCTGTCTGGACTATGAAATGTAGCACTCGTGGCATAATGCATATTGAAGGGAATCTCATCTTATGTGCAGTCGAATATGAAATGCATCCCTTATCTTCAAAAAACTGAGTATTTATTTGATCTGAATGTTAAAGGATTTAATTTAATTTAATTTATTAATCAAGCCATTTAGGCCCCCAGGCCTCTATGGCAAAAGAATACAAATCAGTACTTTGGAGTTCGTTATCTTATACCATACTACCTTTTCAAACATGATGGATTATGTAGAATAGACGTTTAATTTTCTTGTGAACTGAGAAGCTTCGCATACATCGCCAATTGGTTTAGAACTTGATGAATGATAAAAAATGGAGACGCTTGTATATAGCTTCTGTTCAAATGAATAGAAGTGAAATATAATTTCATGAAGCTAGTGGTTGGACACCAAGAAGTGTCCTCGTGCACAGTGACAGATTTATAAGCTCATGCCAATCCAATGTACAGAGAACATTGAGATCAGGAAGAGCTGGCTCATTGCGATTTGGAATTTTTAAGATTTCTCTTCTTCGCCTGCAAAAGCAATCTCTTTTTAAAGAGATATACGGTTCTCCCAGGGTACAGATCTCTCAGGTTAATGAGGTTTCAATAGTTGGTTAATATCCTGGGAAAGGATACCTCATGGCATGGAAAAAGTGGAAGGTAAATGAAATAGATAGCTTAAGGCAGTTCGTCGTCAGAATTAAGGTGATGGACGTAGGCTGCTGCAGTATGGAAGTTGGGATTGTATTGTTGTTTAATTCTATGGTTGCATACTCGATAGCCAAATGGGTTTTAGACTGCTAATAATCAAATTTCGTGGAAGCTACAACTAAAGTTTGAGATATTTGCAGATAATCTGCTATTAGTTTATTTAGAATAACCGCAGCTGCAAAATGAGAGAGAGTGTTATTTCGTTGAGATAGTGAAATGGTTGTACCGAGTTACCAGACCTACCCGATGTCTGGAGCTGATAATAGTTTGTCTAGCAAGGCTAGCATTCCTGGTAACCAACTAGTTTCTTAAGTTTTGATAAAACTATCTGCAACCTTTGTCCTTAGTGAACAGCGTCCTTGCTAGTTCCTGATGACCATATTCCCATTTTATCCAAGAATTACTGTCTGATTTATGTTTGGAATTATTGTTGCCATTGTGAATGTCTAGAGGTCATCTCTTTGGTGTTTTCAGTTTCACTAAATCATCTTAGCTTTTGAGGGAACTGCCACCTTTCTGCCATATAATCTTAGAAGCTAGTTCCATTGCCATTCCTTGTTCTAACTTATGGTCTAGAACCTAATACTATATGCTGTTTTTTCCCAGGAGCTACGTCTACAACTAAAGGAAGCAAATCAATCATGTGAAGAACAAACCTCTGCACTATCAGGAAAATGGAATATTATACAGTCCATGGCAGTACCTCAAGAGCTTGCAGAAGAGTTATCCCATCAAAAGCAAGTAAGTACAAGATGGAGGGTATCATAGCTACATTTTCATGGAAAAATTATAGGGAGAACCACTTCTTATGATGGTCCTTAACATGTTTCTATGTCCTTGATCTCATGTACATAAACTTCCTTGCGATATGGAAAGCAAAATTTCCCTTGAAGTGGGCTTTATTTGGCTGAATCTTGAACAAGGAACTGGCAACTTGTTGCAGACTTCCATCTTCCATTTGAGAATCTTCTGGCTGTGAAATAGTCATAATTGTTGATTTTGCTTGCTTATGAGATTAATTTAGTGCTTTGGAAGCCTGATATATTAGTGAGTAACTACACATGGATCCGTAGAACAAATTTTCCAATTATGTCTAGGAAAGTAGTTTGCATCTCAGTTTCTCCTTCCTTCTATGGCATTTCTGTTCAATAAAATTTCAAGGCAAGTGGAGGGGCACTCTTCTCTTATCCTTCAAAAGGTCTCTTACAGAGACTGTAGATATTTCTAACTTAAATTATAGTTCATTGGATCATTAGATTTAGCCATTTATGAGCATGTGGTGTTGATGTTCATGACCAAATATGCATGATATAGGCTTGTGACAATATTCTTGAGACAAAAGAGAAAATTACACAACGCTTAAAGGAAGTATTAAAGCTCAAGACTGAAGAATATAATGATGCTATCCATCAGCAATCAAAGGAGGTTGACACACTAATAGTAGCCATGGGACGCCAAGTTATTTCACTTTCGGAAGCTTATATTAGGGAATTCCATGCAATTGAAAATGCATTTCTTGTGGAGCGCCAGGAGCTTATTTCCAGGTTAGTGGATCTCTTTCCTTTTTCCTTCTTCCATTGGAATTGTCTCTTTTCAAGAACCATTTTGATCATGGAATAAGTTAGTTGCATTAGCAATAATTGATCTAATAGAGCAAGCACTTCCTCAAAATGGTAAATAACGAGCTGAGATCTTATGGGCTCATTTTATTATATTAACTAGCAAGAAGATGGAAGTTGATGTCCTTATTAAGAAGACACGTTTTCTTGAAAGAGAGTTACAAGAAAACCTATATAAACTTGTAGATGAGTATGCAGAGGCTTTGAATGCGAGTAGACTACAAGACTCTGAAGACTACAATGCGCTGAAAGTAAAGTTGGAATCCAACTTGCAAGTCCTTGAACAGCATCTTGAGTCTATGCAAGCAGCATATCAATTGAATTCAGAAAAGCTGGACTACAATTATCGGGTGCTTGTGGAACGAGATAATGATAATTATGTTACTGCTGGTCAACAGAAAAGGAAACTCACAAAGCAAAGAGATAGTTTATGTCATTTAAGAGGACGTCATTCAGACCTCGAGCATCGTTTCAAAGCACAGAATACAAAATTGGCAGATGAGTATTCCAGAGTCAGTAACTTGCTTCAAGATCTTCAAAGCAAGGAGCAAGAACTTCAAGCTGGGCATGAACTTCAGCTTCGGAATTTTTTTGACATGCATCAACACGCGCTTGCAGTTTTAGTAAGTAAGGTTCTTCAGGTATGACAAATTTATATCCTGTTTCACAGTCTTAATTCAAAATTGTAATAGTATTTGGAAAAATAAATCTTGAAGTACATATTCTAAGATATCTTATTGAAGAAGCCATTGCTTCTTTGTATTGTACCTCTGGCCTCTTCAGCTATGAAAAGTTATGATCAAAATGGCTGCATTAGATCATTCCACATTATGGCATTGCAAATGTAAATTCTCGTTCATTCATGTGGAACCATTTTGCTGATTAATATGGTTATGAAGTCAAATTGTTTCTCTAAATTGAGTGTTTGTTAGCAGGCTGATAAAGTCATACATGAACAACATTTAGGCTGGCGGTGGCACCCCCCTAGCAAAGAGTTCTTTGTAAAACTAGGATCTGCGTCTCCTCCAGAAAGAAAGAAAATTGCAGAAAACAATGATGAATGTGAGGTTAACAGCCCATTGGACAGTCTTACACTATCAGCCAATCAGATCATTTTGGATATTGTACACGATGAAGCAGGTTTTATCATTAGGGATGGAGTAAGGAAAGCACTTGATAACTATGAGACATGCAATAAAGACTACACCGAAGCAATCTCTATACTTCATGCGCTGGGAGTGACTAACGGAATTGAGTTTGATGATTTCTGCAAAATTTTAACTGTCAAGTCACATCAATTACAGGGAAACTTAAGCTCAGATAACATTATTACTTTATTACGAGACTATTTGCAAGAGATTGAAAATTCAAGGAACAAACAAACAACTCCAACCTTACCCGAGAAGAAAATTACAAGGAGTACTGAAGATCAGATGCATTGGGCAGAGTATATGAAGATTATTGATACTACGGTTATACACGTTTGGATAGCTTTTGACGTTGCATTACAGAAGTACAATCAACTTCTAAAAGATAGGTACGTTCAGTCTGATCTCAAATGTCAGAACTTAAAAAAAAAACTTATAAAAGTGCAATACAAGGTGAATTTATGTTAATGTTTGTGAAATTGGAGTTCAAGGTGGTAATTGAGTATAAGTGTGCTGCATATATTCCAGTCATGCTTGCAGGTCTTTTGCTCGTTATAGGTCTGAAACTTTTGAATGTTTATATTATAAGTACCTTGGAAGCTAGAGATCAAATTTACTGTCATTAGTGTATGAGTTTGGAAAGAACGGCCATTGCTAGCAGACAAACAGACAGAGATGACTATCTTCTGATACGTTATAGAATGCTGTAATGATTGTTTTGTGCCTCTTTACTGGAGCTAATCTGGATCACCATTCTTTGGCTGTTTTTGTTGAAGGTGATCATTGAAAGTCAGTTTGTCTGACATTGTGCATATCCTGAAATTCCTCTATGTGGATTTTTGTTGGGTAGCCTTTTTTATTAACTTGTAAGGTAGTCCTGCATATTGGCAAGCTCTCGGTGGAATTGGTCTTGTTAAGTCATTAGATGAGCAGGTTAAACGTAAATTTCTATTGTGTTGTGCACAAGATTCGGCCCAATTTTATTATCTATCTTTTGTTTCTTTGTTTTCACTCAAGGAAAGCATCTATGTAGGCATGCTAATTCTGCTACTTTCTCATGACAGACTGGGTTGCTGTATTTCTGTTATATGTGTTCAAGCATACTCAATAGCTATTGTGTTGTCCTTTTATAGTTGTAGTTAATATGGAAATCAATATGGTATAAATCTGCAGGATTTCCGTCTCAGAGCAAATGGCATCTTTACGATGGCAAAATGATGAGTTGCGCACGTTGTTGAAGCATTGTCTAGAATCAAAGGTGAACCACTTTCTTATTAGTAATTAATCTTGTAGATGAGGCGGCGAGAAAGTAGAATGTAAATAGGCCTTTGTTTTCTGCTGGAGTGTACAATATTTCTCTAAAATGGTCATTTAAGAAATCTAGTATTTTCCAGGTGGTAGTGCTTGACAATATATGTGTTTGCACTTTATATTTCATTCTAAAGTCTGGAGGGCATTAATAAGCTGCATTTTCTTGAACCGTCTATTGATATGCAATTCCATGGGATGAGGAAGAATTCAATTCCTTTCCAGGGGTAGGACTAAAATTCCTAATAAGTTATTTTCCCTTGTTCAAATCGTTGTGTCTTACAGATCCTTATTTTTGTACAGGCGCATGAGGAGCTCCATGTTCCTGCAATAGCCGTGAAAGTCCCCAATCAAGGATTAGCGTGGAAGGTGGCAGATCTAGCATTTTGAAGGTTTAAGTTTTGCCTCTTCAATTCTATTTGTGGGCGTAATGTGTTCGACGTTTGCATGAGAATGATTTATACGAGCAGCTCGAAGATCTTAGCCATAAACGTGGCTACATGCACCCATATTAATGTTCTGCCATCCTTTGACATTTGACACGTCACAAGATTCCCACTAGAAAATCTCAAAAATTATTGTCTTGTAGAGCATTTTAGCATTTCTTTTTTTCTTGGAGTGTATTTGTGGACGTTAAAATATACTTCCTTCCTTCCTTCGAAAGAGAGGGTTCGAAAAGTGGGGGTTAAGCCCTTAAAATTCTGGTTGGAATTCGAAATTTTCAGTTTAGATTTTGGATGCCCGTAAAATTTCAGTATAACATAGTTTAGTGTAAAATCCGATATATCCGAGTCTTGTTCTATATTAAATCCGGTACGTATTATCTATAGGCGGCAAATTGTCTGGTAAGGCTTAGAAAGTTTTTCGAACCATACTGGGACTTTACCGAGTCCAGTGTTGTTCTAGTTGGCAAAGTTCTTGAAGTTCATCAAAGATAGGTGATAGGAAACTAATATTTTATGTTAATATGTTTTTGAAAGTTTTTTTAGGTTCATGTAATTTTTTCTATTTTGTATTAATAAATAAATGTTTCCATTCATTATAAATTTGCTAAGTACAAGCATTGACTAGTACAAAAGAGAAGAAGTTAGAAGAGAGCACAATTAAAAAAAAAATATGCCTCTAGACCTTGAAGTTTTTGTGAAGAACAAATTCGAAGATGCAACTATCTTACATATGATGCAAGTATTTAGACAATGAAAGAAAATGTTAAGAACCTTTAAGAGCTAAATCAATCCATATATTCTTCTTTATGCATCAATACCATCAAGAGGAAGCTTCCAAGTTTTTTAGAAAATGTTCATTGTGCCTGCTACATTGTAATTTTGAGCATATCATTTCATACGTGCTGCTTCGTTAAAGGAAGACCGACGTTTGATATGTGATTCCACCATCCATGAAGACTCGTATCTTGAACTTTATATGGCCGCCGCTACATGTCATACTCGCGCGACTTCAGTCCGGCTGCTGAGATCATACCTCTAGGAGGTAATGGATCTACGGGACCAACTTTGTCTTGGACACACACATGACTTGAATCTGTCTTATCTTATACACTTGTACAGTTTGACAACATTCTTATTACGGGCGGGGTTTTTTTAACCTGGACAGTAATAGGTCTGTTGCGCTCTCTTTTTTGGGTCCCATTCGATTCGATTCTATACTCCAATATACATAGAGCATTTGGTCCTAAAGTAAACTACAAGAAGTTTGGTTTACGATCAGAAGCACTAATATAAATATCCCCTTTAATCAGGGCAAAGAGAAGGCTTATAAAATCCTAATGTTGATGACTATGAACTAAGCTTTGGTGCAGACTTGGAGGATCAGTGCTAAGATGTTGAGTGCTGCTAGGGAACTGAGAAGAGGGAATTGGATTGAAGACAAGCAGGCAGATGTCAAGTGGTCAAGTATTATGACAATGTTTGGAATTTATGGTGTCCACTCAAGTAAAAAAATAAAAAAATGCCAGAAACAGGGTTCTACACGTGCAACATGGTTCGTACGTAGAGCTAATGTTTTTGCCTCCTACTGTAGAATAAGAACTCGTCAAACTTAGAGCTCGTCAAAAGCATCGTAAATGAATTTCTTTGAAAGTCTTCTTTGTCTACTTCTCTTGCATCATAAACAAATTTTTTTGCAAGTTTTCTTGACATGCTTTGGTTCTTCTCCTCTGCATTTCTATGCATTCTGAGAATGGTTTGCAGCATTCTAAAAAGGATGCTTATCTACAGGTATATCACCAAAGGAAGGCTACAAATATTTGAATTGGAGAAATGGCCTATCTATATGAATGCAAACCGAATTTAAGTTGGCCCCTTCTCTCTACATAGGAGAGCAACAATGAAGATGTGAAAATAGAGTATTTCCAGAAATTCCTTCTAAAAAAAAGGGGTGCAAAGGAAATGTTATAAGGTCTTTGAATCTGTAGATTAAAAGGAAAGCAACCAAATTGGTCTAGTCAGCTCTATGCTCCTATTACGTAATTGTATTTCCATGTTTTTTTTGTTATACTATGTTTCTGGAAGTGCACGCATTTAAATAGTGGGGATGTAATAATTTGAAGGAAATAACTGCAATATTTGATGCAGGATTTCATCCATGGAAAACTCCATTAGTTTTTCAAGTAGAGACCTCCCCAAGTTTTCATGGGGTTTTTAGTTGAATCAAAAGCCATTCGAGGTCAAATATTGATTGTCTCAATGCCTTACAGATATGTTTGAAACTCAGAGTTACCCAGAATGAGAACTTTTTGGAAACTTGATGGACCTAAAATTGGGAATGGATGGAAACTGGAACGACCAAATTTTGAGCTTTTAAATTCTGAAAATAGATTTGTTCCCTTTGCTTAAGAAACATAATAGGATACTGGAAAAATAAAAAATGTTTCCATAATAAACAAGAGGTTGGGTGGTTGCAAGCTTAGCAAATAGATAGAGCAGACTCAGATATACAAATTGGGTCTGTATATTAACTTCAATAAATACTCCTTAGCAGGTTATCTGCATACAAGTGAATCGATGAGTTTACCTGTTAGAGTTCCTCATCAAGCATTGTATTTCGAAAGAGCCATATTGCTGAGGTCGAGTCCTCCAGATCAGGGCAAACAAAAGAGCTTCTTTGCAAATCACTGCACGACAAGCTTGCATGAACATGCAAAACATAAAAAGATTTTCTTTTTTGGGCGCAGAATATTTTTTAACACAGGCTATCGTCGTCGTCGTCGTCATCATCGTCATCATCATCTGGGAAGGAGTTTTCCAATAGTGGGAACTAGTTCTGAAGCTTGGTTTCAGTAAAGACCATATAAGGATAAATAGATAGTATTTTTATGTCATGCTACATTGGCAGCCTTTCGAAGACCAAAACTTGAGTCTGGCGCCCTAGACCAATCGGCTACCTAACCATTAGAACATCTATAGGACTTCTTAGAACTCCCAACCCCATCCTTGGAACTAGTTCCAGAACGAGAACCAACTTGGTTCCTAATAACTGTATCTAGAACATCTTGATCCATATGAAAGAAAGAGAGAGAAAGCTATATTGGGAGTTCTTAACTATGTGAGAGCATCCATTTCTCAAAATGACATGTTATTGGCCAAATAACATCATTTTCTTTTATACCTAAATAATCCTAATTCTAGCTAATTAAATATTTTTTGAGGGTCTATCAGCTACTTTGAGCGTCTGTCGCTAGAATATTAGGTTTTTTTCGGCTACAGTCACAGATGACTCCATTTTTGTCAGCATTAATCTTGGCTGCTCCATTCTTTTGACATGAACCAGTTGCAATTAATGCCGATAAAAATGGGGCTCTCTGTGACTGTGGCCAAAAGGAACTTAGAATTCTGATGTTAGACACTCAAAGTGATCAATTGACCCTCAAAAGTTACTTAATTAGCCAGAATTAAGATCACTTGTATTTCAAAGAAAATGATGTCATTTGATGCCAATGATACGTCATTTTGAGAAATGAATGCTATTATTTCTCTCACATGGTTAAGAATATCCAATCTCTCCTCCCCCCCCAAGGTCGGCCACGTAATCGAGAAAAATTGTCTCTTGTGTTATACGTCGAGAGACAATTTTTATACTGTATAGCACACGAGACCAAGAGAGATAATGATAAGGACTACCCTCAATAGCCTTAACCAACTCCTCAAAAGGGTGGATCCTTCAAAAAAGTCATTAACCAATGGGCCCCAACCTTTCCAAGCTTTATCCCATACCCCACAAACCATATCGATTCCTCCCCTTCCTGAGATGCTTGTCCTCAAGCATGTGAAACACACCAATATTGCCACGAAGAATTGAACCTTGGCTCTGATACCAATTGATAAGGACTACCCTCAGTAACCTTAACTAACTCCCCAAAAGGGCGGATTCTTCAAGGAAATCATTATCCAATGGGTCCCAACCTTTCCAGGCTTTATCCTATACTCCATAAACTATACCAGATAATAGTCTATCGGTTCTTAACAAGCCTGTTAGTGATAAAAAAATCAATGTTATTCCAGATTTTCCCTTTTGATCTTGTTTTTGGTTTGTGGGATCTCTGTTCTTATGATCACCAGATATCATGCCCCTTTTTTTTTGGAAACCCTGTTCATCGGATGCCATGTTCTTATGTTCTCAATGGATTTACAAAGTAGAACTTGATTTGCAATTCTGTCAGATTATGGATTTATTTGATTGTTCTATAGCAGATTCTGGATTTATTTTATCGGATTTGTGGGTTGTGGCTGTATATAACAGAGGTATCCTAAGCTTTGGATTTGTGGATTTGCTAGACAGAGTATCCTAAGCAGAGAGAATCCAATGCCTTTGCCGCTAGAACAGAATCACACCTTTCCCTCTATGATAGAATCTAAGACTTTAAATGCCTTACCTTTTTTACTCTTTATTGAATTCAAGCCCAAAGCAGCTGTGCCTGGGAGATCCCAATTTTTTTGTCATGGAAAATAGAAAGGGTAATCAATCTACGATTTCTAGTAGCAAGAATCCTAATTCTAGTCAAATCATCCCATGTTTGTGCTACTTTGCAAGAAATTCAAATATGATCACAATATCCAAAACCACACAAATGGGCTTCTAATTCGTGAACATTCCCTCAGCTGATGACAATAGGATGAACATGTTGCTTAAGGAAGCTTCCCTCTGTATATAAAAAGTGTTACAAACTTTTATAAGTTTTTTTTGTAGCTCTCCATGAAGTGCCATAGCCAAGCTTTGAATGGCTAATATGCTATAAAGCAAGTACGGTAGGTCTAGTGAGCAAGTTCGGCAGTATAAACAACATCTTTAGCAGCCTTTGTATTTGCCGCCACTATAGAATTTTGCTGCCATAAAATTTCGATTGTGAGAATATTTTTGGGATGAAAGTTTCATTTTCTGGAGGGTAACCTCTAACGGCTAAAATTTGATGGAGGGGCCCCTAAAGACAGTTAAGGGCGAATGACTCTCGTATCATTTGCATTATCTTTCCTCTTATTTTATCTCTCATTTCATCTCTAATGATTTCTTGGCTCGCATATGCACCTCTCCCTCCACCCCCAAAGCTCCCCCTCTCTACTCTACTCTACTCTATTCTATTCTACTCTAGTCTATTCTATTCTATTCTTTTCTATTCTATTCTATTCTATTCTATTCTATTCTATTCTATTCTATTCTATTCTATTCTATTCTATTCTATTCTATTCTATTCTATTCTATTCTATTCTATTCTATTCTATTCTATTCTATTCTATTCTATTCTCAATGGAGGGCTTAAAGCCTTTTTTTTGCTATGAAAAGAAGATGTGCCAAAAATTTGCAGAATGCGGTTAAGAGTGCACCACTTGAGTATTGAGGTGGAAAGATTGCATGAGATAGCAAGAGAGCACAAAGTATACATGATTTGTGGTTCAAATTATGTTAAAGATGAAGAGCATGTAATACTACATTGCCCAGGGTAACCAAGCCTTGCGAGATAGGTTCGGTATTGCCGTACCTGACCGAGCCTCCCTTTTTCAATTATCAACAATACGAATTTTGCTAGATGTGCTACAAATGAAAGAGACAATTATAAAGACTGCTAAGAATATTATAAATGACAATGGAAATGAGAGTTAAAAGATGATACACTCAGTTGCAATTGTTTATCACATGATGTTTTTTTTTAACTAGGAAACTATATCTTCTTAAACGTCTCATAGGCCTAATGATTTCAATAGATAGAATAATACACTTCACTTCACTTCTCTCCCTCCCTCCCTCCCCCTCCCTCCCTCTCTCCATCCATCCATCCATCCCTCTCCATCCCTCGAGCGTTGGCACATGTGAGCCGAGAGATGATTTGAGAGACAATTTGAGAGCAGAGACGATGAGAGAGATGCGAGAGTCCATTTGCATTGAGAGCAAATTCGTCCCTAACTGCTATTAGATTCTCGTTTATTTTAATCCGTTAAGGGAATACCCTCTAATTTTTTTTTAGTTTTTTCGTAAATTTTTTCTGGCCTTCATAGAAGTCTGCCCCCAACTATGGCCGTCGCAACTATGGCATTCGCAGCCATCATTGATGTTATAGTTCCGAAAATGTTTCTGGCTTCAGCTTGTGTTCTAGTAGATATTCATGCGCCCAATTGAAAAAAAAAAAAATAGAAGAAAGAAAGAATGATTTTTATCGTCCACTGAGACCAATCGGCCTATAGAAGAAAAGCTTGAATAGAAGGTGAATAGATATAAAATAGCTTGAACAGCTTTGGAGGCGGACACAAGGTTGTAGAAATCGCAGATATAGCCGCTTTGGAACTTGAATTCATAAAGGATATAGGGGCATTTTTAGCAAAAGGGATAAATGGAGGGAAATATCTGGCTAGCAGAGTTGCAGAGTTTTTAATAAGTGCAGGTTACAGAGTTCTTCTGACTAAGTAGAAAGTGGCAATCAATGAGCTATGTGATGCTGGAAAAGATCACACAATCACCTTCAAAATCGAAGCTCAGAGCTTCTACTCTGCCATAGCATGGCTTTGTACATAGTGTTCTGCAGCATGCAAGGGGTGGTGCTTATTCCTAGCTGATTTCATTGAAAATAGAGTAGAAGGGCCGTGTTCGTTTTGGAAAAAGCCTGTCTATAGCAAATGGAACACTAAAGATTTAGCACTTCAAATATTTAGATCATTTAATGCCATAAAAACAGTTGAAGCAGTGTGTTTTTAACAACGAGAAGAGCTCGTATTGTGAACGATGCCCTTGAATTGTCTACAAGAACAAGATAATGTTGTCATGCATATCGTAATGTCACTAATCTGGTTCTCTTCTGTTAAGCCTTATAGATTCTTTAATGTAGGGAATGTGGAATAATAAGAATGTGAGTGATGAGATAATAAGCAAAATATTTTACATGTGGGACATGAACATTACTGGCCCGCTAAGTGATCAATAGGGGCGTGGATATGTAATGTTAAGTCATTAGATTTCTTATCAAACGATCCATCCAACATTTGTGAATTAAGTCCATAATAGATGGGAGATAATCTAGCATGAAAATACAACATGCATGATTGCAACATCATGCATCAATGTAGCATGAAAGCTCACTTATTCTGACAAAATATACCCTTCTATGGGTCTGTAAATCCAAACTTCCATATTTGTCATTTAGCTGTGAGATCAATGTATAAACAAAGAGGTTCTGTACAAGAAGGGTTCTTCAGTTAAAGAACAAATGTCATTCGTTGATTGTTGCAGTCATATAAAGGACATGCGCGTTATGAAGTTAGCAGTTGGCAATAACTTCAGAAGCTATCTGGTGATGTAACATTGTCTGAACTCGGCCTGCTAGTCAAGTATAACGTGTCTGCTGATGACATCAAGAAATATGTCTTCTGGTCCAAGGACTTTCTGAAAAACAAAAAATCAAAGAACCAACAACATACTGCAAAACTATCAGAAAAGGTGATGGCTGAGTTGAGAAGAGAGGTTGCCATCCTGAAAGATGTTGGTGGTGATTTACTTGCACTCCAATACCTTATCTCTACTGGCTATAAGGGTCTTCTACCCGATAGGACAATAGGCCCTCGTAATATTTCTCTATTTGTATTGGATAGCAGGAATGCAAAAGGAGAGAAGGGGATGACTCAAAAAGAGTACAACAGTTTTTTTTACTCAATTCCAGAATGTTCAAAAAGCAATGCAACCCCCGAGGAGAAAGCCACAATGCTGGATGACTTCGAACAAGTCCCTCTAGAATCGAATACTAAGTGAATCTATCCTCGCCCACACTTAGAAGATATGATGAATGAGGCATTTAGATTGTTTTGAGTTGCCATCTGGTCCTCAATGGAGCACAAAAATATTGAAGAAGTTTTTAAGGTGTTAACCAGGAATGAATAGAGACTTCGTGACGATTTAAGACCAAACTAAATGTATAAAGTCAGCTTGGCATTCAAAAGAAAGAGGACATCATAATAGTAGATGATGATGCTCTTAAGTGCTTTTATAATCAAGTTCATGCTTTAAATCCACCAAGTTATACTCCACTAGATTACTCAAGAGATGAGTTTCTAGTACTATTCATGTCCACCATGAGCGGGTTGGCTGCTAGTAAAACAATATCAGATATTGTCAAAATGCATCCAGAACTAGATCCGACTAAGGAGATGGATCCCTATCTTGAGAGATATTTGACAAAGAAAAGACTAGTCCCTCCTTCAGTTACCGAGGCCAAAATGTGGAAGTTGCATCCACATACAAATATTTGGGAGTGGAGTTTCCTTCTACTATGCACTGGGACACATCCATACGGCTACGAGTGACGGCAGGCTGGAAGGCACTATATGCAATGCAAAACAATAGTCATAGAGCGGAGTTGTATGATTGGGCCCATCAGTCACGCCTGTTCAAGGTCTTAGTGGAGCCTGTCCTTTTATACGGGGTGGAAGTATGGGGCCCAGTAGTATCACTTGCTACTTGGAATGACTTGGAGCAGGTCCAAAAGCCTTCTTAGTAATGAGCACTAGGGGTGAAGTCCACGGTCCCATATCAAATTCTACTACAGGAGAGAGATTCTTGCCTCTTCGGAGGGCTGCCCTTGATCGGCACATTGTCTATTTTGAAGGTGGTCAATATGGACGATGCTCGTCTCCCTAAACTAGCTTATATCATGGCAATGGAGCCGCAGCCTCAAGGCCCTTTGGAGGGAAAAGAGATCTCAATGGTTGGCTAGATGGAATGTGCAGAGCACAGTGCATACATGTGCAAACAGAGGCGGATCGCTATAGCTTGAGGCAATATCTTGACGATTGCTTTCTCAAAGAAGCTTTGGGATGCCAATGCCCTTGAACAGTCAAGACAAAGACACTACCGGCCACATAAATCCCACATTGGAACGAGGCCCGCAATGCTACCTGCGTACTCCACTTGCCCATGAAAAGGCTTGAGACTCATTGCCTCCATTCGCAGACGGGGGCACATCATCTTCGAATTGAGACAGCAGATGGATTGGTGAGCCACGCCAGATTGTGCTCTGTCAATGCCGCCAAATGGGAGTCATTGAGGATGAATCTCATACCCTTCAAAGTTGCCCAGCATATGATCAAATTCGGACACGATATGCTGAGTTGGTCAGGCCTGGCCAGTCGTTACATGTGACATTGAGCACAGCATTCGTACGAGTGCTGGGATCATATCTTCAGGAGGTTATGGACATGCGAGATCAGCTATGTCCTCGGGCACACACTTGACATGTATATAAACATTGATGTATACTTGTACAGTTTGACATCATTCTTATTACTGCCACAGTTTTTCCCTCGAAAACCCTTCGGGGCGGGGGTTTTTTAACCCGGACAGTAATAAGTTTGCTGCGCTCCTTATGGGTCCCATAGGCCGATTGGCCTCAGTGGACGATAAAAAATCATTCTCATTCTCATTCTCATATCAAGTGAATATAATGTAAAAAGTGTTTTGTGTATTTTGATGTAATCAAACAACACATTCTTCTCACCAAAACAAGAAAATGTTAAACCACCCACTATTATAATGTAAAAATTTGCACTTTTGCAAAACAGCATGCCACACACCACAACACTATATTGAAAAGGGGGTATGCAAAGGTGGCGTGCTTTTGGAACAGACATAAATCCAATTTAAATGAATGATGGTTAGATCTTTTTCCTTTAAACAATGTCAAATCAACTGCTGCCTCAAAACCCTCAAAAATATTTGACAGCTCAAACAGGATTCAAGAAGATATTGATCACAACGAAAAACATGCTTAAGGAAAAATTTCCTATGAAATTTGATCTACATCAAACTCTAAATGGCATTCTTAAAGATGCAAGAAAAAATAAAAATGATGATGATCCAAAATCCATTAGCTGTAGCAGGCAGCCTAATATTGGTATTCAAATTAATCCTCCCAGGATTAATGCTCCTACAAAATAGAATAGAATAGAAATCCAAAGAGAATGGAGAATTATTAATTATGGAAAATAAGGATTGCAAGGAAATTCAGGAAAACACAACCAAAGATAAGGCTTCTACAGTTCCCTTACATTGTCAAAAAAAAAAGGGAGACATTTTATCTTGCTCAGTTGCACAGGATACAAATTCACAAGATACAGCAGCAGAAAATGAAAATCTTCTCAAGATTAAGTGTAGCAATAAATTTCAAGCTCTGACCGACTCCAGTCATGAGATTTGTGCAGATACTCATGATCCAGTAACTTTACCCCATCACTCATCTATTGTTCCATTAAATGATCTACCAAATGGCCACATTCCCTTTCCATCATTGCCCTTAATTGATTTATTTGACCAACCTTGCTCCCCTCATAATATTAATTCAATCTCTGATCATATTGCAAATGTAGAGGAAATAGATATATACCTAAAGGATAATTTAGGGGCTACAGATATAGAAGATGGAAATAAGGAAAAAAATGAAATGAATGATAACTCAAACTTCCAAGACAAAGATTTGGAGACTGCAAGTCCAAACACTGATGACATAGTTCCATTATCGATTGAAATGGAAGATGAGGCAAAAGTAAACAGTTCAGCAAGGGATGTAGCTGAGGATATAGCTGATGTTGCTGACACACAAATTCACAGGCAAGATCTAAACCTTTGTACTCATCTTAAAGAGTTTAATGGTAATAGCTCCTTATCTCCAAAAAAATAAAAAATAAAAAAATCTATAGCTCAAAATAATTGCTGCCAATCTAAATTTTGGACCTGTCCAGCAACTTTTAGAGTTAGAATCCTCTGACAAGGAAAATGTGTGCTCTCTTGTGATTAATTCTTGGGAAGATGATATATTTTTATCCTATTCTGAAGATATACTTCCTCTAAGTCAAAAGTGAAAAATTCAAGCTCCAAAAAAGATAGTAAGCTGAAAAAAACTAAAATTATGTTGGATACTCCTGCTCTTCACACTAGACATCAGTCTAAAAGAAATACAAGGAGTCACTCTAAAGGGCTAATATAGATACCTCTCTTCCTTATTAGAGTCTATCACACTTCCTAGCTTATTGCCTCCACATGAAGGTCACAACCTGGAATCTTAGGGGCATTAAAGAGCCCTTAGAAAGAAAAAGAGCCATCTCACAAATTAAACATTATCATGCAGACATTATTTTGTTACATGAACTGAGGTTGCCTAATTTTGAATGCTCAAATATCTCTGATTGGACTAGACCTGGTTATTCTTCCATTTGGATAGAGGTTACAGGTACCTCAGGTAGTATTTGCATCATATGGAAGAATCTCTCTCATAATTTCTATAATAGTCCATGCAAATGCTGGCAAGCAGTGATTTTTAATCATAAAGACCTACACTTTAGTATAATTAATATATATATTCTTCCACTATTTCAAAAAGAAAAAATCTTTGGTCTCAAATCAACAATTAGCTACAAAATCATGGTTCCCTATTTTGGATTATGGCAGGGGATTTCAATAACATACCTAGCTGGAATTTGAAGGTTGACAAGCATCTTAATATGTCTAGAAGTGAGAAACACAATTGAAATGCTTTGCTTGATAACTTTCTCTTTTCTCATATCCTGTCCTCTACTGCCAAATACTCTTGGTCAAACAAACAAGATGGGAATTCAAGAGTATACTATGCTCTTGACAGATTTTACATCAACAACTTGAATAATCCTTTCTGGGATAATTATATAGTCTTCACTGATGAAAGTACCTCAATCTCTGATCATCAGCCACAATTTATGGAAACCAAACATTTGTTGGGATTTAAAAGATCTAGCAATACTCCTTTCAAGCTAAATTGCAGTTTGCTTAGCAATGACAACTTTTGTCATGATTTCAAAAATTTCTATGCAAATCTACCTAGAGTTAGGGCCTTGAACTCTATGAAATTTTTTTATTCAAATATCAAGGCAATTAAATCTTGGGTTAAGCAATGGTCAAAAGGGCATTATGATCTTAGACAGGCTGAGAAGAAAAAGTACCTTTTGAAAATGAAATCTCTAAGGCTTCAGCTACAATTTGATCCTCTTAACCTTGAACTTCATCTGCAAGAAAGGAATCTTGAGCATACTATTAAAACAATGGAAGAGTACGAGGCCAAAGGAGCATCTATCAGGAGTAACACCAAATTTCATTCTAATATTGATAATAACAGTTCTGAATTTTTCTTTATAATTGCTAAGAATAGGGTGCTTAGAAGTCAGATTTCTGCTGTCAAGAATGACCAAAATATTGTCATAGAAAATCCAACTGAGATAGCAGAATATTTCCATTTGAACTACTCAAATATCTTCTCCTCTAATTCCAATGCTTCTTGGTCTGGTTCTCAAGCAACTGATTTTATCCAATTTATGGATTCCTTCCCTCATAATATTGTTGATCCTTTATCTGTTGAAGCTGAAAGAGTTCCAACTGAGGATGAGATCAAAAGTACTATCCAAAGTCTTGCCAAGGCTGAGATCCCTGGCCTTGATGGCCTTCCACTAGAATTTTACCTTAAATTCTGGGATGATATGAAAGATGATTCTGGCCCATATGATTCAAGGTTTTTGACACTAATCATTTGCATCCTGCAATTTCTTCTGGTCTTTTTACTCTTATTCCCAAGGTGGAAAATAGTTGGAGGCCAATCTCATTAACCAATACCACTTATAAGTTATGTGCTAAAGTCCTGGTTAATAGAATCAAGGGCTTTCTGCAAAAGAATATTAGCATGCATCAATCTGCATTTTTGCCAAATAGGTTTATCCTTGACAATTATATTGCTTCCATGGACTATGCATTGGGCAAAAATATCTAACCAAAATTGTGTTCTCCTGAAGCTAGATTTCTCTAAGGCTTTTGATACTGTTAGATGGGATTTTTTAGAGCTATCCCTTAAAAAGATTGGCCTACCTAAGAAAATAGTTGATTTAATAATGGTTATCAATTCTAGATCCCAATCCTCTGTCATGATTAATGGCTCTCCTAGTAAATTCTTCTCTTTACAAAAGGAAGTTAGGCAGGGATGTCCACTTGTTCCATATCTATTTATTATAGTTGCTGAACAACTTACAAAGGCCATTCTTCATCATCAAAGCAATGGGTGTCTGAAGGGTCTAGTTTTGCCTGATAATGTAAATCATCTAACTCTTCTTCAATATGCAGATGATTCATTCATCTTTTTAAATAATGACATTGCCAACATTGATTTTTTTTTCAAGCTTATTAATAGCTTTAGTGCAGCTTCAGGGATTTTCTTAAACCTGAACAAATGTATCATCATTGGCAACAGTAATCAACCTGACATTCTGGGAATAAAGTGTATTGCTTCTAATCAAACCACAACTCTATTAGGGATGCCTTTGGCCCTTGATATTAGTACCAAAAGTCTTTGGTCTCCTATTGTTTCCAAAATTAGAAGGAAGCTAAAAAGCTATGGCAGTTGTCTCTCTGTGGTAGGCAGAACTATCATTGTTTCTTCTGCGATTGCTAGCTCTCATATTTATTTTTCTTCTGCTTTGCTTGCTCCTAAAAGTGTATACCAACAACTAGAGAGAATTATCAGAAATTTCATTTGGGGTAAAAATCATATGGTCAATTGAAAATATTTCTCAGAGAAAGACTCGTGGTGGACTTGGCTGTAAAAATCTTCTCATGCAATTATGCTCTGGCAGAAAAATACATCTGGAAATCCCACCTCAATCAAAGCAATCCAGCCACTAAATTTATTTATTACTTGTTAAGCAAGACCTTGATAGATGGTCACCCATCCATGGAACATTCTCTGCCTTCCTCAGCCTTCTGTAAAATCAAGCCTGCTGTCAATACTTCTTCTCTCATGAGAAATCTCATCAACTCATGGAATAGAGTCTCAATGGCCTATACTCACAACACTATTAATTTAGCTCATCATGATGTGACTATTTTTGGAATCTTACCCTTGCCAAAAGGAATGAATTGACTCTGGCAATTAATCATCCAAAAATTTATAAAAAATGGCATGGCCTTGGTATTAGGAAGCTTGGTGACCTCTGGAACAATGGTAAATGGATCTCTTGGACTAGATTCTGGGATAAAATTAAGAATACCCCAACTAACAGGACTTTGTTCAATCATATTATAGATCTGGTGAGCAATATCCCATCGATCCGAGACATCGGATCGCCATTCTAGAATGGGACGAGCATGCATGTTTTGCATGCATGCGGGCGGCGCATGCCCATTCTAGTTGGGAGTTCGCTATTTTGATGATTATCCGCCGACTTCTCATCATTTTCTTCCAAAAGAAACATATTTATTCTCTTTGAATTGTTTCGAGCGGGGGAGGGGCTTCTTCAACTGGTTTATGATAGATGAACGTTTCTTTGTTGCTGTCCTTTTAGAGCCTTTAGCCTTCATCCCGTGACCCTTCGCCCTCGATCCTAGTTTGTTAAGGAAGTCCTTTGACCCCGAGGCGGTTTGTTGGTTTCATGCGAGTCCCATTCTAGAATCCCATCGATAATAGACATCGGATCGCCATTCTAGAATGGGACAAAATGTATGTTTTGCATGCATGCGCGGGCGGATGCCCATTCTAGTTGGGAGTTCGCTATTTTAGGGCGCGTTTACGCCCGACTTCTCATGTCCGCTTCCTCTTCTCTCCCAACATACCTTATTCTCTTTGAACCCACCCTCCCCTTCTTTGTTATTGTATTTTTATCGCGTGGCAACGCGGCGTAATCAACCCCTCCACTGGAGGTTTGTTTTGTCTTGTTGTTTTGTTGGTGATGTGCGTGTGCGGGTTAACATGCCAAATCCGCTTCAAACTTTTGAAATAGGTGGGTTTTGGGTCCCGATTTTTATGCCTTCCGTTTGTCCAGCCCCCCTTGTCAAGTTTTATCACTAGGTTTTTTTGAAAAAAAACCCGAAAAGGGCACGAGGCTTTTAATCCGGTGATAAGCTTTCACAGGGTACACTAGCCCAGATCTCTATTAGCATTGTATTTTGTTGGGGTCCAAATGATATAATTGGATTTTCCCTTTATTTTTTATGGGTAGTTCGCATGTGTGCGGCTACCCACTATCCACCATTGTAGAAAATCTGCTGAGATGAATGAGAAGCAAGTCCGGGCGGTTTGTTGGTTTCATGCGAGTCCCATTCTAGAATCAACCTAGATGTAAATTCAGTCAAGTTTGTTGGTTTCATGCGAGTCCCATTCTAGAATCAACCTAGATGTAAATTCAGTCAAGGATATAGATCGGGATATAGATTGGTCTTACAAAGGTAAAAAGATTTACAAAGTTTCCCATATTGATGATTATCTTATCAGCTCGGATCATTTTTCCAAAGAAACACATTGATGCACGTTTTATGTAGGTCGATGGACATCAACAACAGAAATATGATAGATGAACAATTTCAATTTTACAGAGAGTGCTATTATTCTAGAGCCTAGTTGCACTCAACCAATGCCACCAAACAACCATAATGAATGAGCCATATGACCCTCCCCTTTATTTCCAAAATAGCAGTACAATAATTTTCCACTTCTAATAATCCCTCATGCACACCGGCCTTTTTGGGCATACAAAAAGTGTCAAAGTACCACAAAGGATTCAAAACTCAAAATAAGTTCGTAAAGATTTATAGGCCTCTGTTGCTAATGTCCAACACGACCCCAACATGCCAAGATTCTTGCAAAACTCGCAAAGGGACGTTTCCACATGCATCTTGAGCAAATCTGCAAAAAGAACAAAGTAACCTCTGGTGCGAGGGCCCCAACCTTGGCACCACCGCTAATGTCCAACACGACTCCAACATGCCAAAACTCTAGCAAAACTCGAATGAAATCCTCTAAATGCTTGGTCCATAATGAATCCTTATGAACACCAACATAGTCAGCAGTTCAAAACCACATCCATCTCGAGCAAAATCTGCAAAAAGAAAACAGTGAAAAACACCTGGCACGAGGACCTCAATCTTGGCACGAGGACTATCACATCTTGACACACGAGGGCCAACCACCATGGCATAAAGGCCATCAACATCATCTAAAATAAGCAGCACAAATGATGCACTGCAACAAAGGCCTTACCACCCACTTAAATCCAAACACTCAAGACTTGAGACTTGCAGCAACCGCAATGCATGGCATGAGAGCTCCAAATGCATAAAGCAAGATACCATAACAAGATCAAGAAGTCAACAACAAAACAATCATCAACAGGAGAAACTAAGACATCAACTAAAGAAAATTTCAATAACGCAGGGCTAAACAACTTAAATGGGAGGGGGGGAGGGTGGGATAAGCGACCATAAAGGGAGAGGCTCAAAGACGGCTGATGAAATGAACGAGATGCAAATGGCTATAAATACTCTAAGGGGAACTCAACAACTAGCCTCAAGAAGCAGATTTATCTGCTAATCTTGAAACGCAGATAAATCATACTTCTAGAGCCTAGTTGCACTCAACCAATGCCACCAAACAACCATGCTGAAAAAAGAGGCAGAAAATCAGGAAATCAAATGACAAAAACAAAGGAGGCAATGAAAAATGAGCACTAGAGCAGATCCAAACAACCACGAATACTTAAAGAGGGGTGAAAGGAACAGAAAGCTCTTTAGCCTAAATTAAAGGATGAGTTCACAATACAAAGGATGGGAGTCGAATAATAAAACTATCTAGTACACCATCACTAACTAAGATGACCAAATCAATTAAAACCGGCAAATATCAACGACCAAAAAACTATAAAAGGAGATGCGAGCATACAACTCCCAAATGCAAACCTCCGGCAACGAAATAAAATCTCAAACTAAAATATGCTCAAAACAAATACTAGTAGTTGCAAACAAGATCAAGGCACAAATTGCACATATGAGCAATGATAATTGGGCAATTCCCAGCACTAGGACAACAAAAGCACCAAACAACACGCTTAAATATGATACCTCAAAAATTATTGGGACATGACTAAACCTCCAAAGACCACTCTCCAAACATGCACAAGTGCATTAACCAACATGGATAAAAATCTTGAACAAAGGACCTGATATGCCAGATCAGACTTCCAATAAGAATAGCACTTCAAATGAATGCAAAATTAAATGAGATCAAGAAATAGGAGTGAGTGAAAAGGAAAAATTATAGAACAAAGAGGACTCTAGAAATCACTAAACCAAGTCTTGACCAACAAATGGAGACTATAAATCACTTAAACCAAGTCTTAACCAACAAATGGAAACTAGAATAATTGTGGTAAACTAGACAAGTAAAATCCTAAAACATCATATCCACAACTCCAAAATAACGCAAAAAGACAAGAGGTGGACTAACACTGCATGGAAAATCAAGGAAGTTAATATGAGACCTAATCGAGGGAGCTAATAGAAGGCCTAAGAGGATAGCATACAAGAAGAGATTACCAAAACTTTAATACATACGCACCCAAAAAAGCACAATGTATCAAGGCACAAGGGCCAGTGTTAAGATCTAAACCAAGTCCATGCCATGGTCAACAAGGTTTATCCTTAGGAAACTATTGCTAGAGCTCAATGAAGACAATCCATCCAACAAACAAATGTGCGTTTAGATGTATAGGAGCATAGGCAAGACGAGCATCAAGTGATCCACGAAAAAGACAGAGCATGAAATCCTTAATATCGTTGATTCTAATGGAGTTCAATCACATGCGCGAGGCTAATAGAAAACAATTGCCAAGCTAGCAATTCGTGAAGCAAGCTAATGAACTGACATACCTTGACTTACAAAATACCTTACCAAGAAGTTCCACGTGGTAACTCCCCACACTTTTCAAAGCTTGAACTCAACCGACAAAAAATGGAATACCGGTGCTCGAGTTGACTTAACACCTCGTCGATTGACACCGCGATAAGGGATGTTAAAAGCGACTGAAAAAGGGACACGTACGAGCTCTTCCATACAAGCTTAACAAAACTCAAAAGGTGAAGGAGGAAAAACACAACCTTAGAGATCACAACTTTGAGTGAGGGAGGAAAAATGCAATCTTGGAGACTATAACTGTAAGCTATGCAATGAAAAGGAAGGCACTTGGTACCAACAAGCGGTAATGAGTGCGGGAGGAAACAACTGCATGTGTCAATCATCAACCCCTGGCTATCCACAAGGGATTCGACTTGCACATCCCAACACTGAAGGAGGCAAAAGTTGAGCCTGTGCAACTAGAAGTTGGCAAATGTAAACTATAATGCCTGAATTTGCAAGCTAATAAAGCTCATCTGCAACATCCAAATATACGTCTCAAAACAAGCAGCCCTAGATGTTCAAATACCTAAGGAAACAACGATTGGCAACCAAGTTTGAAACTACTACGAGATAACCTAACTACTACCCAGTCCAGAACTAAACAAGATTAACCTAAGAGAAATGTGCAATGGAAAATTAGAGGTAACTGGAAGCACAAAGGACTGGACAAAAGGGGGGCATCGTGTGTGCATCTGCAAATCTAAAAAGAAAGTATACCTAAAACCCAAATTATAATAATGTCCATGCATGTCAAGTACATACTTCTAAGTGAGCTATTCCAAGAAGAAGAGAAAAAATGTCCCCACCCTAGTCTACACAAAGACCAAGTATTCAAACATCCCACGATAAGACCAGATTTCTTACACGGCTCCCACCAAACCATGCCCTTCCACATACCTGCTAGGTCCAATAGTATGCAAAGCAAGACTTTGGACAAAACAATGTTGGGATAAATGGCGTGAATCTATACATATGCACCTGGATAGAGATGGGACCAACCAAATATAGAAACTACAAAAGCTAGCGAAATTGCAACGTGCAACATGAAAAAACAAGCCTTCAAATTAAAATGGTTAAATAAAAAATGGGGGGAACACAACAGTGGACACCAAGCTATAATTCCACGTTGAAGATCAAATATGAAAGTTGAATAGCAATATCCCAGAAAAACAAGCTAACCTATTGCCGACCAAAGAACACCTTTCAAAATTTTAAGGATAAACTCTATAAATTTAAGGATATTAGAAGGCTTCAAAACACATTATGAAACAGAACAAACTGAGAATTCCTTTAGAACAAACTCATTAGCCTTTAGCAAGTAGATTTAAGCAAAATGCTGGCCTTACATTCAGCACAAGCCAGATAACCTCAAATTATTCCCTCCTGCAACCTTGCAGAAAAGAAAGCTATCTAAGAGCAAAAAATGAGTAACTTACAACCATATCCAAGACAAACTTTTTCATGATTCTCCTCCTGCTAGGCTAATAACAAGCCGTAGGGCCTCATGTTAGACAAACATACCTTTTTGCAAGATGATTTCATCTATCCTTGTACATAGAAAGCCTTGCAAGGCCAACGAAGAAGACGAATTGCAATCCAATCCAGTCCACACCTTATACAAATATACCTTTGGCAAGATGATTCCATCTATCCCTGTACATAGAAAGCTTTACAAGACCAATGAAGAAGATGAATTGCAATTAAGACCACTCCATAAGAGGCATATGCCTAAAGAAAGATGATCTGGAAAAGGAAGGGCATAGACACATTCTTATCTGAATAACCCTCTGCACTATCAAGTCTCCTCATGAAGTACAAATCTCATGAAGTACAAGTCTCAAAACGACAACGTCTCAGAGAACCAAGGGTCCGTAATCCTTTTGCAAGGGCTCCAAAGCAGATGTTGCAGAGAGAAAGCCGTTGAGACACAAGACCCTTGAACAAGATGGATTGCGCTTCCGTCCACACTCCAGAAGAACCACACTCCAGAAGAACGATATGCCTAAGAAAATATAATCAAAGAAGAGAGGAGACCAGTACATCCTTATCTGGTACATCCTTGGCTTACTCCCATAGAAAGGTCTTCCGTTTGATAAGAGTTATGACATATACATAAACCTTTGACCAAAATAAACTTGGAAAAACATTCTAGCAAGAAGAGCTATCACATGCATACCAGAACACAAATTAAATATGAAGGTTGTATGAAAAGAAGCTTCCCAGAATTAGCCAATAGACCCTATAAAAGAACAAGACATGGCCATTCAAATAGCAACACTGCTGCCAGGTAACACAAGCCTCTATCTATGGAAATAAAGAACATGGTCAAGGCGTTGAAGAGACTGCAAACTGGAGAAATATAGCAACCGGTTATTGCAAATAACTTCCAATCACCAAGGGGCTCTTTACTTGACAATCTAGAACCAATTGCAAGACGAATAATATGCATCAAATTACAGCATGTAGAGAACAAAGCCTACGGAAGGTCCTTCTCAGCATTGCTTGCTTCCCAATAGACTACAAAAACCATCCACTCAAGCTCCTGTACTATGCAAAATCGAAAAAGCTACAAAAGACTCAAGGAGAAATAGACAAAACAAAAGCAATCTATGAACTCAGAGGTGCAACACAGCTCAAGAAAATCAGATATAACAAGAGCAATCCATGAATTGAAACTCATGAATTGAGAGATGCAAGATTTACTTGAAAAACAAGAATATCTTCCATAGCAATGGATTACCTCCTTCAAGCGAATATCTGACCAGAGGATTACTGACCTGGGAACTCCTGGCCAAGCGGAAGTCCGTATATCTCAAGCGGGATCTGGTTAATGTGGCCAGATTTCCCGTTATCAGCCACTCATTCGCGACATCCCCATCGATGGGCATGGGCTTCAGCCGCCATACCCCATTCATGGGGCAGGGGTTCCGGATGCCCATGCGAAGTCCGCGAAGGGGATATGTATATTCCATGCTGCTTGCCGTGCGATGATTCTTGCAAAACTCGCAAAGGGACGTTTCCACATGCATCTTGAGCAAATCTGCAAAAAGAACAAAGTAACCTCTGGTGCGAGGGCCCCAACCTTGGCACCACCGCTAATGTCCAACACGACTCCAACATGCCAAAACTCTAGCAAAACTCGAATGAAATCCTCTAAATGCTTGGTCCATAATGAATCCTTATGAACACCAACATAGTCAGCAGTTCAAAACCACATCCATCTCGAGCAAAATCTGCAAAAAGAAAACAGTGAAAAACACCTGGCACGAGGACCTCAATCTTGGCACGAGGACTATCACATCTTGACACACGAGGGCCAACCACCATGGCATAAAGGCCATCAACATCATCTAAAATAAGCAGCACAAATGATGCACTGCAACAAAGGCCTTACCACCCACTTAAATCCAAACACTCAAGACTTGAGACTTGCAGCAACCGCAATGCATGGCATGAGAGCTCCAAATGCATAAAGCAAGATACCATAACAAGATCAAGAAGTCAACAACAAAACAATCATCAACAGGAGAAACTAAGACATCAACTAAAGAAAATTTCAATAACGCAGGGCTAAACAACTTAAATGGGAGGGGGGGAGGGTGGGATAAGCGACCATAAAGGGAGAGGCTCAAAGACGGCTGATGAAATGAACGAGATGCAAATGGCTATAAATACTCTAAGGGAACTCAACAACTAGCCTCAAAGCGATTTATCCGCTAATCTTGAAGCATGAGATAAATCATACTTCTAGAGCCTAGTTGCACTCAACCAATGCCACCAAACAACCATGCTGAAAAAAGAGGCAGAAAATCAGGAAATCAAATGACAAAAACAAAGGAGGCAATGAAAAATGAGCACTAGAGCAGATCCAAACAACCACGAATACTTAAAGAGGGGTGAAAGGAACAGAAAGCTCTTTAGCCTAAATTAAAGGATGAGTTCACAATACAAAGGATGGGAGTCGAATAATAAAACTATCTAGTACACCATCACTAACTAAGATGACCAAATCAATTAAAACCGGCAAATATCAACGACCAAAAAACTATAAAAGGAGATGCGAGCATACAACTCCCAAATGCAAACCTCCGGCAACGAAATAAAATCTCAAACTAAAATATGCTCAAAACAAATACTAGTAGTTGCAAACAAGATCAAGGCACAAATTGCACATATGAGCAATGATAATTGGGCAATTCCCAGCACTAGGACAACAAAAGCACCAAACAACACGCTTAAATATGATACCTCAAAAATTATTGGGACATGACTAAACCTCCAAAGACCACTCTCCAAACATGCACAAGTGCATTAACCAACATGGATAAAAATCTTGAACAAAGGACTGATATGCCGTGATCGGACTTCCAATAAGAATAGCACTTCAAATGAATGCAAAATTAAATGAGATCAAGAAATAGGAGGAGTGAAAAGGAAAAATTATAGAACAAAGAGGACTCTAGAAATCACTAAACCAAGTCTTGACCAACAAATGGAGACTATAAATCACTTAAACCAAGTCTTAACCAACAAATGGAAACTAGAATAATTGTGGTAAACTAGACAAGTAAAATCCTAAAACATCATATCCACAACTCCAAAATAAGCAAAAAGACAAGAGGTGGACTAACACTTTGCATGGAAAATCAAGGAAGTTAATATGAGACCTAATCGAGGGAGCTAATAGAAGGCCTAAGAGGATAGCATACAAGAAGAGATTACCAAAACTTTAATACATACGCACCCAAAAAAAGCACAATGTATCAAGGCACAAGGGCCAGTGTTAAGATCTAAACCAAGTCCATGCCATGGTCAACAAGGTTTATCCTTAGGAAACTATTGCTAGAGCTCAATGAAGACAATCCATCCAACAAACAAATGTGCGTTTAGATGTATAGGAGCATAGGCAAGACGAGCATCAAGTGATCCACGAAAAAGACAGAGCATGAAATCCTTAATATCGTTGATTCTAATGGAGTTCAATCACATGCGCGAGGCGAATAGAAAACAATTGCCAAGCTAGCAATTCGTGAAGCAAGCTAATGAACTGACATACCTTGACTTACAAAATACCTTACCAAGAAGTTCCACGTGGTAACTCCCCACACTTTTCAAAGCTTGAACTCAACCGACAAAAAATGGAATACCGGTGCTCGAGTTGACTTAACACCTCGTCGATTGACACCGCGATAAGGGATGTTAAAAGCGACTGAAAAAGGGACACGTACGAGCTCTTCCATACAAGCTTAACAAAACTCAAAAGGTGAAGGAGGAAAAACACAACCTTAGAGATCACAACTTTGAGTGAGGGAGGAAAAATGCAATCTTGGAGACTATAACTGTAAGCTATGCAATGAAAAGGAAGGCACTTGGTACCAACAAGCGGTAATGAGTCGGGAGGAAACAATCGCATGTGTCAATCATCAACCCCTGGCTATCCACAAGGGATTCGACTTGCACATCCCAACACTGAAGGAGGCAAAAGTTGAGCCTGTGCAACTAGAAGTTGGCAAATGTAAACTATAATGCCTGAATTTGCAAGCTAATAAAGCTCATCTGCAACATCCAAATATACGTCTCAAAACAAGCAGCCCTAGATGTTCAAATACCTAAGGAAACAACGATTGGCAACCAAGTTTGAAACTACTACGAGATAACCTAACTACTACCCAGTCCAGAACTAAACAAGATTAACCTAAGAGAAATGTGCAATGGAAAATTAGAGGTGCTTTGGAAGCACAAAGGATTTGGACAAAAAGGGGGCATCGTGTGTGCATCCGCAAATCTAAAAAAAGAAAGTATACCTAAAACCCAAATTATAATAATGTCCATGCATGTCAAGTACATACTTCTAAGTGAGCTATTCCAAGAAGAAGAGAAAAAATGTCCCCACCCTAGTCTACACAAAGACCAAGTATTCAAACATCCCACGATAAGACCAGATTTCTTACACGGCTCCCACCAAACCATGCCCTTCCACATACCTGCTAGGTCCAATAGTATGCAAAGCAAGACTTTGGACAAAACAATGTTGGGATAAATGGCGTGAATCTATACATATGCACCTGGATAGAGATGGGACCAACCAAATATAGAAACTACAAAAGCTAGCGAAATTGCAACGTGCAACATGAAAAAACAAGCCTTCAAATTAAAATGGTTAAATAAAAAATGGGGGGAACACAACAGTGGACACCAAGCTATAATTCCACGTTGAAGATCAAATATGAAAGTTGAATAGCAATATCCCAGAAAAACAAGCTAACCTATTGCCGACCAAAGAACACCTTTCAAAATTTTAAGGATAAACTCTATAAATTTAAGGATATTAGAAGGCTTCAAAACACATTATGAAACAGAACAAACTGAGAATTCCTTTAGAACAAACTCATTAGCCTTTAGCAAGTAGATTTAAGCAAAATGCTGGCCTTACATTCAGCACAAGCCAGATAACCTCAAATTATTCCCTCCTGCAACCTTGCAGAAAAGAAAGCTATCTAAGAGCAAAAAATGAGTAACTTACAACCATATCCAAGACAAACTTTTTCATGATTCTCCTCCCCGCTAGGCTAATAACAAGCCGTAGGGCCTCATGTTAGACAAACATACCTTTTTGCAAGATGATTTCATCTATCCTTGTACATAGAAAGCCTTGCAAGGCCAACGAAGAAGACGAATTGCAATCCAATCCGGTCCACACCTTATACAAATATACCTTTGGCAAGATGATTCCATCTATCCACGTACATAGAAAGCTTTACAAGACCAATGAAGAAGATGAATTGCAATTAAGACCACTCCATAAGAGGCATATGCCTAAAGAAAGATGATCACGGAAAAGGAAGGGCATGGATACATTCTTAAGCTGAATAACCCTCCGCACTATCAAGTCTACTCATGAAGTACAAGTCTCAAAACAACGTGTCGAGAACCAAGGGTCTCGTAATCCTTTTGCAAGGGCTCCAAAGCAGATGTTGCGAGAGAGAAAGCCGTTGAGACACAAGACCCTTGAACAAGATGGATTGCTTCCGTCCACACTCGGAAGAACCACACTCCAGAAGAACGATATGCCTAAGAAAATATAATCAAAGAAGAGAGGAGACCAGTACATCCTTATCTGGTACATCCTTGGCTTACTCCCATAGAAAGGTCTTCCGTTTGATAAGAGTTATGACATAATATAAACTTTTGACCAAAATAAACTTGGAAAAACATTCTAGCAAGAAGAGCTATCACATGCATACCAGAACACAAATTAAATATGAAGGTTGTATGAAAAGAAGCTTCCCAGAATTAGCCAATAGACCCTATAAAAGAACAAGACATGGCCATTCAAATAGCAACACTGCTGCCAGGTAACACAAGCCTCTATCTATGGAAATAAAGAACATGGTCAAGGCGTTGAAGAGACTGCAAACTGGAGAAATATAGCAACCAGTTGTGCAAATAACTTCCAATCACCAAGGGGCTCTTTACTTGACAATCTAGAACCAATTGCAAGACGAATAATATGCATCAAATTACAGCATGTAGAGAACAAAGCCTACGGAAGGTCCTTCTCAGCATTGCTTGCTTCCCAATAGACTACAAAAACCATCCACTCAAGCTCCTGTACTATGCAAAATCGAAAAAGCTACAAAAGACTCAAGGAGAAATAGACAAAACAAAAGCAATCTATGAACTCAGAGGTGCAACACAGCTCAAGAAAATCAGATATAACAAGAGCAATCCATGAATTCAGAAACTCATGAATTCAGAGATGCAAGATTTACTTGAAAAACAAGAATATCTTCCATAGCAATGGATTACCTCCTTCAAGCGAATATCTGACCAGAGGATTACTGACCTGGGAACTCCTGGCCAAGCGGAAGTCCGTATATCTCAAGCGGGATCTGGTTAATGTGGCGATTTCCGTTATCGACCACTCATTCGCGACATCCCCATCGATGGGCATGGGCTTCAGCCGCCATACCCCATTCATGGGGCAGGGGTTCCGGATGCCCATGCGAAGTCCGCGAAGGGGATATGTATATTCCATGCTGCTTGCCGTGCGATGATTCTTGCAAAACTCGCAAAGGGACGTTTCCACATGCATCTTGAGCAAATCTGCAAAAAGAACAAAGTAACCTCTGGTGCGAGGGCCCCAACCTTGGCACCACCGCTAATGTCCAACACGACTCCAACATGCCAAAACTCTAGCAAAACTCGAATGAAATCCTCTAAATGCTTGGTCCATAATGAATCCTTATGAACACCAACATAGTCAGCAGTTCAAAACCACATCCATCTCGAGCAAAATCTGCAAAAAGAAAACAGTGAAAACACCTCGCACGAGGACCTCAATCTTGGCACGAGGACTATCACATCTTGACACACGAGGGCCAACCACCATGGCATAAAGGCCATCAACATCATCTAAAATAAGCAGCACAAATGATGCACTGCAACAAAGGCCTTACCACCCACTTAAATCCAAACACTCAAGACTTGAGACTTGCAGCAACCGCAATGCATGGCATGAGAGCTCCAAATGCATAAAGCAAGATACCATAACAAGATCAAGAAGTCAACAACAAAACAATCATCAACAGGAGAAACTAAGACATCAACTAAAGAAAATTTCAATAACTGAGGGGCTAAACAACTTAAATGGGAGGGGGAGGGTGGGATAAGCGACCATAAAGGGAGAGGCTCAAAGACGGCTGATGAAATGAACGAGATGCAAATGGCTATAAATACTCTAAGGGGAACTCAACAACTAGCCTCAAGAAGCAGATTTATCTGCTAATCTTGAAACGCAGATAAATCATACTTCTAGAGCCTAGTTGCACTCAACCAATGCCACCAAACAACCATGCTGAAAAAAGAGGCAGAAAATCAGGAAATCAAATGACAAAAACAAAGGAGGCAATGAAAAATGAGCACTAGAGCAGATCCAAACAACCACGAATACTTAAAGAGGGGTGAAAGTAAATTAAAGGATGAGTTCACAATACAAAGGATGGGAGTCGAATAATAAAACTATCTAGTACACCATCACTAACTAAGATGACCAAATCAATTAAAACCGGCAAATATCAACGACCAAAAAACTATAAAAGGAGATGCGAGCATACAACTCCCAAATGCAAACCTCCGGCAACGAAATAAAATCTCAAACTAAAATATGCTCAAAACAAATACTAGTAGTTGCAAACAAGATCAAGGCACAAATTGCACATATGAGCAATGATAATTAGGCACAAATTGCACATATGAGCAATGATAATTGGGCAATTCCCAGCACTAGGACAACAAAAGCACCAAACAACACGCTTAAATATGATACCTCAAAAATTATTGGGACATGACTAAACCTCCAAAGACCACTCTCCAAACATGCACAAGTGCATTAACCAACATGGATAAAAATCTTGAACAAAGGACCTGATATGCCAGATCAGACTTCCAATAAGAATAGCACTTCAAATGAATGCAAAATTAAATGAGATCAAGAAATAGGAGTGAGTGAAAAGGAAAAATTATAGAACAAAGAGGACTCTAGAAATCACTAAACCAAGTCTTGACCAACAAATGGAGACTATAAATCACTTAAACCAAGTCTTAACCAACAAATGGAAACTAGAATAATTGTGGTAAACTAGACAAGTAAAATCCTAAAACATCATATCCACAACTCCAAAATAACGCAAAAAGACAAGAGGTGGACTAACACTGCATGGAAAATCAAGGAAGTTAATATGAGACCTAATCGAGGGAGCTAATAGAAGGCCTAAGAGGATAGCATACAAGAAGAGATTACCAAAACTTTAATACATACGCACCCAAAAAAGCACAATGTATCAAGGCACAAGGGCCAGTGTTAAGATCTAAACCAAGTCCATGCCATGGTCAACAAGGTTTATCCTTAGGAAACTATTGCTAGAGCTCAATGAAGACAATCCATCCAACAAACAAATGTGCGTTTAGATGTATAGGAGCATAGGCAAGACGAGCATCAAGTGATCCACGAAAAAGACAGAGCATGAAATCCTTAATATCGTTGATTCTAATGGAGTTCAATCACATGCGCGAGGCGAATAGAAAACAATTGCCAAGCTAGCAATTCGTGAAGCAAGCTAATGAACTGACATACCTTGACTTACAAAATACCTTACCAAGAAGTTCCACGTGGTAACTCCCCACACTTTTCAAAGCTTGAACTCAACCGACAAAAAATGGAATACCGGTGCTCGAGTTGACTTAACACCTCGTCGATTGACACCGCGATAAGGGATGTTAAAAGCGACTGAAAAAGGGACACGTACGAGCTCTTCCATACAAGCTTAACAAAACTCAAAAGGTGAAGGAGGAAAAACACAACCTTAGAGATCACAACTTTGAGTGAGGGAGGAAAAATGCAATCTTGGAGACTATAACTGTAAGCTATGCAATGAAAAGGAAGGCACTTGGTACCAACAAGCGGTAATGAGTGCGGGAGGAAACAACTGCATGTGTCAATCATCAACCCCTGGCTATCCACAAGGGATTCGACTTGCACATCCCAACACTGAAGGAGGCAAAAGTTGAGCCTGTGCAACTAGAAGTTGGCAAATGTAAACTATAATGCCTGAATTTGCAAGCTAATAAAGCTCATCTGCAACATCCAAATATACGTCTCAAAACAAGCAGCCCTAGATGTTCAAATACCTAAGGAAACAACGATTGGCAACCAAGTTTGAAACTACTACGAGATAACCTAACTACTACCCAGTCCAGAACTAAACAAGATTAACCTAAGAGAAATGTGCAATGGAAAATTAGAGGTAACTGGAAGCACAAAGGACTGGACAAAAGGGGGGCATCGTGTGTGCATCTGCAAATCTAAAAAGACAGTATACCTAAAACCCAAATTATAATAATGTCCATGCATGTCAAGTACATACTACTAAGTGAGCTATTCCAAGAAGAAGAGAAAAAATGTCCCCACCCTAGTCTACACAAAGACCAAATATTCAAACATCCCACGATAAGACCAGATTTCTTACACGGCTCTCACCAAACCATGCCCTTCCACATACTGGCTAGGGTCAATCGCATGCAAAGCAAGACTTTGGACAAAACAAAATTGGGATAAATGGCGTGAATCTATACATATGCACCCGGATAGAGATGGGACCAACCAAATTTAGAAACTACAAAAGCTAGCGAAATTGCAACCTGCAGCATGAAAAAACAAGCCTTCAAATTAAAATGGCTAAATAAAAATGGGGGAACATAAGAGTGTACACCAAGCTATAATTCCAAGTTGAAGATCAAATATGAAAGTTGAATAGCAATATTCCGGAAAAACAAACTAACCTACTACCGACCAAAGAATACCTTTCAAATTTTTAAGGATAAACCCAAATTTAAGGATATTCGAAGGCCTCAAATCACATTACGAAACATAGCAAACTGAGAATACTTTTAGAACAGACTCGTTAGTCTTTAGCAACAAGGTTTAAGCAAAATGATAGCCTTACATTTGGCACAAGCCAGATAACCTCAAATTATTCCCTCCTGCAACCTTGCAGAAAAGAAAGCTATCTAAGAGCAAAAAATGAGTAACTTACAACCATATCCAAGACAAACTTTTTCATGATTCTCCTCCTGCTAGGCTAATAACAAGCCGTAGGGCCTCATGTTAGACAAACATACCTTTTTGCAAGATGATTTCATCTATCCTTGTACATAGAAAGCCTTGCAAGGCCAACGAAGAAGACGAATTGCAATCCAATCCAGTCCACACCTTATACAAATATACCTTTGGCAAGATGATTCCATCTATCCCTGTACATAGAAAGCTTTACAAGACCAATGAAGAAGATGAATTGCAATTAAGACCACTCCATAAGAGGCATATGCCTAAAGAAAGATGATCTGGAAAAGGAAGGGCATGGATACATTCTTAACTGAATAACCCTCTGCACTATCAAGTCTACTCATGAAGTACAAGTCTCAAAACAACGTATCAGAGAACCAAGGGTCTGTAATCCTTTTGCAAGGGCTCCAAAGCAGATGTTGCAGAGAGAAAGCCGTTGAGACACAAGACCCTTGAACAAGATGGATTGCGCTTCCGTCCACACTCCAGAAGAACCACACTCCAGAAGAACGATATGCCTAAGAAAATATAATCAAAGAAGAGAGGAGACCAGTACATCCTTATCTGGTACATCCTTGGCTTACTCCCATAGAAAGGTCTTCCGTTTGATAAGAGTTATGACATAATATAAACTTTTGACCAAAATAAACTTGGAAAAACATTCTAGCAAGAAGAGCTATCACATGCATACCAGAACACAAATTAAATATGAAGGTTGTATGAAAAGAAGCTTCCTGCATTAGCCAATAGACCCTATAAAAGAACAAGACATGGCCATTCAAATAGCAACATCACGCCGCCAGTAACACAAGCCTCTATCTATGGAAATAAAGAACATGGTCAAGGCGTTGAAGAGACCGCAAACCGGGAGAAATATAGCAACCGGGGCCAGCAAATAACTTCCAATCACCAAGGGGCTCTTTACTTGACAATCTAGAACCAATTGCAAGACGAATAATATGCATCAAATTACAAAGATGTAGAGAACAAAGCCTACGAAAAGGTCCTTCTCAAAGCATTGCTTGCTTCCCAATAGACTACAAACATCCACTCAAGCTCCCCGTACTATGCAAAATCGAAAAAGCTACAAAAGACTCAAGGAGAAATAGACAAAACAAAAGCAATCTATGAACTCAGAGGTGCAACACAGCTCAAGAAAATCAGATATAACAAGAGCAATCCATGAATTCAGAAACTCATGAATTCAGAGATGCAAGATTTACTTGAAAAACAAGAATATCTTCCATAGCAATGGATTACCTCCTTCAAGCGAATATCTGACCAGAGGATTACTGACCTGGGAACTCCTGGCCAAGCGGAAGTCCGTATATCTCAAGCGGGATCTGGTTAATGTGGCCAGATTTCCCGTTATCAGCCACTCATTCGCGACATCCCCATCGATGGGCATGGGCTTCAGCCGCCATACCCCATTCATGGGGCAGGGGTTCCGGATGCCCATGCGAAGTCCGCGAAGGGGATATGTATATTCCATGCTGCTTGCCGTGCGATCCATCCATCCCCATTAAGAACTGCAACCTGCCTGCCCACCGTACCTGCCCAAGTCACTTGAATCATTAGCGTCCTCTTCCTGAAATGGATAGTTCAGAGCAAAATCTTTCAACCGCTTCCGCATCAGACAGTGAAATGCCTTGCCGTGGAAGAAATTCGCTTTGGATGAGAATTTCAGAAATCCCCTTCTACCCATTCCCCTTCCGGGACTTGAATTCGTCGGGTTGTTGTAGGAGATGGCGGCCGACGTGACCGATCCGGAGGTCGAGAAGGTAAGCTTTGAATTGTTTGCTTTTCATTTCTTTCCGGAAAACGCTGTAAGCAGCAAATTATCTCGAATTACAGATCCTCCCCATTCAAGATCCTCCCCCAGGCCCGTTTTCAAGGAAGGATCTGACATGGGAAATGGAAACTCACCACACAGTCCCAAAGAGTGGCTCTGTTGCTGTTCCTTGCTGCTATATTCCAAGTAACAGAGTTTCAGACTTCATCACTGGGGAGCAGAAATATCCAGGGTTTAATACTACATTTTATAAGCAATGGTCCCGGTCAAGAGAGAGCGGAGAGGCAAAGAAGCGCGTTGACGAGCATGCCTATCTGAAGATCGTGAGGTCAGTTGTCGGTTAATGTGGCCATACCCAAGCTCTTAAATTTCGCGTGGGTTGGTAGTGGTGGTAAGTTTAGGAAAGGGTGGTAGTGTTTGAACTGAGTGATGGTTAATGTGGCCATAGTCTGTTGCCTCAGGCATTAGCGGTGGTTTAATAAGTGGTTAATGTGGCTTTCGATTGTAGTGGTTAATGTGGCCTTTAGAAGTTGATAATGTGGCCATAGTTATTGTAGGGCCCTAAGTGGTGGTTAATGTGGTTAATGTGGACTTACTTAGTAATAGTGGTTAATGTGGCCCTATTATGGTAGTTAATTAATGGCTTGTTAGTGCATATATGTTTGAATGTTTCACACAGTAATTGAAGTGTGGCTTTTTTGTTTTAGTTACCACTGTGCCTATGGGCCAAAAGATCTCCGCAAGCAACGTCGTGAAGTGAAGGAGAAAACAACCAAAGCTATGGTTGCTGAAGCAAAGAGGATTGACCCATCATACTCAAAGAGACAGAGGGGTACGAGCATCAAGAGAGGGTGTAGGTGCCATTTTACGACGAAGCAATTGTATTTGAATCCCGAATGCACCAAAATAACCTTTCATGAGATGGAACACATTGACCTGGAAGGCAAAGTATGTCATGGTGTTAATGATCCTGAATGTGCGAAGACCAGGCACGAACTAGCTCCTTGGTTATCAAAGGAGAAGAAAGATTGGGCCAGGAATCAGTTGATACAGAATCACAACCCACAGGAGGTATACAGGCAGCATGAAGAGCAATGGGCTCTAAAGAAGAAGATGGATCCGAATAATGTGAAGAATAGAGATCAATTCCTTCACATGGATGATCTCTACAATTTGTCTAGGAAGATAGCATTGGACACTTGGATGTTACACGAGGACGTTGCTTTGAGTGTAAGGATGTGGGTAGGATTGCACCTTAATCGGTGTTCTTGTACCAAGAAGGTGTACCATTTACTCTAGGGATAATCACTCCCTTTCAGATGAAGATTCTCTTAGAACATGGCAAGAATGATGCTGTAGCAATGGACTCAACTTTCAAGACAAACGACCATTGCTATAGCCTGTACACCTTGCTAGTATACGATGGTCATGGAAATGGTGTACCCGTTGCTTGGGTTCTCACGTCTAGCCAGGCAGAAGAGGACATCCGACCTTGGCTCTTTGCATTGAAGAATCACATCCATGCTGTGGATCCCACTTGGCAACCCTCTTGTTTTATTGTTGATGATGCCAAAGCAGAGATTAATGCATTGGAAAAGGTTTGGCCTAATTCTAGAATACAATTGTGCATTTGGCATGTGAGGAGAAATTGGATGAAAATGCTCTTGAAGCATGTGAAGAACAAGAAGGTTAGAGGGGAGATGTTTAAGGACCTTGGCCACATAATGTATAACACACATGTGGAAGCGGATGGAAGATTTGGTAAGGATTATGTGGATGCTTGTGAGAGGGAAGCTTTGAGGCTATTGGATGAGTTCAAGGAGAAATACAAATCTTGGAAGAGGGTTGTTAAGTACATGAACAGGGACTTGGACTAAGAACATCACCACTTGGATCATTGCTACAAGAATCTATCCTCATACCAACCAAGAGACAAATGCGGCTATAGAGGCTTATCACAACCAAATGAAGAGAAAGCTAGGGTTTCAAGCACGCCTTTGAGAGGTAGGAGGATTGATTGGTTGATCTACATGCTCACTTGTAGATTGGAAACACACCTTCTTTATGACAGTTCAAGAAGGATGAGGGTTTCAAAGTGAATAAGAGACAGGGAGCACATAGTTGAGACAAGAATTATAGGGGCACGTGTCATTCCCGATGAGGTCTGTTAGATGGTTGAACTTCAAAGAAGGGAGGGCAGAAGTGTGGAGTCAAAATATGGATGCATGGGATCCCCTACCTTGTGGATGTTGCCCATGAGCACTGGTCATCCTGTGACTGCCCTTGGGGTACGAAAGGTAACATTTGCAAACACCAGGTCAAAGTGATCCAAATGATGGCCAAGTATAGTGAGGAGGACATTTTAAGGGTTTGTGGAACATTGCATGGTTCTCAAGCTGGCGGTTTGGAGAACTTGAGGGTATTTGGAGAGGCATACGATGATGGTTTTCTTGATAACCGGGCACCATCTAGTCCAGAGGATACTTGCACATTGGTGACAGGATTGGAGCATGACAATGGCGAGGAGAAGATTGTACCTGAGGATGGCATTGGTGAGGAGAAGATTTCCCCCACCACAAGAATTGAGAGTAGCATAAATGCGAGCATGGCACGCATTAGGGAGACCATATCTAGTAGCCCACAAGTTGCTTTGGAGGCAGATTTCCTCCTACGGGAGCTTAGTTTGAAGTTGGAGAGATTGACCACTTGCAAGTTAGACACTGTTGCTGCACCCAGTCTACCCATCGTGGAGGACTTCAATGGAAAAACATTGGTGAGGCCAGTACCATTCGTGGAGTGTCGGAAGAGGCAAAAGAAGCTTGTTGGTTCTAGTGTGTTTTCGCGAGAGTGTGAAGGGCATCTTCAAGAGTGAAGGTTGTGGCCAAACAAACTCATGTCTTTTATAAAGTTGTGTCTCTTTTATAAATGCAATGTAGAACATGAAGTTGGTTTAATGTGTCCACATGAAGTCTTGGCCACATTAACCAGATTGGGTTAATGTGGCCACAAGAAGTCTTGTCCACATTAACCAGATTGGGTTAATGTGGCCACGTGAAGTCTTGGCCACATTTACCAAATTGGGTTAATGTGGCCACATGAAGTCTTGGCCACATTAACCAGATTGGGTTAATGTGGCCACAAGAAGTCTTGTCCACATTAACCAGATTGGGTTAATGTGGCCACAAGAAGTCTTGTCCACATTAACCAGATTGGGTTAATATGGCCATGGCCAGGTTTAGCCACATTCAACAAATTGGGTTAATGTGGCCACAAGAAGTCTTGTCCACATTAACCCATTTTGGTTAATGTGGCCACGTGAAGTCTTGGCCACATTAACCAGATTGGGTTAATGTGGCCACAAGTAGTCTTGTCCACATTAACCAGATTGGGTTAATGTGGCCACGTGAAGTCTTGGCCACATTTACCAAATTGGGTTAGTGTGGCCACATGAAGTCTTGGCCACATTAACCAGATTGGGTTAGTATGGCCATGGCCAGGTTTAGCCACATTCAACAAATTGGGTTAATGTGGCCACAAGAAGTCTTGTCCACATTAACCCATTTTGGTTAATGTGGCCACGTGAAGTCTTGGCCACATTAACCAGATTGGGTTAATGTGGCCACATGAAGTCTTGGCCACATTAACCAGATTGGGTTAATGTGGCCACAAGAAGTCTTGTCCACATTAACCAGATTGGGTTAATGTGGCCACAAGAAGTCTTGGCCACATTAACCAGATTGGGTTAATATGGCCATGGCCAGGTTTAGCCACATTCAACAAATTGGGTTAATGTGGCCACAAGAAGTCTTGTCCACATTAACCCATTTTGGTTAATGTGGCCACGTGAAGTCTTGGCCACATTTACCAAATTGGGTTAATGTGGCCACATGAAGTCTTGGCCACATTAACCAGATTGGGTTAATGTGGCCATGGCCAGGTTTAGCCACATTCAACAAATTGGGTTAATGTGGCGACATGAAGTGTTGACCACATAAACCCATTTTGGTTAATGTGGCCACATGAAGCCTTGTCCACATTAACCAGATTGGGTTAATGTGGCCACGCGGAAGTTCTTGGCCACATTTACCAAATTAGTTAATGTGGCCACATGAAGTGTTGGCCACATTTAATATTCAATGGTTGGTTAATGATTAATGTTCAATGGTTGATACTCAATGGTTGGTATTCAAATGATTTATGTTCAATGGTTGATATTCAATGGTTGATATTCAAAGGTTGTAAACGTTTACAACATTTTTTAGTGAAGCAAAGATTTTTAGTACAACATTTTCGTGTACCCCAAACCCCGTGGAATCCTAAAACCCCGTGGAAATGCTTTTACGCTTATAGACGCTCACAACATTTTTAGTGAAGCAGAACCAAATTGAGTCCCAGATTCAAAAGTTTTCACCAGATTTCAAAATTTGCCCGTGAGGGTTTTTACATCTAAATGCCGAACTCACAATTTACTTGAGCCCTGAGGCTTGAAATCGAGTCCAAGGCTAAGGCTTTACAAGAGAAAAAAAACGTTGAAAAAGGCCCGGAGGCCACTAAATTGAGTCTCAATTCAAAAGTTTTCACCAGATTTCGTAAAATTTGCCCAGAGGGCTTTACATACAATTTACTTCAGCCCGGAGGCTTGAAATCAGAGGCCGAAGGCGAAGGCTTTACAAGAGAAAAAAAAAGTTCAAAAAAGCCCGGAGGCCTGCATGTACAATAAAAAAAACAGGAGCCAAAGATGTACATTCCTAAACAAAAGAAGGCCCAAGCTTTCACTCTTCTTCTTCCTCTTCTGGATCATCTACAGGTCTTTAAATGATTAGAAAATTGAAATGTAAATGAACAAAATTCAAACTTCAAAACTACCTTTCACCCGGAGGAGCCACTCCTCGAAATACTGCTCTTCATCCTCTGCGGAATCTGCGTCCTCTTCATCTTCCTCTGCTGCCTCCGACCAGACGTTGTCTTCGGGAGATATCCCCCCTCAAGTTGGGCCGTGAAGAATTCCTGGCTACACAGAGACTCTTCTTCCTCCTCGATTGAATCGGAAGAGGAAGAGGATGACCACGATCCACGAGGCTTAAAAACCTCTCACCCGGGGTGGGAATTCCACCGAGAAGCTCTGTCCGAGGTCTCTTAGGAGAGACCTCGGGTTCTTCTCCGAAGGCAACAAATGGCAATGCGGCACATCTCTTCATGTTCGGGCAGGGCAGAGGGCAGAGGGAAAAAAAATTGGGGAAGAATGAAACCTTCGCGGGCATATATATGCGAATGAATACGATAAATCAGAAATTATTTCGTACACCGAATTTAATTATTATTATCCCATAGATTCCTAAAAATCATTATTTCGTACGCCGAATTTATTAATTATTATCCCATATAATCCTATATATCATTACCAAGGTACACTCCATGCCCCGAAAAGTAGACAATTAGACTCGTAATTAAAAAGTAGACCATGGTCCAATATTCTAATAGTGAGAGCGCGTTCGAATGTCATTCAATTATTCTTAGTCATGTTCATGAAAAATTGGAGGGGTGCACTTTGAAGAAATAACCATTGGATTTAGAATATGACATTAACATTTGTTCCACTACAATGGCGGAGTTTGATAATGGTATTCATCATTTTGAAATGATTATTGTAATAATAAAATGATGTGCATCATTACTCATTGAAGAAAAGGTCACTACACTAGCAAATTAGTAATGTTTACCCATGACCACGTTAACCCAAGGCCACATTAACCCATGGCCACATTAACCCATGGCACATTGACCCTATGGCCACATTAACCCATGGGCCACATTAACCCAAGGGCACATTAACCCAAGGCCACATCAACCCATGGCCACATCCCCATGGTTACATTAAGCCCATGGCCACATTAACCCATGGCCACATTAACCCAAGGCCGCGATTAACCCAAGGCCACATTAACCCATGGCCACATTATCCCATGGCCACATTAACCCATGGCCACATTAACCCAAGGCCACATTAACCCATTGCCACATTAACCCATGGCCACATTGACCCCATGGCCACATTGACCCCATGGCCACATTAACCCATGGGCCACATTAACCCAAGGGCACATTGACCCATGACCACATTGACCCATGACCACATTGACCCAAGGCCACATTAACCCATGACCACATTAACCCAGGGCCACATTAACCCATGGGCATATCAACACTATGGCCACATCAACCCAAGACCTCATTAACCCATGGCCACATTAACCCATGGCCACATTAACCCATGACCCATGGCTCACGTCCCAATTTCATCCACATTAGGGTAATTGAATGTTCCATGCTATTTTAAGATAGAATTGTGAAAATTTGCCAAGGCTTCCATTAATGGTTAATATTCAATGGTTAATTGGTTGATATTCAATGGTTGGTTAAATGGTTCGTTAATGTGGTTAATATTCAATGGTTGGTTAATGATTCAATCAACACGTGGTTAAAAACGTGCGTGGATTGCATACGAAACTTTCAGGGTAAAAAAGGAACAGTTTCCTGATCCTCCCGTTCGATCTAGTGTCAGGCGACAAGGTTCTTGCAGGCGCCTCTTCTTCCAATGGCCATAACTCGAAGCCGATGTCCAATCCTTCGAATGTTGAAGGATCCGCCTCTTCAAAGAGGACCCTAAGCCCGCCAGTTCTAGCGCAGGTCTTCGGGCGGTGAAATCAAGACCCTTACGCCACTCGGGAGGAAGGCAAAGGTATGCAAGAGAAAGCACACGGAAAGACCAAAGACTAGCACATCCCAATGAGGAAGCCAGCACTAGCAGGGAGCCAGAAGCAAAGAAGATGAAGATCGTTCACGTCGTTAGTGACCTGTCGTCAGATGATGTGTCGGAGGACTCAACAGGACACATAGGGTATGCATTTCCCTGTGCATACCATCATAGGCCATACTGCACCATGGCCTTGTGAAGAAGTTTCAAGAGCTTGAAAAAAAAAGTTTATGTAATCAAAAGTCCCAGAATGAAAAAGTTTCGCTCAAGTAGTTTGTACAATGAAAATGTTTCAGTAATGAAGAAATTCCTGTTCTAGAAAAGTCTCATGTTTCTGTCTCAGTTATTATAAAGAAGTTTTTGTTATAATAAATTTACTGCAATAAAAAAGTACCATGTTTCTATTTCTGTTATGATAAACTTCCACAAAAATTATAGTCTACTTATTCAGCCTTCCCTTGGCCTTGCCTTTCTTAACATTCTTTGTGCTCACCAAGGTCTCCCCAATTTGCCCAATACTACATCAGAGGAAGTGTTCGCAATTTGCAACTTGCACTTTCTTTGAACCATTCCGGACTGACTCGCACAATTGCACAATTCAAGAATCGTAATTCATGAATCACAAGACAATGAATGCAATTCCACACAATTGCTTACCTCACGAGCTTCCTTTGTGCAGCCATTCACAATGAAATCCTCAATGAATCTGCGGCACAAAGAATTGTGAATATGCCACACCAACCATTGTCCCGTTCAGATTGGCGCATTTCAACCACGGTATTGAGAGCCACTGGGGAAATCAGGCCCCAAAGGGCCATGAACCGCCAGATGAATCGATGTATAACACCAACCTTACATTAAAGCAACACCGTAATTACATTAAAAAGCAACACGTAATTGATGCCTTACTCGCCAAATGGGGTAGACTCCAGCAGAATGCCGCCAAGTGAGTCGAAATGAAGCAACCGGGGCAGCTTGTTCCAACACAATTGCAAATGTCTACATCTCCACAAAGAGACAAACAAACTCCAATGGGAACTTCAGCAATAATGCAAGAAATGAGTTCAATTTCGCATTAAAAGCGTAATATGTAAATTGACTACTTACTTGGCACATATTGGCAGCCAATAGAAGAGCAAGTCCGAGCTCTGGCTCGAGGGAGATTTCTTCCATAAGGTATCAACATGCCTCAAATATAGTCCGAATCGCACTGTGATGAAAGAACTGGTGGTACTTACGAGACTCCACCTGCATGAAGTGAGAAAGAATCCTCGGTTTTGGGCACAATCAGCCCCGAAAACACAATTTAAAAAAGGGCAGCCAAAGGAACAAGAACTTACATAAAATATGAGCCGACCGACTCATCGCTCACCCAAGAAGCACCCACTTTTCTCGGATTGTCAGCAGGGTGCTCGAAATGTCGCTGATCTTCCTTGCTTATCACAAACTCACCCATCCGAAGCTGATCCCCAAGACCACAAGGGCTCTTTAGGTGCAAAGGGGCGAGACAACAATATGACAAACCTTCAGGAAGTTCTGACCTGCTAGATTTCAGTTTTCTTTTCTTGGAAGATAGGAACATGGTCTGCAGGTCTTCAACTTTCTGCAAGAAATCAGGATTGAGCACAAAATCAGCTTCTAAGGTGAGGACGGTTCTAACCCCGGCCCGGCCGCTTCCCCGGGCTATCGGTATAAGATGAAGAGGCATTTGACGCAGTTGGGGAGTCCGGATCCTTTACACTAGAACTCTACCGCTTTCAACCGGGAGGTCTTAATTGAGCATTAATGCTCAACCCTACCAGATTCGGCCGAAAGCTTAGTTTGTGGGTTCCGTGGGGTCGGTGAGTGCACTCTCCTCCGCTACATCTTCACTAGATTCCACCCATCATGTCTTTGGATCGCCAAAATACCATGTGTTCTCCAAAAGTTCGGACTGCAGCTCATCCATGCAGGATGCCATATTGGCATCCAACTCCCTCTCGTGCCATTGTTCTTCTGTGCAATCAAAAGCATAAGACTCTTTGATATTCTTCTTGTACAGAGCTATTTTAGTGTTCTTGGATCTGTCCCATTCCAAAGCCCTCCTTTGCACATAATCCCTCGCATATTTCTTCACCTCCAAATCCTTCTCTCGTGCCATCGGGCATGTCCACAAGTAGGGCATATGCAATTGCTTTTGAATCTGCCTGTGCCCTTCTCAAGAACTGGCTTCTGTTTACCTTCCACCTGTGAACCAGATCCAGCCTATACTTCTGAACATATTGGCTCAGGTCCCGGCCTGGCCTCCTCCTGTGCTTAACCTGCTCCTGCATTCTCCTGCCCCAAGCTGCCCGCTCAACCTCCACAACCAGCCCATGCCTTCTCTTCAAATGCTCCTCTAGTCTAGCCCTCTTCCTCCCGTTCCACCCACAATCATCAGAGAGGCAACACCATTTGCTTCTTTTCATCAAAAAAACCCTTTCCCGGGCCTGATCATCCACCTCGGAATCTGCCTGATGCATGGGTTGTTGGGCCTCCAGTTTCCCAGCAGCACTGCGCGAAGCCTTCTTGAGCTTCCTCAGAGAAGCAGGATGCTTGGAATCGACCTCACTTTGGATTTTTACTGCTGCCCCCGATTCCTTCAAATCCCTCAAAGCTGCTGGTAGCTCTTCCACATTAGGCAAGAAAGCTTCATCTCCATCCAACTCGGGGCAAAACCGACAAACCACCTACTTGCCTCGCTCACAGACATTTCTTCAGCAACGGTTCCACTGATCGAACTCGCCATAGCCCTAATCGATGCGCAGTATGGAGCCCTGTTTCTGCTTGAAGCCCGAGATATTAGAAATCAGAGTTCTTCCTTTTCCCCAATTTTTGGCCTACTCGTACGAGCCTAATGGTTTGGACATAGGAATTGATTGGCACAGCCACACCCCGTAAAGAATGATTGCCACATATTGGACGATTAATCATGGCTTATAGGAGGGCATATTAACCCATGATTTTCGTGGATGCATTGTCGAAGATTTTAAGTGCAACCTATGACCACATTAACCCTATGGCCACATTAACCCTAGGGCCACATTAACCCTATGGCCACATTAACCCTAGGGCCACATTAACCCTATGGCCACATTAACCCTAGGGCCACATTAACCCTATGGCCACATTAACCCTATGACCACATTAACCCATGACCCTATGATCTATGGGCCACATTAACCCTAGGGCCACATTAACCCTATGGCCACATTAACCCTATGGCCACATTAACCCTAGGGCCACATTAACCCTATGGCCACATTAACCCTAGGGCCACATTAACCCTATGGCCACATTAACCCTATGACCACATTAACCCATGACCCTATGATCTATGGCCACATTAACCCTAGGGCCACATTAACCCTATGGCCACATTAACCCTATGGCCACATTAACCCTAGGGCCACATTAACCCTATGGCCACATATTAACCCTATGACCACATTAACCCATGACCCTATGATCTATGGCCACATTAACCCTAGGGCCACATTAACACTATGGCCACATTAACCCTATGGCCACATTAACCCTAGGGCCACATTAACCCTATGATCTATGGCCACATTAACCCTAGGGCCACATTAAACCCTAGGGCCACATTAACCCATGACCCTATGATCTATGGCCACATTAACCCTAGGGCCACATTAACCCTAGGGCCACATTAACCCTATGGCCACATTAACCCTATGACCCTATGACCTATGGCCACATTAACCATATGGCCACATTAACCCTAGGACCACATTAACTAACCCATGACCCTATGACCCTATGGCCACATTAACCCCACGAGCCTTTGGCCACATTAACCCTATGGCCACATTAACCCAAGGCTACATTAACCCATGGCCACATTAACCTATGGCCACATAAACCCATGGCCACATGGCCACATTAACACAGTGTCCACATTAACCCTATGGCCACATTAACCCTAGGGCCACATTAACCACCATGGCCACATTAACCCTTTGGCCACATTAACCCTGTGGCCAATGGTTAATGTGGCCAGTTTAGGCCATGGCTACATTAAACCATGGCCACATTAACCCATGGCCACATTAAACCATAGTGGTTAATGTGGCCACCTTAAGTCATGGCTACATTAACCATGGCCACATTAAACGATAATGGTTAATGTGACCACTTTAGCCCATGGCCACATTAACCCTAAGTGTTAGTGGCTTTTCCTTTAAAGTGTGCTACCATGGTATAAAGTGTGGTATTCAATGGTTGGCACATGACCACACTAACCTATTGCCACATTAATCTATGGCCACATTAACCCATGGCCACATTAACCCATGGCCACCTTAACCCATTTTGGTTAATGTGGCCACTGTAGTTTAGTCAACATACAATTACAACAGTAATAGAGTTCAATAGTATGATATAATATATTTCAAAGGTAATACAAGGCTAATGGTAATTCAATCCCAAACAACCGGTCTGATGGCCTCTCGCACGCATCGCTCTCGACGGTAACTTCAGGCACAGATATGGACTCCCACCACAACATGTGGTCGAGGACTTCGCAAAGACTTGCATCAAACCCCTGCAGCACATCTTCGATGAGACGCTTCTTCTCCAACTTGCGTCTCTCATACAGTTTAACAAAACAGGGGGCTTCAGAGTGTTGCCCTGCCACAGGAAGTCCAAAGCCAGCAATTTCTTCAATGCCTTGGCTTGGATAATGCGCATTTTCAACTTCGCCTATCATTGCTCCCCTCGCCGGCCTATCATTGTCATCTATGTAATGCCGGGGCTGGTTCAAGTTGATCTCACCTTTCTCCACTCTCTCTGTATAAATAAAACGTGTAGCTACAATCAAATCACAACCACAAATAAACAATTCATATGAAGGAAAAAAAGCAGATGCTCACTTGTAAATGTGTGGATACTGTTATTATTCTGCAAGAATTGTTCCAACGTCCTCCTGAAGCCAATTCAAGTGAACCACGACATCTTCAATAGTGTGAACATTGGGGACATCGCAGACCAAAGAAGTCGCTGTTCGGTCCTCACCATGTTTCTTCGATTGCTTGATCTCAACTGAATTGAAACCCAATGAATTGCCTTAAACCCTAACCCACGACATCCCATATATACCCTAAACCCATGACCGTTGTAGTGACCGTTGTGGTGGACATTTTGAAAATCTATGGCCACATTAATCCCCTCGATTGATGGCCACATTAACCATGGGTGACCATGTGACATTACCTGAAATGGAAGTGAAATAAAATCGCCTAGTTCGCTTTGGTATGGCAACGACGCGGGCCGGGCCGTTGAAGTTGAAGGGACGTAAAAGCGATGATATGACCGGCAGACGTAAATGATTCGGTTCAAGGAACTTCTGCAAACGGGTTGGCGTGTTGCGTTAACGCGGATTTGGCATGGCATGGCAAGTAGCATGGGATATCCCGCATGGTCGCTCGCGATGGCATCCCCGCCCCATGAATGGGTTAATGCGCCAAAACCCCATGGCCATCAATCGGATGGATGGCGTGCATGGCAATGTAGTGGTTGATAACGGGAAATCTGGCCACATTAACCAGATCCCGCTTGAGATATACGGACCTCCCTGGCCAAGCCCACAAGCTGACATGAACCGTTGGACGACAGCCTGCATCACGGCCCCAAACCCTGGCTTGGAAGTTTGCACGCACTCACACACTCCAACCAAGAACGCAGAAGCCAGCCCCATCAGATCCAACACGATCGACTCGCTTTACCAAACAGGATCATCATTCGCCTACAAGAGATGCCAGCATCCACACTAGACCACTTGCAACCAGGAATACAGGAACCTCATGAATCCAAGAAGGGCTAGACAAAGATCCACCCTTTAACCTCAACAACAGTGATGAAAAACAGACAACGGAGGGATAAAATCCGGTTAATCGAGCTGGAGAAAGTGCCAAGAGCAACAAATCCCTTGGAAAAATTAACGAGATGAAGCAACTGGGCTCAAAAACAAGTCCAGGGCACCATAATTCCTACCACCGGAACACACCAGACTCCTAGCTTGAGAGGTCGCCATGCTGAACAACGACGGCAGGCCGGGCACAATTTTACACCAACTACCTAGACAAGTGACGAAAGAGAAGAGAGGAGGATAAGCGACCATAAAGGGAGAGGCTCAAAGATGGCTGATGAAATGAACGAGATGCAAATGGCTATAAATACTCTAAGGGGAACTCAACAACTAGCCTCAAGAAGCAGATTTATCTGCTAATCTTGAAACGCAGATAAATCATACTTATCATAGGGACAGAGCAGATTGTTATGGTACTTTGATCCACCTGATGTCGACATATAACTCAGATAGGCTCATTGATCTCGTAGGTTGGGAAAAGAATGAGATTCCAATCATGCAGCCTCAATTTAGAGATCACTTTTATTTCATCGACACCTACAATTTTTAACCTATCAGTTATCTTGCTTTTTCTCACAGGTTTTTGGCTCTATGATATTTAGATAAATTGAATCGGCTAAGCTACACACAAGATCTGGGATTACTTCTTCCTTGAATTGCTACAGATTGGACTACGCTTTCTGCTATCTAAACCTAATGTCGAGCCTTCCCATAGCAATATGGAATATATAGTAATGTTCAAGAGTTCTTTTTGGTATTCCCATGCTATTAAATACCTTAAAAACATATTTGGCTATTGGTGACTTTGATACCACAATTTGCCTACATATATTTCATGATAGAAATGATCCCCTAATGGTCTCCCATTTTGTAATGATTTTTCCATAATTAATGATTAAAAAGCTTCATTCCCAAAAAAAAAAAAAAAAAAAAAAAAATGCCCTTGTAAAAGTGAAGTATTTATGTTCATATTATAATATGATATACAGTAAATGCTTGAAATGATTTATCAGTGAGATACAAATACAGTCAAATAGGATACCTTTTTGCACAGATTAAAAATGGGGCAACCTTGCCGGGTAATTTTTTGTTAGGGATGAACTTGGAAGTATTGAAGGTTAGCATAGTTAAAAGGTTAACCTATATGGACGTATTGAAGGTTAGTATAATTAAAAGTTAACCTATATGTATCAATGGTTACGAAAGGGGCTTATTAGCGGTCAAGTAAATGAGTGACAAGTTTGGAGTTCAAACATAGCATGGCGGGAAACCGACGTGAAGAATTAGCGCCGATTCCTGATAAATTGGTGCCGACTGTAAAATCTATAAGTAGGATGATTATTTGATAGTTCATACAGGATGTTTTGGGTTGGATTCATTCCAGGATGAATGCCTGTGCTGTCGATGTAAATAGACATTCAAAGATATTGCTATTGTATTTCGAGTAACACTGTTTGAATAGTTCTTTACTTTGAGATTACATTTTATTTGCATATAGTAGATATTTTGAATGTTGTAAGATATTCTCGAATAGGGTTTGCATGAAAATACACAAAAGCTCCTGCTAGCTAGGGCTTTCATTCATCTCAGAGTGGGTAGCTGCACATCGCAGGCCACCCAAAAAATGAAAAACAAAGGGAATATCCAGTTATAACATCTGGACCCCAAATAAAATTGTGTGCTACAGATGTTGGCTAGTGTACCTGCCGAGAGCTTATCGCCGGGATTAAAAAACCCCACCCTTTCGGGTTTTCGAGGAAAAACCCTAGCGATAAAATCTTGGCAAGGGGCTTGGACAATGCAAGGCTGCTAAATGTTCCCCAAAAAAAAAAAAAAAACCACGCTCCACAGAGAATATCGAAGTCGCGCATCACCCATGGACCTGCACATCACCAACAAAAATACCAATAGAGAAAAAACCTCGAAAAGTGAGGGGCTGGTAACGCGTGTCACGCGACGAAAAAAACAACATTTACACCTCGAAAAAGCGAGGGGCTGTGCACGCGACAAAAAACAACATTTATAATAATATACATATTAAGAGAGGATGGGTGGAAGTCAAGGGAACTGCTGAGAGAGGAGAAAATGCCGATGAGAAGTCGATGAAGAACCTGCAAGAAATAGCGATCCCCTAACGAACTAGAGCCCCAGAAAATCCATGCATGCATGGGAGAGATGCATGCTCGCCCATTCGAGAATACCGATCCGATGGGTCAGATCGATGGCATTCTCAAATAAGGGCTTGCATAAAAACAGACAAAAGCCCCAACAAAAAAAGAACTTCCTTATCAAAACAAGATCGAGGTCGAAGGTTGAAGGATGGCCAAAATGGAACTGGCAAACCAAGCAGGGAGAAGTCCCTCCTCTGCCTGGTATCAAAGAAAGAGAGTCAAGGGAACCGCTGAGAGAGGAGAAAATGCCGATGAGAAGTCGATGAAGAACCTGCAAGAAATAGCGATCCTCAAACGAACCAGAGCCCCAGAAAACGCATGCAATGCATGCGTGCATGGGAGAGATGCATGCTCGCCCATTCAAGAATACCGATCCGATGGGCCGAATCGATGGCATTGTAGTTGAAGTGCAAATAAAAGGAGGTTGTTAAGTTGCTAGATATTTGTTCTAAATAATCCTATCATTAGTATTAGAGCATAGGTTCTTTGAAATGTCTAGCAGATTTGAAGCCTCTCTTCTCAATGGTATTAAGGTTTATGAAGGAGGTCCGGGTTTTCAAATTTGGAAAGAACAAATGAAAAATGTTTTAGAAAATAAAACCTTATGGGAATTATTGGAAGAAGATAATTCTAGTAATACTAATGGTTCAGCTAGTATTGTTGCAGGAAGAAGGGAGAGTAGCTCTTCTGATGAAGCATCTGCAACAGGTGGTCTGGATGCAACTGAAACAAGTGGAGTCAATGTTACTCTTAGGGGAAGTGACAGAGCAAAATCAAAGGAAGCTTATGCAATCCTAACCAGCAAGGTCGGGTTTCGATTCCATTGTGGCAGATCTTGAAGGGACAGGAGTTATAATGACTGAACAACAAAAATTATTGCATCTAGCTAGAGCAGTTAGAGAATAAGCAATTAGCTACGCTGATCAAAAACGTGGCCATGACTAGAGAAAATGTTGAAGAAATGATAAGGACAAAATTTGAGCAAAATAAAGTTTTATTTGATGACTATGATGAGAATGTTGAAGTTTTGTATGCAGGTCGAACCAAATACAAAGACAACAGCTCCAATCAAACAAAAGTTAGAGGGAATATAGGTCCATGTTATCATTGCAAGGCTCATTGTCATCTAGAAGCAGACTGCCCTAAGCTAAAAGATGTTGAATGTTTCAACTGTGGTGGCAAAGGCCACTTTGCCAAAAGATGCTCCAGCAGTAAGGGAAGAAGAGGCAGGTCCAATAGAGGAAGACGAGCATCCACAGGACGAGGAAGAGGTGGCGGAAGACAAGATGCAGCAATCAATCTAACTCAAGAAACTGAAGAGTCCCTTCGACCACAACATATAAATTATTTTGCAAATATTGATATCTTATGATTCTGCACGCCAAAGGCGCCTATCTTGACGCCTGCAGCTTCTTCTAAGGGCCATTACGGGCCCATTTTCTTGTTGTGATACGTGTTTTCTAGTTGCACTGCTAGGTCCTATAGGCTATGGTCTACCCAGGACCTATGTATCTTTTATATCACCACAACATAACTCGTTATGTTCCCTTCTACATAACGTTGCTCAAACTAATTACCGTTCAACTCTCGCACAGTTATGAGCTGCAGTTTCAAGCACTTTTCAACTCTCTTTTCAAATTCCTTTTCACCTTTCCCTCGCGGTACATGTTCGCTATCGGTCTCTTGCCAATATTTAGCCTTGGATGGAGTTTACCACCCACTTAAGGCTGCATTTCCAAACAGCCCGACTCGTGGAGAGCGCCTCGTGGAGAGCGCCTCGTGGAGCAACAGGGTCCGGGCCTGACGGGGCTCTCACCCTCTCAGGCGTCCACTTCCAGGAACCTAGACCCAGTCCGCCGCAGAGGACGCTTCTACAGACTACAATTCGCAACGCAAAATGCCACGATTCTCAATCTGGGCACCTTCCAGTTCACTCGCCATTACTAGGGAAATCCCTGTTGATTTCTTTTCCTCCACTTAATGATATGCTTAAACTCAGCAGGTAGCCTTGCCTGATCTGAGGTCTGTTGGGTACTGGCTACATAAGGGAACTAGCCGACACCTTAGCGACGAGCAACATGTTGGCAGGTAGGGGGGCACCGCCTAGGACCAGCCGCAGCTGGAAGCAAACGATAACCGGAACCAACCCCGCCAGTCACGCGACGCATTTAGAGTGCGGCGTCCTCCCTATGCACTCCAGCCGACCATGAGCTTGCCATGGACGGCCAATTTGCGCTTCGCAGCCAGTGCAAGCGAGAGGGACGATTAGACGCTTAGCCAGACATGCCCTCGGACAAGCCCCGGGCGCAAGTTACGTTCAAAGATTCAATGATTCACGGAGTGAAGATGATGAGGATGCTGAGGTAAGTATCAATAATGCTTTAAATATTTCAAGTAGTGAATCTAATGATGCAAATAATATGCTGATATTAGATAGTGTAGCAGAGAAAATAATAACAGGCTCAGTCAAATTGCTTAAGGATGAAAAACAAGAAAGGGAAGGTTACATCAAATTAGGGAATGAAGAATTACAAAGAGTACAATATGCAGGAGCTTTGGAATTGTTTGATCTTCAAGGGAAAGCAGTAGTCTTAAAAGATGTTTTGTGTGTACCCACATTAGTAAGAAACTTAATCTCTGTCAGTCAGCTTGTGAACATAGGATGTACTGTCATATTTGACAGAATGAAATGTACTATTCTCTACTTGATAATGAAATCAAATTTCTGGGTAAAAGAGTTGGCAATCTTTTTGGTTTGAATAACAATCGCTTGCCATATGTAAATGCAATTACAGCTTCTGATATTAACACATGGCATCAAAGATTGTGCCATACTAGTAACAAAAATATATAGATCATGGAAAAACAGGGATTAATTGAGAATTGCAAATTGGATGGTGAGAACAAAGTGTGCTATGGATGCATGATCGGGAAACATGCTAGGTTACCATTCAAAAAGTCTAACAAAAGGGCAAGAAGAATATTGGATGTGGTGCACACAGATTTGTGTGGACCACTCAATGTAAGAGGCATCATAGGAAAAAAAATATTTTATTACGTTCATTGATGATTTCCGTCGAAAAACCAAAGTTAAATGCTTGAGGACTAAAGATGAGGCTTTTGAGGCATTCAAAACTTTTGTTGCAGAAGTAGAGCTTGAAATTGGAAACAAAGTTAAATGGGTGGGTTCTGATAGGGGTGGAGAATACTTATCTGTAAAATTCAAAAAATATTGTAAGACAAGAGGAATCAAAAGACAATTGACTTGCTCCCACTCTCCACAACAGAATGGTGTGGTAGAAAGGAAAAACATGACAATATTGAATGATGTGAGAGCAATGCTCAAATATACAGATCTGCCTAATTTTCTGTGGGAAGAAGCAGTAAGAACTGCAGTAGAAGTGCAAAACATGTTGCCATCAGTAAGTATGGCTCATTTCCTGAGATGCTTTGGTCTGAAATCAAGCCTAACTTCGACAAGTTGAAAAGTTATGGTTGCTTGGGTTTTGTACACATTCCAAAGGAACAAAGAAAAAAACTTGATGACAGAGCTCAGATTGCTTATCTAGTAGGGTATGATGAGCAATCCAAAGCTTATCGAATGTTTGATCCTGCAAAAAGGAAAGTGGTTGTCAGCAAGGACGTTACATTTGATGAAAGTCAACATTATAAAGATACAAAAACATCTTCTGCAGTAGTAGAACAAAGGGAGCTAGCACAAGACACACAACAATTGGATAATTTTTCCATTATAGATGATGATGACACTGGAACTGATCTATGCTGCAGGGAAATAAAAATAGTAATGTGCAGGAAGAACAACCACAGGGAAATGAAGAAACTATTGAGCAGGAAGAGCAACCAACAAAAGGTAAAGTACACTTTGGAAGGAGATCAAGTACTCAGATTCTGCAAGATGAAGCCAAAGAGGTTAGTTCTGAATTATTTGGCAGGGATCCATCTGGAAAAAGTAGAAGGTTAAAACATAGTACATCAAAAATCAATCTCATTGAGATATTGGCAATGATTGACTTTGAAGTACCCAAAACTTTTGAAGAAGCAATGAGTTGTATAGATGCAAAAAAATGAAATGATGCAATGGAAGAAGAGCTTAATACATTCAAAAGGACTGAAACATTTGCGTTAATAGACCTACCTAATGGTAGAAATGCAATAGGATGCGAATGGATATATAAGATAAAACATGGCACTGAAGGGGACTTAATCAAACATAAAGCTAGACTAGTTGCACAAGGTTTTTCCCAAAAACCAGGGATTGACTATGAGGATACTTTTTCTCCCATAGTAAAAATGACTAGCATTCAGATGCTGTTAGCTATGGCAAATGCCAAGAATCTAGAGGCTGTCACAAGGTTAGAACATTATGGGAATTCTAAAGAGATTCAATATCAAAGATTGCAAAGCATCCAGAACCCCAACGGTCCCTAGGAACAAGTTGTCAAAGAAACAATGCCCCCATACAGAAAAAAGAAAAAATTGCAGTTTAAGAGCTGCCCTACAGAGAGTTGATTGTGTGATTACTCTATTTGGCCAACTGTACCAGACCTGCTATATCATATGCAATTAATATATTAAGTAGATATTACAATAACTATAGAATAATGCATTGGCAAGCTGCTAAGAGAGTGATCAAATATCTGAAAGAAACTACAAATCATGGGATTTTGTTTGGCTCAAACAATCTTAATTTAAGGTCATACTGTGACTCAGATTGGGGTGGTGACCCTGATGAAAGGAAGTCTATATCAGGGTTTATTTTAATGTTAGAAGGAGGACCTATATCATGGAATGCAAAAAACGGAATGCAATCACCTGCAGAAGCAGGATATTCAGCCACAACTCTTGCAGCCAAAGAAATGGTATGGAGCAGAAGATTATTGAATGAGTTGGGAATGTGCCAAAAGGATCCTTTAATTTTGCATTCTGACAGCATGATCTGTATTGCCATGATAAAAATTTCCATATTACATGAGAGGACTAAACATATCAAACTTGAAGTACATTTCATTAAGTAGTTTATATTTTTTAAACCAAATGGTGCGCGGTGCCATTTTATATCAAATGGCGCCATGGCGCTATTTCAAGTTGAGTAGGCATGACTGTAGATTAAGATTATGATGTTTTACTCTTGAAATGGCACCATGGCGCCATTTGAAGTTATCTAGGCTTGACTAGATTACGAATTTATGTTTTACCTTCGAAATGGCGCCACGGTGCCATTTGCATTCCATCGCTAATACATGTCTTTCACATTCAGCAGTATCTAGCTCTGGCAGAAGTTACCATGCGTGGTAAGCAGCCCAAAGACGTCAACTGGTGGGTCTTGATGCCAGAAGATATCTTTCAATTGTTCTAGTTTCTGTGGAACCAATGGAAAACTGGCAAGCTTAAAGACAACAGAGGCCAGACTATAGTATGTAATTGGGCCAAGGATAGTGACTACTTCAATCAAATTTATCTGAGGTGCCTCAGAGGCATGCACTATGAGGACTATAGCGTCTTATTTCAAGAAGTGCTTGACGAGAAGATTTATGTAAAAGTCTCTAGTGATTACACGGGTGACCACTTCTTCAAGACCAGGACTAAAACGCTTAAGTCATTAGCGTTCTTGAAGAAGGAAATATTTGAATATATCAAGGATAACTTCCCAAGGAAGTTTACCTCCTTCGAAGACTTTTGTTCCACTGTGCCAGACTTTGACGATGACAGCTTGAAGGGCATAGGGACACTGTATAACAAATGGGTCAATGATGTCGTTTTCAAGGAAGGAATTTTTAAAAATATACCTTTAGTCTTGGCAAGGGCCATAAGAAATAAAGTTATGCAGAGGGATGATTCTGAAGACTTCTGCTATGAAGTTGAGTTTACTGATAGCAGAGGCCAGATAAAATGCACTCCTGTTTGAGATTCGAACGCTGAATCCTTCTGGATAGTTTGTTTTGCACGCCCAGAACACAATATTGTTATCTCCTCAGTATTGGATAACCTGGACTCTAGGTCCAGAGTATATATTGGCACGTACGAGGATGAGTACAAGAATTCGGCATTAACATGGATGTTGGAACCGCATGCACTCGTCTATGCCACGAAGATCCAGCCTTTTGCCTTGATTGTTGTCGAAGAGATTGACTTGAGGTTTTCCTATGCCGATCACCCACAAGAGCTTCCACCACTTCCTGCTCACAACGAAGAAGAGGCGGACTGGAGACTCAGGCTATGACTGAAAAACTCTTTCACAGCAGATTCAGGTACAATTGGCAAGGCTTGCGGGGTGAAATTATCATGAGAAGTCAGCTGGGTTCTACAATATGCTCCTACCTAGTACAGGCAGGTACAGGAGTGTTCGATTACTTCTCTTATGATGCTTTTGGTAGGGCTGCATTGATTCACAAAAGGTTCTGGATCATTTTCGAACATGATTCAACCAAACAGCTGTGCCTGAAGGGGATTCTTGGTAGGCTAGACCGTCTACTCAATCCTATCTTGGCTGCAGTCCCTGTGTCCCAGCATCAAGGTGCTATTAAAGGTGGAGGTGATGAAGCTGCACAAACAGGCCAAGCTCAACGTGAATCACCTGAGATTTCTGATGTTGACTATGAGGCTATTAAAGAAGCTAAGTTTGACCTCGACAACCTCGATGAAACTGACCTCACTAAGCATGCATTTGATTTTGATCCCATGAGCGGTGCTGGGCCATCTAATCCTATTACTGGCACTGAGGAGCCTGATACAACGGAGAAAGACTTGTAAATTGTGTGTAGCTCAAATGTAAAATAATTTTTTTGTATGTAAATTTATCGAAGCCATAGATTGATTGTGTCTCTACTTGTCTATAGATATGCAAATCTTGCTTGTTATAAAATTACTCTTTTTCTTAGTGGTATTTTCTGCATTTTTATGTTTCTAATGGCGCCAAATAATGGCACTTCACATGCACTAATACACATAATGGCGCCATAATAGCTCAAAAATTGGTCATAAAAAAGACTGAAAAACAATTTTGTCCTTAATTAGAATCACGAAATTTTTCATTTTAATGAAATTGCGCTTATAGTCGGAAAAGGTCTATCCCAGAGGATTAGGGAATACAGGGATAATAGATATGGCATATATATCTGAAGCTAGATTGAAGTGCATAGCCTTGAAGCAACTTTGAGTAAGAAAACATTTGTACCTTAAGGGCTGCAACCGCCATAGCAACTGTTAAAGAAATGATTCAATAAAAAAATTTAAAGCCTTGGGGTCTGTCTTCTTACTCGGCTAATTGCTTTATTCCACATGCAGACCTTGCCATCAAATACTTGCATTGCAAATCTTCTCTGGCATCATGAGAACAAATACAGAATTGTTGAGAAGCCTAAATGCTTCATTTTTTGTTCCTTCGAAAAAAAATCCGAATGCCACAAATCTATTCGCCGGACTAATCTTATACCACGATAAACATCTAAGCTAGTCAATGTTCAGGGTAATGGCTTGTAACCATGCCAAATAGCTCCTGGACGTGTCTTCCATACGATCTACATGCCTCGATTACCAGAAAAGGAAATCCATCAAAAGAAAAGCCCTGCCAAAATCATACTAATTTTCTTAATTTTTGGTAGTCAGAAATATCTTTTGGCGTCAAAAATTCCCACAACCTTAGGCAAAGAAGCCTGAAGAAAAAATCCAAAAGGTTTTCCACTTGCTGGAAAAACCAAATCTAAAAATAGATTCATTTCTACAGTATAGACTCCCATTAGTATGTGCATTTCTGCCATTTTTGCAGGGGCTGAAACCATGTGCATGTATGATGTATTTTGACGCTAATGGAAGAAGCAAATTGTATTCTGGTATTCCGATGATTGCTTTTGTGGCTTTGTTTTTGTTCTTGTGTCTGCATTTTTCTACATGGAGTCAGTGATAGAAGATTCGACAATAGATGGGTCCTAAGATCTCTAGTGTGAAGTGGGTGCATTTTGTTGTTTTTGCACATGCCGGGTGTAGTGCTAGTAGGCATTGGTACAATCCATCATAGGTGATGTGCATTTTAATAGTCAAATTAAACTTCCGTTTTAATTCATCTCTGACATGCAAGTTCATTTGTTTGTTTGCGTAAAGCTTTGCATTGAGATCTCCATCTGCCTGTCATAATGCAGTTTTTTGAGATTCTATATATTGTTCCTTTGCTATAGCTTCCTAACCCTCCATTGTTCAAGTGTCAATTGCCTTTCCAGCTTCTTAGTATCAGTTGCCTGTTGGCACAGTTGCTGAACCAAGTTGCAAGTTTGTTCCCGATAGTATGAGAGGTTATGTTGTTCACCCCGATTGTGAGGAGGGGATGCCAAAGCATTAGACATGGCAACCAGCACAAGGAAGAAGTGGAGATTAGAAGTGCAACAAGAGATGGTGTCAGACATAAAAGCATTACAACAGCTTAACCCAAATGCTAAAATGATAGGTTCCTTAAAGGTCAAACTTTGTATGCTTTAGTATGTTACGCTCTCTCACTTCGTCGAGTAAAGTTAACAGCAACCCATTGATGCGTTAGCATCTTATTTACAAATGCGTTAATGCCTTAATGATTGTTATAATAAATTAGGCCATCAATCAAGGTCCTTGTTATAACCTAACCCAATATGTCAAATCCAACTACCCATTGCATCCTTTGCTAGTACAATGATTGGAACAATTTAAAAATATACATAGCCATTAAATTAACCCAATGGTTGCCATTTTGTTTACCTTCTTTTACTATCACACATACGAGTGTACCTCTAAATGCAACCATGCAGGTGATCATGCATGGCTAAGAGGCGCCTCACATGTAAATTTTTCTGTATTCACATGCAGTTCATTTGAGACGGCCGGTTTGACGTTCCCCGAACTGCTTGAGCAGTTTCCAGCTGAGCGTCTCCAACGGCTTGACGTCCGGCAAGTTTTTGCCGTGACATGTGAAGCGTCCCTAATCCAACATCGATTTGCCACATGGCAACCAAATTTTGGAACTTTTTTAGCTTCCACTCATGGCAACCTAATTTTGGAACTTTTTTAGCTTCCACTCAAAGACCGCTCCATCCGACCGCTCCAGATTTATTCGAGTGGGCTAAATGGGCAGGCCGATCCATCCAACTGCTCGAGTCTTATTCGAATCGGCTAATAGGCAGGCTCAATAGCAGGCTCAATTGCACAGGTATTTTCAAGTCGTTTAGATTGGGTTTCTATAGATAAAGAATGCATTGGCTTTCTGTAGATAAAGAATGCATTCTCAATCTTAGAGAGCTATTAAAGCATGATGCTTGTCTTAGTGGTTGGGAAGGTGATAATATTAGAGCCACCAGAAAAGACAGGACAGTGGGTAGAGTTAGTGATATTTTTACATTTTCTTCGTGGAATGAGGAGAATCGGTACGTTGCTGATTGTATCAACAACGAAATCATAATCAGGGAGTTTTCATTTGTTCCACATGCATATGCTAGATCACAAGTTATCATGCAATTCTATGCTCAAGATAAAGAAGACACTATTGAGATTGGTACATTATTAGATATGTTAGGAAGAGTTAATCTGGACATTTATACGCCAGATGTTGTTATCAATGCAATAGGGCAAAGTAATATTCCACTCGCAGGAAGATCGGAAATAAATGAGTATCCAGTCATTGTGATAGAAATTGGAACATCTCAAACCTTAAAAGATTTACATCAGCGAGCTGCAATATTTCTAAGCAACGAATTTCCTTCGTGTGAATATTATATTGGAATCAAAAGGTATGACCCAAGGTTGATAGATGGACTTCAGGCTATGGTAGCTGGTGTTTATGATCGAGCCACAATAACACCTCAGGATCCTTCTATTTTAATTTCATTTGGTACTGGTCCACTTCATCCAAGTGCCCACTGGAGTGACTCCAACATATTGCAAGGTGTTGGTGTACCGCTTGACATTGATGTACCATCTGCACCATGTAATATGGCTGGATTGCCACAATACACAATCACGCTCCCAGCATCTAGAATTTTTTCTAGTAGAATTGGAGGAGTACCAGCCGGTGCTCCAACTAACTTCACTTTAGACTTGTTCCTAGTTCAGAAGAAGTTAGCAAAACCAATAACTTACGCTTAAGTTTTGTGTTTGCAACATAAGACATGGGCACAATCATGCAGAATTGGCTTTAGTATATTTTTTTGTTTTCATCTTACAAGACGTCCATGTATTTGTAGCCAGTTCGGCAAATCTTAATTTCATTTGTTTTTTTAGTTAAACGCAGTAAACTAAGTAATTGAGTTTCTTTCTTTCAGAGATGTGGTTTCCATTATGTTGAGTGTTTGTTATAGTTCTTTTCTGTTAATTATAGGAAAAGTTATTGAAAAATAATTATAGAGAAAGTTATTATAAAAATCTGGACTTTAGTTTACTCATGCGTCCTTTGACCCGATGCACTACCTTGGTTTTTACTCATGCTTCTCTCACTCTATATGTAATCCAGTGCACTACTACATGGTTAATGGTATGTATTTGATAAGCAGAAAAAGGAAGTTCAAATATGTTAGCCTACTGCTGTTTCTCAGTGTGATGTGCCTGGACATTGCCAAATTTGAAACCTGACCTATGATGTACAGGAGATAAAGTACTCTACTTTAAGCCAATGCACTACCCTGGTTACTTTTCTACTTCTTGCACAGCAATAATAAGCAAAACATAATTTAAATATGTTGGCCTATTTCATTCGCTTCTTTTGTCAGTGCTATGTCTGAGGACATTGCAAACTTGAAAAACATCTACAACCAGAATCAGAGGAAAGAGGGCATAATTCAAATACCTAAACCATATCCAAGAATGTTTATCTGGTTTTACGGTGGCAAGAAGTGTGCTTGTTGCTGCATCTTATGGACTCCTCTAGTGCAGTAATGCTAGAAAACAGTGGGATGGCATAGTGGAGCAATTATTTTGTGTTTTATGCAGCCAATGGTTCCTAATGCGTTTGCCTTTCTTACGATCATAGTTTAAAGTGCAAAGTGCAGCCCCAGTTGTACTATTGATGCAATGTATGAAAAGGCTACTGACAATGGAGTTTGTGATGTTGATAATTTGATTTATATCGAAATTATGCTTTCTACAGACCTCCCCTGTTTTGTAATGAAATTCTGTTTTTATGAAGCTAGTGATGGCAAAAAAGATGGAGGATGTGACAATCTTTCATATTTTATCTAGTAGTACCTTTTAAAAGCTCAAACATTGGGCGGGTATAAAAAGCCAGTTCCATGCATCGCCGAAATGAAAGACCATGCAATAATTTAAATTATAGTATTAGTAAATGAAGATGGTCTAACAATGGAGTTTGTTGTGATAACATTGTAAGAAGTCATTGTTTAGCAATCGTGAATCATTAGCTTTCTCATTGAAGGACCAACGTAATTAGAGATGAGTAGTTTTAATTTTGTACTCTGTCTTGGTATATTATATTTCTTTGTTGCAATTTGCTCTCAAGGACAACCAAATGGTCCTACCTCAAGTTTGTCTTATAAGCAGGTTTATTTCATTGAGCTGTTTGGATGTCATTCTCTAAAATGTTTTATGCCTTGAGTAATGGTATGTTGATAACATTAGAACGGTTGTTTCCAGTGAATATAAAGGCAAGAAGTTGTGCTACCATTCACCTTTAGTTTCAAAATGTTAAACGTTAAGAGGGTGAAATCTCTGTATTCTTTCTACAGGTGGCTTACTGCGGCTTCTTTCAAGTCATTCAAGAAGAGAAGAGACTATATGCCTGCATTGAGTTAGTGACAACATGAAATGGAAATTATAGAGCATATCAATATCATCTCACAAATGCTTGCATTTGAATTTTTTTTATAAAACTGCACTTTTACAAGAAGAAAGATCCTGCCTAGAAAGATCTCAGAAGAGTGCATCAGATCAATGGTTAAGTGCTTACCAGAATCATTGCCCACATCAATAGAAGTGGGCCTGACCACAAGGTAAGAGATACAAAAACTCCGTTAAATACTGGAGTGCAAACTGTGCCCAATGCTATGCCAAAAAGCTATTTATCATCTCTGCTGAGAATACCCCAACGCTGCAACAATAGACATTTGATTAGCTTCAAAATATGGGTCCTCTTACAAAATGCGTGGACATTTAGGTTGGTTTGTGAGGGAACCAGCCTAATTTTCTGTCCACAAATTTTTTGAAGAGCACGATCAGATGTTCTAAAGACTAGATTTAAGTCTTGGGAGAGTGTATCTCAGGTTGAAGTCTGTTAGTTATTCCCTCATTTATCTTGCTATAACTAGAAGCCAAATTGAAATTTTGCATATTTGAAAGGAACATTGATAGGACTTGCATATTGAAGGTTTAAACAATCACCTCTGACCTTATACACTGATGTTGAGGAGACAACCAGTCTTCTTCTTTTCCAAATAGTCTAAAGCAGCCTTGTGTAATTTAGAAAAGACAAACACAAACTGAAAATAAGAGTTGTAGGCTTGTATTCTTCCTCGTTTTAAGTCTGATGTAATATACTACTCAAGCACACCAAAACAACTTGCGACTTTATAACTATTTTAGAACTTATATGTACATGGCATTTAAGCCTTGAAAACATGAGACTTATGAGCTCTGATAAAGTATTATACACTTACTTACTTGAAAAATCAGGTAAGGTTGTACATCTATGGGCCAGCTTCAGTTTAAACATGCTCAAGAAGATGTTCTTACCATGTAAGCCTTTGTGCCAGATTACAGCCATATTCATAAGTAGTTAATGGTTTCAGAAAACCAGAAAAACTAACAGTCAGGCAGGTCCGTTCCATAGAGCATTTATAGATTCCCCCAGCAACTAAATCAAAGCACCTCCAGTGAAATATTATTTTCCATTCTTTCTCACATCCAACCAAAAACCAAAGAAGAGCAATCACAAAGAGAGACTTTCTGTAGCTAACCAAGAATTTGTTAGCATAAAGATGGTAACAAATTCAGGGTCAGAATTCACTTGTTGCTGACATGGCTTATTGCTATAGGACATAATTACGCTCATTTGTTATTCAGTTCTTTTGAGGTCCTTGTCTCTCTTCATTCTTTCATCAATCTACACAAAGCTTTCATGGTATCAGATCCCAAATTGAAAGAAGGAGAGAGTAGAAGGTAAACATGGAGCCATAAGCTTCTTCAAGGAGCTTGCAGAAAAGCTAGGTGTAAATTGGATCAGCCAAATAACACGATTGTTGCAGTTCCCTTTGCAAAACACAACCTAGGAGGGAATTCTGGACAACAGATTGGACTCCAATATCTGAGTTCATCAGGCCGGATTTGGTATGTGGGCACCATTTTGATACATTCTCGTAGTGCAGCGCTCAGATCTGATACAATTTCCACTTGATCTGATTAGATTCGGTGTGTGCATCAATACCTGCTACCAATTTGTTCAAAATTCCACATAACATCATTAATTCCGTGTCAAGACTGGCAATCAACATGGCTGTTAGCATTGATCCGTGCTGGATGCAGATAACTTCTTTAATTGGTGTGATGCCTTTCAAACCAATTCGAATATTAAGGAGCTGGGTAAGTTTTATCTCCAGATTGCTCGGATTATATGAGAGATAGTAGAGAATACACATCATTTACAAAAGCATTTCAAATTTTAGAGACAAATTGTGGAGATGGACAACAACTCACTCTTCAAAAAAGATGAAGAATCTCATACTTTGACAATTGTACCAACATGAGAGACTACCTGCAAGATTCTTTGGCGCAGGGGGAGATATGGATGAGGTGAAGCTTATTCTCTATGTCTTGAATGGATTATCATCAAAGTACCAGCATATGGTCAACTATTACAAGCTTAAGCACAAGATCAAAATTAGCTTTCACTATCTTCAACACCAACTTATGGAAGCAGAAATGGATCTATAGAAAAGGGAGCATATCAAAATCTTTGTACGGACTTAGTTGCTCTGGTTCCTCATGGTCTGCTTCATGATGGTCTGGATGAGAGCGATCTGTGATGATACTTGTAGCTGGAGTAAGAACCACTAGAATGAGTGCCTCTGTGGTAGTTGCAGAATGTTCGTTCTCAAAAAGGTTGTACATTTAACTTCATTATAATTTGTTTGAGACCTGGTTTATTGAAGTATCCTGGTTTATTGGCACAAACTCCATGCTTTGCAAACGAAAGGCTTTACTTGTGAGAGGGTCATAACACCGTCAAGCTTTCCTGTTGCTAGCATAACCCATGAAGATAACTTTTAGCGATCTGTCGGACAGTTTTCCTTGCTGCTGCAGTATTTCTCTAGCATAGGCTGCATACCCAACACACCTAATCCCTTGAAACGCGAGACATCTGGCTTCAGGTCATATGTTGCGTCAAATGGAGTTTTCAGTGTCAAGGCTTTCATTGGTGCCTTGCTTGAGATGTATGCTGCTGTAAGAACTGCCCCAGCCCAGAATCTAAGACCATGCTAGGGTGCAGTTCCTCCATTTTGCTACTCCATTTTGGACATGGGCGTAAGGAACTATGAGCTCCCTATGTATACCTTTCTCTTGTATATGCTTCAGACTCTTGTGACAAACATTCTTTGGCATTGTCTGTTCTCAAGGCTATGATGGTTGTGGAAAATTTATTTTCCACTAACTTGTTGAAATTTTGAAATATAGAGCATGCTTGAAATTTATACTTAAGTAGATACACCCATGTATATCTACTATAATCATCCATGAAGACAAAGAAAGTACATGTTTCCAGCATAGGACTCTATTGGCAGGTAGCACATCTCAATGTGCGTGACTATAATTTTGGCAGCCCTTCAAACATTTCTAATTTGGATGCTGTTGAGAATGCATTAGAGCCTATGTGAAGATACCTTGCATGCCATAGTAATTCCTTGGTCTATGAGATAGCTTTTGTAAGTGAAGATACCTTGCATGCCATAGTAATTCCTTGGATGTGAGATAGTAAGTAAGGCTGAAGCAAGCTCCACGCTGCTGGCATCAAAAGATCAACAACTTTATATTTTTCTATGCCAAATGGGATATGGCGGATCTCGAGCAGATCCTAATCTTTACTACAAGTTTGAAATAACAGCTATATCCATTCTCTTACTCTCACACTAAGGTAACTCCCACCACCAACTTTGAAATTACAGATATTGGAATCATACACTATTGCCTTGGGTTGGAGATCTGGCAGAGAACAGCAGGCATGTATATCACACAAGCAAACTACATTTTTGAACATGACAAACTGCAGGTCACTATTTACGCCATGCGAAATAGGAATCAAACTCACTTTCGAGTCTGATCATGAGGACACAGATCCTACACTCTACAAACAACTAGTTGGGGCATTGCTCTATCTCACCATCACACGACTGGGCATTTCCTATAACGTAAGAGTCCTCACTCGCTATATGACTCATCCAAAATCACCCCACAAAATGACTATTGAATTACCTCAAAGCAACACATGTATAAGGTATTTTTTTATATGAAAAGTGCCAAACCCAAAACTGATCATGTGACTCAAATTGGCATCTACAGATGTAGACTATAGGAAAAGCCTCATTGCTGGCTACCTGTCATTTTATGGTGGAAATCTTGTCAGTTGGAGTTCAAAGGAACAGATTACTAACAGCATAAGTATAAGAGAAGGAGAACTCAAGGCAAATGGCTCCTCTATCTCTACGAGAACCAGCACCACTTTACTATGACAAATGTGAGCTAATCAGAATGTTAAAGACCCTAAAATGCATTTAAAAATCAAGCACATGGACATCAAGATGTGCTTCATCCGAGATCAGGTATACAGCGCCTACCTTCTCTACTGTACTGGCCAACACAAGATCAGGCAGCAGATGGGTTTACAAAACCACTTGCTGGCAAAGCATTCTCCAAAACGAAGACATTACTCCAAATGATACCGCACACTTCAACTCAGGAGGGATGATGTTATGATGAATCTCTATATTCAATCTAGTTGAATTCATGTTCTTCAGTTTATTTTTTTTCCTGTCAGCCATGGTAGTCCTTGGGGGGATGTTAGGATAAGATATTCTAGCTGTCACTAAAGGCATGTGCTGACACATTGCGTGTTGCTGACATGGCTCATTACTTTGTCATAAAGGATGGACTAACAAATGCACTTATAGGGATGTTATTATCTCCATGGATTATTCAAATGACCCTTCACTGAAAGACATGCAATGAATAAAAGTTTGTTTTTCCAGCATCTACATTGTTCCATTCTTTCAGCTTAAATTTGCAAAAACATTACTTTATTTCTCAATAATGTTGCCTGCTTGATTTGCCACTTGCAACAATAGTAAAAAGCTGTGCTTTACCATGCATATAAAATTAACCTCCATGTTACACCACTATTGAAGTTCATCTTATAATATATTCATACAATGAGCACTATCTTCATAACAAAATGGTGTTTCCGAAACTTGGTATGTACTGAAAAAAGGGTTTTAGAAGTTCCAATTCATCCTTGTGATGGTACACTTCAGGTGACACTTAGTACAAATTCATAGGAACATTACTTAGTACAAATTCATAGGAACATTTCAATCCCTATATGCGTTTAAAATTTGTACGCACTTACACACCCATAGATTCAATTATTGCATCCACAGTGTAAGTTGATGCAGCACAGACTTAGCTAAGACAATGTGATGGCATTGAGAGGAAAACAAAACTTGAGAAATAAGAGTATTTGCAAAAACATGGCACCATTGTATTAAATTTAAGCTTCTCAGTGCCTACTTCTCTGCATGCTCTTCAGAAGTGAAATTGCAAGAGTGCAAGTTTGATGAAGGTTTATAGCATCATTTGACAACAAAAATGGATGGCTACAATAGATTAGATCAATACAATTCTTTAACTAATTGCAGTATATAATATACAAGATACTTAGAGTGACCTACAATAAATGAACATTTAGGAGTAGCTGTAAGAGGAGAAGAAGGTTGTTAGTACGAATACGGACCTTGAACGAGAGTTTGTTGAATTAAAGCTCAAGAAACTGAGATCCATGACAATATCTGATGATTCACATGGGGGCAAAGCATTTTTTGAGCAATGAACATCAGTTACTTGTAGCAAAGGTTAGAGGTATCATTACCTATGCCATGAAAAAGTATCTGATTCAAAAGACTGAAATTCATTAACTCAATGGACATAAGAGATTAGAGATACCTACAATGTTATAGCACGAACCAAATAACTAAAGTTCAAGAAGAAAGCATAAGCACAGAGTAAAATGTTGTCTTTATATGTGGCTTATAGATCAGAGCGGTAAGGCAATTGTTACAAACAGAAAGCGCAATTAGGGACTCGGGGCCTTGAGGATCGATATGTGGAATGCCATGGATTGAGTCAGGATAAGGTAGCAACCACTCATGGAGTCCACTCATGGAGTCGAAGCAACACGATTTGTTGTTCTTCATTCAAACATGGGAACACCAAACTTGCTCATTACCGGACATCTCTGGTTATATGGTAGTGGATCATATATGGAATGAGAAAAAAGTAGGGTTGGGACGTGGCTTTGGAGGAATAGCGGTTTACAGTAGAGAATGTTTTGCACAGAGGCTTCAAGTTTTAAAATCAGACATCAACAAACAGTATATGTGGTTGAAAATTGAAGGATTAAAATGTGATATATTTATAGCTATATGCAATTTTGTGCCAAGCAATGCTAATTGATGGCTTACTCTTGCGAGTAGCCATCATATTTTGTCTCTAGTTTCTTTTTATCTAGCACTAATTGTTAGCTCATCTAGTTTGCATTTAGCAGGTGAACAATCAAGCAATTCAGGTCAGATAATAACAGAGTACAAGGGATATCATACCATCATAGAAGATGCGGGCAGTGGATTTGCAGAAGTAAGTGTTTGACGAGGATACAAGTTAGCCAAGTTAGCCAAGTGAAGTTTGGTGTTTGCGCAAGTTTCTTAAGAAAAAAAGAAAAGAAGGTTTGCCATGGATTTTCTCTATATTTTGCCCTTCTATTCCATGTTCCATGCCATGCACCTTAAAAGGCTTTTTCCTATTCTTGTTTCATATATTCCATGCCATGCATCTATAAGACCTTCTCTTGCCCTCATTCTAATGCCCATGTTCTACTGCCCATGTAGTGTTCTTATATTTCCATGGAGTTCTTCCTTGTAATCATAAGAGCAAAAAAAAAAAAAGGGGGTATCAATGTCTAGTCCATGGAGCACAATCTGTGCCATTTGCTCTTCTTTTCCTACATCTTTATTTGCCAAAGTTGCCATTTGTTTTTTCATTTCCTATTGAAAAAGATCCAAAAAAGAAAAAAAAAACAAAGGGGTTGTCTTGTTGCTTTCCCCCTTTGCTATTGAAAAAGACAAAAAAAAGTGTTGCCGTGCATTGTTTTTTGGCTTTCATTTTCCTTTACCTTTGAAACAAAAAAAAAAAAGACAAAGAAAGAAAAGCTTTTATTGCAGGAATGGCCTTGTGCCTCATTCTTATGTTGCCTTTATGACCATGGTGGATAAACGTGAGCTATATTAAGCCAATCATGTCCTTATCCAATCGTCTCCCAAAATAAGCATGATATTTTTATGGGCCATGTTTCAACGTAGCCAAAAGCCTTTTTGTTTCTAAAATACATTGCCTTTTTCTACCTTGTTGATTTTCAATGATATCCACTTGCTTAGGAAATGCCCTTACAGAAAACGTCCTTATCCTTATCTGTCCAAAATCCATGGCATGTATGTCGGTTCTGTAAAAAGAAAGAAGGATCTGTTACAGAAGTGGGTTTCCGAGATGATTGGAGGCTGTTTTTGGAAATATGGGACTGCAACAAAAGAGACAAGAGGCATGCATTTTCCCCATCTGATCGGCTACAGAAGAAGTGCTGCGGCTGTTTTGGATCCAGGTAGTCTTTGCACTGAGGGTTTCCTTCACAAGGCCACATTTTGGAGGATATTGCTCTACCGAAACCTTGGAGGAAGCTACATTTATGTGGTGAAGATGCCTGTGTGCTGCAATTGCTTGAAGATTGAAGACTTCTATGATGGCTATGACACATCCCTGGTATTTTGTGAAAAATCTGAACTTTGATTTCGCTTGTTGGTTGATTCACTTGTGAATTGTTACTGTTATTGTGGCATTTTGGTGACAGTCCAGACAATTACATCACATCTCATCTACTTCTATTTTGTTATCCATAAATTCTGAACTTTTATGAGCATCTCCTTTCCTTTGTTATCCATAAATTCTGAACTGTTATGAGCAGTACATTTACCTTTCTATTCTAAAATTATGCTCATGTACAAGTTAGCAGTGCTTGTGATTATCAGTTAGATCTTCTGATGTTTTCACTCTTACATTCTGCTGACAGTTAGTTTTCAATTCCTTAAGTGGTGATCTGATTTTTCTTAAAGTTCCCTTGGTCTTACACTTGAGGGCATGTCTTAATTGGCAAGCAGCAGCATAAGTTGAGCACTGAGTTAAGCGATTATCTGGGATTTGGCATTGATATCCACCTAGATCCCTTTGTTTAGGCAAAATCTTTAAGCAGCTAAGTCCTTTGATCAACATAAAATTCTTAATTCATCATAAAAGATAAAGAGCATTGTGTTATATGAAATATTCTGTTTGTATGCATCAAAGGTAGGCATGCATCATCGAAATTTTATGTAGACATTGCTTGTTGCATTCTAAAAAAAAAAAGGTAAGAGACTTGGTGCATGTTTATGTAATTTACTGAATGGAGATAGCATGATGTCTGGAATTGCTCTTGGTTGGTTAGCATAAGAGGATTGATTTTATGGCTGTATGCATGTACGAAAAGAATATATAGCAGAGGCCGCCTGCTTATTAGTGGCCTGGAGGTCCTAACCCATTGAATTTCATTTTCTCCGAGTGTGTTCTCACAAGATCCAGGCTAGTGAGAAACATATTTGGAGGTCCTACCGGGATCCCTTCCTGGAATTTCTCTTAGTGTTATTTAAACTATGGCTAGGGGAGTGATTGAGGAAGCTGCAGATGAGCAATCCTCTACAAATCAAAGTCCAAAGACGCAGGAACCTGAAAATACCCATTTCCCATCCATTTCTGACTGGGGAGCGATATTAGCCCCATTAGCCAAAGATGCCCCAATCTATGATGGATCTTTAAATCCTACTGAGTTTCTTAGTGTGTTTGAGGAATACTATGAATTGTATGGTCATAGGAGAGGGGATAAGTGTACTGTTTTTGGGAAGTGTATGAGAGGAGCTGCTAAAAGGTGGCATGAATATCATATGCTTCATGAGGGTAGTACATGGAATATTATGGCAAAATCGTTTGTAAGGAGGTTTGGTGTAGTTCTTAGCCAATCTTCTTTGGTGCAAGAATTGCATCATTTTAAGCTGCAAGAAGGAGAGGGTATCACTGCTTATATAGAGAGGTTCTCGCACTATCTAAAGGTGTGCCAAGATCGAGGTGTGAAAAATGCTCTACCACATACCATGTTTTGTTTTATCTCTGGTTTGAGAGCGAGGCCTAGGTTGTACAGCAGGTTGTGCAGAGCCTATGATCAAGGCCAGTTTGATTCTATGACGCAGCTTTTTAGTAAAGCTAAAGATTATGCTGCAGACATCTTTGAGCTCGAAATTGAAGGAACAACGCATGCACCAGCTGATTTTTGGAAGGAGCAACCGCCGTTTCCTGAAAGTACAAGTGCTGCTGTATATTCAACAAGAGCAGAAAAGAAAGACAAAGGTTCTGATAGTAGAGTGGACGAGCTGAAAGTGGAATTGGTAAAGGCTCAAAATCAGTTGAAGGAGCAGCAGGGACAGTTTCAAAATCTGTTACAGGATGAATTGAAGAAACAACAAGACTCCTTTACAAATCAAATGAAGATGATGATGGAAGAAGTGCAAAAGAATATGAAAGAGTTTGCATCAAAATCAAGAGATGCTGGAGTATGTAACTATTGTAAGAAGGTGGGCCATGAAGAGAGCACATGTTATAGGAGAGTATGCCCAAAATGTTCTAAACCAGGACATTATGGTAAGGAGTGCCCGGTGTGTAGCCATTGTGGTATGATTGGTCACGAAGTTAAGTTTTGTCCAATCATGCAATATGAGAAAACCATGGGGAAGAATGTAGTAGTTGAGAAGTCAGTGAAGTATATTGAGGCGATTCAAGAACCTGATACATCAGTGCTTGCAGTGACAAGACAACAAACATTAAAGGAGACTCAAATGCAAGTGCCACACAAGGATCACGAGAATAACATTTTACCTCCCAAACCAAGTATGGGATCAACAAGCCATGTGCTGTCGAAGGAAGTCCAGCAAGTGGAGCATTTATTGAAGAATACAAAGGTAAGCATTGATTTGCTAACATTGTTTAAAGAAGCACCCACCTATAAGCAGGGATTTTTAAGGTTGATGAACGATAGTCAAAGTGAAGGGGCTGCACTAATGGTTTGCCAAGCCACGTTCGAAGATCCTGGTGCAATAACATGTCAAGCTCGAATAGGTAATTTTGAATTGTCAAATGCTATTGCAGATGGAGGTTCGTGTATAAATGTTATGCCATATCATGTCATGTTGAAGCTTGGTCTTAGCGTAACTACCAAGTCCCCTTTCATAATTAGAGGCTTCACTCAAAATTGTGTTACACCTCTTGGGATAATAGAGAATGTGCAGGTCATTGTGGAGGGAGTTGTTGCCAATACTGCATTTATGGTAATCTCATTCACTGAGCAAAAGGAAGATGAAGCTTATGATCTTATTTTAGGAAGACCATGGCTTTGGGCAGTAGATGCGCGCCCCGTTTGGCGTAAAGGGACATGCACTATATCAGATGGACGTAACCAAGTTGTGATCTATACAAGGCCAAAGCAAATGCTCAATCTCCGCAGTCCTTATTCTTAGAATTGATCACTCCTACTGCCCCTGGAACATACTCTTTGTGCAAACCTAAACAAGTGGACTGTAATAATGTCAGCGTATTGCCATCATCAAGAGCAATTCTATGGTTCGATGGAGGAGTATCAAGGAAATTAGAGATGTCAGCTATTGGAAATGTCTTGAAGGATGAGCACGGCAATATACTTGAGGAGATAAGCACCATTATTGATTATTGCACTAATAATATGGCGGAATACAAAGCTCTCAATGCCGGATTGCATTTAGCTTTGCGACATGGTATTAAGGAATTACAGGTATATGGAGACTCAGAACTAATTCTAAATCAAGTGCAGCATATCTATCAAGTTAAGGATGCCAAGTTAATGCCTTTGTATGAGGAAGCAAGAAAGCTTATAGCAGAATTTTCCAATGTGGCATTTACTTGTGTGCCGCGGACTGAAAATGAACATGCAGATTCCCTTTGCAAAGCTGCCATATTTCAGGCTCTTACAGAAGGATTGGAAAAAGAGGAAGAGTTACCATTTGGAAAGGAAATTCATTTTTGTGACATTCTAACTATAGACGCAGTGGATGAGCCTGACACTAGAACTGTTATCGTGAGTAAAAATGGACAAGAAAGAGGACTGCAGGTAGGAAAGGTAGCCACATCGGATGAAATGAATAAATTACAGTCCATGTTCCAGCAATATAATGACGTTTTTGCATGGGAATACAGTGAGTTAAAGGGTATACCTCCGGAGATTTGCCAATTCCATATTAATCTTAAAGAGGGAGCAAAGCCAGTCCATCATAAATTGCGCAGAATTAATCCCCATTTGCTTAAGATGGTGCATGAAGAGATCCAAAAATTGCTTTCAGTTGGATTTATATTTCCGATAGAGAATCCGAGTTGGGTGTTTTGTATTGTCCCTGTCTTGAAGAAAAATGGAAAAATAAGAGTGTGTATAGATTATCAAGACCTAAACAGCAATACTCTTAAGGATCCCCTTTCAAGAAGACATTCTATATCAGGCAGCAGGTCAAGAGGCTTATTCTTTTATGGATGGCTTTTCGGGGTTTAACCAAATTTCGATAAGAGAAGAAGATAAAGCTAAGACTGCCTTCATTACTCCTTGGGGCACATTTGCGATGAACGTCATGCCCTTTGGGTTGATGAATGCCCCGGCTACCTTCCAGAAAGCCATGATGATGGCTTATGGACCAATGCTCTCAAAGGGTCTAGGGATATTTCTTGATGATTTGTGTTTGTCAAATAGCAGGGAGCAGCATTTGGAGTCATTGGAGAAGACATTGGAACTTAGTAGGGCTTCCCAGGTATGTCTTAATCCTGCAAAGTGCAAATTTTTAGTTGAAGGTGGAACGCTACTTGGTCATCATGTGTCTACAAAAGGCATTCAAATAGCGGAGGAGAAGCTAGAAGTCATCACCAAGCTGCCAATTCCAAAAACTGTTAAGGAGGTAAGGAAATTAATAGGCACATGTTCATTTTTGCGAGTGCACATTCCTCATTTTTCCCATATTATGGCCCCTATTACTAGGCTTACCAGGGTAGGAAAATTAGCAAAAGGACATAGCAAGATCATGCCAATACTGTGGACTGATGAGTGCCAACAAGCTTTTGATACAGTAATTACCTTCATGAAGAAGAGAGGAGTTTTGAGCACCCCAGACTTGGATCAGGCTTTCATAGTATTCTTAGCCGTTACTGAGTGGGCTTGCGGTGTTACTCTATGCCAAAAGCAAGAGCGCAAAGAATTTAAAGTTATTAGTTATTCCGGAAAATTATGGAGTGCAATAGAGGCTAGATATCCCTTGCTAGAAAAGTATGCGGCAGCCTTGGTGTTTTGCTTTCAAAAGCATGAGCATCTTCTTTTGCAGCAGCATACAAAGGTGGTTGCCAAGAGGAACCCGATGAGTCTCATCAATAGTAAAACTTTGAAAAAAGCAAAAATGCATAGGTGGATGGTGTTCTTGCATCAATTTGATTTTCATGTGAAGTTACTTACTGCTCAAAGTAATCCTAGCTCTTATTTGCCATATGCATTTCAATTTGATAATCAGGAATTAGAGGAAGAAGATAATATGCATGTTTCTCCATTAGTACATCATATTTCTGTGCACAATTCTTGGATGTTGCCTTATATTAATTTGCTTAATGATATTCCTCTGCCTACTATATACACGAAGTCTGATCTTAGAAAATTTAAATCTGAATTGCATCATTATGTCATGGTGGAAGATATTCTTTGTAGAAAGAGTGTAGCAGGCCCACTTATGCGATGTTTGAATGAAGAAGAACAGGGTTGGGTATTAGAGTCATGTCACCGAGGGGTTTGTGCAGGACATTTTGCAGGAGATGCTACAGCAAAGAGGATACTTAGGGCTGGATATTATTGGCCAACAGTCTTTAAAGATGCGCATGCTTATTGCCAACGATGTCATGCTTGCCAGTTGTATGCCCCTAAGCGATTAAATTCTGCTTCCTTGGATACCATCCCACATATTGAGCCATTCCATACTTGGGGATTAGATTTCATAGGCCCATTGCCCCCTTCTTCTGCAGGTCACCAATATGTCATAATGGCTACCGATTATTTTACCAAGTGGGTGGAGGCGCTGCCAACCAGAACTGCCACTGCAACAGTAACTAGTTCATTTGTGTTTCACCAACTTGTGTGCAGGTTTGGAGTTCCACAGGTACTGGTCAGCGACAGAGGCAGCCATTTCATGAACGAAGTTGTTGCAGATCTTGTTTCACAATTAAAGTTGAAGCAGAGGTTTTCAGCTGCATATTATCCCCAATGTAATGGGCAAGCAGAAAGCTCCAATAAGCAAATGATTCAGATATTGCGGAAGACAATTGAAGAACACAAAGGAAATTGGCATTCTCATATATCAGCAGCATTGTGGTCATATAGAACTCATGAGAAACACGCCACAGGATATACACCTTTCCAATTGGTATATGGGAAGGAATCAGTGTTACCTATAGAGATTGAGCTGCCGTCTTTGAGGATAACCTTAGAGCATCATGGTACACAAGAAGACCAGTTGAGGAACAGGTTGCTAGCTTTGGAGCAATTGGACGAGGATAGGCACATGGCCTATTTGGCACAAAAATTCAGAAAAGAACAGCAACAAAGGAGGTTCAGCAAGAAGTCTCAGCATACGCAGTATTTTCAGCATGGACAATTAGTCCTTCGATGGTACAAGCCCAAGGAAGATAACCGCAAGAAATTTCAGAGTATTTGGCAGGGACCATATGTTATTGATGAGGTGTTAAGGAATCATACTTATGTGCTGAAGACCCTTGATGGAAAGCGACTTCATAATCCAATCAATGGTTCATCACTCAAGGTGTACTGGCCAACTGGCTGAGGGGACCAGCCAGGTCGTTTTGGGCCTAATGATGGCTTACTCTTGCGAGTAGCCATCATATTTTGTCTCTAGTTTCTTTTTATCTAGCACTAATTGTTAGCTCATCTAGTTTGCATTTAGAAGGTGAACAATCAAGCAATTCAGGTCAGATAATAGCAGAGTACAAGGGATATCATACCATCATAGAAGATGCGGGCAGTGGATTTGCAGAAGTAAGTGTTTGACGAGGATACAAGTTAGCCAAGTTAGCCAAGTGAAGTTTGGTGTTTGCGCAAGTTTCTTAAGAAAAAAAGAAAAGAAGGTTTGCCATGGATTTTCTCTATATTTTGCCCTTCTATTCCATGTTCCATGCCATGCACCTTAAAAGGCTTTTTCCTATTCTTGTTTCATATATTCCATGCCATGCATCTATAAGACCTTCTCTTGCCCTCATTCTAATGCCCATGTTCTACTGCCCATGTAGTGTTCTTATATTTCCATGGAGTTCTTCCTTGTAATCATAAGAGCAAAAAAAAAAAAAAGGGGGTATCAATGTCTAGTCCATGGAGCACAATCTGTGCCATTTGCTCTTCTTTTCCTACATCTTTATTTGCCAAAGTTGCCATTTGTTTTTTCATTTCCTATTGAAAAAGATCCAAAAAAGAAAAAAAAAACAAAGGGGTTGTCTTGTTGCTTTTTCCCTTTGCTATTGAAAAAGACAAAAAAAAGTGTTGCCGTGCATTGTTTTTTGGCTTTCATTTTCCTTTACCTTTGAAACAAAAAAAAAAAGACAAAGAAAGAAAAGCTTTTATTGCAGGAATGGCCTTGTGCCTCATTCTTATGTTGCCTTTATGACCATGGTGGATAAACGTGAGCTATATTAAGCCAATCATGTCCTTATCCAATCGTCTCCCAAAATAAGCATGATATTTTTATGGGCCATGTTTCAACGTAGCCAAAAGCCTTTTTGTTTCTAAAATACATTGCCTTTTTCTACCTTGTTGATTTTCAATGATATCCACTTGCTTAGGAAATGCCCTTACAGAAAACGTCCTTATCCTTATCTGTCCAAAATCCATGGCATGTATGTCGGTTCTGTAAAAAGAAAGAAGGATCTGTTACAGAAGTGGGTTTCCGAGATGATTGGAGGCTGTTTTTGGAAATATGGGACTGCAACAAAAGAGACAAGAGGCATGCATTTTCCCCATCTGATCGGCTACAGAAGAAGTGCTGCGGCTGTTTTGGATCCAGGTAGTCTTTGCACAGAGGGTTTCCTTCACAAGGCCACATTTTGGAGGATATTGCTCTACCGAAACCTTGGAGGAAGCTACATTTATGTGGTGAAGATGCCTGTGTGCTGCAATTGCTTGAAGATTGAAGACTTCTATGATGGCTATGACACATCCCTGGTATTTTGTGAAAAATCTGAACTTTGATTTCGCTTGTTGGTTGATTCACTTGTGAATTGTTACTGTTATTGTGGCATTTTGGTGACAGTCCAGACAATTACATCACATCTCATCTACTTCTATTTTGTTATCCATAAATTCTGAACTTTTATGAGCATCTCCTTTCCTTTGTTATCCATAAATTCTGAACTGTTATGAGCAGTACATTTACCTTTCTATTCTAAAATTATGCTCATGTACAAGTTAGCAGTGCTTGTGATTATCAGTTAGATCTTCTGATGTTTTCACTCTTACATTCTGCTGACAGTTAGTTTTCAATTCCTTAAGTGGTGATCTGATTTTTCTTAAAGTTCCCTTGGTCTTACACTTGAGGGCATGTCTTAATTGGCATAAGTTGAAAGTTAAAGATAAGTTGAGCATTGATATCGAAGTTAGCGATTTCGATTATCGGGATTTGGCATTGATATCCACCTAGATCCCTTTGTTTAGGCAAAATCTTTAAGCAGCTAAGTCCTTTGATCAACATAAAATTCTTAATTCATCATAAAAGATAAAGAGCATTGTGTTATATGAAATATTCTGTTTGTATGCATCAAAGGTAGGCATGCATCATCGAAATTTTATGTAGACATTGCTTGTTGCATTCTAAAAAAAAAAAGGTAAGAGACTTGGTGCATGTTTATGTAATTTACTGAATGGAGATAGCATGATGTCTGGAATTGCTCTTGGTTGGTTAGCATAAGAGGATTGATTTTATGGCTGTATGCATGTACGAAAAGAATATATAGCAGAGGCCGCCTGCTTATTAGTGGCCTGGAGGTCCTAACCCATTGAATTTCATTTTCTCCGAGTGTGTTCTCACAAGATCCAGGCTAGTGAGAAACACTAATATTTATAATAGTAGAGATATAGACAAGGAAGATCCATTTCAGAATCTTTGTGCAGATGCATTTTGGTATGGTTCACAAGGCGAAGTACTTATATTGGGTGATTTTAACGCCCATATGGTGTAACGGGCCCATGGTAGACTGCTCGAGTATTCGATCCTTGAATGTGCCTGTGGGAGTTCCTGAGACACCGGCATAAATGGGTAGAAGCGACTACTCATAAACGTCTAGATAGTTTTGTCCAGTTGGTTAAGGGCATGTCGGTTAGGAACGTTACAGTTGGTATCAGAGCAGGTCTCGAGTTCGAGTCTTCATGGGTGCTAATATGCATGGATAATTTGCAAAGACTTGGTAATCATTGTGAATGGTATGACATAGATAGCCTTGGATGCTTGAGGATGAGCATAGTTCTAGTGGGAGAGACTATAATGGGCCCATGGTAGACTGCTCGAGTATTCATTAGGGCGGATTTGGGGTCTGAAAATGGCCTCCTATCAGCCATTCCACGTCATATTTCCGCTCCCTTTTTCCCATGCCACCTAGGATACCAAACTCTCATAATTACAGATTTGCTTGGAATATTCTTCCGGAATAAGGGGGATTGCACATTCATGGCGCCATATGTATTTAATTCTGTTGGTTGTCAGACGGACTGATGCAACACGTGGCGCTTCTAAAATGCCACTTGCATTATAGCATACCGGCAACTCATGACGGTGTCTCTTGGTAAGCGTGCGCGTCACCGCCTTCTACATTTCAAAATTTGAATGTGTAGGTTGAAGCTTTGTATCGGATCGGACTTTCATTTCGGGCGGTGGCCGCTTCTTGACCGATCTTCACTTCATCCTAATGCGGGCTTCCGCCCCTACAATTCGAAATTTGAATTTGCTTAATGTATAAAAGCATGGATTGTAGGAGAATGGACTTTTCGATTTCCATATGCACGTTGCAAATTTCAAAAACGAAGTTAGTAATGCGGACGTTCGGCTCACACGGTTTAATTGTGTTGGGGCATAAAAATACCACACCTTGATTTGGCCCGTGCGATCTACACGATATGGAAGTTGCTTGTTGTCAAATTAAACTTAAACACTTGGTGAGGTCGGCACTTACGTGGTTTTCTCGAGGAGGGTTTGGAGTGTTTTTTTTAAATCCCAATTATCGACATAGTGTGACGAGCATCTTGGTATTAAATAGTATGTTAAATTGAATTATATCGGTGTTCATTTTCGGGTTAAACTCAAATCATATAGGTTTAGGAATAAGGTTAAAAAAGGAAGATATTGGATATTTAGGAATAAGGTTAAAAAAGGAAGATATTGGATATTTAGGTATAAGGTTAAAAAGGGAAGATATTAGATATGGCTCAAATTTCGAGATATGCACATAATGGCATGTAATGATGGTTGATAGGACTGGAATACTGAATCATTCCTACGATTTTCACGTCTAATCCAAGCCTATATCTATTCCGGCCCTAGATTGGCCCATTCTCCCCCAATCTCAGCCCAATCTTCGCTAGATCCTCCGCCCAATTTCTCTAGTCCATCGCCATGAAGAGATCAGCTACTTTAAGAATGGGAGGTGTCCTCCAAGAGGCGCCTATTACATTTGGAAGAGGTGTTCCCTCCGCAGTTCCCTCCACGCTACGGTTCTTTCTCACGAATGCCTCGATTCCTCCGATTCCTTTGACGAGGAATCGAGAGAATGAGGAATCGAGGAAATTTCGGAGCGGGAGTTCATCATGTGTGTTCTTGAAGGTGGATAGGAGATTCTTGAGAAAATGAGTGGTCTACCGACCCGGAGAAGAAGCCGAAGATGATGAAGAAGATGAAGAAGTTGAAGACGAATCCGTTGACTTCGAGGAGCTCATGGCGTTAGTTCATGGTACATGCATGTTTTCTTTCTTTTTCTTAAGCATTCAACTAACGGTTATTTCTTATTTTTTTTTGCGGATGGTGAAGCGGATGAATGAAATTTGTTAGAGGTGAGCACCTCTTATTTTTTTTTCCTTGTTCTTAGTCGAGCTTGCCTCCGACTTCTTACCATATGATTTGCAAGCCTCAGGGCTTTTTTGTTGTGAATAGTTGAAGCCTCCGGGCATTTAAATTTACAAAATGATGTAAAGCCATACGGCCATAAAAAATTTTGAATGTAAAAAGTTTTTGCTTCTAATTCCATTTGAATACCTAACTTTTTTTTTACTGTACATGTGTTACCACTCTTAAGTACATAAGTCATTATCCCTTTTCAAAGAGCATATTATTTTTCAAGGATCACACCAAGCGAATAGTACATATGCAACAAAAATGGAACACACTAAATTCGCATCGTGTGATCCACTTTCTTATTTGTTGTCAAATTAAAATTAAACACAAGTCCCTCGTCAATAGTCTCCCATTTGCATATAAAATATCTATCATTCCAAGTTATATTATGTTTTATGAACTAAAATGGCCTCCTATCAGCCATTCCACGTCATATTTCCGCCCCTTTTTTCCCGTCAGATTTGCTTGGAATATTCTCCCGGAATAAGGGGAATCGCATATCTATGGCGCCATATGTATTTAATTCTCTTGTTGTCAGACAGATTGACGCAACACGTGGCGCTTCTAAAAAGCCACTTGCATTATAGCATACCGACAACTCATGATGGTGTCTCTTGGTTTGTCAGATACCAATCATGCGCATCACCGATTCTTGTCTTGCCCTATTTTCATTTAGAGTCCATTCCCGCCTTCTACATTTCAAAATTTGAATGTGTAGGTTGAAGCTTTGTATTAGACTTTTCGTTTCGGTGGCTGCGATTGCGCCTTAAAAGTTAAATGAAGGGATCTTTACTTCATCCCAATACTGGGCTTTCCCCCTACAATTCGAATTTTGAATTTGCTTTAATATAAAAGCATGGATTGTAGGAGAATGGACTTTTCGATTTCCATATGCACGTTGCAAATTTCAAAAACGAGGTTAGTACAATTTGAGCCTCAAAAAAGCGAATGTCTTTGGGGCATACAAATTGTACACATTCATTTTGGCGTCGTGCGATCCACGCGGTATGGAAGCTCCAAATGATGTGTGGATAAGGATCCAACCGACTTCGAGGAATATGCTCCGGTCTTCAATCGCAAAAAAGGAGGTCTAAAAATAAGAACTTAGACCTCGACATGTTGCGCCTGCGTGCTCAAAAAGTGTCGACATCCGGGCGGATGGCGGTTTATATCCATTGGATCCGTTGAGTGGCAAGAAACCGTCATTTGGGGACGTTTCAAGTTTAGTCCGATTTTGTGGTGACGGTAACTCGGCCTCTTGGGATATTGTGAGAGATTGAGAGGATGAAGGCATTGAATCGAATACAGTTCCTTGAGATGAGCTTCCGATTGTCACAAGAGAATTATAACTTAAACCAGCAGCTCTTTTTTCTCGCTTCATTACTCATTTGTGATGAAGGAAAGGAATGACGGCTTGGGGAGGGAAACTTCTTTGAGATCTGAAGTGGACAAGTCCAAATTGGTGATAGGGCAGCTGCAAGAAAAGATCCAAGAGCTCGAAAAGAGCAAACTTTGGGCTTCAATGTAGGTTAAAGAATTTGAAGAAAACACCCCTTGGCTTGCGAGAAAGGAAGAAGCATTATCGACCGATAGAGGAGGCGAAGTTTGGATCAGGTGCATTCAGACGCAGTGGTCACGGCCACAAGGTCCGCTTTACAACACTAGCAAAGGCCGGTTAAGATCTGGAGAAACTAGAAGCAATCTTGGTTACGTAGTGAAGAACCTAGCGACGAACAGGGAGATAGTGGACATGATTTGTCAGCCCTACAACTCTCCTCTCAAGAAGATGGTATTGGAAATGGTACTAGGGAGATCTACAAGAAGTTAGAAGCGACAGATGTACAGACTGTTTGTGATGATGTAGGCATCAGTAGGCTTGGTTACCGTTCTCTATTCAAGCCATTCCACGAAGCGTTGAAAAGAATGGGCATAAAAAAAGTATTCGCTCCACGTCCACAAATTGTCGAGAATACAAGGGTTACTAGGACAAAGATGGTGTATGCCATATTAGGAGAGATGCACCACGTTGAATGTCTTTGGTCCCCGCCATAGCCATAAAAGATAAGAATGGCAAGGATTGTTGTGATATAGTTGGAATGAATGAACATAATAATCTTTGGGTTGACACAGGTTACTCTCTTACAATTCCTTGTCAAATATTATGACTTAACAGTTGCAGAAACTAATGGTGAGATTGAAGTTTGCATAAAATTGGATGAAATGGAACTGACCAAGTTTGAGAAGTATGAGAGGGTATCCGTTGTCATCATGAATAGAGCAATTGAGAAGAGCAACAAGAATAACAAAAAAGATGTCGAGGTGACGGACGAGGAGAAGAAGCGTGCGGAAAAATGGTTCTCATGTCAATCTGAAGATGACACCTGGTGGTTAGATCTCTTTAAAATTCAGAAAGAAACCCACGAGGTATTGAAATGGGTGTTCAATCAAACTGACATCCCGAGTCTAATATCTAGATTCGAGGGAGGGGAAAAATTGCAAGTAGATCACTATGGATCTTACAAAGTAATTTTTCACTTGGCGTCTGATTTAAAAACTGAGAAAGCAATGTACAACATAAGTGGAGGAGGACAAGGAACATGCAAAAGTTATGCAGATCGCAATCATGCAAGGAAGTCAAGAAATCTTTGGGAAGACTGTTTCAACCTTGTCCCTTAACCAAGCAAATGCTCCTAATAGAGGAGAAGAAGATCCCAAGTTCCATGGCATTTTCCCCATTCCATTAGAGAGGGTTCATATCACGCACTTTGCACGCGGCTTTGTGAGAATCATCGACAAGATGATATTTTTGAGCCGCGAGATGGTCGTGTGGAACATTTCGGACAAGAAGAGAAGAGAGGAAGGAATTCGTGAGAGTTGAACATGTTCTATCGAAGCGAGGTTTGCATGGTGGGAATGTAAGATTAGAGCTCGATGAGAGCAGGGGGGAAGAACAAGTGTGCCTCGTAAGGTGTCAATTGAGGGGTGAAAGCTCGACGCTTCATAAAGAATCATAGAGAGGCTCGAACGGAAACCGGATGGGAGAAAAGGTCTATGAATTTGGAAAATTGGTTGGTTGATGCGGAGCGGGACCGCCTGAGATGGCGTTCGATTCGGCATTGAGGAAAAAAAAAGCATGGGATGCATTGTCTGAATTGTTCCCATACATTCAGAGAATGGACCTCACAAGAGAAGATGCAGAAATGTTCGTGCAAGCGAATAACAAATTTATTAAAGCTTTCATAGACGCATGGGGAGAGAGTGAAGTCACGCACTACTTGCACATCTTTTGGGCTCATGCACCTTGGTTTTTTAGGAAGTATGGAAGCCTAGCAGTGTGGAGTGCACAAGGCATGGAGAAGTCGCATAAACAAGCTAAAATAGCCTTTCATCGTAACAAACAAGGTGACCTAGCAAACGCACTAATGACCTGCGTTTGCACCACAAAAAGGAATCTTTCAAAGATTCCCTAAAAAAACCATAAATTTTGCCACTTTTGGGGGGTCAAATAAAAAAATGGCCCTCAATTTACAATTCTGTTACCCATTTTAGGGCCCAAAATTACAGGAAAATTTTTGTTTTGTTAATATTACACCCCCAAACTAGGTGTAAAACTAAAATCACATTTAGGTGGATTTGGGACACAATTGGAAATTGGGAAAATTGAAGAACCACTAGAGTCTTAACCAAAACTAAAAGCTAAAACGTGCAACTCAAGGCGTATTCCATTTGTTATTACTACAAGAGAACCACAAGTTGTTATGCGTGCCTAGGCAAGCGAGAAAGTTACAAGACACTAGTAGTGCACATAGCAAATCAAAAGAAAAAAAATGTCAAGCTAGACACCATGCAACTTTTGGATTAACAAAACAGAGAAAAGAGCTAAATAAACGAAAACGTGTCGAAAAAGATAAGACGTGTAGGTTAGGAAAGTGGGTAGGTAGGAAAAAGACGTGTAGGTTAGGAAAGTGGGTAGGTAGGAAAAAGATCTGGTAGGTAGTGCCCATACGCGCATGGGCAAAGTTTTTAGTTTTTGCCATGCGCGCATAGGCAAGGATATTTTTGCTTAGGTTTTTGCACTCTTTTTCTACTACGAAGTGGAGATGCCGGCGAAGCGAAGATGCCATGATGATCTTCGAACTGAAGTGTCCAGCACAAGTCCGGTGGCCCTGCCCTGATGATCTTCGAACTGAACTGCACATCGCCGGATTGTAGCACCCATTAGCGCTTGAAGACGGATTTAGGTATTTCAATCTACCCTAAAACTTTATAGGTATTAGCAAAGCTTTCACAGATATGTCGGCAAAGCTTTTACAGATTTAGGTACAAATATGTCGGCAAAGCTTTCACAGTAATGTAAAAAAAAAATTATTTCAAGGTCAGCACAGCTTATGCAGGTCGGTTATTATGATGAGCATGAAGCAGACATGCAGCAGGTCGGTGGTAATGATGAGCAAAAAACAGGTATATGGATTTGTTGGTGCTTCACCGTTTTGGCTTTTCTGATGCAAAATTATGAACTGATTTGCATGCAAGTAGCTCCTTGTTTTGTAGCTTGTTTTGTTTGCTTCCGTGGCCTCTCATTTCATAGCTGATTTGCACCTGTGGGGTCTGGAGGTTCGAATCCTCTATTGCTTCTATCTTCTTCTTCTGACATGTCTTTTTCTTCTCTTCTTTATGTTTTATGTGTGGTTTCATTTCTTTTTTATTATAGATATTGGATCTGACATTTAGTATTTGTTGCTCTTTTGAAGCTTTGAGTGCTTCACAGCCTTAACGACAGTTTTCAGAGAGACAATTATTTCTCACATGTCTTTAAGAAGCAAGTGTTTTATCCAGGTTGGAATAATTTTGAGGCTTGCCTCAACTATCAGCTTTGAAGGAGGCCTCAATCTGTCAATTTGGGAAAATTTGGCCCCAATCTGCTAAAAACTAGCAAAATCTAAACCCAAGAAGATAAATCTGGCCCAAATTTCGCACCAATCCAACTTCTTTGTTGCAAATCAGAGCCTTGGCATTTCTCAAGAAAAACACTATTTGATCCACAAAATTCAAAAAAAAAAACCTTTTCTCAACTGGTTTACCTTTTAAAAGTGCCAAGAATGCAATGCAACAAAGAATAAGTTCCAAAATTTAAGGTCTTCTAAGAAAAGAACAAAATATGGGGGAAAAGAAAAACCCTCCACTATGCGGACATAGCTTGTGGAAGCATGCCCATGCGCTCATAGACAAAACCTACCCAAAAAGTTTACTACCTACTTGTTTTTTCCAAACCTATTCATTTTGTGCTCGTAGCTTGTGGAAGCTAGCCCATGAGTGCATAGACACTACCTACCCAAAAATTTTACTACCTTACGTGTTATGTTCACTCATTTTATGCTCACTACCATTTTATCGTAAACACCTCATTTGTGTCACGTCCACCCACTTTTATCGTAAAGACCTCATTTGTGTCACGTTCAAGAGTCATCAGCAAACTACAATTTGCTCGACATTACACTTAGGGTTGTCTTTTATAGTGTTAAAAAAGATCCCACCAGCCAATTTTTGAAAGCTATACGTTTTTTTTTTTTTTTATATATTGCCTATGCTCGCATAGCATGGCAATCTTTTTTTAGCTATAATTTTTCCTCCTTGTAAGCTATGTGCGCATAACATGCCAATTTTTTTTGCCTTCTTGATAATAGCCTGGGAACCCTTTTTCTTGTAGTTGGCAATATGTGCGTAGCTCAATACTTATTTTCCAAAGCTAGCATCTTCTTTCCCAAGGTCTAATTTGCACCAAGGACTAATTTGCTTGTGACTTTGATGTTTCTTATTTGCTTATACAATCCCCAAACATCTCAGTAGTATTCAACAAGGGGAGCATTGTTCAACTAGGCATCACTCAACCGAGTTTTGTAATGTTATGATAACATGCTTAAGATGTTAAAGGACAATTTTGCACTTTTGTGCATTATACAACTTATGTCATTGCACCCTAAAAATGTATTTGACATCAAGGACTCACATCAAGTCTCCAATTGTTTCTCTTCAAAGTAATGAAAAGGAAGAACTTGGTGTGAAGGGACATTTGATCGGCAACAGAAATGATCCAGCCGACTTTGGTAAGCTATTGGTCTAAGGATCTCCAAAGATCGGAAGAACTTGTGGAGCAAGAAAATGGACAAGAAGATGGTCCTTTTAAGAAGTGCCACTTGCGTTTGTTGAAGCAAACACCTACCTCCTCTTGATATTTAATGTGTGCTAAAAAAGAACATTTTTTTAAGTGCCTATATTATTGTACTGAATTATTGAAATATAACTTTGTTGTCTATGCGCGCATAGACATTCTTCCTTTCCTTTGTATTTTTGTGTCGTAAGAAAGTGCATCTTCTTAGTGTGTCTTAACACAAAATCTGTCGCCCGCTTTTAAAATTGGCCATATTTGGAACGCGACTTTATTTTTTGGTAGTTGTTTTTTTTTAAATAGTCAAAACTGTCGAATTTATGTGTTTTTGAAAAAGGAATCTGCAATTGCACCACAGGTCATTAGCGCGTTTGCACCGTCACCTTGTTAACACTCAAAGAGGGGGTGGAAATGTGGGAACCAACCCTCTAAGACAGATGACAGAGTGGTTTTATAGAAGGGCGATGGCTAAATACGACAAGAAGGTCGCTTTAAGGAGCAACCCAGAAGTCGTAAACACCATTGACATAATGCTGAAGAGAAAACGGAAAGTTGCTTGGCAAAATTCTAGGGCCCCACTAGCATCGCAACAGTGGAGATCTAAGAGACAAAGAATCGGTAAAGTATACTTGTAATGTGTAGCATGTTCACACGACGCGAAGTACTTGCCTCCAACCTTGTTTGCACAACCGTAGCCGGCGTCGTGTGATCTTATTTGTATCATACGGGTGAGCAGTGGAGTTCGCTATTGCTTGCATTTATGTGGCTTAATAATGGTCGTGTGAAGCTTTACAAGATAATAATAAAAAGGGTTACTTTTGATTAAAGTTGTGAAAGATGTTACATTGAAAAACAAAATACAACGACTCATTGTTGCTCGGTCGCGAGCTCTTCTTCATTATCTTCATCATCATCATCAGCTCGTCCCTCGTCTTCGTCTTCATCTCTTCCCCTCAAGCGAGCAATCACCCTATCCAAACGTTCCTCCAATCGTCCACCATCTCTTTGTACATGTCCCGCTCCCGTCCCAATAGCACAAGCGTGTTCTTCTTCTGAATTAGCATCCTCGTTGAGTCACCATAACCACCTCGGTCGCGGTTGTTGGGGCATGTCATCCCGTCGACCTTCTATTCAACCTTTGATTTGCCTCTCCGGCTACGAAGCATGAGAAGGTTGAATTCATTCTCTTCTTCTTTTCTGCTGAATTGTAGCGGCGTTTTCCTTTAGAAGATCATCTTGCTCCTTCAACCTCTTCATTAGAACACCCAACACTATGTCGGAAGGGGAGTTCTATCCTCTTCGTTTTCCATTATCGTGGTTGAGGATGTGGAGGCCATAGATGACAAATGGGAGGGACGTTAAGATTATAGAAGTGAGGAGCAAAGACTCTAACCGGGCGGAAGGAGCACAATGCAAGGACCTCAATTTATACATATTAGCGCTTGAACATATTAACACACTTTCATTGGCTTTGCCGATGCGTGTCGCCGGATTAAATCGGTTGTCCGCTAGAACACATTAATGGCTTGTCATTTGGAACACATTAATAACTATTCTAACTACATTGTATATCACACCACGCTGAATCGCGACACGAGCTTTAAAACCCTATGAAGGGTTTAAGCCGTGTGATACATCTTGTCATTCTCTCTACCACGGATATTGAAAATTAAAAATAGGAAACGTAATATTCGGCACATTTGTCAAAAACTTTTCCCATTGAGAAATAAAACCAATTACAAACATTAAAAAAAAAACGGGCCCCTCTAGGAGGAGCCCGATGCCTATGATCGCCGGGCAAGCTCTTCACGGAGGGCGTTGATAATTTTTTCGCTCCTCCAACATGATTGCACGCCCCGCAACCACGTTCTCATATTCCGCAACCTTATCTTCCCGCTCATCGAGTTGGGCTCGGGCAGCCTCTCCCGCTTCGATTGCGGCCCTAAGCCTCTCTTGGAGGTTATATCTCGTGGCGTGCAATTCGCGGTCTAAGGCAGCCCGCTGATTGTCGCGCACTAAAATCACCTCCCTGTAGAAGGCGGCCTTTTCCTCTGCCGCAACCAGCTTGGCGACGTCTTCATCATTCTTTTCTTTTAGAAGGCGGATCCGTTCCTCCGCTTCAGCACGAATGTTCTGAATTTCCTTGACCAAAACTTGAGACAAGGGCAAAAATATGCTAGTGGGTATCAAAAAAACGCGGCCCCAGCACTTAGATCAGCACCCTGGATGTACTATTCTATCATAGTATTCCACTTGTTATTAATTGGAGTTGTTACATATTTCTATTGATTACCTAATTACCATGTGCTAGTACCAGTAACACCTTAAACAAGCTGCCATATGGGGTGCTATATGAGTGCTGTCAGCATGTGTCCGGACGCCTGCTTTTGATACCCACCAGCATACTTTTGCCCACAAGATCTCGGCAGGGATGGAACTGGAGCTGGAGGCCATTGAAAGTGATGGGAGAACAGGAGAGATGGCTGAGGGCGGATGTGGTAGAACAGGAGATGGCGGATAGGAGAAGACAAAGGCCTCCGACGTTTTATATAGAAACTAGAGATACGTTGGAATCTACGGTTGCGAGTACCGATAAAGTTGTGTAATAATCCTACGAGGCGAAATTATAGCATGCAATTAGGCAATGGTAGCCTATGTTCGCATCATGGGATCCGTCATATCCTAGCCGCATGTATGCGGCCGCATAAAAAAAACGGTGTTATTGTGGCGCAAGATGCCACGTCCTTGGCATGACGTTGTCATCCACAAGCCACGTATGTGAATAGACGTTGTCATCCACATGCAAATTCGCATTTACCTGCAAGTTATCACATAATCTAGCTAGATATTTGTGTTACATATACTTTTCCATTAATAAATTATGAATTTATACATACAACGAGGGTATGCGTTGTGGAGATCATCTGACGCGAAATCCATTGATTGCTACCTAATTGCAAGAATGGCATTTCGCGTCGTGTGATCTTTTAATAAAACAAAACAAGAGAACAGATAGAAGCAAGAAACAGAGCAAATTTTTCTTTGAAACAAAAAATATATATACAATGGCTACGGATCTTCATGATCCTCAGAGTTGGCAGCCGTAAAGTTGCGCTCTTCATCCTCCGCACTAAAATTAAGCTTCTTCCTCCATATCTTCTAGCCGCGAATATTGTGTGCAGTTAAAACCGCCCGACCCTACACGGGCCATTGGCCTCTCGGCACTGGTTAATGTTGCCACAGCTCAAGGTCTCGCCATGCAAGAGTCCCTCGCGGAATTCTGCAATATGTCCACCGCCTTATCTCTCGGGCGACGCAGACGGGTCAAGGCTGGCAGGAACCTCCTTGAATCTCTTCATCACCACAAAGCGGGTGATGTCCGCTGGCAGCCTCGGGGCGCCGGGGCCGCTATCGGAGGAGGGATGAAGATGCCATCGGAGGAGAAGGCGGAAGGCGGAAGGCGGAAGGGGGGAGAAGATGAGCGTAAGGCGGAAGGCGGAAGAGGATCGGAGGAGAAGGCGGAAGGCGTAAGGCGGAAGGCGAGAAGATGAGCGTAAGGCGGAAGGCGGAAGAGGATCGAGGTCGAAGGCAAGATAGAAGGTCTTCTATTTATAACAGGGATTTCAGAGTAGCTTGAGTCACACGACTTGAAGGATGCCGTGGGTCAGGAAAATCGACCGTTACTTCTCGCGTCGTGTGAGGAAAAAGGACGTTACTTCTTCTAACGCCTTTTCTTCAGAAAGCTCGTGTGATAATTATTATTGATAATTTCGGTGATACAATCTATACATAAGTAATTTTTATCGATACATAACTAAAGATAGAACTTCTCATTGAAGCAAAATAGAGCGGCATGGAGATCACCACGGCGAAATCCATTGATTGCTACTTAATTGCAAGCAAGGCATTTCAAGCGTCGTGGTGATATTTTAATAAAAACGGAACATACATTGGAACAACAGGATAGATAGAAGCAAAAAATAGAGAAAACTTTTCTTTGAAGCAAAAAATAGATAGATACAACGGCTAGTACAACGGCTAGGGATCTTCACGATCCTCTAGCTGATTTTCATGTCCTGCAGCTGAAGCCGTAAGGCTGCGTTCTCATCCTCCGCAGCTCGGAGCTTCTTTTCCATATCTTCTAAGGCCTGCGAAATCATGTGAGCAGTTTCAACCGCCGCCCGGCCGCGGCTCATTCGCCTCTTGGTACATGGCGAATGTTTCCACGAGCTCAATGTCTCTTCGTCGCGGTGCCAGCTCCCTCGTGAAGGCTAATCATCGGCCGACCGCCTCATTGTTCTCGGCGACGAGACGGTTGTTTTCATCATGGATCTCCTTGAATCTCTTCATCACCACTGCAAGGGTGATGTCCACGGGCAGCGACTACGGGGCTGGGGAGTGCTATCTTGGCGTGGTCGCTTGCTAGATGAAGATGATGATGCCATCGAGCGAGGAAGGTGGAAGGCGGAAGCCGGAAGTAGAAGATGAGAAGAAGGCGGAAGGCGATCGGAGGTCAGCGTGGACATCGGTCTTCTATTTATAACATGAGTCACACGAGTTGCTTCTCGCGTCGTGTGAGGAATAAATAAATTAATTGTCTTTTTCCAATAATATTTCATTTCTTCGAGATAGATATCACACGACGCGAAAACCTAGATATGACAGAAAATCAGACTGATGTATTTCGCGTGATGTGAATAAATACAAATAAAATAATTTTTATTAGGAATTTGGAAGGACAATCTGTACATAAATAATTTTACCGATACAAGTTGGAAAACATATAACTTCCAATTTCTCAAGCTTTCGTCAATTTCATGCTCTTTCAATCCCCTGCCGCACTGATCCAACAAGGCAATGACTTCCATGTTATCGACCCCAGCTTCCAACCTTGGGTGAGTCAAGCCAGCAGCTAAAAAATTTAACATATTGCTCGCCCGCAGACCGGCTTGGTCGTCAAAATATTGTAACACAACATCCCGCTGAATTGCTATCACCCTTTCAGTGTTTGATGCCAATTGGGAATGGTTCCCGAACATGCATAATGCACGGATGTAATAGACAAACTCTGCACCTTTTGGACTGAAAGTTCTGCTGAAGACGATTATCTCCCCATTAACGAATCTTGAGATATATCGTAACAATGTAGAGTCCTTCAATCTTTCCTGTCCCCCGCGTGCATGTCGGCAAGAAAAATCATCTACTTCCCACAAATAAGAACCCTCAAGATTATCTTCTTCACATTTATCCTCATCTACCAGGCTTATGCTGCCGCGATTGACTGAAGGGCCTGCCAAACCTGTAGATCCTTGCTTGGCTTTGCGGAGGCGCTGGAATTCTTCTTCCGTTGGTAGATTCGCCTCATCTTGAGCAAATCGAGACTCCAGCCTCTCATAGGCTTCTTTAAGCTTTATAGCATTGCCGGTATAATTAGACACTTCAAACATCTCTTTATCCAAATCCTCTTCAAAATCTAGGCCTAAGTTTACCCATTCGGCCAAGGTACTGGTAAGCTCGTCTTCCCTAGCACACATTCGTAACAAAGACGGGTTCCTCAGTATATCACTTAGCAATAAGTATTCTTTGCCTTCCACTAAAATTGGCGTTATGTCAGACAACTTCTTTTCATCCTCATCCCCATCCTCATCACCTTCGGAATCATCTCCTCCTCCTGGTTCACCCAAGGCCGGTCAAGGCCGAAGCTAAAACTCCTACATTCTTGCTCTTCTTCTTGTAGATCTATCTCCATTTCTACGTCATAGTCAGATCATCATCACACATAACCCGACCCCCCTTGGCTTAAAGATTTCATTGTTTCCGGTGTATCTTGGGTTTGGCCGAAAGTGAATGCAATAACTAGCAAATGCAAGCGGCAAAGAGAAATAAGATACCTTCTTAAGCACAAGGACGCAGCCAGGAGGAGCCCGTTGCGCAGCATTCTTGAAAAACATCTTCCCTGTTTGCAAATGGGAAGCCGCCTCCTCTAGAGCTGGTTTTGGAATCCACGAGCCAGGGACATCTGCAAAGGACGTGCGCTGAGACCAAGCGGTCCGGGTGAAAGCTAAGGCAACCTCGCGATAGCATCCAAGCTCGCTACTGTTTGCCATGATGTCCAACTCCTTGCAATAGAACGGATAAATCGCAGTCGGCGCAACTTCCTCGTTGTCATGAGGGGCGGATGCATACCATTCCAGGAACTTCACATAACAATCCATGGCGAAGCAAACGACGAAAACAAGAAGATGTTTAGGAGCGGTAAGGCGCTGTCACTTTTGAACTCAAGTAGCCGTTGTCGATTATGGAAGGGGACACAGCCGTTGTGGGGAGATTTGTCCGTACATTTTAGGGTTAGGGTTAGGGTTAGGGTTGGATCACACGACGCGAAGACTACTATGTGCAACAAAAAAGCACAATGCTTGCTGCGCGTCGTGTGATCCTCACGTATAACATTAAAAAAAAAAAAAATACAAAGTGCGAAGCTAGGCTTCTAAGAAAGAAATGGACTAAGAGATTAAGCTTATAAAGCCATTACATTAAGAAATATTATACATATGAAAAAAAACACAAAGGCACTTCACGGCCTTTTTTCTGGGGGGTCTTTCTTCTTGTTGTATTCAGCCATAAAATTTTGACCATAGTACTCGGGATCCCTTATGCGTAAGACGAGGCGCATGTCCTTGGGCATGACAGTCACCCGCTTGGCATGTATTTGCAAGTCGCGAGTTCTCGAACACGCCAGACACCAATTTGCTTCGAAGCCATTTGAAGAGCATTTAAGGCAGTTGCTTGAATTCTGTAACTGGTATGATGTATCGCACCACACTCTTGCAGAATCTCTCTCACGAGCCTGGCAAATGGGAGACGCGGAATGACCATCTCAGTGCTCTTCTGATACTTCTTAATCTCGCGAAGCGCTTTAATGCCAGGCTTCGTCTTCCGCTTCCGGCCACTACCCTCACCCACCCCAGCATTTGGAGCCTGTTGCTCGGCCCGACTCTTCCGCCGCCTCACCCCAAAGATCTGCAGTCGCGTTTCCTCGGCCGACTCTTCCGGCCGTCTCCTCACATTCCTGGTCGCCTTCCCCTTTCTGGCGTTGGGCCTCCTCCTTTGATTTGAAGGTCCTGGCACCTCCACAGGAGGAACAGGAGGAGCAGGAAGAGCAAGAAGAGGCGGCTGCCCAATAATTAATCCGTCATATTCTGCTCGCCGGTCTCTCACATTTTCATCCTCTGTCTCCGAACCGGAGTGCACCTCCCTACTTACTCCGGAGCTGCTTCTCCGGAGGTGCGTCATGCGGATTTCTTTTCCGGGTCTTCTGTTAGGCATGGTCGGAGGAGGAGAATCTCTATCAGAGACTTCAGAGTCAGATGAAGAAGGCGGACTAATGTAATCACCGGCCTTACACCACGGATGGATCCTTGCGGTTTGCTTAGTTCTTGCCATGGCTTCTCGGATGGCGCTTTTATACTACTTAACACTGACAAAAATAGACAACTGGCAAGAGATAAATAGTAAAAAACAGAAGTTAAAGTAAAATATGATGGTAACGTTTTTAAATAATTGTACGGAACCCTAAAAAAATATCGGACAAAATACGGAACCCTAAAAACATCAGACGTAAAACACAAATAAAACCGAGATTCAAAGCGCTTAGCCGATAGACAATTTCTTGTTGATCGCGAACTCACTAAACTTTACATTTCCCTCTTGCTCGTAACCAACCCTAATGCCATCAATAAAATAATGGAAGTAAATTGACAATCTCCTCTGTCTCCATTAGCACTCTTAGCTCGATAATGGCCATTCGCTTTCCATGGTGGCCGATAAATGACTTCCTCCCCTCTCCATACTCGAATATCCACCGCGACGGAAAGTGTACATTTATGGTCCTCAAACGGCTCCCAAAAAGTTGTGCGGCCTCTCTTTTTACGTTTCCTTCGTTCTAGTTGACAATTAACGATAAATATTGTTTTGGAAGAAAGTATCCGAACTTAAAGGAGGACTTAACTACGCGGACCTCTGTTAGTTGACCGGATGATTCGTGGAATCGAACATCCCGTGTCGGAACCAAAAATAAGCCATCCACAAAATCGGCCGGGGGGGAGAAAGCGTATATGTCTTCTGAGCTTTTGAACTTCCCCTGCGCCATCCGAATATGTTAGCAAATACCTCAAACGGTGTGAAGATTTTGAAACTCATCCTCACGCCCGTTTTCGGACATTCCCGCTTGCACCTCGTCACCATGCATTTCTTCATTGCAATTACATTGTTCTCATTAGTCCGTGGCTTACAAAGTTCACTTAAAGGGGCAATTCAACCGCCTCAAGCTCGGTTTCCCGACCTTTACGTTATAATCATGTCAGAGTAAAACCAGATGCCTATACCCCGCAAGGTCACGGCATCCATACCTTGAAAAGGACAATTCCGATGTCTATGTGATACACGACAAGTACACTACTAATACTTTCGGCGGAATGACATCCACGACGCCCGATAAACATAAACCCGCACAATAAATTTGTTTGTAAACACGTGTCAACGAAAGAAATGAAAAGATAAGAAGATCACACGACGCCAAACTATCTCTACGCAGCTTAAGTAGTCGGCGGCTAGCTTCGGCGTCGTCGTGTGATCCGTTTAAGGTGGTTACCATTTGCGGGCAATTTTGGGAAGTCGTTTTTTGGTGGAGATTAGCTCTTTGGCCATATCGGAAGGGGTATATGCATGTCGTATTGTTATACTTTCCACTTTTCGCCGCTAGAATTCAACTTGAACTCTTTTATCCTACCTATCCAATGTGTCCGCGACGCGTCGACGCCTTTGTCGCTTAACTCTATGTCGCCCCTCGTTGATGGCAAAGATACTCACCCACGAACCTATTGAGACAAAACCTCCCACTTCTTGACCTTGGGAGTTCCGTAAATGGGGCAAGAACACGTAAATTACAGGAGACATGGATTGGTGATGAGGAGTGAAGGCGAGAGGATGCACGAGGCCAGGAGTGACAAGATGAAGTTTGGCGCCAAAATTTGACAAGGGAGTTGGTGATGCCGACAAGAGGGCGGTCAAAGTCACCATTATTTTGGGCGGCGAAGCGACTCCCGAAAAATACGGGCCATTAAAATGGTTGCAATAAAAGCGCAGGCATCCCCTATGAAAATACGCCATGTGGATGCCAAGTAAGCCTGCTCATCCTTCTACCTGCCAAGTAATACTGACTTTCGTAAAAAAGGCGCAAACCTGATTGGTCCTGGCGAATCTGACGTGGAAATCTTTAGCCCAAGATAAGGGCCATTTTCAGACCCCAAATCCGCCCTAATGCGATCTTTGAATGTGCCTGTGGGGCGTTCCCGAGACACCGGCATAAATGGATAGAAGCGACTGTCTAGATGGTTTTGCCCAGTTGGTTAAGGGCATGTCGGTTAGGAACGTTACATACGGGCTGCCAGCAGTCCACCATGTATGAAGACATCATAGATTGTACATGAGAAAGAAGATCTAAATTTTCAAAGACAAACCGAAGACAAGGTCTCCAATAGTATAGGTGAGTTTCTTTTAGAATTTAGTACGGTTTGCAAGTTAAAGATTCTAAAGGGTATAAAGTGTTTTCAAGAGTCAAAAGGGTTCACATATTTTGATCATTCTGGAGCCAGTGTGGTTGATTATTGCATGGCAAGGAGTCTTGACATTAGATTTTTACATTGGTGAGAAACTGCCAGAATTTGACCATAAGCCATTACACTTATCAATGAAGTCTGTGCAAAAATCTGAAATTCAGCAGCCTGCTTTCCATTCGAGATTGGAAATTGACTATAAAGCAAGTAAAAATTATAAATAGCAAATTGAAGCACTCCTTGAATATGCTAGTTGCACGGGAGACTTAAATACTGATGTAAAGCTTTTTACTCATCTCATTCATCAAAGTGCTGGAGATTTTTTTGGATACACCAAGGAAGCTATAAAAAGCAAACCATGTAATGCTTGGTGGGATGCAGAATGTCATGATGCAAGAATGAAATTGCCACAGAATTGTATTTGTAGACCTGCATGGTACAAGAATTTGCTGAGGAATAAAAAAATGTGCATTCTACAGGCAAAAGCAAATAGAGCGCAGTGAGCAATTCAAAATGAGCCCAAAAACCTTTTGGATGGCGTTGAAGGGAAGCTCAAAAAAGCATGTTTTAAATATAGAGGCATTCCTAAAATTGGTTGAGGGTATTTACAATAAAGATGGTGCTGATAGCATGCAAGTTTCAGCCACATAGATTGATATATTTACAGAAATAAAGGTAAGAGATATTACTATCGATATGGAAAATAACAAAGCACGAGATTTAGAGGGACTTTGTGTGGAGTTTCTCAAATGGGGAGGGCAGAGGATGTCCATCCTCACAAAATGCTTAACGGATGCATTAGACACGGGTTGCCTGATAATTGGAGGATGAACCGTGTCCATCCAATCCATAAGTCAGGGGACAAAAAGGATGCAAGCAATTATAGAATTATATTAATTGGGATTGTTTTTGCCAAAATCTTAGGCGGTTTACTAGAATCAAGCTGAGCACATGGGCAGAGGCAAATGACAAGTGTTCCTTCTGTCAAGCAGGATTCAAGAGAGGGCATAATACACTTGATCATGTATTGGCATTATGTGTGCTTGTGAAGAGAGCCAAAAAGCCAAATAAGGTATTATATGATGCATTCATAGATTTCACCAAGGTATTTGATATTGACCCGTTAAGAGAGTTAGGTGAAAGAATGGCACGAATTGGAGTTCTAGTAGAGATGAGCAGTGTTATTTCACATCTCTACTCTGAAGTGCTTACCAATCTATCATGTGATTTGGATACAATAGTCAAGAATGCCATAGAAGTGCATCAGGGATGCCCATTGTCCCCAACTTTATTTGGTCTCTTCATAGAAGTTTTGGAAGAATGGATGCATGCTCGCTCATTAAACGGGGACGATATGGGGTATGTATCTAATATAGTTGTTATTATATGCCGACGATGTGGTTTTGGTTGCAAGCAAGAAGAAAGCATTGCAAGATCTCTGGGACATCTTGGAGTCCTTTTGTGACTAGAAGCAAATGCGAGTAAATATATCCAAATCAAAGATAATGGTCTTTGGAACCAAGGATAGGCCGGCATTTATTTATCAAGGACAAGAATTAAGAACTGTGGAGAGCTATAAGTATTTAGGATTGGATTTCTCTGGAAAAAATAATTGCAAAATATAATTGGAAAGAATGTGTCAAGAGAAGAATAACAGGAGGGAAATCTGCTCCGTATCGCATGTTTGTAAAATGCTCAAGAGCATCACTTTCAGATTGGGAGCTCAAAAGGATTTTATATAAGACATTAGTGCAACTGGTTTTGCTTTGTGGAGTGCCGATTTGGGGACCAAGCATTTCATCCAAGCTTTGGGGGCAGATTGAATCCGTACAAAAAGTGTTCTTGCGAAAAGAATTAGGAATTAAAGCTCAAACGCCACATGCTATGATGCTTGCAGAAATAAGGATGTTCCCACTTGAGCATGAAGCACTCTTTCACGCAATCTATTTTGGTAACAGGGTGAAGAATCAAGCGCCCGAGCACATCTCATATCAAGCATTTGTGTGCTCGGACCAGCAAGGATGATTGCATCACCTTAAGAACTGGGCGAGTAAATGGGGAGTAATTGATACGAATTGGCCAGAAAGCAAGGAAAATGCAAGGGTATAAAAGTCAAGATTATTTAAATGATAATATGCCAAAACGTTTTAAGCAGGGCATAGCCAGGTACAAGACGAGCTCACACAGGCTTGCAATGGAGATGGACATTGGTATAAAATCCCAGTGGAAGAAAGGTTATGTAAAGTTTGTGAGTCATATAGCATTGAGGATGAACATCACTTTTTTACAAGCTGCCCGGCCTACAAAGACATAAGAGACAAGTTCGACATTCAAGCACAAGATTTTAAATCTTTATTTCAGTTGTCACGGTTAGTATTAGGAACATATTTTAAGGCGGTGGATGCACACCATTCTTTATGATTGCATTTGTAAATTGCTTAAATCTATATTTGGAAGCTCCACGGTCTCTCAAGGCCCAAAGATTGACTAATAAATTAAATTACATATACCTGGAAAGCATTTAGTGCTCTGATCCCCAATGGAATTTTTCCTACATGAATGAAAAAGAAAAAATATGCATTGACCATCCCGTATCGAGAAAAATACGTGGTAGGACTGCCATGTTATACAACATGCTAGTATAAATATATAAGTATAGAGAGTCCAGCTGCAAGCTCGGTTGACAGAAGAGAGAGACATATCAATCCATCAAACATAAGAAAAAGAAGCATCAATGGTTGCATTTTCCCTCTGATGCAGCTTCGACATAATGCAAATCCAGCTGACACAAAGCAGCAACTAGCCCCCTAAGAATATGCAAAAGCCAAACATTGTAGATATCAAATTGAGATTGCAACTTTTATATCCTTGTATTTAATTGTCCACCTAAACATTTCAACCCACTTTTCAGAAAAATGTATCATTGAATCATGTGGAGGATAAGAAATTTCACTATTTGAAAACATGCTTAGGAAAAGATCTTTCATTTTGAATAAAATTACTAGCCCAGGTTAGGATGGGTCTGAAACGGATAGACACCTTACAATGAAATGTAAAAGGACATGACGAAGAATCAACACTTAAGCAGAGAGTTTCACAAGGGCTTCAGGTTTTTTCTTGCATCATGGCTGCTTGACAGGCTCTTGGAGAAGGGATATTATGTGCGCGAAACTGTTAGAGATCCAAGTGCAAAAACCATATGCAGTCTAGTGCCGTTCTTTGAGGCGCCTACTTCTTTAAAGCTAGGGGTAGGTACAAAATGCGATGAATTCGCGGAATTATTTGACATATACAAATTTGAGGCAATTCTTGCTATATCTGCATTTGAAAGTATTGACAGTTCTAAGTTCTTTTACATGCACTCACATGACTGGTCATCCTAGAAAGGATGTTTTCAACCTAGATAAAAGGAAATGGTCTGAGGATGTGGATAGCTTAGTTAATTGGTCAAACCATTAACTTTGACATTGAAAGTTCTAGGAGGTGATTATTAGATTTGCTTGTGCATAAGTAAACAATCAATGTCAAGGTAAGTGGATGAACATTCCGTCTGATAAGCAAAATGACAAATTGCCTCCTCAACAAACCTGTAGAAGCCAGTTAGCAGCTTACGTTGACGCTGTAGAACAGAATGACCTGCAGAATCTGAAAGCGCCCATATATTTTGAGTGAACTCTGCTGGTGAAGAACATTTGAGTTTGAGGTGGTTTTAACTGACTCAAATTTTTCTTTCATGAACTATTGCTTGTTTTATTGAGTATAAAACATATACACACGCATAGTAGGGTGTATATTGTAAGATGTTTTTTTTTCTCTTTTTTTTGCAATCTTGGCATTATCACCTTTCACTATTTGAAAAACGTTTGATTTTTATGTTTGTCATATTCATCATGCTTGCCACTATTTGCATACACTAATCTCCTAAGTTTTACCTCACTCATTTTGCATGTATCTTCATGATATTTTTGGAATATAAGAAAATGTAAATAAAAATTATAGGTTCATTTTGACTTATGGATTTATTTATTTTGCTCCTTTGCTTGCATTGTCCTTCGAATCAACATGGCATTCCTGGAGTCTAAGAAAATGTAGAGAGTTCTTATCAATTGACTTCAGATATTGAAAGTGCACTCGCTCAATCAGTTAAGAGTGATTTTTAGCATTGCCTTGTCTTTTAGCCTCCCGCTTATTGACCTTGACTTCTATATATTTATCTTGGCTCTTGAGCTTCACTTTAAGTTTTCAAGTTACGAATCACTTTCAACTTGATGAATCTTTACCCCAAATCATCACTTCTAAAAGCTCGAAGCAGCTACCATGCTAATCACACGATATTTGTATGTAACAAATTACAAACCAGACACTACACAAATAGCATATTCTTTGCATATAATAACATTCTTCCTGGCGGCCAGCTTCGAAAGGTGATAAAAATCTTCATAAATATTTTGTTCGTAAACTACCGGTCATTTATCATATCAGCATTACTATTATTTGAAAGTTCTAGGCTGGCGGATTATTTGAAACTTCTGGACTGGTAGATGCTAAGTTGTGATTTAAGGTGATTGCCATTTTCCCTTTTAGAAGACTTCATATGCAGGTGTGTTCCCACATGCAGGTTCCCATGATATGCCTTTTTATCGATCATTTGGGAGTTCAGTGACGGAACTATTTCAAGGCCGAAATTTAGAAGGTAGCCAGAGCATGTAATATGCAAACCCAGAAGCATACTTTGAAACTAGGAATTCTTCCTTTATGCTATTGTAGTTAGACAATCTCTATGCTTGCTTTGCATAAATGGTAATATTTGGCTGCTGAATGGTAATGAATTATGTTTTTAGATGATTAAACAGCTCACATTCAAATTTTATTTTTATCGGAAAGGAGTTTAAGCATCCTGAGGTACCTCAAATGACCATGTGTCATGTCTTCCAGCTAAGGTGAACATTGGCAATGGCAATGGTGAGGAAAGCTTATAGGCCAGCTTTCGAAGCTCAACCTGCTATTTCCATGACACTCTTAGCCAAATAACACAAGGATTATCTTTCATCCATAGTTTATAAGTTGCTACCTATTTGATTTTTGGCATGTTTTGACCCAAATTACTTTTCAAATTCCATCACGAGGTGGACAATTTAGCCTATTACATAGAATAGAGGTATATATTCTACTCAGTTTCTCCTTTTCAGATATTTTACTAAGCATCAGTTTAATTATTTTTATGATCAACCATCCACCATTCTTACCACGTCTCTTACATGTTATAACTTTTAGAATTTTAAGGGAGGAGTTTGATGCACAATTTCTACCTTACACGACCACCATCTTAAGCGATTAGGCATTTTGCTAAACGAGGCCACGAAGATCCTCGAAATAAGGGGTTTTGGGTTTAAAACTTGTTAGTATGTTGATATTTCTGAACTGAGGGGACAAGTGCAATCCCGTCCTTTTAGCACTAACGCTCGTACAATCCAGTCCCTACATGCTGAAGTTGAAGTGCATATGCCTAGGTTGGATGAGGACGCTCCTTGGCATAATCTAGGTACTCAAAAAGGGGGAAAAGAATGTGTGTCCTACATAACTACTAGGGGCAAGTAACGCGTAACAGAAAACACAATGAATCTAGCATTTTCACAAATACGTTGTAATTAATTAAAAGCAGGAGAAGAATGTGTGTTCTACATAACTACTAGGGGCAAGTAACGCGTAACAGAAAACACAATGAATCTAGCATTTTCACAAATACGTTGTAATTAATTAAAAGCAGGAGATTGCTTGGTTATAAACTAATACTTTGCTTCCAACTATTTAAAGACACCTTGTGGCTTTAACCCCGCATGTAGTACAGATTGCGCTCTTCCAGACAAATCTTTATTCATGCAGTAATGTTATTTTAACTATGAAATATGGCCCATAAATTTTAGATTAATAAACTTTGATGACTCTGTAACTTGTTTGTCCATAAACCTCGTGCAATTTGTCTAGTTTAAGCCTGCATGACTTTGTTCTAGATGTATATTCTTGCTTGAATGAAAGGAATATTAAAATGAAGTAATCTTCAGAGAATTTAAAAAATGGTAGCACATGGAATTGATTACCTACAATGCCCAAGATGGATATTGTTGCCTTCAATCCAAATACAATTGACTGTCATGGATTTCATACAAGTTTTGGGGAATCTAAAAGGACCCTACTGAAATTTTATTAGATCTTAGTTGAACATACCAATTATCATTAGAATTGACATTTCCTTAGAGCATTTTCTATACAATGGATTGTCGCCATTTTCTATAATGGGTTCTACAATTTGGTCATAGAACTTCATTGTCAGACGGTTATAGGCAACAATCCCAAGATGAGTCTAACGTTCACAATTTGAGTAGGCTATAGCTATATGTGCATAGATATTGTTGGTGCTAACATATAGTATTATTACTCCTCTGAGATCATTTAAAAGTAGCTCATGCGACCATCTTCAATATCCAAATTACATGTAAAAGGGCCTTTGGAAAATGTAACGTTCCTAACTGACATGCCCTTAACCAACTGAGCGAAACCGTCTAGACATTTATGAGTAGTAACTTCTACCCATTTATGCTAGTGTCTCGGGAATGCGACACCAAGATCCGCTCAAGGAGTCTCCCATGGGTCCGTTACAATCTCTCCCACTAGAACTATGCTCGTCCTCGAGCATCATAAACCAAGTCATGACCTACCGTCCAACAGTATTACGGGTCATACTTGCCCCCATAGAAACTCGAACTCGAGCCCTGCTCTGATACCAAATGTAACGTTCCTAACTGACATGCCCTTAACCAACTGAGCAAAACTGTCTAGATGTTTATGAGTAGTCGTTTCTACTCGTTTATGCCAGTGTTCGGGAATGCGACACCAAGATCCACTCGAGCGGTCTCCCATGGGTCCGTAAAATTTTAGTGTGCTTTTGTGCGCTGAAAACAATCATCAATGAGCAAGTCGAAATTGCACCCAATGGATTTGAATCGTTAGCACTGCTCGTATAGCTCACCCTGTTTCTCAATGCATGAAATTATTCATTGTGGTTGATGAGACAATGGGAACCCTGGATACAAAATACTCTTTACAGAGTCTCATGCAATTTAAGCGAATTTGCATTGAATCTTAAGAGTATATTCACAAAATGTCAGAATACGATGGACTTTACAAAATTTGTACCTTTTGGAAGGACACCTGAAGTCGTGATGATTCCAATGCAATAGGGACACTATAAAAATCATGTTCATCTATCGAAAACTTTTTATCTAAAAATCTCTATTAAGTTTAATGAAATTGAAAACAAATCTTTGAGTATCCGATGGAGTATTCATATGTATTCATACAATCGATTGTGTGCCGTCTTCGAAATAAGTAAATCCAAAGAAGGTTGATGGAATCTAGAAAATCTTCAAGGGGTACTATTGAATCCAAGGAAATCTTGGCAGAATGTTGCAGTAATGTATGAGGACGTTTGTGAAATCTTAGGGAATTCAAGTGGATTTAGAGAGATCTTGTAGAATCCAGTGAAGCATTTGTAGATTTTCATAGAATCTAAAAGAATTTTCAAGGGATCTTGGAGAATCTAAAGGAAACTTGATAGAATCTCAATGAATCTTGGAGGAATCTAGAAGATTCTTAGTGATCACATGCGACTCCCAAGAATCTAGGGTGAATTTGAGTTTTTACTTTCTTGCTAAAATCGTTATGCTATAGAAAAATTTGGTCACAAAACACCAAATTACTTTCCACAATCCCTCATAGTACAAGGACTTGATACAACCACAATCCGTTCTATGTAATATTAGGATACTGGAGCAGCAGATGTCATCAATGCAAACTTGGATGTTTTGAGGTGCAGTGAATGTACTTTAAACTATTAACAAGGGTATTGTGGTAAAAAAAACTGGAAATATATGCAAGTTAAAGATAAAGATAAAGATAGATTTTTATCGTCCGCGAAAACCCACAGGGTTATGGGACCCATACAAGAAAAGAGGGCAGAAGCCCACAGCAAAGAAAGCAAAGAAGGCAAAAGCCCAAACAAAATCCAAGGACAAAGCCAGAAAGAAAACAAAGGGCCAAGGCCCAAAGAAACCATGAGGGCAAAAAGCCCCAGTACAAACTGTTGAAGAACGGAAGGGAAAGGGAGAGATGAAACAATCAAGAACAAGAAACTCTGTAGGGGAGGGTGCCCATTGGCTGTGCACTTAAGGGGGAAATTGCTGCAACAATGATATGAACATCTTGCAGACCATGCATGCCACATGGAAACATGCCCAACAAGGTCGTGTATGCTGCAAATTTTATTGCAAGTTAAGTTGGCAACCCCAGCTCGACTTATGATGTGCCAAAGTGGTAGGGGTATTGGTACCACCAAGGCTGAGGGGGCAGCCACATAGGCTCCCAGGGTGGCCATTTAAGGCTCCCATGCAAATTTGCTCACCTTTTTGTCATAGTAATGCCTAGAATTATCTTTCAAGGAACATTCACTTTCAAGGAACATTCAGAGCTCAAAATATCCATCAAACTTAAAATTTGATAAGATTGATGAACAAAAACTATTAACAATATTTAAATTCATTCGTTGTGCCTTGGATTTAACAAACATGTTTCAATCCAATAAACTACTTGGAATTTTTAAGAAACCACGGTATTCAAGACCCAGCTTAGTGCAGACACTCCTATAAACACAAATCGTATCATAACCTACATTTTCAAACAATTTTTCCACTAATTAGAGCGCGCTTACAAGTCGGTAATTGGATGGCCATAATAACAAACCTCTTAGAAGCCCTTATTCACTCTCTGGATCAGCATGATCAGTACCAATTGTTGGCGCTGTTACAAATAAAATGGACACATCTTTTCAGGCATCCTTCACTTGTATGTCACAAAAAATGATGCATACAATTGGAAGGAACAGAACAGTATACTCTATGGCTTCAAATGCTAGAAGTACATGTCTTTGATGGTGCAATCTAACAAGTACACTTCTATAACTAAGAATATGATAAAGCATGGAAATGAATGTGGATACAAGAACTTGTCTGCATATCATTTATTGGCATTAGTTTTAAATTACGATATGGAGATAAGACCTTCATCCGCTCTCAATAATCACCTAGAAGTATGAGAAGCTCCTGTTTATAAAATTCTGCCATGACACATCAGAGTTATCTATTTGAATTGAATTAAGTATAATCATACAACAATGATTAGCATGCTTAGCACTATAAAAGATAACAAAGCCATAAAAAAAATCCTTACATTCATTAACAAGGAATGCCGGCCCATCTTCATCTCTTGAAATGCCCCCGTCATATGTAAAAGTCATTAGCCCTCTGATGCCAATGAATTGCTCTTCTTGTTCCTAAATGTTTGTAGAACCATGAGTGCCAGTAGCAGTGGCATCTGTTGTGCCTAAAGTAAAGTTGCAGCATGCTGGTCAGAAACTGCAGCAAAAATATGAAATACAAGCAATCTGTTTAGAACAAAAACCACTGCAAAGGGAAGGAAAAAAATCGATGGTGCCAGAATTGAAGAATCACTTAGCATTCACAAAACATTTGTTGTGTTTTCAATCCTAAAAATCAAAACAATATGCTAAAACAAGAAGCCTAAATGTTTGGGCTTGAACAAACCTGCTGAAGATCGATTTGGAGTCTGTAGATGCCCATCGACATTCAAATAATGCTAGAAGCATTCATAATCTGTCTTCTGCAGCTAGAAGCTCTGAGATGAATAGGGCAACTTTGCACCAAGTTATGGAGCTGGAATCACAGGAAGCGAGCAGCCAGAGATGACACCAGAGACGACATTTGGCGATGCCTCGTGATGGACGAGCGTCATGCTGGTCGCTTACAACCGCTACGAGCCCTGGTCGCTTACAACCGCTACGAGCCTCCGTCTCTCTGCGCGCAGCCCTACTGTTTCGCTTCAGAGCCCTAATTGGAACCCTAACGAATCTGACCTGGCCATTTTTCGCATCCTTAAAAGGCAACGGCGCCTTGCGTGGCCACCCTCCCCTATATCTATGAAGTGTGAATACAATGAATATATAGGGGCGTTGCCCCAAATCATGGCTGAACCACCAGATGCTATAATGAGATGCCAGGAATGACCGTTGGGATCATCCCAACTACTCCTACAGGTGGCAATCAGGGATGAAATCTCTGACACTCCCCCTCAGACCTGATGCCACATTGCAGCAAAACAAGTGCAGCCCAGATTAAACGTCCAGCAAGGACAAGCAAAATCAAGACTTGCATTTGAATCTTAATATCTTGAAAGAATTGTTGATAACAGCTCTTGCATACAGCATGCAATCCATTATGATTCTTGAAAGAATGCCTGGGTAATCCATGCTTCAGGACTCTTCCAGCATCTTGAAAGTCTGCGGTACTTGCATAAGATGGCTGATTGCAGCTTGGAAATGTCACTATATCCCAGATACAGCCACTATGGGACAGCACCACGCAAAATCTTCCAATCTTTGAGAAACTACGCAGATCCCAAATGTAGAGACTATGATCTCCATAAACAACAGCTAATTTATCTTCCCGAGATAAGAAACATGCAACTGCATCGGGGGAATTAACCCTTTTGACACGTCCTACTGCCAAGGCAGTGCACATATTTGCATCGGTTAATCCATGATACCCATATGGAGCAGGCTGGGGCAAAGTAGCAGTATATGAAAGACTCCCCAGCTTCAAATCAACCCCTAGATGTAGAAGACAAAGTATGCCTTTAGTTGTAAGTACATACATAGGTTGAAGTTCCGCCGGCTGCCCAGAAGCAATTTGTTCTTTGTAAAAGACTCCTCGTGAAATGGAAATGAATGATGCATCCTTCTGGCTACCTAAATTCACAGTTTTTGGTTCTAATGACACTGCTCCACCTGAACGAGCTCGAGCCGCAGGTCCGATAGTCCATTGCTTAAGATGCTTGATCCCAGCCGAAACCAGATGCTTTCCAGTTGGAGAAAACTCAATGCAACAAATTCCAAATTTATGCAACTTCAGCTCCACAACAAGCATTCCAGTTGTAACATCCCAAACAAGAACCGCAGGTTGATGTCCAGACTCTCCAGCAGCCAGAAACTTCCCTCCTTGATAAGAAAATGCCAGACAAGAAAGGGCCTTAGGTGCTCCAGATGAAGCAAAGAAACGTGCCTGGAGACTCTTTTTCACGTGGTAAATGACCACGACACACCCTGCTATATATGCTATATCCCCCGTATGAGGATTACAAGCAAATCCACATGTACTAGTAGTTGTCAACCCAATAACTCTCTCCAGCTCCAGCTTTGGACAAGGCTCCTGACGCTTCTGTTTGCGCCTAAGAAGTCTCATGTTGTGTCTTGGTTCTTCTTACTGCTCCTGCGACTTACATATTTGCTCTTCTTGCCACTTTTCCCATTCCTTTTTATTTTCTTCTTCCCACTTTTCCCTATCTTTTAGTATTTCCTCATCTTCCTCCTTAAAGATCTGCTGCACAAAGTGGCCTGTGTTTTGATCCTCCATACAAATCTTTTTTCGTAGGTTTTGTGTTGAATCCTCTCCAAGGATCAACCCTGCTCCATTTGCTTCAAGAGTACTGGAAAATTCCACGAATTCTCCTTCTTTACCAAAGATAAACATCTCCTGTAGGCCCTGCATTGACTCCTCCCCGAGGATCAATAACTGCCCCAGGTCCATAGCTAAATCCTTGACTCCATTTGGCTTCTCCCATAATGGGTCCTTCACCAAACTTTTACCACTGGAATTCAGTTTCTCCCGCAGGTTCCTCGCTGAATCCTCTACTTCCTCCTCCAAGATCAACTTCTCATTCAAGTCCCTCGTTGATTCGTGGATCGTGCCTTTATCTTGAAAGATTATCTCTTCACAGAAAAAGGTTTCTTCCTCTAAAATAAAAACTTCTTCTTGAAGTATCATTCCTGCAAATAGCTCTAGAATCGGTGATGCTTTTTGAAGATAGCCTTTTGGACTGGGACATTCAAAAACATGATGCCCAAAACCCAGACAATTCTGGCACTGAACATCCTCCCGACCCATTGGGATAAAATCTGATTTACAATATCATGCTATTCTCCCCTTCCGGGATATGCTTCAAGCATGAAGCATTGTTTCCGCTCTCCAGGACCTGCTCCACTGAGAGTCCTTCTCAAATGGAGAGAGGCTCTGATACCATGTTGAAGAACGGAAGGGAAAGGGAGAGATGAAACAATCAAGAACAAGAAACTCTGTATATCTATGAAGTGTGAATACAATGAATATATAGGGGCGTTGCCCCAAATCATGGCTGAACCACCAGATGCTATAATGAGATGCCAGGAATGACCGTTGGGATCATCCCAACTACTCCTACAGGTGGCAATCAGGGATGAAATCTCTGACAAAAACAGGATGAACATGCTGATAACCGTGCTGTGGAAACAAGCACGGTTATATGGAGATGTACATGAGGCATACAATCTCATGGATGCGTTCAATGGAGATGCCTGGCAGAGGAACTATTTTTTTGTTTTGAACTATATAAGCCATTTCTTAACACATATGCCACGTTTTGTGCCACAGGAATACCGTTTTTTCGATTGCTCTGCTGACAAGATATTCCTGTGAAGCATACCGTGCTTTGCTTGCATTACAAGGGAACTTATTTTGTTCCTGCAACGTCCTAACCAACAGACGAAGTACATTCTAATAGTAGACAGATTGTTTGCCAAGGGTTTTCTCAGAAGTTTAAATTGACTTTAATGATGTGTCTAATTCTAAGGCTTTGTCTCAAAAACGTGATATAACTCATTCGCCTAGCCCTCCTGACTTTCCAGATTTTCAAGCCCATTCTTTGAAATCTTGAGGTTGTGTCATCTGAACTTTTTCCGAAAATACCATCCGACTGATTGACAGGAGGAATAGGCAACAATGATTTGAACTGCAGAAGCTAATAATTCCGCAGCCAACAATTTTAATACTGAATTTGGAGCCAGATCAGTTGACTTGGAGGGAGTTGGTTCCACAAATGTGGCTGATCTGCTTACTAAATTGTCTTTAGCAACAGGATCATACAATTTGTAGGCTTTTGGTGAATAGCATAACCTACAAAAATGCATTGACCTGTCATTTTTGCAAGTGTTGACAGCGGCAGTATATTTCTTTGCCAATTGCTTATGATTCACCAGTAAATGTGCAAAATCGAGCAACTTGCTCCTGACAAGAGTTTCAGATATTATAGTTTTAAAAAATGTTTTTCAACTACTTATACTAATAGCAAGCTAAACTTGGGCCTTTGCTAACCGACCATACCTATAATACACTGGGCTTCCTTCAAGAGGATAACACTGGCAACTTGGGCTTGACTTCTCCTTATGTTAGGAGTGCCCAAACAATCTTCAAATTGCTTCATTTAAAGCAATAATGGCAGAGTATGCGATCTATATGTATATCATAATTTTAATACTGGGAATGGAGAAAGGAAAAGAAAAACAAATATACAGAAGGGAGAAAGGAAAAGGAAAAGGAAAATAAACATGCAGAATCATATATCACAATGCCCATATATAGTGACAATACCCATGTCCTTAAGAAATTTTTGAAGGACTTGACAAAATCCAAAGAAAAGCTTTTCATTACACATCAGTTCATTCTATAAAAAGGACCCAACACTTTCAGACCAAAGTGAACAATGAAAACTAAACAGTTCTTGAGGCAACCTGCACTTTCAAATCCAAAAACCTCATGAGGCTCCCAGTCATCCAGCAATACCATGAAAAGAACAAATAGTAATCAGGAAAGTCATAGCACAATGTTCTTTTCATTAAAGTTATGAGAAACCTGTCTAATTGAATGATGTTATCTGTGTTTTGTCAAGACAGGAACAAGAAAGCCTCAAATATATTGCTGTCTATTCAGTTCATCAAAAGTTCATGTTGATAATGCGGATAACATCAAACTGCTACAAAAGGACACAATTAAAAATATAATCCATCATGGTGAGAGGCAACTTGCGTGCCACGCTTGGTCAAAGACTAAACTTTGATGGGATTTGTTTGACATTAACCCCCAAATATTCTGAGATAAATTTCTTGAACTACAATAAAACAGGTTCACATTTAGCCATATGGTTTTGGAACAACTCCTTGATATAATCTATTTTACCTTCACTAGGGGGGATATTTGGCTGATCATGCAGAACCACTTGAAGCGCAGCAACATCTTTTGAGCTAAAAGAAGAAGAGGCCAATTATTATTCATGGGCTGAGGACTGACGTGATATTCTAACTTCTTGATAATCAAACATTAAAAAAAAATTCCAATCTATGCACCTTATATTGTAGTCCAATGCCAATACGATAGAAGCCTTTAATAAATACCTGCATTTGCGTTAAGTTTAAATACCTATATTACTTTAGTGTTATAAAAAACTTACATTATCTAACTATCCGACCCATTTACATGCAGCACTGTTACCAGAACATCAACAAGATGCAATTTCCAAGACTATTTCCCCGAACAAGTATGCTGGACTCCTACCAGAGGAAGTCAGTCCATTACGTGGAAACAAGAACTTTGCTAAGAATCCGAGGATCCTAGAACGAGTTAGAATCCTCGTCATTTTGATAAGTAACACAAAGACGAATTGAATTTTCTTCTTTATACTGCATATCTTGTGAAAGAGTCTCAAGGCCTGATTTGGCCAAATGAAGAAGTTATACAGCACTGGTATTGTGAACGTGCACGGGCCATGGATAAAGTATGTGGCCAAATTGAAAACAACCTGGCTCTTCTTGACTTGGGATTCAGAAAGGCATTCAGGGCCTTAGGAACATGTGACAAGAAATTTATGGCCTCTCTAAAGTTGCATCTGTTTCTGAGATAGGAGCAGTTGAACTAAGCCTTTCTGAATGGAAAAAATTATCCCCATATGAGAAGTTCAAGTAGATGCTTCTGGGGGTAACTCAAAATGATGTACCTGATAGATTTATGGAATTTGGAGTTCCATTTATGCAGAGGCATGGATTTGAGGCAGGGTTTTCTGAACACTTCTTAACAAAATGGTTAAAGGAACTTGGAAGGGGGGAAATTTAGAGATTTTGTGCTGCAGTTTTTGAATATGCATGCGATGATCCGATAAATCTTTATTTCTTACGATGACCTTCAATTGTAACTGCAGGACTTGCCTGTGTCTATCATTGTACTCAAGTAGACCAATGGATATTGATGACGGCAATACTATCTCACCTACCAAGGGAGAATGACAGTCATGGAATGTAAGATATGCAATGAAGGAGGAGGTTGATGATGAAGCTACCATGCTGTCAACTGAACCATGGGCTGGGGATTGTGAAATCGGCAAATTTCAATCTTGCGTACAAAAATTTGAAGGCTATGTTTTGGCAGGGTAACTCCTGTTTCAATATCAGGTAGACTTGTTACACATAACCATATAGTTAGTTTAACAGGTTTATTAATCACATCTAATATAAATTCTTCAAAGTTCATGCATAACATATAGATGAGAGATGGTTACTTCTTCTTAGAGCAATCATGGAAACCTACGCTTATTTTGCCATAGATAACCTTTGGCTATGCATTTAATACTCTACCAGCACATATAGTACACATATCGTAACATTTAATTAGATAGGGTGTATGGCGTACTCTGTTCCTTGGGAGAATATGGATTAGTAATTGTTATCTGAAAACTAAAACTTTTATTCCAAGAATGAAGCGGGAAGCCTTTCGAAAAATTAAACTTAAGAATCTGAGTTTCTTATCTGTGCCCGCATAAGAGATGCATTGTGTAGAGCAAAACCCAGATCTTTCATGGTCATAAGGCATGAATGCGGGCATAAAACTGACAGGCCTAAGGCATAACAATGCAGAAAGGGCCTCATGCAATCATCATATTTTGGATAAGATGTGCTAAAACGTTTTAAGATCTAATCACTAAGCTGGAACTACTCTTTTGCGGGGCCAGGGACGAAAATGGCTCACAGATAACAGAAGAAAGAAATTAATGTCTGCAGGAGATAACTTAGGTCTATGAGACCAAATAATCCAATTGTCATTTAGGAACAGCCAGGAGCGAGTAAAATGCCTTATTCCCATTGTTCAAAAACATGACTAAAAAATGAAAGCTCAGTTACTTATAAATAGGGGAGAAGTGAGAAAAAGAAAGGGAATCCAATCTAACTTGCAGGCCAGTATGTCTCCACCACTTTGATTATGCCAATGATGGATCAATTTTGGAAAATAGATGGTAGAGTACAAAATAAGTTATGATGCAGTGGTTCATATACTTTGAGAATGGGAGAGACCACATGAAACAAAGAATTGTAAAGGAATATATTAAACCACTGTAAATTAGCTATGGGCTTGTTACATCTCTTCATCCTGAAAAAGAACAGAACAGACTGACATCACTTGAGTATTAGGACTAATTCTTAGACTTTATTTGCAGATCAAATCTCACTAAATAAAGATGGATTTTAGAGGGGCTGGAAGGAAAATTTGGAAGAGGAGTTGCACTTGAACCAGAGGACCAAGACATTGCAAGAGCTTATCCCAGGCATAGAACTTGAACGTTTTGTGGATCATGACATTGAGTACATAAACTCCAAAGTCTCTGGCGTGCTCATCCCTGTGCAAACTTTGGAGATGAGATCTATGAAGACCAAACAAGCTATCAGATAACCAACATATTGCAAAGAGAGTCTGATCATTATCAATTAAATTACTTATGCACTAATTTTTATTTTCTTTGCTACTCACTGGACTTTACTCACATCTTTCAAGCAAATCTCGTTGACTGCAGTCTTTATCACATGTCAAAGCATGGAAATTGCAATTTGTATCTTTAGTCAATTATCCACCCCGTGAGCTTCTGGCAGCTGGTCATTAGACCACTGCTTCAACAGAGTCACAAGCAGGAATTATAGTTCTACGAAGTTGACCTTATGACTTTTTGCATGGTATCTCTTAATGTTTGCACATTTCATAGAGCACATCATACATGGAATAAGATAATTGGCTGCAATTTTGAAGATGCAGAAGATATCACTGTATCCAGCATATTCTGCAAGTATTGCCCATACTAAGCTTTCCATTCTTCCTTGTCTTCGAAGTATGGTTGCACGGCGCTGTGCGTAGATATGCATGGTGGAAAAAAAGTCTATCATAAACTTTTAACTATCCATTCCTCTTCCTTTGAAAATTGGAATGCATATTTGGTGGCTTAAGTGTCCAAATGCAGAGCTGAAAATTTTCTCCCCTTTTTTTATGTTCATACAGCGTATCATATTAGCTTCTATGTTCAAACCTTAGTTCTTAAGTTCTAAGTTTCTTTGTATTTACCAGATAAATGTTATAATGATTTCACTTACTCAGTTCTACATGGTTTGCAGGCTGCAAATCTTCAGCAGCTTGCAAGGTTAGTTGCAGAAGCAGTTTCTTTCCTTCCAGGTAGTGCTCCAAACAGCATTCAACACTGATATGCTTTGTCAATCTATTTGTTATGTGAACGTTCTTGCTTCAGGCATCAATGTTGATATTAACGAAAAATATCACGAAAGACAGCTGTTGGCTGTGCATACGAAGATCAGTTTGCAACACCTAAAAACTCGGTATGATATGTAGACCCTACATCTGCTACCTGTCCAATATCAATCTGGAAGATTTCTTATGGAAGTTCCTAGAAATTAGCATTTCTGCTGTAAAGAGGGATTTACACAATAGTAGCATGGATATGGATACAGGTGACGGCCAAGCACATATTATGGCCTTATCCCTTTTACTGTCATTGTGGACCACAGTCTTTAATGATTTGAACTAAGTATTTGAAAAGCTGATTTGTATTATCTGCTAAAGGAAGCTATATTGTGTAACAGTGCGGTTGAACAGCTCGTCGGCAGGAACTTGATTTCAGGGCAACATGGTTTAAATATGTTAATAACAGTTATTGAGCAAGAAGGCACGCTTCATTTAGTTAGCATAAAGTTTTTTATCAAGAAAAATGGTGACCACTGGCTGTCCATTAAAAGCTATATTGTGGTTGCTCACATGAAAGAAATTCCTAATGCAGATATTGAGATCTCCACTGGCTCTGCTGGTGAGGATAATGGACTTGAATGTACAAAGATAACAGCTTTACTTGTGAATATTTATAATGAAATCCTGGAAGTGACAACCCGAGCTGTCCAGAGTGACTTGGAGTTTCATCTTGGATTAAGACCCATCATAGGTTTACTAGTTTCACTATGTGCAATAGTTATTGGGATTTGCACTTTATTCAATTCCATTGATCTAATCCCATTTTGAATGTTAAAAGCATGTCTAACTTGTTAGGTTACTCTTGCAAGGCTTGAAACTCAGAAGTGAAGCCATACTCATCTCGATACATGATATGTAGGCTTTCCAGGCCGTTGATGCAGTCGTTTATGCTTGGACTAGAACCCATTCTCTGCTGAGCATGTTGACTAGTAGGCTGAATCTTCTCTGATTTCAAAATATTGCAACCATCACGCCATATCTTCTCCAGCAACTTGGATGTCTTCTCCAGTTCACATCTAAAACAATGTAATTAATGTAAAAAGTGCTCCCATTCCAGCACAAGCAGGAAAAACATGCTTACAGAGTATCACGCATTGAACGAAAGATAATCTCTAAGGTCTCCAGCTGCTGGGCAACCAATTGGTTTTGTGCAAACTCGGCCTTTCTTAGAATGCCATAATTTTCCTCATTCTCCAGTATCTGTTTCCCAATTGAAAATATTGAAACTGGGGACAATTTCCCATATTGATGCATGAATACCTACTGGAAGTCTGTCAAGTATTGCAGATGCATTGTTGAACTGACGTGAGAGACGGCTGCTGGACGATTGCCACTGATTTATGGCATCCTGAGACCTCCGGTACTGCTGTTCAAATCTCTTCATAATCCTTTCCATACCGCTACTCGAATTTCCGTCCTTCCAATTTGGTAGGGTTTACCGTAAACAACTGTGGGCCTAAAAACATTCCAGAACCCAAGCTGGGGTTTTTCCCCATTAGGGTGCAACCCCATTGAGCCCAAACATCGTGTGAAAAAAAGGGAGAGTGATTCATGGGGTACATGGGGTACAATCATTTGGGGTGTGTTTTGATTTTTCGTGGCCATTAGATCATAGCACAATTTGGGGAATATTCCCAATGCATCCATATGATCCGTTCCCTCAAAGTCAAGATGGGGTCAAACAGCCCCATGTTGACCCGATTTGTAAGGGGGCAATTAAAAATACAAATCCAATGATTATCATTCTCACATCAAGCGTACAACACAGCAAGCATGCAATATAGCAAACTGAACTACTCACAACAAACCTTTGTTGCTTCTATTTCTTCAGAGGAATTGAACCTCTGTGTTTCACCAGAAGACAGAGCAAAAGAAATACATGCACAACAGAAAACAGAGCAACACCGACAGCAGAGCAAACATACCCTAAACAAACACACAAGAAACAGAAGAATCAATCCAAGCTTGGCTGCAAATCGACCTTGCTCCATTGCTCAGCGACAAGCCTGCCGGAATTAACAAGGTCGGAACCTAACAGGGTTTTCCTCTGTGGAAACCGCATTTCTTACTGAAACACTGCAGAAGAAGCAGCTAAAGCCCTGTGGTCGCCGATCTTGCTATGGTATGCCCTAAGGAGCGTGGCTTAAGCCTGCAGCAAGACGCCAGAAACCTGGCTATGGCTATGACCGAACATGCAACTGCAGCTGAGGCCTGGCCGCCTCCACAAGACCCGTCGCCGCCTTCCTACAAGAATACCATGCTGACAATAAAAAACATCTGAAACCTTAGATGCTCGCGTTTGGAATCCAGGGTGCCACCGTCAGCTTATACGGTATTCTGATACGAATACCAAAAATAGCCTTCATAAATCTTAGGTTATAAAGATACGGTTTGTGATGGGACAACCATATTTTAAGGCATCGTGTGAAAAGGCCCTAACTACATTGAAAATTCATGCTTCTAAGTTTTGCAAAGACGGTAAAAAACCCCAGAACCTAAAAACATTCCAAACCCAGACTGAGTTTCCCCCATTAGGGTGCAAGCCCATTAGGCAAAAGATAGCCCAAACTTAACAACTACATTGCAAATTCATGCTCCTAAGTTTTGCAAGGCGTTAGCAAACCGGTGCTTTATCAGTTTCCTATGGGTCATTATTATGGGTTGCTTTCTCTTATTATGAAATTGTGGCCATTGATTTGCATAATATTCCTACATTTATTCCCTCTCTTACATTCTCCACGTCCGCACAAATCTGTGATGGGGTCAAACGCCCTTTCTCATGTCAGCATATATGATTCTCAAATCATTGCAACAAGTCAATATGCAAGTCGAAATAAGTATGATCTTCTTAACATTCAATAACAGCACTAGCTTCACAGAATGCTTCCTAAGAGGATTTGAATCCCCTGCCAGAGTAGGCAGCACCATAAACCTTGAAACCAAAGTTTATCGCCATTACATATAAGGCATGCTTATGATCATGCAAAACAAGCCACACATATGAACGAAATGAGATTAATTCTGTTTATTCTCACTTCTGCTAGAAATGCTTGTCCATATCAACGCGATCCCTATTTCCTATTTCGGCAACCCAAGTGTACATGTTGGCCACGAGATCCATCCGAAATCATGAAATCCGGCCTCCCAATGGCATTTTTTTCATCTCTACATATTGATTGCTTTAGATAACCCCCCAAGTAAACCAAACAGAGATAATAACACCTGATGCATGATAATAACATGAAATGTCTCTGTACTCCGAAAAGAGTTAATACATGCTGCATAATAATAACATGAAATGTCATGCTCTAGGATCTCTATTATCCAAAAAGAGTTATTCACAATATTGAAGAAAAGATCATACCAAGCATCGTAGTCTTGTCGTTTTCATCAACAGAATCCCGTAAACATTAATATGTTGAGTGCATAATGCAATATAGCAATTAACATGACTTGATAACTTGTATATACTCAAGAAAACATCACCTACAATCCTAGCGAGATTGTTGTCTCTTAGACCCTTTTCACATGGTCGTCTTATTTTTAGAAGTATCCAATAGGAGTATGCCACTTAAGCGAAAGAAAATAAAGTTGTTTTCACACTATAAAAAGTAAGACATGTCTCATTTAGGTCCGGTAAAGGAAATGGAGTCTTATTTTGTACCGAGGACTTCACCCGCTATAAAATACGACACCACTTATTGACCTGATGATGGTTCACACACTAGTGTTTGTTAGTGTCTTATTTGTATAAGACTACAAAATGCACCTTGTAGTACAAAAGCAAATTATATATCTGTGTCTCATTTTTGCTTTGGAGTCACAAATAATGTCTTACATGAAATGGGACATCCATAGTTTAAGACATTGTGTGAAAAGGGCCTAAGGTACATGGCTACCGTCTTTTCATTTCTTAGCATTCCCAAAAGCACTAAATATATTGCAAGTGCCAATAGTCCTCTAGAGCAAGGTATAGTGATCATATCTCTATGTAACAAGTCCTGTTGTAGACCTGTAACTTATTAGACACATTTGTCATGAATTTTTAGTGCTCTACTCTATCAACAAACAGGGAAATGAAGGTATTGTTTGCAACATAGGGTTTCAGAACTATAGAAAATTGGGCCTATTTGTGCAGGTCGATTTTGCAAATGTAAACCATCGGCGCAATTTGTTCAGATCATTTTGTTTGAGGCTATGACGGAATCGAACGGTGGGGCTAATTTGTGCACTTCTTATAGACAGGCTATGGCAAAGCAGATCTAAGTTACCTATATCGGGGGGGGGGTTAATAAGCCCCGTTGTAATAACTCATTGTTATTTTTGTAAACTACAGAAGTCTTTTTGCCCACTTGAAAGAATCTTAAAGTCAAAGGATACATGCTGCGACAAGAATGCCAGCAAGAGTTGCTCCATTCTGGATAGCCTTTGCTGCTTCATGAACAATGCCTCAACCTGGGAAGCCTATTGAAATAAACATGACAACTCTGTCCTAAAAATCAAATGCAAAATGTCTTGCCACACGACATTACTCCATTGAGAAATTAATATCATGACATTGATCATAATGAATAGAATAGAATAGATTTTTTAACGTCCACTGAGACCAATAGGTCATGGGACCCATACAATGGGCTAGTACGATCATTACTACTAGGATTAATAGTGTAACTACTTGCATACAAATTAAAAGGATTAGATGAACAAAATAAGGTAATTCTCTTTATATCCCTAGCCAGTACCAAACCCCAGAGCGTGTGTCTTACACTAAGACAATTCCTCCATGTACCAACTCTATAGGTCACTCTTACACCATCATATGAAGACACAACTCTACTTATGTTTACACAGTGCATGGTCTTCGCGATCGATAAAAATCAAATCAATTCAATTCAATTTATGCAAGGCAACGTCGAGCACACGTTTTTTAGAGGCATACGTCAATGAGTCAGGACAAGATTTGTGTTTTGCATTTCGTCAACCTATTTTTAATTGATGTGCTTAACTACTTCTAAGGATGACATTTTGAGCATAAGTTTTAGATCTGTCCTTCTAAATTTTCATCTTTAGAGGTAGATTTTACTCCCCACCACATTCATTATAAAGCATTGTTTTCTCTCCAAAAATCCATAAATGCAAAGTTAATATACATTGGCGATACTATCATTAGACAATTTCAATAACAAAAATAAGCACAAAAGCAAATAATGTCCATTCCTGCCAATATCAACATACGATGTTGTCGAAGTTGCATATGGACATTAAAGGCCGAGTAAAAACACATCCCAGAACATTAGCCCGCAACGCCGGGCACACATTTACTAGCCTACTTAATGTTTTTGGAAGGGTGGCTTGTTTTTCTTTGGCCATTAATGGATATCAAAATCCGGCCAAAAAGCAAAATTTTGCGACCAGAAAATTATGAGCCGGAAAATATATTTTTTCCAATTTTTTCTTTAAACTTTCCCAGTCACATAAATTTTCAGTTTTTTTTTTTTTTTTTTTTTTTTTGCGTTACAGGTCGGTAATGGCCCGTTATAGGGCTGGTGGCGATGCCTTGGAAAATGGCTATGGCCATAAATTAATCATGGCCAAATGGGAAAGAGTTTATAGGGTTTTTGAGTCCTCCATCTTTGAGTTTGCCCTTCACATATCTATTCTTTATCTGTGAATTTCAGAGAGCATGTAGATCCTTCAGCAACGGAGATTCTAGACAAGACAAGAAAGGGCATTTTGAGAATCCAAGAAAGCATCTGGGTGGCTACAAGAGCTATTTTGGTTTTTTTCAACAACAAATAGCCAGTAGTCACAAGCAACGAATGGCACATATTGAAATTTCTGGAGCAAATGGTTCGATTGAAATTTTTGGAATAAGCAGTAATTTTGGATCTCAGGCGGGGCATTTCTTAGCATCATGTTTCTGAAGTTTATTGTCCAGCAAACCTGTCGAGCTTAGGGTTTGTAGTGCACGCTGTTACTTTTGATTTTCCCACCAAAGGGCCGAGTGTTTCTTGCTTGATCGGGAGCTATGAAGGAGGATCACTTTCAATGTCTTTTAACACAATTTGGGCAACATATATAGCATGCCCGTCCACTCTTTGGAAGTAGTCTGTCCTCTTGGAACCATTTCTTGATCTCAACCTTTAACTAGATTCATTATTTTCTCATTCATTCAACAAGAAATAACTCCTCTATTTGTGAGGTAATTAGATGATTGAATAAAGCTTCTCTATTTTCAGGTCTCTTATTCTTCTAGAAATGGCAACATATCTGGTTTGGAATATTGATCTGGTGATTGAATGATGTTTTTTTATTTTCACCACCTCCTAATTCATCTCTTCATTGATAGGTTTATATGATGATAGGTCTGAGCTTTGCACGTTTTTATCTCTGCTAACAAGTTTTGTGCACCACACATTTTCGTTTTTGTGGAGCATTTGTATTTGGAAACGTGCTACCAACAGGTAGTTTCCAGCTGGAAATCACCGATTGGTGGCACATTTTGAAACGTAAACCACGTGTGCCCTATGATTTCTGGACCTATGATTTCTGGGCAGGCATATTCTCCAAGTCAGAAAGACTGTTGTGAGTTTCACCAAAGCATAGCAGCACAGCATTTACATAGGCGATCATCGGCTCGTTTACAGAGGGGCGATCATCGGCAGTGTAGTCCAAATCTGACTCTTCTGGGAAAGCACAAATAGTAGTGAAAAAGTGGATTATCTGTCTCAGGTATGGAAGGAACGCAAGCAGAAAAAGGATCTGTCATTGTAGCTGCAGAGTCAGGATGCATGTAGCTTCGTCTCTAGCTTTATCTATATTTAAAGAATTGGCTTTATCTTTATCTTTATCACTGCCTCCAGGAAACAACGGCTTTGAAGCCTTCAATGGATTTGTGGAAGACATGGGCTCAAATAGCCCATGCCAAAAATGCCAGAAATGCAATCACGCATCACCACATCAGCTCACAGTATGCTCACAGTAGAGCCCTTCCTCCACTTGAAATGATATCTACAGTGGGATGTTTCTGTGTTGATATCTGCAGCGGCGCCGCTTAGAGTTGGTAAACAAAAAATTACCAAGAAATAATAATACAGGCAAAAAAGCAGAAATCGTAGGGTACCATGATTTACGAATCTAAAAACGTGAAACATGCACATAAGGTATGTAGTTAAATTTTACTTGCAACTTTGAAGGCTTGGAATCCAGTAATTATGTTTCATTTGCATTTTTAAATTAGGCATAGGCACAAGGTTTAGGGTAAGATCCGTTAAAGCAGGGCTGCTTGTAAGGCATCAGAGTTTGGTAAGGCAGCAGGTAAGCATTGGTTTTTGAGGTGCATGTCTGAATAAATGTATTTGTATTGTATTTGTATTTGTATTTGTATTTGTATTTGTATTTGTATTTGTATTGTATTTTGCATCTTATCTTATCTTATCTTATCTTTAAGCTAATGTGTTTTCATATTGGAAGTATGCTGGTTGATTCAATGTGGACAATGCTTTAAGCTACATATATTTTGCCTAAGATGCTTTGTGGATAGTTGCGTGTAATGCAGATGCTAATGAGCTAAGAAGTTCTTGGCCTGATTTAATAACATATAGGTTTAATTATAGGGTTGTTTCAGTGAGGAATGCAATGATTTTTCCATCGTATTTCAAATTCAAGATGCATAGTATTCTATAAATATGAGGAAAGGTTGAATTGCGTAAATAATGACGTGGTAAGGATGCATAATATTCTACAAATATGAGGAAAGATTGAATTGTGTAAATAATGACGTAGTAAGGATGCTTTTGTTATTGCTTTTGATTTTTCTGTTACTAATTTCTAGGAGTATCGTCAATCATTGTCGAGCCATGTTTTCTCGTATAAGCGAATATGAAAGAATAATATTGTGCATAAATTTTACTTCCATAATTGTTCTTTATCTACAATTTAGGATCATGCCATATCTTAGTTCAGAAAAGCAGCAGAGAAGTCTTATCCAGAGCTTTCCTTCATTGCCTGTCAAATACAAGGCTTGCTTGCAAATGCAAGCCCAAGAGGCTTTTCCAGCTTAAATGTGGTGAATACCACTTCCAAGAGATGTAGAATGAGTGGTTCGTGCACTGAGTATTATTTATTCAATGGAGATCATAATCTTTACATCATCTACAGTGTTTTATACAAATTGGTTTTTAAAAGTAAAGTACATTTGATGTACACGGGGCTTGCTAAACAACTATAAAGTAGGATGAGGTCAATGTCATTTGATGTCCTTTGACATCTCAAAAGATTATACCTCAGCATTCCTACTCCAAAGTACAAGCATATCTATTTTGGAAACATTTGAAGTCCCAAATGGAGCTATAAAATATGTAAGCATGAAAACATATGTAAATACCCATGAATGTAAGCATGATAATATAGGCGCACATTCATGGATTGCTTATTGTTTTACGTTTGCATGATGAAATCAATTACACTCTCATTGAAAAACCTTTCGATTTTTTTACCAGTTGGTCTTTGATTGATGTTACTTACATAATGCATATAAAAAACTATACCGAAGTTAGGGGAAAGTACTCAATTGTTGTCAATATCAACGAAATCGACTCAATGTTTATCTTAAGAATCCCAGATCTATTACACTCATTGACAAATAACACATACAATTGGTAGGTTCTTAGTTGGAAAGCTTTAAGCATGGATGCTTACAAATAATGGGTAAGAGCATGCTAGGGTGTACAACTTTTGGCACCTCCCAAAGTACATACTCTGAGTACTTCAATAGCTAAGTACTTTTCTGCTTTTCTTCTCATCGTAGTCAATTCAAAATTTGGAAATACAAATGGAAAATACATCAATCCTCAACTTAAGTAAAGATATTGATGTTCAAATCAAGAAAGACTACATTCACATTCAAACTCTATGTCTAATAAGACCTTAGCAAGCCCATCAATGTACCCAGTGTTTAAGTACCTTTTTGAGTACTTTCTGAGCCCCCAATAGGTACAAAAACAGACACATCCTAATATGCTCTCACCCAAAATATATAACTGGTCCTGGTAGGCTTTTAGTTATAAAGCCTTTAAGACACATCCCAACTTATCCATCTTATGCTTGGAAGACACATTTGCTAGCAATTTGGGTATCTAATTCCACATGAAACTTTTATCTTCAAGGCTATTTAAAATTATATAATACGGCTGCGGAAAACTAGCAACTTTCATTAGCGTGTATTAGACATGATACCAAACCACACTTATACCATTCAAATTAGCTACTCTAGGCATCACATCAGGGGTCTTCCATGCTGGCCGGCTTATAAAAACATGGTTCAGATTGACCCCTGTAATGTTTCCAGGCTTGGAAAGATTGTTCATGATGTGGAGTTGATAAAAGTTAGAGACATGCTGATTTTGGATAGCGTCATGCTTTAATAGAAATACTTTTTCCTAATGGGCAATGCGATCAAAGCTACTATGGTTGAATCTCAAAAAATTATACAGGACATGAACTGGATGGGACCAGTCTTGCATAGAGCTCAAATAAATACATACTCTTATTTATGCGCGGGCAACGTTGGGCACACGTTTACTAATAGTACTTGGGGAGCAAATTTTTTTCTCCAGCGATGGCGCTTGTTGCTCAAGCCTTCTTTGGCAATGGCAGTCCCTGCATGCTGGTCTAATGAAACACATCTTGTACAGACAATAACCTAGAATCAAAAGCCATTTCCCCTTTCTGCTTTCTATTTCTTCTGTCGGCCTTCCTCTGTAGCGAGCTTCTTATGCAGCGGCCAAAGCTCTGTTGAATTTGTTTTTTAGGGTTTCTGTAGATTAGAGCCATCTAAATCTTATATTTGCTTATATTTGCAGGCATGTTTTTGTTGGGATTCTTGCACAGGCATTTAATATTTTGAAATCTTGTGGAATTTGGGTCGCAGGATTTCAAGCTATGGCCAGATTCAAGCTTTTGCTCTGTTATGCCAGTATTACTCTGTTTTTGCAAGTTATCCTTCTTTCCTTTCCTTTACTGCCCCTTCCCTGCGTAAGAGGATATGACCACAGAGGAAGAGCACTCGAACTTAAGATCTGCCCGACACACAATATTTGTTAGAAGAAACACAGTATTGGTAGCAGAAACAGGGTATTGGTATGGGCATGGAAAAGCAACAGAGTATTCGTAGCAGGCTGGAAACCAGAGATGCAGAATGGTAGACTCAACTACCATTCTACAATGGATTCGCGTGCCATGTGGCAAAGCCTATTAACACACAACCAAAATTGGCAACGCAACTACTCTATTGTAAAAGCTTGACTAGTGATGAGAAGGATAACACCCTGGAACAAGGGTGTTATGCCGTCTTATAATAAACGAGGGTCCGAGGCTCGAGTTTTTCATAGTAGGGCATAACACCCGGGTCCGAGGCTCGAGTTTTTCATAGTAGGGCATAACACCCAGGTCCGAGGCTCGAGTTTTTCATAGTAGGGCATAACACCCGAGTTCTAGAGAGTTATCCGCCTTAACAACCTGGCCCCAGAGGTTTATGGTGGTTTTTTGTGGTGGTTTTCATAACAAGCTAGGTATTTATGGCCATTTGGCATAACAAATTAGGTGTTTATGCACTTTTTAATGTGTTACTAGTAGGTAACACCATTGCGACCAATGGCTGAGATCTGATCTCAGCATTAAAACTTGAAGACCATTGTGATGAATAAGGTTTACTTTGAGATGAGCAATGACAAGACTTTGTGATGATAAGCTAACCTTCATCTAGTAAGGTTTACTTTGAGATGAGCAATGACAAGACTTTGTGATGATATCTAGTAGAAGACTTTGAAAGCACGTTGGTAGAGTTTGATACTTAAAGAATTCTCGCTTACAATAATCAATGAGCCTTATCATGTTTCCTCATTACATCCCAAAGAAAAAGGGCACAACTAATTTACATCATTGATTCATAACGAATGAATCATTTTAACTCCTTTGACAAAACGGACAGAGCTGAACCCAAGGTCAGCCTTCTTTGGTTAATAAGCCTATTCAATGTACTAGGCAGATAAGAGAGTTGCCCATAATATTGGATTACAGAGTCAATAATAAGAGGCTTACTATCAAGAAGCTGAAGCTGCGATTCCAAATACCTTTTTAAAGCCACATGGCCAGAATTCCAAGTGGAAAACGCATGTGGCACTCTCATATGTTGAAATACTAATGCAGCAGCCAAAGAATACTCTTGAGCTTTGGTAAGCTCTGCAACAAAAAGTGGAAACCCGATGATAGACAGCAAAGGACAGGTGCCTTCCTCTGCGGAAGCTGATGATGTGAGATGTGCCTGTTCAACAAGGGCACCTAAAGTCACAAACAGGACCGAAACAATATTTTTGCATTTGGTATCGGAGAGCAAGCTTTTAAGGTCTCCTTCCAATAAAACAAGGGCCATATATGCAATGTCAATGCTAGTGCCTTCAGCTTCAAGTCTTGCAACTGATACTAGTGCAGATGAACGAGCTGAGGTATATGGCAGTAGTAATGCAACTTTTAAAGCAAACATGGCATCGACCTGCCCAATTGTTGCAACAAGGTCTTCAGTCTCTTCTCCTGTAAGTAGGACTATGCCATCAGACAACCATAATTTTCTGTCTAAAACATGTAGTGCTTCCTCTAAACATCCAAAGTGGAACAGTTTCATCAATGTCATTTTCCAACAAAGATGAAAAACATGTATTCTTGGTTGGGCCGTCGAAGGTGAAAGGTCATTCTCACCTGTACAATCATCATCCTGCCATCCTAGGTCCCAAGTCTCTTGCTCTGACCATGTACCAATGCTTTCCTTTTGATCTATTTCCTTGGCATTGAAAATCTGTCCCCACAGATCGAGAAGGGATATGACACACATAAACTGCTCTATATTGGTTACACTCTCAAGGAGAAGTGTAAAACACGAGACAGCTGCATCATATGTTGCAAGATCTTCAGCCTTAATCTCCCTGTCCACCCAGCAGCGAGAGATTATCTTTGTCGACTTCAAAGCGTTCAAGGAGATTTCAGAATTCTTGAGATCAAATTCAGCATTAGCTGCAAGATTCGAAAGACTGAACAATGAATTATGTCCACTTGTGTTGGAAGACGCCCAAGAGATCCTGTTCCAACTGCAGGACCTTGCATACATATCTGGTATTTCTTCTTTCGAAATCGCATGAAGCAGCTCAAAAATACATATACGAAGTTGGGGATGATTGTTCACATCCTCTGCAGCAGTGCATAGCCATTTCCAAACCTCAGAACGAAGGCAGTGTAAGACCTGCTGTTCTTGTGCATCTAATGTCTCCATGTTATCTACGTCATTACTTAGTGAAACTAGTAAACCTATGATGGGTCTTAATCCAACATGAAACTCCAAGTCACCCTGGACAGCTCTTGTTGTCACTTCCAGGATTTCATTATAAATATTCACAAGTAAAGCTGTTATCTTTGTACATTCAAGTCCATTATCCTCACCAGCAGAGCCAGTAGAGATCTCAATATCTGCAATAGGAATTTCTTTCATGTCACTTGAACTCATATAACATTTGAGCAACCACAATATAGCTTTTAATGGACAGCCAGTGGTCACCATCTCCTTGATAAAGACCTTTATGCTAACTAAATGAAGCGTGCCTTCTTGCTCAATAACTGTTATTAACATATTTAAACCATGTTCCCCTGAAATCAAGTTCCTGCCGACGAGCTGTTCAACCGCACTGTTACACAATATAGCTTCCTTTAGCAGACAACACAAATCCTTTGACCCAAAATCCTGCTTTTCAAATACTTCGTTCAAATCATTAAAGGCTGTGGTCCACAATGACAATAAAAGGGATAAGGCCACAGTATGTGCTCGGCCTTCACCTGTATCCATATCCATGCTACTATTGGCGAAATCCCTCTTTACAGCAGAAATGCTAATTTCTAGGAACTTCCATAAGAAATCTTCCAGATTGATATTGGACAGGTAGCAGATGTAGGGTCTACAAATATCATATCGAGTTTTTAGGTCTTGCAAACTGATCTTTGCATGCTCAGCCAACAGCTGTTTTTCTTGATATTTTTCATTAATACCAACATTAATGCCTGAAGCAAGAACGTTCATAACAAATGAATTGACAAAGCCAATCGGTGTTGGAATGTTGCTTGGAGAACTTCCTGGAAGGAAAGAAACTGCTTCTGCAACTAACCTTGCAAGCTGCTGAAGATTTGCAGCCTGCAAGCCATGTAAGACTGAGTAAGTGAAATGATTGTAACATTTATCTGGTAAATACAGAAAGACTTAGAACTTAAGAAGCTAAAGGTTTGAATATAAAAGCTAATAGGATAATATGTATGACATAGAAAAGGGGGAGAAAATCTTCAGCTCTGGATTTGGACAATTAAGCCACCAAACATGCATTCTAATTCTTAAATAATTCTACGTCAAAGGAAGAGGAATGGATAGTCAAAAGTTTATGGTAGACTTTTAAGCACGACATTTTTTTTCCAGCATGCATATCTACGTGAACGGCGCACATCGTCATTGTCTGCATCCGTACTTCGAAGACAAGGAAGAATGGAAAGCTTAGCATGGGCAATACTTGCAGAATATGGCGGATACAGTGATATCTTCTGCCATCTTCACAATTGCAGCCAATTATCTTATTCCATGTATGATCTGCTCTCTTTGTGTGCATTAGAGCTAAACTTACCATGATATATGCAAATGTTCAAAAACACCATGCAAAAAAACATAAGGTCAACTTCTTAGAACTAATAATTCCAGCTTATGACTCTGTTGAGGCAGTGGTCTAAACTGGCCAGCTGCCAGAAGCTCATGAGACGGATAAATGATTAAAGATCCAAAATTGCAATTTTCCAGGCTTTGACATGTGATATAGACTGCAGTCAATGAGATTTGCTTCAAAGATGTGAGTAAAGCCCAGTGAGTAGCAAGAAAATAAAGTTCGTGGATATGTAATTTAATTGGTAATGATCAGACTATCTTTGCACTATGGTGGTTACCTGATAGCTTGTTTGGTCTTCAAATATCTCATCTCCAAAGTTTGCAGAATCTAGCACGCTAGTGACTTTCGAGTTAATGTACTCAATGTCATGATCTACAAACCGTTCAAGTTCTATGCCTGGGATAAGCTCTTGCAATGTCTTTGTCCTCTGGTTCAAGTGCAGATTCTCTTCTAAATTTTTCCTCCAGTCCCTCCAAAATCCATCTTCATTTAGTGGGATTTGATCTGCAAATAAAGTCTAAGAATTAGTCCTAACACTCAAGTTATGTCAGTATGTTCTGGTCTTTTTCAGGATAAAGAGATGTAACAAGCCCATGGCTAATTTACAGTGGTTAAATCTATTCCTTTACAATTCTTTGTTTCATGTGGTCTGTCCCACTCTCAAAGTATATGAACCACTGCATCATACCTTATTTTATACTCTACCATCTATATTCCAAAATTAGCAGCCCTAAGCAACAATATTTAAAGCATTTACTTGATCTATCATTGGCATAATTAAAGTGGTGGAGGCATACTGACCTGCAAGTGAGATTGGATTCCCTCTTAACACATTGTACAGTAGTTCTCTTCTTTTTCTCACTTCTTTGAGTGTTTTCGATTGCTCGTGTAGTAAACTGTAAAGTATTGCTATTTCTGTTAAATTTTTTTCATTGGCACACTCCTGTTGAAGAACTGCTGCAGCAGCATGACTGTCAGAAAAATTCAAAAGGTAACCACAGCCAAACAAGCAGTCGTCTTTATTACTAGGATCTTCCATATTTTCATGTGTAAGCTTCGTGATTAAATCATCAGAAGGGGCAATCCGATAGTTCGCTAATCCATATAAAACTAGAGCTGCAGCTTGAGCTTTCAAACTCCTGCATTCTTTAGAAACCAGGTACGCAGAGCTTTCAAGTTTCGCGCTCCCTGTTTGTCCTACATAATTTCTCACATAAAATGAATCATTGGAGCTCAATTTCAACAGCCACGGCAGCTGTAAACAGGCAAATGCTACAAACTCCTTCTGCAACTTGCTTCGTTGCACTTTTCTGAGACCATACTGGGCAACATGTGAAAGGGCATGCTTTCCAGCCTCCAATATCTTAAATTCGCTTTCATGCCCCAGATAGTCTTCTGCTCTATAACTGTTATCATCACATATCATATTGGACGGTATTCCAGCAGCTGACAGTGATGCCAAAAGAGCATCCTGATCTGTCAAATTCACCACATAGCTTCCTGAGCATTCACCAACCTTTAGACATTGATCTAGTAGGTCATATTCTTTCCAAGCTGACAAAAGTTCTCCAACAGACTCATCATCACAGTGACAAAGTGAGAACCCAAGAAGCTTCTTACGAGAGTGAAGATCGATTCCTTCAAATTCCGGGCCTCTTCCAATAGCTGCACATAGATCCCACACTGGTCCATGCCCCTTCTCTGCCAAACTAAGGCAAAGCTTGCAAGCAACCTCAAGATTTCCACATGCAGCTGCTTCACGTGCAATTTCTGCTTCCACGAGTGCAATATCATCAGTAGAAGTTAATCCAAGGAGCATTGCAAGCTCCATTAGTTGATCAACCGGCAGATCAACACCTCTCTGTGCAGCTAGAGCCATTTTAATTATATCAATACGATCACTAATTTGCCTAAATTGCATGGGAAGTAAATTTACTCCAAGTTTAGGCAAGTTAATGGTCACAGCACTTATAAGGTCACTCTCAACTTTAGATGCTGCAGTTTCCGGAAGAAGACCTAGGCATTGTTTTGCCTTTTCTATCTGCATGACAAACAAAATGATTAAGCTGCTACGCTCCATAAGGATAAAAAATACACTATAATCTGGTAGCTTTGATCCAAAACAGACAGTAAAAATGATGAAAGACCATGTGCGCAACTATTTACTCACTTCAGCGGAGTCTAAAGTGGAAGCTGAATAGAAGTATTCCTTAGCACTTTGAATAATCAAGTTCTCTGCTTTAGCTGTTCCCCAGATTGTGCTCCCATTGCCTTTCAAATAAGCCTTCACGAGTCCAAACTTCTCCGACTTCAATAAGCCACGACAAAGTTCAAGAAGCAGAAACTCTGTATCAAGAACTGGAAAAGCCTTCTCCTGAAGGATCTGAAGATCGTGCCATAGGATAGACCAATCATTATCTGATCTTCCTGGTTGCCTTCTAGAGAATTTTGAGAGAAGAAGTCGGATATGCTGCTTGACGCTATTTATGTCTTGTTGACACTCAAAAAAGAAGTTAATGGGCTTTGGCACCTGCACCAGCAGATCTCCAGAGAATGAGCAGTCGTTATGTATACATATTAAAACTCTTGGTTACTGCAAAGAAAATAAATAAACTAATTACATGCATAGTAGGTCATAAGGGCTTCGTTTGGCACGCTAGAGAACTTTACTAATAAGAAAAACAGAATTTAAAGGATTTTGCGGCCTGGTATCTACAGAGACCACTAAGCTCTCCTATTTACAAGTAACTGAGCTTCCATTTTTTAGTCATGTTTTGAACAATGCTTTCTTTCTTTCTTCTCCTTATCTGTGAGCCATTTTCGTCCCTGGCACCGCAAAAGAGTAGTTCCTGCTTAGTGATTAGATCTTAAAACATTTTAACACATCTTATCCAAGACACAATGAGTTGCATAAAGCCCTTTCTGCATTATTATGCCTTGGCCCTGTCAGTTTTATGCCCAGATTCATGCCTTATGACCATGAAAGATCTGGCTTTTGTTCTACACAATGCATCTCTTATGCTGACACAGATAAGAAACTCATTCTTAAGTTCATTAATCTAACGTAAAGGCTGCCTGCTTCATTCTTGGAATAAAAGTTTTAGTTTTCAGATAACAAATAGTAATCCATATTCTTCCAAAGAACAGAGTATGCCAATATGCAAGCCATTTCCTCAACTGTAGCTGAAATAAATGATACAAACATCTTGGACAGGGATACACCCTACCTAGTAAATGTTACCGTATGTGTACCATATGTGCTCGTAAAGTATTAAATGCATAGCCAAAGGTTATCTATGGCAAAATAAGTGTAGGTTTCCATAATAAGTCTGTTAAATTAACCATATATTTATGTGTAACAAGCCTACCTGATATTGAAACAGGAGTTGCCCTGCCAAAACATAGCCTTCGAATTTTTGTACCCAAGATTGAAGTTTGCCGATTTCACAATCCCCAGCCCATGGCTCAGTTGACAGCATGGTGACTTTATCATCAACCTGCTGCTTCACTGCATATCTTACATTTCCATGACTGTCATTCTCCCTTGGTAGGTAAGATAGTATTGCCTTCATCAATGTCCATTGGTCTACTTGAGTACAATCATAAACACAGGCAAGTCCTGCAGCTACAATTTGAAGGTCATCCTTAAAAAATAAAGGTCTATACGGATCATCGCATGCATATTCAAATACTGCAGCACAAATGTCTAAATTTCCCCCCGCACCAAGTTCCTTTAACCATTTTGTTAAAAAGTGTTCAGAAGACCCTGCCTCAAGTCCATGCCTCTGCATAAATGGAACTCCAAATTCCATAAGTCTATCAAGTACATCATTTTCAGTTACTCCCAGAAGCATCTTCTTGAACTTCTCATATGGGGATAATTTTTCCCATTCAGAAAGACTTAGTTCAACTGCTCCAATCTCAGAAACAGATGCAACTTTATACAGGTCAGAAATTTCTTGCCACATGTGCCTAAGGCCCTGAATGCCTTTCTGAAGTCCCAAGTCAAGAAGAGCCAGGCTGTTTTCAATTTGGCCACATACTTTATCCATGGCCCGTGCACGTTCACAATACCAGCGCTGTATAACTTCTTCACTTGGCCAAATCAGACCTTGAGACTCTTTCACAAGATACTCAGTACAAAGAAGAAAATTCACTTCACCTTTGTGTTCCTCATCAAAATGAAGCGGATTCTTAACTCTTTCTAGGATCCTCGGATTCTCACTGAAGTCCTTGTTTCGACGTAATGGACTGACTTCCAAAAGAGAAGCCTCTGGTAGGAGTGCAGCATACTTGTTCGGGGAAATAGTCTCAGGAATTGCATCTAGAACTTTGAGAATAGATGGCGCAAGTGTATAAACATGGCGTTTAAAGAGCAAACTAAGAGCTCCTATTCTTCCCCCTTCGGCAAACCCCATTGCAACTTTTTCTAAATCTGTAGAACGAAACACCATATACTCTTTCTCCATATACCTGCAAGGTTAAGTTGTTAGCAAGGGTTTTATGGCTGCAAATGTTAAATAAATCTTGGTTTGTTATACTATCCACTGAATAAGGCAAAGTCTTAAATAGAATGCAGAAAAGGAAGAGCAATGCGGCAAAGTCTTAAATAGAATACAAAAAAGGAAGAGCAATGCAGCTGCCTCAAAACAGCGCCCAAGAGGGGATAACCAATCTCTTTGGAAATGATTGTTTTTGAACTCCGGATAATGTTTGCAACGGTTTTATATACATCAGATAGCCAGGACAAATGGCCTGGTTTCAAATATCAAAAGTGCATAACATTTTAATACATATGGAAGTCAATAAGCTTTTCATTCAGATAATATGTCAGGCTTTAAGAAATACAAACCTTCCCAGGTGCATCCCTAAAAATGTGTCAAGCCTGTCCTTATATTGAAGTAGGCGCAATCTCTTCAATAAGAACCAAAGCTTATCATTGTCAAGAACATTCATTTGTTGCCCCTTTAGGTGCCGCTCTGTTTCAATCAGTCCGTACGACAATAAGGAACCCATTGCCTCTGCACTTGGACCAATTCTTGATGCACACTCACTTACAATCCACTTTGCATCTTTAACCGATTGAAGGTATTGCTGTATTGCTGCTGCCTCAAAGTCTGATTTCTGCCATTGGCTCTTGTAAACATCATCAGTATTAAGGTTGTATTTCGAGGCAAAATTAAGTGCTGTCTCGTAAGAACCACCCTCAAGCAAGATTCTATACATCTGTGGCAATGATCGTTCCACTAGAGATATCATCCTCCAACCTAATTTATCTGTTGTTTCAGGCCCACTTCTAGAGGAATATAACCTCTTATCTTCACTGTAACTATGTTGAAAATATTGTAGCAAAAACACGTGACCTGAAATCTCATTACTAATATAGATATCTGAGAACACAAACATCAGAGATTGCTGGGAAAGTGCATTGAGATTGGGTACAGATATAACACTTACACATCCATCTTCATAAGCTAAGGTCAGGGCCCTATTACCCCACCAACTAATATCCTTCAGATCTCTTCTAATATCATTGTGGCCAAGACATGTTCCAATATCGTACCTTTTGTTTTTCTCCCAACTTAAGTCAATCTTATATTTGTGACTGTTTTGTGAGCTGATATCTCTCAAATTAAAAGGTACCCAACTTAAGCTTTGGGGCTTAAGTTCTGCTAGGTGCAATATACCAGCACTATCCAATAAAGCAAGATACTGCCCATCAGGTGATATGATAACCTTGGGCAAGAATTTTCTTGTTGTTTTGTTCAACAGGCTTGTGTGCTCTACATCACTACAGTCAATCAAGTCAATCAAGATGAATTTTCCAGGAAAACCACTCAGATTCCAAAGTGACAAAGAAGATGGTCCTGCATAACAAAATAACGAAATAAATCTTCATCGTAATTTTCAGTTGATAATGATACCACATCCTAATCAATGTAATTTCCCACTTACAGGGCACAAATTAAAACATAGATACCTGTAATTAACGATTTCTTTGAATCTACTTTAGGAGGACCAGCGATTGTCAGAATTGATTTCTGGGGACAAAAACTTAATGAGGATACTCCATAAAGGTGCTGTTGTTTAAAATTCCAGCATTTTTCTGCGGTATTTGCAGTTGATTCCACTGTCAAGTTCCGCTGTTCTAGAATGATTCGATAAAGAGTACAGTCTGATGTAAGGACCATAACCTCATACCTACATGAACAAAGAGTACCAATATAATACAGTTCAAGAAATGCATACTTTTCTCATATAAGAAATGCATACTTTTTATCCATACTTTTCTCATATAAGAAATGCATACTTTTTATCCATGACTGGTGTGTCTGATACCATCCTAACAAACATGTCCACTGCAGAAGCTGCTCTCTTTCCAGGTATGGAAATATCCTTAATCATGTTGGCAGTGGCCGTAAGAATATATACATGATTGTGGCCACTAACAACAACAATAATATCCAAGTCTACTATCCAGCTTCCAACTAGGAACTCTTCATTCTTTAATTGCCCTGAAACATGCAAACAATAAATTTTATGGTATCAATGAATCTGCACCAGCCATCCAAGATCTAAATGGAAACGTGCTTCTGACATGTGCTGCTTATGTTGCAGTGAACTAAGTTCAAGTATTAGAAAGCTGGAGAGAGGTTACCAGAGAAAGTGCCAACAGGTTCCCGAAACTTGTCAACTTTGCTTAAAATTGTAATATTCATTCCATGCAGTACAGCCACATATCCACCAGAAGAAGAAACAAGAAGTGGCCTTGAAACTTTAGCTGCCTGAGATTGCAACCAACCACCACCTAACCAAGCTGGAAACAACGCTAATGAGTGAACAGTATAATTGAAATAAAAAAAGAAAAACATGATTCTACTTTTTTATTTTCTAACTATGTTGGGTTGAAAAACCTCATAAACTCATTATAAAATCCCTCAGAATAGTTTTGCGTCATACCTAATAAAGAGATGTCAATGCCATCCTTTGTTTCCTGCAAGGAGGAAAACAAACTCGTTCTTAACATAATCAGCAGAGTCAACATAATTAGCTCGTCTACTAAAATCAGCTTAAATTGTAGATATTAAGCTTTCCATAAGCTGCCCCAAAGCATTACCAGCTTAAATTTCCTAGGTTCGCAAATCAGAAGCTAAAAATGAAGTGGTCTCTACCTCATGAAGCTCTTGCACATCGGGAAAGCATTCTGCGTGCTCCGCTACTTCAAAAAAAATAGGATCCCGCTCTTCCGCAGCCATTGCCGAGCTACAGCTCCATCGATCTGTGTTAGAAATGGAGTTCTGATTACAAGGCTTGCGAAATTCTTCTATCAAGGATCCCACAGCCTCAATGCTGAGGCGTGAAGTGCATGGGATGGTTGTAAACAAAAATTAGGTCACGTTGGACATTCAGTGATCTTTGGTCAAATTGGTGTGAGAAGAAAAACTAAAAACAAGGCACTTCGGTCTCGTACAAAAAGGTCCTTCGCGTCCTACTCGCTCCTCCCCTCCTACTCCCTTTTTTTTAACATTATAAAAAAAAAAATGGGAAAACTACCAAACTACCCCTATGAGTTTATGTAATTACCAAAATGCCTCATGAGTTTTAAAATTACCAAAATGCCCCTACACACCTACTACACACAAGGGCATTTTGATAATTTTGAAACTCATAATAAGGGTATTTTGATAATTACACAAACTCATGAGGGTATTTTGGTAGTTTTCCCTAAAAAAATAAGGGTCGTCCAACAAAGCCATTTTGATAATTTTGAAACTCTTAATAAGGGTATTTTGGTAATTACACAAACTCATGAGGGTATTTTGGTAGTTTTCCCTAAAAAATAAGGGCCGTCCAACAAAGCCATTGAGTCCCAACAAAAAGTTAGTGCCGTACACGTGGCAAGCGGTCCAAGGCGAAGGAAGAGCAAGGAAATTTTATTTGCTGCAAGTGCAGCTCTGCCGGAATGGAGAACTTACATCTATCATCTATAGTGGGCTACAGGCATAGAAAAGAACATGAATCACATAAACATTCCCAAAAAACAATTCCAGAAGTACAAAAAACAATCCCAAGCACAGACTGCAATGCCAAATTGAAGTGGGTTGCTCTGCACTATAAATCCAGCCCAAAACCAGACTGTCCTCTGTCAAATCCGGTCTTCTGCTTAAAAGCTAGACTTCTGCCCAAGATTCCACCTATACTTTTGTAAATCTGGTCTCTACAGCGAAGCTCCTCACCCGCTGCAACTCAAATGCAGTTTCAGGCATGTGTGTGTTAGGTTTGTGTTCAATTCTAAATGCGGGCCTGAACAAACGCCCGTAGGAGGAAGCCGCGAGATCGATAAGCCCATTGCCATCCAGATCAATTGAAGCTCACAGATTAAATATCCTAGATTCAAGCTCGCATATTAAAGCAGATCCCAGATTCAAGCATTTCATTCAAGCTCACAGATTAAGGATCCCTGACCCAAATTAAAAGCCAAAGCACCCCGGAACAGGGCAGAACGCCTTCAAAATTATGGCTGCCACGAAACCGGCCTCTCTTTTGTGAACTTCTGGCAAGTACAACCAGCTTCAGCTTCTGGCAAGCACAAGCGTTCTGTTGCCTTTTAAATTTGGGCCATAGCTAGCGGGATGCTTTGGCCAGACGTGAGATCCACTCATATGCTTTTTCCAATTTCGTCTACTCATATCTAATCGTTCCATTTTTCCCAATGGCTAAAAGAAACTCTATCTGACGGCCATGCTAATTTGAAACCAAAAAATTTCAACATAACGGCAAAAACAGTTATTGGGAAACCTACACAAATGGTGGCCGTTCAGGGAGAAATGGTCCAAAATTTTAAGAAGAAAGTTATTTTCCACGAATACATGTTGAAGTAATAACATTAGGGAACGGTCCCCATGTTTGGCGCACTTAGAGTCGGGTGACATGATCGGATCAACATCTAGCTTTAGATGTCAAAAACTCAAAATGGAGCGGTAACATGTAGGCTCATGACATGAACGAATCCACATTGACATCCATCAATTTCACCGGCTTTACTCATCGGCAAACGGATTCATGTCAACGTGATTTGCTTGGATTTCAGCACGTGGCGTGTCTCAGACACTTGATAGCAATCCAAAAATTAGTGGGAAGAAGAAGAACGGCAAGACTCTGAATCTTCATGCGACCCTCTCAAAATTCCGACGTTCATGTCGACATGAAGGAGTCGATGTTGACAGGTTCATATGACCTTACTCTTAAGAGGCTAACTGCCGTAGGTGTCCGGAAATGATCACGTGCGTCAAACTGCGGGCTTTCGCCAAAATACCAGCCAAATACCCCGAACCTTTCCTAATTCTTTGCTGCAGATCATCCCAATTGGATCGGACAGCCATTGCCCCAACTGTAGCAGAGGGATTTACCCATTAAAGCCTAGATTTTTAGAAATCTGAATTGTGTACGTATCCGACAGGGATATCCTTCCTGGTTTGGATTTAAATTGAGTGCTTGGCTTCCTTGCCATTTAAGTCGGTTGATCTCCTGCAAAGCGTTCGAACCTCCAAGCATCGAAGATAAGCTCATGAGTTTTGCAGCATTGTCTCTTGTAGTTCGTCATTGAATGTCATCTGATTTGAGTTCTTAATTAATACATTAGACCAATCCTAGTTACCATGGATCAAGCTCGAATAACAAGCTTCCTCCGATCTGGCACACTCTGGGATTCTGCTCAATCTGGATGGAGGGCCCTCCTCCCCCAACAACGGGCCGTGATAGGGCCCTTGCAATCTGCCCAGTCCTTCGTCATTCACGATGCCCACTACTCTGAATTCCTTCACTGTCGGGAACTGAACGGTTACCCCAGTGGAAATAACTGCTGCGATCGGGTCTTCCTTGATGGTTGAGATCTTCCCTGAGATGGTGTCTCAAGTCGAGCGGGCAAAATCTGGCACCAGTGTCATACACATCCAGATTGTGGTCACTGAGGGCGACCATGTCATGTTGCAAATACTCTGTGTAGCATTCAATCCGTTTTTCTAAAGGCCGACACTAGACGACCTCCTCCCCTCCTCTCCCCCCTCCCTCTTCCTTTGTTTTATTTTGATCAGCTGGCCTATGTCCCTTTTAACTGTAACAACCCATAGGGCTTCTTTTCTGCAATCAGAAAATGCCAAGCAGTTCTGTAAATGCAAAGTATATAAAAGTTTTCTGTCTTTTGTATAGATAGTTGGAATGCTCTAGATTTGGTTCGTGTGCCTTATGTTGTACATGTCTCGAACTATTACATGCCAAGATGCCACCATATTCACATATCAGTTTTTTATTTAAATATGGCACTCGTAATAATATAATACACTCGAAAGAGCCAAATCACTTAGACTTTCACAGTTGTATGTTTCCAATTTGCAAACAATGTCTTAATGTACAATTGTAGGCATGAATGAATAGAATAGAATAGAATAGAATATAGAATAGAATATACATTAACGTCCCTCAGGCCGTGAGGCCCCCGGACTTGTGTAGCATCCTGCGAGCTCCCAAAAGGTGCTGCCAACAAACAGACGCATAGGTTTATGTAGCCATCTAGCGGGCTTCTCTTGTTCTTTGTAATACCCGCATCGTGCTTATAGCTGGCTTCTTGGCCATACACAATGCATCGTTATAAACAGTTTTGAACTGTACTTTGTGGGCCTCTCTGATTCGCCTCAACAGTGCTTCTCAGATTATTAGCCCTCTCTCTTTGTGCACCCCCCGGTGTCTTATTATCATCTCTTTTATAGCTTTTGCTACATCTGTGAGTGTCTCTTCTTTGTCCATCAGTGCTGGGAGTGGGAGATCCCACCTGACCTTGTTAAATTTGGACCTTATATCTGTGTAGACCGGACATTCCTTGACCATATGTGCTTCGTCTTCTATTTTTCCTGAGTCACATAGTCGACATATTCGCTCTGCTCTATCCATTTTTCTCCATCTATCTTTCTCAATTCGGAGGTCGTGGCTCCCCATTCTGAACCTAGCCAGCGTTCCTCTGTTGCTCCTATTCAACATGTTGCTTTTGTATGTGATATGTCCTATCTGTCCCCCTGGGTTGAAGGCTCCCAATAGCCAGTCTACTTTAGGCCCTGTGTGCTGTGCTAGTCAGCTCCTCATTGCCCTGCTTGTCCATTCTTCGTCCCATCCATCCACTTGTATAATATGGCTTAGTTGCATCCCCATGCTTGCCGTCCACTTCGCCACTTCGTTAAACCATCCCTTGCCTGTTACTATGTGTTGCTTTGCTGATTCATCTATTGCCAGTGACGATAGTTTGTCCTCTTTTCCATAACTGTTGTCCTTTATTAGGTACCTGATTGTTCTTTCCCATGCTCTCACTTCCATTGGTTTTTCCCTTGTTTCATATATGATTGTTGCTAATGATGTACCTGCCTTCACCTGGAATTCCTGCCCGTGCCATTGCCTCAGTATTCCTTCCTGTTTTTCCCATTTCTTCTCTGATAGACCTGGCCCCCATGTCTCACATCCGTCTGTTTGTGTTGATGCTACTAATGTGCTAAATAGGTATGTTTTGATTTTCCGGTTGGTGATCCCTGTTGTTGTTCTGATAATTCATCATAATGTAATAATTGCCTATCATTTGCTTGGAATCATTTTATGCGCCTTTTGACCACTTCCCCCACCATGTGTGTCATATCCCAAATACAATTGCTGCGTGGTTTCCTCTAGCTCTTGTCCCTTGTATTTAAAGGGCTTGTGTTTTGTCTTTGTACCGAAGGTCACTATTTTTGTTTTTGTCGGGTTGATTTGTCAATCCACGTCTCCAAACAAAACTCTTCTAGTATCTCTAGCATTCTGTGCATTCCTTTGGCTTTGGTCGCCATCATACCTAAGTCATCCGCATATAGCATTATTGAAACTTTTGTTCTCTCTATCATTGGTGCTTCCCTGTCTCCCTCTCTTTCCTTGAAAAATTCTGTAGAGCATCTATGTATATCCCAAAAGTGTGGGTGATAGTGGGCATCCTTGCTTTACTCCCTCGTGTCGCAATCTATGGCTTCCCCTTCCCCCTCTATCTTGGCATATACCTTTTGATATAGCCTTGCAATTGATCCTACTAACCCTTCTGGTCCTCTTAGTCCTATTAGTCTAAGTAGGAGTTTATCTCGGTATCTTGGTGAAGGCTTTTTAAAGTCCACGGCAAACATATGATCTTCTTGTTACTCTCCTTTGCCTGTTCTATCATTATCCTTAGAGTTACCAGATGGTCCGTAGTCGAGTACTCTGGTCGAAAACCAGCCTGGCCTTGTGCTCTGAGTTTCCCTGTTTCTGCCCAAATTTTCAGTTTCTGATCCAATGTTTTCCCGAACCATTTTGCGAATACTGAACTGACCATGATGGTCCTATAATTACTCGGTTCTTCTCTGTTTCCCCCTTTATGGAGCGGAATTACTTTATTTAACTGCCATCTTTCTGGTAGGCCTGAGTGTATTACCTCATTGAATATTTCTGTTATGGTCCCTACTATCTGTGTTTCTACGCATTTCAACATCTCCGCTGTTAGCCCATACAGATCCGGTGCCTTATTGTTTGCCATCTTGTTTAGTGCCCATGTCACCTCTTCCTTGGAGAAGGAAGGTTTGTGTCTACCTTCCGGAGCCAAGATTGGTGCAGCCCCTGTTTTGTATAGACGTTCCAGGTATCTTGTCCAGTCTATTTCTATTTCCATTCCTCCCCCCTCCTCTCTGGCTGCTTTGTACACGCTTTTTTGTTTTGAGCCTTTTTCATATTGTTCCGAATTCCTTAGGCGCTTTTTTTCAAGTCTTGGCTAGTCCCCATTGGTGGTTTCGAGGGTCCCGAACTTTTCTTTCTTTTCGACATCTTCACATATTTGTTACGTTCCTCGTGGTATATGTCGAGTTCCTTTTACTGTTTGACTTTTCTTCTTTGTTCCATGCATGCCTCGTCAAACCATACTGACCTTCGAAATGCTATAGCCCTTCTTCCTCTTTCTTTTCTCCCGAATACTGTTTTTGCTGCTTCTTCCAAAATGTCATTCATGTCATTCCCTCTGTCCTTCATTTCCTCTCCCCATTCTTTATCTCTCATTTTCTTTTTTACCGTGTTTATGAATGCTCCCACTCTGTTTTCTCTGAATTTGACTGTCAATTTGGTCTGTTTACCTCTTCTTTGCCTGTCTTCTGTTCTTCCCCTTGTCGCATTTATCTTGAGCATGATGGGTCTGTGGCCCTCCCTTCCTCCTAACGGCCATTCTCCTAACTCCATCTTTCCTATTTCCCTTATTGCTTCCTCATTTGCTATCACATAGTCTACTATACTGCTCCCGTGAGCATTTGTACTTGTGAACTGGCTCGAGGCTTGCCATCTTCTTAGGCCATTGCATATAACTGTATCTGTAGCTCAGGGTTTCTCCTCTCGTTGTCACCTCCATTTCGTCTACTGTGTTCCTTTGCCATTCTCCCCCCCTTCCGGCCTGTGTCCACTATCCACTCTCCTTGTCTATCCCTGCTTTCTGTGCCTGTTCCTGTCCCGTCCTTGCATTGATATCTCCTACTATGATCAATGATCCCTTATCTCTGTGTTTCATGACGATTTCTCCCATGCTTAGTAGTTCCAGTTTGTCACATTGAGGTGGGTAATACACTATTAGCAAATATAGATTTCTGTAGTCAAGCATTACAATATTTATAAGCATGTATCTTTTATTAATGTCGGTTTCTAAAATACATGCTTTTTTGACACTGCTATTCCTAATGTAGCAGGCTAACCCTGCGCTTCCTCTTCCTACTTTGTAGTTCTTTTCCCTCCAACATGTGAACAGTGTGTATCCTGGTTCGTCTGGTAGCCTCTTTGAGCTGTGCTCCCACGTCTCCACTAGGCATATGATATCCTGGTCCCTTGCTGCGTGTAAGCGTTCTCCGTCATCCCAAGGATACCCCGTGCCGTTCCAGTACCAGATCGCTATTTCCTCCTTCCTTTCTGTGCCCCCCTGCCTCCCTGATGATCTAGTTCGTGTCCTTTCTTTACCTGTCCCCTCATCCTTGCTCCCTGGTCCCCCCCTGTCTCCCTTGTCGGGGTTATGTTTTGGTCTAGGTCTCTTTCGATCTCTTTTCCGCTTACCCACCCTAGCTGTGTCTGCGTTAAGATCTTGGGGACTGTTTCCCGGTCCATTGACCCAGATGGTACTTTTTCCCTTATATGTTTCTGATGTCCCTGTCCCTTCGTTGCCTCCAATTCGCGATTCCCATCTCCCCTCAGATCTTGTGGGTCCATCACATCTCTTTGCGTTGCCTGTTCCTGTGGTGTGTTCTCTCGGCCTCTTTTGAGGTAGAGTTTCCCATTTTTTACCCCTGCCTGTACTCCCGCCCGACTCAATTCTCTGACTTTTGCCAGTTCCCTGTGTAACCCTTGTCTTTGCATGGCTGTTAGAGCCTCTTGTACTTTGAGTCCGTTCCTGAGTTTGAACCCTGCGTGGATGATTCTTTCCTTGGCCGCCAAGTCCCTCATAGTCACATTTATGTGCCTCGCCCTTCCTCTCCATGCCCCCGCCCGTACTGCTTTCACTATCACATTCCTGTGCTCCTGGAAAACGTTCTCCATTATTTCTGCAGTGACACAAAACGTGTCCTCGTTAGGCCTTTCGGCTACCCCTATCAATCTTATATCATGCTTTATCCTTTCCTGTTCCTTGAATTCCAGTATGTGAGGTTTTATCCTATCAAAACTCTGCCACGCACTTAGATCTATTTGTTTCTTTTCTAATGTCACCAACCTTTGTATGATTTCCGCTTTTTCTTTCTCCACCTCATCCATCCTCTTCCGGATTTCTACCTCCGTCTCTTCCACCACCTGCACCCGATCCTCCACTTTCCCTATCGCCTCTCTGTTTTGTTGCACCGCGTTCGCCAGTGTGTTGAGCGCTTCCATCCTTGGTACCCTGGTCTCCAATCTTACTTCCATCTGTGCCAAGAAGTCTTGCAGATCCTGCCTGCTGGCTCCCTCCGCTCCTGTTTGGCTAGCCATTCCTCCGACCCTTGTTGTGGCTATACCGCTTCGCCGAATCCCTTTCCCGCCGTTTGCTCTCTTCTGTGTTTTCCTGTATCTTGCTTCTCTTCCGTGGGCTTGCTATATTATATTCCCTCATTTATCCGTTCGGGCGTTTCCCTCCACAGCCTTTCAGGATTTGAATTTCAAATTTCAAATTTTTTCCATCCAAGATATGATTAACGGCTGCTTGTGTCCGCCCATTACTATCGGTGCTTTTTTATTGGAACTCCAATTTGTACTTATTTCCATGGTTTTCGTGATTTCTGTAGTTACATGTGGTATCTTGTTTTGTTGTATCCTTTTGATAGTGGGGTTTGTGACTTTGGTGCACCAATCGGAGGATTAGATCCTCACTATCTTGGTGTACGGTTGGGGAGTCGTCTCCCACTATCCCGTACTTGGAACCTCCATTTTTTCACTTTCATTTTATGGGGCCGGAGAAGTTGGTGTCTGTTGCTTAGTGGTAGGCACCAGCCGGTGGGCTATTTCCCACTCTGTCCTGGTGTATGGCGGAGACGTCCGTCTCTCTGTCCCATAGCTTTGCCTCCCCCTATTTGCACCATCTACTCCTGGTTCCCTTGTTTATTCGTTTCCTTTCGTCCATCCTTTGTGGTTGTTGTATCTCCAGGGCCGGATAGGTTGGTGTCTGTAGCTTAGTGGAAGGCACCAGTCGGTGGGCTAATTACCCCACTCTGTCCTGGTGGATGGCGAAGACGTCCGTCTCTCTGTCCCATCACTTCGCCTCTCCCTATTTGCACCATCTTCTCCTTTTCACTGTTTATTAGATTGTATCCGTACATTCGTACATCTGCGTTCATACATATCATATATACATCTCTACTTATCTATATACATCATATATATCATATTTACATGCCCTACAATATATTATTTATTATGCGTTAACTCCTATGTGGTTCGCCACCCGTTGAAATGTTGTCCCATCCTTCATACACCTTGTCTGTCTTTCATTCATATTTCCGCTAAGTTGCTATGTATATCTCCTTTAGTTCATTTACTTTTCGCTCGCATTATGTATATTCCCTTTTGTTCCCTATTCGGCTATACATCAAAATTGTTTCCATTCATTTCCGAAATGTTTCTTTACATTTTTTAAAAATTTATAAAATTTAGAGCAAGCTCAGTTCTGCTCTTGTCCTATATTCTCTTCCACTTGGTATCTCTCCCCCTCTTCTATATTTCCTTCTCCCATACAAAATCCGTCCATGTATTCTGTAAAACATGTGCCTTTTGGTAGATTCAACCGCAGTTGATATGCAAAGCTATTTTTTATTACAAAATGCCTAATTCTGATTCATGTAGACTATCCGAGAAATTAAACATTAAACAGAGAACAAAATATAAGCGGTGTAACGCAGATGAGGGAGCTGTCACAAAGTAGCTGTAGCAAAGATTTAGAGAAAATATTTTTATCCTAATCTATCATCCCCCTAGCATACTTTCTTGCAGATAAGATATTCCTGTCTTTGAAAACTCAATTTTTAATTTTCTTCCCTGCCGATGTCTCTCCCACTTTCTTCCGCTTCTCTATATTTCGAGCCATATACCCTCTGCATAAGAAATCAAACGGGTTCTTCTCGCAGCATAGAATACATACCTTTCCAAGATCACATATCTGAAGCTCGTGCTGGTACTGTTTTGATTTCTGCATGGACGAAATTATCTGCAGCCCGTTAAAACACAACAAAACCCTGTTTTTATCCTCTTCCCGAACTGTGTCGTTTTTATCAGATAATACTCCTAGCGCCTCAAGCAGACGGAGACTATGCCCGGCGTCTTTCATGGATTGGGCGTGATGAATCCTATCACAGTATAAACAATGAACCCTCCCGCAGTTGATGCATGTCGCTAATCCCTGTTCAAGGCAGTAACAATCTCCAACGCAGATGCACCATGGGTTAATTTCTTCTAGATTTGGATTGTAAGGGACCGTGAGGTTTCCTGGAACCTTTGATCTCGGGCGCTTCCGGCCCGTCTGCTCGTCGCCATCCTAATGCATAACAGCCCTCTTACCCTTATCCATCTATTTCTGCCTGTCGGATTGAGAGACGAAACTAGAGCGGAATTGATCGGCTGGTTGCTGTTGGCGATGCTTGATTTCGTCCTGAGCTAAATAACAGCGTATCCCCTTCTTATTCCTGTTTAATTTGCTACTTTTAGGGTTTTTGATTTCACGTCCCCCCCCGCCTCTTTATGATGTCCGGCAACATTAATTGCCCGTCTTGTCTTTATCCTGTCCTATTTCCCCTTTACGTTTTTCGTATGCGTGACCAATAAGCTTCTTTGCCATCTTCTGACATTCCTACTCCACTTTATCTTCCGTATAATCATCATTCTGTGTCTGTCGTCCTACATTAATTAATTGATTAATTATTTATTTAATTTAATTACCTATTTACCTCTTTGCCACCACGTTCTCAATCGAATACCAACTTTACGTGTTCCCTGCCGTGACGGATTCCTATTATTTTATTATTTATTTATTTATTTTCATATGTGATATATACCTATATACGCCAGTGCTCCAGAATGCTAAATAATGTTACCCATTGCCTATAATTAGCTGTTTTATAGTTAAACGACTATTATTTTAAATTATCAGGTTACTGTTGTACTGTAGCTGAGGTCGTGGCTACTTGGCTCTCCCGTCTTGTATGAGTTCCCAACCCATCTCCGGAATTCTGTACCATTACATACTACCACACTATTTCTAAACCCGGGATTAAGCAAGGTATTATTGATTAATAACATTATGTAATACTACAGATTCACTTCTAAGTCCGAGTTTAAGGAAGATCTTAATTTCCAGTTTCCAGGACAATTTTTGAGTACTCTTTCATATGAATCCTTCCAAATATACATCGGTTTATCAGTCATGAAGCAAAATTCCAAATATCAATAACAGTGGTGACTAGCCATTCCTCCGTTGTTCAGTGCTCATCAACCCGCACCTGGGGTTTTGTTTATCTACTTCTATACAGTCTATTACAGACAAGGTATCCGGAAAGAAGCGCTATTTTACCTCTAAAAATCGAAATATCATCTGACCTGTCCATCGCCCATCGCCGCCCATCATCGCCCATCTTCGCCCCCTCGTCACCCATCATCGCCGCCCATCCATATAAGTTACGCACGTTCATCACTATCTTTAGAATTAGATATCTGCCAACAGCAAAGGTGAGAATGCCAAAGTGCTTGAAACCAGACATGTGCCTGCCCACAGCAAAAATTAGAGTGTCAAAGTGCTTGAAACCAAACATGCACTAATTCAACATCAATATACCTGGTTTGGAGTGGTTGCTGCTATGAATAAGGAGCCTTCCTCAAATCTTGGAGTTGACTATGTGCCATAAGCCATCTCAACCCTCCATGCACTTGCAAATCCTGAGCCCATGCCCCTTGCCTGAAAAATAACATCAGGTTCCACTCTAATTTCCACTATCTCCCTTATAATCCTTGTTTTGTCTATGGCCCTGAAATGATCATGCTGGGTTGATGTGCAGCATAATTCACCCACCTTTTTGTATCCATCCTTAAGAATTCCCATGTCCAATGCCAGCATATTGTTGGGGTTCTACTTCTTGTCGGCCAAGTCCCATCTCTTTATTAGCGACTTAAGTATGATGATTGAATTTGACACAGGTCTAACCAGAGGTATGCATCTTTCAATGCTTATAGTATGCTCCCCCCCCCCCTCCAGCATCACCGGGGCAAATGTGTGTGTCTTCTAATTTCTTGAGATGCCTCAACGCAATGTGACGTCGTGGAATACCATGATTATGGGTTATTTAAAGCAAGGAAACTCTTCATCATCTTGTTGGGTCTGTTGCGATCATCCATATGGGGGGTATGGAGCGGACTACTGAATAGGGGCATTGGGTCTATCTCAGGGGATATTTCTCAAGGCAAACTCGAATTGAGCTCAGACCTTACCTCATCCTCAATCTTTTTCTCACTTGTATCCTCCTTTTCTTCACTTCCTCACTCAATGGCCTTTGGAAACTAAAAACAGTAGCAACTCTAGACAGACAGACCCCTAGGGTACATGAAGTCCCTTAGTCTGGCAGCATTAACTTCAAAAGTAGCATCAACCTTCTTCCTGCTCTTCCTTTCTGCCCTATTCTGTTGTGCCCTTTTGGCAGCCTCTTCCCTTTCAGCCTTCCTTCGGGCCCGAGCTACAAATTGCTCTTTCTTCTGCTTCCAGCCTCAGCCCTTCTAGCCTTTTCAGCTACAAAGGCTTGACAAAAACCATCACTTGATATGTGCACTCTCCCTCCTAGATCTGGCGCAAATCCTCTCTTCTTGCCCTTTTTATCGCAGATGGGCGCTCTAGTGAATTCCCAGCCATTAGATAGGGGAATATTCTCAGGGATATGCCCTCTAGTGCGATCCCATGCGTACACGTCATTGCGGAATGGGGTCAAACGCTGATGTGGCTCTATTTTCAAGGGCCCGTTGACATCCATTGCCAAGAATTTCGATGTCATTTGACTTCAACATAGCAACTGCCACTATTGGATGCACTAAACCAGGAGCGGATGAAGCTTCTCAAACAGTATTCAATGAGGTTTGTCCCACAAGCTTCCCTGCAACACTAGCGCCACATCCCAACAGTTTAAGCTTGTTGATCACCTGCAAAGAGTAAAGACAAGCAAACCAGAGGATTTGAACCCCCTACCAATCCATTTCCCCATCATTTCTTTAACTTGGATGCCTTCTCATGCAGATTGCCTAAGTTTCTTTCATTCAGATTACATACCCAACTTATGCTCAGCTAGCAACGAAGAGGAGCAAGGAGCAAAGACATCTCTGTCCACCAGCGAATAGAAAATGAATTAAAGAACACAACCTGTGGAGCACAGCCATACCATTGCAGCAGCAGATATTTCTGCATGGGCCCCAAATTAGAAGACAGAAATATCCATGGCTCTTAAAATAGAGAAGAGTGCAAGACAAGCTTCCTGTGTGTGGCACCACATACCTGAGGCAGGCGTTGACAGCAAGCAAAGAAGCCTGAAGCAGAAGTGGAACTGAAATGAGGACACATACTGGGGGATTCGAACCCCCTGCGCAGTGCGCAGCTCCAAGCAAGTTGTCCGCCCTTAAAGGGCAAAGGACTATTTCCCATGCACATGCTAATGAAAATAAACAAATACAGCTCTGTATTTCATTTCTTACCCATCTAATCGACATGCTTATGCATTATCTTTGAATACCAGTTATGTGGTGCAAGAATCAATAAAGGTCAGCATAAATGAGTCATGCAAATTCGTCTCCTATTCTGCTCATCCATACCACAGCATGATTTGCCTTGTTCCTACTCATAGCATGAAGACGAATTTCACCCATTTGCATATCCTGTACAATTTACATTCTCATAAAAGACAGAAGGAAGTTTCTACACTTCCACCAAAAACACATACTGCCACAACAATAACCTGCTCCAGAACTAATCTACGAACTGTGGTTCTCCATAAGCCGATTGAAAAGGATAGACGACATAGAAAAGAACGGCAAGCTACACATTCCCAATTGTTGTGCTTGAACAAAGCTAGCAGCAAATAATTTGAAGGTTCGGCCACGGCCTGCATCTGCCCTAGCCACATCTGCCATGGCCGCACTCTGTGTGCAAGCAATGAAACGAACAACAGAAAGAGAAGGTAAACTCGTCGCCATAGCCGCACATGCAGCCGCTTTTCCTTTGCCCTTTCTTTAGGGCTGATAACATACCCGTTATCAACCCTCCTTTCACCTTCTAAAATCAGCCCAATGGTCGACCCTAAAAAGGAAAAAAAGCTTCCCTAAATAAAGGAGTTTCAAAGATTCCCTTTTGCCCTTTTTTCATACTTCTTTTTATACAATACAACCCTTAAACCATGTAAACCTTATGTCATAAAACTACGCTTTCATGAACTAGCAAACCATATGCCCCCTAATGCCTGAGGGGGTACTTGCAAGCATGTTTGAGATACACCAGCCTGTGTGCGCTGCAACTGGGAGGCAAGTACACCATGTGCACCTATGTGCTCGTCTCCAATTGCACGTGTGTGCTGCATATTCCTTGGCTGTGGTGTTTGCTCAACATTTTGGATGTGTGCTAGTTGTGCTTCCCATATTTGTTGCACATCCTCCATGTTGAGCCCTTCCAATTCATCTTCTTCGTCCTCTTCATGGTGGCCTTCTTCACCCTCCTCCACTGTTGTTGTAATCTTCTCCATAGGCGCCCTCCCAAACCTTGAACTCTCTTGGCCCGACTTAACCCTTTCAGAATTGAAGAGTCAAATGCTCGTTGCACTAAACCCTGCCTTGATGTTGTGTATATGCTGATGGAAGGACTTATCAATAACTCTAAAATTGAAAAATGCGTCTAATATCTATATTTTATTTGTCAAGGCATGGAATCCAAACCCAATAAGGTTTAAAAGTTGTGGAAGCCGTATTTTATAACGTAATATTTGTAATGGTTCTAGGTAGATATTCATAAGTCTAGACATATAATGTTGATGGTGGACTGTGGAATCTGATTTTGTGAGAAGACTGATGAATCGAGTTTATAAGGGAGGAGGCTTTACCCCAAATGTCAATTTGGAGCTAGCATGTTGGCATTGGAGCGAGGAGGTCGGCATGGGCCAGATTTGTATGGGAGCTCCAGATTGAGGTATGATATAGGTCTGGCTCTGCCAGTGGCTATCAATTTTAGGGTTCGTGAATGAAAGGGTCCAACTCCACATATGCACAAAGCTTTGCTAGTTTGCACTATAAATCCAACTCCACATATCCAAAACATTTGCACCATAAAATCCAACTCCACAGATCCAAAACAGTGTTGCTAATTTGCACCACAAACACAAATGATAGAGGCAAATCCATCCTTTATTACCACACCTTCTTGTTTATGGACAAGTTAATCATATTTGTTAAGCAAGAAAAAGATGAGCCCAAGCCATTTTAATATGTTATTTCTATTGCATAATACATATGCCCATATGAAGTAAGAAACATGGAATATAACATCTCTACTAAGAGGAGAATAAAACAACATACTCCCCTAGGTTCAGGCATGGCTGCTCCAAAGCTCCATTGCAATAAACCTAAACAATATATGATATGCTGCCAGAATGAGTGCTTATAAAAATTTAAAACTTGAAAAGGTTTCAGTGCTTACTATGTAACGCCAGATTTGCTCAAGCTTCCAGCAAAGGATTAGAAGACTTAGATGGCAAAGCTTAAAAATAAGCGTCAGAATGTGCCTTTTTGTAACTCAGATGCATCAAAATGTTTCAAGACGCTCTGATGCATTTCAAACCAAGAGTCGCCCTAAGCCTGAGCAACCGAACCATCTCTCATTTTAAGTTTTGAGAACAAACCATGCTTGCAGCAGCTCTGATGGGGATGCCATAAACCCAGCCAAGCTTAGGATCGGTAGAGGCGGCGAGAATATCTTGCCTTAAGAACACCAAAAAAAAAGGAAAAAAAAAAAACCCAGCCTAGGACATGCATCAGCCTCAGTCAATCCATCAGTTGTATTATCAATCCAAGAACTTGAATTTGCATCCAAATTTGGTACCTATTGTCTGTTAGCCTCTTTTCCTTTTGAAGTCTTGGGATATTGTATAAATAATACTGTTAGTTAATGAAATACATTCGAACATACAAGCCTTAGTATTTTTGTAAACCAATGTCTCAACCTAGAATAGTATTATACAACCCATGATCTAGTTTTCTGTATATGCATATTCAACTAGTGATTATTTTAAGTAGGGCTAAGCATATCCAAGTGTTAATACAGTCTTATATATTTTGAATAAGATAAGACAAGATAAGATAAATTTTTACGTCCACGGGAACCCAACGGGTTTCGGGACGGCACATGCAAGGGCAACAACCCATCTAAAACCTGGGGACTAGGCCCCATCACCAAACACAATAACCAAATATTAAAAGGCTACCAAGAATAAGATAAGATAATGCTAATGCTAGTAGTAAATTTATGCTTCTAAAATTATCTAGACATAGCCAGTCCAAGGATTGGAAGGCCATTGATCTAGAATAATTGCTGCGCCTCCCCTGTACACTGCCCATTTCTTTTGCAGGCGGGCTGCCCTCACCTTGCAAAGCTCCTCCTTACGGTTACACAATTGAAGAGGAGAGAGGTCCTCCTGTACTGAGAAACTAGTCCCTCTGAGATGGTTTCCATGCTGAAGAACATGTAAGGCAAGTCTTTATGACAAAGAGATAAAATTCTTTATCCTACTTTTTAGTATATTTCATAGATCAGAATCAAAGTATGTGGAAGGAAAGAATGCACACATATATAACTTGAATTTATGTAATGTTACTCTATAGTTCACAGCCACATCGCTTATAGTTTTGTAACCAAAAAATATTCCATTGAGCCTATTTTTCATTCCATAATGCTTATGATGTATCAAGCATAAAACTACTTATTTTGGACTTTATATCATAATAAGCAAATTACCTGATGGTATATTATTGAAAAACTTAGATAATATTTCTGTAGTATTTCAAGAAATAGCTGAACAATTCTAGCATATGAGAAATTACTGTATTATGTAAAGATCTAGCAGAATATCACATGCTCTTAAGGTATATTGCTTAAAAAGCAAAAATAACATTTATCACTAGATACACGTGGGTTTTTTTTTTATAAAAAAAAAAAAAACCCTAAAAACTAGAAAAATGTCACCACTTTTACATCTCTTGTAACTTCTTGATTTGCTCGTCGTGATTTTTATAGTGTAAGTGTCTTCCCAACTCCAGAAATACCAAAATCTTCCAGCATACAGTAACAAAACGATGACAAAGGTGGGAGAAGCTCATTACCTGCAGTCAATCAGCATGACATTAGCATGTTTATGGTAATGCATGAAGGGCCAAAGGTACAGCGAGGCTTCTTGGTTTTTCACCTTTCAGCCCTTGTAACCTTTTGCCATGTAGAAAATAAGGTAACTAAAGTTGATCGTTCAATAGCCATAAAACTAATATGAAAATAAAACAGTAGAGAGTAAGTTGAATACTGAAACCTTTTGTGTGAATATTGTTTGTGCAATAAATCAGAAGCTAGCATATAGGCCAGCATATGATCATTCTTTATTCTGGAAAGACTTTTATGTTGCTATAAAGCAGAAGCAATACTTGATTGTCCTCTTGTTCAGAATAAAGGTCATCCTCCTGTTTGTCTCAGGGATGGAGAGTTCAGCCTCTGCTTCTTTGTATGAAGTCTTAGTGTTTTGCTTACCATAACTAGCATTGAATTTCTTACTACCAGAATCAGTCTTGGCATCATTGTAGAACCGTTTCTGCCCATTTCCATTCTTGGGATCAGCCACGAATTCCTGATATTCTAAATCGACAAGCATGCAAGGAACTCAGCTTCTTTCATCTCTCAAGACTTCATCTTCTGAGTTAGATGAGTATGAATCTCAGTCTGAGTCCATGTTCACCATTTGAACTGAAGCAAGAATTGCCCGGGTGCAAGTCCATGTGTAAATGGTGCTCTTTATGAAGTTTAAGCAAGCTGCTTAAAAACGACATATTAGTTAGATCACCCACTCTTTGAGCAACATATAACTCTTGCTTCCTCCGTTGCTCAAGCTTATGGACGTCGACCTCGACACTAGGCTTATACCCTAATCTCTTAAATGCATGCCTGGCAAACTCATTATCTCCATGATGCACAAAAAGAGATGCACAAGACCCCCCATTCCAGTAAGGAAATATCAACCCTGTTCTTTCCAACTCAGTTGTACGACCAATGCAGCGTATGATAGAGCCATGTCTAACCTGCATTTGCGACTTTCTCATGTTTTTCGTCATGGCTTTTACTATCATATCAGGCCTCGCCATACCTAACCGCACATCATCATTCTGAAATTTAACACAATAGGGTTCGTCTTTAAGAAAACTAGAACCCAAGATATTGCATTTGAACACCGTTTTATATGTTCCTGAACCAATTCTGGTCCTGTTGATTATTTGAGAGGAATCCACCATTGCAAACCATATAGTCTTGGCATCTGCCCTTTTTCTTGTTTCCCACTCTTTATCAGTCTCACCAGGATGCTTGGCTCTAATAGTCTGTGCCAACACTTTCTTAACTAGGTGGGGGGGTTGATGGGTTTCCTTTCTAAGCTTTCGATTCGTCCAAGCTGTATTCCATTCCACAGCCTTAGCTTTTAGAGACTCTCTCAAGCGCGGACTAGTTAAAGTTGCCACCGCATGAATCATATTTCCAGTTGTACGGGATACATTGTCATCTATCCAAGCATACCTTTCAGAATCAATCTTTCCAGGTTCTAGGTCTATCATTCGAGGCCCAAAAGCTCTCTCAGCATCTCTCATGAGAGTTGAGTGGAAGTCTAGCCATCCTTCATCTGTTGTAGTAATCAATTCTAACTCAGATGGGGCGGCGGCACATATTCGCTCACAGAGCCAATTCATCAAAGCGGGTCTTAAGGAAGACCATGGTTGTTGGGGTCTTGATCTTTTCCTCTGCGTCTGAGTAGAGGACTCGGCCTCTGGGTTCATGTGAGGCTCTGCTTCTAGCCTAGGTTCTTCTTTAGGGCTCATGTGAGGCTCTACTGCTTCTAGTCTAAGTCCGTCTAACTCTTGTGGATTCATAGCAGCTTTAGAAGAAACTGTGTATAGCTAGCGATATGCCGACAGTAGCAAAGCAGCAACAATACCTAAAAGTCTGACGAAAAAAAAAAACCCTACTTTAGTGAGTGTCAATAAGCCGTGAAATAGTTCATTAAGATTCTAGTAAACTACTGAGTTTCAAGTTTGACGGTTATAGGCACCCTACTGAGTTTCAAGTTGACGGTTATAGGCACTCTATGGTTAATCTACTGAGTTTGACGGTTCACGGTTATATGAAATGCATTTTTCTCATTCTCTTCAACAAGTTTAACTTATGATCTGACCCAGCTTGAGGAAACTCCCTCATAGAGGTTGGCGGCACTCAACTGAACATATTGCATAAGACCACCTGGCAAACTCACAAATATTTAATGAAATATACGCCAATCCCTATATTAGTGTTGGACTTTCGTCAACAACACCGTCAGAAAATAGGATATATCTCATTAAATATCCTCCTGACCTTCCATAAGAGTACAACACCCACCTTTCGGGACCGCGTGACCGAAGCCAACAAGCGGCACCAGGAGAGGGCTATACACCTCAATGGAAGGTTGACCCTAGCAATCCTCGACATCAGCAATGACACCCACCCTCGGCATGGCACAATTTAATGTGGCACACCAGGCGAGGATCACTGCCTCAGCCAAAGATCACTGCCGAAACTCTAAAACCTAATCTCTCTTAATCAACTCCCTAACTGCTACTGTTGTCGATAAAAAGGGTAGGCAACCAAATTTCAATTCTTATTTTTTTCTTTTGTTTTTGTTTTATTGTTTTTTTCCTTCTCATTATTTTATTATTTCTGTTTTATGGTTTTTTTTTTCTCTTTTTTTTGTTCTCTACGAAAATCAGTCTGGATTCGTCCATAGAACAAGATGCTCACCATCATCACGTCCCTCGATGGAGGGGCTAGACCTACAATAAAAGAAACAACAAAAAACTAACTAAGTTTGCCTAGAAAACTAAGAAAAAGGGCACAGGTTGTGGAGAAGGGCACAGAAGGTTTACCTTGTTCTGCACAAAAAAATTGAAACATCGCCTCGTTATATATAAAAAAAATTTTGCGTGGCGAAAACTCTTGTTTAAACTTTACGCGAAAACATTTCGGCGTAAAAGCGAAAACCTTCAAACGACTTTACGCCTTGAACCAAAAAGTTTTCAAAGTTTAAACCTTCAGGTTCGCTTATGCGAAAACTTTTTCGCGTAAGCAAAACAGAAGGTTCGATTATGCGAAAACTTTTTCGCATAAGAAAAACAGAAGGTTTCGCTTACGCGAAACCTGGGAAGACTTTCGCGTAAGCGAAAATTAAGATTTCGCGAAATTTTTTTTTCCAGCCGGCAGGTTAAAAATACAAAAAAATACGTATTTAACCTAAAAATACGTATTTTTGGACTTTATACATCTGGAAAAATAATTTCGTACGTACAGAACCTATCCCTGCATGTTTCATACCCCATAATCTAGATGAACCCCCCGGGCTTCTTCTACGATGCTCCCATCGTATCAAAAGGCGGAGTTCATCCCCCTGATAGCCAAACTAACAGAGCCATCCAATCCTTGACAATGGATGGGTCATTTGCCCCCTCTTCCCCCGGGACCGTCCTAGCACATGACATCAATATATCAATAGAGTCACCTCGAAGGGTGGCTACGTCATAATATACATGTAATAGCACATCAATAACATCATCATCACAAGGGGGATCATACCCAATGGCTCGGACTCTAGGGTATGGACTGACGGCTTGGGTTTCCAGAAATCATTGCAGACGGAATTCATAGGAATGGATTGGGCGGGCATAGAAACATGGCTGTTGGGTAGTCCACTCCATCTACCCCTCCCATGCACACTTTGCAGAGTAGGTTGAAGAGTCTTGGCCTGCCGGGTGTGTGCATCTCCCCAGTCCCGATGAGGCAGGAGGAGAGTCTCCTCCCCTCCAGAGGCATGCATGCCCACCACAGGCGGCTAAAGGGCCACTGCCCATAGTCGACTTGAACCTCATTGAAGGTGACGCATCACCCAAGAGGTGTCGAGCTCATGCCTTGCCCACACGCAGTGGCAAACCATTAAGCCTAGCCTGCTTAGATCCCTAGTAGGCTTTACACACCAGAGGGATCAGTCAGTGATGGGACAAGTCCCCCTTGTTCCACCAGTCTAGCCCCGCCACCCACAACCAGGCGGGCTCTTGTACACGGGCCGCATTAATTGGGAATTAATGAGGTTATCTAGGATGTTTCAGGGTCTCTACCCCCCTTCCCACATACACAGGAGAGCATAGAATGGAACGTCATCATCACCAAGAATTGGAATACTGAATAAGATCTAATCTATCTTACCTAAACATACATGGTTAGGTTCTTTCGTTACGGCTGGTGATCTTAGGATCTACAAGACTGATATGACTGATCTAACATGCTATCCTAGCTCATTGCCAGGCTAAGAGTCGGCTTTGCACAACATAATTGCAGGTTACCTGATCTTTGGCTTGCTCCAGCTCCTCGAATTGCGTCCATGCCTTCATTCTTGCTGAAGACGGCTGCGCCTGAGGAATCTAATGTGCAAAGGCGGCTCAGCGGGCGTCTGGCAATGCGGAATGGCAGCTTGCCTTGGCCAAAATAGCTCAGGGAAGCCAAAATGCGAAATTGGAAAAGGTTTAGGGTTTCCCCTTTTGTTCCTTATACATGAACTTTTAGGGTTAGGTTAGAAGGGACCAAATGGGGTATTGCCACTTGGCAAGGGGGTTTAATTGCATATGTTTAATATACATGTGCAACATACGAGGTTGCCCCCTAGGCGCAACTCTTTACGACTCTCAAGTACTTGTCCTGGAGACATGTACGTGTGACGTGACAGTATAATATACGTATTCAAACCGTATGTTATGCTGGAACGTCACAATCTCCCAACCTTGAATTGATGCTGTCCTCAGCATCACGCGCCTCCCCACCTTGGAAATCTACATACCCTGTAATACATTTGATGCATATAATTTTACAACACAATTACCCCAAGGTAATATTTAAGTTTAATTTTTCATAACACATCCTTGTTCAATATCATACTATAATAAGATGATCTTTCACCCTCTTACTTTATCATCAATTATTCATAAAATTTTATGGTTTACACCATTATTATTAACATAGTTCCAAAATTCTCTAATTAAGGTTCCATATCATCTCCTTGTAACACATTATGACAAAACATGTGTTGCAAGTTTTCGCAATGCGACCTTCCTGCCGCTAGACTCCCGTATTGGCCTGCACGTCCAACACTATGTCAGTATACATTTAATTATTTTAAAGTTGGTTATTAGGGGACCACCCCTTAATTACAATTTATATGGATGCAAGGCTAATCTCCCGGCATAGGAAGATTATGTTTCTTCCATCTTGGGCATGGAGACAACGCCCTATCATGCCTAAGATGATCACTCATGCCTACACCTTTAGTTGCCTTTGGCGTGAAGGATGGCGTCCTTCCCGTAGTAAGCATTGACTAGAGGTGTTTTTCTATCAATGCATGCCTGAATGACCTCTTATCTCGCAAGTTCGTCTACTGCCGTGGGATGAAGTAGACTTTTTAATCTACCTCACACTCACCTATCGGTTCGGTGTCGACTACTTCGGTGACAGGCCGACCCTTGCATTGCTCCATGAATTGGGGTACTGATTCTCCAAATCTGATGTAGTACCCACTAGCATCTTCTACAGGTAAGTGCGTCCATTTTACTAGGTATTGGAGAAATTGGGATCTTCTTGTCTTCTTATAGGACCTGTCAAGAAGAACCTCTGGGACGATTTCAAGCTGGCTGTCCGTCATTTTCCAGTAACTCTGTTGTCTTCAATACTTCCTCTGGATTAGGAGTGTGCCTCTTCAGGAGACTTACATGGAAGACTCTATGGATTTTGAGATTCGCTGGCAGGTCCAACTTGTAGGATTGGCTACCTACTCTTTTGGTTATTCTGAACGGCCCAGCCGATCTTGGAGCAAGTTTCTTGCAATTGCCGATGCGGAGCTTCGCTTGCTTGACTTTGATATTCAGCCATACATTGTCTCCAAACTGGAATTTCCTTACCGTTCTGTGCTTATCGGCTATGCTTTTCTGCCTGCTTCTCGCTGCTAGGAGATATCCTCTCACCTCCTCCACTAGCTGCTGTATATTCGATAACATCTGCTGAGAGACTTCAACTTTGGACACTGGATTGTGCCACATATCTAGTGTTAGGCATTGATACCCATAATTAATCATGAAGGGCGACATCTGAAAAGATTCCTGCTTGGTGCTATTATATGCGAACTCCACCAAGTGAATAAAATCATCCCATTTAGACTGCTTGTTCCAGACATAGTTTTTCAGCATGTCTTCTATGATTTGATTTGTGTGCTCCGTCTGTCCATCCATCTGAGGATGATATACCGTACTCATGGAGAGCTTCGTCTGAATCGTGCTGAACAAGTCTTGCCAAAATAAGCTCATGAACCTTGAATCTCTATCCGAGATTATTTCTCGCGGCATCCTGTGGAGTCTAAAGATCTCTTTGGTGAACAATACGGCAGTGTCTAACGCCGTGTCTGTGGTCCAGCACGGCACGAAATGTGCCATCTGCGACAACTTGTCCACCACCACCATTAGGGCATCTTTGCCCCTTACGGTTCCCGGGAGCCCTGTGATAAAGTCCATGCTTATTACCTCCCATTCCGCATTCGGCACAGGCAATGGTTCTAAAGCTCCAGGGATTCAGAGTTGTTCCGCCTTTGTCTGCTGATGTAGCTGGCACTCTCGAATGTACCTGGCTATTTGTTTCTTCATGCGGGGCCAGAAGTGGCTGCTTCTGATCTTAAAATAGGTCTTCATAAAACCTGCGTGTCCGGCTATTGGGCTGTGTGTGATGGAGTATCAACTTCGTGACTCTTAATGACTCTGGCACACACAATTTATTTTTGTGGTATAATAGGTTACCTTCCTTCTTAAAATGTTTGAAGATTTCCCTCTCTTTGTCCGTTCTTGCCTCTTTAGAAAGGCTTGCCCATGCTTCCTTGAAGTCTCGGTCTAGAGGTAACGTCTTTTCTATCTTCTTGCCAAACTCACTGGTGAGTGTTGATATGGCGTTGCTGTAGACTCTTGTCATCAAGGGATGCCTTGAGAACGCGTCCTCAACCACATTGAGCTTGCCTGGCTTGTACACGACGACAAAGTCATACTCCTCCAGGAACTCCATCCATCTCCTTTGTCTCAAGTTGAGATGTGGTTGGGTGAAGACATATTGTAGACTCTGATGGTCCGTATCCAATTGAAACTTCCTTCCCAATAGATAATGCCTCCATATTCTCAATGCTCTCACCACTACTAGCAACTCCTGGTCATGGGTTGGGTAGCGCGTTTTGGCGTCGTTCATCTTCCTTGAATCATATGCTACCACCCTCCCTTCCTGTATCAAGACCCCTCCTGTTGCAATCTTGCTGGCATCTGTTGCCACCAACTTATTATTCTCTGGATCCGGCAAGACTAAGACTGGCGCCGTCGTTAAAGCTTCCTTCAACGTCTCAAATGCTGCACGGGCCTTCCTTTGCCAATGACTCACCCAATCTTTTATCTTTTCTACTTTGGTGAGGTCCGTCAGTGGAGCCGCTACCTTTGCAAAGTTCTTGACGAAGTTCCTATAATACCCTGCTAAGCCGAGGAAGCTCCTAACTTCATGGATATTCTTTGGTGTCGGCCAATCAATTACTGCTTCAATCTTTGCAGGGTCAGTGGAGATCCCTTCTGCTGTGATTATATGCCCCAAGTACTCTACCCTTTCTGTCGTGAAGTGACATTTGGATAGTTTCGCATAAAGTTGATGCCTCCTCAACTTTTCGAGTACCTTCCTCAAGTATTGGGCATGCTCCTCTAAGGATTTGTTGTAGACTAGAATGTCATCAAAGAAAACTACGATGAATGTATCTAGAAACTCGCGGAAAACATCGTTCATGAGCCTCATGAAAGTTGCTGGAGCGTTGGACAATCCAAACGGCATCACTGTGAACTCATAATGGCCATATCTCGTCCTGAATGCAGTCTTATGGATGTCCTCTTCCTGATCTGGTGATAGCTTGACCTCAAATCTATCTTGGAGAAGACCTTTGCTCCCTGTAGTTGATCCATCAAATCATCTGATCGAGGTAGCGCATATTTGTTCTTGATGGTGTGCTTGTTCAATTGACGATAGTCAATGCACATTCAGAGATTTCCATCCTTCTTCTTGAGAAAGAGTATTGGCGCTCCAAATGGGGAGACGCTAGGTCTTATAAACCCTAGGTCTAGCAACTCCTGCAATTGCTTCTTCAATTTCGTCAACTCCTGAAGTGACATTCTGTAGGGCGCCTTACTTGTTGGCTTCATTCCTGGCTCGAGTGCTATTTCACACTCGACTCCTCTGTAAGGTGGAAGTTGCCTAATCTCGTCTGGGAACAAATCATGGAATTCCTTCATCAACTTGGCTATAGGCTTTGGCAGCTTGCTCAATACTTTGGCCTCCTTATCTCTTCCTCTTGCTCGTCAACTTCGAGTTTAAAGACATAGGCCACTTGTTCCTTCCTTATGCATCTAAGTAACTTCTTACTAGACATGCATTGCATGATTGGGGTGACCTCTTTACCAGTGAAGCGATGGGCATACAAAGGCATGGATGGTGCTGCCAAAAAGGCGATTGAGAATGAATGGCTTGCCTATCCATACATGCATGATGATTTGTATTGGGGTCCAAAAAGAGATGGAACTAAGATGGTGCCTGCAAGGGTAGATTTTGACCTCTTAGGGGCAGCCTACTTTATCTATTACCTTGCTGATTTTGCACGCAAGCATTCTTTCTTGTATGGGTACCACTGAACAAAGCCAGAGGTTTCGAAACATGTGCGATTATTTGAAGCACTGTGTCGAATCCCCAATACGAGACAAGGCACGCAAGTTTGATCTGAACCAGCTACTGAACACCATGCGGAGCACGTGGAATTGCTCTCCAACACATTGCACAAGACCCCAAATGGAATCAGATTGGATTCCTCAAGTTGGATTAGGTGCAGACGATGCTGACCAAGCTAGACCAAGTCACGCTTAGCGTGCCATTTATGAGCTCTCTTGTATGCAAGCAAAAAAATTATTGATTGAACAATTGCTTTAGATACATTTAATAAAACATCTTTGGCATTCTTATGTATTTATTTTTGTTGCACTTGATTTTTTTATAATTTATAAGTCATATTGAGTTATTTTTTATTTTGCACAGTTAACATAAAGCCTATCCGCAAGAAAACGAACAAACAACTTACCTAGTGTCAAACACAAAAGAATGTCTCAACAACCGAGTTCGTCTCATCAGCAACCGAGTTCGTCTCATCAGCAGACGAGAGAAGGGGCTGATGAAACTGGGCAAGGAGCCAACTTCTCATTGCCGTCCTCTTTGAGAACTCCAGATGGATTTGTATTCCCTTCTTTACCTATATTGTCGGAGGTTAGGGCACAACAACTACAGAGGGCAGAGGAACATGCTAGAACAAATGAAGCGCGTGCAAAAGAGTTGTTGAGGTTGAGGGCAACGGCAGAAGTGGCCAAGAAAGGTGTCACAATTACAGAGGTGCATGGAGTTGCATGTGAGATGGGCCCAGGTTGTTGCCCGCATGGAGCAGATTATAATGATATCGAGGCCAATATAGACGCCAAACAGTTTGACGTCGACTGGCCAAGCAGGAGAACATGTAAATATAAGGCATACGACTGCAAAATCCCTGAAGTCCGAGTTAAAGCTTTGGAGAGGTGGGTCCAAGTGAAAGGAACGATGATAAAAAACCATGAATTCAGCAAGATGTTTGCCAAGCAAGTGTACTATGAGATTGTGAAAGGGGAGCCCGTAAATTATGCTAGTAGAAAATGGAAACAAGGAAGCGGTAGTGGTAGCAGCAAGAGAGTGAAGCTCGCGAACGATTCTGAAAGCGCTCTTGGTGATGAACCCGTGACTATAACCTATTTGCTTCAAGATGCCATAAAACTTTTAGATGTGGCAGGGGTTGCAGCAGCAGGTGCAGTGACAGAAGAGGTGAATCTGAAGGCTCAGTTAGAGAATGAAAGAAGTCGAAATCTCACTCTGTCAGAGGAAAACTTGCGCTTAAAAGACCGTGCAAATGCTCACGACAAGATGGCTGCAGAATTACTAGACACGAAGAATCAACTTGCAGCTTTGGGTAGGGAAAACACGATGTTGAGAGTAGACAATGAGCATATGCGCACCCTGACCAGAGCCTTAGATTCTGATCCCCTTAGAGTCTCGAAGGAGCAGGGTATTGTATACCTCCCTCCCGAATACCTATATGAGAGCCAGTGGGATGATGTAAAGAACGGGGACTTCAGATATTGTCAAGTGTGTGCGGACAATCTGACCCAAGTTGGTTGGTATGCCTTGGGATGTGGACATCGTCTGCATTTGAGGTGTTTGTTGGATTGGATGATGGGCAGTAGTTTCTGTCCAGCAGAGGATGGATATATTATACCAGAGCGCCAGTATGCAATGCTCAACTTGCAATCACGCATGCCTCCCTTGCCACCTCTGATTGCTCACAGGAGGGATGGAATGGCTCACGCGTTCCATACCCAACGTGAAATGGACCTTTAGAGGGGGGTAGAAGAACCGCGTGAAGGTGAAGAGGTACCAGACATTAACCAGTACCTGCCTCCTGCTCCTGGGCCAGCAGGTGATTGGGTGAACCCTGGCGCAAACGTTGATGCAGACGATTACTTAAACCCATGAGCTATCTACATTATTTTTTTGATATTTTTCCCTAAGATCTTAGATGCACATGAACGAACCAACGTTCGTTGACGAGGATTTGTTTGTCTTAATAAAATTTTGGGGGTTAGGTTGCCGCATTGAGTGATTTGTGTAATAGTTAAGTATGTGAGTGAGTCAAATCATCTGCACACGCAATATATTTGACATCTGGATCTCATGTCAGGCCTTCTTTTCTTTGAACATCATAGTTGATAAAACCATGGTGGTCACTGAAAAGAAGGGCCTGATGTAGAGGGACAGAGATATATCAAGCAGGAAACTCAAAAAGGGAGTAAGCTTGGAGTGTGACCCTCTTGAATGGTTGTCAGTTCACCAGGCTTGATATTCTCCGTGGCGAACAATATAGACTTCTTGAAATTCTTGTTACCTCCTTTAGAAAGAGCGAGCTTTGCTCTGGCTCTCTTTTGTAGTCTCGCTGTGTCAATATAGCTTAGTTACTTTGCTAGGTTATATTACACAAAGAGACTCAAAATGGGAGCCAAAGCAAAAATCATTCGTTCTAGAGGTAAAAGTTCTCGTATGCAAGTTGCCATGTCGTCAAAGGTGAGAGCGTACCCTAATTTCAAGCCAAAATGTTGCCTGGGCTTTGTCCATCTATATAGCGGCTGTTAGGCACCAAATCATGGAATATCCTAACTCTTGCTATTGATGGAGAACGTTTGGCAGCACTCTGACTTGAAATTAGAGGACGCGTCCCCTTTGGCGTCGCGGTGGATTGTACAAGGACGGAGGTAACAAGGTTTTTGAGTACTCTATTTTTATTGTGGCCACGGATGATATCCGCCTAGTGGTTGTTTGCAATTCTGTGGGTTCATTAGAGATTAGTGATTGATGAGTGAAAGCATCGAGACTTCCCAATCTTTCTTTCCCTGCCTCTTTGGGCAATGTAGCTTAGTTTACATTCTAAGTTCCACTGTCCAAAGAAGCGTGAAAGCAATATTTGGGAAGTCTCGATGCTTCACTCTGATATTTCTTGAGGCAGCCGATGGGCCATTTTCCCATCCACTGTATAGGTAAGGCGTAACTCCGATATGCCAAATGTGCGTTTCAATGCCATGGGGATTGTGTATCTGTACCTCCATTCCTTTGGGCGGCACCTGCCATATAAACCCATTAGGTATGTAGAGCATGTGCCACTCAAAGGAATGGAGTACAAATATAGGGTCCTGATGGCATTCAAATGTCAGTTTAGCGTACCGGAGATACGCCTTACCTATCCAGTGGATGGGACGATGTGGATCATGTATCTTATGAACCCTCTTCGGCATCAGATTCATCCCGACTGGTCCGTGGCTGTTTGGCCCCTTGGCATGCGTATATTACTTCTCATCAGCAAGATTCTGTCGCATGCAAAGAGGCAAGCAGCAACGGAAGTCGAGACGGATCTGATACGAGGAGGGTTCAGAAGACACTACGGTCGATGGAGGTAATGGAACACGGTGACACAACAATGGATCGTGTATCTAGTGAAATCTCATCTCCGTCAAAGTCGGCTCGATTGATCCGTGGCCGTTTGACCCCCTTGGCATGCGCAGTGTGACGGCCCCAGCTCCTATACGATGCCCCGGTCGTATACAAACTGGAGATCATCCCTCAAACCAGCATCTGCTCGCTGACATGAGGCCGTCCACCTAACATCGGGCTCTTGCTGGTGGCCAAGAACCCGACGGGGAAGAATGGACGTGTCATTCATCCCGTCTCCCTCGGGATCGATCTAGCTGCGGAAGCGTAAACACACATGAGCACATGATATCAATCAACAATAACATACCCACCTCGAAGGGTGGTCCACCATATCACAGTAGCTGCAACAACACATCAGTACATCAACATAACATGGGGAAATCCTACCCAGGCTCAGACTCTTGGGGAAAGACTGACGGCTTGGGTCTCCGGATAACAATGCAGACAGAATTCATGGCAAATGGATTTGGCTGGCATAGGAACATGGTCGTTGGGTAGTCCACTCCATCCGCCCCTCCTATGCATACTTTGCAGATAGGCTGAAAAGTATTGGAGCTTGACCGTAGCCTGCCGGGTTCATAGCCAAAGAGGCTACTACTGGGTTGCATCTCCCCAGCTCCCGATGAGGCAGGAGGAGATCACTCTCCTCCAAAAGGTTCATGCCAATCACAGGCGAGCTAGAGAGCCACTGCTCGTATACGACTTGAACCCCTAGAAGATGACGCATCACCCAAGAGGTGTCGAGCCCATACCCTGCCCGCACGCAGTGCCAGGGTATTAGGCCTAGCCCACAATGTTCCCCGGCCGTCACTACGCACCAGAGGGATCAACTGTGATCAGACAAGCCCTTCCTTTTCAGCCGGTCTAGCTCCGCCACCCACAGCCAGGCGGGCTCTTATGCACAGGCCGCATTAATTGGGAATTAATGGGCTAAAACTAGGATCATACAACTACTTGGGCTCTGGGTCTCTACCCCCCTTCCCAATACACAAGAGTGGCGCATAGAATGTCAAAACATCATTACAACAGAACTGAAAACAATAGAATACATCTATTCTAATCTACCTAATCATACATGGTTAGGTTCCTTTGTTAGTGTCTATCATTCTTAGGCTGTAGGGGTCGCCTATAGCTAAGAATGAATGCTAAACCTACTGAAAGAGGCCTGATAACTCGGATCTATCTATTGAATCAACCACCCACCCGCATCTTGGCCGGCTCCCACTCCTCTGAAAGAGTCCATGCTGCTGATCTCGGGTCTGCTGATCTTGGATCGAGCTGCAACCTGGGAGATCCGACTTCTCTGCTTCCGTTCAGGCGGAAATGCATCCTCTGCTGCTCCAATCCGAGACTCAGGGGCTGAGAACTGAAAGGGTTTCCCTTTTAGGGTTTATGCCCCTTTATCTCCACGCATTTAGGGCTGGTCCCTTTTTGGTCAATGGGTCATTGCCACGTGGCAAAAAGGGATTATATTCACATGTTGCTTTAACATGTGCAATATAATGGTTCACAAGGTCGTACCCTAGGGTACTACCCTTTACGGTCGCCGTGTACATGTCGTCTGAGTCGACATGTACTAGTGACGTGTCAGTATAATATACGTATTCATATCGTATGTTATGCTGGAACGTCACATTCTCCCCACCTTAAAATGATGCTGTCCGCAGCATCGAGGTTCTCCCCACCTTGGGATCTTCCTGTCCTGCAACCAACTTGATGCATGCAATTATTATTATAGTTACACAATTATTAGAATTACTCTAAGGTAATGTTTAAGACATTACTGTACTATTTCATTATCCAATTAACTTATCACTTCATAACTTAATCAACGCAAGGTAATTACTAACCTTACTTAATACAACATTTAAGTTTATCAAAGTTTATCAATTTCATACAAAATTTACACTTCCAAGGTACTCTTCATCCCTTGCAACACGTTATAACAAAATTTGTGTTGGAAGTCTTTGCACCTTAAAATCCTGCATTAATTTTACAATATCTATAATTACATACTTACTATCTCACACAAGATTTAAGCGATTAGTTTAAATGGTAGAAATCATAACTACTCTAGAACTATCTATACAAGTGCTCGTGATGCGACTCCCCGCCAGTTCTTCGTTCTCATTGGCCTCCTGGATTCACACCACGCTATAATATTAATGTAAAGTTGGTTATAAGGGAACCACCTCATCTATCTACCTGAATGCATGACTAATCTCCCGGCGTAGGAAGAGGATGCTTCTTCCATCGTGGCCGTGGAGACAGCGCCCTATAATGCCTATATGCCGCTCATGCCTACACCTTTAGTTGCCTGAGACGTGGAGGATAGGGTCCTTCCCGTATTTGGGCGTGAAGGATAGGGTCCTCCCCGTAGGCATTGACTAGAGGTGCTTTCCTATCAATGCATTCCTGAATGACCTCTTATCTCTCGAGGTCGTCTACTTCCGTGGAAGTAGACTTTTTAATCTACCTTCCAATTCATTCAAGCAAAACCGCGGTCATGCCTACAATGACATTACACCACATCCTAGAGATCACCGTAATGGTCTCATCATCGGTAACAACGCATGCAACCCATACCTAGCATAGGCTGCATGCGTAGATTAACTTGAAACCTGCATGATTTCTGCTGGCTCTTTTAATGCATGCGATTAACATAATTACCCTAAGGTAATGTTTATGAATTAACATTATCATAGTATCGGATACATTACTTCCGATAGTACAATTATATTTACTCTAAGCTTTGCAATATTTAAGGACTTTTAGATCGCGATTATTTTAACAATAACCCTGGTTTAGACCTATTGTTACATAGACAAGGTTTTAATTATCATACACAAGAATTAGATGTGCTTCTTATTCTCTTCCTTGGGTCCTGCATTACCCTTGGAAGTATATCCCTAAGATGCACTTAAGTATATCTAAATTCTATTTTCTATTTATATTTTACCCGAGGTCATATAGCTATCCTTGGAAGGAATTGCATCCTTGCGAAGGATTAATTAACATGCTACCTCACATTACCGTTGTTATTTAACTTATTTCCCTATGATACATATACGTACAACAATTTCTATCCAGTTATTAGGATCTATATTTAACTTATCTATAAGACACATTAAAGCTTATACTGCATGCGCACTCCTTACCTAAGGCTAGAACGCATCCACCCATTGAGCCGGCGTCGAGTAATTTTGGAGATGACTTGGTCGTTGCATTGCTCCCATAGTTTTGCTCCATTCATTGGTGTAGTTAGCTACTACGTCAGTCTCGTACGTTGAAGGCCTCCTGAGCACTAAGGTATCTATCTATCTTACGCTCTGTTCGCTTCGGCCATTGCCGGAGTGAACTCTATTCTACGGGTCGGTCAATTCGATGCAAGTACGTTCAATCATAAGATTGAGTCCTCCCACTTTCTTCGAAAAGAAAATGGTCCTGCACCCCTTCAATGACGTTGTACACAACGTCATATCTATTCTCTCCCCTTAAGAGGTTATACGCTTCTTACTTAGCGCATTACTTTACTAGCCTTAGCTAACATATATAACCATCTAAGATGGATGCCCATATTATGTTATCATTTATTTCAATATAGTTATGGGTTACCTACTTGGTTAGAACGATTCTAAACCACAAGGTTTTGTCATGACGACAATTCCTTTTGTCTCAAAAGACTATTTGATTACTATAATTCTTATTTTAGATGTACCTTACATGTATTATTCTTTTATATTCTAGAGATCCCCCCTTTCTTAGTTATTTAAACTCTTGGAATATTCCTACCAATCGAATTGATGCCATCGTAACAAGTTGGCCGGACTTGTTAGATTACTTATTTTGTTTCGGTTGGATTATTCTTTTGGAGGTACTAGATTTATACATGGTCAACAATTATCCTAGTAATGATTCCTTCTTAGCGAGGTGATCAATCTCACCAAGTGGTTTCAATATGTTGGACGTCTGTTAACAATCGTGTATAATTATAGTTACTCCTATGCATTTCCTTCCCAATCCTTGATGCTTAGCTCAATATTGGGGCAATCCTTTCAGCGAGAATATCTGGAAATGCCTTCTAATCCCAATATGGATGTTGCCGTCCGTACATTTAACCTACTAGGCCCCATGGCCTTAGATCCCTGAGCTTGCTAGAAGCTCATCCACTCGTTGCCTGCTTGAAGTAAGGTACGTTCTTCCGAGTCGCTTGATACTTCAGTCTCCTTGACGGTGGCTCCCCTTTGATGTAGAGGTTGACTTTGTTCGTTAGAAGCCTCTCATTGCTGGTGGCTTGATGGTGTAGTTGATCACTTGAAATCTTCCATGCCGCTTTTGAAAAGCCTGAAGATGGCGCCGTTGAAAAAGATCTTTCATCTTGAACTTTTTGTCTTGGCAGCTAAAGGACGACTCTATATCCGATATTGTTTCTTCGACTCCATCGACGTCTCATACGTCGAGTCCTCTTGTTGCCTGAAGAGTGTTGAGGATGTTGATTGCTTCACCCCTGCAAATTGTCTGACATCTCTTCCTTTGATTTGTTACGCTATGGGAGGGAAGGAATAACAAGGGAACTATATATGCAAAGCATATAGCTTACATAATTACAATTACTACTAGAGCTATTAAGTCCCCCTTGTGCCTCCCTTTGAGTTGCACACCTACTCCTTGGTAATGTCATCGGTGTTCCTCCCGGTGCAATGGTGTTGACGATCTATATCCTCCTATTTGTACGTTAGCTCGTACTCCGGGGTAACTTGTTGATATACTTGGGCCCTCCGATGTTTGTCGGCTATGGCACAACACGCTTTGCATCACATTCTAACTAAAGGTGTGCTGGTCGTTGATGCTTCGACATTTCAGTCTGCTTCTTGATCCTGTTCTCGGGCGGTAATTGTTCCCCTCTTCATGATACTTGAAGCTATTTGGAGGCGTCTCTTGAGGCTGTGCGCGCTTCCTTTGGCTATACTCCTCTGGAGTTATTCTCTTCTGCCGTTGTTCTTTGAATCGTCCATCCTTGGGTTCATCAAGTTGCATGCAAGTCCGCGTGCAAGTTATCGGTTCGCCTCGCCTCACCTAATTGCTTCTCCATCGAGCTTCCAATCTTCCTTGTTTGATCCCCTCGCTCACACGACTTGGACATTGTCACGTTCCTCAGTGCTATGCCGTCTTCTTGTCTTGAGGTACCCTCCGGTGGTTTTGATTGTGCCCGTCAGTTTTGATCCTCCTGTTGCCTCTAGGGAGCTCGTGGAAGAAGTCGGTTGCTAGCACTTCTCCAGCTTTCAGTTCCTGACCTTTGTCCCTCTATGCATGTCGGTCTCTCTGTCAAGTAAAGCTTCATGGCTCTCCTCCCTGCTGGCTATATTGTCGGGATGATGGATCCTTATATCTGCGCAGCTTGACCCTTGAGTTGAAGAAGTACCTGCCTTAGATATACTCTTGTCGTTGAATAGCCTGGCTATTATCTTGAACTCTTTTTTTTTTGGCCGAAGGTGCTTCAGTTGCTATCCTTGTTGTTAAGGTATCGAATGCTTCTACCTTGGGCGTTTGACGTGCCACATGTCAGAGATATGATCGGCTTCTTCTCTTCTAATTACTGGTAGGAGTACCTGACGAGGCCATCACCTAGTTGTTGAAAGCATATCTCCTCGTCGCAGTGCCTTTCGTAAGTGCATCTCCATCTAATACACGTGTCATAGTGCATCACCCTATATTACCACAAGGTGGAATTATGGTTGTCGAGATGTTGCCTTCTTAGTTGGCTCGTTGATGTCGGGTCGTTCCTCCTTTTATTGTTGAGGCCACTCGTGTCATAAGTTCGTCAAGTGTTGCCGCTGCCACAAGAGGTAGTGGTGCGCCCTGACGATGTCCTGGTGTAGCGCTGATGATCTTGAGATGACCGGTGTTGTCTCTTATTCTGACATTGGGTGGACGAGCGGTCTTTTACTTGAGGGCACTTCCCGAAGTGTTTGGAGTCGAAGGTTTGCTTGGGCTCTGGTTGTTTCTCCCTCGTACTCTTGGGCTATAGTTGTGCTTCCTTGCTTCCTCATTTGGTAGTCGAAGTGAAGGAGCTTCCTGATCTAAGCGCTAAATCCGTAAAACATGACTTTAAACTCATGTTTCTCCACTATATCTGTGAGCACCCGAGATATACAATAGACATATACGCATTTACATTGGGATTTTAATTCATCCACTTTTTCAAAACAACTACGAAGATCTACTTAAGTGTTTATACTCCTTTAGGGTTTCCCCTCCTCCTATCGCGTTTGATCCTTCGGTTTTGCTGCATCTTCTTCGTTCTGGTTGACTCTGGGATTCCTTGAGATGCTGCTACTATTGTTGAGCTTCATGTTTGATCCGAGCTCGTCACCCCAAGTTGTGAAGAGTGTTCGTCGATGTGATCCCTTGAAAATAATGTGTATGTCCGTCGTAAGGAATGCGGTGACCGCTCAACGTCCCTATATGCAGTGTGTCGTTGCAAGGTTGCCGATGTGCGCCTTTGCGTGATTTGTACCTGCTGGCTAGGTCGTCTCCTCCGTCCTTTGGGTTCTATCCATTCGAGTCTCGCACTCCTTGGCTGACGTAGTAAAGTCGTACTTCCTTTGGTTTCTAGGTGTTTTTGGGTCCCGAGCGGAATATTCTCCTCCTTGATCTTGCCCCTAATGCTGATATAGGCCTTCAAGTTGGAGATGTTCCTTCCCTGATATGCGTCTCCTTCCCCTCATGGTCTACTACTTTTTTGGAACCGATGAAAGTTCTCCTGCTGGTGCAAGGGAGCTGGAAGCTCGTCCTGGTCAGCCTTAGGTGCTTTGTGGTTGCCTAGCTTGGTTGCTCCTTTTGTTGACGTTGCATTACATTCGCTTGAGCTGCTGGGCTGCAAGGTCGTGGTTGTCTTCCCTCCGGTTTCTATACGCTCCTGTGTCGCCATGACTTCTCTCCTCGATGAAAGATTATGCCCTCTGACCTTAGCTCGTGATGCCAACGTGGCATCGATGTCTAACGTCTTCATGCACCTGTATTTTGCTGCCTTGCATTCTTCCATTTGAAACTCATGTGCGTCGAGTTGGTGAAGGCGTCGAAATCCTCTTTCTGATGTGACCTCATGGACATGGTAGCCGGGAGGTTGACATCTAGAAAATTCTTGATGCCGTTGGTTACCAAATATTCTTCCCATTTGATGAAGATTGGTGACAGGCCGATGGTGTTCTGTTCTACTCGTTTGTCAGTTGAGGTGTTTGTCGTTGTGCTTCCCTCTCTTGGGTCTGCCTTTTCGGTCTCCTCTACTTATCTGTCTGTACATCGGCTGGGACCTTGATGTCTTCAAGAAGTTGCGCCTCTAGCTCTTCTGTGGCTCTGGCCCTGTACTTCGAAAGCAACGCTCGTATATTCTAGAGTCTAAGGGTCCACTTGAAGGGCTCTCCTACAACATTTTGGGCTCTATAAGCAAGCAAGATGGCTTGAGCAGCATTATTGGAGACATATCTATAATCTCCAAGTCTATGGACATTAGGATGTGTGGTATGGCATGAAATGAGGGTTGTTTTGCAAAACCTCCATGATGTTTGAGGCATACTCTAAGGTCCTAGCAAAGTTGGTTTGGGGAGTCCAATCTCTACACATGGAGTGACTTGGGCAGCTCTAGACTCTAGCTCCTTTCTAGGTATCCTGGCAATAGGGAGTGTCAATGTGGCGGCTGTATAGGTCAAACTCTATTAGAAGGACACAAAATTAGGTCAAGGTTTATGCCTTTGGCATGAGCAGAGGTGATGTACCAACAGTTGGACTTGGGTTGCTATGCTGAGGTCTAGATAACTATAATAAAGGGGTGTTCTTGGGCACTTCTATATAGGAGTAAGGCATCAGCTTTGAGCCGAGAGCAATACTTGTGAGGTACTAATGGGGTATGCTTCTATTTACAAACAAACCACAGTTTGGAAAAACAATTCAAGGGTTTGAGCAATTTTGGTCATTTTGAGCTGGGGTTTGACATTTCTAGCCTAATTTGAGGTTATAAATGGATTCTAGGCTATCTAACGGTCCTATTGCAACAAATTTCAGGCGATTTGGAGCTCTGTAGCTCAAGTTATGGGGTTTGAAAAATCGGACCCCTCTAAGAGTGCGCGAGGAGGGTGTTAGGTTGGGACCTAAGTGGCCTCTGGCGCACTCTTGGAGGTGTTGGTCTATCTATGCCTAATGGATGCCAAGAACAAGTTCAAAGACGTGAATTCCTACTTATTTTCCTCTTAACTGCAAGTTTCTTTGCTTATTTACTTCATTTGGAGCAGGTAAGTGGCCGATCAAGGGCCCAGTTGGCTGGACCCCTCTAAGAGTGCGCGAGAAGGGTGTTAGGTCCGGACCTAACTATGCCCTGGCGCACCCTTAGAGGTGTTGCCCCTTTCTGTTCTAAACTTTTCTAATTGACACATATTAACATGCGTTTCCCGCTAATTTAAGCATTCTAAGTAAGATTCTACCATTTCTTTTACACTTTGAGTAAGTTTTGAGCAAATTCCGAGGTCACTTTTAGAGGACCCCTCTAAGCATGCGCGAGGAGGGTGTTAGGTCGTGACCTAACTATGCCCTGGCGCACCCTTAGAGGTGTTGCTCCAAAATGACTTTTACTTAATGTTTTTCTGTGTTTTAACATACAAATTTAGCTAATTAGAGCTTTTTAAATAGGATTTCATCTTTTATTTTACCATTTGGGGCTCCTAAGGCCAAGTTCTAGGGTTCATATGGGGTGACCCCTCTAAGAGTGCGCGAGGAGGGTGTTAGGTCATGACCTAACTATGCTCTGGCGCACCCTTAGAGGTGTCAGCCAAAAAGTGACTAAAATTTATTAGGCTTTTCCTAGGAAACTTTTCTCCTGTCTATTTCATCTTAAACATGTTCTCTAATTATCCTAATTCTAGATAATTACTAACTCTACCCCGGGAAAGAAAAAATTTCCCACTACTCGAGGTTCGTGCTTGGGCTTTTATCTCCAAGACTGAATGTCTAGATTAGTTAGTTCCTATAGGATTACGGTCAGTGCTCGATCCTGGTCTGCCAAGATCAAAGCTCTGATACCATTGTGACGGCCCCAGCTCCTATACGATGCCCCGATCGTATACAAACTGGAGATCATCCCTCAAACCAGCATCTGCTCGCTGACATGAGGCCATCCACCTAACATCAGGCTCTTGCTGGTGGCCAAGAACCCGACGGGGAAGAATGGACGTGTCATTCATCCCGTCCCCCTCGGGATCGATCTAGCTGCGGAAGCGTAAACACACATGAGCACATATCAACAACTAACATACCCACCTCGAAGGGTGGTCCACCATATCATAGTAGCTGCAACAACACATCAGTACATCAACATAACATGGGGAAATCCTACCCAGGCTCAGACTCTTGGGGAAAGACTGATGGCTTGGGTCTCCGGATAACAATGCAGACAGAATTCATGGCAAATGGATTTGGCTGGCATAGGAACATGGTCGTTGGGTAGTCCACTCCATCCGCCCCTCCTGTGCATACTTTGCAGATAGGTTGAAAAGTATTGGAGCTTGACCGTAGCCTGCCGGGTTCATAGCCAAAGGGCCTACTACTGGGTTGCATCTCCCCAGCTCCCGATGAGGCAGGAGGAGATCAGTCTCCTCCAAAAGGTTCATGCCAATTACAGGCGAGCTAGAGAGCCACTGCTCGTATACGACTTGAACCCCTAGAAGATGACGCATCACCCAAGAGGTGTCGAGCCCATACCCTGCCCGCACGCAGTGCCAGGGTATTAGGCCTAGCCCACAATGTTCCCCGGCCGTCGCTACGCATCAGAGGGATCAACTGTGATCAGACAAGCCCTTCCTTTTCAGCCGGTCTAGCTCCGCCACCCACAGCCAGGCGGGCTCTTATGCACAGGCCGCATTAATTGGGAATTAATGGGCTAAAACTAGGATCATACAACTACTTGGGCTCTGGGTCTCTACCCCCCTTCCCAATACACAAGAGTGGCGCATAGAATGTCAAAACATCATCACAACAGAACTGAAAACCACAAGGTCGTACCCTAGGGTACTACCCTTTACGGTCACCGTGTACATGTCGTCTGAGTCGACATGTACTAGTGACATGTCAGTATAATATACGTATTCATATCGTATGTTATGCTGGAACGTCACACGCAGATTACTTCTTATCAGCAAGATTCTGTGGCATGCGAAGGGGCAAGCGGCAACAGAAGTCAAGCTGGCTTTGGCGGGGCAAGGTTTCTCTAGGCACTTAGGTCGATTGAGGTTATACATGAATGAAACATGGAACAAAGTTACAAATTGTTGAAATGACCAGAACCATCATACATGAAAGAAACATAGAACATGGCAACGAAGTATATAGAAGACAAAAACTTATAACAAAGAACTTTACTTTTTATTAGATGTGCCGGAATGGTTACAATAGTTTGAAAATCCTCATGTACGGTTACAATAGACTGAAGATACTCATCACATCCTCTTTCTAGGCAGTACATCTTCATCAGTTTCATCATCCGGGGTTTCGTCCTCTTCTGCCTGCAGGGTTAGGTTCAACCTCCTCTGGCCCTTTCCCTTACTGCAACGTCCTCGAGATGTGTTTCTTCTGACACGTTGCCTGTTTGTCCGGGTAATTGGCATTGGAGAGTCCGCTGGATCACGTACCGTTAAGTCCTCAAGCGGATCTCTTGTATTACTTGGACCTGGCCTTTCTGTATCAAAGCGTTGGTCAATCCTCTGTTGCTTAGTCTGTCTTTGCACTATTTCAATTGTCTTTGCCATTCTTTTCTCGCCCGTACTTAACCCTCCTATCGACCCTAGTCCACCCTCTGGTTGGTACATTGGCGCTGCAGGAGGGGTGGTGTAATTGATCTCTTTTGCTTGGCACGGTGAAGGTCCTTGACTATCCCTTGGCTGTGCTTTTCTGCTGAAGTTCTTTTTTCGACCCAACACTTCAATTGCATCTTATTGTATGTCAGCAGATGCCGTACAAGTTTGCACCCCAATTTTAGAGTCACGTAAAAGATGAGCTCTTATTTCTTGTCGCAGATCCATTTATTGACGTGTACTCACAAAACACACATTGCCACTCATTCTGACCAAATTCCTTCACAAATCCCCACTCAGAACCTCTCCTTCGACCACCAGTATTTCGACATACAATTCTTCCACGTGCTGCTGCAACCCCCGTGGCCCTGCCATGACCTCGCGACGGCCGCGCACCCCTAGGTGATGATGCATCCGGCGCCACGGGATGTAGATGCATGGCCACCAGCGTCGCCTGATGTAGAAGCGTGACCAGCTGTCATCCCTGCTGCTATCTAAAATTACTGTCTCTGCTCTGCTATTCTAAAGGGTAAAGACTCCTTAATCGTCCGAACTAAAGGCCGACGTCTATATATGCGAAGGAGCAAGCTCGCTATGCATATATTACATCGACGTCCCGTTCGAACGTAAGGAGGGAAGGACAGGAACCTATAGGTCTCTAAGGAACAGGGTAGGAACCCAAGGTCGGAAAACTCTGTGAAGGAGTAATCTCACTTCACAATTCCGGCGTCAGGCCCCGGACGCAAAACCCACACCTCAAAGGCTGACCGTTTCCCAAGGAGTATGTTGACTCGATCTGGTAGTCAATGTTCGAGGCAAATTCTAGGGCTAAACACGTTTTTCTTATATATAATAATTCACCTGCTCAAAATAGACCAAACAGTGGCGCAAAAACTTTTTTTCCCTTAACAAAATGCCCTAAAATGCTTTGCAAAACTTTGCGTAAGCGAAAACAACTGTTTCGCTTACGAGAAGATTACTTTGCGTAAGCGAAACTGCTGTTTTCGCTTACGCGAAGTTTAAAAAAATTTGCGTAAGTAAAAACAACAGTTCCACTTACGCGCGAAACAGTTGGTTTCGCTTACGCCAAATTTTTTTTGCTTCGCGTAAGCGAAATCAATTGTTTCGCTTACGCGAAAAAGACTTCGCGTAAGCGAAACTGTTGTTTTCGCTTACGCGAAAATTTCTCGACGCCGGAAATGTTTTTGGACGTATTTTTGACGTATTATACGTCAAATTTGTGCCGTATCTTTCGAAAAATATGTATTACGTATAAAACGTATACAGTATTGAACCTATCCCTGGAAACATGTGAGTGCATCAAATGGATTTTTTTATTGCCTCTCTGGTACCGTATACGTAAGAAAAATATAAGGTTTTTATAGTTTGAATGCGGTACGGATATCAGAGGGAGTGTGGTGGCACCAATGTTCGATTCGTATTCATATTGCATTTTTGGTTAGCTTCTACTGTTGGGGATTCTGTCATGGAGTCTTAAATCAAGGTCTATATGTATGAATGCCGAGGCTGTATCTTTTGTTTCCTTTCGTTAACTTATAAAATATCACTTATGAAATTACTTACGTTGATTTGGATTTTGGACGAAATGCAACAGGTTCTAAGAATGAAATGAATTGATCAGGAATTCTAAGGTTGGGCTCTCAAGATGAAATGGGGACAAAATGCATTAATCAGGAATGTTAAGGTTTGCCATATCGTTGCTTTGTTTGATTTCGAAGGTTTGCTTTCTTTGATTTTACATTGCTTGTTGATGTATACACATAATCACTATGGCAAATGGAGATCAGCAACCAGAATATGCCTCTTCTTGGCCCTGTCTATTAGCCCTGTCTTGATTTTTACTGTGAAGAATCACTTTCTTACTTCAGATTTGCAGTATATAAGGGACCAAATTCGTGGTCCAGAGTTTCTGTGTTGAATTAAAGAGGGGCTACGCCCCCTTGAGCAGTTTATATAGGCTTGCTTTTAGCACTGTTAGGAGTTAGAAAGCAAAAGCACCGTTTTCTTATTTACGTCACTGCTTTTCTGCCAATTTTTTTTAACTTCTGCCACATTTTGAAGAATCTTGTCTGATGCTTGGCCAAGTTTTGGATTCCTGATATATTCGGATTTGGCATGAGATATTGGCCAAGGCAGGTGGCTCTGTGACTTTGTCTTGAATTAAAAAGAGAAAGCCATAGATTGGTGGTTCAGAGTTATTTTTCTCGTGAAGCTTCAGCATTCAGATTCAGAGCATTTGGCCTGCTTTAAGAATCTAATATTCAGAGCCAGCACTTTAAGGCCTCTGGAGCATTTTAATTTTATTTATTAAAGCCTGTTACGCGCACCCAAGTCATAGGTCTACTCTGCTTTGACAAGTGATCACTGTAAATTTTTCCTTGCAAAGGTCACATCCAGTCTATCACAGGCCAATCAAGTCATCTCTGCTTTTGCCAAATTGTCCAAGATCTGCTGAAGAAGTAGCAGATTTATGAGATACCAAGATGCTTATGATTCTAATGGATCCTTACCATCAGAATGCGCATGAAAATAGGAAGATTGAACGCACTTGGTTCACATATGATTTGACAGATAACAAGTCATTGCTCTTGAGTCAATCATTGCACTTGCTTGTTTAACATACGATCCAGCCACAATTAGGTATACATTAGACGAGAATGATCGATTGCAGTTTGAAAAATTTGTGAATGATGAGTTGAAAGTTATCTTTTCAATTGTGATGCGTACAATAATCTTTTCAATAAAGATGATGCGTACAATTTGTATTGTGATTATACTGTAGTAAATTTGACTTTTGGATACTCACCTTTGGTCTTTCTTTGTTTTGGTGACAGAGCATAAGGGAAAAGGAAGACTTCTTTGAGAAGTTGTTTTAGTTGCTTCATCTATTTCACATTATAAGATTAATTATAGGCTAGCTTATTATGAGAAAGACCATACCTTAAATCTTCATTCTACTCTCTCACGTATTGCTAGGGACTCCAAGACTCAGATTTATATTAAAGCCTTGACCTTGGCTTCAAAACCACAATGCATTCCTTTAATCTGGAATCCAACCAAAGGTACAAGAGATTCATTAACTAAGGAAATTCAAAACAAATGCTCTCTAAGAATCAATGAGCCACATATGAGCAAAGTGAACCCGGTTACTAAAGAAGCAAAAACCAACAATTGCGAAAATAATGCACAGAGTGTTGCTGATCCAAAAGTTGTTGATTCTACATCAATCAAAATCACCACCGGGAATCTTATTGAGTAGTATCAGGTTTACCTATCTGAACCTCAAAAGGTCTCAAGAGAAATGGATAAAGTTATATCATCCCCTGAGGATGATGATGAGGTAATCTTCTGTTTTAATCAATTTGCCGTTCTTGCTAACAAGTCTGCAGACCAGATTTTTTGCATTCAGAAAATGAAGCTCAACCATTATCTTCTCTGATTAACCTATCTATTTCTTTCTTTCCCCCTAAAACTGGAAAAACTGTCACCCCCAATTTCATAGACCTCATTGACTTATCGTCTCTTGATCCCTCTCTTAACCTTCCTCAGAACTATCCTTCCATTTCCAAGGAAATTGCTCAGTAGTTGGCATCCATTGAGTTTTATAAGCAAAAGAAAAATAGTGCTGAAATATTGGAACAAGAAGTGGACTATATGGCAGATCCAGTTGGCATTGACAAGGAAAAAGACGTTGAAACAGAATCATGAAAGAAATATTTAGCAAACAGGTAATATGGAATGTGTACTAGAAACCCCAGAGGATACAACAAATGTGAGCACTCCAAGGAAAGTTGAGGGGCTATTTATCAAGAAAGTCTTCAATTCTATAACAAACAATAAAATTTTTAATTCTAGTATCATTGCAGATGCTGGTTTGGAATCTACCCCCCCAGTTAATAAACTCTTTGAGTTTATTCCCTGGTGGTATTTTATCTGAAAACGAGTGTGATTCTAATATTGAGAGCAATAAAGAAAATAGTAGTAAGGGATGAAAAAATAATTGGGATCATGATTACTATTTGAATAATTATAATCCAGCTGAAAACATCAACTCAAATATCTTCTCCAAGAAATCAAAAAGGAAAAAGAAAACTGTTATTTCTGCCCCCCAAAATGCCTCTGCTACTAACACTCGAAGTAAAAATAAAAAATAGAAGAGAGAAAAGAAAACCAAAGGTATTTACCCTATCAACCCTCCTTCCATGTACCCTTTCCTTTCAATGAAGATTACTTTTTGGAACCTTAGAGGCATTAAAGGTGCTTAAAAAGAAGGAGAGTGATTTCCCAATTAAAAACTTATAATGCTAACATTATCCTTTTGCAAGAACTTAAGTTACAAAAATTTGAATGTGCTAACCTAAGTGATTGGATAATCCATGGTAGTTCTTCTACTTGGATTGAAGCATGTGAAACCTGGGGTGGTATCTGTATGATTTAGAAAAATATTCAAAATCTAGACTTTTACAACAGCCCCAATAGGATGTGGCAGGCTACTATTTTTAAATTGCACGATAAGAGACTTGGTCTTATTAATATCTATGCTTCTACTAATTCTAAAGATAGGGAGGCTCTTTGGCTAGACTTAAACAACTGGATCAAGAATCAAAACATCAATGATTAGATCATTGCTAGGGGATTTCACTAACATCCCAAATTGAGATCAAAAGTTGAGAAATAAGATCAACATGATTAAGCAGGAGAAAATAAACTGGCAAAATCTGATTGATGATAACTCCTTTATTCTTATTTGTTTGTTGTTGATCTCCCTTGAGTTGCCTCTGAGACACACTAAAGCTGATAATTTTAATTGACTTAACAATTCCCAATAAACATGGATATTGCTCTGACCAATATTCCAACACTTGAGGATGTATATTCTGCGCTCAAAAGTCTAAAGCATGGCAAATCTCCTAGCCCAGATGGCTTTCCTCCTGAATTTTACTTGCACTTTTGGGATGCTATGAAGCAGGATTTTATGGTTTTTATTAAAGGTTTCTGGGCAGAGTACCGTGCTACACCTCTTTTTCCTGGAGGGGTTATAGAGACAAAGACCAATTGGGTGTATCCAAGACCTGGTATTGACAAATCGTTGAGCTTGAAAGATAGAGCCAACATTGGTATATGGTCATCCATGCTGAGAAACAATATATTAGAAATTAAAGAAGTTGTTCCAGAGCTGAAGGACTTTGATTTCTACATTATTTTAGATCAAGTAATTGTGGGATTGTTCGTCAACCACAACATGGAGCAAAGAATATCTTTATCAAGAATATACATGAGGCCTTGGAGGTGATAGAAGGATTACAAGAAGAACATATATGTTTGGTGGATGATGACCCCATCAAGTGTTGCTTGAACGTAGACAGCAACATAAATCCTCCGACATGGCACCCAAATAATGTAAATGAAGAGAATTGAGTGTCAGGAGAAATACTACAGATGTTTGACTCTCTGATAGCAGCCCCTACAGTGCCTGCTTTCCTAAGTCGTAGACCAGATTTGCAAGGAAAAGCGAATCCTACAGACTATGATCTGGTTATAAAAAATTAATATCAATGAAAATGTACTCATATTTGTAATATATTTTGCACATATACATAACTTATATGAATATACAAGATGTTTTTTGATGCAAAATTAGTTTGGTCTTGGCTCTTTCCAGTCTACACTCTACTTTTTGCCTTGATTTTGTTGTCACCAATTTCTAGCACACTCAATAAATGGTGCAATATTGCCACCAATTCATATTAAAAAAAAATACAAGATGCAATTTCTTGCTCAACCCGAGTTAAAAATAAATAAACAGTGGAATAATTTCAAAATAACGGAATCGTAGTTAAAAGTTTAAATTCTTGGTTTAGGGTATTATAGGACAAAGAAGGTCAATAGCATTTGGAGTCTAAAAGCGAAGAAGTTGGATGCCCTTATTTCCAAAATAGATGGCAAGTTTGTGGGGCTTGATCGACTTAAGGACGGGTTCTCATGAGGGCTGGAACTTAAAATTCTCTCAAGGTTGCGATGAACTTGAGTGCAGATTTACTCCTGCCCATGGATCTCAAACCTCATCCTCAGTTCTTGGTATCTAACAGAAAACAAGACCTACAATAAGACAAAAAGAAATTTACAAGAAGGCAAAAGGGGGTCCGAAACCTAGCGTCTAAAAATAGCCCTTCAATTCTTCAATACGAGGTCCCAAAGCTGGATACCTCCAGGTTAGGCATTCACGAAGAAACGGGAATATTTGACGTCCGCGACATGACGGACCTTTGAAAAACCTGGAGCCTTTTCCATCATGTAGAAGCAAACTTGAGGATTTAAGGAAATTTTGAGCCCATGTTTAATTTGTATGATGTCCAATGCATTTAAGGAAATTTTGAGCCCATGTTTAATTCGTATGATGTCCAATGCTTTCTCGGACCCATTTGAATGTTTGTGCTTCAATCCCATTTGACTTTTTGCGCTTCACTTTGCATCCTTAGTTTGGTTTTCATGTGGGCCTTCAATCCAATCCGTTCTTATTCAAAATGTTGTGCTTCGCTTTGGTTTTGCACCCTTGATGTGTTATTCTCAAGCATGTTGACTCATCAACACCAAATTCAGCGGAGAAAATTCATGCTGCACATGATAAAATCCATACAATCTAGAATAAGGCTTTGCATTAATATGCCAGAATAATAAGTTAAAACTGATGCTCCTAGCAAATGCCCCATGGAACAGGCCATTTTGGCCATTGATTACATTCTATCTATCGGTGTAACTACAGTTGTCCCTATATTAAATTGTGCACTTCTACCAATACCAATGGAGTGCATATTTCAAGCAAACAAATCATCAAATACGGAATATGATGCTCAGGTTTTTATAGCACAAAAGATTTTAAGTCCTTGCAGACAAGTTGAACAAATTCAAGCAGCTGGTGGCCTGAGGAGATGGTCTTGCGAGGTGTCAATAGCAGATGCAGGCATCCATTGCCACATTGGTATACCTGGATATGCAGCTGCAGTTTTATTTGCAGCTGCCTGGCTCTGAGCAAGGAATGCTGCAGCTACCTGAACAGCTGCAGATGGATGAATGTAGCCCACAGGGACCTTAACCTGTTGTTCTAATCTCTTCATCTCTGTTTTCAACCTCAGCTTTTCCTCGCGCAATTCATACTTCTCTGCTTACACCAATCATGATCAATTAACACAAGATATAGGTGCAGAAAAGACACTTTTTTTCTAGAACAAGTTTGCAACTTATTTCCATAAAAACCTTCAGCTCCTTGACAGTTTCTAGAAGTTGGTAATTTGTTTCTTTCAAATGCTGTGTTTCTATCCGAAGCTGACTTAGCATGCGGATTGCTTCACTCAGAATGGTTGATTTGTCCGTTTTCAATGGCTTGCCAGGTTCTAGTGTCGCACTTAACTCCATAAACCTGACATATGTAAATGGAAACTCAGGCACGGTCTTTACGTACAAGGACAAAAAGTACAAAACTGTTTTACTAACTTGTCGTTCAGTTTGTCTCGCCGTATCTTCTCCCGACATGCTTTGCTCACACCACTAGAGGCCTCGTCCCTTATCCTATATATAAGTTCAAAGCGAAGAACAATGTTATGAGTGAGTTAAGCTTGTCCAATGAACTCAACTGCTTGTAAATTTAGTAAAACTAATGCCCCCATTTTTCACTTATTGGTATGCCCCTCTATAATTAAAGTGAAAATAAACACTTGAAAAATAGTCATACAGTACAATGACCCTTTAGATTTAATTCTTTCCTGTATCCTAACTACAAAATGTGATTCCATTCATCCAAAAATACAAACAAATTTTAAATTCTGGAGGTCAGTATGAGAATGCATTAGTTTAAAAAGAACCAAGATAGACTTGAAGAAAAAACTGTAGACAAGTATCTCCTATACGAGCCCATTTTTATGGTGCATAATAGGGCATTGCTTCTTGAATAATGAGGAATAATGACAAAATCCTCTCTGTCAACAAAAAGCTGTTAACAAATCTAGGCTAAAGACCGTGAGTTCGCTGCTATTTCCTGTGAGTTGAAGGAAGAAAGTCACAGAAATTACCTCTTTTGTGAGCCCAACTTGTCGAAATCATCCGAATCTCTTTTTGAGCATTCAACACTGCACAGAAATTTGGTCAATTCTTTGATGCAAGACTCTATAAGTGAAGACAGTAGTCCAAATCGTCCCAATGTTTAATCACAAGAGACCAAAGCTATGTGTCAACATAGAACTTATGCTCTGGGGAGAAGCCTAATGAGTTGCATGAAATGTCCTTACCATCCAAGACCATCTTATTCATGATAACTAGCGTTCAAGTTCAACAACTTGCCAACACTATCTTTACATATTGCATATGATTTACTCTCAGACTAGCAGATGTGGACCAAACCGCACCCAATCTGACCTTGGGTCCTGAAACGCAAGATTGTTGGCCCTAATGCGTAGACTTCACCTGTTTGTGATCCATAAAAATCCATCGCTGTTTGGCATATTACACATAGCCTTTACCTGCTTATGATCCATATGAACTACTTTCTAATCTTCCAATCTTGCATACGCAGGTATAGGCAACAGGCAATGGAGTAGTACTCAGCCTCATAATCTTGCCATCTTCTCCTACTCCATAATAAAGACTTATCAAGTTGGTTGTTAATTTAAACCCAAAGGCTCTCAGTACACTATGTAAACACCTGAATGGCAGCCCTTCATCCTGCTAATGTGCTGGTGATAAGTCAAGATACACTTTGCAAAACATCTTCCAGCTGGTTTCTTGATTTACAACTCAGTTGGTCTTTGTAGTTCCTAACAACCTAGCGATATGGGATGAGAGATGATTTTCCTCCCTTAAAAAAATGTGCTTGAAAGCGCTAGAAAAAGCTGATTGCACTATTAATTAGTTTGGAAGCACTGGGTTCACACTGTTAAGCAAAACTAGAGCGCATACAAGGACTTCTCTACAAAGCAAATTACACAAACAGAACAAAGTCACTACCTGTATTCAGGAATGGGCAGATTCTGCGATTCCAAGGGCAGGACCGCTTGAGAACACCATTCATAGTTGTCTAGTAAGCTTTCATCAAGAATTGACATCCAATTACGGTTTTGAGAATCCATCCCCCCAATCACTCCAACGGAAAGCAGAGTCCCCTTTCCAAAACATGATTTCCAAAGAACACAGTAGCTTTACTCTAAAGAGAGCACTGCTCCAGTGCAGGACCCACATCTGTGCATTGTTGTTTAAGGAGTACAAAAATCAAGGTTATTAGCCCTAGTTTAATAGATAGATATGTAGACCAAAAAAAAAAAAAACTAGCGCCTTATATCTTATCCACCTAGTCGTGTTTAAACTTTGGGTATATCTGTGATATATGTGGGAAATACAGGGTGCTTTTTTTTTTACTTTTAATTTTTTTTTTTGTGATTTAAGAATAAAAAAGATTTTTTTAGCGTCCACAAGGCTGGTTTAAACACGACTGCGATTGACAAATAAGAAAATAAAAACTACCACCTTAAACATGTTTCTCAAATACGGTGCTCATGTGGATAGTGTACGTTCATTGTTATGCTGACTTTGGTACATGAAGAATTATTGTTGCTAGTGGGATGACGCCCTAGCTAGATTCCATTGTGGGACCTTCACGTGTTTATTTTGTCGCCCCTTTTGTTGTGATTATGGCCACCTCATAACCACGACATATTGCTGAGGACATGTTGTTGATGTGGAAACCATCTTGGCACATCGTGCGTGTTAAGGTGGCCTAGTTGTAGGAAGGTTGCTCAATGGCCTTTCGCACACCTTAAAGTTGCTACTCACTTTTTTTCACCCCACATTTTTGCATCTACACTAAATTCTTGCAACTTTACCTTAACCTACCAATTCATTCACTAACATTTTGTCCCTTGAAATCTCAATTGAACTCCTTTTCAAGTTACAAGAAATGACTATCTAGAGTGCATTCTAGCGTGTCCCTCGTGCCTCAGCGTTGACATGCGTGAGTGTGGTTTCCACACTCTCATTCCTATATATGGAAGAATCAATTGGATATTTCGCTCATAAACCATCAGCGGGTTGAAATTTCTGCTTTCTATGTCAATTATTGTGGGTAATTTTTGGGCTTGAAATTTTTGGTGACACTGCTTAGAGCTATGTGCCATAATCACCTGAATTTTAATCCAGGCTACGTCAGCTAATCGCCTAGGTGTCTGGGGTTTCCTGCAGGAAACCATAGCAGCAACACCACTTGGGGCTAATGCATCTCGTGTTGTTGCATCACCAGTTTCCCACAAGAACCCTCTCTCCCCAGATGGTTATCTAGCACCTAAAACTTAGCACGTAAAAGCTCGTCCTTCCTTCCCTTTCCCTTGCTTGAGAATTACACTACGTCATTCTCCCTGCCCATAATACTTGTACTATATTATACAAACACAAACCATGTTATTGTACTTCTTTCCAACATACTCATAAAATATCTCGAATAAATACCATGCTCCACCGGATTTTGAATATAAGTTAATAATTATTTGCTTAATTTTGAAAGAAACCCCACAACTTTTTTGCCAACAAATAAATACTGGAATCTAAAAATAAGGATTGTGACCGGAAATGTAGGAGATTAACTCCATGTTTTTAGATGCCTTAATACCTTCATGATAATAACAACATGAGCTTCCCATTATATCTTTCTTTAAATCACCATGGAAAGAATTCTCTATAACTCATATATTTTATTGTGTCTTTATCTTCATATACAGTGTAGTGATGATGTTCTTTTATTGTTTTTTCCTACAATTATATGATGTGACTAGATGTAATCTACTCATTTCCGTGGCCGCCATTTGTAATGGCTAATGCTCAATTTAGTTATGCTTTATTATAGTAACGATGGACAATAAATCTGCATTCCTTTGACATGTTCTACATGCCCGTGCTTTGCCATGTACGATTTTTCAGGGCTTGTGGCTTGCCACAGGGTATCACGAGCCCTTGAAATGCGTCTCTTGTTATGTTATTCAAAATTTTCCATAATTGTGCTAGAGTGTTCGCATGATGGATGTGACGACGTCTCGTTGACAAAAACTTATGGCCCAACAAGAATGTTCATGTGCAAATGTCAAGGTTAAATTATGTCTGTGGGATATACTACAATAACTATCGCCATTCCATATATTATCAAAGGCTAGTGGCATATGAGTGGGTCCCTCCTTAGCAACCATTATGGAGCATAATAGACACCTTTGAATTGAAATTTACAAATGTTCACAAAATTCCAACATTTCTTATATGCAAGTAAAATTTAAAATGGACCTATTAACAAAACAATATGGTATTTGGGTCGCCTTGTTTGTCATTCTGTTAATGTGGTGCTGCCACGTGGCAGACAATTCCATTGCAGAATGGTATTCGAGTCGCCCATTCTGGATTTCCGGTTTCCATCCGGTTAACAGCAGAGCAAGCCTTAGCCAAGCTTAAATCGAGCCAAGTCTGTTCTGTTCAGAGCAAGACAGGGCCATAGCTTGATCAAAATCGTGCAAGACAGGGCCATACCTTGTTCCGGGCAAAATCGTGCATGGCCGTTTTGTTAAAGTCAGAATCCCTTGCTGCAGCCAAAGATCAAGCTTAGCAGACCTAAGCAACCAAGAAACCTAAGATTCAACAAAAAAAAACTCATTTAAGCCTGCCAGATCAAGCTTAGCAGAGCAAAAAAGCTTCCTTACCCTCCATCAAAGCTATGTTTCCCTCAAATCTTGCTTCAATCTCTGCAAAATCGTGCATGTCCGGGGCCGATATCTTTAAACTGGGGCCGTCTTGTTCTGTTCAGAGCACAGAGGGCAGCCATCGCCATTGCAACCAAGAAACCTAAGATTCAACAAAATTGTGCATGTTCGGGGCCGATAAAAACTGGGGCCGTTTTGTTCTGTTCAGAGCACACAGGGGAGCCATCGTCATCGCCATTGCTGGATCTAAAGAAGAAATCGGCTCCCCAAATACCATATTGTGGGTTCACGATATTTGGTCTGCCATTCTGGCATGCACCGGTGACCCGCTCCTGGCTAACGCCGGTCGCGGGACCCCACCGGTACATGCCAGAATGGCATCCCAAATACCGTGAACCCATACAAAATACTACGGACTTATATCATAAAACAAGCACAGGAAGGGAAAAAAAAATAGATTGATTTTCATTTTTGACTCACTTCTTTGTTTTGTTGACTTGACTCGAGGTGGATGCTTCGAGCGAAACCAATTCCCATGGAGTGATAGGCGGTAGCCAATCTTCTATAGTTCTCGAGCAATTTAGCATACTACAACACGGATAAATCTATAGTGGTACGTTCACTGCATGAAGCAGCTCCAGATTGGGGATCCAGTGGTGTAACGTCACAGGTCAATTCAGGCAGGTGTTGCATTATCGTAAACTCGTGTCAAGCCATTCTCTATCTCAGTCATTCTCTATCCATTCTTATTCTTTATCGTAAACATCTATCTCAATGATTCTCTATCCATTCTTGTTCTTTTTTGTTCGCACATCGAATCCGTTTCTTTACCATGATATAGTATCAAAGAAATTGCAAGAAAGTCGCAAAACTAATTAGCATATGGTCCATATGGTTCAATGGTAAATAAATGGAAAGAAAAACAAATGGAAATGCCACCAAGCACATGCATCCTTTTCTTGAGCTCTGAAACATGCATTGTCGTTTTAAATTTAGAATACAAAACGACCAGTACACCCAAAGTCTATATGCCATTGTTCAATTTGCATGACAGTATACACAGAATTCTTCAAAGAATTTAACATCTGGTATTTCGATCGACTCCTTCATATTTCAATCAATTGCAACATTAACCCTTTTTTTCTTAAATTGAAGGACGTCATTTTATTCATTATCACATCATGAGTACATTATACATATCACATAGGAGCCAATCCACTATCTAAGTGCAATATGCTAGGAGCTACTTCGCATAAGATTATCTTATAACATCTGGTATTTCGATCGACTCCTTCATATTTCAATCAATTGCAACATTAACCCTTTTTTTTTTAATTGAAGTACGTCATTTTATTCATTATCACATCATGAGTACATTATACATATCACATAGAAGCCAATCCACTATCTAAGTGCAATATGCTAGGAGCTGCTTCGCATGTGATTATCTAGTATATGTGGCAGGTTTAACTCTACCATAAGACTAGTTGGTCGTACATGCTTGTGACCTAGGCGCAATGAATTTTTAAGGTCCCCATTACTAGACCGATGTTGGCCACGTTTAAACCCGTGGCCTCGGGTGTGGCAGTTTAAGGTCCTGCCATTAGACCATGCCACGAAGGGCTCAATCAATTGCAAACATGTAGCAAACATATATTAAGATAAAGATGACAAGTTATATCCTTTAAGGAAGCATTCTTGAGACATGGAGATCTCATGATGTTGAACAATATTAGGTAAAAGACCGATTCAAAGAATACGGCTCTTTTCACATGGCAGTCCAATTTTATGATTGTCTCCTTGCATTAAACATCATTTTTAAGCTTCACATCATGCATAGGACGTGTCTTGTAAAAAACTAGTTTCAAGCAAAATTTATGACTTCACAAATAGATGACGAAACAACAGTGGCTGTTGCGGTATGAAAGAAATTCATGAAATCAATTCGTAGTTTTGAAGTGGCAAAGTGGCACTTCCATCACCCCAGAGTTCAGAGAAAGGTTTTAGGAAAATGTTGCCTCCAGGATTTTTTGGAGTCTATCTTTTAGACTCATGATGTGAGAATAGGGTTCCACTTTTGGTCTTATCCAACATAGAGAAATACGCACCCACTATTCAAATAGCATTTTGTTCGGTAGGTGTCCTGGCAGTTTTCCTTGAGTCAAAAGCGTGACTGAGATTTCATATTATAGTCCCATCTCATTGGAGAGGCAAGATTCTAGAAGGTATAGCACAAAGAAGCATCCTTCTTTTACTGTGCTCCTCTAAAAAAGCAGACAATGAAACCCCCACCTCTAAGATCCAGTGGCCCTATCTGACCTCAACTATCATGTTATAAGAAGGCCGAAGAAAGTTCGACATTGGGGAGCCAAAAGTTATGAAATCATGAAGTGTTCTGTGGGTCACCATGTATAATCCAAATTATTCTTCATTGTTGGTAACTTAAACACTCCAGAATGACAATTTAACATCATCAGTTGTCCGCAACATTGAAATTACCCTACTACCAAAGTAGAGATCACGTAAGTCGCATCAAGCAAACATTTGCAAATCTGACCAAGCAACTCTGACTAGGTACGTAAGAGTTGAACTTTTTTCTCATTTTATGGTCAAGGGCTAGTTTTCTGCCCATAAAGCTTAGTTTCCAGGATAATGTCGACATTCTGGACTCATTGATAGAGTCAACTCATAGTTCTTAGAATAGCAAAGTGGTCCTCTAAAAAGGCTACCTCCGAATGTTGTTGAGGGAAAAAATTACTTCCAGACATTTTTTATTGTAGCTTCCAGAGACATGATCCTAGGAATCATCCTGAGGGATCATTGTGGAGTGTGCTCCCCCAATCTGATGTGGTAGAAACGAGACAAGCATGCAGTATAATAAAACTTTGGGCAAATTAGAGGATCGTGGTGGCGATACATCTTTACCGGACTTAAGCCCACTAGGACCATAGCTACACCACTGATCCAATTGGTATCAAACCTATACTCTTCCCTCCAAGTGACAGGCTATTAGACCTAGTTCACTAGAATCATCATAGCCACGCTTAACAAGGTCCTTCCTCTATAGTTCCGATGCCCCCTTTATATGGTGTTCAATCACAACACACCATCCACATTGAGATGGACTCTTATGTACATGCTGAATGTAATGAGATTTAAGAGGATTTTGATTAGAAGCATCTTATAACGCTTCTAGATCTCTATCCCTGTGACATTCCCTATGTCTACACAATGCTTGATCGTGTAGACATATAGAAGACTGCTCAACCCCAACAACCATCATTGCCAATATGCAGCCACCATCTGACTCATATCACTTCCAATGAGCAAGTATTGAGTGAATAATATAGATGTGCCATTGACTTGTCCTCCTTTGGGTCGATCTATACTGCAGAAGTGTGTACATGATATCATAAATATAGAGAAAGCATAATAAGCCACCTCGAATGGTAGAATTAATCAAGCATCATCATCAAGGTCAGTGGCAAACATATGTGATAAATCAGACTAATCCTACTCTAGCTCTGAATCATGGGATTGATTGACGTGGTAGGTCCTCAAGAAACAACATATAGAGATAAACAATGGAATTGGACACCAAAGAACATTGGCTTTAGTTATCCACTCTATTTGCATCTCCTCTACATACTTTGCTGATAGGATGAAAGACATCGGATGTCACTGTAGCCTACGGAAGACGTGCTCTCAAATGATCACTCCAAAATTTCATCTCTCCCTGGCCCATTGTCGCAGACAGCGAGAACTTATCTCATCTAGGCAGTACCATACCCATGCAGGGTGATGAGACGACCATCATCTTTCAATTTTCGTGCACGACTTGTTCCACTATGATGATGCATCACCTAGGAGGAGTTGATCCCATATTTTGCTCGCATGTTGTGATAGACTATTAGGCTTAGACCACAATGATCCCCAGTAGACATTCCACACTAAAATATCAATTGTGACGTTCCAGCATAGTATACGGTCCCAGGACGTATACTGTACTGCATCGTCACGCGTACACGCCATCCCAATTGACGTGTACGCCGACGTGTAGCTAAGCAAGTAGCACCCTAGGGGGCAACTTGCAAGTGTGTGCACATTTATTCATTTAGCCCACTTAATTAATATAGGCAAGTGGGCCACCCATTTATCCCACATGCTCAAGGGTTGATGGAAGCCCTAGCCCTAACTTATAGTCTATATAAGGTATCCTAAACCCTAACTTTCCATTTTTGTCCAAGCCTTCTAGAGCTCCATTTCGCTTGCTCCAAGAGCCAATCTCGACTCCCGAAGTCTGTCTGGCAGCCTAGGCCATCAGTTCTCCCTTCTGGCTTCATCTTCAAGCAGTTCTGCAGCATGGAAGCGTTCAGAGCAGGAGGAGCAAGCTAGGGATCAGGTATTTTGACAATTCAATAGTCTAATTGCCTCTCAGGCATAGAGTAAGTAGGTTTAGCCTATTGAATTGCCCATAGCAGCCATCTAGACCTCTAGATATCAAGCCATAACTAAAGAACCTAACTTCTGTGATTTAGATTAAATCTTGTTCTTTAGTTCTTCTATGATATGTATGTGATGATGATCTCCGTGGACTCGTTGTATTGGGAAGGGGGGTAGAGGCCCTAAAAGCCTAGTAGTTGATGCTCCTAGCTAGTCCTCTTTAATGCACTATTAAATTCGGCCTGTGTACAAGAGCCACACGTAGTTGTGGGTGGAGGGACCAGACTGGCTTATAAGGAGGTTCATGTCCTGACTCATGATCACGTCCCTCTGGTAGTAAAGCCTATTGGGGACTATAGTGCACTAGACCTAATGCTCTGCCACTGCATGCGGGCTTTGCATGGGTTCGACACTCTTGGGCACCTCATGGAGTTCAGTCGAGTACGGGTAGTGGGCCCTCTAGTCACCTTGAGTCAGCATGTCATCCTCTGGTGGGAGCAATCCCTACCTGCCCCGTCAGAACTGGGGAGATGCAACCCAGTAGTAGCCCTTCTGGCTATGCATCCGGCGGGCTACAGTCAAGTCCCAAGACCTTTCAACCTACTCTGCAAAGTATGCACAGGAGGGGCGGATGGAGTGGACTACCCTAAGCCATGTTCTTATGCCAGCCAAATCCATTGCCATGAATTCTGTCTGCAATGACTTCTGGAGGCCCAAGCCGTCAGTCCTCTCCCTTGAGTCTGAGCCTTGGGTAGGATGTCCATATGTGATGTACTGATCTCTGTCTATGCAGATATATGGTGAGCCACCCTTCGTGGTGGTCATGTGATGTTGATGTTTGTATACTTACATGTGTGTTACGCTTCCGCAGCTAGGTAGGCCCTGAGGGAGACAGGGTAAAATGACCCCTTTATTCTTCCCACTGGAACTCGTCAAGGTTGCAGTGATACTTAGAGGGCCTTGTCTCAGCATGGAGCTGGTATGGGGGATGAACTCCTGTTTGTATACGATAAGTGCACCGTATATGAGTAGGGGACGTCACAGTGGTATCAGAGCAATGTTCTTGGAGACCAAGAGCAAAGCACTGGCCATGCTCCCAGTAGTACTAACTTAGTAGAATTCTCAAACCTCGAAAAAGTGGGAAATTTTTTTCTCATTTTTTGTAGTTTATGCTAAGCTAGTAACAGTTAGAAGAATTGAAAACCAAATTAAAAAGTTGAACTAAATCTTGATCTAAGTATAGAAATTGCTCATGGTATGCGCCAGAGCATCAACCTAAATTTTAGGTTGAGCCCAGGCGCACACCATGAGTAACTGGCCATAATCACCTTCAAACTGAAGAATTTAAACAAGCTAATATGTTAGATCAAATTTTAAGGTAAGGTTTAGCTAGATCTGCTTACCCCACCCCTAGGAATATGTCTAGAAGTTGTATGTTTTAGTCAAAAATGCAAAATTACTCATAGTACGCGCCAAAGCCTCGACCAAAAATTTAGATCAGAGCTCTAGCGCACACCATGAGTAAAAATTGCTTAGAAAACTCTGAAGTAAGTACATGTTTTAAGTTAATATGTGATTTGAATCATGAAAATGAGCAACTTAGAATTTAACCTAAAATTTGCCAAACTATAAATAGACCCAAACCCCTCTCATTTGTAGACTTTCTGTCTAGAAGTTAGCTCCCGCATTTCGAGGTGATTTTTGGGCGCCAGAGCTCTGATTGACGTGAAGTAAAGCATGGCCTGCACGAAACAACCTAGCTCGGAAGTATCGACCAGGCGAACAACCTAGCGCCCAAGATAAGAGGCGCATACAGCAGCTACTTCGAGAGCAGCTTCTCGGAAGTAGCTCGGAAGTATCGACATGCTCGGAAGTATCGACCAGGCGAACAACCTAGCGCCCAAGATAAGAGGCGCATACAGCAGCTACTTCGAGAGCAGCTTCTCGCTCGAGGAGACGAACTTCCATCAGCTGAGGAGAGTATTTCAGAGGAGCTACAGGAGGAGGGATCCGAGCAAGGATCACTAGAAGACCTGGCTGACCTCATCAACCAGGACTTAGATGAAGCAGAGGTGGAATCAGAGGGCTCAACAGATGAGGAAACTCAAGAAGTATTCAAGGAAATTGAAGAGGAGATATGATAGCAAGAGAGGGCGGAACGAGAGCAGGCTGTCAATGCACCAGAAGAGCAGAAGGAGCCCACTCCCGAGCTGACCTTAGAAGAAGAGATCGAGGCCTGGATTCAAATGCAGGAGGCGAAGGCACAATGCCGCAAAAAGAGAAAGGCCGAGAAGAAAAGGAAACGAGAAGAAAAGGAGACAGAAGCAAAGAAGAAGCTCAAGGGCAAAGGCAAGGAGGAGTCTAAGAGGAAGATTAAGAAGACACCCATGGTCAAGCTCGTCATCAACGAATGGCTGCCCGACCAGCCACCATCCTCTGATGACGAAGATGATGAAGATTACAATCCTCATCAAGAAGTGGGGAGCTCCTCCAAACCCGCATACGAGGATTGGACAGACCAGGATCGGCATATTCAAGCACCCCCACCTTACCCCACATGGGAGAAGGAGAAGGATCCCAAGAAGCCGACCCGACCTGCCCGAGAGTCTTATGTGGTAGACCATCTCAGGGTCTATCAGAAGAAGTTGAAGGCCTACAAGGAATATATGAAGAAGTGGGAGGCCTACAACTCCTACTACCAGGCCAATAAGGTAACTTATGTCGAAGGAGGACGGCCCTCAAAGAAAAAGACCCTCTAGCCACCTCCAGAGAAACCCATTCCCCTAAAGAAGCCAATAGCCAGGAAAGCCGGATCGAAACTGTCACAAGCGATTCGAGAGATCCGACATTTTCAGAGAAACTATGGCCTTCTCATCCCCCGTGCACCATTCGCCAGGTCGTGAAGGAGGTCGTACAAGAGTTCGACACGAGCATGAAGGTCACAGGCGAGATGCTACTAGCCTTGCAGGAGGCAGCAGAGCAGAAGCTGGTGCAACATTTTGAAGACTGGACAGCGTGCACTTTGCATGCCAAGAGAGTGACCCTAATGACCAAGGATATGCACTTGGCAAGTTCTATTAAAGGAGAACATTAATTTTGTAAATAATAGATTTTGTAAATAAAAAGTTGTTTTTGGGTAAATTATAAGTGCATAAATGTTGTTAATTAGATTGATTTAGCAATAATTACATTTTGTTTTAGTTAAATTGGACATCATATGGCCAAAAAGTGAGAAGTTACTCACGGTATGCGCCAGAGCATCGACCTAAAATTTAGGTCAGGCCCCAGGCGCACACCGTGAGTATTTCACATCAAAAGTGGTCCTAAACATCTCCAAACCGGCCAAGTAAGGGGTCAATCTTGCATATCTCGATGACATCATCATGTTTTGACCCTTAGTTCATCCTGTTTAGATAAGTTTTGACCAAATAGGGCCAAATTACTCATGGTATGCGCCAGGACCTCAACCTAAATTTTAGGTCAGCACATGTTGAAGGATGATTTGAGAAATGTATGGACGGTTAGGCACATGATGTTTGTTTTCCTCTCCGAATTAAGTTTTTAGCCCAGAAGTTAGAAACATATTATTTGCAGAAGCCTGTCAGATCTAAAGCAAATATTATTTTTGACATTCCCAAAAACAAGGTCCACTAATAACCACAAACCCAAAATTGCATATGAAGCATTATTTTCATTTAGATGCTCACATGCTTAAATCCACTATCTTTATTAGTTTCTGAACTTATACTTAGCAAAAAGCCCAGCAATGCTGGGCACTTTTTCTAGTATACTTATAAGAGATTTAAAAGCCAACTTGTGGTGCATGCCTTCACATCTTATAGTTATAAGAGATTTAAAAGGAAGGAAGGAAGTTTATTTTAACGTCCACGGAGGCCAGAGGCCTATGAGACGGTACATGCAGAGAACAGGCAAAAAATCCAAAAACCCCAACAGCAAAAACAAACAATGTAACTGTACAGTAGAACCCTACTGCCGGGATGAAAAAACCCCCACTTGGAAGGAAAAACCCTAACAGTAGGCTCTCAAATACCATGCCCCAGAAGAGCAAGTCTAACGGCCGAAATCTGCAGGATGTAAGCTCCCAGTCGCGCTACCATAGGTGATGCGAGTAACTGATGTAGCGGTGTGTCAGAGCATCTAAGATCAATGTGCACTGCTCGGACATGGGCATATGCTGGGCACCGCTGAAGGGCATGGTGCTCATCCTCTATCACGTGCATCTCACAACACTGACATATCCTCTCCTCCCTGGGGATCCCGTGCCCGCCATTCACCCCCCAGCGACCTGTTTCAATTCTGAGGTAATGGGAACCCGTCCTTATGGCAGCAATAGCTCTCCGTTTCTTCACTGAGATGTGTGATTTCTAGTACTGATGGGGTCCATGCTCAAGGCCGGGATTAATTTGAGCGTGATAGTGCTCTGTCTTGGGCTTTGCAAGAGTAGAGGCATCCCACAGGGTGGCAGCATAGCCCGCATCCAATTGCCCATTCTGCGCACGGATCGACCGCCGGTGCCACCATCCGTTGGTAATCCATAGACCACCTCCTAAACCATCCCTTATGATGCTCGTGCCATACCCTCTTCAACCACTGGGGCCCCAAGCGTTTTAACACACTTTGTGGGGCAAGCGATGCTCATCCATCCCATCCACCTTATGGAAGCAAGTAAGATGCTCAAGATAGCGAATCGTCAGAAAGGGCGAACCCCGCCTCATACAACAAAATCTGATATGGTACGGTGTCCTTCACTCCCAAGCTATATGTCAAGAAAGCTTTTCGCGCACCCTTTCCAACCTATCCCACGTATTTTTGCTAACTGGCCGGGCCCCAAACCTCCACCCCATATAGCAGCACCGCCGACCTAAAGCCCTAAACAAGTGTGCTCTCTCGCCAAATCACAGAGATCTATCCAAAGAACACGCCGCGTTTTGCATCGCATATAAAGCCTTCCAAACAGACCGGCTCTCCTCTCCACACACTCATCCCACAGCATGTTAGTAGTGAAATCAATTCCTAGATACTTGAAGCTCCGCACCATCTCCACTTCCTGTCCCCTGTAATATAACTCCGGGATAGGGTGTTGCGAGGACAGGATCGCGAGAAGCTTAGTTTTGTGCAAGTTCACTGTCATTCCCGTTGCCCCACAGAACCCACTGAGGGCATCCAAATGCTGCTGCATACTGCTGGCCGTGTGGGCGAGCAAAGCTACATCATCCGCATATAGTAACTGGCTCACAGAGGTCGCATCAGATAAAAGCTAACTTCATCAATAAATTAATGGCAAGCATCTAGAAATGCAAACACAGGAATGGAACTTTGAAAAAAATATTAAAAGGCAGTGGTAACTTGATGCATCTTTAGAGTACCATAATTTTCCACATGGGAAGATGCACATGGCTTCTAGCAGGATCTGATTGAAATGAACATACTCAAAACCATAGACCACATCCTAAAACAATTGAATGGGTTATTATAAGAGAAAGAAAAAACAGAGATCCAATAGAAAAAATATTACCGTTGCTCACTAGTTGTATTTAATCAAAGCATTCTCACTAGCACATTGAGTTGTTTTGGTAGAGCTTCGAATCTCTATATTTCGTATTTCGAAACCTTAGGCGCACTCGTATTTCATATTTCAAAATCATAGGCACCCCCAATTATAAATGACCATATTTTAAAGCATCCCTATATTTCATATTCTAAAACCTTAGGCGCACTCGTATTTTCTTTTTCCAAAATCGTATGCGCCCCCATTTATAAATGACTATACTTCAAAATGAGAGGTGCCCAGAGGCTCCAATATACATTGTCAGCCATAGGATCAGTGAGCGATCAAGAACATTCAGTTATTTTAGTAGAGGTTCATGTTCTCATATTTTATATTCAGTTATTTTAGTAGAGGTTCATGTTCTCATATTTTATATTCTAAGACCTTAGGCCCACCCATATTTCATATTTCAAAGTCATATGTGCTCTCAATCATAAATGGCCATATTTTAAAACAAGAGAGGCCCAAAGGCCCCAACATATTCTCTAGACCGTAGGGTCGACAAATCCGACGACATAGATTGGTAAAGTGCACTACATTTAGAATATGTCGCAATATGGAAAGTGAGGATGCAATAACTTCTACTCCCTATACTTGTTCATATTATATGACCCAACCTACAAGAAGCACAAATCATCAATACATAGCACTTATTTGCCTTAATAAGCAGGAAGATATTCATCTTTACTTAAATATATATTTAAAATATCTACTAGGAAAGCATCTTTCTATTTTTTGCCTGCTTCAATTAGGACAAATAAGACATCAACTGCAGATTCACACTCAAGCATTTGAAGGTCATCTATAAACTAACCCTCCACAATATCCTATTTCACTTCACTTGGGAGGCAATTGAATCTCAACAAGTCATTGACCTACAATTGTATAAGAAACTAATTAGATGCTCAAACAATTAGACGTTCAAAGTTTATTCTCTGAAAAATCTGCTCATTGTATATCTCAATCGTGTAATATTCTTTTGCTTTCTTCCATTTGAGAATGTCATTACATTAAATAAGTATGCCACTGCTTATGCAATCAAACCACTAACCATAAGATGTGTATCCTGTAAAACAAAATCACAAAATAAATACCAAGAAGAGTGACTATCAATTCCGGGAGTGGGAGTGGGTGGTGTTCTGTGAACCAGGAAAAGTGGAGTTGCAGATTCAACCCATATTTATATGATATCTCATAAAGCACTAAAGAATGTATCTAGTTTGAACCGACTAGAAACAACACAATTGCAATGTTGCGTGCTGAAATCATAACCTCAATCCCTAGAGCTTTCAAAAGTTGTTCTTGAACATCTACAAATTTAGGATAACTATATTCGGTCCTTAAATGCACATAAGAGCAAAAGAAGGGCAAATGGCTACTCGGTTGAGGAGCTGTCACTCTAAGTATATGACATTGTTACTTTAGTTCTAGAAATATCAGTAGACAACTTAGGCAGGCACATGGCTTAAGAATTTGAATTGAACTTTTTCATCCGCGGAGACCAAACAACTATCAAATTATAAGTATAAGAGTTCCCTACATTAGGAAAACTCGATTTCTTGAACAATGTGCACATGACTCAGCTAAGTTATAGCTAAGTTATAGCAGATGCATTACTGGATGCAAACCGACATTAAAAGCAGATTCATGCATGATTCGGGAGTAAGACACATGATATAATGGAGGATTCTGCATGGTTTTCTTCTGCCCGGCATGAAGGGTCAGATGACGCCCTAACTTACCTCCCACTAATCTAACTCAAACCAAGGCCCTTGCTCATGTCACATAATATTTGTTTTTTTTTAAAGAACGACAAACATTGTTGAAACACCAAGCCAAAAGCCAGATACAAATGCAGAGGCGGGAATAAAATTTCAGAGGATAATCATGATCCACTGAATAGAACCACCAGCCTATGCATAAGACAAACACTCAAATAGGACTCAAATATCAACTGTCGCTTGGCAGGAGCAAGCGAAGAACAATGGTAGGCCTTAGCGATTCTAGCTTGTGCGTCCTGCAGGACTACTGCAGGATGAATATCCAAACCCTGAAAGATACACAATCTTCTGCGCTTCCAGATGGACCACAACAACTATCCTGATGCTTGTCAATGTCCATGAAAAAGAGAAAGCAGCCAAGACCAAACAGGCTGGAGATGATCACATAAAAAGAACAATGCTCAATGGTCTCGTCCCTTTACTTGCATAGTGGGCAGAGTGCTGACACTCGAGGATCAAATCTGTGGACAAGCACATTCACCCGAGGGCATCAGTGAAGAATTTGACACCAAAGCACAGCCACCTTATGATGGAGTAGTTTATCCCAAGCCCAAGTCCACATACGTCTCCAACTAGGAGGTGAGAGCTGAAGGGACCACTTAGTGGATGGCGGAAGGATATCACCATTGACAAGTAGCCTATACATAGAGTTCACAAGCCTATACTCGTGAACACTCTGGTGGGAAACCCACATTAGCCTCTGGAGCAACCAATGGCAGAGTACTAGCAACCTTTTGCCAAATAGGTCTGTCCCATCGAGACAATAAGAATTTTGTTTGAAAGATTTGCCAAGTCGCTAACTGGCCAGAATCATACCATGCTGCAATTGTTAAGATTCCTGCTAACCTCCAGCGCCATTGAGTTGATGGATGAACTGAGGCACAAAGTGGGAGATTATTTTCCACAGGTATCCACCAACAAGGGGCACACAACTGATGACATGCAACAAGATCAATACGAAATAAGGTCCGTACTGTCTCCCAAGACACCAGCAAGCCTTTCAAAAAAGGGGAGGCATTAGGAAAAAGGCATAGCTGATAAAAGAGACTCCAAGGAAGAAGAGGTTTTAACGAAGCTTTCCCAAAAGGAACACAATGTCCAAATGACTGCTTCACCAACCGCACTCCAGGTGAGTCAACCATATCCTTAATGATCCTCCAAATGAACTTAGAAATCAGAACCTTACTCCGCAGATGGAAGTCGGTCATACCCAAACCACTTGCAAATTTTAGCCTAGTGCATTTGGACCATGCAACCTTGACCACAACATGCTCCTCATTCTCACCCCAAATAAAATTACGGATAATGGTAACAATCACCTGAAATTTTGACTGAGAAACCAGAAGGGCAGAGGCCACATAGATGTGGGAATTACTTAAAACATGCTTAGCAACAGTTATGCGCGCTGGCAGAGAGAGCTTAGCAGTATTCCACTAAAACAAATGCTTTCGCAACCCTTCTATGATAATATCCTAAGCATGGGAGGTAGAAATATAAATGCCCACAGGAATACTAAGAAGTTTAATAGCCTTCCCATGAGGAAGCACCCTCCAAGGAAAATCAGCAACACAAGGAGGCACCACCACATCAAGCGTCCATAATGCAGAACACTTTGGCCAACCAACAAGAACTCCAGATGCTAAAGAGAAAGTATCAAGAAGAAGCTTTGCATTATGAAGATTGTCTGCATCAGCAACAAGAAAGAGAAACGTGTCATCAGCATATTGATTACAAATTTCTTGTGACCCATCCTCCAATCTCAACCCCTAGACTATTCCATCCTGCACAGCCTTAGCAAATAACTGTGAGAGGGACCTCAGCTGCTACTGTGAACAAAAGTGGAGCTAATGGGCATCCTTGGCGAATACCCCCCTCAACCGAAAAAACAGTGGAGGGTTCCCCCTGAAACATCATAGTAGACCGCGTCGAGATATGGAGCTTCATAACATCATTGGTAAACTGCTGACCAAACTTTTTTCCAAAAATTCCCAATCCACACTGTCATAAGCCTTGGCAAAATCTAATTTAAGATAGACTATACGCAGACCTTTCATGCCACATAATGTTGTTTACCTTCCAATCTTAGCCATTGAATTGGCACATTCAAGGGTCTCAAACAACATATTCAATCAACCCACCTCTCATGGGCAAAATGGGAAGTACATGACATCCTGCAAGTGTTTTAACAACTTATCACTGTTGCTCCATTAGCCAACAACAAGCCTTTTCGTCTATGTGCAACCTTATCGTCTAAGTGCAACCTTTTTGTATTTTTTAAAACTTGTAACCATTGTTAAACCATTGAATTATTACATATAATACACCAAAATGTGCAGATACATGCAGAAGTCAGTGGTTCGATGAAGCCAAAGCTCCGACGAATGAAGCACGTGCAGCTAAATCATATGCAGTGGCAGCTACAGCACATGCAATGGCCACAACAAAAGAGCGAGATTCAGAGGTAGAAGCAACAATAGAAGCGGATGCACACAAATCTCCAAGGATGAACAGAAATGGAAGAGGAATGAAAGCTGAATGATCAATTCTTTCTTCTCTGGATAACATAAATGGAAGAGGAATGAAAGCTGAATGATCAATTCTTTCTTCTCTGGATGCAGACAGTAAGCTTTTGAATCACAAACAAGGGCACGAAGTAAGCTTTGCATTTCTTCTGGCTATGGCAGATACGGAGAAACATAAACCCTGCAGATAGCAAAATCTTTTAAGAAAAACTTTGAGAAGCGATTTCTGCCCAGCTGTTTGCCGGTTTTGGAATCAGAGCTCAAAGGGCAGCCCTGTGACCCAGCTTGATTTTTAAATGAAGCAGCTGTATCAGAAGAACTTGTGGCAGAAGGTTTTTAAACTAAGACCCCGTGCCAAAAACCTTGACTTGCCACAACACCTGCTCTGCTCTATTCCACGCAACAAATCTTTTGCGCTGCCAGAGACGGCCAGAGGTAGCCGGATTAGAGAGTCCTTGGGCAATTTGGGTTTGAAGGACACCGGAGCTCGCCGGATTAGAGAATCCTTGGGCATTTGGGTCTGAAGGAAGCCCATGTGACTCTCTAAAAATAGACCTTCGAACTTACACCTAATAAAAGCAAAAACAACAACAAAAACAAAAAACATCAAGAAGCCTCCCCAACCTTTAAAAAACCAATGGGAATCATCTATAGCAAACCTTAGCAAACCTAAGGGACGACAGAAATTTATATTACAAGAAACTTATCACAGCAGCCAAGGCCGCCGCGAACGTTTCTCTTTTTCAACCCCTTGCTAAAGGTTCACTTGGCCAGACGGGAAGAATTAATGGTTCACTTGGTTACGCCCACTTTTCTATAAGTTAAGCCATGAATTGTTGCTGAGAAATAAAGCAACAAATTATCCTAAATAGCCATAGACATATTAAAGCAAACACCACCAGTGCCAAACGAATCTCCAAAGGAATGGCTTCATATCAAGAAATGGCGCATATCCAAAGATACAACATCTCGACCAATTTATTCAGTTCAGTGCCGACTTGGCAAGCTCTAATGTATTCTATTTGAACAATGCAAGGCCGAAATTTGGATCAATGTCTAAGCTCGAGGTAGATTTTATTTAACTTTAGGTATATCCCTAAAACAATTGTAACTCCTCTCATTCATCACATTTTCTTCCTTCCACACTTGTGATTAAAAGAACACACTTCTCACATAATCTTAGGAACCAGCAGCAGCACTTAAAGAACATGGTGGCATACCCCTTGCAAATGGCAGATCCATGGATGCTACAAATGGTATGCCAATTAGTGTAAATTTGTATGGAAATAGAGGCCCTGATGGTGAGCCCAATGACTATGATAGTGGTTATGAGAATGCCAGTGTTTCCAGTTTTGATTTTCATCGTGAGAGAGTTGCGCATAGGATTGTAGTTGCCGCTATGGCAAAGCCTGCGCCTTCTAAGTGGGATCATGATGAGAAATGGCTAGTGAGTGCTCCTTCAGGAGATAGGAGCAAGGTGAAGAATGGAGTATCTCAGCCACCGACATTGCCTAGCCATGCACTTCTGAATGCAGGAAGAAAAGCATCAATGCTTGCACAATAGCAGGGACGCCCTGTGAATTGCCCAACTTGTCAAAACCAGGACTGAAGCCAGATGATGGTTTGGAATATGGCACTTCTTCTAGAATTATTGCAGAGAGGACCAAGAAAATACACGTGGCAAAGTTTACCTTTATGCCTAGCCCATCTGCAGCCCAAAAGGCAAGATCAATGAGCTCCTTGAAATTTGCCCTATTGAAGATTTGGTTGGTATTGACCTTACTGATACCAAAGACGTCAGAATGTCCCCCGAAGCTCTCCGAACAGAGAAGCCGACTTCAAATTTTCCTGTTTTTGGTGGTGCGTTCAATAAAGAGGAGGCCTGTTTCCTAGTAGGTAGGGCTAGACAATGATTAGAGATAGATCTTTACTAGAGAATTTCTAGCTAGTTGAATGTATTTCATTCATGTGTCTTGAGAAGATTGAGACCTACTAATGTTCATAAACTTCAATGCTTGCAGATAACCAATCAACCTTTGATCTCAATCAAAATAATGCACTGAGAACTCCAATTTCTCTTCATGAACCGAATCCGTATGCTCCACCTCCAGGTTTGCGGTCTGTTTCATGCGGTCTATAGTTAGCCAGGAACCATCAAGAACTGGAACCCCACTCAGGGCCACAACACCAACTATTGGAAGCCCTGTTTCTTCGAGGCCTTCGACTCCTGGCAGACCAGTAGCTGTTTGCCACCAAGAATGACATAGAAAAGAAAGCCAATTTTACAGCTTAGACCCATTTTGCTGCCTTCTCATTATAGCAGAAAAATGATGAACTTTTATACCCCAATCTGCCCTGCTCTGAGCTACACAAAATCCAAAAAGGGCCAAATGCATTACAAATGAAGACTAAGAAGCAGAGGAAAGCTATGGCCGGAACTGGGGCGGAAGTAGAAAGAAGCTATGGCCAGATTGCTTGCAGTTGGCCAATAATTAACAGAGGAGCTCGACCATACTACATGCCATTAAAACTTGCCACGTCTCAAACACAAAGCACAAAAATTGACGTCATGGTCTTTTTTAGTCTTTAGCTTCCATCTCCAGTGTCACTACGAGAGCTGTTAAAAAAATATTACATCTCAAACAAACAATATGCTAACGCATCAAGGGGTTGCCCGTTGGCGTTGGACCCTTTGGGATCTTGGGGATGACAACAATGTTCCTATTCTTCAACTTCAACTTGCTTTAATCATATTGAAATAAGGTTTGCATGGTTAGAGGAGCATGTGTAAGGCAATAATCATAAACACCTAGTAGGGCTCACAATATGGAATAAGCAACGAGCATATCTACAGCCTGTAGACTTGTTATAAATACATGTTGATGGACATTTTGCTCTCTTGGAGCGTCTCCACGTGATAGGTACAAGGGCATAAAGCACCATTGCTAACATTGATATAGATCTTGAAATTTGTGGAGTAAAAAACATGTATCAATAATGGGATTTGAATCGTTAATGGGTTTTCTATCATAGTAGCAGTAGCGCATTTTATGGGGTTCGAACCCATTGTAACCTAGTAGTGAAGGTGGCTACATATGGTGCGAGGAACAAATTAAAATAACGCAATACCTGTAGCTTGCAATTGGCTCTGCTTTGGTCGCCATCGTTCTATGCCTTAGCTTCGTATAAGAACAAGAAATCTTCCTCTTCGTCCAGGAAAAAACAACACCCTAACTTTGGGTCCGGATGGACGTACGTTCACGCTTTGCTAAAGAAGGGCTGTTGACTTTGAAAAAAAAAAAAAAGAACAATCAAAACCACATTACGCCATTAAAAGCTACTCCACAGGGACTTTTGTGGGCCTTATGATTTGGACAAAAGGATTGATTTCTGTGTAATGGCATGGTTTTTGTAGAATGGTAATTTTAAAAGTTTACAAAGGTTGTGGTTTGTAAAGGATCTAAGTTTGGTTAGCACGGGAAAGTAACTCGAATTGTAGGAACAAATTTGTAACTCACACACATCATCTGTTTGCTGTCACTTGAACATTTCTCTTGGGAATCCTTCGTACCCCTGGCACTTATAAATACTTGGTATGGAAAAATATCCCATAAACACAGAGCAACTTTTTATTGTTTTCACTTCTTTAGATTTTGTCAAGCTTATTCCATACTATTGTTTGACTTCCAGGATTAGGCTCTAATTGGCATCATACAACCTTCTTAATCAAGGACTTAATAGAATTTTCTTAGACTTACATGGTACATGAACCACACTAGTTTGTTTCTCACTGATTCACCAAGATTTTGTTGGGCTATTGAAGCTTGTGGTCTATAGTTCTCAGTGCTGCTTATTTTTATCTGAAATTGTTCTGCTTTTGGGCACTATCAGGATCTGATAATAGTCAAGAAAATCTTTTATAGTACTCTTCTTGGTGGAAAAGATGTTGGCAGTCTCTAGCAGAGATAGACAATAAGAATTTTGGATATATGATTAACTAGAAGCAAGATGTATGGAATGCGTAAAGTTGTAAAGGGCTGCCTATAGTACCTACCTTGGCAAGACAATGAACATGTCAAATTCATAAGAGTGGAGACAATGTCAAGGGTCTTTGCCAACTTCTATGCATGTTCACATGTTTCAACTGTATTCAGGCACCAACACTCATATTTGCACCATATTATAGTGCATTTCCGGGTTTAGGTTACATTTTTACAACTTGGCCTCTATTACAAAATCTTTAGAGTATTAGTTCTCTATGCCTTGATTTTTCTTTTCATTCTCCAGAAGTCTTTCTAGTAGCGCATTAGGTCTTGAGGAAGATGTTGCCCCCAAAGGGCAACATGCTAATTGTGGTCTATGCATTCAAGCTAGGTTAAGTCATTTTGGAAGACTAGGTCAAAGTTTGGAAGAGCTTGGTAGTCAACATTGATGTGGAGGTCAAAGAATGCTTACCTTCTAGGTCAACAAGTGCTCGAGTTAAAAGTTCACAAGAGGTATTTTATTTGGGGGCAAATGCTTAATCAAGAATATACTCTAGAAGAATCTGGGTTATGAAGTTTGGAAGAAGACATCTTTTGAAGTTTGGAAGTCAAAAGTTTGGAAGATTCCTGTATACATGGCACCAAATCCTAGCTCTCTCCTTCTTTCCCACCTCTATATTCATGTCTCATTCCCATTTGCCTTTATTTGACCATTGTGCCCACTTCTTTACTATACTTGCCAAGTTTGCTTATCTCAGATATTTCTCTAGCTATATTTTCCTTTTCCTTTCATAATACTACCATTAGATATTTTTTCTATTATTACCTATGCACATCCTCTTGAGTTTCCATTATTCTAGCCTCTCTCACTCCATATTTCTTCACCTTCATGACCATCATTTGTTTTCTTCTTCCTACCTCTTACCCTATGGGAACCATTACCTAGGGATTTGTGCCCACCTACTATAGCTCCAAATCAGCTCCAAAATCGAAGGATCACATAGCTACATTCCCTATGGTCCAAAACTTGCTAGATTTCTATAATACATTTATAATACCCCTAAAAAAACCATGGCCAAACTTCCTAAAGTTCCAAAATACAGGCATATTCGAGCATATACGCACAAAAATACGCGAACCGTATCGCGAGTTTTTGCAACAAATATGGCCTCTAACTCTAGAAATCAGGAATCAGCTTAAATCTCGCCGGAATTGGATCCTTAAGCTCTGTGACATGTCTATTATTGGATTCCTTCATCTAAGCAACACATTAACCCTAAAAATATGGTCTATGATCCCGGGAATCTTAAAATCAAACCTATATACAGGAACAAACGTACACAGACAATTTTCGAAGGCCTAGAAGCGCTCAAATCCGACATTGACCAATGCTAAGCATGATCTGAAGGATTCTTGAAGATCCTGAGTACTCCTCGATCAAATTTGCAAAGATTTGGTTGATATTACCTCCTAAAATTATTTTATGACATGTGATTGATATTCTCCAGCCTTTGAAGTGTTGAAACACTATTATTCATTACTATTGTGATCTATATGTCTCCACATCAATGAAATTTTATTGCCAAGTTGAAGAAGTTGTCTCTGATATGATTCTTAACAATTTTGTCCCTCAAAAAATCCTACAGTAAATTCCCCTATGCTTCTAACTATTTTTGGTCCAGTTGCCATCACTTGGTGAGATATCTGAGACCTATATGCTTTGAGAAAATAAAAAATATCATCCACAACTCGTTAGAAAATCTTGCATTCTGTTTTGACTGTTCTTGACTGTATTTTGCCAAATTTGAGTACAAAAATACCTCTGAGCATCCAAATGAAGATTTGATCTCATGTCTCCATTCTTTACCCCCCTTTGACACATTGGCTTTGAAAATTCTCAAAAAAGTGGTCAGAAACTCCAGATCCTTTTTTCTGATCACTGTTTTCCAGTTTGACCTTTATTGACCAAAATTTGACCCCACTTTAAGCTTGAATATCTTTCAGGATTATGATCTGACTTGGTCAAGGACTACACCATTGGATTCATACAACTTTTTTGTGTAGGTCTAAAGCAGTTGACCCAAAGACTCAATCCACTATCGACTGTTGTTCCAATTTGAGTCAAGGTCCTATTTTCTAGAAATGGGAAAGGTATGAAACTCTGAGTTTTTGGATTCTTGACTTGATTTATCTTGCAAAGACTGATCACCTTAAGTGATCTGGAGGTCCTAACCCCAACTTGGGTACCAACTCAAGTTGGCTCATTGTGGTTGACCTTTGAAGCCAGGTTGAGGGTCAACATTTTGGAGGTCCTACCGAGATTCTACCTGGATTTCGAGAACTCATGGCTCCAAAACAGAAATTTCCAGCAGAACAAGAACCACTAGAAGATCAGAAAGCATCAGAACACTGCAGAGATAGGCCTCTCCCCTCAAGTTTTTCAACTGGATTACTCCAGAGCCTGCCTTATCAGTTTGAGTTGAATGTTCCTATTCCATTGCCTACTTTTGGCTCCAGCATGAGTGCTAATACTTTTTTGAAAACTTTTGAAGATTACTACAGGGATTATAGTTTTAAAAAGGGGTGTAAGTTTTCACAGTTTGAGAAGTGCTTTAAGGAGGAGAGTGAAGCTGGTGTTTGGCTGACCTATGAGAAACTTATGGGAACCACTTCCTGGGATGACCTTATTCTTATTCTTATTCTTATTCTTATTCTTATTCTTATTCTTATTCTTATTCTTATTCTTATTCTTATTCTTATTCTTATTCTTATTCTTATTCTTATTCTTATTCTTATTCTTATTCTTATTCTTATTCTTATTCTTGTCACCAAATTTTTAGACAGGTTTGGAAAACTTGCTGCTCCCAAGGATCTTGTTAATGAATAGCAAAATTTCTCTATTTATGCAGGTGAAAGTGTTAGTCAATACAAGGAGAGGTTCAGCACCTTCATGAATAGATGCCAGAAATGCCAAGTCACCATCCCGACGCTCTTTTTAGTGTCCTCTTTTATTAAAGGCCTATCTTCTAGACCAGAAGTTCAAAGAAAACTTATCAAGATTCAAGCTGCTGAAGGTTTTGATTCTATCTACAAGGTCTTTGCCAAAACAACTGAGTTGACTAAGATGCTTTCTATCTTACCAGAAAAACACAATGGCTTTCACCATGATCCCTTCTACCCTGATGCTATTGATGGTCCTTATGAACCTCACCATTCTGTTCCCATCTATGTTGTGCATAAAGATAAGAAAAAGGCCAAAGATGAAGAAGCTGACGATCAAATTTTAGAAGTTAAAGCAGAGTTGACAAAGGTAACTGAAGCTCTAGCAGAAGTGACCAAACAACTTGTGGAGCTCAAAAGAAGCAGGGCAGGTAAAACCTATCCTGAATGTATCCATTGCAACTTCATATCCAGCTTACATCTGCTATTGGCAAGTGTGCCCTAAATACAAAAGGAGGCCAACATTACCACCAGCCTCTGTTACAGAAGTTCCTTCTCAAGAAATAGCCCCACCTCCCCAACAGAAGTATGGTAAGAAAGATCAAGACCTTGATGAATTAGATGCTTTGCTAAAAAATTCTAAAGTGTAGAATTATTTACTTTATTAAAGATTGCACCCAGTTATAGGAAAAAATTATTGCAACAAACCACCTCTAGTGAGGCAGTGGCTTGTGTAAGTTTTGCAGATGCTACTAATCTCATTTTGGCTCAAAATGAGGAAGATCCAGGTGCATTTATGTGTTCAGCTACTCTAGGAGGATACTCTTTTTCCAATGTGTTGCTGGATGGTGGATCACCCCTAAATATCATGCCTTATCATGTTATGAAAAAATGTGGACTCGAGATAGATAAAAGATCATCTGTTTTGTTAAAATCCTTTTCTAATGCTAAAATAGCACCAGTTGGTATTGTGACCAAAGTTCCTGTCAACACTGAAGGTATTGTTGTAGCTGCCAATTTTGTTGTTGTTGCTTTTGAGGATTTGGGAGAAGATACATATATATATGATCTCTTGCTGGGAAGAAGATGGATGGCTACAGTTGATGTTAGGCCAGTCTGGTCTCAAGGGAGATGTACCATTTCAAATGGTTCCCAGGTGGCTACAATCTACAACCAGGATGGCTCCTATGGCTCCAAGGAAGAGGTACATTTCATTAAAGAACTGCTGATAGAGGAGCCTTTAGGATCTTATAGTTTAGCAACCCCCAGAACAAAGAAAAGTGATTTGATTCCCTTGGTTAGGGAATGTGCACTACCTTTTGAGAATGGTAAGGAAGGATGTCTATGGTTTGATGGAGGGATTTCAAAGAAACTAAATATAGCTTCATCTGCAGCTATATTAAAGGATACTTCCAATAAACTTTTGGCCAAAGTAGGAAGAATCTTTCCCCAAATAACTTCCAATGTAGCAGAGTATAAAGCTTTGATTGCAGGTCTCCAAGAAGCTAAGGCTATGGACATTTCAGTCATACACATTTATGGAGATTCTCAATTGGTTTGCAGACAGATTAGTGGTGAATATCAGACCAAGAATGCTGATATGGAGTCTCTAAGAAATCAGGTAATGGGAATGCTTGCTCATTTTACTTCTTGGAAAATTACTCATGTCCCAAGGGAGCAGAATTGGGAAGCTGATGCTTTGTGCAGAGATACCTTAATGACATATTTATCTGAAGGAGCTATACCAGAGGAAGATCTTGATGGAGACGAGGCTAAGGAATTGTGCCCCATATTAGTCATAAATGCATCACAAGAGAAAGCAACTAATGAAGTCATTATCAACAAACATGGCCAGCAAACCTCTTTGATACACAAAACAAGGAAGAGATCACCAAATTCTTTGAAGAAAGAAGTGATGTGTTTGCTTGGGATTACTCTGAGCTCATTGGTATTAAAGAAGAGGTATGTCAATTTGAGATCAAAATCAAAGAAGGGTGTAAACCTGTTTTTCAAAAGTTAAGAAGGATGAATGCTTCACTTTTAGATTTAATTAAAGATGAATTGCATAAGATGTTGGATGCAGGTGTTATTGTGGAAATTATTAATCCTGAATGGGTGTCATGCATTGTTCCAGTGGAAAAGAAGAATGGTGCTTTGAGAATCTGCATAGATTATCGAGACCTAAACAAAGCTACCATAAAAGATTGTTATCCTTTGCCTTTTGTAGAAGAAATCCTGTATGCTATTGCATGGAAAGACATGTATTCATTTCTAGATGGTTTTTCAGGGTTTAATCAGATCAACATCAAAGAGGAGGATCAGCCAAAGACTTCATTTATCACTCCCTGGGGCACATATGCTATGAAAAGAATGCCATTTGGTTTAATGAATGCCCCAGCTACCTTCCAAAGGGCAATGTATGTTATTTTCAAATCAATGTCTGCTGAAGAGTTCAGGGTGTATCTAGATGATCTTTGTCTAGGCTCTCATCCTACTAATCATGTGGAATTACTTGCAAAGATTTGTTCTCTATGCAGGAGTTCGGGAGTTAATCTAAATCCAAAGAAATGCATCTTTTTTGCATCAAAAGGACAACTCTTAGGACATGAAATATCCAACCAAGGTATTCAAGTTGCTCAAGATAAGATTGAAGCCCTCAAAAAGCTAGCACCTCCTAAGAATCTAATGCAGGAGTTTTATTGGTATGACAAGTTTCCTTAGGATGTATATTCCAAATTTTGCTCATATTTTGAGTCCCATTTCTAAGTTGACAAGGGTAGGCAAGTTTTCTAAGTCTGAAAGCAAACATATACCTATCACATGGACTTCAGAGTGCCAAGAGGCTTTTGACTTCCTCATTTTATCCATATATGAAGCCACACTTTTGAAGAAACCAGATTTGAACATGCCATTTGAAGTTTACATCACTATTACTAAAAAGGCCATAGGTTTAGCCATTTTGCAGGATAAACATACTATAGTATTTGCAAGTAATCAATGGTCTGCCCTTGAAGAAAGATATACCAGGATGGAAAAGAGTGCTGCTGCACTCATGTTTCTTATTAATAGACAAGGACATTTGCTTCTGAAAAGTCAAGTCCAAGTTTACATGAAGCAAAACCCAATGGGTTTGCTATTTGGTAAGGCAACTAATAAGCCAAAAATCCAGAGATGGACTTGTAAGTTGCAAAGTTATGATATTTCTGTAAAGGAGTTGCATTTGGTACGAAGTCCTAGCCTCTACTTGCCTTACATATTTTTTGACCATGAAGATGAAATGGACACTACTGACACCTCACTTGCAGTGGCACATTTAGAGGTAACTCAAGGAGACCAAGCCAAGGGAGGATGGCAGCAACCTATTAGAGACTTTTTACAATATGAGATCATCTCTCCAAGCCTCACTCCAAGCCTAAAAAGGAGACTCAAGGACAAATGCAGACAATTCAAGTTGATAGACAATGTCTTGTGCAAAGTCAACCGAGATAGAATCTTGTTGAGGTGTGTAGATGAAGATGAGTCTGCCCTAATTATCAGAGAAATGCATAAAGGTATCCGTGGAGGGCATTTTGCTGGGGATACTACAGCAAAAAAGATACTCTGTCTGGATATTACTGGCCTGCTGTTTTTAGAGATTGCTATGAAATCATAAAGACTTGCCATCAATGCCAGATTTTTAGCAAAAGAATTTTATTACCAGCTGCCCTGAACTCTATCATATCTCCAGGACCTTTTCAGATTTGGGGGCTAGATTATATTGGCCCCATTAATCCTTCTTCTCCAGGTCAGCATCAACATAACATTGTGGCCACAGATTATTTTACCAAGTGGGCAGAAGCCATACCCCTGAGGCAGGCTAATGCCCTCACAACTGCAAGGTTGCTACATGAATATGTTTGTGCTAGGTTTGGTATTCCTCCCCAGTTGCATTCTGATAGGGGTACACCTTTTGTGAATGAAGTCATTGCTAACTTGTTGAGCATTTTGAAGGTCAAGCATACCAAAAGCTTTTCATACTACCCCCAAGGTAATGGGCAAGCTGAAGCTACTAACAAAGTGTTGAAAAATATTTTGCAGAAGACAGTTGAGGTCAACAAGAGGGATTGGCATGTCAAAATAGTGGATGCACTTTGGGCTTATAGAGTTACTATCAAAGCAACTACAAATCACACACCTTTCAACTTGGTTTATGGCATAGAGGCAGTTTTGCCAGTGGAACTTGAGTTGCCTTCTTTGAGGTTAACTCATAAATTATGCTTGCCTTTTGAACATGCCTTGCAGGAAAGAATGGATGCCTTGTTACATCTAGATGAGTATAGAATGGAAGCTGAGAACACTAACTTGTTAAAAAAGGCTAAAGATCTGGCTGCATTCAAAGCTGCACATAGAATACAGGGTACTTTTAAGAAAGGAGAGCTTGTCCTCAAGTGGAATAAGTCAAAAGAAGATTCAATGGCAGAGTTGCAAGGATTTGAGATTAATTAGTTTGTGTGTTTCCATGACAGGTGCACCCTTTCTCCATTTTATTCATCTGTCATAAGTAGTCCTGCTATCCATTTAGACTCCTTATTCTTGTTTCCATTCCCAAAAGAAGAAAGTATTCTGCAATTCAGCTTCACCACCATAGCAGAGTTGCAATATTTGAAGATCAAGGAGGAGACGTACATTTTCTTGTTTTGGCGAGATCTCAACACTTGCACATTCACCTCATCCTCATATACTCCATACACTCTATTCCCATCACCACCCTATCATATTCACACTCATTCTCACCTTTTTCCACTCACCATATTCCATTCACATCATCCTATCACCACATTCATACTCATTCCATCAACACTTGCACTTTACACTCTCACTCTATCATGTTCCCACTTAAACACCTTGGTACAAAGTTGAAGACCCCTCTATGTATTCACTTTGGACATTATATGGCTGAGGGGACCAGCCATTTTCTTGTTTTGGCGAGATGTTGCCCCCAAAGGGCAACATGCTAATTGTGGTCTATGCATTCAAGCTAGGTTAAGTCATTTTGGAAGACTAGGTCAAGGTTTGGAAGAGCTTGGTAGTCAACATTGATATGCAGGTCAAAGGATGCTTACCTTCTAGGTCAACAAGTGCTCGAGTTAAAAGTTCACAAGAGGTATTTTATTTGGGGGCAAATGCTTAGTCAAGAATATACTCTAGAAGAATCTGGGTTATGAAGTTTGGAAGACATCTTTTGAAGTTTGGAAGTTAAAAGTTTGGAAGATTCCTGTATATATGGCACCAAATCCTAGTTCTCTCCTTCTTTTCCACCTCTATATTCATGTCTCATTCCCATTTGCCTTTATTTGACCATTGTGCCCACTTCTTTACTATACTTGCCAAGTTTGCTTATCTCAAATATTTCTCTAGCCATATTTTCCTTTTCCTTTCATAATACTACCATTAGATATTTTTTCTATTATTATCCATGCACATCCTCTTGAGTTTCCATTATTCTAGCCTCTCTCACTCCATATTTCTTCACCTTCATGACCATCATTTGTTTTCTTCTTCCTACATCTAACCCTATGGGAACCATTACCTAGGGATTTGTGCCCACCTACTATAGCTCCAAATCAGCTCCAAAATCGAAGGATCACATGGCTACATTCCCTATGGTCCAAAACTTGCTAGATTTCTGTGGCTATGCCTGATGCCCAGGGACAGGCTGCACACCTGAATGAGCGCTTTACCACCACTCTGTGGGATGCAACCACTCGTGCAAAGCCTAAAACAGAGCACTACCACACGCAAGTTAATCCAACACTGGAACATGGCCCACACCAGTACTTGAAAGCGCATATATCTATGAAGAAACGGAGAGCTATTGCCTCCGTGAGGACGGGGTCCCATCATCTCAGAATTGAAACAGGTCGTTGGACTACAGATGGAGGGCAGAGAATCCCCCGGCATGAGAGAATATGCCAGTGTTGCCACATGCGGACAGTAGAGGATGAGCACCATGCTCTGCAAGAGTGTCCGGCATATACGCATATCCGAGCAACACATGCTGATCTTAGATGCTCTGAGGCACCGCTGCATCAATTGCTGGCATCGCCAATGGTTGCACGTCTCGCATCCTACATTTTGCAAGTCTCTACCGTTAGAGAATCCCTTACAGGACAAGGGATCTGAGAGCCTACTACCAGGGTTTTTCCTCCCATGTGGGGGGTTTTTTCATCCCAGTAGTAGGGACACATTGTATAGTAGCATTTGTCTTTTTGGTGTGGTTTTATCTGCTTTGTGTACTGCATGTACCGTCTCATAGGTCAAGTTTGGCCTCCGCGGACGTTAAAATATACTTCCTTCCTTCCTTCCTTCCTTCCTTCTATAATACATTTATAATACCCCTAAAAAACCAATGGCCAAAATTCCCAAAGTTCCAAAATACAGGCATATTCGAGCATATACGCACAAAAATACGCGAACCGTATCGCGAGTTTTTGCAAATAATACGGCCTTTAACCCTAGAAATCAGGAATCAGCTTAAATCTCGCCGGAATTGGATCCTTAAGCTCTGTGAAATGTCTATTATTGGATTCCTTCATCTAAGCAACACATTAAGCCTAAAAATATGGTCTGTGATCCCGGGAATCTTAAAATCAGACCTATATACACGAACAAACGTACACAGACAATTTTCGAAGGCCCAGAAGCGCTCAAATCCGACATTGACCAATGCTAAGCATGATCTGAAGGATTCTTGAAGATCCTGAGTACTCCCCGATCAAATTTGCAAAGATTTGATTGATATTACCTCCTAAAATTATTTTATGACCTGTGATTGATATTCTCCAGCCTTTGAAGTGTTGAAACACTATTATTCATTACTATTGTGATCTATATGTCTCCACATCAATGAAAATTTATTGCCAAGTTGAAGAAGTTGTCTCTGATATGATTCTTAACAATTTTGTCCCTCAAAAAATCCTACAGTAAATTCCCCTATGCTTCTAACTGTTTTTGTCCATGCCATCACTTGGAGAGATATCTGAGACCTATTGCTTTGAGAAAATAAAAAAATATCATCCACAACTCAAGTTAGAAAATCTTGCATTCTGTTTTGACTGTTCTTGACTGTATTTTGCCAAATCTGAGTACAAAAATACCTCCGAGCATCCAAAGGAAGATTTGATTTCATGTCTCCATTCTTTACCCCCCTTCGTGACACATTGGCTTTGAAAATTCTCAAAAAAGTGGTCAGAAACTCCAGATCCTTTTTTCTGATCACTGTTTTCCAGTTTGACCTTTATTGACCAATTTTTGACCCCACTTTAAGCTTGAATATCTTTCAGGATTATGATCTGACTTGGTCAGGGACTACACCATTGGATTCATACAACTTTTTTGTGTAGGTCTAAAGCAGTTGACCCAAAGACTCAATCCACTATCGACTGTTGTTCCAATTTGAGTCAAGGTCCTATTTTCTAGAAATGGGAAAGGTATGAAACTCTGAGTTTTTGGATTCTTGACGTGATTTATCTTGCAAAGACTGATCACCTTAAGTGATCTGAAGGTCCTAACCCCAACTTGGGTACCAACTCAAGTTGGCTCATTGTGGTTGACCTTTGAAGCCAGGTTGAGGGTCAACAGAAGAATATGGAGAATGGTCAAAGTGCCAAGAGACATGCATGTAGCACCTACTGCAAATGAAGAAGATGTCGAGTAAGTCTCCTGCAGTACTCCATTAGGAAGCAAGAGACAAGCAAGTTTTCCACGATTCTAACATAAGATAAGTTTTTACAAACTTTAAGTGTTCATTTCTGAAATATTCATTCTAAATTTTTCTGCACAGTTAGAGTTTACCCTTAGAGTTATGTTTCTGTAAATCAAAGGAGTGCGCAAATATACTACTTTCTTGTGCATCTCATCTGATATTTAGTGTGCATTTATTGTCTTTGCATTCTCTCTTAATAAGAAGCGTAAGAACTTCTACATTTTGGAATCATAATTAGCACTGGAATTTATATGACAGACTCACAAATTATGTAGGTAGGGGATAAGATGGAAGTGAGGTAGAGTAGTAGAATCTTGAAGCACAAGTTTCTATAAGAGCAAGTTTAGAGATTTAAATTATCAAAATCATAATCTGGTCGTTGCCTGGACATGCATGTTTAAATCGTACATGCTAGGCGTGACGTTCACAGTCTGCATGCAGATATTTTGTTTGAACACATTTAATCTAAATCATGATGTCAACGTTCGTGCCAGGCATAATGTTTAGTTGTTTATGCTAGGCCTGCAGTGCCCAGTCTACATGCATATATGCATGGCACGAGTACTTCAGAAGCCCGGCATGAATTTCGAGCCATTCGCGCTTGGCATGAAGCCCTCTAGACAGTTTTTCATGCCAAGCATGTATGAACATTCAAGCCAACACATTCGCGTCAAGCGTGAATGCTCTTACAACAAAGCACGAATGTTGACATCATGCTTTAGATTAAATGTGTTCAAACAAAATATATAAATCATACATTGACTTTCTATCTTATGCAATAGATGCCGGGACTGATGATGCGAGGTTGCAAAGTAGTTGAAGAAGCGTCGGCAGACATGTCGAGCGTAAACTCCAATGGCTATTATATTCAAGAGGAACTGCACACGCCAAGCGTGCACATGCCAGAACAAGAGATGCATGAAGTATAACCTCTTTCAATCGCTTTGGGTGTGGCCAAATTTAATCTAGAGGCCAATGGAAAAATCTGTACGGGCATGAGCGGCAGTATGCAGAGTATGTCGGTTCAGTTCAATGAGGCTCTGAATCAAATTAGTCAGCTACAGGCCAAGAATAACAATCTGAAAATGTGAATTGAAGAACTGGATGGCATGATAACATCCTTGTTAACCACTCCGCCCCCCTTGTAGAAGCAACGAATTTACCTGTCAAGCCGTGAATAGGCATGATGTATATATAACGTATAATGCATATAGACAAGATTGTGTAAAGGTGGTCCTAGTACCAAAAAATGTTGGATAGCGAAATGTAATGTTTTAAAATTGATGTGACATTCTTGTAATTTTAATGAACGCTCCCTTATCTTTCCTCTGATACACTATTGTAATGAAATATAAAATGAAATTGCACCCTTTTTAGATGGTCAATGTGCCATGCGACAAATGTACCAACTCTCTCTCCGACTGTATCTCCACACGGATGTTGTCTGGGCAATACTTCATCGTTATAACAATTATTGATAATGTGTACCTTCATCATATTGATATAAGGTTTGCATGGCTAGAGAAGCATGTATAAGGCAACAATCATAAACACCTAGTAGGGCTCACAATATGGGATAAGCAATGAGCATGTCTACAGCTCATAGACTTGTTATAAACACATGTTGACGGACATTTTGCCCCCTTGGGGCCTCTTCACGTGGTAGGTGCAAGGACATAAAGCACCATTGCCAACATTGATAAGTAGACATTGAAATTTGTGGAGTGAAAATCATGTATCAATAATGGGATTTGAATCGTAAATGAATTTTCTATTATAGTAGCAGTAGCGCATTTTTTTGGGGTTTGAACCCATTGTAACCTAGTAGTAAAGGTGGCTATATATGGTGCGAGGAACAAATTAAAATCACGCAAGACTCGTAGCTTGCAATTGGTTCTGCTTTGGCTGCCGTCGTTTTATGCCTTAGCTTCATATAAGAACAAGAAATCTTCCTCTTCGTCCAGGAAAAAGCAACATCCTAATTTTGGCTATGGATGGGCGTACGCTCACGCCTTGCTAAAGAAGGGCCATTAACTTAAAAAAAAAAAAAAAAAAAAAAAAACCCTTTAGTCCATTTAGAAAAACAGACCTAAGCCTAAAAGCCCCAATTATAGAACTCTCAAGCTTTTTAGATGCAATCTTACATTAGATTAGGTGCCAATCTAATATAAGCCTTGATTTGAGCTTATTTAAGTTACAATAAATTTAGTTCTTGAAAAGAAGACCAATAATAAAGACTTTAGATGCAAAGACAATACGACCATATTTTGAAATAAGTAGTAAAGGCCTATATGATCATGGACCTAAACATTAAGATAGATATTACATGATATTAAAGCAATTAATCTATGGAGAGGACATCTATAGACATAGTGCTGCTAAACTGGGGGTTAACATGTCTATTTATAGGAAACAAGCCTTTTTATTACGAAAAAATATTTTATGGGACAAGCCCTACCACATTATGGTGACAATGGAAAGATCTAGTGGCTAAGATCAAATATAAGATAGCATGAAATGTGAACTTAAGCCATTAATTGAAAGAACCACTCAAATATTCACGCTTAGAAACTGAAATATAATCCAGCATATAGAATACAAGCAATATATTATGGAATAAGAACTAGGATATGATATATTATCAAAAACCCATATTTCTGTTTTTTAATTGTACTGCCATGATCCAGCAGTTTCAGATATAGTGCAGATATAGAATGTGCAATTACATCTAAGAAGAAAAGCCTACATGATCAGATTTCATATAAGCTGTAGTATATTAACCATCTATCAGAGTATTATAGTCAAATTTGAACAGCATATCATAGTAAAGTAATGAGAGCAGTAGATCCGAGTTTATCCAAAGTTTAAAAGATATCACCAAATAACTTGTGTATTTTGCTTGTACAACATCAATTGCACAGGCAAGGACTTCCAAAGCAAAACGTGGAGGATTAAGTTCGGTTACCTGCAGTGAAACCAGATGCAAGTTAGTACATGCAAAAGCCACTAGCAGGTAAGCAGTGAACTTAATCGGCTTATGGCCCATCACCACAACGCCTAGATGAGAAGATAGATCAGATATAACAATTAAACTTCTAATCATAATAAATCATTGAGAGATTTAACTAGTCTAGCAGCAGCTTGTGTCACTGTTTCACAATATTTTACCCAGTATGAATAGCATGTATGCTGCTATGTATTCCTAAGAAATTAGAAGCAATACATCAATCATATACAAGGTCAGAAAAGAGTACACTATGCAACGGAGTTAGTTGTGTTACTGTGACAAATGTTGGCCAGGTCTGGATCCCCCTATGTGACAAGACCCATGATGAGTTGCCTCTCTTATGTATATTATAGCTAGTTTACAAGCCAGTAATTATGAAGTTAAAGAATGCAACGATTTATACCCTAAAATCAGATCAGAAGGCAGTGGACAGTAATAGATTATGAGATGTCCTATGAACTTAAAAAAACCTGTTTAGTGGTGTCGCCAGCTACATCAGCAGTTGCATAATTCGTGCTGCTTATCGCATTAGCTTCTGGAGTCATCAGTGTATTCACAGCAGCAGTGCCTAGTAAAACCCCATGGCTTCCAGTAATTCCAGCAATGGAGGGCGAAACTATAGAAGTGCTACCATCTTCTTCATTGTTTCTGGCGATTTTCCTAGTGGGTTTGTGGAAATCATATAAACTTCTCCTTTTGTCTGCCATGCTTTTTTCCTGTTCCATCTTGATCAGTGTGGCCTTATTGCGTCCCCCTTTCTTCCTGCCCATCAATATGTAGAATCACACGATTCTTCCATAAGCAGGCCATTAGGGTTTTTTTGAGTTTAAAAAAGGGCCTTCAAAACATGCCAACTAAGCCAAATGAAGATAAATGAACTACCAATCAGAAATCAAAGCCTGACGGGTCCAGTCAGCAAAGTTGTTTTAACTAACTTACTGTATCACATTTTCTAGCATAACTGTTGATAGAAAAGTCCAAATGAGCTCTCGTTTAGTGCAATAGATAGATCTCATTGAGATCTTTCCAATCTTAGGTGCTTTGCGCATATTTTAACCACTTATGATTGTCAAAACTCCAAAAAATATGGTTTTTACCATTTTTTACTATCCTACGGGGCTAAAAGATATGCAAACCACTTAAGGTTGGAAAGATCTCAATGAGATCTATCTATTGTACCAAACAAGAGCTCATTTGGACTTTTCTATCAACACTTATGCTAGAAAATGTGATCCAGTGAGTTAGTTATAACTGTTTTGCTGACTGGATTACCAATTCTATTTTTTGATTGGTAGTTCATATAGCTTAGTCAGCAGTTCTTAGAAGGCCCTTTTATGATCTCAAAAAATCCCTAATGGCAGTACAGAAATCGGGCATAAGGCAGTAACAATCCAGAGCCTAAATGTATAGAGGAGCTGTGCATTTGAATCGATTAGTCTTACCATCGAATCGATTAGTCTTACCATCGATTGGTCTGCAGTCATGTTCCTTCAGGCCGGATTGTAGCGGAAGCACCCTAAACTGTTAGTCTGTAAGACATTTTTTCATTTTTCGTTATCTTTAGGGTTAAGACGAAAAAATAAATTAAATATTATCCATTATACTAGTACCTTAATATGTTATGCCTCATAGGCTATAGAAAACTAGGCCAGGAATTTCACGTGTCAATCTCTACATGTTTCGGTTATTTACATACTGTATGTGATGGAAACAATTCCGTTCAATGGAGACATGAAGTGACGAAGCTGTTGTTTACAGTTTACAGACTTAGGTTGAATATTGGCTAGAGAATGATAATTGTTGGTCCCTATATGGTCATCTCCGGCCAGCCAATTGGCTAGATAGTTCATGTAGCCTTGTACAGTATCTATATATAAAAAAAAAAAAAAATCGAAACGACATTACACCATTAAAAACTACTACATAGGGTCTTTTGCGGGCCTTATGATTTGGACAAAGGGATTGGTTTTTGTGTAATAGCATGTTTTTTGTAGAATGGAAATTTTAAAAGTTTACAAAGGTTGTGCTTCTGTAAAGGATCTCGGTTTCATTAGTAGGGGAAAATAACTCAAAATTGGATAGAATGGTGGCACAGTATGACCAGGACAAGGACACGACAAGGCAGATGTGTGATTTTCAGTCGGTGACTATTATCTAGTTTAGTTCAGTTCGTTTTGAGCAAGATTTTGAAGTTGTTGGTACAGTTCCGTTCAGTGGAGTTCGTTTTGGAAATAAATCTGAGCCTTGTGTTAATTTGAAGTCGGTACTGGCACTTGACATTGTCACTGTTCCTTATATAAAGGATTCGAGTATGCGGCAACTGGAATTGGTGGTTTTTGAGTAATTCTTGGAAGAGTTGGTTCCTGAGCAATTTCAAGCTAGTTTTTTATGGCATCTAATTTTACGGTTGCTTCGGTGCGAGTAGAAGAGGTACCGGTTGAAGATTTGAATTATGCCAATGCTTTTAGTCAATGCAACGATTCCTTTAATTCAGAGATGGAGTTATCGGAGTTGGACAGTCTCTTTTGTTTGGAGCCAGGCTCAGGTGGGACTCTCCGAGTGCGATAGCAAAATTGTTTTTCCTTGATGCAATTTCCGGGGAATTGTATACGAGTACTTGTACTTGTGCAACATAGGCATACAAAGTGGACGGACTCCTGCAAAGAATGTGTTGTGATGGTAGATGTGGTAGATCGATATGCTTGTGAAACCATATCGGTCAGTGCAGAAGGGAGTGGATTCCGTCGTGCACAACGGTTCCTTAAGCCCGAAACTTGGTTAGACATTAAGAACTATGGGATTGCGCCTATTGACCATACCTTTCAGTATGGGAACTTTGATGGTGTGATACAAATTTTGCCTCAGACAGAAATTTGTTTTGTTTCAAGTGAGCAGATAGTGTTGAAATTGCTGCCTACACGGATTGAATATAGCAGCTTTGTTAAATACGCCATGCCATTTGCGAGTCAATGGTAATGTTATGGCTACAATCATCGGTTTGGATGAGACAAGGAGTGAGCCTTTGCTGCGTATTGCAGATGGTGTATGAGATGAGGATTCAACCGACCTGTATTTTTGCAGTGAGAAGAGGTCTTTGTACGAGCGCCTGAAGACTTTGTATTTGTCTGGAGCAAGGCCAGTGGCATTGTTCAAGAGCATAACACGTTGTATTGTGTCGAATTCTCGTAGTCTTGTCACCACAGGTGCAACTTTAGCGTTCGGGCCTTTGGCAAGTCCTTCTAAGAGCGCATTTCCTACTGTTTTTAAATACGATGGTGCTTTTGTTGAATTTCTAAGGAATGTTGTTTTCTCGGCTCATAATCGGTTGCTGAACGGTGGTGAGGTACCATTTTGTAGTTTCATAAATGTATTGCATGTGTTATATTTATATGATTTAGTATTTTCGGAGTTGTGTAATCAATTCTACATGTGTGGATCAGATTATAGGGCAGCTGCGGTTACAGATTGCTTCAAAAAGCGTTATCAAGTCTGTTTACAGTAGTTGCTTGGAGGAGAATCAGGTGGATGTTGTATGCATTAGGTGTAGCAGGCGAGATGTAAAAGGACAGTTGACAATATCAGGAAAGATAGTGACGCCAACCAAGATCGTGCGTATTTCTGTAGGTGGGCAAATTTTGGATGCATTGCTTGGATACGAAGATGGAGGGACTCTGTCAGCGCTTATGCATGATCCACATGAGTTGCAGCAAATGCTTTTCTGTAATAGGCCAGTTTACACGTTTCGTGTTAACTATGCCGGAGAAATCACGGGGTTCTTAGTTGCCTAGGTTCTAACTTATGTTTGTGTTGTGGGTGTTTAAAAGTTCATATAATTGTTAGGGTGTGAGGTTGGAATTCTGTAATCAAACAAACGCGAGGATGGTTTTTGTAGTGAAACTGTGTGAAATTACAGTTTGTTTTAATGAGATTTGTTGCTTAAAGATGTATTATATGTATGAGAATGTCTTTGTGGGATCTGTTTCTTAAAGATAAGCTCATTTATGGTATTGTGTTATTTAATGTTGGACCTCTGTGATTAGTAAGGTTGGTTGAGTTCATTTGTGTGACAAATCCAATTGGTATGGTATCTTTCACGAATTTAGAAGCCAGACTATCACGGTATTACAGCTTGGTGAACTGAGTTAGGCAATGAGAAAAGCCTCCTTTCATGTCTGTATCTGCTGTAAGTACGTTTTGAAGCAGACATAACTTTTGTTGAATCAGCTAGCTTTTTGTTCAAATTTGCACCGAGCTCCTCTAGCGTGGTAAAATTGCGAAAATCAAGGTTCACTTCCAGGTGGAAAATTTACAATCAGGAAGCTTATAAAATCTCTAGAACCTTATGCAATGTGAGTTGAGAAAATGCAGGACTTAAAGGAGGGCATTCAGTTGTTTTTTCTTTCTCCTCACGTTTGTAGAATAGTATGACTTACTAGTCTGTTGTATCGGCATTAAAGTAGTATCATAATCCCTATGGGAATTCAGTAGACATCACTTTTTGCTCTGCTGCGACAGCTTGCTTATTCTGGCAGGGTAAGTGCATGTGTATTTTGCTTCATCTCAATATACCAGGACTGGCCTGGTAGATTGATAGGTCAAGTTCTTCAATATCTGGGACTACAAAATCTAACCTCTGAATGGTTGGCCATGCCTGCTTTTCTTCTGAAGGAATAGGTCGCATACAAAACACAAGAATTATGGGAGCTTGTCCATGCTTTTAACTAAGGAACGCCATCTCTGCCAAACAAATTTGAGTGCATCTGGACTTTCTTCCTGCCAACCATGCTGCACATTTCCCCAGCTTTGCACATTATTGAGCTTTGTGGTCAACTAGAACTTATGGGCGGATATGTTTTTATTGATTTCTTCACATGTTTCAGCTTTAGAAAAAAGGGAGTATGTTGTTGCTGGATATTGTAATCAGGTTTCTCTATGTATACTTCAGCCTTAGAATAAAGAGGGTTTATGTTACTATTCCTTTCCCACTTTTGTACTACAGAAGGTGGTGTGTTTTTGCTGCCTTGTTTAACGAATATGAATTTGGAATGCCTGCGAGCCATCACTGTACAACTTCAAAGCACATTATTGCAATGTGCTTGAATGCGATTCTTGTCAGCATAGAACTTGGACATTTTTTTCCCATGTGTCAAATTATGTCTCAAAGGAAATTTTTCCCATTGTTCATTTGGAGACAAGGAAATATAAATTGGCTGCTCGCAAGGTTGTCCCTGTTTGTTATTTGTATTACTTATTAATTTTATTATGAAGAAATATGTACTGCCTACAATATTTGCTTTTAAAGCAACATATTTATCCATTGTTCCAATGCTACTTGTGGGCACTTGTTTAGTTTAGTTAGTACTTGTTTTTGGAGGCAATTCGTTTCCTTGTTCTTGCATGTGACTTGTTTCCTTCTGCTATTTACATCCTGCCATGTGATAGTTTGGATTTCAAAACCATCTTCATTCTCTTATTATAGACAGACGTTTGATGGTTGCTGTTTCTTGTACTTGCAGTTTGTTGACACACACTTTGAGCTAGGAAACAATTATTCAGATGTTATTGCTCCTCAAGATGTTGCTACTTATGGGGGTCTCTGTGCACTAGAATCTTTTGTTAGATCAGAGCTCACGGTATTAGTTTCATGTTGATAATTGTTTGTAATACTGGCTAACCCACTCTATTTATATTGTATGTAGAATAAGGTCATTGATAACATCAACTTTCGCAACCTTTTTGGAACTGATGCCCGAGGTCCGTGAACTCATTCATGGATTTATGCCAGGTCAGACTTAGTTATTCATTGTGTAGGATTGAGGCCTTTGACTTCTCTGATTTTTTGTATCATGTGCAAACCTTCTTTACGGTTCTTTCTAGTAGCTCATGATGGGCCTACAAGATCCACTTTAATTTAAACACATATCAATTACAAGTTTAGAAAGCCAATCTTATCCAGAGGGATACTGTGTTTCTTGAGTTCTTAAATTCATAGTGATAATTTTTTCTGTAGTATATAAATTGGGCTGCAGTCCAGTTGTAGTTGAAATATATACAGAGTTTGACGGCCATGAGGAAGGCAATGGCACTCAAACAAATATTGAGGCCCTGGTGACCCTTGCTAACTTTTGCCATTGCTAAATGCCTCATACACAAGCTGGAACTAAATTGGAGCTTTACTAATAACAAGATAATACTTGTATTGTACAAATGGATGTCTAGCAATACAATAGAAGCAATACCATAGCATCCAATTCCTGAATCTAGATCTTCTGTTGAATACTACAGTTGCAACTTTAAATACCCTTGAAACTTTGTCTTAGCTTTTGGGGAGAACGATTCTATCAAATCTCAGAAATTGGAGGAACAAAACAGCTCTTTAAACATCCACGTTTAGCATATGATTGCACTGTGTATGTTAACATCTGCCTCAAGCCAAAAATTGTCATAGAGTAATCTATGACACGAGCTCCTTCTCTAGCACAAATGTTAAACTATTCACTTTGTTTCTATGTGATAATTTAGCTCATGGACACAATAATTTCTCTATAGTAGAGGAGTTGATAATGTATAACAAATATGGAGGCCCTGGTGACCCTTGCTAACTTTCGTCATTGCCAATTGCCCAGAAGACAAGCTACCACTGAATTGGCGCTTTACCAATAACAGGCTATTAATGTACTTATCTTGTACCAAATGATGCAAGGAAATACAATAGAAGTGTTCCATAAATTAAACATAGCATCCAATTCTTGAATCTAGATCTTCTGTAACAGAAGATCATAATTTACAAAGGTGAGAAAAAGGCTGGTTTTCTTCCTCCTACTTTCTTGAGATTGATAGAATCATTCTGCCCAAAAGTTAAGATGAAGTTTTAAGAATGTTGTAAAGTTGCAAGTGTAATAGTGAGAGAAAATGCATGCATAAATGTTCTATGACAAGCGCCTTCTCCAGCACAAACGGTAGACTGATTACTTTATCTTTTATGCTAAGTAGGTAATATTACCTGGCACATCCCTATGTATGTGATCAATCATTGGCTTAGATGGAATTGTTCCCTTCATCTTATGTGTTTCACACCACAAATCTCTAACACCTCCTCCTGGAATCCGTTTTGGCCGTACATTGAGATCATGATATTCCATTATGTTGAAAGAGACTAAGAGGGATTGCCCATGTTTCATGTAAACGGCAAGCATAATATTCAAAACACTTTGTTGGCCCATTGGCAGGTTGTGATGTTCATCCATTTCTTCTGTTTCTCCTAATGCGAAATCTAGTTTGTTTCTAAGATTTTGTAGTTCCCTCTCAGATCTAGAGAACAAACTGGTATATTGTGCATTCACAATGAGGTGTGTGTGTTATATCAATTTTAGGGTATTCATCAGTCTTACAAATGTTGTTGGTCAGGTTTCTGCATTTAAACTCATTCTAACCAATGATTATCAGGCTAGTTCTGATTACTGATATATGGAGTCCAAATCAACTATTTCTAGTAGCTGTCAGTCTTCAAAGCAATCCACGGGCATAATAGCCAATAACGTTGGCATGAAGGTATGATGGATCCTACAACTCTCATTTTTTTCTAATTGATATAATCTAGATCATGAGAGGCAAGAGACTGGCGTTCTAGAGAAAAAGGTTGTTAGGCATGTCCAACAAAACATCATCATACCCAACTCTAATTTGAGTATGATCTCTGTTCAATCATTACAAGGCAACATTACACGAACACCCTTCACATTTCTGGATAACTAGTTTTTTGGCAGAACAGTTCTGTCAATTTCAGGAAATACAGGAAGATCAAAAACCAACATTTTCCGTACCTGTGCTGTAAATTTAATGCTATCAGCTTAGTGAATATACTTAATAAATATCCTTTACTGTTGAAATTGGGTTGGTAAAGTAACTTGTAAGCAGTTGTCTCTACTTCCAGTCTATACCACAAATTATTGTACTAGATATGCATGTAACGAGATGGTCAATAAATTGAACTCAGGTAATTGAGTTTCTTGCCATCAAATTCCCTTTCCTCCTAATTTAGTGTTTACCTTCACCGTACATTGTGGTACTCACATTGTTCCTTCGGCCTTTAATTGCTAGTGCCCTAGTTAGATTAGCGCTCTCCCTTAAGTGAGAGTACGCTGTTGCTACAGTAGAACTGTAATATATATTCTTCGTGGCATTTGCACGAGTATGTGTTATGATGCTTCCGAGCACCCAAATGACGTAGTGGACATGTGCAAGATCTTTATTCATCGCTCTTTTAGATGGCAGCATATTTTTTCTGCTTTTTATATCCTATTAAGGTTATGGTTTCGTAGATTATTTTATCTTCAAAAAAGACACTCTTTTTTATATCTTTTGTACATTTCGTAATTTAGTTCGTATGTAGCATGTGTTTTTGCATGTAGAAATAATATGTAGCGTGGGAAAAAAGGAGCAAAAGATTCATTAGTACTGTTTGTAACAGATGGTTAGAGCTGATCATCCAAATTGTGATTGGGATTCACGATATGCACGTGCGTATGATGAATTTTGTAGTTCTATTGAGCCCAGATCATTCACAAACAAAAGGTGTGCAAAATTGTTTTTAGAGGCAAATCCTGACGTAAAATTGTCAGCTAAAACAACATGCAATTACACGAGCAAGAGAAAGAAGTATGAATGGCAATCCAACACGGTTTGTTCGAGAAGTGTAACTGCAGCAAGATGGTCGCAAATCTTATATAGTTTCAACGAATTTCATCGTGTTAATGAGCACAATTGTTTGTCAGAGAAACAGAGCTTGGAATTGTTTGTAGAAGTGACCCCTGACCTGGAAGTAAGTGCCACAACTATATTCGACCATTTGTACGAGTGTAGGGAAACAACCACAACCAATGATGTGCAAACAGGCTCTGTTCGCACCATCCAAAATCTAGCTTATCCCACAGGCATTTTCGATGAGAAAGAATGGTTGCAGTACGAAGGTAGATTCTATGATTTTCGTAATGCTCCTGAACGAAGATGTTTATCAGAAAAACAACGGGTAGACATGTTCATAAATACATTTCCAGATGTTCGTTTGTGTCCTGAATTTGTATATCACTATTTGAGCATGTGCAGAAGAGCAAACAAGAATGTTGATGTTCAAACGGAGATCAATGCAATGTTAGAAAATTCTCCTAATTTGAACATTGATCGTGCTTTGTCTATGAGATTACAGACCGAAAGTACATGGGAAACACGATATGCTGCTAAGTTTCATGAATTTCGAAGTTCTTCTTATTGTAGTTGTTTATCTGAGAAAAGGTGTGTGGAATTGTTCGTACGGGAATTTCCTGATGTCGGCATCTCCGTGCGCACTATACGCGATATTTTAAGCAGAACTAGAAGAGCAAATGATTGTTTTAGTGATGCAATTTTAGAGTTATTCAACGAGTATTCTATGGACATACCTATATTTACATGTAATCTTTGCAACAGATTATGCTTTGCAAAGCAAATGATGTGTTCAAAAACACACTTTAAGAATATTTGGAATGTAGTTAATGGTATGTCATATAATGTTCGTAGTCATACATGCCAAAAGTGTCATGGGAAAAGAAAATACCTTGTACCTCAAAACATTAGGATGAATTTTGTACCTGAAGAGGTGAAGAAGTTATCGGAATTGGAGAATCGACTCATATCATTGAGAATTCCGTATGCTTTAATATCATTATCAGACATTAGAATTGGACAACATCGTTTGCGGTGGCCTAATACATGTTGCATCGGATATCGAAGGAACTCAAGTTGCATTGCCACATCTACATGATAATGATGTCGTGATAAGGTTGCAATTGAAAAGCAGAATGTCAGATCCGAACGCACATATGGAAGGTCCTGTTAGACCATATGGTGTTATGTCTGCACTGAATTTTTTGCGTACTAGGAAATTGTACGAAGAAGCGAACGTAAAAATTGTTGATGACTGGAGTGTTTTGTTTGAAAATAATATTGATGTCATCGATATTGTCGCAACTAATGATGGTGTAGATCGAAGTAGCAATGGACATGAAGGGGACACCTTAATTTGGAATGTAACTCCTGAGATGGTAAGGGACTATGAGGATACAGTTGTTGCTGTAGCTTCTAGTGAAAGTTCTCATCCTTTAGGCTTGTATGCTATTCCACAGGCAGAAGAAATGTGTTTCCCAGAATTGTTTGGTGGTGAACCTAGGCCATCTATTATATACGATATGTTTACTTACAAAGAGATATGTCATTGGGAGTTAATGAATGTTGATCGACATTTTGCAAGGTCCATATCAAACGCATTCTTTAAGTTAGTAAAAGAGGAACTGAATTTTGTCAGTGGTTCGGCTAACTTTCGTATACGCCGTGGTAAACGAACTGATTTCAACCTAACAGCATGTAGATGCTTTAGATCCCTTGAAGTTGCGAGAAGTTTGCAAGGCAAATATGGGATACACTGATTTGAAATCGTTGCGTTCGTCGCCTAAAAAATTAGACACTGTGAAGAAGGATGCAATGGCAATGATTCGAGAAATATGTTTGCGACGTTTAGTATGGCTGAATCGAATTGGCCTGACCTAGTAGTTGCACTGAAGTTTTTAAATCTTGACGTAGTAGAAAACGCAAACGAACAGTAATGGACAGAAAAAAAACTGATACTTGAACTTGTTAGAGCTGATCCTGTAACTTGTACAAGGTACTATGCAAATAGGATAGCCGGACTGAAGTTGGTTCTTCGTGAGGAGTCAATTTTGGCTGGTGGCATTGTGGATTTTGTATGCGTTACACAATTTCAGCATAGGGAAAGCCCACATGATTATATGATTTTATGGATTAATGGAGCTCCACAATATCCATACGCATTATACGACGAGATAACTCGATTCATTGGCAAAGTCATCACCACGGATGTCAGTGAACTACCAACGAAATTATAGCAAATGCAACTCCACAGGCATACTCGTACGTGCCAAAAAAAAGAGAATGTAGATTGCATGTTCCAGTTTCCAAAACCACCGATGAAAGAGACACACATTTTGGAGCCTTATAACTGCCAGGGCAGTGAATCGAGATCATTAATAGAGTGCAAGAAAAGTTTGAAGTCATGGCTCAAAGCTAACTGAAGAAATAGTAACAAAGAGTACGATGACATGTTACATGATTTACAATGGACAGAAATTGAGTACTTCAAAGTAATTTCGTACCGTTTAAAAGGACCTACAGTTTTTTTGAAGAGAAGAGTTAAGCATTGCAAAGTGAATGGATTCAATTTGAAAAGTGCGCTTCTATGGAGGGAAAATATTGATTTCCAATATATTTTCAATGTGTATGCCATTGCCACATATTGTTTATCGTACATAACCAGTCCAGAAGCCAAAATATCCACGACAATGACAAAGGTAATAAGGGCATGTGAAGAAAATAACGATCACGCTGTAGAACGAATTCGGAAAATAGGAAATGCATTGATTCGTTCCCAAGAAATATGTATCTCACAGGCTTTGATGTTGTTGTTGAGCATGCCATTGCAGACTAAGTCACGAAGTGTTGTGTACATTGATACACATAGACCATGCGACATGACGTTCGTGTTGAAGTCAAAAGCAGAGTTACAACAATTAGAAATAGATAGTACAGACATTACTGCGAGCAATGTCATCGATAAGTACAAGGAAAGATCATCCGAGTTAAGTCAGTTGAGCCTAGCATGTGTTGTAGCACAATATAAAGATGTTGGAAAAAAGTTTATCAATACAAGACGGAGAGACAAGTTCGGAGCAGATGTCGTTATTCATTTTGTTAATTTCACTAAAGATAGGGACATTGAGGCATGGGCATATGAACGACTGTTACTTCATGTACCATTCACAAACGAGAACGAATTAGTACGTGACGGGGAAACATGCTATGCTGCCTATCTTCAGAACGCAAAAGTAATTGAAGAAGCACACTCAAAATTGTATTTTGCGAAAGAAGACGAATGGGAAAGTATTGAGAACTTGATTGATGATGATGTGGACGGTTCGCTTGAACATCGCCCGGAGGTCGACGAGTTTGATGTAGGTTATGAACCCCCGTTTCAAGGTTCGTTCGCACATCTCGATAATGAACGATTTTCATCAAGAATATCAAACGTTACTGTAATGCCAAACAAGGAGTACCATGCGATGATTCGGAGTTTGAATTCGGAACAACGGTTACCGTTCGATGACGTAATGTACAAGAAGATGATAAGATGGATCCCAATTATCAAATGTTACTTTTTTTTTACTGGGGGTGCTGGTGTCGGTAAATCTAGGCTTATTCAATGTCTAGTCGATGGGTTGAAGCGCTTTTATCAGCAACAATTTACGAACGATTCAGGAAAAACAACAACAGTTGTAATAGCATACACGGGAAAAGCTGCCAAAAATATAAATGGAATTACAATACACTCAGCATTTGGGATTCATCCTACAGCTGCAACGGGCGCACGTCTCAGATTGCCAGTAGGTGAAGCATTGCAAGTGACGAGGAACGCACATGAAGATGTTAGAATGCTCGTAATTGACGAGATATCAATGGTGGGGTTGGTGTTCTTTTCACATATTGATGCTTTATGCAATAGGTAATATTTCGCTAATCGGATTATGTGCTACTGAAATGTACCATTTTCATTGATTTGTTGTCTTTTTTGCCGCAGCATTAAGAGCACACTTAACATTCCGTTCGGTGGATTGGATTTGGATGTCATTGCTTCTGGAGATTTCTATCAGCTGCCACCACTATTTGACAAGATGGCTTTTGCTAACCTTGATGACAAGGACTGAAAGCGTCTCGGTTCTATTTCTATATCGGGGATCAATCATTCGTGGAAATCCAATTTCAGATACTATGAACTGTTTGAACTTGTCAGGCAACGCAATGATTTACCTTTTGCACAATGCTTATCACGCATTAGGATTGGTGAACAGACGGATGCAGATATTGAATTCATAAATAACGCATGTTGGAAACAGCCCCCTAATGATTTGACACTTCCATATTTGTTCTCGAAGTACAATGATGTGATGGCACATAATGAGCAGGTATCTCACAAACGTTTTGCTCTATTTAAATACGTCAACATCGTAAAAGAATGTGTACATGTGTAGGTCTTACAGAAGACGCACGAGTATGCTTACAATTTCACGGCCATTGACATACGACAGAAAGGTTGTCCACAGGCATCATGTTTGTCAACTGATGCCCGCAAGACCTACAGGTTGCATAAGGAATTGAAAGTGAAGTTGGGTATGCTTATCGAAATAACCTCCAATATTGATCTATCAGATGGCTTAGTTAATGGAGCAGATGGGATACTAAGATATTATAGCACGATGGCAGGGAAAGAATTGTTATGGGTGGAATTCCCATCATCTTCCACAGGGGAAAAAGCTCGACGTAGTCTAGAACATCTGCGGCCTGCAAAAGTCGATAAGTCGTGGGCACGAATAGAAAAACAAAAGAAATTGTGCCAAGTTGGTAGGAATGAGAAGCACAACATCATGCGTGAAAAAATTTCCATGCAATTAGCAGCAGCACGAACTGTGCACAGGGCTCAAGGGGCGACGCTCCAGCATCTATGTTTCAATCCAGAGGGAATTAGAAAGTTTGGAATGGCATATACAGCTTTATCGCGAGTGAAGTCTAGTAGCGCTTTATATCTCACAAGTCCAGTAAGACACTATAATTTTAAGTTCAATCCAGCAGTTGACGCCGAAATGGACCTATTAAGGAGGAAAATGGCATGGCAAATAACAATTCCAAATTTACAAACAATTAAACCTCCTAACATCGTAATGACAACATTGAATACTTGCTCTGCCATGGCTTATCAAGAGGATATATGCGAAGATTATCAGTTGATTTCATCTAACGTAATATGTCTACAGGAATTGAGAAGTCATATCCATGGGTGTATAGATTTAGAACGTTACGTGGGGATTTACAACTTCAATCACTACTACAGAATAGGCAGTTTGCGACGTCGTTTGCGACGTCTTAGCGACGTAACAAGGACATCAAACATCGCATGCACACGCTTTAATAACGTTTCTCGCTCGTCGCAAATGACGTCGTCGTGGATTCGTCGCATGTGCGACGTCACGTCGCATGTGCAATGTTTTAGCGACGTCATGGACGTCTCAAATATATACAAAATATGTCCTTATGACGTTTTACAAGCGTCGCTCATATGTTGCTAAGACGTACGTATATGTGCGCCCAAAATGTTTTTTCGTGGACTTGAACCCCTAACCTCTGGTTGACAAACCTGAGGCCTTACCAACACCTCAATAACTCATATTTGTATTTATTCTATGTTTATTCTTTAAGTCGCAATGAGACGTTGCAATTGTGACGTTTCACGTTGTAATGACGTTGCATTTGCGACGTGATACGTCGCTAGTGAGGCGTGGCATGTAGTAGGCCATTGCGACGTCTAGCCAGACGTTCCAACTGTGACGTCTGACGTTCTACCTGCGACGTCGTTTGAATTTTGTGCAACGTCATAGGAACGTACTTGATTTTTTCCATTGCGACGTCTGATTAGACGTTCCAACTGCGACGTGGGACGTTCTATCTGCGACGTCGTTTAAATTTTGTGCGACGTCATGGGAACGTATATATGCGATTTTTGCGACGTGGACGTTTCATATACGTCGCAAACTGACGTCGCAAACAACCCATGTTAGTCCTGTGCCTCCTGGTACAGGACTATTCATGCATACGACGGACCAGGTCAAGTCCAAGGATCCACAACCAGGCGCGGGTCAGTCGTCAAAGGCTCAGCAGAAGACCACGCAGACAAAGACCACGCCTGACGTCAACAAGAGGCGGCGCCGGACAAGTGGCGGCCGGCCACCACGCCAAGGCGTCGGGCCAGCGTGATTTCGAGGCTTTTCAAGAGGCACCGCCAAAGATTCCTCGCAAATCGGGCCTCCTTCCGTGAGTCGGCACCGAGATCATCCAGAGTGTCTATATTGGGCCAAAGGCCATTGTACTATATATATGAGTAGAGCTAGCACATGAGTTTTTAGATGAGTTTTGAGTCTTGTCTCACTTCAGTTTCCTCTCGATTGCGAGAGCTCATGTATCATCATCATTGATATCAAGGAAGCTTATCATTGTTGTCTCATTGTTCTTTTGTTTTCTTTTCACTTTCCTTTGTTTTCTTGCAAATCCCCGTGACATAGTCCCCCGGATTCTCCTTAGATCAAGGGTCCTCACCAGGGTGTCTTCTTTGGGAGTTCGAACCCGAACCCCAAACGCCGCCGCCGGGCTTGCGGGTGCGATTCGATTCTCCTTTCTTACGCCGCCATATTCCGCCGAAACTTCACGCCCGGAAGAACTCCTTTCCCGAGACGGCGTCTCGCTTGGGCGCCATCATCGAAGGGAAGCTGTTCAATAACATGTATGGATCTGCTTATGACATTGAGGGAGGCCACATTCGGTCTAGGGCTCAGTCGGCGCCACCCACCCCTCGTGTCCTGTCTCGCCCCAGTTCCCGCCTCAAAGCGTGCAAACATTGCTCGTGAGGGCTCCACCTCATCACTATCAGGAGCCTTATCAGGCTCAACCTTCTCAACCTTACTTTCATACCCCAGAACATGCCTACATTCATCCTTCTTCTGGCCATACACCTCTGCCTTCACAACCATTATCTCCTACGGGCGGACAGGGATATCCACATGTCTCTTTTGCTCCTCCCCAGGAATTTCCTTTCCCTACATTTCCCACCGCTCTTCCTGTTTACAACCTTACCAACCTCAAAACCAATGATCAGGCACCTCCCGTACCTCCACCTCAGTCACCCCTTCATCAAGGTCTTTCAGGCACCATGCCACCTCCAAATCCACCTCAATATAATCCCTATCCAGTTCCTGTCCAGCCAAGCTCTACCTTTCAGACCCTTAAGCTGACTTATCCAACCTTTGGCAACACGAAAGGCAAACTATTAGACCAAAGTGCTCAGGCCCACATGGAAGAATTTGAGGCTCTGGCTGTCCTAAATGGTCATGCACAACCTCAACTGAAATTCCATATCTTTTCCACCACACTGCGTGGCTCTCCTCATCAATGGCTTATGTCCAACAAAAGCCACTGGAAACAAGATTGGTCGAAATGGCGCTTTTCTTTCTCACTATGGAACCACGGATGATGATCAACTTCATCTCAAGCAACTCAATGACCTTCAACAAGAGCCCAATGGAGTCCGCCAGGATTTTTGCGGTCGACTCCACATCCCGCTCGGCAAACTCAAGGAGTACCCGACCGCAGAGCGGATCTTGGTGCGGTTTCTCCAAGGACTTCCTCCGGCTATCCGACTCATGATGAATACTCATACCGAAGACTTTGGAGCAGGCTATCGACCTTGTAAATCACTCAGTCAATGTTTCCTCCCGTGGCGTGGCTCTTCAGGAGCTCCCTTTCATTCCACCAGTCATGGTTCCACAGACTGCTGTCCAACCTCAACACGCCAATCAGCAGCGCAGTCAGATCTGGTGCCATATCTGCAAATACCAAGGCCACTTGGCAAATGAATGCAACTCCACCAATGGCCCGCCTCATTGTAAAAGATGCAACATGTGCAATCATGCCACGGAAGAGTGCACTCGCACTCATCCTACCCCCTTCCGCAACAAGATGGTTTATCAAGTGCAAACAACACCTCAGCAACAATCGCAATATCAGCCGCAACCACTGCAGGCTCAACCCAATCAACTCTATCAGCAACCGGAGCAACAACGGGGACCCAACACACTCCCCCCTTTTGATCCCTCTAAAGCTCAGTGTTATCACTGTCACGAATGGGGTCATACCACCACGGCATGTCCTCAACTTCCACAAGTTCAGGTGTAGCTTCCTGGCACCAATCAGACCACCTCGGTCCGCCTCACGGCTTACCAACTTTGGATTGCCAATGGCAAACAAGGCCCGCGTCCCGTTCTTCGGAAGCCACCTCGCGCGCCTCAGCAATCATGCTATCAACCAGCTCCTGCCAATCAACCTCAGCTGGATCAACAAGCACAGGAAGAAATTTTTCAGGCTCTTAATCCTCCAGTCCAGCCGTCAAATTGGGTTGGTTTGGTTTCACGCCAGACCAGGGCGTCACGTCCCTTAACCATTATTCCTAATGGCACGCAACCTGCCTTTGCAGTTGACACCATCCCTCATGAAGAGGACAAAAAGGTTCACTTTGCACCTGACTTGGACAAACACATGCCTCATGTCATGCCTAAAGTACGCCAAAGCATTCTGAACCTCATGCAAGCTGCTGAAGGCCGCACGTTGGCTAATGTTCATGCCACCACCAGAGCTCAGCAAAGACACGATGCACCTTCCACATCACAACCTCCACGCTCTCAGACATATCCGAATATTGCTGCAGAGGTCGACTTACTCAAAGAAGTTGCTGTTTCATTACCACGCACTCCAGCACCCGTGGATCCAGCAGATCCTTTTTCTCATGTGCCTCTGGAACTCCAAGAGGAGCTGGCAAAAATCAAAATTCCCTTAAGTTTGGCAACAATTTTGAAACTATGTCCTGCTCTCAAGGACCAGTTACCACTCCCGACCGTTTTGGTTGGCGCTGTTGCTACCTCTACACCCACGGTCCATGCCACGGTGGGCAATCAACAAGTCAATCATGTTCAAATTGACGGAGGTAGCGCTGTCAATCTCATCACGGGTAAACTCCGCAAACAAATGGGCATCAAACAACTCTATCGTGCCCCATATGACATCAAATTGGCTAATGGCCATATCACGAGACCTCAGGGCGTCACACCTCTTCTTCACATCAACATTGGTGATCTTCGATTCCCCTTAGAATTTGGTGTTTGGAAGGTTGGAGAAGATCCAGGTGATTATGAAATGTTGGTCGGCCGACCTTTTCTCCGCCAGGCCAAGAGTATCCATTATTGGGCCACGGATCAGTTAGTCATCACAGATGGTCACCTCAATGCCACTATGGACTTGGAAACAGGTAAGATCATTTCGGTCGACAATGCTGAACCCTCTCTCTCCGACACTGATTCTGAGGATGCCCAGAATATCTATCAAGTTCAGGCTCCACCTGCGAGTCTGCCTCTGTCATCCTACCCCGAATATGCTGATCCTTGGGGAGAAATGACTCTTGATCAGGACCAGGCTGTGGCGGCCTTGCTTGACCCCTACCTGGCTCCTTGCAATCGCATCCAACGCGTTGATCACTTTTCAGATGCAGAACTTCCTTCTGCTCCTGTGGATGTACATGCTGCATGAAGCAACCTCTGCTTGATGAAAATCAGCAACCTCTCTTTTTCACCACGCAGAGCGCCACTCATCCTGTCATGCTTCAACCTCCTGCTCATATTGTCCAAGACACGGAAGTCATCCCACACATTCAGACTCCTGAAGTCGAGATTGTGGACGTGGGCAACAATCAGCCTGTCCGCATTGCTGCCAATCTTCTGACACCCTATCGTAACAGGGTTGTCACGCTCTTCAAAAAGTTCAAACACATTTTCGCCTGGAGCTACAGAGACCTTCGGGGGATCAACAAAACCTTGGGGGAACTCACCATCCCTACCAAATCTGATGCACGTCCCATATAGCAACGACAGTACCGGCTCAACCCCAATTACCGTGATCGCGTCAAGGCCGAAATTGACAAACTCCTTGCTGCAGGTTTGATCTATGAGGTCAAACATTCTGAATGGGTGAGCCCCATTGTCATTGCACTCAAACACAATGGAAAGATCCGCGTTTGCGTGGACTACCGGAAACTAAATCAGGCCACGGAGCGTGATCATTTTCCGCTTCCCTTCACAGACCAGGTTCTGGAAGAGGTCGCTGGACATGAGATGTACTCCTTCATGGATGGTTTTTCTGGCTACAATCAGATCTCAATCAAAGAATCTGATCAACTCAAGACAACTTTCACCACCCCGTGAGGCACTTTTGCCTACAAGGTGGTTCCTTTTGGATTATCAAACTCTCTATCAACATTTCAACGCATAATGCTCTCAGTTTTTCATGATTTTATGAGGAAAATCCCTTCTTGCAAATTTTTCAAGATGACTTCTCTGCCTACAGTTCCATGGCTGACCATTTAGATAAATTGGAACTCGTCTTTCAAAAATGTGATGAATCCGGCATTAGTCTCAATCCTGAGAAATGCACCTTTTGTGTCACTTCAGGTGTTTTGTTAGGACACGTTGTTAGCAAAGCAGGTATCACCACGGATCCTGCCAAAATCAGTTGTGTGCTCAAGGCGCAAGCACCAGCCAATATCAAGGAGACACGCTCTTTATTGGGTAAGGTAAATTATTACTCCACCTTCATTCCTGGACTTGCAGCCATTGCAGATCCCATTCATAAACTCACGGGTGATGAATCCACCTGAGCTTGGAATTCCCAGGCGGATGCTGCTTTCCAACAGTTGAAGCTTTTGCTTACTCAGGCACCGGTTCTTGTTCCTCCTCAATGGGACAAGCCCTTTCATGTCCATGTAGATGTCTCGGCGTTCGCTATTGGAGCTGTTCTTTCTCAAGAATATGATGCGCACACTGACAAACCAAACCGATATGCCAGCAGAAAACTCAATCCTGCTGAGCGCAACTACTCTGCCACAGAGCGTGAAGCCTTGGGTTTAATTTTCTGTGTCCAACGCTTCCGTCACTATCTTTTAGGCAGTCAGATCAAATTCTTTGTTGACCACCAAGCACTCCTTTATTTGATCAACAAATCCACGCCCACGGGCCGCATTGCTCGTTGGGTTCTCCTTCTGCAAGAATTTGCACCTTTTGAAATTGTTCACAAGGCAGGCAAATCTCATGTTGTCCCGGATTATCTTTCACGCATCCACACAGATGATCCCTCCACGGGAGTCTCAGACGCCTTTCCTGACGCTCAACTCTTTCTGGTCACGGCAACGCCACATTGGTTCCACCACTTTCAGCAGTATCTCCTCACAGGCGCTCTTCCACCAGAGGACGCCACGCTCTCTCCAGCCAAGCGTCAATCCCGTCGACACCAATTTCTCCGCGAGGTTCGTGACTACACCATGGTTGCAGGCCATCTTTACAAAAGGGGCAAGGATACCGATCGCCGACATTTGTGTTCTCCCTCATGAGGTGCCAGATATTGTCCGAGAAGCCCATGAAGGGCTCGGTGGTGGTCATTTTCATGGTGACACCACGGCACGCAAAATCCTTCTTGCAGGTTATTTTTGGCCCACGCTCTTCAAAGACGCTCACGCCCACGCCCGCACGTGTGATGCTTGTCAGCGTGTGGGAAGGCCCACGGCCCGTGACGCTCTTCCATTAATGCCGGTCGCCACGCCACTTCCTTTCAGCAAATGGGGGATGGATTTTGTGGGACCCATTGATCCGCGCCGCGCACACCCCGTGCCGCTACATTCAGTTCTCACCGACCACGCTACCAAATGGGCGGAAGCTTGTGCACTTCCAGACAACACTGCGGCAAGCACCGCCAAGGTCATCTATCAGCATATCATCACGCGTTTTGGCTGTCCCACGGAGCTGGTCAGTGATCGAGGTGTCCATTTTATCAATCATACCATAAAGGAGCTAACGGATTATCTACTGATCCATCATCACAAGAGCACACCTTACTATCCTCAAGGGAACGGTTTGGCTGAAAGCACCAACAAAACTCTGGTCACAATTCTCAAGAAAATTTGTGGCGCTTTCATAGACCGATTGGCAACACAAGCTTCCCTCTTGTTCTTTGGGCTTACAATACGTGTTTCAAAATAGCTACTTGGTCACACTCCTTTCAAATTGGTTTATGGTCAAGAAGCTCTCATGCCTTTTGAATACATTCTTCCAACTCTCCGTTTAACGGCTCTGACCCATAATCCGCCTTTGCACTCAAAGAAAGGGTTTATCAATTGGAGCAGTTGGATGAACTTAGGCGTGATGCTTACATTCGTGTTCTTCATGGACAACAGTTGCAAAAATCTTTACATGACAAACGTATTAAGACAAAAACATTCAAAGAAGGCAATTTGGTTCTTCTTTATGATTCTCGTTACAAAAATTTTCCGGGCAAGTTAAAGTTTCGATGGCTTGGCCCTTATCAAATTATTCAAGTGGTGCAACCCAGCGTTTTCAAGCTGGCTGAATTAGATGGAACTCCATTACCTACACTAGTTAATGGCTTTCGCCTCAAACAATTTCATACAATGAAAGTGACAATCATACAACAGATCTTTGTTCGCATAACGACACAACAGATAGTGACTAACTGGCGGCATATTTATATTATATAGGAGGAATTTTTACAAATGTGGGCAGAGCCCATCTATTTCCGCTATGGGCAGCGCCCTATTTACAAAAACGGGCTCAGAGCCCTATCTACTAAGTCCTAAGAAGAAAAATCCTCTACTCCGGGTTCGGAGCAGAGGTGATACGCAGGATGTGGTACCAGTTGTGCTCAGGGTCCCAGCGCAGGTGCAGAATTACCTCCATCCCGTTAGTAAGGGGGTCGGGATGCTCAGCCATCCCGGCACACCACCCATCCATGGCAATGCCACAGTTGTGGCACCGCCAGAGGTCCAGGCAGTCCATTTTACAGGTAATCCACTCCAGACAATTAGACGGCATAGTGCACTTGTCGTGCAATCCAGCAGCAGACATACTGAGCGCCATCGGGTGTCTCAGCTTCCACCACTGTTCGTCTTATATAGCCAACCGAGGACCTCCCTGTCGACGTGGACCAATCAGAAAATTCGCCAACGTGTTTGCAATGCAAGGTTGTTTCTAAATGGAGAATCTTTTCTCCCGCCGCATATCTAGCCATGGTACCGCCGACACCTTCGTTTTAATGATATCCCGCCGAGTTACCCGGCATTAAATGACATTCTTTCTTTTCACGCCCGTCGAACATTAATGTGCGTCCTTTCGCCAGCTGTCACATCCGATCATTCTCTCACGTCTCATCTACACCGTTCCTTGCTTCTCCCTTTATCGTTTGGGGACTTAGCCACAATTTTGCCTCTCAATCGCCTACTTCGCATCTGTCGCCACCTGGCATCATCAGCGCTTTGCGGTTAAGCCCTCATCATGCCCCTAAGCTGCACTTCCAGCGCCCTAAAACCTTTTTAGATCTATCTCAGCGCCGTCTTGGTTCTCTGCTCTCCGCCTCCTCCAGACAGTTCCTTCTGTTCCGACGCTCTTCGCCATGGCTGCACCTAAATTACCTACCCTTCAAGCTTCTGCTCCAAGGGATGCGGCTCTTTTCGAGTCTGTGTCTTTCTCGACGCCCACCTTTCGCGAGGCCCTTCTTGGTCCATAATCGAGGAAGTAAGCGGGCGCCCACAAGCTTTGAATTCTGCGCCAAATGGAGCTCCGGCCCCAAATCGAGCAATTGCAGCGGTTCATGGCTCACATCGTCCAACAGCCGGAAGGATTTTTTCACGGTGGTCGATGGCACCACCATTTTACTTACTTTCGGCATTTGATTTACGGGGTATTAGTATTCCTTTGCAAAAACCTTATGTCTCTTGGGCTGCTTTACAGGACATGGACGTCACTCAGTTTGGTGCTCCTGCTTACCAAGCCAACCAGCATCGCCTCACGAATATTGCCAAGTCACATGACACTTTTGTGAAGTTTCTGTGGCGCAAATTGCTTGGGTATTCCATCAAGAACACCCATATCAATAAGCCGTTCTATAATATGGTCATCACTGCCATCCACTCCAATCTCCATGTTGATTGGCCCCAGCTGTTGTTCTACCGCCTTCTTCAAGAGGTAGACCGCATTCGGGCTACCCCCTCCTCTGTCTCTGAAGTTTCAGTGGGTGGCCATCTTCAGGCCCTCATCCGTCATTATCTTCCTGTTCTTGAGAGCCCTTCCACTTCTCATGCCTCTACTCAGCGCTCTTTGCATTCCCAGCGTCAAAACCAACAAGCTGTACCTTCACGCCAGACTTCCCCTGGTCATGTTCAAAACCGGACCATGCATGTAACTGTCTCCTCTTCCTCCACTAAAGCCATGCCTTCCAATTCCCATCATGCCTCTCAACAATCTCAGACAAGGCAGCAACAGGCCCCTGCCCCTCCACATCCTCGACAGCTCCTGTACCAATTCCAGCAGGATGTTCAAGCCGCTGCCATGCAGTTACAAGCCTCACAAGAGGCCCTCATGAATGGTGTTCAGGCGTCCCTGGAAGCTTTCGATGCAGTTCAAAGAGACCTTCAAGCTGCAACTGCACAAGTTCAAACTTTGGAGGCCCAACTTCAAGAAAAGCACGCGGCTCTATTACAGGCCCGTGTAGATCTCAAAAGTGCTCAGGATCAGACAAGCCTACTTGAAGATCAGCAGGCTCAGCATCAAAACACAATTCAGGACTTGTTGGAACAAAACAAGTCAAAAGATACCCTCCTGGGTGACAAGGAGAAAGACATTGCTAAGCTAGAAACCTTGTATTCGGAGCTTTCTCAAAATTACCGCACTCAAGTTCATGACCTTACCGAGCGTGACGCTCGACTCACCTCCCTCGAAGCTCAGCTTTCCACGCTGACCAATCAGCTAACGTCCATCCAGGATCAGCTTTCGAAGGCTCAGAAACAGAAGGTCATCGATGACGCTGAGATTGCCACGCTTCGACTCCAAACTCCTGGGCAATCCTCTTCACATGCCACGCTTCCTAATAAACGGGTCCGCGATCAGTCACGTCTTCTCTTAGAAAAGGAGAACCGGATCCGTGACCTGGAACATCAGCTCCAGCAAGCAGTACAATCTGCTGAAGAAGCCCAAAACAAACAGGAGGGATATATTGACATTGCTACCAACATCCCTGTGGACTTCTCGACTCCTTCCAGCTATCTTGACTATGTGGTGGCCCGACGGCACCTTTTCCTTTTGAAGTGGTACGCTGCCAATGGCAATGTTCATCAACAGCCACTCAAAAGTGCGGATTTCCTTCGGATCTGGCCGGATCTTTCTATCGAAGACAAGGGTTTATTTTGTGCACTCTTAGTCTTTGATCAGCTCCATTCTGAAGATCTCGAATTGGTCATTTTCCGTGTCGTTCAGCCTATGGCTTATGTTTTTCATGACTTCTACCTAGCGGATCTCCAGGATAAATTCCGTGACGAGGCCCATTGTGTTTTCCAAGGCAACTCCAATGCTGCTTGGTTGTTATCACCAACCAACCCCTATTTCAAGACTCGATGGTCTCGGACTTTTGAGCAGAGTACATGCTCGAACTTGCTTTCAAGACTTACCTCGTGCGTGGCGGCTGAAACATTGGAACAGTAAAAGAAATTTGGCGCATCCCGGCGATCTTGAGTTAAGCCCAAATTTATATGCAAAGACTTGGGAGGCTACAATCAACTCTGCGTGGCCTTCGGAAAGCAAGACCATCCCCACGGGTTGGGTCAATCCTCTGTCTATCAATTACTCTCTACTTCAGAATGGGACCATTGGTGTCGTGCTCTTGATCAGAATCTTGTTCAAGCATTTAGGGACATGGCTCTACAACCCACGCACACGGGCATGCTTCCCTCTCCATATGCCTCCTTAGGAGCACCTCCCGCCCACGGTTCCTCTCTTATTTGGCGTCTTCCTTTTTGGGCCGAAGGTCATGGATATATTTGGGTCGACTCGCCTCGGATCTCGGCCGGATCTCGGTGGGATCCCGATTTGTCGAGCCTTCCGATTGGGAGGATAATGCCACCTTGGACACTACGAGAATTGGCTCTATATTGCTAATGAGCATGGTTGGCAGCGGCCGGCGATGCTCTTCATGGCCTTGATACCTTCTTGCGAGAATGCGCCACCTCCCGGATCGCCCGATCTGCCGTCAAAAGCTGGTTTTACGTGCTGCTCTCGGATGCATCTGGTAAGCTCTTTAAATCGGCGACGTCTAATCTTTTCGCTGCAACCCGAATGCGGCGTCGGTGCGCCGGTCTCGGACCTGCCTTCTCATGGAGTGCCGGTTTGTTCCGGACGCCCATCTTTGCCCTTGAAGACATAGTGCGCTCTCACTTCCTCATTGATGCCGATCCACGCCCTTGGGCTCAACCTCTGGCGCACTTCAAAACAGCGGGACCTCATTGCCCATTACCATAATGGCGCCCGACCTCATTCGTGAGGATCACTTTCCGGGCTGGTTTCACGCCCTCGGAAGCACTTCCTCCTTTTTTCTTGGTGACCGATGCGTTTGGTGGGGAGTGTTAGTCCCGTGCCTCCCGGTACGGGACTATTCATGCATCTGACGGACCAGGTCAAGTCCAAGGATCCACAACCAAAGCGAATTCGATCGGTCGTCAAAGGCTCGCCAGAAGACCACTTTGAGACAAAAACCACACGCAAGCGTCAACAAGAGGCTACGCCGGACAAAGTGGCGGACGGCCAGCGTCAGCGTCAGCGTGATTTCAGGCTTTTCAAGAGGCACCGCCAGCATTCCTGCAAATCAGGCCTCCTTCCAGGAGTCGGCACTGAGATCAGTCAGAGTGTCTATATTGGGCCAAAGGCCATTGTACTATATATATGAGTAGAGCTAGCACATGAGTTTTTAGATGAGTTTTGAGTCTTGTCTCACTTCAGTTTCCTCTCGATTGCGAGAGCTCATGTATCATCATCATTGATATCAAGGAAGCTTATCATTGTTGTCTCATTGTTCTTTTGTTTTCTTTTCACTTTCCTTTGTTTTCTTGCAAATCCCGCGTGACATAGTCCCCGGATTCTTCTGTTAGATCCAAGGGTCCTCACCGAGGGCTGTCTTGCAGGAGTTCCCGAACCCAGACCCCAAACAACCCATCCTCTAGTAGTGAATAGGAATGGTATTGCAACCTTGTACAACAAATTTAGATTTGAGATAATCGAGCAGAATGAAGTGTCTTCAACAAATCTTATATCTGTCATTGTTTCCTTCATCGACAGATTTTATTGGAAGGCAATTTTAGTTACAAACATATATAGACCGCCTAATTCATCTGTACGGGGTTTTTGTGGTGACGTACAAAATATTGTTAAACAAACAGAAACTGGGGTGGCATCTGCGGTATTAGGAGACTTCAACATCGACATGCTGAAGGATAACGAATATTCGACAATGCTAAAAGATATTATGTGTCGGTACACTCAACATGTCTATAAATCAACAAGACAAAGTGCTCTTTTAGACCATATATGGACCAACTTTTCAGTTCAAATGTGTGGTGTCGCTCCATGTTATTGGAGTGATCACCACAGGGCTTTCATTGTTTCACGTTCATTGCAATGAAAGTTCGATTGCCTTGAAATTCTGTTATTATAATTGAAGATGCATACTACTTTATGTACATGTTGCTTCATTGCCTGAGATTCAATAGTTTTCTACGTTGTATCGTTGAAATGTATTTTAATTGATTGTTTTAGCAATAAATTGTATAAGAATGTTATTAGGACTACTCATTATTTAATGTAATGTGGCGGAGGACGTGTTCAAAACTTAAGTTATACATAAATGTTTTATACGAGAGGGAATAACATATGTTAATATCATGGACCGAACGAATTAGTTTGACATTAATTTCCGAAGCCACATTGGCTAAGTACTAATCATTTATATCCGGGTACGACAACGTAATCGATTAATAAATCCAATACTCCAACTGTTCATTTGCTAAAGCATTAACAGAAACATTCATTTAGTTTGTCAAAACCGCAATATAAAATTTTGTTGTAATCTTAAGCAAAATGCATTTTGCCTTCTTAAGGCACGTGTCCTACTTTATGGCGGGCTAATTATGTTTAGCAAGATAAGCAAGTTGAATTAACTAGGAAAACGAACCGTAATTGAGATATGTTGACATACTATGAACAACTGAACCTGGCTTTAGGTTATAGTTGGGGGGCAGCCCAAAACTATTGTGCCATGTCTTGGATTGGTGGAAGGACTTGGCACATGCGTATCTTCATGGCATTGCTGATAACCTGTCTGCCCCGACCCATATGCTGGCCATTGTGGCATGTGTTTCTTTGTGCATTTTTGCTAGCCTAGATAGCTAGTATGTGAATTGAGTACGGAGACTCTTACAAACCTTCTTTAGACATCTTAGTATAGGGTGGAACATAGAGTTCTTTGCCCAGGATTGGACTATTGGATATGGCCTAATTTAGGAAACCTTTAATAATAGAGGCTAGCTTCTTAACCGTATCACAGAAGGGTATACTGCTAGTACTTTGTTGGAGTAGCACATGGATTCTATGAGGTTGGAATACAAGAAGCACGGGTGCTATGATATCTTTTGCTATGGGTCTAATTGTGGTATTGCATGGAAGTTGTGGCTGCTTATATGCTAAAGGAGTTTAGTATTCTGCTTTGCAATTTGGTTATATGATGCTGTCACTTGGTTCTAGAATATCTTGGCATGAGCCCTATTGTGTTGTGTTGTTCTGTGGTTGTCTTTGAAAGTGAGATGCATGGGAATTGTATGATATCTCGTATTGGACCAGTCTGCAAGGTTGTTGATGGTATCTATCTTCTAAATTCGTGGTGGATGATGTTGCATCCTGCATTGCAAATTGACCACCTTCGGAGGGGTGGAATGGCCGTGGGACTCCGTATCCCTGCCAGATGGCTAGACGGATGGCATGTTGCATCTACGGTCGACCTTTGGAGGGATGGAGTGGCCGTTTTCTTGCAATTGAGCCGAACCCCCATCTTAGACAAAAGATAGAACAAGAGAAGTTCAAATGACGGGACAGAGAACAAAAAAAAACACCAAATAAAAACATAAGCAAAGTATTTGAACCAAGAAAAACATTGGAACAACAAAGATTAAAGAAATTATTTAAACGGAGATGGAAAAAAATTCTACAAAAGATAGGACATGAAAAAAGTTGATTTTGTTTGAACACTCGAAAATACAAATATAAGTTAATAATACGGGAAGCCCAAAGAACCTAAGTTTTTTTCTATCCAAAATCCTAAAGATCCAATAGACAACCTCAAATTCCAAAGATACAATATAATCCAACAGTCCTAACGCAATGTGAAAGCAAGTAGTCTTGGTTTTGAAGAGACTGCATAAAGTAGGGAGAGAATGACCATGGAACAGAAATTCTAAATATCCATCAAAATTTAAAGATGCAGTACTACCAATAGTCCTAATTGGAACATCTACAGGTCTAGCCCTAAAGTATGCAAACAATCCTTTTGGCTCTTCATGGGAAGGAAGTAGAACTTTCATGGCATGGCAATGACCTAGGACCTGATGTATGTCATGGTCGGTCGTTACTCGTGTCCTCTGAGGCTTCACAAATAGATTCGAACTTCCTTAGTAAGTTAGACCCAACAATATGACAACGCATCACAAATAGATTTGAACTTCCTTAATAGGTTACATCCAACATTATGACAACGCACTGCCGGTGAATGGTATGATAAAAGTTGCACAACATTTAAGAGACAAAAGAAGTTCAAAACAAACTATTGTAAAAAGCTATTTTTACTATTTGTGTAAAATAGTAAGATACAGTCCAATCTCGTGTTTAGAGGGCAACAAATACACTTTTGACTGATATGAACATTTCTTGAACATTCTTTGATTATTTGTTAGATGTTCTTGTACAATACCCACAGAAAACGTGGTCCCTCTTGGAATTGGAACGAGTAGTTTCCAGGGGAGACTTGTTAGACAAATATGGTGCAAGGCACTGCAAGTAAGGAAATGGTAAGTTAATGGGAATTTGCATCAAACAGGTACAGATTGTAATCTTAATGTAGTTCCTCAACCTCAAGCTAATGATGATGCTTGGAAGTCATCTGACTCTGTTACAAAAGTTTCATATCAAAGATTTAGTGATTGGCTTTGTAAGGATATATCTAGTGCATCTAGAAATGCCAAGATATTCTCTGCTTTACAAATGTTTTCTGATGAGAGTAAAGATGGGTTGTCAGCAATGTCGAATACATTAAAAGCTTGACAGACTCTGCTGCAATAGCAATTACTCCCAGTTGACATATTTTACAAGGTGATTGTCAAAATGTAGTTCGAGCCTTAGGTATTACCGTGGTTGAGGCAGACCATCAAGCTCATATTAAGTGTGCTGAGAACTTGTCTTCTTGTGCAGTCCTTGGGCTATTTTACTGGTGGCTACGTAGATTTTTCACGATTTCATATGTGGTTGTCTCGTCTTTCGTGATGCCTTTAGCTTCTAGCTTTTCAGTCCATCAGGTTGTTGGCAAAAAACTTTGTTCTAATTATGTTTGATAATGCTGATGCAGTGCGCAATATACAAGTATTATTCACTTGGTTTTACACCAGATATGGTTCGTCTATATGGTTCGTCCATTAAAGAGTGGAGGTAAAATTCTATTTGTAATGGTTTTATTGCAATAGAGTTATTCTCGTTAACTCATTCTTGTTGTTTCTTTTGTAGGCATCCATTTGGAAAATACGTAAGATGCATGTGCTTTGCTCTTACCTCCGAAGAAGGTATTGCAAAAGGTATTTGTCGAATCACTGCTTATTCTTGAGGCTTATTGCAGGTTGAACGGTTGGAGGTTGTCATTATAATTCCAGCCCCACTTATGAGGGCAACCCATCGTGCGACATTGCCTGCCTTTTTTTTTTTTTTGTGGGGGGGGGGATGGTTCTGAACCCCCGCATCAATGAAATTGGCATTTCATAGACTTCTTTCATGCCAAATGCATCTTCATACATAGAACCATGGTCTAAGTTGCGATGGGCAACTATGAATACATACTCCAATGAAATCCCGAGAAATTCTAAGAACAAATCCTACCACCAAGGGAGTGCAAGTCCTAAGTGTGGTTTATCATTTGTCTAAAAGTTAGGCTATGCATTACTATGAGATAGTGTTGGGATGAGGACTTCTCAAAGTAACCAAATGTCGAGTTGATCCAAACAATGCGATACTTATTCATCATATTGGTTCAAAATAAAATATTACATGCGTACTACTTATTAGCAGCAAAAGAAAAAATTAATTTGCAGCTGTAGGGAATACAGAGCCAATTTTATCCCCTTTATACCGATAACATTTTATGTTTACTTCAAACGGTCCGAAATATACGTTGTTATCTTCTTCTCCAATGAAAAAGATTAAGGTATAGAGGGCAAACTCGAACTCAAGGTTGTGGAAGCAGGCTTTCGCAATCCATTCCACTCAAGTTGCACGGTTAGGAGTTGGGAATTAGAGTCAGGCTACAATAGATGATAAGCCCATAATAAGTCCTTCTTTTTGCTTTAACTATAGTACAGACAATGCACATGGCAGCTAAATTGGGGCGTCATGTAGGTATCAAATTCCATGCTAAGGATATCTGAACTGCTAGTTGTGTCATATGAAGGCATCACCAACATATTTGTTTACTGAAGGATGCAATGCAGTGCAGATGTTACTAGTTTGTTTTGGTTTGATGGTTAAAATGTTCAAAGTTTTTTGTTTAATTTCCGTTGTACTATTCATTTTAGGTTGCATAAGATGGTTTCTGAAAACTGGACAGAAAACTAAGAAGCCAAAAAATGTAAAAGAGAGCACAGCTTACCAAGTCACCATAGCGAGATCTGGGAAGGATATAGCCTTGATAATCAACTGCTCCTTTAGACTCCTCAATGTAGAACTATAAAATATATTAAAACACACTGTTTAGCATGCAAGCACTGAATGCTCATTGGTTTACATTCCCTAAGCTCAAATGCTTAAACACATAAGAGTGGGTAGGAATAAGGAATATCATCATACTAACCAGTGCACGTAAGAATTTAGCTAAAATAGATTTAGTCCTATACATAAAAAGAGGCAATGTAAAAAGAGATTTTAAGGCACAGATTTTTTGTCTCTTGAAATCACCCGTCTAATGGTTGCATTGCTTAATCTGTAGAACTCTATTCAATGCTGTAGTTAAAGGGTAAGAAATCAATAGTTACATGTGTCCAGATATGGAATCCAGACACTTCTTCCTGGTTTTTCAGTTCTCCAACAAAGACATGTTCAAATGCTGATGAGGAATTGTGAGTGCCACCTCGTGCGTAAAGATCAAACCAAAGGGACTGCAGCATACGCTTGAACTCCTCAAAGTCTTCAGACACAATGCGTTTCATTACAAGGTATCTATGTAAATACTGAATTGGTGTTGTCCGACTTATCTCTTCAATAAATGCCAACTGTTCTTGAATCTCTACAGCTGTAGATGTCTCACAAACTCCCTCCTCTGCAGTGTAGTTATCTAGGAGGGCATAGAAGCGTGCGTAGTTGGTTTTTTAAAAACATTTTTGTCCACAAAACTGAAAAGTGAGTTCTGTGCCATATCTTCCTTGTGATAAACTTTCTTTCCCTCGCCACAATCAATAGCATACTCTTTACCAGGAGTCAAACGGTTCAGATCTAGATCCCATAGACGTTGGCAAGCCTTAGAGATATCACTAAGCTCTTCCCCTGTTGGTTCTGTATCAACACTAGATGAAATAGGTTCTGCAAACTGCTGTTCATGAGCACTATACTTAAACTGTTCCTTTTGCGCCTTGGTCATCTAAGCTAGCACAAAAGAACTAGTTAAAACATGCCAATTTGAAGCTGGTTTTGACATGTGAAAGAGACATAGACATACTTTATACTTTGATGTGTGCCCCTGGCTTTGATATCCTTGCCCATCTTCTTTTCCAGAGTTATAAATTTGTGAATGGCGCCCCTGCCTTTGCCATTTCTGTTTTTCTTCCCCTTCTTCATTCCAAGAAGTCTCAGAATTCTTGCCCCAGTTAGACCTATTGTCTTCATCACAATCATAGAAATCAAAATCTATAGAACTTTAGACAGTGCAAAAGAAAGAAATAACATGCATTCAAGTGCATGCCTCACCATATCCAAACAGAAGCATCATATTACCATATACAAAAACACAGATAAATGTACATTCTTACATGGGGCTGCTGATGAGGGGGATTTCCACTTCCAGCACTCATAACCTGAGAATAGAGCTGAAACATGCCAAAATGGAAAACCAAAGTTAACAAACAAATCTGGGAAGCTCAAAGAGGACGTGAATTTCTACCTCGGATCCCCAAGACCATGCAATTTTTTATCAAGGCAAAAAATGTGCGCCAATATCAGCTGGCGACCATGTTTTTGACCATAGTAATCTGCAACAGTCACCTCCTCTTGGAGTGCTTACATCTTTCACGAATCAATCACTTCAATCACTTCAAGGGCTGCGTGCGAATACGGAATAACACCCTTCTCCTTCCCGAATCCAATCCAAAAAATAACAGCACAACAGATTCAATAAAGGATCCTATGACCATAGCAGCTTACCCGAAATCCGTCCCTGGAGCAGACACCAGTGGACGACAGGCTTGGAGCCTGAGAGATCTGCCGACCACATCCCCACCCTCCGCCAAGCTCGTGTGGAATCCATGCCGTCTAAGTGTATTCAGGGGTCCCTCAAATCCCAAAAGTCCACAGCCGTCGACAAGGGATATGCTACAACATTCTTCAATCGCGGCCCTCCATGCGTATTGCCCCATACTCCCCTCCCCAGGGGTTGCCAGTAGGGCAACCCAAAAAATAAAATAAGACTGCATTATTATATACAAGAAATTTATCGCGGCGGCAGGCCGCCGCGAACATTTCTCTTTTCAATCCCGTTGTCTGTAGGGTGGGTTGAGAAAAAGGGAATGTTTGCTAGGAATTTCAACTACCTAGTTTAGAAAGTAAGCTATTTCCTCCTCTTGAAATTGATTTGTACAAAATTTGAAAGAAAATGTCAATGCTTATAGTATTGCAACATAAATTCATTGCAACAATCATATTATCATATGTGAGAGGTGCTAAAATTGTTTGCCAAAGGTTACAACACTGTATAAACATTAAAAGATCCCTACCAGAATCCCCTAAACCTTCTTTTGAATCTTTTCTGAAGGACTGTTAAGAGGCCACCTATTGCTTTTCTTGTATGAGCTTATAAGTACAGGCACACCTTGAGGCAAACACCTGATTGAGTACCATGCCCAAAGGAAGAATAAGTTTGCACTGCAGAATTAGTAGAAGAATGCTTCGAAAGGATTTGGGAGATGAAAATAAAGAATTGGGACCTAAATCTTGATGAATAAAGCTAGTTTAAATGGTAAAAGGGAGTTAATCTCTCCTCCTTCTGTTATCTGCTACTTCAATTTGAATGCGTGGAGCTTCTGCTATGACCGAACATGGTTGCGACATGAATAACTCTTTGTTGATTTAACTAAAAATGTACACAAACGTCCTCATTAGAAGAGAAGAAGAAGGAGCATTTTTTAGGTCATACCACATTAGCAAAACAACAAATGATGATCTGGAATAAACAAATTATAATTCAAAAATATAATTTTCTTGACATATTTCATTTTGTCTTATATATTTGTCTCTGACAGACAATGCCTTTCATTGATGTTGCAGCCGTTTAGGTCACCCAAATGGTAAGCGTTCTCATTATAGTGAGTATATATTCTAAGTCTAAAGGACGTAGATGCTGGGGTTCGTTTTTGCCTTTCACGCAACCGGGGTTTGTTTTTGCTTTTCATGCAACCGTTGCTGCTGTTGCAAGTTAAGCGGGAAATTGTTTTTGTAGGATGAATGAGGTGATGAAATTTGGAAATATATCCTGTAGCGCTGTTGTGATAGTAATATTGTTCATGTGAGCCTGCAGAAAGCCACCTCACCTATCAATGGTAAGTGAGTACATGCATATGGGATCACTATATCTGATCATTCATGTGACGTCCCCTACTCATATACGGTGCCTCACCGTATACAAACAGGAGTTCATCCCCCATACCAGCTCCATGCTAATATAGGGCCCTCCACGTATCACTGCAACCTTGAAGAGTTCCAGTGGGAAGAATGAAGGGGTCCTTTACCCTGTCTCCCTCAGGGCCTACCTAGCTGCGGAAGCGTAAACATACATGTCAGTAGTACATACATCAACATCATATGACCATCACGAAGGATGGTCCTCCACATATCTGCATAGGCAAAGATCAGCACATCACATAGGGAATCCTACCCAAGGCTCAGACACGGGGATGGACTGACAAGCTTGGGCCTCCAGAGGTCATTGCAGACAGAATTCATGGCAATGGATTTGGCTGGCATAAGAACATGGCTTAGAGTAGTCCACTCCATCCGCCCCTCCTGTGCACACTTTGCAGAGTAGGTTGAAAAGTGTTGGGACCTGACTGTAGCCCGCCGGGTGCATAGCCAAAGGGGCTATTCCTGGGTTGCATCTCCCCAGTCCCGATGGAGCAGGTAGGGATCACTCCCTCCAGAGATCTACATGCTGACTCAAGGTGACTAGAGGGCCACTGCCCTTACACTACAAGAGAATGATGGCTAAACGTCAGAATAATCGTCAGAGAGCCTTCATAAAAGAGGCAACTGCCCAAGCCCTTATTCCTGACGATTGTACTGACGAGTTTTATGTGACGATTTAACGTCAGAATATTCGTCAGATAATTAGTCAGACATAGTCAGATGAATAGTCAGCAAATTAATCAGAGAATTACTCAGTTTATTAGTCAATAATTAATCAGACTAATAGTCAGAGGCCTAGTCAGCTTATTAGTCAGATATATCGTCATTTTTTTAGTTAGATAACTCGGTATTTTATTAGTCAATGCAATAGTTAGATTATTGGTCATTATATTTGCTGGTCTATGAAGTATTGTGTGATGATTATATACCAAATAGGGATTTGAACCCTGATATTCCAGCTTGTAATAATAAGATAAAACTTTAATAGAACGTACAATTTAAACAACGAAATTGATTGAAGAATCTTAACACAAGATTCTAGCATAAAAAGACAATTTGAATGTAGATCTCCAGTTGCAATTATAATAACAACAAAAATCATAGCGAAAATGCATATACATCTATGAACATTGAAATCTCTAAACCTCTTATATCTGCACCATGTTCTCGGTCGATTTATTTATTTCATCCGTTGTTTTATCCAAATCACCTATAATTCTATTTGATGAATTAGAATAAGATAAAGAGTTCCCAAAGCATCCTAACCACTACAAAAGTAACCTACGTGGCTTTCATTGCTGCTGCTACACTTCTTAGGTATTTGACAGTTTCTATTGCTCTTCCATCTACAAAAATACCAATTTTCCATAAGCTAAGAGTAACAAACGAGAAGATTAGAAAGAAAATAAACATGTGGTGATGGACAGAATCCAAGTTTGTCTGGATAGAATCCAAGAGGAGACAAACGATTCTCTTTCCCAATCTTTGATATAAAGGTGACCTGAATGTACGCCAATGATGGTCAGATACCAAACCATGTCACAGATTAACAAGAGAAAACGGACCTGCCCAGCTGGGACATTGAAGTCACCAGTTAATTTGACGGCCTCGACATAGTCATAATTCTCAGTCTTCACATTGGATGGTGGTGCATGATCTCCCCACCTACCATACTTACGTGTCAATTTGACCACTTCGGGAGTGTTTGCTCCATATGCCCCAATGTATAGACCTGGCAACAAAAATTGCAGAAAAATCCAGGCACAATTAGGCTAGCCAGAACACAACAAGATGCACTGCATCACAATACAATTTTAAGTAAGTATTAATAAAGTGCCATTTAGATTTTTAAATAAATATCAACAGAGTGACATTAAGATCTCCACATGTGGCTGGTTTTAAATTCCACAGGTTGCTTAGCAGGGATACGACAGTTCCTCATATACATTACAGCAACACTTCCATATGTGCATAAAAGCATACCACTAAACACATCAGTGTTCCCTCCTGAAACTTCTAACCGCTCGAACTTCGTTCTTCGGCGCAGGTCATGCTTTCTTTCTGATTGGTGCAAGACGGATAAGACAACTCTTACAGACACTTCCCTTTCATGTGATTTCTCGATGTCTGCAATACTTGCTTCAAGCTCTTCCAGCTGATTTTCAACAATTTCTTCAACCTTCAACTGATCCTCCTCCTTAACATTTCCTTCTATGAGCTTGTCAATAATCTTAGGTATGTCATCTTCCCTGATGTCTGGCCCAGAAACCTTCACAACCTTTAATTTTAAATCTGGAACCCTTTCTTTTAGAAAGTTTATAAGGTCATTTACCTTCTCTCGTTCTTCATGACTGTCTTCTTTCTTTCCAGTGTCATCGTCAGAACCTTCTACTTTGTCTTCATTTGACACCTTCCTTGCAATAACAGCATCTAAAACTTTCTTAATCTTCTTTGATGGATCAGCTTCAGGCTGGTCCCTCTTCAAATAAACTGCCTAGATGGTACATAAAAGGATAAGTGCATGCATAAAAGCTTGACAAGATAAACCAATATGTTGTCATCCGATGCAAATACCTGTGTCTCATACTCCTCGTCCTTTTTCTGAACAAACAATTCAAAGAGTGGGACACCTGGAGCACCAACAGCAAGCTGTCTGGACAGACAATTTTGATGTTGTTATTTTCCTACTACAAAATAAGACATGATGTTGAAAGAACCAAAAGAGAAGTGGAACCTGGGAGTATAACTTTCAGCGATAAGCCTGCAGTAAGGACTTCAGGCTAACAATCACCATGCCAACCAAAGCCTTGTCATATACATTGTTAATTTTGGGCATCATAAAACTAGCCTCTAAACCATGCTTCTTTTTTGAAGTATATATATTTTCTTATGCTCCTACAATATATATTCTTCATTGCCTTCAAGTTTGAAGTACGCGGAGGAGAAGCAAATTGTAGTGTAAACAACACTGAAACAAACACAAAATTTACTACGAACCCCTTATATGCTCCTTGCAATGGAGTTCTGAAACAGGGTCTCCTCAAATTACAACACATTTGGGATCATGTTATAGCGATGCTATTGGATAAATAAGAATGTCTAGATGCTTAATATATCATTTACATCACTAGATTATTGAGGGAACTATGGAATGGCCACAACTACAATAGATATTATGCATGACTAATGTTTTGACGAATATAGGAAGATAGTCAGCATAATAGTCAAGAAATTAGTCAGCCTAACCGTCAACTTGGGCGACAGGTAAATAGTCAGACATGTAGTCAGGCAAATGGTCATATATTTAGTTAGCTTATTAGTCAGATGACTAGTCAGAAAAATCGTCAAAAAAAATTCGTCAACCCACTCGTCACATTATTAGTCACATTATTAGACAACTTATTAGTCAAGCTACAAGTCAGTGTCAACGTCAGAAAATTTGTCAGATGCTTATTAGTCAGTACATTAGTCAGATTTTTCGTCAGAGCTAAACGTCAGTTTGTTGGTCAGTTCAACCGTCGATGTTATCGTCAAATATAGATTTAACAAATTGTTTTGGACCCTCTGACGATTTTTCTGACGTTTAGTAGTCATTCTCTTGTAGTGTTATTCGACTGAACCCACTGGAAAGTGAACCCCACTCCACGGGTGTCGAGCCCATGCCTTGCCCGCACTCAGTGGCAAGCCATTAGACCTAGTCACAATGATCCCCGGTAGGCCTTACACACCAGAGGGATCGTTCAAGAGTCAGAACACGAACCTCCTTCTTAGCCAGTCTGGCCCCTTCACCCACAACCAGGTGTGGTTCTTGTACACAGGCCGAATCTATAGTGTGCTAGAGAGGCTAATCTAGGAGCATCTACTAACAAGCTTTAGGTCTCTACCCCCCTTCCCAATACAAGGAGTTCATAGAGATACATCATCCATATACATCACAGAAGAACTAAAGAACTAGATCTAATCTATATCATAGAGTTAGATTCTTTAGTTAGAGTCTGGTATCTAAAGACCTAGAAGGTGATAGAACTAGTGCAAAACCAGCACAAACCCGCAAGATCGACTCAAGAGATAGAATAGAAGACAAGAACAAATCTATTGAGAAAAACAATAGGAAATACAATCTCTACTTCTGAGCATTGCATAGTACATAACGTACACTCAATATATACAACCGGTGAGACTAAGAATAGTAGTCTACCGTTTAACCACCGCCCACTAATTACGGCACTGATTTAGGGTCGGTGCTCAGTGCTGACAAAGTGCTGCCTTATGTACATTTCAGCACCTTCTCAGCACCTGTGTGCTAAGTGCTGAACCACTGCTGTTTCAGCACATTATGCTTAGTCAGCATATTTATATTCCAACACTCTCCCTTAAATGTTGCTGACTAAGCAGAAGAAAATCAGCTGAAACTAAGGCAATCCTTCTCTCCCTTCAGCTGCAATTTCTTCATGCCCAAGCTCTCCTTCACATTGACGAACTTAGATCCAACTAATGGTTTGGTAAAGCCATCAGCAAACTGATCCTGTGAGGAGCAATGAACAAGTTGAGAAGATCCCATTTGGATCTGCTCACGGACAAAACACAAGTGGGTGTCAAGGTGTTTTGTCTTTGGGTGGTACTTAGCATCCTTGGCAAGATGGATGGTACTTGTGTTGTCACACAATATAACAGCCGAGGATGGAGGTACCTGCAGATCTGTCCACAAATGCTTAAGCCACAACAATTCCTGCATCCCAACACTGAGTGCTTTGAATTCTGCCTCCGTGGTGCTGATTGACACTGTAGACTGTCTTTTGGACAACCAAGTCAGCACGTTAGGCCCTATGAACGTGACCATCCCTGTTGTGGACCTCCTGCTATCATGACAATTAGCATGATCTGCATCAACAAAGACTTTCATTTGGAAATCGAGGACCCTCGATAAAAGAGACCTTCTGTGATGTCCCCTGCCGGATATGCCGGCCAGATCTTTTAGCGACCTTCGGTCGATTGCACTGGGATTGCTCATGAATGCTTCAAGCACTCCACGCCAAAAGAGATATCAGGTCTAGTGGTCGTGAGATATATCAACGCCCCTACCAAGCCGATAGAGTGTGGGATCACACTCCTCACCATCGAAATCAAGCTCAAGCCTTGTGCACGGATCAAAAGGACTTGCCCACGACCTTGCAATCTTGCATACGATCTTTCTTTGTAACATTTCTTTGATATATTTCTGGCGAGAAAGATAGATGCCATCCGAGTCTTTGCCACACTTCTACACCTAAACAATAATGCATGCATAAGGCCAAGGTCGGTCATCTCGGAAGGGCGAAGATAACTTCAACTTCAATGTAGAAATCAACACATCGGCATCTCTGTGATGATCAAATCATCAACATACAAAACCACAACGCACATTCGGCCTTCATGTGATTTGCAATAAAGATTGGGGTCTCTTGACGCCTGCTGAACCCTGCTCAAGAAAGAAAGCATTAATTTTCGCATGCCAACATCTTGGAGCCTGCTTCAAGCCATAAATGCTTTTCTTCAAATGACAAACCAGCTGCTCCTTCCCTTGAACAACAAATCCTGGAGGTTGAGTCATATAGACCTCTTCCTCCAAATCACCATTCAAAAAAGCAGACTTAATGTCCATTTGAAACATTGGCCAACCTTTCATTGCAAAAGAAATGGCTATAACGATCTAATAGTGGACATTCGGCTCACGGAGCAAAGACTTCATCATAATCTAAGCCTTTTTTCTGTGCAAAACCCTTGGCTACAAGTCTAGCTTTGTGCTTTGACACTGTCCCATCAGCATAAAATTTGGTTCTAAACACCCACTTACAGCCAATAACGTGCTTATCAACCGGGAGTTCAACCAATTCCCATGTGCCTTGCTTCAGCAATTGAGAGTATTCTTCTTCCATTGCATCGCCACTGCGGATCACTAGGCGCTTCATGAAAGGTTTGTGGATCAACATGATCACGGACCTTTGCCATTAAGGCAAGGTTACATGATCCATTAGACTTCTCCTGTTTCTCCATCGGCGTCTTTGATCTCCTAGGTTCAACAACGGGTACAACGAGGTCTCCGCAACCCGGTTACGCAACAATTTGTTTCTCCTTGAGGCGTCTTTGATCTCCTAGGTTCTACAACGGGAGGTATAGCGGGTGCTACAATAGGTCTTTGTAGCAGTCTTTGGATCGGTGCTACAAGTACCTTCATGTGTCTTTGGACTCCCGTGAAAGGAACCAACCTGCTCATGGACCATAGGGCGGCGGGATTGGGATCATCCGATGCCACTACTTGAGGGCAAATGTGAGTTCTTTGGAGAAACCACGAGAGAGGGAGAGAAAGGTTTACCAAAGGCTGCTATCGGATCTCCAACATCAAGCTGCTTTGTCATTGTGAACTGCGGGGAGTATCACTGGAAGATATGCCATCATACACAAAGCATCTTCAACGAATCGAATCGACACGCTTACAATAAACGCTTGTTGGAAGGATCATACAACTTGTAACCTTTCTGATTTTCTGGATACCCAATGAAGATGGCTTTGACAGCCCTGTCATGCAACTTCCCATACTTTTTCAGCTTCTCAGCAGGTATGGAAGCATAAGCCAAGCATCCAAACACCCTCAAATGAGACACATCTGGTTTCATTCTCCAAAATGCTTCATAAGGAGTCACATCCTGGACTGCCTTAGTAGGCGACCTATTTGCCAAATATTTGCTTTGTCCTCTTGCCTCTCCCCAAAAAGATTCAGGCAGTTGCTTGTGACTCATCATAGATCTTGCCAAATCAAGCAAAGATCTATTCCTCCTTTCAACTACACCATTTTGTGGATGAGCATAAGGAATGATTAACTGTCTTTCAATGCCTTCTTCCATGAGAAACTCATCAAAGGCATTAGAAACATATTCACCTCCATTGTCACTTCTCAACTTTTTTATTACTAACCCTGTCTGCTTTTCAACTGCTGCTTTGAAGGCCTTGAACTTGCCAAGCACCTCAGATTTGCAGTGCAAAGTATACACCCAAGTGTACCTACTGAAATCATCAATCAGGGTTAAGAAATACCTCTTTCCACCGAGCGAGACATCAGGCATATAGCACAAATCAGAATGCAGCAGCTCAAGAGGTTGAGTTGCTCGATGAATAGCCTGCTGTGGAAAAGGCTGTTGAGGTTGCTTTCCGAGATGGCATGCAGCACACTCAAGCTTGACACATTTCAGAGAGGGAATACCTGTAACCATCTTGTTCTTGTACAAAGCATGTACAGCAGTGCCTCCAACATGACCAAAACGAGCATGCCACAGATGCTCAGCAGTCAAGTCAGCACATACAAGACCATGTTGGTCTTATGGCCCGAACCATCAAAGACATACAAGCCATTCTGTGGCGTCCACTGTGCCATGAACTGCAGACTTTTCAAGTCAATTCCTTCAAGTGGATTCCTGCCCAGCAGATAGGCTTTGCCATTTCCGAGAACAATGTGATGGCCTGCCTTATCAAATTCAGCAGCAGACATGATATTAGACTGTAATCCGGGAGCAAACATGACATTCCTCACCTTACTAACTACATCACGTCCATGCAATTGAAAAGCTACAATCCCCTTTCCTGTGATAGGAAGAGAATATCCATCACCCATCTTCACATCACCTCCAGATCGAGGTTCAAGTTCAGAAAACACATCTGAATCTCCGGTAAGATGAACCGTGGCTCCTGAGTCCAAAATCCAGTCCTTACGTAAGGTCTTTGGCGCTCTTTGCAAGATTAGGATATTCAGCATCAAAAAGTGGCACACGCAAGCAGCACTTGTCTCTCCCTTAGAGTTGATTCTTTGTGCTTCTCGTGTCACTATCCTTTGAGCTTTTCTTCTTCTTCTTACAATTCGATTTGTAGTGACCCTTTTTCACCACAATTCCAAAGACTTGAACTCCTTGGATTTCTTACCTTCGGACTTCACATTTTTCGACTTCCTAGAATCTTTGCTATCAGCAAACTTCTTCTTGGTGTCGGCCAGAAGTAGACACAAAATTAGCATGGTCCACTCTCCCATCCCTTTGCTTCGCACCAACTCCTCTTGTTGTTGGTAGAATGGTTACTTTGGCTATATCAATCTTCTCCTTGTATCTGATCTTCGAAGAGATAATATCATACGAAGGAGGAAGACCAACCAAGATATCTTGAATCAGCTGTTTTTCAGACAGCACTCCACCAGCAGCCATGTAATCCAAGCGCCATTGCTTCATTTGAGTAAGGTATGCTGTGACAGATTTGAAATCGCCTAATTGGGCATGTCTCATTTTGTTCTGGATCAGCATTTGGGTAGCCATACCCTTGGTATCAAGAGACTTCTCCAAATGAGACCACATCTCCTTAAACTCAGTAAAATGGTTGATTTCATGACCAATTGTCTCTTCAGCCAACATTTTGACAAGAGCACAAGCTTTCTGGTTTATCCTGCCAGCATCTGCTGACTTGGTGCTGATAAAGTCTTTATCAAACACCGCTCCCATGTCACTAAATATCAAATAATTCACCATGAACTTCTTCCAAGCATGGTAATTATTATTAGTGAGCTTTGCATTCTGTGAGAACTTGAATGGATCCATGAATTTCTCCTGTTTTCAGCAGCCAAAAGATGGTTGAGAAAACAAATTTGTCACCAAACAAAGCACCCACTAGAAAAGTTGAATCTTGAACTTTGTCGCCAAAAAGGTCTTGGAAAACTCGCAGAACTTGCTGGAAAATCCGAATCACTCTCCCAAAACACTTCCTCCAGGCCAAAAAGCAAGAATCTTCTCCAATGCTGCAAATGAGATTTTCCACCACCAAATCTCAGCCAAAGAACTCCTAGAAACGATGGCCAATCCAATTTGGATGCTTCTCCAATAGCTTGCTCTATTCTTCCCTCAAGAAAGCGTCTGATACCATGATAGAACTAGTGCAAAACCAGCACAAACCCGCAAGATCGACTCAAGAGATAGAATAGAAGACAAGAACAAATCTATTGAGAAAAACAATAGGAAATACAATCTCTACTTCTGAGCATTGCATAGTACATAACGTACACTCAATATATACAACCGGTGAGACTAAGAATAGTAGTCTACCGTTTAACCACCGCCCACTAATTACGGCACTGATTTAGGGTCGGTGCTCAGTGCTGACAAAGTGCTGCCTTATGTACATTTCAGCACCTTCTCAGCACCTGTGTGCTAAGTGCTGAACCACTGCTGTTTCAGCACATTATGCTTAGTCAGCATATTTATATTCCAACAGAAGGCTGCTATGGGCAATTCAATAGGCTAAACCTACTGATTCTATGACTGAAATAGGGTTTAGACTATTTAATTGGCCAAATACCTGATCCTTGAGTTGCTCCTCCTGACCTGAGTTCGACCATCCTGCTGAAACGCTCGAATCAAGGAAAACTAATGGTGCGATTCTCTCAGACAGAGTCTGGGAGGCGGTTTTGACCCTTGGGGCAGCCAAAACAGAGCTCTAAAACCCTAGAAACGAAAATGGGCAAGTTAGGGCTTCCCCTCCTAAATAGCCAAGGGAGGTGGTTAGGGTTTTCAATTATCCCCTTTAGGCATGCGGGATAATTGGGAATGGGCCCACTTGCCTTTAATGGCTAGGTGGCAAAGTGTGCCCACATGGAAAGGTGTGCCCACATTAATGTGCACTTTGGGAATGGGCCCACTTGCCTTTAATGGTTAGGTGGCAAGGTGTGCCCACATGGAAAGGTGTGCCCACATTAATGTGCCTGTGCACATTAATAATAAATGCACATACCTAGCAAGTTGTCCCCTAGGGGCTACCCACCTGGCTACACGTCGGCGTACACGTCAGTCGGAGTGGCGTGTACGCATGACGAGGCAGTACAGTATACGTCCTGGCACCGTATACTGTGCTGGAACGTCACATTCTCCCCACCTTGAAATGATGTTATCCGCAGCATCGTGGGTCTCCCCACCTTGGGTTCTTCCTAACCTGCAATCAACTTGATGCATCCAATATATTACTATTATACTTACATAAATACTAGGATTACCTTAAGGTAATATTTCTAAACACTATTACATCGTAACCTTATCAAATAACTTATCAAAACAAGGTACTTATTAGTCTCCGTTATCACAACCTTTAGTTTATCACAATTTAACACTTTCATATACAATTATTATTTAAGGTACTCTTCATTCCTTGCAACACATTCCAACAAAATTTATGTTGCAAGTCTTCGCACCTTAAGATCCTGCATTAATTTTACAATATCTATAATTACATACTTACTATCTTAATTATTAGAATTACTCTAAGGTAATGTTTAAGACATTACTGTACTATTTCATTATCCAGTTAACTTATCACTTCATAACTTAATCCACGCAATGTAATTATTAACATTTAAGTTTATCAAAGTTTATCAATTTCATACAAAATTTACGCTTCTAAGGCACTCTTCATCCCTTGCAACACATTATAACAAAATTTGTGTTGCAAGCCTTCGTAGTTCGACCTCCTTGCCCTCCGGAGCGCTCTATTAGCCTGCAGGTCGACACTACCGATTATTAATTATTAATAAAATTTTGGTTATATGGTGACCACCCCACCTATCTACATGAATGCATGGCTAATCTCCCGGCGTAGGAAGAGGATGATTCTTCCATCGTGGCCGTGGAGACAGCATCCTATTATGCCTATATGCCGCTCATGCCTACACCTCTAGTTGCCCAGCGTGGCGGATATCCTTCCCGCGTGGGGGGCGTGAAGGATAGATTCCTCCTATCAAAGTATATGGGGCTAAAGGTGCCTTTCCTATCAATGCATTCCTGAATGACCTCCTTTCTCTCGAGGTCGTCTAGTTCCGTAGAACAGAAGTAGACTTTCTAATCTACCTTCTACTCATCCAAGCGGAAACGCGGTCATGCCTACATTGACATTACACCACGCCCTAAAGATCACCGTAGTGGTCTCATCATCAGTAACAACGCATGCAACCCATACCTAGCATAGGTTGCATGTGCAGATTAATCTTAGCTACACATAGAATTAATCTACACAATTCAACATGCCTGAGCCGATTTTTGCTGGCTCCTTTAACGCATGTGATTAATAATTACTCTAAGGTAATATTTATGAATTAACATTATCATAGTATCGGATACATTACTTCCGATAGTACAATTATATTTACTCTAAGCTTTGCAATATTTAACGACTTTTAGATCGCGATTATTTAAACAATAACCCTGATTTAGACCTATTGTATCATAGACAAGGTTTTAATTATCATACATAAGAATTAGATGTGTTTCTTATTCTCTTCCTTGGGTCCTGCATTACCCTTGGAAGTATATCCCTAAGATGCACTTAAGTATATCTGAATTCTATTTTCTATTTATATTTATAAGGACCCCGAGGTCATATAGCTATCCTTGGAAGGAATTGCATCCTTGCGAAGGATTAATTAACATGCTACCTCATATTATCGTTGTTATTTAACTTATTTCCCTATGATACATATACGTACAACAATTTCTATGCAGTTATTAGGATCTATATTTAACTTATCAATAAGACACATTAAAGCTTATAATACATGCGCACACCTTACCTAAGGCTAGAACGCATCCACCCATTGAGCCGGCGTCGAGTAATTTGGAGATGACTTGGTCGTTGCATTGCTCCCATAGTTTTGCTCCACTTCATTGGTGTAGTTAACTATCACGTCAGTCTCGCACGTTGAAGCCTGAGCACTAAGGTATCTATCTATCTTACGCTCTATTTGCTTCGGCTATTGCCGGAATGAACTCTATTCTACGGGTGTCAATTCGATGCAAGTACGTTCAATCATAAGATTGAGCGCTCCCACTTTCTTCGAAAAGACAATGGTCCTGCACCCCTTCAATGACGTTGTACACAACATCATATCTATTCTCTCCCCTTAAGAGGTTATACGCTTCTTACTTAGCGCATTACTTTATTAGCCTTAGCTAACATATATAACCATCTAAGATGGATGCACATATTATGTTATCATTTATTTCAATATAGTTATGGGTTACTACTTAGTTAGAACGATTCTAAACCACAAGGTTTTGTCATCACGACAATTCCTTTTGTCTCAAAAGACTATTTGATTACTATAATTCTTATTTTAGATGTACTTTTTATGTACTATTCTTTTATGTTCTAGAGATTCCCCCTTTCTTAGTTATTTAAACTCTTGGAATATTCCTACCAATCGAATTGATGCCATCGTAACAAGTTGGCCGGACTTGTTAGATTACTTCTTTTCTTTCGGTTGGATTATTCTTTTGGAGGTACTAGATTTATACATGGTCAACAATTATCCTAGCAATGATTCCTTCTTAGCGAGGAGATCAATCTCACCAAGTGGTTTCAATACGTTGGATGACTGTTAACAATCGTGTATAATTTTAGTTACTCCTATGCATTTCCTTCCCAATCCTTGACGCTTAGCTCAATATTGGGACAATCCTTTCAACGAGAATATCTGGAAATGCCTTCTAATCCCAATATGGATGTTACCATCCCTACATTTAACCTACTAGGCCCCATGGCCTTAGATGTTTGAGCTTGCTAGAAGCTCATCCACTCGTTGCCTGCTTGAAGTAGCAAGGTAACGTTCTCCCGAGTCGCTCGATACTTCAGTCTCCTTGACGGTGGATGCTCTTTGATGTAGAGGTTGACTTTGTTCGCTAGAAGCCTCTCATTGCTGGTGGCTTGATGGTGTAGTTGATCACTTGAAATCTTGCATGCCGCTTTTCAAAAGCCTGAAGGTGGCGCCATTGAAAAAGATCTTTCATCTTGAACTCTTTATCTTGGCAGCTAACGACTCTGTATCCGATATTGTTTCTTCGACTCCATCGATGTCTCATACGTCGAGTCCTCTTGTTGTTATCGTGTTGCCCGACGAGTGTTGAGGATGTTGATTGCTTCACCCCTGCAATTTGCCTGACATCTCTTCCTTTGATCTGTTACGCTATGGGAGGGAAGGAATAACAAGGGAACTATACATGCAAAACATATAGCTTACATAATTACAATTACTACTACAGCTATTAGGTCCCCCTTGTGCCTCCCTTCGAGTTGCACACCTACTCCTTGGCGATGTCATCGGTGTTCCTCCCGGTGCAATGGTGTTGACGATTTATATCCTCGTATTTGTACGTCAGCTCATACTCCGGGGTAACTTGTTGATATACTTGGGCCCTCCAATGTTTGTCGGCTATGGCACAACACGCTTTGCATCACACTCTAACGAAAGGTGTGCTAGTCGTTGATGCTTCGACATTTCAGTCTGCTTCCTGATCCTGTTCTCGGGCGGTAATTGTTCCCCCCTTCATGATATTTGAAGCTATTTGGAGGCGTCTCTTGAGGTTGTGCGCGCTTCCTTTGGCTATACTCCTCTGGAGTTGTTCTCTTCTGCAGTTGTTCTTTGAATCGTCCATCCTTGGATTCACCAAGTTGCATGCAAGTCTGCGTGCAAGTCTTCGGCTCGCCTCGCCTAGTTGCTTCTCCATCGAGCTTCCAAACTTCCTTGTTTGATCCCCTCGATCACATGGCTTGGACGTTGTCACGTTCCACAGTGCTATGCCGTCTTCTTGTCTTGAGGTACCTTCCGGTGGCTTTGATTGTGCTCGTCAGTTTTGATCATCCTGTTGCTTCTAGGGAGCTTGTGGAAGAAGTCGGTTGCTAGTTCTCCGGCTTTCAGTTCCTGACCTTTGTCCCTCTATGCATGTCTGTCTCTCTGGCAAGTAAGGCATCATGGCTCTGGGCAAAAGTATGCTAGTGGGTATCAAAAAAACGCGGCCCCAGCACTTAGATCAGCACCCTGGATGTACTATTCTATCATAGTATTCCACTTGTTATTAATTGGAGTTGTTACATATTTCTATTGATTACCTAATTACCGTGTGCTAGTACCAGTAACATCTTAAACAAGCTGCCATATGGGGTGCTATATGAGTGCTGTCAGCATGTGTCCGGACGCCTGCTTTTGCACCCCACTAGCATACTTTTGCCCCTCTCCTCCCTGCTGGCTATGTTGTCGGGGTGATGGATCCTTATATCTGCGCAGCTTGACCCTTGAGTTGAAGAAGTACTTGCCTTAGATCTACTCTTGTCGTTGAATAGCCTGGCTATTATCTTGAACTCTCTTTTTGCCGAAGGTGCTTCAGTTGCTATCCTTGTCGTTAAGGTGTCGAATGCTTCTACCTTGGGCGTTTGATGTCCCACATGTTGGAGATACGATCGGCTTCTTTTCTTCTAATTGCTGGTAGGAGTACCTGACGAAGCCATCACCTAGTTGTTGAAGGCATATCTCCTCGTCGCAGTGCCTTTCGTAAGTGCATCTCCATCTAATACACGTATCATAGCGCATCACCCTATATTACCACAAGGTGGAATTATGGTCGTCGAGATGTTGCCTTCCTAGTTGGCTCGTTCGGGTCGTTCCTCCTTCTATTGTTGAGGCCACTCGTGTCATAAGTTCGTCAAGTGTTGCCGCTGCCACAAGAGGTAGTGTTGCGCCCTGACGATGTCTTGGTGCAGCGCTGATGATCTTGACATGACCGGTGTTGTCTCTTGTTCTGACATTGGGTGGACGAGCGGTCTTCTACTTGAGGGCACTTCCCGAAGTGTTTGGAGTCGAAGGTTTGCTTGGGCTCTGGTCGTTTCTCCCTCGTAGTTGCTCTTCCATTTTGATCTTGGGCTACAGTTGTGCTTCCTTGCTTCCTCATTTGGCAGGCAGTCGAAGTGAAGGAGCTTCCTGATCTAAGCGCTAACATGACTTTAAACTCATGTTTCTCCACTATATCTGTGAGCACCCGAGATATACAATAGACATATACGCATTTACATTGGGATTTTTAATTCATCCACTTTTTCAAAACAACTACGAAGATCTACTTAAATGTTTATACTCCTTTAGGGTTTCCCTTCCTCCTATCGCGTTTGATCCTTCGGTTTTGCTGCATCTTCTTCGTTCTGGTTGACTCCGGAATTCTTGAGATGCTGCTACTATTGTTGAGCTTCATGTCTGATCCGAGCTCGTCACGCCAAGTTGCGAAGAGTGTTCGTCGATGTGATCACTTGAAAAAGATACTCCTCCTTAATGTGTATGTCCGTCGTAAGGAATGCGGTGACCGCTCAACGTCCCTATATGCAGTGTGTCGTTGCAAGGTTGCCAATGTGCAGTGCCGTTGATCGCTTGAGTAGGATCACCTAGCTGTTGCAGTTGGGCATTCTTGAATGTCTTCGAAGCTCTGAGATCGTGGTCGGTAGGCAGGCATTGTCATTCCTCCGCAGGTTGAATTTCTGAGTGTGACTCCTGTTGCTTGGGCTTTGCTTCATTCCTAGGTGCCTCCCCTGTGCCTGGAAGTGTGGTCATCTCCATTGCCCCTACCATGGCTCCTTCTGGTCGCCTTTGCGTGAATTGTACCTGCTGGCTAGGTCGTCTCCTCCGTCCCTTGGGTCCTATCCATTCGAGTCTCGCACTCCTTGGCTGACGTAGTAAAGTCGTCCTTCCTTTGGTTTCTAGGTGTTCCTGGGTCCGGAATTCTTGTTCAAGCGGAATATTGTCCTCCTTGATATTGCCCCACTGCTGATATAGGCCTTCAAGTTGGAGATGTTCCTTCCCTGATATGCGTCTCCTCCCCCTCATGGTCTCCTACTTTTTGGAACCGATGAAAGTTCTCCTGCTGGTGCAAGGGAGCTGGAAGCTCGTCCTGGTCATCCTTAGGTGCTTCGTGGTTGTCTAGCTTGGTTGCTCCTTTTGCTGATGTTTCATGACATTCGCTTGAGCTGCTTGGCTGCAAGGTCGTGGTGGTCTTCCCTCCGGTTTCTATATGCTCCTGTGTCGCCATGACTTCTCTCCTCGACGGAAGATTATGCCCTCTGGCCCTAGCTCATGATGCTAACGCGGCATCGATGTCTAACGTCTTCCTGCACCTGTATTTTGCTGCCTTGCGTTCTTCCATTTGAAACTCATGTACGTCGAGTTGGTGAAGGCGTCGAGATCCTCTTTCTGATGTGAGCTCGTGGACGTGGTAGCCAGGAGGTTGACATCGAGAAAAATTCTTGATGCCGTTGGTTACCAATATTCTTCCCATTTGATGAAGATTGATGATAGGCCGGTGGTGTCCTGTTCTACTCATTTGTCGATTGAGGTGTTTGTCGTTGTGCTTCCCTCTCTTGGGTCTGCCTTTTCGGTTTCCTCTCCTTATCTGTCTGTACATCGGCTGGGACCTTTATGTCTTCAAGAAGTTGCACCTCTAGCTCTTCTTTGGCTCTGGCCCTGTACTTCGACAGCAACGCTCGTATATTCTAGGGTCTAAGGGTCTACTTGAAGGGCTCTCCTACAACATTCTGGGCTCTATAAGCAAGCAAGATGGCTCGGGCAGCATTACTGGAGACATATCTATAATCTACAAGTCTATGGCCATTAGGACGTGTGGTATGGCATGAAATGAGGTTTGTTTTACAAGGCCCTCATGGTGTTTGAGACATACTCTAAGGTCCTAGCAAAGTTGGTTTGGGGGGGTCCAATCTCTACACATGGAGTGGCTTGGGCAGCTCTAGACTCTAGGTCCTTTCTAGGTATCCTGGCAATCGGGAGTGTCGATGTGGCGGCTATATAAGTCAAACTCTATTAGAAGGACACAGAATTAGGTCAAGGTTTATGCCTTTGGCTCGAGCAGAGGTGATGTACCAACAGTTGGACTTGGGTTGCTATGCTGAGGTCTAGATGACTATAACAAAGGGGTGTTCTTGGGCACTTCTTTCTAGGAGTAAGGCATCAGCTTCGAGCGGAGAGCAATACTTGCGAGGTACTAATGGGATATGCTTCTATTTACAAACAAACCACAGTTTGGGAAGAAAATTCAAGGGTTTGAGCAATTTTGGTTATAAATGGATTCTAGGCTGTCTAAATGGATTTTGGTCCTATTGCAACAAATTTCAGGCGATTTGGAGCTCTGTAGCTCAAGTTATGGAGGTTCAAAGTTTGGAGGTCTCACACATTGCGCCCAGACCAATAATGAACTTTTCATTTTCTGTCCTGGCGCGACGTGTGAGACATTGGCTCTAAATGGGTTAAACTTGTCCAATTTGGGTGATATAAGGGTCTAATTCTGCTAGATTCATCGAGTTAGGCGGAATTGACCCCTTATTTGGTCGATTTGGAGCACTTTTGGGCACTTTTGGGGCATGGTCTCACAGCATGGTCTCACACGTTGCGCCCAGACCGATAATGAACTTTTCATTTTCTGTCCTGGCGCGACGTGTGAGACATCCTCTCGAATTGGCCTAGGATGTCTGTTTTGACTAAAACAAAAGCTAAAACTTACTAACTTAACTTAATTAAGTAACTTTATACACTTATAATTCCTAGGCTAAAATTCGAATTACCAAATTACTTTTCTACAATTTATGACTTCTTAATGTGTTTTAGATGAGATCTTCATTATCTGTCCTGGCGCGACGTGTGAGACCATCCTATTTGGCTCACTAATTTTTGTCTTTTTATGTTCTTATTTACTTTAACTGTTACTAACTTAGCATATACTACTTACTTTAACTGTTACTAGCTTAGCATATACTACAAAAATGAAAAAAAATTTCCATTTTTCGAGGTTTGAGAATCCTATCAAGTTAGTGCTACTGGGAGCATGGCCAGTGCTTTGCTCTTGGTCTCCAAGAACATTGCTCTGATACCACTGTGACGTCCCCTACTCATATACGGTGCCTCACCGTATACAAACAGGAGTTCATCCCCCATACCAGCTCCATGCTAATATAGGGCCCTCCACGTATCATTGCAACTTTGAAGAGTTCTAGTGGGAAGAATGAAGGGGTCCTTTACCCTGTCTCCCTCAGGGCCTACCTAGCTGCGGAAGCGTATACATGTCAGTAGTACATACATCAACATCATATGACCATCACGAAGGATGGTCCTCCACATATCTGCATAGACAAAGATCAGCACATCACATAGGGAATCCTACCCAAGGCTCAGACACGGGGATGGACTGACAAGCTTGGGCCTCCAGAGGTCATTGCAGACAGAATTCATGGCAATGGATTTGGCTGGCATAAGAACATGGCTTAGGGTAGTCCACTCCATCCGCCCCTCCTGTGCACACTTTGCAGAGTAGGTTGAAAAGTGTTGGGACCTGACTGTAGCCCGCCGGGTGCATAGCCAAAGGGGCTATTCCTGGGTTGCATCTCCCCAGTCCCGATGGAGCAGGTAGGGATCACTCCCTCCAGAGATCTACATGCTGACTCAAGGTGACTAGAGGGCCACTGCCCTTATTCGACTGAACCCACTGGAAAGTGAACCCCACTCCACGGGTGTCGAGCCCATGCCTTGCCCGCACTCAGTGGCAAGCCATTAGACCTAGTCACAATGATCCCCGGTAGGCCTTACACACCAGAGGGATCGTTCAAGAGTCAGAACACGAACCTCCTTCTTAGCCAGTCTGGCCCCTTCACCCACAACCAGGTGTGGTTCTTGTACACAGGTCGAATCTATAGTGTGCTAGAGAGGCTAATCTAAGAGCATCTACTAACAAGCTTTAGGTCTCTACCCCCCTTCCCAATACAAGGAGTTCATAGAGATACATCATCCATATACATCACAGAAGAACTAAAGAACTAGATCTAATCTATATCATAGAGTTAGGTTCTTTAGTTAGAGTCTGGTATCTAAAGATCTAGAAGGCTGCTATGAGCAATTCAATATACTGATTCTATGACTGAAATAGGGTTTAGACTATTTAAGTGGCCAAATACCTGATCCTTGAGTTGCTCCTCCTGACCTGAGTTCGACCATCCTGCTGAAACGCTCGAATCAAGGGAAACTAATGGTGCGATTCTCTCAGACAGAGTCTGGGAGGCGGTTTTGACCCTTGGGGCAGCCAAAACAGAGCTCTAAAACCCTAGAAACGAAAATGGGCAAGTTAGGGCTTCCCCTCCTAAATAGCCAAGGGAGGTGGTTAGGGTTTCCAATTATCCCCTTTAGGCATGTGGGATAATTGGGAATGGGCCCACTTGCCTTTAATGGCTAGGTGGCAAAGTGTGCCCACATGGAAAGGTGTGCCCACATTAATGTGCACTTTGGGAATGGGCCCACTTGCCTTTAATGGTTAGGTGGCAAGGTGTGCCCACATGGAAAGGTGTGCCCACATTAATGTGCACATTGGTAAATGTGCACATTAATAATAAATGCACATACCTAGCAAGTTGCCCCCTAGGGGCTACCCACCTGGCTACACGTCGGCGTACACGTCAGTCGGAGTGGCGTGTACGCGTGACGAGGCAGTACAGTATACGTGCTGGGACCGTATACTGTGCTGGAATGTCACAATTCACATTACTCATGAAGGACAAAAGTTAAGCTGGCATAGAAGGCTTAAAATGCTGTGTAGTCTCTAGCTTATTTGTAAGTTAGAAGTGGGAGTAAGTTTATACTCAATTTGGAGTTAAACAGGCACTTGAATAAATCTATTCTTAGTAGTCTGGAGTTGAATGCACATGCACATTGATATTTCAATATTGAAAACATCTTATAAATTAGCTACTAATATTCAATTCCGCTTGTAATTCACTTTACCAGATGCAAAAACATCTTTGGCACCATAGCTGCACCTAAATTCGTCTCTAAGTTCAGCACTTGGGTTGGGACCCACGAACAAAAAAGGAGAACAAAGCCCGGCATCTACACCTATTTACAGCATAAACCGCTAATCTGTACACGTCAAAGGTCTGTTCACCTTGAATATAGTATGCTGCTGCAGGATCACCTGTAGAGCATTTATCTGGGTGCCATTTCTGTGACACATTAATAGGGCATAGAATAAACAAAATCAACATTACAGAAAACGTATTTGCAAAGATCTATGCTCATAAAACACAGATCGACCATACCATTGTGAGTTTTCTGTAGGCACTTCGAATTTCCGCATCTGTGCAATTCCTCTGCAGTCCCAAAATTGCATAGAAATTCTTACAAACGTCGTCCATTTGGCCCACAGAACTGGGCCAATATACTTACACCTTGGATCCGACACTTGAATGCTCGCCGGACTAGATTGTTAGATCTCCTAACAAATTTGATCGCTAGGAAATTTTTGCTCCAAGTATCCATGGATTTTTTACCTCTATTTTGGGAAAAAGAATGAAGTCATAAATTCTAGAAGCTCGGAGATATTTTTGTTGTCCCTGCTTTTTGTCCAGATTAAACGCAAAACCGAGAAGTGCAGAGGCCAGATTTATGCTCTAAATAGAGTTAAACATGCCCCAAAGCAAAGATGCTACAAAGATTTTAAAGCAAAAGAAGAAAAGCCCCTTTCAGGGTTTCGTCTGCATCTGCATCTGCATCTTACAGCATTTACCACCAAGAAGTTTTCCGTTGCCTCAGCAATACACTGCACCCACAAAGTAAAAAAAAATAAAAAATCGGTCAAAAATGACCACCAAAGCTCATGAGTACCGAAAACAGAGAGAATAGCTCCGGATTTGCCCATCAGAAGATTCGGATTTGCCCTTGCGACGACGCCATAGCCTGCAGAAGAATGCAAACCAGTTCCGTGCTTCCAAATCGTGCGGCAGTCCTGCAGAAAGCCGAATCAGATGAGATCAACGACGTGGCGTCCTTTCAAATTTTTTCACAATTATTTTTTCTTTCTAATTTTTCCCTCACTCGGGAATCTAAAGGCATCAAAGCATCGAATCTTGGTGTGAATAAATTATATAAGAGTAGATATATGTTAGGATATACAGAGATGCCTTTTATTTAAGTATTCTTTATGTTTGTCACAAGCATTGCCGAGAGAGCATGTCCTCAATCTCATCTCCCGCTGTTCGAATCTTCTACTTCGGCGTAGGGAACCCTGCACTACTTCTCTTGCCTTTGCTGCATCTTGTAGTCGATTAAAATCATAGTATCTGTTTGCAGAACACTCTCACCCAGCCAGCAAAGGTTGGTGGCAGCGTAAACAGAGGTAGGCACCTAAACTAAAATTAAATTCTTCATACTGGGCAGATATCTGAGTAGACTCCTTTTGTAGCCAGACACATGGAATTTGAAAAAATTGTGCAAGGAAGGTCCTCTGGAAGAGGCACTTGACATTATAGAGCAGAGAAATGTCCCTATCTCAAAGGATGATGCTTACTATTTCTTGCAAGATTGTGCCGGAAGGAATGAGCCTCAACTTGCTAGAAGAGTGCAATTACTTATCTATCGAAATGGGATTGAATCAATTTCTGTGCTTGCAGACCATCTCATTCGCCTATTTGCCTCCCTAGATTGTTTGCTGGAAGCAAACCAAGCATTTAGCAATCTCTCACATCCTAGCGTTTATACATGGAGCTCCATTATCTCAGCTCATGTCAATGCTGGGCAGACCCTAATTACACTAGAATTGTACTACACAGTTAGGCTATATGAAGCAGTTAAGGTCAACAAGGATATATATCGTTCTGTCCTTAAAACATGTACAACACTTGAAGCACTTGATACAGGAAAGCACGTTCATGCTCAGATTATGAAGATTGGTTTGCAAGTAGATTGTATCATCGGGAACATGCTTCTTTATATGTATGCGAAGTGTGCAAGTTTGGAGGAATCATGCAAACTCTTTGATTGTTTACCGAATCGAGATATTGTGAGTTGGGGTGCAATGATTGCAGCTTACATCCAGCATGATAAAGAAGCTTTTGCATTAGATTGTTTCAAGAAAATGGAACAGGATAAATTATTCCCGAATAAGATTATCTTTTTGAGCATGTTGAGGGCATTCAGCAAGATGCAAAGTCTAGAACAAGGAAGGTACATGCATAAAGAGATTGTTACTTGTGGGTTAGAATCAGACATTGTTATTGGAAATACCATCCTAAATATGTATATCAAATGTGGAGATCCGATTGGAGCTAACAGCATCTATAAAAATTTGGAAAAGCCAGATACAATATCTTTCAATATAATGATTGCAGGGTATGTGCAGCATGGAGAAAGCCTTCTGGCACTAGAGTGTTTTTCCAACATGTTTGAACATGGCATTATGCCTGGGAAGGTAACATTTCTTAGCATCTTGAAGGCATGCAGTAATGTGGCCACCGTGAAACAAGGCCTGTGCGTTCATGAGCTGATCATTGAATACAGACTTCATTTTGATGTGTTTATTGGGAGTGCTCTTGTTGATATGTATGGCAGATGTGGGAACCTGGAAGAAGCACACAGAGTGTTTGAGAGTTTACCAAACAAAAATGTGGTGTCATGGAGCGCGATGATTGGGGGATATGCCCATCATGGTCAAGCTGTTCTTGCTCTTGAATGCTTTAATAAGATGCAAGAAATGGATATAAAGCCCAGCCAAGTTACATTCTTGGGCATTTGTAAAGCATGCAGTTGTATAGGTAACTTGATGCTTTCCAGATGGGCCCATGAACAAATCATTGAACATGTCATGCTAGTTGAGATTCACCTTTGGAATGCCATTATTGATATGCATGTCAAATCCGGGAATCTCAAGGAGGCTATGTTGGTCTTTAGAAGTTTGCCGTTAAAAAACTTAGTGACATGGTGTACAATAATTACAGGATACGCACAAAATGGTGAAGGTATTCTTGCATTGGACACCTTTCATGAGATGCAAGGAGATGGCGAGGAGCCAGATAAAGTGACATTTCTAGGCGTCTTAAAAGGATGTGGTAGTATTGGGACTATAGAGCAGGGCAGGCAAATCCATGAACACATCTTTGAAAGCAGGTTACATTTAGATGCTGCAATTGGTAATGCTCTGGTGGACATGTATGCTAAATGCAATAAAATGGACGAGGCATATGAGATCTTTAGCAGACTGCAAAATCAGGACGTAGTTTCATGGTGTATAATGATTGAAGGATACACGCTTCAAGGCGAAGGTTGTCTTGCAATAAGATGCTTCAAGACAATGCTGGAGAATGGCATAACACCAGACAAAGTTATTTTTGTGAGTATTTTGAAAGCGTGTGCAACTATGAAAGCAGTAGAAGAAGGTAGGCACGTTCACACACAAATTATTGCGAGCAGGCTGCTTTTTGATGTTGATGTGGGGAATACATTGATAGATATGTATTCCAAATGTGGGAACATAGAAGAGTCGTGTGCTGTATTTGATAGACTACAAGGCAGAGATGTGACATCATGGAATGCATTAATTCAGGGATACGTCCTTCATGGTGAGGGTAATTGTGCCTTACTCTGTTTTGAGAGAATGCAGCATCAGGGGATAAAGCCAGACTGTGTGACATTTTCCAGCATCTTGAAGGGGTGTGCCAAACTTGGTGCTATTGAATGGGGCAAGTGCATACATAAGAAAATCGTGGAAAGGGGGCTTGAACTTGATGGCCGTTTAGGTAGTGGGCTTGTTGATATGTATGCCAAATGTGGCAATTTAAAAGAGGCATGTGCGATCTTTAACGAATTGACAGTTAAAGACGTCGTTTCATGGACTGCAATAATTGCAGGGTATGAGCAAAACAATCAAGGCTTACGTTCCCTAGATTGCTTTGATGATATGCAAGACTTGGGCATAGTACCAGATAAGGTAACGTTGCTGATTATCTTGAAGGCATGTGGCTCTCTAGGTGCAGCAACACGGGGACGGCATATCTTTGACCAGATCAATGCTAGGAGTCTACAATCTGATCTTGATATGAGTAATACACTAATTGATATGTATGCAAAAAGTGGGCACATGGAGGTTGCGCAAGAAGTCTTTTGTAAATTGCAAAATCATGATGTGGTATCATGTAATGCATTGATTGCAGGATATGCCCAGCATGGTGATTCTGAATACATGGTGGAGTGTTTGAAAGGTATGCTCCAAGATGGCATAAGGCCAAATGATGTAACGTTAAGTTCTGTGCTGATTGCATTTAGTCATGCTGGATTAATGGATGAGGGTCACTTTTATTACCTAGATATAAGAAGTTGCTATGGCATAGCACCAAATATGTTCCACCAGAACTGCTTGGTTGACCTGTTGAGTCGTGCAGGATGCTTTGATGAAGCAGAAGATTTGCTCCAAACAATGAAGCCTAATATCCATGCTTGGACGACGTTGCTCAGTGCTTGCAATTTACATGGCAATTTGGAGCTAGGAAATCAGTATTTCAAGCATATCATTAGCATCAATTCTGATTGTCCTGCAGCATATGTACTTATGTCAAATCTTTATGCTAATGCTCAGCGGAGGAAAAATCTGTGACAATCGAATGTGTTACAACATTTATGCTGTTGAACATGCCATATGTTTATATGGGGATTGAACATGCCATATGTTTATATAGGGATAGAGATGATGGGTGCAGATTGCAAAGTCATGATATGAAATCAAGTGTTTGAAGGCTATGCTCTAAGCTGGCATTCTAGTCACATGATATTGCTCAAAGCTAGTGCTGGATAAGATTTTTTAGAACAATAGATTAGGGCAATGTCGGTTTTGCCATAGTCACTCATTTACATGGCAAACCCAGGCCATACCTCGGTTTCATTTCTGAAGAGCATTTAGAGAGAGATACTATTAATACATAGCTATAGTCCGTTACTTCTTCCGGTCACTTCTTCCGTATATGGCTTAGTTGTTGAGGGAGAGCAGCGATGTGAGTCTATTAAGGGAGATATTTGTACATTTGATGTAGGGAAAGTTTTTCATTTTCCTCATACCTCGCAATTATATATCGAAGCTGATGGTTTCACACTTGCATTTTAGCATTTTCTAGATTTGACCATTTTGACTTCCCACAATGATTTGTGCCAAGATGAAGATTAGGTATAGAGCTCTGCAGTAGCATTCAACTAGTTGCCTACTTTCAAGAAGCTGAAATGGAAGCGGATCAATCTCAACTCTAGTCACGATGTACATGATCTACCCTATATACGAGATTATAGAAACCGATTATTGACAACAAAATGGTCTTAGGAACTATTGATATCATCTGCAAGACTATTATAGACTGCTAAAACAGACTACGAGGAATTTTAGTGGTGATAGTTTTTTTTTTGAAGAACTGAGACACTTATATTAAAAGAATAGCAATGATACAAGACGAGTAGTGAGGAAAAAGAATGCCCCGAAGGGACAAAGACACCTCAGCACTCCATACCAAAAAACTAGTGCGTAAACTTCCAATCACCTCTAGTAATCACTGTACAAACTCCCCATTCACATTTTAGTGGTGGTAGTTGTGCTGATAGCAGTATCTGTATCAGGATTCAGAGTTTTTATTTCTGTGATTTGTAGCACAGTTTGTGCAATGCTTGCCGTTGTATTTCCTTCTGCCTTTCATTCTAGGTTGCCCGATTCCATAGAGCTTATTTTCCTCACTTTGCTTTGTTAGTACCATTTTCTATGTTACTGTTTGGTTCACTGCACATCGCTCACTTCTTGTATCTTGTTGGTCCCTAGTATTCCCTTCCCTCATCAATTTGTTGGGACTGTATCCGGATTCAGAGTTTTTATTTCTGTAGCACAGTTTGTGCAATGCTTGTCGTTGTATTTTCTTCTGCATTTCATTCTAGGTTGCCCGATTCATTAGAGTTTATTTTCATCACTTTGCTTTGTTAGTATCATTTTCTATGTTACTGTTTGGTTCACTGCACACCGCTCAGTTCTTGTATCTCGTTGATCCCTAGTATTCTCTTGCCTCATCAATTTGTTGGGTTCTGTTCATCTTTTATCCCTTATAACTCCATTTTGTTTCTTTTAGTTCCCATCACGCTTTCGATTATGTTCAGGCTATGGGAGTCAATATGTGTCCCATTGACCTTTGCTGAAGCACTACTTTTTCAACTTATCGTCGTTAGCTCCTTCTTGAGATCTTTTGTGTTTTTACCTTAGTGTTAAGACCTTCTAATGTTAGCCTATGTTCATCACCAGATTTTCCCTTTATCTATGTGGTTCTTCTGCTTCAGTCCCATTGCTCATATCTGTTATTTTTTATTCCTCATTGCTTTGTAGTCCGACTAATCCATTCCATTGCGTTAGTTTTGGTTGCGCTCTGTTTGCATTGGTTCGTTGGGCCTCATGCTGTTTTTCTCCATTTATTCATGGTTGGTGTCCATTGCTTGTTTGGTTGTCTTTATCACATCTCCTTGTTGCCATGTTGCTCCTTGACTCCTGACTTGCTTTTGCTTTATTTTCATCTTTTTATCTCCTTAGGGTAGTCTGTGTTATCTCCTCTATACCTTATGGTCCCTCGTACCTTCGATCTTTGTTGAGTTTGAGATTGTTCTCCTCTTCTGTCAGACGTTGATGTTTTGTGCATAGGACCTTTTCTAAGAATCCAATGGTTCTATTCAGCATGAATAGAATCATCATTCTTGGGAAAGGGATGCCTTCTTTGGCTCAGGCCTCATTTGGCTCTTTTCTCCCCTATATATACTATGTTCTCTCTCTTAGTTCTCATCGGTGTTCTCTCTGAGCTGGATCTTTGATTCTTGATGTCAACTTCCCTCCTACCTTTTTCTATTCAGGTCATTGAGTGATTGTTTGTGTTTTGGTCGGTGTTATTTGCATAGGGAGGATTTATATGCATGTGGTTGCTCAACCCTCTTTGTTTTGACAGTTGTCTCATGATAGGTTTGGGCCGTGGATTATGGACTTGGTTCGTCATGTCTCATATTTTTTCTCGGCATTGCATTGTGACTTCCCAGTAGCACCTTGGGTTCTCTCTTTTCCCAAGGAGTTTTCCCTTCGAATTTTTCCCATTGGTCCCTCTCTCCCTCCCTCCCTCCCTCCCTCCCTCCCTCCCTCCCTCTCTCTCTCTCCCCAGTATAGCACTTGTCGCTTCTAGGTAGGCTCCAATGAACTCTTCTATTGGATATGCCTATTTTTTCTTCTTGGTGTAACTTTGTGGCTTCTAAAGTCTCTTTAACTTTCAAAGTCTTTCTCTTCTCGGCATAGCTTTGTGGCTTCTGATTCTCCTCGTTGGACGTTTTTTTCTATTGATGTTCTAATTTCCTCAATCTTCTTTCTCAACTTTGCGTTTGCCATCGAAATTTTATTCGATCCTTCATATATCTTCCATTTGAAATTTTTTCTTCAAGTCGGCACTTCATAAATGGCCAATTGCTTGTAACTCTAACATTTTGACGGTGGGCATGGTTGATTTTTCCTTGCTTTATAGTTGGAACAACAGTCGATGTGATGGATTTTGGCATATGGTTTGGGGTTGCGTGTGTGGGGATTGTCGCATCTCTTTGAGTTGACACTCTTCATGGACTATGACGGGCGTGGGTGCATCTTCAATGACTTTTCCGTCGATAACTGCTCTTTGAGTCGGTTATTTATCGTTAGGGTTTTCCTCAAAACTTGGGGGGGGGAGGGATATCCCGACGACAAAATTTCTGACTCGGGACGGTTTTACTTTCGACAATATTCTTCAGATCCTGGGCCCTTGTGGGATTATTTGTTGCATACTCCATTCATTTGACCTCAATGATTGTCTAGTTCCGAGGCATTTGATTCTAGTTTCACTCATTTGGGATTCATTGTTGTGTATTCCTATGAGTGATTGTATTTATAGAATAGAATAGAATTATTGTCCCTAGTACCCTGAGGCCCCCCGGACTGATGTAGCATGAGAGAGCTCCCAAAGGGTGCTATTAGCGCAACACGCTGATACATTGTAGCCCTTTCGGAGGGCTTTTCTTATTTTCTATTGGTACCGGCACCCCGCTTATAATCGGCATCATGGCCATGCGGTGGTGCGTCGCTATCATCAGCTTTTAGCTGAGCTTTTTTTGCGGGCTCTAATGTCCCACCTTTCTAGTGGATCATATTATAAGTCCTCTTTCTTTGTGCACCTCCCGATGTGTAGTTATCATTTCCATGATTGCATCTGCCATGTCTTTTATTGTATCCACTCTTGTCATTAGGATATATGCTGGCTGTCATCAAATAGAACACCACTTTACTGAACATTGATGTTTTGTGCATATGACCTTTTCCAACAACGGGTATCATCAATATTTATGCCTCTACTGAGCTTCATGAGAGGGAAGCATAATGGGAGGAAATGAGAATCTGGATTGGTAGCCAAAGCCAGGTGAAAAATTGGCTCTTAACTAGAGATTTCAATAATACTCCTTTATGGGATCACAAATTGGGTAAAAAATTAAACATATACAGGAATGAAAGGAGGGATTGAGACAAGTTCATTGACATGTTTATACATCATCCTCCATCTCTTCAGCTGCATAGTCCTGGAGCAGCAAAAGAAAAGATTCGGATAGAACCTTCTGTTTATTGGATAGATTCTATAGCTGTACAACAAATTTGGATATTTGGGATCAAGCCATAATCATATCTAATTGTAGCAACTCTATCTCTGAACATATCTTTGAGTCCAACTCCATTACATCGAGAGATCAGAAGGTAATTACTCCATTTGAATTCAATATCCAGCTTTTACATAAAAAACAATTTCGTGAAAAATTTTGAGAGTAGATCACATGGTCTGCTTTCTGCAGAAGCTGAAGAAGATTGGATAAAGAAATGGGAGAAAAATGGAATGAAGAAAAAAGAGACAAAAGAATGACATTTATGTTCAAATAAAGAAGGTCAGGGAGGACCTATTTTTGGACAAAGATAATGTAATTTTGTAGGAGCAGGAAAAAAGATTAGAGTTTAATATTAAACATATTGAAGAATCTGAGGCCCAATCCTTGGCTATCAAAAGCAAGTATCAATATATTAATTATATGGATAAGGCAGCTCCTCGTTCTCTTTAGAGCTGTAAAGAACATGATCATTAACAATGGCATTATTTTAGTCAAGGATGATATGGACAACATGATTCAAGGTCAGCAAAATATTCAATCATTCTTTACTCAGAAATACAGAGATTTACTTGATCTGCAGATTAGTAAAAGATAGATCTCAAGAACCTTTTTTACTTCATTGATCCCTGTAATGAAGAAGTGGATAATGGCTTGCTCCTGGTTCTTCCTCAGAAACAGGAAATATATGCTACTTTGAATTCCATAGCCTCTGGAAAGAGTCCTGGGCCGGATGGATTTCCTCTAGATGGGACATAATGCAAGATGATGTCACTGTTTTCATTCAAGGGGCTTGGGTAGCTGAACATCTACACCCTCCTATAAATGCTGATCTAATTGCCTTGGTACCTAAGGTGGATAAGCCACTGGGATTTTCAGATTGGAGATCTATTTCATTAACCAATGCCCATTATAAAATCTTGGCAAAGTTGCTTGCCGACAGGATGAAACCAATACTGAATAAAATCATTCGCCCTGTACAAACTGCCATTTCTCCCCTCTAGGAGCATCCTTGACAATTTCATTGGAGCATATGAAGGGTATTGCACTGGGGAAAAGTAAGCGATCAAAATTGCATGCTGTTCAAACTTGATTTCAAGAGAGCTTTTGACACTATCAACTGAGACTTTTTGCACAAGGCAATGGAGCTTCTCGGATTCTCCCAACGTAACCCCCCTGTGTGAATATGCACCCAAACTAGAGGGGGTTTTAGGGGGATTTTTAATTTAAAGTTATTGAATGCAATGGTTTGTGTTATTAATGTTAATGGTAGTTATATTGAAAAAAAATTTGGGCATACAAATATGATACAAGTAGTAAAAAAAAGTTCCGCAATGCTCCGCTTTAAGAACTTGAAAGGCAAATAAGAACTTAAAACAAGTGTCAACCCTTTGAGAACTTGAACAACAAATAAAAACTTAAAACAAGAGCATCAAGAAACATTGTGCTTGTTGGCAACAAAAAGCAAGATAGTTGCTACATAAGTGTTCAATCAAATCCCTCAAGTATAACTTCCTGTAAGATAGAAGCCTTCAGTTGGAAATAAAAAATATGAGTTCTACACAACTTTCAGTAAGATAGAAGCTTCCAATTGCCACAAGAATGGTGGGAGGCACATAAGATACATCGTTTGACAAAGACCACTTTAACAGAATAATGTAATGTGCTAATAAATTCATTGTATCGATCAAATGGACTATCATCATCATGTAGCAAAGATTGTGCAGGTTGTATCTACAAGTTGCTGCACATATGTAGAATACAAGATATCACAAAAGCTGCTAGATGCTTATGGCAAAAAGCACTGTAAGAAAAACGGCCTTGAAAGCACAAACAAATGTCATTACCTCAGGGAAGCAAAAGAGGAGCTTTTTATCATCAACATCTCTATTCTAGGCATCTTGCTAATGGTAAAGCAAAGGACTTGCAGGGACTTCAGGCCGAGCTGTTGAAATGGGGTGGGCCAGCTTTGCTCGGACCTTTGACATGGATAATCAATCAGGCCATAAGAGAGGGCCTCCCGCAGGAATGGATGGTTAGCAAGGTCACCCCTATTCATAAGACGGGAAGCAGGGATGACTCCATCAACTACCGTATGATCATGGTGAGCCCGTTACTCGCAAAACTTCTAGCGAGGGATCTTTGGAGAAGAAGTTAACGCAATGGGCTGAGGGAAAGCGGAGGCGTGCGATTGGCGGGCGAGTTTCGCTCTGCCCACTCCACAGTGATCATATTTTTACTCTCGGAATCCTTATGGAAGCTAGCCGCAATGCACGCGTGACTGTATTCTTTGTTTCATGGATTTTAAGGCGGCATATGATAACGGTCCCGGGACCTTTTGTGGCAACGCTTGCGGGGCTGCATGTCCCACGGGATTTGCGAATGCCATCTACGGCTGTATGGCCGGAATATATGCCACTTTTACTGCGTCAGACCAACGGGCGACCAGCACCATAGGTGTTAAACAGGGATGCCCGTTATCTCCAACACTTTTTGGACTCTATATTGACAAGTTGGAGACCCGGATGCAAGAACATGGAGGTGGTGGCCCCGGTTGCGAGGCATATCTGATAAAAGCGGTTGCTCACGCAGACGATCCGGGCTTATTATCCCATATAGCGGGAGTATGCGAGGGAATATTGGATGCTCTTAATCAATTACGTGACATAGCGGGAATGACAGTCAACCCGTGAGAAAACCAAGCATTTGCCAATCCTGTCTACGCAGCATGATATCCCAGACTTCTATTACAGAGGACAAAGGATGGAAGTTGTAAGGACCTTTAAGTATCTGGGAATCGATTTCTCTACTAACATGCTATGGGATGACTGCGTAGAAAGGAGGGGGGGGCGGGATGGAAAGCCCCAGTATGCAATGCTGAGAATAGCATCCTGAGAATAGACCCTGCGATTGGGACGCATAAAGCACACTTGTTCCGAGCACTCGTGGAACCCGATCTTTGTATGGGGTAGAGGTGCGGGGCCCGGTGATTAGCAAGGGTACTTGGGATAAGCTAGAGAGAGTCGCGAAGGCTTTTTCGACATCTGACCCTGGCGTCAAGGACCGCGGTGCCTTATCCATTTTTCTTTGTATGAGGCGGCTTTTGGCCCTGCGGCGATACGCCATGCGCGGAGCACCTTGCGTATTTCCATAAGGTTGTGAAATGGATACACAACATCTTCCTCCCAGGCTCATTATTGGCACAAAGGGCATAGCGTCGAGGAGAGTATGGCAAGAGCATTGTAGGGGATGGTTCGCGACGATGGTCCATAGACTATCAACACATCGTGGATATGTCGGATATCGCAGAAAGCGAGAGTCGCATTTGAATCGCGCGCTTTCTTTGCCTCTCGTGGGATCGCCCACTCTTGCAAAAAGCGAGCACTACCACACCGAGGTCAATCCGCGCGGCGAACACGGCCCCCACCAAGTATCTGAAGGCACACATTTCCACCAAGAAACGAAGAGCTATAACTGCAATAAGGACAAGGTCCCACCATCTCGCGAATTATTAAAGGCGGGGGAGTGCGGATGGAGGGCAAGGAATCCCCCGGCATGAGAGATTATGCCAGTGCTGTCACATGCAGATAGTAGAAGATGAACACCATGCTCTACAGGAATGCCCAGCATATGCACACATCCGAAAGCAGCTCATGCCGATCTCGGATGCTCGAGATAGCAATTCACCAATGGCTGGCTTCGCCAATGGTGGCACATCTTGCGCCCTACATTCTACGCAAGTCTCCACCGCCGGGGAGTCCCTCACAGACAGGGGAATTTGAGCGCCCAAATAGGGTCTCTCAACACCTACTACAAGGGTTTTTCCTCCCACACGTGGGGTTTTTTCATCCCCGGTGGTAGAGACACATTGTATAGGGTTTCTGTGGTTTTATTTTGTGTTTGGAAACTTTTACGCTATATTGTAAATTGTCTCGTAGGCGGTTGGCCTCCGTGGGACGTTAAATTATCCTTCCTTCCTTCCTTCCCTCCCTCCCTCCCTCCCTCCCTCCCTCCCTCCCTCCCTCCTTCCCACCCACCCACCCACCCCCATTCCAAGAGGAGATCCAATGGTTTTTCAAGTGGAAACTCCAAGTCAAGGTCGCGTTCATCACCAACTAATAAAAAGTCTGAGCAACGTGTTCTTAACTTCATACCCTAGTGGAATTTATATAAGACAAAGAAAGAAAGTGTAAGCTTTAGATAGATCAATGGTAATGGAAGAAAGATACAATACGACTCATGCTCGAGCTAGCTAAGAGAACAACTCGAACTAATGGTATATGACTACATGACTTATAAATGAAAGCTGTGTCAGCAACAGGCATGCAGTGTGCCAGGTCAGCAGTATGACGTCACCATACACGTCAACATATAGATCTTAATACCCCTCCTGATGACTAATACAACTGCAACCTCAAAACAAATAGTTTCAGAAGACTTCAACAGATAGAGTAGACTCAGCCACAGAAGTAACCACGGCTACCATGAACTGTTGGCCTTAAACTATATTTTCTGCCCGTATCATTCCCCTTGTTTATCAATATAAGACATAAACTTATTGGAACCCTGACTGAGGTACAACAGCAAATAGAAGTCTTGTTTACTCAAGAACTTAGATATAGAGAACTGAAACTCACTGAGTAGACTCATACAAAAAGGAAGCTTAAATCATACTGCATAACATCCATAGCCCCTCCTGTTCCCATATTGGTTTCCAATATCAATCTTTTTAATTTGGGAATTTCCGGTTTGGCTAGAAACTTTTTGGAATTTTTGTTAAGCTATTTTCCTAAGGTTTGAAGCGTTTTCAGTTACCGGATAAATTTCCCGACATCCAGAAATCCCGGGGGTTTCACCTTTACTAAGGGGGTATATGCCATGTGCGTTCCAGGGGTAACCAAAAACCCCCAGGTATACGTTTTTTCACAAGGAAAACCCCCTCCCATACGACCTTGCACGGACGTATGAAGTATACCCCCTAATGGTTTTCTACATATCTTGTTCTCGTAATTTAAGTACCCCTCTCATATACATACGAACCAGTAGGCAGTTTACACCCTAAAAACTTATTAAATAACGGCCCCACAGAAAATATGCTTAACTTAATTAAAAATACAACAACGGCCCCACAGAAATATGCTTAACTTAATTAGAAGTTAGCCAAGTCTTCTATGCATTGTTTGCCAATACTTTTACCAAATTTAGTTCGTGATAGACTACTATAATCTCCATACTAATTTTGCCGCATGAACCTTACGAGGCCTCATTTGAGTAATCTCCCATCAAGTCAAGTTGCATTCCATAAGGCAAGGACACTAGAGAACGAAAGCTCTGAAGCAAATTTTAGAACACTAGAGAACAAATGGCATGGAGGATACTAGAGAACAAAAGGCACACACAAAGATTTGAAGCAAAGTCTAGAATAAATGAAAATCAAGTCAAAGCTAAGAAGCAATTTGTAGAATAATGTTTTTTACAAGTGGTAGTTTAGAATGTTATGTCTTCTATGAAAATAGGCACTCAATTTGCAAATAACGGTATAGCATATGATTTCCAATGTAAGTAGAAGAACATGTTGTACATTGTCCCAAGGCAATGATGCAATAAGGTTTGTCAATGCAATTTAAGATCCTAAATTGAGGGTTTTTCTTCATTTTGTGAGGATCTCACATAAAGCTAGGACGTTGAGCCTCTAAGTGAGGAAAGCTTCCAAGACACACATTTAACATTTTGCAAAGGATTAATTAATAATAAGTTTAAATGTTGCCGCTTATAGTCTTGTCCTTTTTCAGTCTTCAATTTATTGCAAGCCTTATCCACTACGTCATAATGTTATTTTATTCTCATATAAACGCTTCACAATGAGACGCATGCCAAACCTGTAAAGTCACTTGGGCACATTCCTAACGTGGGGTTAGGTCGGTAATCTCACTTGGGCACATTTCTAAGGTGGGGTTAGGTAATACGTGTCTTTGTCGTTCTCCATCCTCTTGGTGTTTTATCTAGTTTTTGTCTAGCAACCCTCATTCTAAAATCAGATTGCTTGGGTATTGACAAACAATATGAACATTGGTAGTTCGTGAAGGGTTTCCCATCATTGCTAACTCTTATACATGAGTTGTGCCTAAATGTCCCATCAATAATAATAGATTCGCCTTTAACACTAAAACAACACTTTATGCTTGGTTCACAGTACCAATTGGATCCAGGTCTTGATTCATCTAAAAATGGCCTCAAGTCTCTTGACCCAGATGCATATCTATATTTCATTTGCCAGTAACCCCAACATAAAAAAGCCAAGCATTCATTTCCTGTATTTTCAAATATTTTAACATCTAGCACTACACACTTGCAATCAAAATAAGAAATGAAAACTTACTAGTCTGATCTCCCTCATCCACTCTAGATGATGTTGCTGCAATGCAAAAAAACAGAAATTTTTAGCTTATCAATCAAAAACCATTATAAATTTAACTAGAGTATCTCTTGTAATAAATGTCATCATGCTCATTTGTCGTGGGTCGGTGGGTGATCTTCCGTGGTCTCCCTCAGGTGTTTGGCTCCTCGTCTCTTTCTTCTCTCTAGCTTCCTTGCTGGCAAACATTTTGAACATGCCTAGATGATTGAATATGTTGTTTCATGTTCACAACCACGGACCTATTTGGTGGAAATAGTAGAATTGACTTGTTACATAGTTTGCGGACAACACAAATGCTACCCGGATCTAGATAGCACGCTACACTATCATTTACTGACTCAAAAACAACAACACCGACGTGTGTTACAAAAGGTGTAATATCGTTTAACAATGATTTCTCCACCAAGGCCTTGTTGCGTTCAACAATATCCTCTGTGCATTCCATAGCATCAAGATTTGTTGTAACTGACTCGTTATGACTGCGCTGATAATTATCTATATGTGTCTTTGTTTTACAATGCTTAGTGAAGTTCGCAATGACATCACGTTGACCTTTTCCATAGGACTGATCACACTCATTGCACCATATAGAAAACATTGCTTTGCCATTTACATCTGCAGACATGAGTTCAAAGCGGTCCTGCTTGCCTGCTTTTCTCAATTTAGTTGTCAAATCCCTAACGACTTTTTTCCACTTAAACAGTTCAGCTCTTATAGCCAATTTAGACTGTATCTTGCTCTTACATAAAGATCTTCCTTTGTTGTTATCAATGCAGTCATCTTTATCCTCATCCTTATTACATTGGGTCTCTATAACTTCAACTACATCACCATGTAGATTAGCCTCTTCTTCTAATTCATCAATAACTAAACGTGGTCTTTTAGAGGGGTGAATACTTCTGTCATCTGTCAACTTTACGAGAACCTCATTGCCCATGATCTTAAACCTTGTTTCTTGTTTTTTTGATAAAGGCAATTTACACTCGGTAAGGAAAACAAAGTTGCAACCCGTAAGTCCTTCTAATTCATCATTTTGGATCTCTTCTCTTAGATCTGCATACGAGGCACCATCTTTCACTCTTACAAATCCAACTTCTGTGGAGTTCCCATTGCCATCATCTAAGTGAATGACAACTATGGTGGATCAGTTTGCATATTGGCTGCAAAATCAAAGCAGCAAAGTCTTAGCTTGCAGTAAAACTCACTAAGTAATGTCCTAGTGCATGCATATTTATTCTATCTTGGATGCTAACCTCCATAGATCTAATTTGATATTTTTTAGTAGAAGTAACTCTCTAAAATAACTCTCTCCTAGCCTTGCAAAACCAGCATTGCTAAGCTACCTCGCTGCCATAAGCATCCAAATATGGGGATGGCCACATTGCTTGACGATCATAGCAGACAAGCAGGTTATTTGTTTTCTATGCAAAAAAAATTTAGGAAATCAATGAGAATCTGGAACAACCGAGCAAATAATTTCCATTTACCCACCTTAAACATAAGAAAAAGCGATAATTTGTTCATAAGGGCATTGTGATAGAGCCATAAAGCGTTATAGTGATAATTGTTTGCTAGCAAAAGCTTTATAAGCTACAAAAATTTACTCCAAAATGGGAGCTATGATACCTTTTGAGTAGATCAGCCTTAATCTTGTAGGTCACGATGGTGCTTAGAAAGAATCCCACAGTTGATATGTGGCTGCAAAATTGTTGTCTGGATGGTGAATGATAGTGCAAAAGCTATATAAGCTACAAAAATTCACTCTAAAATGGGAGCTATGATACCTTTTGTCTTTGGAGTGGATCAGCCTTAATCTTGTAGGTCCACGATTGTGCTTAGAAAGAATCACACAATTGATATGTGGCTTAAAAGCGTTCTCTGAATGGTGAATGATAGTGGTAAAAGCAAGCAACGATCTGCATTCAAATTCAAAGACTAATTAGACGAATGTAATTTAAATATAAGAGTTCTAAAAGAATAATATCCTACATCTCTAGCAACAACCCAAGGCAAACAGAGGGCCTATGTATACGGCAAAAACATCCCAAATGTAAGATAGGGCCTCCGTATACGGAGTGAGAAGCTTCTCCCGCCAACTTCCCCTCCAAGTTTGTCTATGGAAAAGAGCCCCGTTTACCGTAGAATTGGTTGGCGTATACGTACGTTTCAACTTAAAAAAAACCCCTTACGTTTAACGCACATGTTTTCTACCCCAATAAAATGTGAAACCCCCGGGCCAGAAATCAAAAAAAAAAATTAATGTGTTTTCTAGGTCTGTCTTTGGACTGTGTATTCGGCATATCGATGAGAAGCTTTCGGCATGTTCAACATTTGTCTGCCTGCCACATGCATTAGACGAATCTATTTATCCTATACTACCGAGCATTTGTGATCTACAGAGAAAGGATAATATGTTGTTTGCATATCCTTTAGGGCTGGCCTAAAAAAACGTCTTTGGGCGCCCCTGGAGTTCCATGGTTTTGCGTAGGCCAGACTAAAGACTACCTGGTCCAAAATCGTGCAAGTAAGGCCACTGCTTTGGAGCCCCCTTTCTGTTTTGAGTTTTGTAATTTATAAATGCTTCTATTGTCTAGCTCTCAAAATCGCATGTCTTATTGCTTTTCCCATGCAACGAAATTACCAGATATAGCTAGAGCTGTTTGCATTTATGCGTTACTTTCTATTGCTCTAGAAGGTCTGATTTTTATAACCATAATCGATATTGCTTATTCCTGTAAACAGCGTAGTACAGAAACACTACCCTGCTAAGCAGAACCTTACTTATTAAATTTTAGGGTGCTTCTCTGATGCTGAACATGTATCTCAATAGAAAGCTTAACATCTTTTGTCATATCCTTTTGACCCTGATCATACATTTTTTGAAAAATATTAATGTGAAAACCAACTTTTAGTTGCCATTCTAACTCCAATGGTTAAAGCTCCAGAGCTTGGAGTCGGCAGTAGACTTTATGTTTGAGAAGCAATGCAGTTAAAGAAGTGAAGATCTGTCTACCTAGGATCACGATACCACTGATTCAAATTTGCAAGCTTCCAGGTACTTGACTAGCTTTTTCTTTCCAGAGAGTTGATTACTGTTGATTTTGTGCTGGTGAATCTGTAGCAGTTTAAATAGCACATATGACTTGATTTTGCACATGAAAGTCACTCAAATTCATGGGTTTTGCCTTGCAATTGGCTTCTGCATAAGTAAACGTGCACCAGGTAATTGCAAATCTATTCTTTATCTTCATTAGGACTCCCCACCGGCAAGTCTTTAAATTTGGCTCTTGCAATCCATATCTATTTGTGTAACTTTCAGTCCAAATTATTCTTGAGATTTACCTTCTGATATGTGCATTAGTCTTTGTATTTGTCTTGATGCTTGGCTTTAACAACCTCATAACGCCATGTGACAGGGGCTTGAGTATGGGGGGACACTTTTTCATAGACAAACAATCCTACATGTACATGCTTAGAATTCCTTATTCGGCATTAGAGGCCTGCGTAAGTAGGACACGTTTCTTATTTCTCTTCTCATAGTTTATGTACATTGGATCAGATAAAGAGGCAAAGAAATATGCCCTACATTACAATGGGTTTTGCCTGTCCACAAAGATAAATGCAGTTTTTGCTTATGTCTCAATGAACATTGACATGCATTCCAATATGACTTGACACATTTAAATTGCCTTTATTCTTGTTCGACTATAGATTGTTCAGATATGACAAAATACGTTCTGCAGAAAGAATTACTGGAATGAGTATGTAGCAACGAGGTCTGGATATGCCATCAATGGATAACACACAACTACTATTAACATTATTAACACAAACCATTGCATTTAACACATTTAAATTAAAATCCCCCTTAAACCCCCTTTGGTTTGGGTGCATATTCACACGGGGGGTTACTCCGGGCAACGAGAGCTGTCGGATAGGCATATTTGCCCTTTATTCCAAGATCTGGACCGTACATAGCGATCCTCGTTTGTGGGGTATGCATGTACAAGTTTTTGTATACTGTATATTAAAGTTTGCAAAATACTATAAGGTTTGAGAGAATGTACTTAATGGTGTTAATTTTGTACATGTATTGTAAATATATTTTTGGAGCTCTCATTTGCCCTCACGTAACCCCGTGTGAATATGCACCCAAACCAAAGGGGGTTTAAGGGGGATTTTAATTTAAATGTGTTAAATGCAATGGTTTGTGTTAATAATGTTAATAGTAGTTGTGTGTTGATTGTTATATTAAAAAAATTTTTGGGCCCTTCGGGCCCTAACTAAAGCAAACATAGGTAAACTTTATGGGCCTAAATATTAATTACTAAAAACCACAATAACATCAAGACAAACAAATTATTTCCGCAAAGCATTCATAAGGTATTACAACATAGGGTATTATTACAACATGAGTGGAAACGAGCACACGGGCCTGAGCTTTCTTTCTCAATCGCATGTTTCTCAATCTCCCTGATATAATGTTAAGCTAATGTGCCATGTCTCAAAGCAAAAGCTGCAATGATTGGTGGCAAATTCCAACACAAACCCTCTTTTGATCTCAAATGACCTGACAATTGGTTTTGTGATGATAAAACTGGATAAGAATGTAAGAAATTAAGTAACTTGTTTTGCATTTGTCTCCAGCTTTGTGATGCCAGACACAGACAACAGAGCTCTGCAATATCAACCCATGTATTGACTTCTGAGTGCTTATTACTTTCAGGTAGCATCTGTTCAAAAACATTTGTCTAATGTGCGCTTTTCGGACTTAAAATGATCATCCCTCCCATGAGCTTGTACATTGTCTCGAAGTGATATCTGACAAACTCTCTCTAGCCCATTGTTTCACGGTGACATGGCCGGACAAGAAATGTCTCAAAATTGTTTTCGCTCAAGTCGATCTCTTCCAAATATCCATAGAATCCTTAACACTTGTGCCGCATTTGGCAAGAGAATACAATCAGCCAAATGAGATAAAGAGCAAGGCGAGCATGTATGCTCTAACATTTATGCAAGGTAACCTTGCCATAGAATCCTTAACACTTGTGCCGCATTTGGCAAGAGAATACAATCAGCCAAATGAGATAAAGAGCAAAGGCGAGCATGTATGCTCGACATTTTATGCGATAACCTTGCCATAAAATCGCCGATAAAAGTTATGTACCAAACAAGCCGAATTACGTACCTCTAGCAATAGGTTTCAAAATCAAGAGATAAGACATCCGCAAATCTTCTATGCACTCGCTATCTGATTCATTAAGGAAGATAAGTTGAAACCATAACCTAGCTTGACCGAGTGCAACTACTCCATCTTATCTTTATCTCTTGCATAGTATGCCCATGAAGAAACATCTATGGCCAATCGCTCTCAAGCTTCTGTTATGCTTCTTCACGCCTTGACACTGGCGGCATCCACGAGAATCGATATGAATTACTATAAGCGCCACGCATCTAAATTGAAGGCATAAAATAGATCCATACAAGATAAAGCCGATGGCAAAATATGCATCAGATTGTCCAAACATGCATCAGTTGTTGGCCTGGTTTTCAATAACACGGGATGACCTAAATTTTGCATGCCTTTTTACGATTAGCTTGCCGCTAGCTCCTCGGTGGAAATAGCTCCTTCTCAGAAAAGCCATCGTTAGGATTCAGGATTGGCTGTAGATGATAACTTCTTTGTGTGTTCATGATATCCGACACAAAAGCTTCTCGATCAGCCGAACTTAAAATAGATTCAGACATCCGGCCCAGATTTTCATTCGTATAATCTTTATGAGAAATACTACATTTCTCAAAACTTTCGTGACAAATTCTTCTCTGTAGCACCAACTCTGCTCTCAAAACTTGCATGACAATTTAAATCCCTTACCTCTTGTCTATTCCGACCTCCTGTGATTGCCCTTCACAGGGCAAAATTTCAAAGGCGGGCAACCCCGGAGAAGAGAATAGAAGGTCCGCTGGGAGATACAATCTTCATAACATAAAAATTTTGTTTGCCGAAATGTTTTGTTTCAACTGGACCAAAATTCATATCCAAAGACTATGTTTTCTAGTATAGCTCACAATGAAGAATCAACGGGAAGGTGTGCCGATCAAACCCTTTGTACGATTTCCTAAAAGCCCCCTTGCGAAAAAGGAGGTTCCATGTTCCTTGTGTTGGCTAAAAACCCTAAAAATAATGGGAGGACCAAAAATAAAGAAGCCTCCACCATAGGATTTGCCCCATTTCCTAAAATCAACGGCTGACAAAAGGGTGCACTCTAGAAATACTATTTAGTACACCTTGATGAATACGGCCACCAAATCATATGAAAACCTTAGAGAAAACAGTACAAAAACAGAAAGGAAAACCCCCTGTTATAATGCTACATATTCTTTATTGCATGTCTATCAGGTAACATGATTTTCTATTCCAGTTGTAAGCATGGTTGATGCATCGGCTGCACTTTGCATATCTGCAATTTCCAGAACCGATATATTCAAGGTTCGTGTTTTTTATTCAACACATAGATGATGCTCAGATGATTGAATGTGACCAATGGATGTAGATATAAAGAGTAATTTATTGTTACATTATTAATGAATGTAGATGCAACAGTCCTCTATATTGCTATGGCATATTCAGGGCCTTTCTTGAAGCCCAAGTGCATTACCCAGCTTGATAGTGCATTTACATATGATCCTTCTCAACCCAATTGGAATCTAGCTCCTTGACTTTCAAAGAGCCTCTAGAGTCTATGTTAACTCAAGTTCTTTGTTGTCTGCATAAATATCCTCCTGCATAAGGAGTTGTTTGATGAAAAGCATGTTCTATGATGAGAAAGATGGGCCAATGCAAAGAGGTCATATTTTACACAATATATATTCTTGATTGAAATCTTTTTAAGGATTTCTACTTCGTTGGTTGTTCTTGAGCTGTTACTACAATACTTTAAGTACTCTGTTGTATCATTTTATCCATTATTATTTCCCTTAAATCATTTCATGTCAGACTTTGCCTCTGGAAGATAGGGCTAATCACCCTTAACCGTATGCTACAACCATTTAAGCTATTACATGCTCTAGATGAGGTGTATTCAAGATGTTATTTGTGCCAGTCCCTTTTCAGTATTCTTTTTTAAACTGCTGTTGTTTTCTTACAGGAACATGCATTCATATCCACGGCACATGCTCCAACATCTGAAAGCCACTTTTCTAAATTGCAATAAGTCAAGTATGTATTTCTTAAGCTCCAGGTATATGTATTGCGTCTTCTGAAGCTGTTATTAGATAATCAGCTTCATAGATTCGTACTTTCGTAGCTTGACAACAATAAGCTCTACCTCTTTTTTATCATCTCAAAAGCGCCATGCGGAGCAATATAGTAGAACTGCCTTTTGTGGCTCTTTTATGTAATTCATAATTATTATAGTGAAGCATGTAGTGCAAATGATAGCAGAAATGAGGGGCAAATGATAGCATGTATAATTCTTGGTTTTTTTAGAGATTTATCTTGGGTTTTCTTGCACCATTTTGACATGTTACATTTTGCAAAATCATTTAGCAACAGATGCAACATGCATATCATGGTTGTAATGCATCTGTATGAGACTTGAACTACTTATTTACAGTTGTATGCTTGGAGATGAAGATATTATAACTTCCAAACATGGATTCTTTTTGTGTTAAATGTTTTAGATGTAATGTTTTAGATGTAGGTTGAGACTAGGCCTGTAATTTAAGAGGAGACAAGGTTGTAGAGTGCATTGATGAAAGTCCTAGGCTTTGAAAAAGATTTGGATATCCAGAGCAGCAGGTTTCCTGTTATAGAAAGAGTAATAAAGTATGTGATATGAAGGTGATAATATTGCTGCGATTGTCCCTTTGTGAGGGCATTGAAAGAGCGTTGATTTTGCTTAAGTTTGGTAGCACCGGCTCTTCTCATAACAGTTGGGTAAGTATGGATTTGGCTCCCTATTTCTTACTTCTTGAGATTTCTTTATGACTCTACAACTGGATGCTTTAAATTTGGGTGGAAAACTTGACACAAAAGTTATGGACGATTTACCTACTTGCAGATCATTTAAAAGCAATGCAGTGGGATGCGTTTGAATTACCCAGTTGGTGACCATCTCAGACCATGTTCAAAAGGTATCCATTTGCAAACGTAATTTTATCCCTGAAATATTCTTATTCTTAGTTTGGAATGTTTTTTTTGGCCTCATTTATTAAGTTTTGACTTCTTTACAACTTTCCTTGAGCTTTCAGGGATTCCTTGATAAGTAATGAATATCTGAAATATCAAATTTACGTTTGCTCTGTCATTGTGCCACGTATGATTTTGATTTGAATTTGTCTGTTGTAGGTAATAGCTTGGTCTATCAAGTGGCCTGAAGTGCAACATTTTCAGGTATATATAGTATGGTGACGGCTAGCTTTATCCAACATGGTAACGGCTAGCTATGACCAACATGGTGAAATCTCACTCTTCCCATACAATAAGATTGCAATCTTGCATTCTGACCAATGATGCGAAATGATGAATTTGACTTCTATTTTCAAGAAGCATTCTCAGAAGATAGTAGTCGATATAGAGTTATGCTTGGATGTTCACAAGGTTCTGCCACAGCATTCTGTCAGCTACAAAGAAGTGTACAGGCTGGTTCTTTCCCTTCTCCTTTAATTGAGACTTGGACACTGAATGTTCAGGGTGTTCTTTGAAGGAATTTTCTATCTTGGAAGGGGATTGCCATCTCCTTTCTTAGCTTGGGCCAAAAAATGGGAGCAAAAGGAGTTCCTTTTTCAAGCAGGTAGCCTGTCATTATCTCAAGATTGTCTTTATATTTGTGTCCTCCGCATTAATTTAAACCATCTTTTCTCTCTTAGTCTCTCTTCAAAGCTTAAGTAGAATGATTGTTTTCTAAGGCCCTCTCCATTTTAACATGCTATATTTTATTTTGCCAGGGAAGCACACTATGTAGGAGTTCGGTATGAGCTTTGGAATATCAACAAATAGATGCATCTTTTCTTACCACTAAGGTCCCAAGTTAAGCGTAGGTGGTTCTCAAGGGTTACTACTCAAACCTCTCTTCTACACCAGGAAGGAAAGGCAACCTCGATGCTTCACTCACCCACCATATCTTCTTATTCTATAGCTAGATAGCATTTCTGTAAAGCATTTATTTAAATTTACTGGATTATTCGTCGGAACCTAAAGCTAATCCCACCTATGTTACATGTGCATATCATTCTAGAGGCGAAGGTAATAACATCATTTTCTCTATTTAAAACTGTTGTGCTAGCTAGGTTAACCACTTCAATTTAAGCAGTCTGAACTAAGTTGATTCGTATTTATGTGTGTGCATATCATTATAGAGGCGAAGGTAATAACATCATTTTCTCTATTTAAAACTGTTGTGCTAGCTAGGTTAACCACTTCAATTTAAGCAGTCTGAACTAAGTTGATTCGTATTTATGTGTTGTGCTAGCTAGGTTAACGATTTCAGTTGAAGCAATTTGAACTAGCTAGGTTAACGATTCCAGTTGAAGGTTAACGATTTCAATTGAAGCATTTTAGTTGAAGCAATTTGAACTAGCTAGGTTAACGATTTCAGTTGAAGCAATTTGAACTAGGTTAACGATTTCAATTGAAGCAATTTGAACTAACTTCCACATGAATAGTTTCTTTCGTAGATTCATATTTAGGCCATTATTCTATTTTTATAAGCTAGGCAATGCTACATCTCACAAAGAGCAAGCCAATGACCAAAAACCACGCATATTTAACTATCAACAATGTATGTTTTTACTTATTGGCATAGAAAATATGATTGCAACATTTACTAGGTTGTTGGAAACAAGATACCGGAAATGCCGGGAAACTCTGGATATAAGATATGTGAACACAACACCTAAGACCTTTTTTACTGGCCTCCAAGTGTGAATGGATTTAGTCAAGGCTTGGACCAGTGACAGAGAAGGTGAAAAATGTGGACAATTGGCAAAGTCATTAGCCATTTCAAGCTTTCTAGGTTTTAAGACATTTGTTTGGTTCTTTTGCCGCCATTGGTTGTAGCAGATGTTTCATATTGTAATGTCTAAACATAATATTTATTTTGCAGTACACTAGCTAACAATGTGCAACAGGAGTTGATCTAAGTTGGAATTTGTTGGTTCAAATGGCCAAACTTTTAGAGGACTAGAAGTTTCATTTAAATTATTGCCACTACATCAAATAAAGTGGAAACAATAACATTGATGTGTGTTCTAGAGCTATACGCTTTATTTGGGTAGATTGTAACAGATGGGGTTCTATAGTCAGATGTTATCCCAGGGGCATGCATGACATATACATGGCAATGCCAAATTCTAGATGGAATGTTAACTACTTTGTAGTCTTCTCTTGAATGTGTTATGGAAAAGATCATTATGGAAAAAATTACAACGTATTATGTTACGATAACACATCAATCTTAGGCAGTTAAATTTCTAATGGTATCTCAATTCCTTTCAATTCCTCTAGCCGCCTTCCCACAGTTTCCAAAGAAAGCTTAAACTCATATGAGATTCTTCATGACCATCACATTATTGTCTCACATACACAATTGTTATACGAGACTCAGACTATAGCAAATGTACATGAATCTAAAAATTAGATTGGATTTTAAATGCTTACATTGAAATTTAATAGCATAACAATATGTAAATAACACCTCCGTTCCACATAACTCACGAGGGAAACTATTTTCATTGGACCCCCCCGACTTCTTAACACAAACAAAGAGTTAATTATAGGGCTCCAATTGATCTTCAAGCAAATATCCTTTCACCTCAAACACTGGTGTGCTTACCATAGAACAATGACATATCATTTCATATCATAATTCTTAAGACTTCCACGCCAACACTACATCCTCATTAAATAATATGTATCCTTCTCTATCTTTCAATGAAGGTACGTCATATAGGGCATGAAATTGCGTTACAAGAGATGTATTAATCTATTGTTTAAATTTGGATTTTCTGGTTTGATAAAAACTTTTTTGGTTTTTTTTTTAACGTCATGTTCCTAAGGTTTAAGATTTATTGGCAGCCGGAAGATTTTTTCGACATCCAAAAATCGAGAAAGAAACATTTTCATGGTTTCTGGAGGAGTTTTGCCCTGCGATGATATCCGTTTTTGGAAATCTTTTGATGAAGGGCGAGCATGGAAAACACCTGTTTTCTAGCCTACATGGACATGAATCGCTGTCATATATGTCCAACCTTTGCTTTGATTGCTCGGCTTGGCCAAAGTAGCTATCATTTTGTTATTGTTTATCCCGAAGGATTCCGTGCAGGTAGATTTGCTGACTTCGTCTAGCTTAATCCCAGACCTTTCGAATGTCTTTGCTCTTTTGCCAGGCATTCTATGAGTCTGTTCAGGAAGAAAACATCTGAAAAAGGTCAGAAGCGAAACGAGGAACATGCTTTAAGGATGGGGGTGATGCGTGCACAGATGCAGACATGGCGGCAAAGATACCAGGAGCGATTGCTTGCTTACGGACGATGTGTTGTAAGTAGGTCTTTCCATCGAATTTCCAAAGTGCATCCACAGATGATTTTCCACAATCTATTCTCTTTAACCGATTTGCCAGGTAAAATCAGTTTCAGATTGAATCTCCACAGGTGATTTGCCAGAGACGATTCTCCTTAGCCGATTTTCCAGATGAAATTGATTTGAAGAATTTATTTGCTTTAGGAAATGGATATTTGGTCCTGATATTTGCCTATTCCGCACAAGAAGCATGCTCCACGAGCTATGTTGCCATGTAATTCTTGCAGGACTTCATCAGAATTATACAGCCAAAGAGGGATTAAAGAAACATTTTCCTATGCAGTGGAATTGACTGAGAGACTCCGGCACCTAAGGAGCTGGTTTCTTTTTGCAATTTCAATAAGAGTCTGCATAGCAGAAGATTATGGCTGGAAACAAGTAAGAAATTCAGTCCTTTTTTGCATTTTCAGCTTTTTTTTTTCCAGAATCTAGATAGATTTCTTGCTAGATTTAGAGATGCATGCAGTGCACTTCCTTTTTATATGGAAATTTGCAAAACATATACCACAATTCTACACATATGGTCACTAAAGCCCGACCTAACCATAAAATGATTTTGATAAAAGTATCGTATAAACTAAATCAACATACTATACAATTCTACGGTTCAATAATCGAGATCAAATCTATAATTTTCTACTCATGGTTCTTTATCTTTATCAATGTGGTTCTACCAAACCATCCCTTCAAATTATTACTAAAGCCCGGCAACGCCGGGCACCATAACTAGTTTAATGTAAATTTGATATATTGTAAAGATCATTATCCAAGTTCGTATCAGATGATAGAGTGCTTGTTTTTAGATCATAGCCTGGATGGACAAGGTTCAGCTACTGTTTTTTGATCTAGATCCAAAACAGCTTGTATAATCAAAAACCCATTTTATGGAAGCATCAGTAGATTCTTAAAATAATCCATAGTATGCCCATCTTTTGGAAATCCGCATGATGCCCATCTAACTTTGAAAAACTGTGATTTAGGCCAGAAAAACTCTACAGTGCCAATCTTACCTGTTAAGTTTACTTTTTGACTATCCGATCCCAACCTTCATAACTTTTGAACGCAAAACTCCATCATTTACATTGTCTGAAAGAAGAAACAGAGGCAGGAATGATCTGACCTGACGATTTAGTGTAATTGGATCATGGCGAGCCCAAAAGACATCCAAAAGAGTCTCATAAAGAACTCCAACTACTTCAGCATGGCCTGTATATCCTTCACAGACATCTCTGTAGGTAGGCGAATCTTCAGCCCCTGTGCAATCTTCAGCCCCATTTCATCTCTCAATGCATTAGTACGGTTGCCACAGAGCGTAAAAATGAACAGATCCAGAGGCTTGATTAGAGGATATAAAGGAAATGGATGCAAGTGCTCTATGAGGCAAATGAAGAAATCAAGAATCGATGTTTCAAATGGGTTTGGATCGGAAAAGATCTGCAAGAAATTTGAAGAACGGATAATTCGAAACAAGTTAACAAGTTGAACCCTAAAAAAACCCTAAAATACCACCACAGGATTTGCCCCCTTTTCTAAAATCAACGGCTAACAAAAGGGTGCACTCTAGAAATACTATTTAGTACACCTGGATGAATACGGCCATCAAATCATATGAAAACCTTAAAGAAAATAGTACAAAAACAGAAAAAAACCCTTTGTTATAATGCTAGATATTCTATCGAAAAAGCAAATTATTTTGAGATGAATGATTAAAAGCAAAGGTCAAATCTATGGAAACCCATTATAAACAAAATAGTATCACTAATTAAAACATGAAGAAAAAGGAGGACAAAGGATGAATCAAATCCAAAAGAAACTTCAATTGAACTTGGAACTTCAATTGAAGTTAGATTTTGAGAGATGGCTAAATAAGCTATCTAGAATGCAAAGAACTCTATCCGAATTTTGGAATGTGATGGCATTATTAAGCCGTTCAATGGGTTAGAAAATCTAATGGTTTTAATGTGTGCAATTCACCTGTTAGGTACGCGAATAGCCTGTTCTTTGAGATAATTGAGATAAGATATTCTATTCTCAAACAATTAAGATTTGTATATTAAAGATGTAGATGAAAATGAAGGAAGCAAATAATTCTTAAACATAGCCTCTTCTTTAGATAAAGTGCCACTCTCAAACAAAACGATTGGTATATTAAAGATGTATATGTAAAGGACGGTTAGGCTGCATTCAGCCTTATCCGCCAGTGGAGTGATGACACGTGGCAAACATTATTTTTGTGGATGTCGCCTGCCGCGTTTGTTGGTCGACATTCTGTTTTTTTGGTCGACATTCTGTTTTTTGCTCGCGACCTGCTCGTGATACGCAACAAAACAATCTCTCGTAGATCCCACGTGGCAAAGATCGGCCGGTGAATGCATTAACCGACCTTCCGTTAATCGAATGGCATTTGGGCTTGATTCAGCCTTGGGAGGCGGTTTTATTTCTTGGCGGAATCAAGCCCAGCGGGCCATTCGATTATACGAAAATGACCAAAGCAAATAATTCTGGTAGAAATAAGCCGCAACAAATAAGGGTGAGATTCCCTGGCGTCAATTGATGCCTGGAAGTTAGAAGTTGACCAATCCAGTTGAACGATTTAAAACTTCCATTGTTTTCTGATTCCACTAACAGCGGCAATTAAGCATTGGGTTTTGCTTTGGAAGATGATGTGTACGCTATAAAAATTCGATTAACTGTCAGGGGAATCCTCCCGGCCTTTTGCACCAGAAACAATTAGCCCTCTCCAGATCTTGCCACGAATCAGACTAACGGAAGAGATTTTTTGTGGAACAACTGCCTTTGCCATAGTGGAATCATATGCATCTGGCTATAGTAGTTTAGGTTTATGGCATTTGATGCCACAGAGTTAATTACCGCTTCTGGCAGTGGAATCTCATCCTAATTACAAAATAATATAATAGAATAGATTTTTTATGGTAAAAATAAGCCGCAATAAATAATTACAAAATAATATAATAGAATAGATTTTTTAGTGTCCACCGAGACCAAAAAGAGGATGGGGTTGAAATAGGCGAACTGGTTACACCGGATTAGAGGTGTTTGTGGCGTCGTCCACCTTCAATGCGGCATCCTGGCGACGCCACTTGATGTGGAGCAGGAGGAGTGCGACGACGACGAAGACCCAGTAGAGAATGTAAGCAGAGAGGGTGCCGGTAGTAGCCTCGTTACGCCAACCAACGACGGCGTTAAGGAGGGACCACAAGTTATTGCCGTTGGTGCAGCACTTGAGCTTCCATATGAAGTGCTCGTTCTGGGTGTACTCCTCGAACTCGTGGACGCTACCAGCAAACAATCCAGCTGCGATCACCAGCAGCAGCAAGGTTGCGGCCCCCATGAAAACCTTAAAGGCCGCCTTGTTGCCTCCCGTGTAGAGCAGGTACCCGACCAGGATGCCGCACGCGGCACCCCCGACGGCAGGGATCGGGTACGCAGTGCCAGATCCCTCCAACCCGATTCCGCCTAGAAAAATAATTGCCTCTACGCCGGTATCAGAAACAGAGCATACCGGCTTTTAAACGACAACTCATTGCCGGATGCAGCCACGTCATTCGCCACGCTGTCGGATTTAGTGGTGGCATCGACCCTTCCGACTGCTTCTTCAGTAACCTTGGTGAGCTTCCGTTCCCATTTCTCTCGCCACGTGTCAATCCGAATCATGCCATGAGTGTGATGAGTATGACTGCCACCAGGCCTAGGATCCCCTCCCACAGTGACTCTGTCCTGTCCCACGCATCCTTGGCTACTGTGTAATACAGGGATAAGAAAACCGCCGCTGCAGCCATACACGTCCCTACTCCGGCCAGCACTCCCATCCATACCTGCTTCTTCATCCTCCTCCGGCGTCCCGCATCCTCCACCATCTTGTTCATCAGCGCCAGCATCACAGACAGAATTATCGACGCCTCCAGCGTCTCTCTGAACAGAATAAAGAACGCCGGAACGCTGAAAAGCTCCACCATTTTTACCCCCTGTTCCTTGCCTGATTCGCTCACAGGAAGTCTCCTCTTTTGCCTTCAAGCTCTTGAGACGGATCTTCTACGGCGAGGAGTTCGAAAACCCGGTACATATTACCCCATTCTCCCGGGCAGGGGAAAAATCCCAAAAGGAGCCGAATATGGGCGGCCTACGGATTGCCAAACATGGCACGGCTAAAGATAAAGGTAGGGGAGGGTGACCCTCCTCCGTCGGATTACCATTCTTGGACTCTTTAACACCCAATTCCTCCTTTTCGTCCACTAGTGGACCTTCATTCGACCACCAGTTTCCCTTCGTCCGACGCTTGCGAGAAGTTCTAGATGCGGCATCGATCAAAGCAGGCGGCTTCATCGAGGGGTGCTCAGCTTAGTCAAAAACAAGTACTGTGACCTTCATCCTTTGCCTTTTCCTTAGCAATTTGAGCTGCTTCAGCTTGAGAAAACAGATAATTTAGGCTTTTCTCTGTGTTTTCAATTCTGCAGTCATGAAAGCTTGAGCTAGGGTTTATCATTTACACCGTTTTTCTAACTTGGCACTGATCTGTTGGTAGCTGGGACACTACCACAGCATCAGGTTCTGTCAATAGAAAGAAGAAGCGTATCAAAAATCATCATTTTTATTTATACTCTTTGAAATAATGGGATTTAGATGTATGATTTGAAATATGAACTGATTCACCCCATGCATTGTGTTATGGGATTTATCTGTTGTTTGTTAAAGGCAGCTAGAGTTTTCTGAATAGAAGCTAATGGACCAAATACCAAAACCACTGAGGCCCAATGTGATTATTTATGACGTCCCTCATTTGTTCAATTGCTCATTCAACATCCTGCTTGGTTAAGGCTCAAAAATACCCTATTTGTTATTACTGATGAGCAACTTGGAAGTGCAAGTTTGTTAGTTGTCCCCTTGTGTTATCTGCAGTAAATTAGAAAATTGAGCCATGGCATTTAAGTTGTCATTCTTTTCATCTCAGATGCCTGCATACTTTTGGGTGCCCCTTTCTTCAAGCAGTACATACATTCACATATAGAAAAGAAAATCTTTGTAGGTGGCTTGCCCAACTAGATTGCTCAAGGAATTTTGCTAACTTTGAGATCAAGCAGATATCAGTGCACCAGATGGGGATGCATCTTAATGCAGTGAGGACGAAGACATGGCATTGGAGCAAACTGTATATACAAGTAGAGATGCTAGTGTTTTTGATAGGAAACACTAAGAAACAAGTCAAACAAACGACGACCAGGCATATGCCATATTAATGGAGCCAGTGGATAGAGAACCCGAAGTTGCACAATTGCAGTTTCAACTGGTGAATACATTTCCCTGATGTGCTTCTAGGGCTTGGTCAATTGTTGGACATTGCAAGTCTGTAAATCTGATGGATGTGATATCCTTTGTATCAGCATATGACAAGTAGAGATAGCAATGAGGAGGATATGGAATTGGGGATGATTGGCACAATACGTTTTGGGTATCAGGCACAGGGAAACTAGTCTGACGCAGATAGCACATTTACCAACATTAGCAGGGCCGTTAAATAAAAAACCATAAATAGCACAAGTGCATCATCGATCGGTAGATTCATTGACCTAATTTAGTTGGTAGTGTTAAAACTGTAAATGGTTTCTAACATAATCTGATTGCATCTTAGTGGCCAAATACAAGTACAATGAGGATAGTGCAATGAGGATATTGAGCAAATTTGATACACGAATAACTCGTTAAATGCCTATGTTTTGTCCTTTAAGGACAAAGAAACATGTAGAACACAGACTATGCCTGTACCAACATCATAAACTTTGCTAGGTAGAGAAGCAAAAATAACGCAGGTGAATTTTGAGTTGATGAATATGGTGATGAGCAAAGTTATGTCCAATTCTATTCTGGTTATAAAATGGCAGAAATTGTGATGCTAACCCATTGAGTGATGGTCTGCAGTGTCCAGGGAATACGGAATTAGATTCTTCTCCTCTGAGCCCTGAGGGCAAAAAAACAAGACGAACATAGACGCTGCATGGGGAGAGCTTAGCAGACATGCTAGACAGGGAAGCAGAAGTACCACAAGCAGAAGTACCACAGGTGCAGTTTCGGTTGATTATTTAAATAATACAGATATTATTAGTTAATCCAGCACAAATTTATAATCGTGTCTATCGTATCTGCAGATTTCCTTCATCCAGAGAACATGGTAAAATTCTTCTCTCATACTAGACAGACTTCATATTTGTCTCGTACTGCATTGAATGCAATCAACTTGTTAGAAAAAAATTTAGTGGTCAATTTCTAAATTAGTCTCTCTGCGCTGTGGCAATGGTGGGACAAGAAGTCATTATGTGACACCTTGCAGAAGCTGGATGGCCTATTTACCTGATAAATGAAGACTAGAAATGGCTAAATCAACAGATCCTCCAGAATGACTGGTTATACCACTTAAGGGTGGATAGCATATGAGCATGTATATAGTTAGAATGAAATTAGAGGGCCTGAACGCAGACAAGTTTACATTTTCAAACATTCCAAAGGCAGTAAATCACTGAACAGGGTAGAAGACAGTATATCATTGAACATGTTGAAGAGAACATTCATCGTCATAAAGTTTGCTTCTGAGGTTGGTTCACAAAGTTTGCTTCTTCATTTGTTGTTTGAGAAGTAAAAGAGTCGGCATCTTCGTGCCAATACTTTTGTAGATTATTTCTCATACTCATAAACATTTCGGTCATGTTTTGGTTTCAGGCCTCTAGAATAATGGCATAAATCTCTAAAAAAAATTGATATATTATTATCGTTATCTCGCAAGTAAGCAGTTGTAAAGGTCCCATGTGGTCCATTGAAGGTCCTAAGTGGTCTATTGAAGGGAACTTAGTGGTCCATTGAAGGCAATTAATGGTCCATTGAAGGGCACATGTGATCTATTAGGGTTAAATTAGCCTTCTGATTTAAAACCTTCGTAGCAAATTCCAAATTTATCAAAAACTCTGATATGTGGGATCGATCAAAAGCTAAACACCCAATCTTCATTACAGTGTGTTACAGGGAGGAGTTAACATAATAACATCATAATAACATTTGTTTACTTAAATGGGCGCTTCATGGGCACCCTCCCCTATTTGTTCACAAGACGTGTTTACCAACTAGTGCAATACGTCAACTCAATAACTTGAATTGGTAAGGAAATAATCTTTTGTTGTACAAACTAAAAACATAGGCCGTCGTAAAAACAATCAATGGGTATAAGACACAAACTAGAAAGCACAAAGTAGTAGGTCGACTGCCGCCGCGACAAATTTCTGTATAGTATTATAGTATTACAAAACACTTTCAAGTAAACTATAACCCTAAAAAGGAATTAAAATTAAAAAAAGATCTCCAAAAAAAACCGGAGATCATATTATAGCCAAAAAGACTATTCAACCCAGAAGATAAATTAACAGATTACAACTTAGCAAATTCTTCGAATAGAAAACTAATGATCTTGCTTTCCATTCAGCAAATTCTTCGAATAGAAAACTAATGATCTTGCTTTCCATTCATCAACTTCGTGACACATGCACAGTTTTGCCTTTGCCATATTGAACCTTCCCTTAGCATCTTTGGCCTAGCAGATCAGATCCTTTAAGACGCCCGAGCAGGACCGAGCGATTTCAAGGGATGAGCTTTGAGAAAGAAACTACACACTCTTGCATGAGTGTTGCATCATGCCTTATGGTTTCGGCGTGATCATCTTCACTGACCCTAACCAGGCAGTTGCTGATACAAGATTAGGAGATGAATTCTTGGGTGCCACCTTAATGAAGATATGTCCTGCCATCTATGAGATGCCAAGCTTGTGTTGAAATGCCACAAATCCATGACCTGGTGAGGTGGCCCAATGCTTTAGCGTTGGTGGATAATGTCTCAGTGTCACGGCTAGTAAGGACTGTGAAAGAGCAGGTTAATGAGGTGGAACCTTATGCCATGCAAGTTGAAGTTCTGAAGACTCTAAAAAGACCTTATAAAATGGTGAATCGCACACCACGAAAGTCGGCCAAGAATAGTAAAGCTGAAAGAAAGATGGCGGCGGCTGCCATTTTAGAGTTCAAATCTTCAATTTGTTGCATGCGAAGATGTTGTGCTAACTTCTCCACAGGTGAGATCACGTGCATGCAGACATTTTTTTGGAATATGAGTGCTGTAGACAGGATCAACTTTGCTTACAACATGTTGGACCTTTGCTCTGAAAATGGGCAGGTCCAAAAGCTCATGCTCAACAACAAGCAAATGTGCTTGAAGGCATGGCACAAAGCCTATGGTATACCTATGTCCACTTTTTACAAGTGGCGTAAGCTTTTCCTAGCTGGACACAGAATTGCAGAACGTGGTAATACGGGTTCAAAGAAACCAAGGTCACACATTCTAGCTTGAAATATTGTGTTATCCATGTACATAGACGAGAATGCAAAAACGATGCCCCACAGGTCAAAAATAACAAGTGACAGTGTGAGGGAGAATGTGAAGAGGCTCTCGTCCGTTCTGACCAAAAGAGACATTCTCCATGAGGTGACAGGCAAGCACATTTCTGCATCTTCATTCCTATCTGGATGGAAGGAACACCACTCAGAGGTGGCTATAGCGAAGAGGATTGCATTCTCAAAGTGCAACAGTCGTATTGTAATAAAAGAGAAAATGGCTAAAACAAGAGATCCGAGGGAGAGAAGAGAATTGCAGATGGAAAGGAAGGCACACATGACAGCCCAGATATCTTGTAGGATCCTTTGCTGGTCGTGGAGGGCTTTATCACATCGTGATCCAGAGCATGCACTGACAATCATTCATGATAAAATGGATCAGAACAAAACCATGGTACCTAGACTAGAGAAGTTGGCAAAATCAGTATGGAGGGGAGAATGCTTGAAAGTCAGTGTTACAGGTCACGACCATGGCATAGGCGCCCTGGGCCATTTTTCCCTCGATCTATGGAAGGATGATTCTAATTTCCACATGGGATCTTTGAACCACACACTTAAATCCCTTGAGGATGCTTTGGAAAACAATTGGGGCTATTTAAGAGATGCAGATCATTCTGATTGTGCATGGGGGGGCAACAATCCTTAACTCAGATGCATTGAGGACTAAAGAAAAGAATAGCAATGGACAAGTGTTCTTAGCTCCACCAAAAGCTCCAGCCCACCCTAAACAGCCCCCAAGGAGACTCTATCTGCAACTAGACAATTGCTCTGGTCAGGACAAAAATAGATATCTTTTCTCTTACCTTTTTTATCTTGTATAGTTAGGGGTTTTTGATCAGGTCCAACTTGGCTGCATGATGGTTGGCCACACCCATGATGGCATCGATGCACTATTTGGAAATTACTTAACTTTGCTGCACACGTCGGATGCACTCACTATTCCTGAACTTATGCAGCTATTTCGAGAATGTGGCATCAAGGCACCGGCACCTTACCTGGTAATCGAAGTTCCTGATTAGAAGTCATTCGTGAAAGGTTACATTCCGGACAAGAAGGATCGCTTGATTGGTTACTTGGAGCCCATGCTTTTCAAGTTTTCCATGAGAGATGGTTGGCCGCTCATGTATTACAAGATGAGGCCAGGGCATCGGGAATGGTTGCCTGAGAATGGAATAAGAATGTGGAAGACAGATGCTAATGGTAAGTCAACAATACCAATTGGAGTACCAAAGACTGCGAAGCCGTATGCAACACTAATGGATATAGGTGCTTTGAGATCGTCCATTGCGAAGTACATGATGCACTGGGCAAATATCTCTCGTGCTAGAATGAACTCATGGTCCACTGCCTATATGAACGAGGTTATTGACTATTGGTCAAATTTGATGCATGCACTTGGGGATATTCCATCCAGGGTAGAGGAAATCAAAGACTTCTGGCCTCTAACTAGACAGGCCATGCTAGATGAGCCTGATTCCATAATGGACGGCGAGTACATACCACCACCCCACTACGTCGGGCCTGCAAAGGATAAACCCCAAAACCCAGTTGAAATCTTCGACCCAGACCAGGATGTGAAGAAAGGTATGCTTTTGCTCATCAAACCAGCGGGCTCATGTCCTAGTGGATGGCCTTTGCTAAAGAGGACCCTGTGCAAGACCCCACTCTGCCCCATTACGAAGAAGTGTTTGTATCTTGGTGGGAGCCTGTAGCAAGGAAAGGTGCATCTTATGCTCAAACAATATAGAGATTGATGGCCTTGCTATCAATATCTCAAAACCATAGATTATGGTTGGTCAGTTAAGGACATGCCGCAAATGGTTGTGACACCCACAATTGTAGCGGTTCAACTACATGAATTATTGACCAAAGAGGTAGCAGATGAGGGGAAAGATACTTAAGTATCAAAACCAATAGAGATTATGCTTTCCAGGTACAATAAATTAGTTATTTTTCATTATGCTCTGCATTCTTCATAATCGCACAAGAGGGATAGGTCATTCTTATTGAATCAAATGAAGCCATAGTTGGAGGGCTTGAGAGAATCAAATCATGTTGTAGACTATGTTCGAGACATCCTATTACCAATTGATTGGATGATATTTCTGATTCAGTAATTGAATTGTTGATAAAGAGAATGGTTTGAAATATTCTTGTATGTACACTGGTAATCAAATTGCATAAGGTGACCTTTATTTACAACTTTTGTGATATTACAGCTTTTGTGATATCCTGATAATTGTTTGAACTTTAAGTCTGAGATTTTATTTTAGTTTTTGGGTTACTAACGAGTTGCAAGGACACTTGATTATTTGCATGCTGACCCTAAAATTGCAATCCAATCACAAGCACATTATTTAAGATACAAAACACACAATGAGATGGGAATCTTATTTGCAAAACAGAGTATCACTACAGAAATATCAAATAGAATTGAAGAACCATAGATCTGGACTAAAGAAATTACTTGAAGTTCTGTACATATATTATATATTAAATAAAAACTATCAGATGGATGTCTTACAAAAAAGCAAGCTCGAAGCTGTCAGATAAATAAGTATACAAAATATTAAAGACAAAATACAAGCTAGTAAACTACAATATAGTAGCAACAAGGAAAAGTAGTCAAGCAGGCGACATTCTCAGCTCCACCATCAGTTCACCTCCATTAGCAATTATTTTCAACTCCAGAAGATGCTATTGATTGAGATAAGCTCGATCAAGCCTCAGAATGACCTTGTCGGAGCAGAATGCTCCACCATCTTGAAGATAACCCACGTCAAAGAAGAAAACCAAGCAACCAGAGTTATAGTCTGCCCCAGGTCGTTGAACTAGATTCGATTGGGCTTGGCTCAACAATTTGCTTCATTCTCACCATCTTAGAAGAATGGGACAGAGGTAAGGAAGAACAGAGTTTAAGGAAAAGGAAGCATGCAGAGGAAAAGAAGGCATGCAAAGAATGTGCCATCTCGGAAGGAGAGATCCCCATTGATTAAAAAAAGTGTCATTGGGTTGTCATGCCGATTTTATCATTTGAAAAGTGTCAACATAGCTAGAACATGTTAGAGTAGTTAGATTGCCAATTATTAGAATAGTTAGACCATAACATGTATAGAATAATGCCAATAATTAGAATAATTAGAACATGTATAGAACAATGCCATATACCGAGTTAAAAAAGGAAACCTTATGTAGAATTATACTTGGACTCGGGAAAACCATTTGAAGCCACAAATAATTTTGGTACACCTGGCATTCACACATGTAGCATTTGGCAAACAAGTAACATGCTTGGCATTTGGAACACATACACGTTAAAACAGATCAACGTTTAATTTGCTAGGTCTACAGTATCAATAGGTATGTGCGCGAGTGCATTATTCACTTTGGTTATAAATATAGAGGTAACCATGAAAGGGCTATACTGATATCTCTTTGTTGCTCAGTCTTGGACCTTGTCTTTTCACCTACCTTGCCTAATCATTTTTTCATGGATCATTTTCTTCTAAATTTCGTAGTCCATTCCCCATTTTTCCTACTTTCCTAATGTCCTACTTGTCTAATTCCATGGTTCATGCACTTGACTTATGATGCTATGACTAGGGTAGACATTTGGCTATGACATAGCCCTGAAAATGACTTTGCTAGGGCTATAGCATTCACACACATGGCATTTGGCAAACAAGTAACACGCCACTTGGCATTTGAACAACTACGACTGAGACCAATAGGCCAATGGGGTCCAATTAAAAGAGCACAGCAAACATATTACTGCTAGGACAACCCCTTCCCCCCTCCCGCAAGGGTTTTCGAGTTGCCAGTAATAAAAATGCTGATAAATTATACAAGGAAATATCATGATACATTATGATGCTTGCTAAGATATTATCCAAGGACATAGCTAAATTATTATATATAGATAAGTCCCTTGATATTTAGGGACTGTAGCTTGTAAAATGTGTAGAAACTGTATGAGGCCAATGGTTGTTAGGTGAGTGCGAAGTTGCTCTAATCTAAATACTTCATGTGTTGAACATGAGATAGTATATCGTATCAGTAAATATAGCTTTCTACTGCAAGGTCCTAGGGATGCGTGCAACATGGTTCGACATTGTTAATGCAGATGTTGTTTCACAATGTTAACTTTTAGAAATCAAATTGAACTTCAAGAGAGAGAGACAATCTACACCATAGAAGTCATGTCCTCAATATTCCATAAAGATTCCTCTAGATCCTTCAATGTTCCCAAAAATCCCCCTAGACTCCCTAAGATTCTACAAGGATTTCCATAAATTCTATACAAATTCTCCTCGATTATTTAAGATTCCCTTAAGATTCTATGAATATTCCTATAGATTCTTTAAAATTCCATAAAGCTAGTTTAGATGCCCTAAGATTCCATAAAGATCCCCTTATACCCCTTGCCTCCCATTAAGATTCCCATAGACAAAAATAGTGATAAACGGCAGAGGATAAAGGGCAGAAACACGTACAAATGGCACATAAATGTCATATGTATGCATTGATTTGTGCCATTTATACCTATTTTTGTAGTAGTGATCCTCAAGGTTCTCTTAGATTTCTTCAAGATTCTCTGAGTTTCTATCAAGGTTTCCTTAGATTCCTCAAAGTCCCTTGAAGATTCCTCAAAATTCTCTAATATTCTATAGAGATTTCCTTTGATTCACCAATTTTCTATGAGGATTCTATTAGATTCTTCAAGATTACCTTAAGATTCTCAAAGATCACCCTAGAATTTTCTAAGATTCCACAAAAATTTTGATATAGATTCCCTAGATTCTCTAAGATTCCCAAAAATTACTCAAGATAGCCCTAGATTCCGGAGGTTTCTTGAGATTCCGTCAAGGTTCTGTGAAGGATTCCCCTAGATCACTTGGATTTCCTTAGATTGACTAAGATTCTACAAAGACTCCCATAGATTCCCATAGATCTACAAAGATTTCCATAAATTCTCCAATATTCTATGGGATTCACATGAATTTTCCTAAGATTCCTCTAGATCCCCTTAGATTCTCTAAGGTTCCATAAGGGTTCCTGTACCATGAAGGACAATAAGAAATTGACCCTCTAAAACACACCCAGCATGAAAGATTTCCCTAGATCCAGAATTCCCTTAGATTCCCTAAGATTACTCAAAGATTTCCCTAGATTTCTCAATATTCTACGAGGATTCATAAGAATTTCTCGAATCCCCTAGATCCCCTTATGATTCTCCTATACCCCTTTAGATTCCTTAAGGTTCCATAAGGGTTCCCCAAGATTCTCATTAGATTTCCCTAGATTTCCAAAGATTATTGCAAGGTTCCTCTAGATTCTCCAGGATTCTGTATCGGTTCTCTTAAATTCCCTTAGATTGTATGGAGATTCCTCTAGATTCTCCAAGATTCCATCAAGATTCTTCTAGATTCTTAAAGATTCCATCAAGATTTTCTTAGATCTTGTGAAGATTCCCTAGATTTTCAAAAATTCTATTGAGATTACCATAGATTTCATAAGGTTCTCCAGAGATTCTTCTAGATTCTCAAAGATTACCCCAAGATTCCTCTAGATTCTCCAAGATTTTATGTAGATTCCTACAGATTTTAGATTCTATGAAGATTCCCCTAGATTCTCCAAGATTTCATTAAGATTCCCCTAGATTTGCAAACTTTATGAATTTCATCCAGCATATTTGGGCATCCAAGGAAATGATTATGCAGAGGCCTATACCCAGATGGTCATGCCAGACCTAGAGGGAATACTACAACTCCCCATGTTACAACAATAGACTGTTAATTTAACTAATGTGCTATGATGGCCAGTGACAGATGTTTTGGGAGAAGGTAGTCACATATGCCTTTATGAGCTTCGACCTTTCTTCGCAATCAGTGGTTTGATGACAAATGTAGGGAGCTTAAATGCAGGCTGCGACAGGTCACTGACCCCGTCTTGTGGCCAATTGCAATTAGGCATTACCATACTATCTTGAAAGGAAAGAAAGCCAGATATATTGCGGAACACTGGCAACAATAAATGTTCTATCTTCTAGATGTCACCTTAGAAAATTTCAGAGAAGGATATTGAACAAGCCTATGCTACCTCAGAAGAATATCACGATGCTTCAGCAACGGGCACTGGAATCTCGACAGTGTTGGAGAGCTTCTTCCTGTTCGATGGAGCCCAAGCAAAGTCGATTGTCTCCAATTCAATGCGATCACTAGCAGTGGTTGGCCTCCATCTTTTCTTCCAACAGTTAACATAATTGGCTAGGTACACCTGGTTCCTTACGGGGACAGGCTCCCACCAAGTGACCTTCTCCTTTTTATCATCCATTTGGGGCTCTTCCGTGGCGTACCCTACCCATGTGGGACACAACACGTCATTAGGACGTGCCATAATGAACATACCCTTCTTCACATCCTTGAATGGATTGAATTCTGGTATGGGTTTATCCTTCAATGGTCCCACGTATGGAGGAGCGATGCTTGCAATTGGCTCCGCTACTGCAACCATTTCTGGAAGCTGAGCTCGTTCTTGCCTGGTGCATGGCCAAAAGTCCTCGTAAGTGCCTTCCGGGCACGAAATCTTCCTTAGCTCCTGTAAAAGACCCATCCAATACTCAAATGTAGCCGTGAATTGTGCGCAATAGTTGGCTGTTTCCGGGGTGCCCTGCTTGATTATGGAGATTGCAACCCAATGAATATGCTTGTGGATGCTGTTTCGCAACTGGCCAAGGTCTTTTACTGTTGCCTTTGGTTTAAGCAGCTTGGGTGTTCCAGTCGGCATCATGGGCTTCCCGTCTTCCCCTTCCTTCCACATTTTTATACCACCTGTAGGCAGCCAATCCAAGAAGCACGGACGGGTTTTGTAATACATGACAGGCCACTCACCATTCATTGCAAATTTGAATGTCAGAGGGGTGGTGTGGCCAGTCAATCTATCATCGCCGTCGGGTATGTACCCTTCTATAAACCCCTTCCAATCTGGCACTTATCAACAATGTATACTACAGGTGCGTTCAGATTGCATGTGTGGAACTCATATAATAATTCGGGCATGGTCAGCACTTCGGCCTTCTTTAGAGTGGAGGAGAAGTTGTCAAACAAAGCATCAATGTCTTCGTGTGTATATTTAGACATCATGAAACCCAACTCTATCTCCTCGAACACACCAAGATATACTAGGTATGAAAGGTACGAGAATACATACCTGTTTTTGTTTTGATCTGAAGCATTGTCCAGTTGCAGCATTAGTGTTCGGGGGAGGGGCTTGAAAGAAGGTCTTTCTGGTCTAGGCAAGCTCGCAGGGATGTTGCTATTGGTGAGTGCCAATTTCGATTTGAGCGCTGCATTGTTACGCAAGGAAGTCACCCAAGCCGAGTTGATGTTTCCGGCATTGTAAGATGGCCTCCTGGATACTCATGAACCATCTCGAGCCTTCTCAAGATGCTATTCAAAGAACCCACATGGAAGTTCGAGTCTTCTGGCCATAGATCCAAAGCAAAGTTTCCATAGCTTCCCCTCCCATGGCCATGAGTGAGAGCACCCATCAATGATGTTTTGAGTTTATCCAGTCTCCAAAGTGACTTCACCGATTGCTGCAATTTTGGAATTACTGTCTTTGCCTGGTCCATCTTATCATGAATAATACAAACATAGTCTTTGGGATACCTATGGAATATAATCTCCATGACCAATACTGGGTACGACAGGAGGCTTGCTCCAATCTGTGTGCTCTTCTCTGGTCATGCAATATCCTCCTTTCTGCCTCATCCTTTGTCTTCAACAGCTTCGTACGAATGACCTCGCATGTATCACATTTAGAGAACAGAATTTTTTTTGCGATACTGACATCCCTAAAGCTCCTTTTCCAAGTTCTATGAAACCCCGCTGGCGAGACTTTCTTGCCTGTCAGTGCCATAACTTCTACATTCACCTCATCTAGGATGCTTGTTTTCGTAAACATTGCAGGCAACTTCCTAATGTTTTCCCGGATGCCATCTTCATTCCTTTGACTACGGTGAGGCAAGGATTCGCAATTCTCCCTTACGAACATGGAGAAAACAGCCTCGGATGCTAAGGTGGATGCATGAGTCTTCAAACTACCACAGTTGCCGTGCTCTGCTTTGCGAGCACCCTCGATGTATTGTGCTTTCCATTTCAGATATCCTGACTTTGAGATTCCCAGCCCAAGGTACCAGGCTCTCTCACAGACTAGCCTGCTATGCAACACCAGACGTTCCACTCGATGGCCTTTCATGTTGTTCCCAAGCATGTCATAAAGAAATGTCACCCTGTCGCTAGACTTCATTGCATAGAATTCCTTGCGCATGTTTATGACCTGATTATATAAGAGCTTTGCACAAAACTTGTGTTTGCAACACAACGTCGTTCGATATTTCAAAATAGCCTCCCTAGAGCTAAGGCGTTCAATCTCAGGAACCACCTACGCTGACGGGAACCACCTACGTTGTCTCAGGAACCACCTACGCTAACGGGAGTGGAAAGTGTACTTGCGCCTCTCGAAGTTTGGATGCTTCTCAATAACAGAGCTACCTTGACTTGACAAAGTATTTGCTTGCTCGGTTGGCTTTGCAGTCAAGATCTCAGACACCTTTACACCATCCACTGTAACATATTCATTACTCCACCTTACGAGCATACCTGCTTTTGGTACCTGTAAACAAGCCTGACAACGTAAATTCACTTCAGCAGAAATCTGGTAACCCTCAACAGACACTCCAATGCATTTCAACCCTAAGAACTGGTCGCATACTGCATCATCTAGGCCTGTAAAGGATATAATCCCTTTCCCGCAGGAATGGAGTCGCAAGAGTGCCATATTTCACAGTCTTCTCTAGTAAAGTGTATCTGGTATGGGGGATAGGTTCCATAGTAGATTCCACTCTCTGTTTTTTGGAGGTGGACGAGACATCTTCTATATTGGATTCACGAACGTCTTCCTCTCTCCAAAGAATGAAGGACCCTTTGGCCCCTCCTATAGTTTCTTCATCCTGAGTAAGCCATGGGAGGGCGTGATGCTCCTCAAAAACCTCTTGAACATCAACACTGACAGCTCCAGCGGGGATGGTTCTGAAATGGCACTGGTTAGAGTCTCCAGCGAATCCTTTGGCAATGGGACGACCATCCTTGAAGATGTACACTTCCTGCACAACAGATTGAATCAGAACATGGGGCCAGGCTAGTGAGAACAGAACATAATGCAACACAATCAGCCGTGATTCGGGACCTCATATCGGGCGGATGCCCAATTTGACCCATGATGCACTCAGCACGGAAGGCCATATTGGACGGACATCCAATTACAGGCCCGAGCCAGTTTGGCATATCCAATCGGTTCTGAAATTGGGCGGGCGCCCAATTTGGTTCCGAAGCATCGCTTAGGAGGCCACTGGGAAACTGATATTGGACGGCCGCCCATCCTAACTCCCATCCTAACAGCAGGCAATCCAAATTGGGTGCCTACCGAATTTGTTTTACATTTCTTGCACTTCCGAATTGGATGCTGTGCACGTCGCACACCGGCCAAAGTAAATTGGGCGCCCACCCAATTTGTCTTCCATTTCCTGCAGGTGGGAACACATGAGCGCCTTTATTGGGCGGTCGCCCGAATTGCATGTTGTGCACGTCGCTCTGCAGGCTAGCAAGATTTGGCGGCCGCCCACATTTGGGCCAGGTGTTTCTGGAGGGGTCCTCAAAATGGGCTGGTTTTGAAGATTGTAAGAACTTGACTCTCCAGAGTGGGCGGGACATCTATTTGTATCAGCACTTGGACTGAGTCCCGAAGCTGCAATCTTAAAAGCATTGAATTGGCAGGCCAAGCAGAGGCAGATTCTTTAAGGCTACACCATTGAGGAAGAGGGAGCTCAATCAAGTCACCAAGATAAAGTATTGTGTCTATTAGCTAGTAAGCATGGAAGCACAAAACTTGAAATCCAGGTGCTGACATCAGTAAAAAACATCTTCCAAAAAATGTTTTACCAGTTGAGCTAAAATGAATTCGAACTCAAGAAACTGCCAAAATCACAGATCTACCTTATTTAAGAAAAATTACATTGGGAGTGACTGGCGCCGTGTAAGTTCTTCGATCAACTATATTAAAGTAGGCGCTCAAGATTGATGGATTCAAATGCAGAAAGCAATAGACATAAATGGGGGGAATTCGAGATCCGAATTTGAATTACTCAGCAATTTCAAACTCAGAATTCAAATTCTCCCCCCATTTATGTGTATTTAATAAAGGCCAAAGTTTATTAATGTTATTTGGAACACGTGCGCGATGTCATTATATCTAGCGCACGTGTGTATATTCAAATTTTTTTGAATTTCAAATTTGAATTGTGGACCCTTGGTCCATCAGCCCCCCTTCTTTACTTTCAAATAAGGGTTGCCATGTGGCGCCCCACATCTTCATGGACGCAGGATTGCCATGTGGCATCCCGGATTCTGTTCAAGCACGGCGGCTGCCCATTATTTATGGACTACAACGGTTCATTATAACCGGAATTTGACACTTGTCCTCGGCCAGTGCAACCTCGGTGCATGCCTTACTGATAAGTATTGTTTTTTCTGGATAGCCGCATTTTCAATAGTCCAAAGCTCCGCTTCCAAAACAGGCGCTTTGTTGTCACCATATCTTACGACAAGGCGCCTATCCACATCAAGGTGAAATGTCCTGCTCTGCATTGCTGATGGAAAGTCGCCCCACCAAAGGAGACAAAGGTAATGCTTGCATCACTACCGGGTTACTGTGACTGTTTATAAATTTTTTAATATTGCTTCCCAAAACAACATGGCATCTATTCTATTTTCTATATTCCCCCATTTGCTTTAAAAGAAGCCTGCACCTCTTGATTCTGAGTCTGTCTTGAAGTTACTGCAATAATCAACTGTTTTACCTTATAATACCTCTCTATTCTATCCTATAACTATCCCCCAGTTCCTCTAAAAGAAGCTTGCACCTAATTCTTGTACTGTCCTGAAGTTGCTGCAATAATCTACTGCCTCTCCTTGAGCTACCTCTCTCACAAGTACCTTCTGTTGTCGTACTGAAACTTGATCAAATTGGGAGCCTACATGTTTTGACCCCATGTCCCTTACCATTTCGCAGCAGTTCACACTCGCAAATTGGGCGCCCGCCCTATTTCTCTGTTAATCACAGCTCTGGGCAGGTCATGTGCTTGAAAGTCGAACCACCTCACCTTGCTTCCCACTCAGTAAATAGGGTGCCCACCCAATTTCACTGAGCAAGTGTATCTGCATCAATTGCAAGCACTTAGTAAATTGGGCGTCCGCCCATTTTACCTAGGAAGTGTGTATGCCTCAAGATCATCCACCGTTAGACTTGTCAGGTTGGTCGCTAGTCCTGGACCTGGCAAATTGGGCGGACGCCCAATTTCAGAAGGACATGCCTCTCCCTTGACAAAATGTGCGCCCGCCCAATTTTCTGCAATGCTTTCTGATCATCGTGCACTTCATAGCGGCTCTTGAAATTGGGTGCCCGCCCTGAACCATTCCACCTTACTTCAAGCCAAGTAAATTTACCTCTGAATTGTATGCCTAATTTGGGGAACCCACGATTTCTTCAACACCTTGCGCCTCTTGGCAAATTGGGCGCCCGCCCAATTTACTGTAAGTCGGTCAACTTGTACTTCATAGTGTCTTTTGCGAAGCAGTATTTAATTCTTGTTTGACGCAATGCAGGACTAATGGCAAGGACAAAACAGATTGCCCACCTGCCTGGCTATGGACCTGGGATACCGCAGGCCGTTGCTGCTGCGAAAGAGACAGAACATGATGCGACATTTCAGGGGATTGATGTAGTTCCAGAAGAAATCACATCTGTTGCTGACAAGAACACGTGGTGCATTGAAATTGGAAACGTAAATCCTAAGTCGAGCACAAACCATCTCAAGGATTTATGTTTGTATTTTGCCGTGCCAGGGACAAAAAAGACAAGCAATGCTGGGATAGCAATTGATATGGGGGTTAACACAGAAGTACCCCGCGAGATAGAGGTTTTTGTAAAAGACGTATTGGACAAGTGCTTCCGTGCATACAGGCTACCCCTTGCCACTTATGATCCCCAACTAATGTCAGCAAGCATTACCGAAAATCAAAACTCCTGCGTTGCAAAGGGTTGGCAGCTGAACTCATACGAGAGTTTGGAAAGATCTGGAATTAGAAAGCGTGGAGACATTATAGACGGCTTCCACATAGTGAGGCAGTGGATTCTTGATCACAAGCAGACTAGGTCGAAGGGCTTGTATACAGAATATCATGGGAAGGCCCAGCCAAAAATGTACGATTCGACCTAGTTAAAGACTCGATATGGAGTTCCCAAAAAGGGAGATGCAGATAAAAGTGCAGAGAAGTCTAAGAACGTAGTAGTTGACAAGGGCACTGCTACAAAGAAAAAAAGGTCATCTTTGACAACGAACCCCAGCATAGAGACACGAGTTGCTATGGTTGGAGGTATGGAGAAGAGAGCACGATCCTCTGATCCGAGCACTAGTGCCAGAGAATCTTCTGAACATTCTGCTGACGTTCGGTTGATAAAGAAACGAAGAACAGAAGAGCAAGCAGGCACCTCCTCTAAGAAAGGAAGACGCCCCACTCCACCTCAGAGTTCATCTGAGACAAGCGAGGACAGTGAAACGCGTAGTGATAGTGTAGAAAGGGGATCAATGCAACTTGTACAGTCTACAGCCTCTACTGGGGAGTTAACACAGGAGAGTAGGCGTGAATTATCTCAGAGCGCCATGTTGAACATCAAGCATAGGGACAGGATTTATCCACTAGGTGTTGGGTTCGAAATTGATGTCGACATATTCAAGATGCATCAAGCCCCTGCCAACATGACCTGCAGGGTCATCAGTGCAGAACACGTGGATACCCTTTATGAATCTTTCATAACTATGCAAATGCATCCTCCGTGTGCAGATGTCGTTCCATTTGACCCGTCAACAGGCGTGCTATCAAGTGGAAGAGAGCAAGTGATTTGGACAATGCGGAATTCTGGATCGTCAATGGAAATCACACTACAGTCGTTGCTCAGATCCTTGTGAACCATGCTTTGGAATTGCCCCCAGAAAGGAAGCATTTAAAAGATTTGATCTTTTTCTTTTATGCCAAGCGAAAGTGTCGTGTACTGGCTGGAAACCTAACTCCAACGGAATATGTTAAGGTCAGCCAGGAAACAAATGATATCATACTCAAGACAATTCACGCAGATGTCTTCTTCGAGCAGGTCCAGCAGCTTCACAATCAGTGGGAACTGTATGGCAAGCCCAAGAAAGGGAAGCATGGTCAATCAACGGAAGGCGCTTACTCTGTAAGTTATCTCCCCATTAACCCCTGTCCCCCGCAATCCAAATCGGGCGCCCGCCCAATTTCAACCATGCCATCGTTATTCCAATCTGTTGTAATATGTACATCTCCAATCGAGTGCCCATGCATGTTCCCTCCAAATAGGGCGGTCGCCCAATTTCAAACCCTTAATATTTATCCATATTGTAGTTTCGTCCAATTTTGGCGGGCGCCCAATTTGAGGATGCGTCTACAAAAATTTTCTTGTGTCGTCTCAACTTGTCTTACAGTATCTTTTGTATGCAGGAATGGGTAGCTATAGCGAAACAGACCCTGAAGAAAGCGAGCATGCGGGACTATGATTACTTCGTCTATCTTGACGAGCCAACTTGGAATATGTGCACGCGTGTCGCTCAACTTTTTTATGAGGACGGGCTGAAGGATGAGAATGGCGACAGAATTGAAGTCAAAGATCGTCTAAGGATGTTCACAAACAATTCTTGTAGGCCACTGAAGTCTATGCACCCTATGGACTTGCAGAGATTAATGAGGGGGATCATGGCAGGCACCACGTTCATCAAGGCCACGAAGGCTTATAAAGGAAGGCGTGTCATGAAGACAAGAGCGCAAGAATCAAGGAAAATTGGCACTGTTAGCGTGCATTACTGAAATACCTGAGAGAGGTGAAGAAGTTGAAAGTCGAACATATGGATCAAGTCAAACAGACTCATCCCATATTCACAGAGAATCCCATACTAATGTTTTGCTAACAGTGTCAGTGATTGGACAGAGAGTCGAAAAGAAGCTGAGAAGGAATGAGTGCTTGGCTGCAATGAAAACAATAGATGGTGGTAGTCGGGTGTGGATTGCAGCCTACCAGGATTCCAAAGCAAAGTCAGGGTCAACCTCTAGAGTTCGTGAGCTTCAGAGCCTTGTCTTGGTCATGTACGTGGCCCGAGACCAAGCGACAACACCTGCTATGGATGACTTGAATGTATGCTTTATAGACAGTGACCATTCACAACAGCATTCGAAACTTCCCCAGCATCTGAAAGAGGCAGAGGACATCGAGAAGAACTTACCAGACGTGGAGTGCTCAGCAGGTAATATTCTTTGAAATAGGGCGGTCGCCCAATTTATGTGTTATTTTTGCTAAAATAGTTTCTCTTTCAGCGTATTGGTTGTATCGTCCCTGGGGTGATAAGAGTGCAGCAGGTGGGTCTGGACCTCTCGTTCCGAATCAACTACAAGCCAAGACCTGCACGTATTTGTGCACAAACTAATGATGGAGGGTTGCAGCGTTCTTGATTTCTTTTCTGGAGATTCATTCAGTCGTGCAGCACTATGCGAAGGCTACAAAGCAACTTCCTTCGAGATAGACGAGAACCTGCGGCTCAAGCTAGTGCAGATCTTCGATCAGCTAGAAATAATGTTGGACGAGAAGAAATCTTTGGCCCACCGGAGGCAGAAAATTGCAGAGGGCAAGAAAGAAAAAATCTGGTTCCAAGGCTTTACAGTTACCAATCGCTGCCCCATCAGCAATTCCATTCTCTGCTCAGACAGTTCAGGAATTGCAGTCCACGCTCCACCTGAGTAAGGAATCCCTTGCAGAACAAATAAAGAAGGCTGCAGGAATTGGAAGTAAGGATCTATCCATCTTCCAAAAGAAAAAAGAAAAAATTAATATGTTGGCAGGAAAGCAACTAGTGAACACTCAGGATGTGATTGACAGCAGTTCAAAATTCCATGAGATAGTGGACAATGATCGTGAGGAATCGTTTGTCAAGGACACACCTCAAAGTCAACAGGAAGAAGTGCAAGAGCACGCACGAGAGCATGCGGAAGAACAAAGGCAAGTAGAAAATCTGGACATAATATCCGATGTAGAGAAGGAGACAGGTGAGGTAGAGATAGGTGAGGGAGAGACAGGTGAAGAAGGTGGCTTACTGAGCAATGAAGAATTCATTAACAGGATGGAAGCTATAAAGCAAGCTGCCCAGCAGGAGCAAGATCAACAAAATGACATGGACAAGCCTGAAGAGAACCCCCCAGACCCCTGAACCAAGGTTGGAGCTCAGGAGAGTTGCTGAAATTGGTCGCCCGCCCAATTTTAGCAGTTACATCCGTCGAACCAAGGTTATATCTTATGTGATTTTGTATCTAGTACTTGTATCTGTGACAATTTGAAAAATGAAATACAATTTTTGTTGTAATGATGTTTATGGTATTGGATGTAATTGGTTGTATTCTAATAGAACATCGTCTGACGTAATTGGGCGGGCGCCCAATTTGTCCAACCCGGGTCGCGATTCGTAGGGTGGGCTGAGGCTCTACATGCAAAAGCAAATTGGGCGAGCGTCCAATTTGCCTGAGCTAGAAGCGTCACCTCATAGTAATTGGGCGGGCACCCAATTTGAACTCCGGGGAGGCGATATCAATTTTAGTAGACTTACCTTTGCAGGGAAATTGGGCGGGCGCCCTATTTGTATTTTAGCAGTATTAATATGAAGACATTACAACAAGAGTGCAACTACTATTACTCTTCTGAATCGTCATCACCAGGCGCTCCAGAGATCCTTTCGATCATGAACATTTGATGCTCTCTATTCCATATAAGATGGATGATAACATCGAAGGGATCAGGATAATGGCGAGGATTGAGAGCAACAGTGGTCATCCAGTCTTCAAGTGGTATATCTCGCTGGCGGCACTGCTTGAAGTCCTTGTGATTCATCTTGCAAGTAATGGAATCATGTTCAGCACCAGAATGTGTCATAGCTAGACGGAAAATGTTGATGGACTTCACGAATTGATGCATAGATATACCCACCAAAATTATTGATGGTATATACGTCGACATTATTGCGTGTACATACTACGTATGAAACCCAGTAATTTCACTGCATGGGACATCAATAATTTCGCGGGTATAAATGTATCTGCAGTGTATTGCATAATGCATTCATCTGCTATGTCTCGAAGGCCTAGTTCTGCAGAGGTCCCAATTGCCTCCTCCTCCTGAACATCTCGACACCATTTGTTGCTTTATGACCTTCAATGATCTTCATGCATGCCTGCTAAAACCCTGACTGCATGGTATAGCAGCCGGTCGAGAGAGAGATTCCCCCGGCGAGTACCGTGTTGTCATCAATATTGTTTGGGTTCCAGAGCGCGATGCTTATGAGATTGATAAAATCATCAATGACTATAATCTTTGAATCATGGCAGTCATAAGAATTTATATCTGATATGACTGTATTATGTAGCCTTCACACGTGATCTTATAGTGTTGAATTACTTATATTTGTGTTGGATTAATTATATTTGTGACAGTCTGAATTTCCATTTTCTCGCAACAACAAGGAAATTGGGCGGGCGCCCAATTTCCTTTGGAGGCATCCACGGAACTTTGTTCAGACCATTACCAGGGCAAATTGGGCGGGCGCCCAATTTGCACACAACAAATTGGTGTCTTGAAATTGTGGGTTATGCTCCTTCATGAAAATAGATAGAACCAGTTCTATTCATATAGAAATGCAGTACATAGATGGAGTACACATATTATAAAACCAATGAAACATCATGCCTCGACGTAGATAGTTCGACACAAATAGAATAGACAATAGAAAATAGCAGGGAGTCCAGGTTTCAATCAATGCCTAGTTCTATCTGAATAAGATCCCCCAGATCGAACTCATCAATGTAACTTCTGCTATACATATCCAGCCAGTCATGCAATTCAAGGATCGAGTGAGGAGTGTTGACAACGAGCTTGGTTACCAAAGCTTCATGCTGCCTTTTTTCCTTCTTATAAAGCTTCTTAAATAACGGTCTGAATGTGTTGTGCAGCTAAACATCCTCTATTTTGAGTAGCCTCTTCAGGGCCTCTCCCCTGTAAACATGGCATTTCAATGATATGAGGCAGGCTTCCAGCTCCACCCTACTGAGTTGATCATTGCTTTCCTTTAACAACCCTTCCCCATGGAGGAGCTTCATGACTTGCCCACTGATTTCTTTTGTGCCATTCTGGTTTATCTCATTCTGCACCTCAACCTGCAACTGATTTGCATGGGCTAAGATTGGCTCACTAATATGGGACTGCATTTCAATCATTGTGAGTCCATACCGGCGTCTTGTTTCAACCATTCTGAGTGTTTTGATATGAATCTATGCTGCGCAGATTTGCAAAACAAAGCTTGACTAGCAACACCTCTTATAAAGAAGGCGCTTTTCTGCGACACCGAGTTTGTTGTGTCTTCCTTGGCTTAATAGAAACAACACCTGCCATCTCACCTACCTGCACGATTCCCGAAAATTTGCATCATTCTATTAAAAAAAACCATAATATTCCAGAAATTTGCGTCCATTTCGGAGGCATATGGACTTAGGGAAAGTCCATATATAATGAAACAGTGCTTATACGTGAAAAAACATGGATTGATCCCTTAATGTTTTATTGGAATATATGATATTTTTGTATGATATTTGTGTCATGTATCGATAATTTTAGGTCTGCAATTGCCTCGCAAATAATGCAATATGTTATTATCAAACCTAATATTTTCATCTAAATGCTGTTCAATTTTGGTCTCATCTATCTTAGCAACTTGCTCTTCAGTTTTGCATATTTCAATTTGCATATGAAATGATACACGTGGATTGCAACCTTCTGTTATTTATCAAGTCCAAAAAAAAAAGATTAAAAAGAACAAAAACCCCCTAGAAGACAACAGCAAGTTGGCGTGATTTTGGAGTTGACATAATCCCAATTTAATAGGATGATGGTTCAATACTTATAGTAGTTGTATGATCCTCTTGAAATTCCAGCGGCAATACCCCTGCAGATGGGTCCAGCACTAGTAATAATGCAGATGTCACCACAGGTTTACAGCGCGTCGCCAATGGCAAGGCACAGATTTAGATGGCATGTAGGCAGAATTTCTCAAATGGGCTGAGCCTGCGATAGTGCCCATCTTAACGACATTGTTCAATAAGGCATTGCAAGAGGGCTTTCCCCCATAGTGGACCATTAGCAGAGTAGTTCCAATATACAAGGCGGGCAACCCTCACTCCCCGTCCAACTACCGCACCACCATAGTCAGTTCGCTCTTTGCAAAATTGCTAGTCGGCATTCTTGAGCAGCAGTTGACGATGTGGGCAGAGGAAGCTGAGATGCGTATTCTTATGCAGGTGGGGTTTGGCCACACCACTCCACCATTGATCATATTTTTACTCTATAAATCTTGGTGGAAGATAGCAGAGATCGTTAACAATACCTATAGTGCTGCTTTGTGGACTTTGCCAAAGCTTTTGACATTCTGGCTCGGGACAAGCTATTGAACAGATTAAGGTTGTTGGGGGCACCTATAGACCTGCAAATTGTGATATACAGGTTGTATGAGGTATGTAGACTAACACCATTAGGATAGCCAGTCGCAAGCAATATTGGAGTATGCCAGGAGTGTCCACTCTTCCCGATGCTCTTTAGCCTATACATTGACCAGTTGGAAGCTTGGCTTGCTGGGGGAGGGGGGGGGGGATTCTCTCAGCTCTTGCACCATATAGTCTGGTAGCTCATCTATGCTAACAACGTGGACCCCTTAGCCTAGACAGCGCCAGCCACAGAGTTCCTCCTTCACCTCTGAAGTTCGCAGTCGATGTTGGTTTTGGTTTGACTTCCTGAGCTCAATCTTGATTTCTATCATTTTGTTCATTTGCCCATCTGAACGTAGACATTTTATCCATTTGATAACTTGGCCTTCCTTCATGAGAAGTAATGGATCTACAATGAAGACACATATTGTTTGTCTCGATTTTGTGTATGACTAAGACTTCGACTCTCTTCTTCTTAATAGGTATATTCGTCCATGAATATTCGATTTAAGTCTTCCCTATGCAACCTTTTATTCTTGATGACAAGTTCAATTATTTATTTGAAAGAGGTTTTCACAATTCAATCCTTGGGTGTTGCACATCACGTTCTTTTGGTTGCCTCTTCCACCACATTCCCCTTCTCTCTCTATCTGGAGTTATTAAGTGCCACGCTCTTCAGAAATGCCCAACATTTGGGCCTATCAGGGAGTGGTTGCATCTAACCAATCGCTGCATGTGCTATTGAGACAGCTTCAGACCATCACGAAACGCACTCTGGCCTCTACATGTGGTTGCCCGAGCCCTGTAATATCCAAACGTAATCTAGAGAGAGAAGAGGGTTAAATTGTCTACAAAATTATAGTTAGACATTACCTACAAAATGAGTTTGGATATTTGAGTCATGGGTCCTTTTCTAAGACAAGAAGCTTACTGACTGGTTGAACAGATAGATGTAAATGGCTAAGATTACACTTTCGTTTGTTCCTCTTCCAAGCCACATGAGGATAATATCAACCATGAACACTGAAGGCAAGATCTAGAGCTGGGGGACCATATTATCCATAGAAGCCCATAGTACCATCTCCAATAATCTAGGACTCATCAAGACATACCCCTTAGCGAGCTAGTTGAACGGTGGTACAAGAGCCCATGAGCAACATCAAGGATCGAAGCCAATGGAGTTGAAGCTTAGATACGATTTCCAAAAGACAAAGGGGAGCAACGCTCACTAACCCTTCTTGTCAGGTGAACTTCCATCCCTGCACTTCATGGCATCTTTGAATAGCATGCTGGTCACGTTCGATGCTCAGTCAAACTGAACCTCGCCTCATGCTGCTACTAAACTCATAGCAAGACTTGGGAGCCAAAAAGAGTTCAGGGCCTCTAGAACTAGGAGCATATTATAATGCATCACTATTCTTTAAGACCAATATAAAAGTGGATATGGTCAAGGTAACCTAACATGTATATAAGTGCATATTTGGACTATCTCCTGGTATCCGTGGCTGCTTAGAAATCATGTTCCCTTTCGATACACCCTGAGGGGTGTCCACGTGGGCACGTGTCCAGGAAGTATGGGGAGTATTACACTCTCCAACCCTTAAAGAAGATGGACCCATCCATGACGTCTGCCATTAATCTAACAAGATTAATCAAGTACACAATTTTCAAACTCTACATTAACCTTAGAGAAACTTATCCAAATTTTCACAAGTTCGCAAAGTTTGCAACTATGATATAGCTTTAGTCAAAACTAGATTGTCTAGATTTCACGCTTTCTTGGTTTAGGAATTTAGAAAGAGGGATAGTTCCTCTTCAAATCCGTTTCCTTCTCCAAGTAGCTTTTTCCCTGCTTGCAAACTTCCACTTTACCAAGTGACCTTTGCATGGCGTTTGCCTTGTTACTATCGGCTCCCTTGATTGAAGGATCTTTTCAGGTTCCACAGGGATTTTGATGAGCATAGACTTGCTGGTGTGTAAAAGAACATCATCCATGCTTTTTAAAGATCTTCTTATAGATGTTATGCTTGGAATAAGCACATAAAAGTTTGAGCATAGACTTTCGATCTATGCTTTACTGGAGAAGCAGTGAAGTAAAACCCTTATAAAAGTCCCCCACTTACAAGCTAGAGAAATTGTGCAATAGCCATTCTAACTACTATGAAGTTATAAATACTTGTTGTTTCCTTCTTTAGTTGTATGAATCAACCTTGATAACTTGTGAAATCTCAGAACTTCTAGGCAATGAAAGAAATTCCCCATATTTATAGCATTTAGAAGGTTCGATATTAAAAAAGAAAGATCTCTTTTTTTTTTTTTTTTTTTTTTTGAAGTCAAGGATCTGTATTATATTCAAAAGATAAACGTTTTCATACATACAGTTTAGCCCAGAGCTGCTACCACTTCTCGAATCCATGGATAGCAGTCCAAACTCTGAGCCTAGTACTCTTTAGCCTCTCTCAACTTCTTCTCCGTAGGATACTACAGGAGAGAAGGACTAATTTCCTAGACTCTAATGACACAACTAGGGCCAGTTACTGGACAAGAACTACCCGGCCTCTTCTCCAAAACAGATACTATGGGAGCTGAGTTCCTGTCTTTCCACATGCCCCAACTGCGTCATCGCTTCAAAAAAAAGGCCCTCGAATATGGCAAAGAAACCAGACCTGAGATTACCAGCAGCAGGAAAGAGAGTAGCCAATCGCACTGGTCAGCTGTCAAACTAGAGGCAAGATCCTCTTTAAGCTTCCCTGCCGAAGATAGTATTGATCCCATCAGCTGCTGCAGCAATACTATAGGGGGTGCCTCATTTTATAAGGCACTCGCCCTTCTTCTCACCAACGCACCAAAGGGAGCAGCACCGCTAGAATCTTGACCCACGCCTGACCCATCTGCTTCTAGCCCTGCAGGCCTTGTCTTCCTGCAAGACCAAGAATTTAACCTTTCTAGGGTCTCCCGCCCACTAGAAGTCAATGGCTTTTGAGCTGTCCCGTTCCTGCAAACTACCAATTCTCAAGCCACCCCTTGCTGGGAAAGGGGAGCACGGGCCCTGCTAATTGTTAGACAAACAGCCACAAAGTCATGAAATATTTGCAACAGAAATGCATAGGCGCTTGTCTTCAGTCAAAAGGTTTGGCTCTTGCTGATACTAGCACTGGCATAAAGAAAAGTGCTGCAGAAAATAGTACTATAGATGCCAACAAACAACAAAGTAAAAAACATGCAATCACACCTTATCAAACTCTTGTGTGTAAAGGGAAAGCCCTTGTTTTTTGGCGATCCTTATTGGTGCAGTGTTGATGGCTAGTTATCAGTACTATTCCACCCATATAAGCCCGATCAAGCAGTTATTGGTCGTTGCCTCGGTTGTACGTCCTCGGGCTTTCGGCCCTAGCGGGCCTCGAGCTTATGTGCCAAATATCTGGCCTCGGACGTACAACCTCAGCCACACATTTTTTGGTTATCAGCCTCGGCCAAACCAATAACCTTACCCTTATGGCACCAAAGTGCAACTCTAGATGCGCAACACCTTGTTTTATGTTGGCATGCCTTGTTTCGGATTGATACAAGGTGTTTTATGTTGGCAACACCTTGTGTTATGTTGGCAAGGCCAATCGATATTTTAGGGCACATCAGCTATATTTGCTTCCTCACTTTATTCAAGGTTCCACATAGACACCAGGAATGTCCACGTCACTGAAAGAGTGGACCCCTATTGGTTGTTTTTTTTTTCCTGAAGCACAATACGTAACGTGGACATAAAAAGTGACCGCGTGGACAACGTGGCGTAGGGAACTCTCCCCTCCTTTCGCCTCAACGTGCTCTTTGAAGCTCATGATCCATAATTGGGGATTTCTTTTTTCCAGTCCGTTTTCTGGCAGCCGGAAGATCGATCTCATCTGTGGTATCTCTTTGTAAACCATATCCTCTTTTCTGATTTAGCAAGGCACTGCCTCAGGTTTCATGCGGAGATATTGAGCTAAAACGATCCTTTTTCTGTGAAATTGCGACAATTCTGTTACCTTCGACAATTAAATCGGGGGAAGAATAGGATTAGGTCAAATTATTGAGCTCTGTTAAGACCCAAGGAGGAATTATCGTTACAGTTAGGAATATAAGTCCGGCTACAATTGAGCAGTTTTTACTTTTAACGTCGTGGCCGTGGCGAAAGAATGAAGCCCGGGCCATTGACCTTCAAGCTGGTGCTTCTTGGAGATGGTAGGTTTACGACTTGTCTAAGCTGGAGTGTTTTTAGGTTTCCTCATTTATTTGCTCATAAACAGTCGTTACTTTGTATCAGCACATATTTTTTACATCGGGGACCAAAATAAATCATCTAACAATTTTGTCTGATCTGCAGGTAGAGTTGGGAAGACCTCCTTAGTTTTAAGATACGTTAACAATGTGTTCTCAGAAAAGCAATCAGCGACAATACAAGCATCATATGTTACAAAGCGTGTAAATGTCAATGGGACAATTGTAACACTTGCCATTTGGGTATGCTACCTAAAGCATTCCTCTCATCAATAAGTCACTTCTTGTTGTATGTTTGAGTCTATTTAGATGTTGGCAAAGAAAACTGAATTGCTATACTGTTGTTTAAGATGATAAAGGCATTCATGGTCTCAGTTCATGGCATGAATAACAGACTATGCTTTCAGTCTGTATAAGTGGTAACCATATGCAGGCATAACAGTAGAGAAAAATGTTATCTTTTCAACCATCTATTTAAGCAAGGCTGTCAACAAGTCATAAAAAGTGCTGTGCTTTGTGCGGGTTGTCTAAGATTCAGTTATGCAGGACACAGCAGGACAGGAGCGATTTCATGCATTAGGGCCTATTTATTATCGGGATGCAGATGGTTAGTGTGATCCCCTTATCATTTTTGTTTAGAGCAGTGGGTTTTGATTGTACTCGTTTGTCATAGGCATGGAAATCTTTTATAGACTTGTTCACTATAGCATTGATTTCATCATGCTGGTTTACCTGCCGTTCAATATAGTTAAAAAGGTCTAGACTTTGTATGTTGTATTCCCTTCATAAAGAAAGAAGATGAAATTTCGTTTATGAAATGTCATGGATGGCAACCCAAACATCTAGCACTGCATTAATTCTACCACACTATACCATGGCTGGCAACCAAACAGCTAATGTTAGTATGGTTCAATTAATGCTGTGATAGGTATCTCATAGGCAAGATGTCTTTTCGGTGTGCAGTGAATAAAACTTGCAAAGTCTGGGCCATCTTCATTTATCGAATGTAACATTGGTGTGCACTGATGCATTTGTGTCCTTATTTCACAATTGCAGCTGCGTTATTGGTATATGATATAATGGACAAAGACAGTTTTACTAGAGTTAGAAACTGGGTAAAGGAACTGCGCAAGATGGCCATAAATAAAAACATAGTTCTTACGATTGCAGCAAATAAAAGTGACATGGATAGACAGCGGAAGATGGACCTTCAGGATGCAGAGAGGTATGTCATCCTAATACAACATAATTCGTTTGGCATTTCAGATGTTGTTTGTTCAGGCATATCTAATTGTTGGCTTGGTTCAGATATGCTGCATCAATTGGAGCTACTCATTTTTTAACATCAGCAAAATTAAACGTTGGCATAGATGAAGCTTTTAAAGATATTGCATCTCGTAAGTTCGCTTCCCTACTTGTTTAACTGCATGTTCCACCTTTCCTTTGATATTCTACTGTGATGTGAGCAGGTTGCTTGGAACAGAAGAAGAATGTTCCAGAAAGCTCGACCGTGCTCTCACAAAGAAAGAGTATAATCATTGTCGATGACCAGCCAAAGCCACCACCATCAAGTTGTTGTTCCTGACAAAGGATGGCTGTCTGAGTTTTGATTCGTTCTGGATTTCTGGGAGATGTGTAACAACAAAGCCTGGCTGTTGTATTCTGCAGGAGAATTTATGGATCCGAACATGCATTCATCGTTTTGAGTGTCCAGCTCAATAGATTTGTATAAAATGTGGCTATTTTGTCTTCGTGACTCAAGTGATTATTTATCTAGTTAAATTATGTTATCCTTACTACATCAGGAAGTAGCAAGGTGCCTAGTTTATTATAATTCCAGGTGTCTCATGTGGCCTTCACAACCTTCTACCCATTGGGGAGAAAAATCATTGTTTGCAGCTGCGGGGTTCATAAATGCACATTTTTGTCGCCTAGATCAGTGTTCTTTCTGTCCAGAAGAATTCTCTAAAAGTTTTCTTCCATCTATCAGGAATTCAACAGCCTTTTTTATTTGTATTTCTCACGAGCAATGTGCAAATAATACGTCTTTGCTAACTCTTGAACCATCTTCCTATTTCTGTAGCTCTTTTCCTTGCCCTTTCCTTTGGAAAATAAGCGAGAATAAGGGTTGTTTTTGCCATATATATACAATATATACAATATAACTCTTTCCTACCAAGCTTCTAAATCTGCCTTAAACTTGAGGTTATTAATGCTATCTTCTTACATTTTAAAAGTTGTTTTGTATGTTTATTGTGAATCAAACCGATCTAACGGCCAATATTGATTTGTGCAAATGACCAAGATTGATCATCTTTTCTAGTACGCGCCGACATTTATAGTACATGCGGCAAAAAAAGCGCCCACTCCCAAATGGCCGTGCCAATAATAACACTCAGACAAAGAAAAGGTCAAATCCGGCGTTCCAATAATTAACACACAGCAAAAAAAAAAGGCCCACTCTTAAACGGGCACGACAATTATAGCACAAGAGAACTATATAGGAGCAAACAAAAAGAGAATAGGATAGAATCCTCCAGAAAAGCATGCCAATAATAACTCTCGGCAAGAAAAAGGGCAAATCTGGCATTCCAATAATTAACACACAGCAAAAAAAAGGCCCACTCCCAAACAATATAGAAAAATAAAGGCATGAGAACTATATAGAAGCAAACAAAAAGAGAATAGAATAGAATCGTCCACAAAGGCCATTATCTTCTGCAATTGAAGAAAGGGTCATGGCTTACAGAAGATTTCCTATGGTTTTGGCAAGTATGAGTATGCCAAAACCGTACTTTGATGATGTCAGAAAATGGGGTTAAAATTTTCCATGGTTTTGGCAAGTATGAGTATGTCAAAACCGTACTTTGATGACGTCAGAAAATGGGGTTTGGGTGTTGCATGGTTCTGGTTTTTTTAAGGGGATAGGTTTTCTTACGGAGGCTTATTTTAGAAAATGGAGTTTGGGTGTTGCATGGTTATGGTTTTGGCTTTTTTTATAGAGATAGCGTCGTTGAACGACGTCTGCTCTGACGTGTCATGACATCTGGCCCGCCAGCGTGGCAAGCCAACAAGCCACGCGGGCACTCAGGGCACGTCAGACTAAATAGACGTCGTTCAACGACGTCTGGCTGACGTGGCATGACACGCAGGCCGTCCACCGTGGCAACAGCAGCAGGCCACGCAAGCCAACGCGACACATCAGTTATAAGAGACGTCATTTAACGACGTCACGCTGACGTGTCATGACACATAGGCCGGCCGTCTTGGCAACAGCAGCAGACCACGCAAGCCGACGCGACACGTCAGCTATGACCGACGTCGTTAAACGACGTCTCCCTGATGTGTCATGACACGCAGGCCAGCCGTCGTGGCAACAACAGCAGGCCACGCAAGCCGACGCGACACGTCAGCTATGACCGACGTCGTTAAACGAAGTCTCGCTGACGTGTCATGACACGCAGGCCGGCCAGCTTGGCAACAACAGTAGGCCACGCAAGCCGACGCGACACGTCAGCTTTGTCTTGCGTCGTTAAACGATGTTTGCGTCGTTTAACGACGTCGTCGTTCATAGACGTCGTGACGTCGTTGGTCAATGTGCAGACGTCGTTCAAGGTCGACGATCCCTTGTAGTGAGTACCAATACCTTGCTATGAAAAGCAATCTCTCTTCATCTTGTCCAGAAGCAAATCTTTCTAAAATTGTCACTGTTAGCAACTATAGAAGCTATAGAAGCATGAATCGGGAAAAAAATCGAGTTATAGAAGCATGAATCGAGGAAAAAATAAAGGTATAGAAGCAAGCACATGAAGCCAATCCTGTGCCTGGAAAAAAAAAATCAATATAAAAGAGCTTTGAAGTTATGGCCTCCTTCTGGTAGCTATGGCATAGAACAGATTGGCTGCTCCACCGTCAACATCATGCCATCGCCTCTAAACGGCTGCTCCTTCCCTGCAGAAGACTTCTAAAATAGCTTGGACTTGGTATTATCAGAATGGGTAGATCATACTTACTGTAAGTAATACTGCCTTGGACTTAGTACTATAAGAATGTAGCTCAGAATACACTCTATAATACTGTAGCTTGGCCGAAGCTTGGGGACTGATCAGAATATAAATGGCTTGAAGGGCTTGGTCTAAATCGTGAGCTTTTGGGTATATAGATCAGAATGGGCGATCCAACAAGTTTAGCAGGCTGGGTAGGGGAAGGATACTGGAGAGACTCTATTCCGACATGCAGCATGCATGCAAGTTCAAAAAGGAATGGAATTCATTTAAAGATCAGCCAGATTCTCTGTCAGTATTGGTTTCTCTCGAGGAATCAACTGATCTTCTTGAATCCAGTCAGGATGTTAATATTTTTTTGAAGTAAGTGGAACTTTTCCATCCTCTCTAAATAGTTTTATGACGAATTGAGAGCTTATTGTTTGTTGTTTACAAAAGCACAGTTAGAAAACGCATCATAGTAAAGCGAGTGGAGATTCAAAAACTTGTTAGTGATCCTGCTTTAGACAAACTATTGTCGATCAAAAACAGCTGCAAAGACATAGCAACTTGATGCAAAAATGGAGCAACTTTTGAGTGAGTTTACTAACTTTGGTAAGGGTGGAGGTGAGGATAGCCAAGCCATGGGGGTAGACTAGCAACACTTCGTTCATTTAGCAGCAAAGAGTGTTTGGATGTTGCTGATACTCTCTTTACTCCAACACCAGAACCTACTTTTGGTAGGGATGAGATCATAAAAAATTGGAAGATTTTTTGCGCTTTCATCACTCCCCAACTTTCATTGGACTTCATGGCATGGGTGGAGCCGGAAAAACTTTTGTTACAGAAGCCTTGTATAATCTACTTAGTGTAAGATTCCATTTTGACCATGTAAGCTGGTTAACACTAGGAAGGGACTATGATATCACAAATCTAGTTGACATTCAAAAGATTTACAGTGATAGTAGAGCAATGGAACGTCAAGTCCCCACCATTGAAGAATTGGATGTTCATAAAAATGAAAGAAAGAAAATGTTTGTGGTTCTAGATGATGTATGGACAAAAGAGGTCCTAGAGTTTATTGTAAGAAGAGTTACATGGATTGAAGGCTCTAAAATTCTTATAACTACTTGGCTAAAAATTTTCCAAGCATTTAAAGTTATACACTTTAGGAGAAAAGGAGAGCCTCGAATTGTTTATGTGCCATGCCTTTCCATGTGGAAAAGAAGATAGCATTCCCCAACAGGTAATAAAACATGTGGCTATTGAGTGCAATGGCCTATCCTTAGCATTGAAAGTGATTGGAAAATCTATGGTAGGAAAGACGTTAAGAGAACATGATGAGACACCAACAAAATTGAAGAGCCAAGAGCTAGTAGGTGATGAGCATAGGAAGTTAATAGAGTGTTTGAGAATAAGTTATGATGCACTGAAAAACCTAGAAAGTTATGTGGGTAGTAAGCTTCAAGATTGCTTTTTATACTTTGGTGCTTTTAAAGAAGATGAAGAAGTACGTGTTCTTGAAGTGACAAAATGTTGGAATGGGGAAGGGTTTCTTACACCTGACAGAACACCCATTGAAGCAACATACACGATGCTTGGTGTATTGCTTGCTTCTTCTTTGATAGAAAAGACAAGGTCGGACTTTTATAGGCGCCATGATGTGGGCTTATATAAGGTGCATGATGTTCTTCGTGACTTGATACTTCATATATCAAAGATGGAAAAAAATATTGAAAATTTATTTCAACCAGCAAGTAGCACAATGCTTGCAAAAGTTCCACAAAAAGTTCATCGAATTTCTTGGAGAGATATTCAATTTTCCCCCACAGAATTCAAAATCAAAGCATCAGATATACAAGTGTTGTTGCTGAATGAGCTTGGCCCTAATATTTTTATCTCACAACAATTTGTCAACACTTGTGTCTCAAATTACCATTCTCTACGAGTCCTAAGTCTGCAGAAAACATCCATTGACAAATTGCCTTCGAGTTTGGGACGATTAAAGCGCCTTATTGTGCTTCATCTTGCTTTTTCTACTGTAAAATCTATTCCCTCTTCTTTGAGAGAGGTAAAGAAGCTCAAAGTATTAAGCTTGGAAGGTTCCCATTTGAGGCATTACTTGAATTAAAATATCTTCAGATATTAGACCTTAGCGGCATTGTTTGGCTATGCAAAAGAAAAATAGAATGGCTTACAGAACATCAAGAGATGAAATGTGAAAGATTTATGCAGCTTCAAAACTTGACAAACTTGGAGTCTCTAAATTTAGACGTCAGTGAGAAAATGCAGATACCTAAGTTCCTAAGTAACAATGTAGATTTAAGGATTTTGTGCATGATGACAGATCCAATTACAGATATAGAGCAACTGAAAGGCTTAGCGAAGTTAGAAACGTTATGGCTTTCTAAATGCATGGTGCATAGGCTTCCTGACTAGTTATGTCAATTCTCCTTTCTTGAGGTTTTGACGATTGAAACAGAAGACCCACAGGCAACTCATGTTCCTGCATTGGAAAGTCTATGTTGACTCTGATACCTTAAGTTACAAGGATGGGAGTTTCTTACTCATTTGCCAAGTTCGTTTCGCCATGCAAATGGATTTCCATGTTTAACTGATCTTTTTCTGATTATCTTCAAATCTGTAGAAGAACTTCATGAACTACAAGAGGGAGCATTTCCTGCACTGGAATACCTGGAGACTACAGACATCATATATCTGCTTAAGAAACCCACCTCTTGGGGACAACGTGGTTGTTTTGCCTTCCAGAACTCGTCTTGTCCAGCATGTAAAATGAATATGATCGCCAAAATGGCTCTCTACTTTGACCTGGGATGATCTTGATAAGACCAGAACAATTGTTAGGATGAGAGTACGGTATAGTGTCTCAAAATTTTTATTTTCCAACTACAAAAATAGCTCCAAAAATAGTGCGATTTTCAGTTCGATTTCGAAATTAAAAAAAAGGGGGGAGGGGGGACCTCATTTCGATAGTCGGCGCCCACATCTCTACATGTCTTTGCATGCACCAGGAACAAGATTTAGGGATGTGTATTCTTCTTCAAGGAAAAAATATGACTATCGGGGAGTTCTAAGTTCGAAACTATTAGGTAAGTTCAGTTAAGCAGTTTCGGCTGTGAGACCTTCCTTCTGCCATTGTGTTTCGGTTGTTCTGCCATTGTGTTTCGGTTGTTCTGTATGTGAAATTCTTTTTATGTATTAGAGTTTTTCCATAGAAATTTCTCTCCATTCCCTGCTTGGCATCCGTTGATCGAAGCAAGATCTTTTCTTGCATTTGTTTGATTGCTTCGCTAGAGTTTGTGGTAGCAACCTACACAATAACATAGGTATTTACTTGATGAAGCACTCATTAGAGATCCCTCTTTTCTTTGGTTGCAGGATAGGAGCCTATTTTTAGTCTAACACCAGATAGATCCATTTTGTTTTCATGCGAACATGTCAAGCTTTCTCTTTGTCTTTTAAACACGTCCTTCGCAGCATAGCTTGGTTTTGGTTTCCTTGCTCTTATATAGCAAAGATCTGCATGTTTTAGTGAAATTTAGCTTGAGGTCTTTATCTTGCCAATCTGAGAAGACAAAATCTGGTGGAGCATGGCTCTACAGCTTGGTGCAAATCTCATGATAAGTTACCAAGTCTTAAAAATATCAACCATAGGTAGTATTAGAACCGGAATCCGACAAGCTTTAAAATCTTATGTTTCTATGCTGCTTGACTTTGTAATATTAACAACAATCTGACTGTTGTTTTTTTTGAGGTTTTGAGTGTTCTGACTAATGATACCACAGCAAGGGCTAGTGTACTTCCAGGAAACACCTTGCCTAGTTTTGTAGAGTTCTTTTTGCATTGGTACTTACAGTCGGGTAAGCATGAGATTGCTATATTGAATTGCATTATCTTTATTTTCAGATTGTTCGAATGTTAACCTTTCTTGTTTATATATTCTTTACCAAAAAATGAAGTGATTTGGCATTGGCTTCTTGAAGCTAGCAGGACATTGTCATTAAGGGATAACGCTTCATTGCCAAAAATGCTCAGTTGTTGTTCAACACTTGAAGGTCGTGACAATTGCGAGTTTGAAGATAGTTTCTAGGTTTCGTGTTCATGCTGCACAATTATTCATAACTGTAGTTGTTGAAGGATTTAAAACTCGGTGATATCAACAAGAAGAGACACCCTATACAACTATCCATGGGTGATATCAACAACAAGAGACACTCTACAACTATCCATAAATTTGTAACAATTGTTGTTGAGTATAAGATCATCCATTGTATATACGATCAAACATAGAATGAGGAGCAAATCTGGAACTCGCCAAATGGATGAGGGAACATGAATCCATCTGGGAAAAATAGTGATATTGGCAGTATTCATCATACTTTTTATAGCACTTATACTAAATCAGATGTGCCATTCTTCCTCAAAGATATAATGTGCACAAACCATGGATAATAGCCAATAAATACGGCACCTATATGGTGGATAACCTACACCGTTTCAATTTTATTTCATGCTTCATAAAGATGACATAGTTATTACATATTGAATATGCATTGGAGAAGCCCCTATAAGCTCCTATATTCTGAATAACAGGCATTCTTTAGAAAGGAATCGCTCTCGTAACAAAAAGAACACATCCTTTTGACACCCTAATTATTTTATGCCATTATATATTCAATTCTTTTTTGTTCTAAACAAGATAAAGGAGTATATTTGTAATTGTTTAATTTATGACCAAGCAAAGAGTACATGAACACTTATCGGGTGCTAGAATGCTATGCACCACCTGCTAAGAATAAGATATATTGATGTCCAGCTCAGATTTTTGAGCTTCATAGTGCTTTTACTTCAACAATGTAGACACACGTGAACCCTTGTAGACATTACAAATAAATCTGTTTTAGGATATTGCTAGATCAACTGCAACTCTTCAACCACAATGTACCGAAATATTGAAAATCTTATTCAAAACTCCATACTGAACCTCAGACCACAATGTAACTAGCAATATGAAATGGTATCCTGACATTACTAAATCTGCCTCAATCAGAGCTGTAACATCACGTCTGCATTGTGAAGACAAACTGTCAAGGGACATCATACACAGATCAACCAACAGTACAATGCCAAAATTGAAGGCTAACATACTATGCATGTGAGTCCTTGATCATCACGTCATCAGGCAAAAGTCAGAGCCTCTATACGGTGAAATACGGGGATTCGAACCTCTACCAAAATAACTCAATGTCCTAATACGACTACTTTAACCAATCTAACCAGTGAGCTAATGTGACTATTTTTTATCTTAAATCTATGTTTTTTTTATAATAACCCATTGAATTGTTTTAGGGATATGGTCTATGGTTTCAAGAATTATATCTATATCAAATCCCCCTGGAACCCCCTGTTATTTTGCTACATATTAATGATAGAAACTAGTTATTGCACATAAGAACAATGGAATGAGTATAATGAATACCAGATTGTACAAAGGGGTATATGATAATCCGGATTATACAGACTTGGAATTCAGGAGCTATGCAGACTTGGAGAAGGAACTGAAGGATGCAAAATCAAGTGCTATATAGAGCAGGCATAATAGACATTGAGCTTGCGCAAAATAGAAGTATGACATCATAAAAGAATTTGTAGACATGTGCTTATATGGATGATGGAAGATCAAGGCCATATAATGGCATATTCAACAAAGTCTAGACTTATTCATATTTAATATACAAAGATGTCATTTTAAGATTATATGTAATGTTTGATTCTTCTTGATTCTTATAATTTTTATATGTTCTAATTATATAACTTTATATTTAAATTAAAAATGTAATGGTTATACAAGGACAAAATTGTTTCGTAGATTAATTATAACTTGAATGTAGTTAGAATTAGATATTTCAAAAATATTAATTTCAATTTTTAGTGATTTGTTACGAAATTTAAAATTTGGCAGTCGGGATAATTTGTAAAAGAAATATGATGGTTTGATAAGTGATTGTCAAAAAATTAAAATAGATTTCACAATTTACAAACTCTTAGCATTATAAAAAAATACTTTAAAAAGAGTTTTAATTGAAATTGATTAAATAATAAAGTTATGTTTTAATAATAAATATTGAATAGTTTATTATTGATGAAATGAAAACTATATTAAAAATTAAGTAAAAAATAAACTAGCCTTTCTTTTCAATTAAAACATGAACATAATCATTTAATTTGTTTCATCTAAAACTTTCTTTAAACATTTTGAAAAATTAACATTTTTATTACATAGAGTTCATCTTAAATAAATTGAAGGGTAAATTAGTCTAGGAAGTAATTTAAAACTTTGATAACCATCATACTTTTTATCTAAAAATAATCTGAAAAAATTATAAGAATCAACAAGAGCTAAAAGTATATATAATCTTATTATTGCAGCTTTGAATAATATCTATTAAATTCGAATAAGTTCAAATTTTGTTAAATATGTGATTATACTTTTAACTACGTGTTTATGCCTAAGTCGCCTGTTATGATATAATTTAACGTCCTCGCATGATTGCAGATATGGCTCGCAATGCATACTACGAACTGCACAATCTTACAAGCAATCAATTTGCAATGCAACTGCATCTACTGCCACTGCCACTGCCATTGCCACTGCGACGAACATAGATGTGTTTGTACTAGCAAATATAGCTACAAATAGCAGCTGTAGCAGATCTATAACTGCAACTATAGCTGGAATTGCCACTATAATTGTAAACTGCAACTTCAAAAATAATAGATGTCCTTGGCACTAACAATAAATATAGCTCTAGATAGCAACTATAGTAGATCTGTAACTGCAACTATGACTGAAACTGTCACCGTACTTATAAACTGTTGTTATACCTATACCTATAACTACCTGATTGCATCTGTAGATACCATGACACACAAATAAAACTTGCAGCTGTAACACCAACTGCAACTGTGCAAATCAAGTGGAATATAATCTACAGTTAAGAAGTGCTCAATGTTAACTTCTACTGTGCAAATACAGTTGCATTTGACGAACCAATTAGCAACTGCAATCCAAGGAGCTTGATATATTAGATGAGGTTTCCACTCAAATTTAGAATTCTTGATCTAGCATCTAGGTTAGAACACTCCTGTAAAAAACAGCGCCGCTTGCAACCAGCATTTTTTAGGGCTAAAATGTTCTCTGTTTCATCTTTCTGCTTCAGCTTACGTTTTCTACTTAGTCATTTTATCCGCAGAGCACATTTCCTGTGGGTGATTGTTGAGGACTTGCTCTTGTAGTCCACTATCACTACCCACAATCACAGGACCTGACAATAGCTAATTGTATTACTTACAATTGACCTCCTTTAAATACTTTTAGAAAAGAACATTTAAAATATATATAGTTCTTTTACGTATAGATTTCAGAATTATTATACTTTAACAAATAATAATCTATAAATGATAATAGACAAAACTTAATAATTTAAAAGCCTAGAATTTTATAATTTTGTAACATTACAAATATCAAGTATTGACAATTATTTATATTTTAACAGGTAACTATTATACAGATTAGTTTAGGTATTATATATATAATTCTTATATTTACAATTTAAACATTGTTCATGAAATTCTAAAGTTTAGAAGTTATATTTTAAATTAATATATTGTTTATTAGGATATATGCTAAGTGTTATAATTAAATCCTCATAGTAGTATCAAGTGAATCAGTCAATCACTTATCAAACTATCAGAATTTATTTATAAATGATCTTCTTGGCAAATATAAGTTCGTTAGATTGTTGGAAATTTAGAATTTATATTTTCAAAATTATTTATTCAAAAAACTAGTTTTAAATAGATTCAAATGAAAAATAGTGTAGATATCAGTTTTATATTCATTTGTATTTGAAAATAGGTATATATAATAAAACTTATAAAGTTCATATAAAAATCAATAAGAGTTAAAAGATATATATGTAATCCTATACTAACATCCTTGAAGTGCTATTTATTAAATTTGAATAGGTTCAAACTTTGTTGATTATTTCATATTTTGTAGACATAGGGATGCTAACGTTATCACTTCCTATTTCTAGCTAAAATACTTAAGAGTTTGATAGAAGATTATGTACATGGTGTACACGACAAAATGATCTCGCACTTCTATATTTTTAGTGACATCCCATCCCCCCTCCCCCATCCCTTTTTTTTTATAACATCAGGACAAATGGGTCTATGCATTTGAAAGATACCTTTAGAAACTGAACAATAATATTGCTCATCACATTTTGAGCCTAATTATAATAAGATAAGATGAATTTTTACGTCCACGGGAACCCAACGGGTCAAACCATTAAATAAATTACCTCATGCTAAAACAATTTCTAAACTACATCCAACACAACACATTGTCTATTATGAACCACATCCAACAGAACAAATTGTCTATTGTGAAAATGCAAATACTGTATTTACAGTCTAATAGTTTCTAACCATTTATCAAATAGAAACAATATTCTATTCACTTTCTATCTTGTTGTACCGTATCTTCCCTAACAATTTGTCCCACTCTAATCTTCTCCTACAATATGCCCTAAACCTGCCTTACTGCTAGTTAAATTGCTGTTGCAAAATGGAATGGAATAGAGGTACCAATTACATACCTGACAACATCATGCACATGTGTGCCACTTCTTATCGTAAGAAATTGTGCAATGATACCCATCTCATTATGCGTGTCTTGACATGTTATAGATGCAGAGCTTGTTACTGAAAAAAATATTGGATGCAAACTTTTCATAGTTTGCATTCGTTTGGTGCGTAACAATGCGGAACCCTTGTTCAAATTTGAATAAATATAGTTTCTGCAATGTTCAACTATTAATGACGGAAATCTATTTGCCAAATTTCATATATAGTCATGAACAACTCTAATGTATTGGAACCAATAAAATGGAGATTTTACATGTGGAGACACCATTTGATTAGACATAATAGGCACTATCGGGCATAATCTTCGGCCTAAGGGCAAAAACGTCCATTTTGCAATGCTTTGCAAAATATATGGGCTAGGAAGTTGATATAATTAGTCTTTTTGGGCAAAAAATCATTGAGTATTTGGGTGTGTAATTTAGGACAAATGTGTATGGTTGGTATTCCCGAAAAGTAAGGCCGCGGTTTTTCTGGGTAGCAAAGGCATGGTTCAAAAGGGATGTGGCATGCGGCCCTGGATCTCTGGAGTTGCTAAATCTGTTCTTCTGATCCTTAATCTCATCTTCATTCTTAGGCGATGGCAGACAGGTGAAACATACTAGACATGGCTTGTTTTGTTTCGGCAGATCTTTGGGATTTGTGCAGGTCGTTTTTACTAGAGTGGTATGTCTGGATTTGCTTTTATTTATATTTGCAATGAACGTGCAAATCTAAATTCATCAGGTTCGATCAACCATAAGCAAGAAACTACCAAGCCATTTTAGGCATTCGATCAGAGCTCTATAATAGGCATCAAGTTAGAGCTCCTACAGCTAATTCGTATGAGAACTGTTGGATCAAGATTTCACGATCAGTTTTGCCTTAGGGAAATCTGCCATACTACAGTCAGCAAATTCAAATTGCATCAAACGATCTTCATCAATTGGTCTAAGAAGTTCCACTTCTTGTAGCCGACCAAGCCATGTGGCCAAAGGCTCTGATATGCAAAAATGTTAAAGAAAAGTCTCTTGGCAGGCTGCTCTAAGCTATCCCATTTTGCCACTTTTTTTGCTTGGTTCTTGCAGACGTAATAATCTAAAGCATTTCATTTCTTTCTTTTTTTTTTTGCTGTGTGGACATGCTTGAGTTCGATTCCCAAGGTGCAGTTTGCTGGTTGTAACTTTAATTGCTTTTTGGTGTGAAAACTAGATTAAGGTTGACCATTACGCATTCAAGTTCTAGTTGTTAGAAAGTTGTAGTTTTGTATTCATTAAGGTTACCTATTATGTAACCAATGAATGAGCTAATTTTTTTAGGCGTATTTTTGTATCATTGGTATTCTAGTTTTGGGGTTTCCATTCATAGCGGCTAGGATTTAACCTCAGATGGAATATTCTAGGTTTTGGGCCAGGATTTAGCCATAACGTAGGATTTAGCCATAATGCAGGCATAACACATAAAAGACATTCTACATTAGAGGATGCAAGACAAACATGAACCACAAAAATAACACTAAAAAAGTCCTTATATGTTGGAACCACAAAGGAGACCAGTCTTAAATTTTTCTATAAGACCAAGTCTTAATTTGAAGATATAGATAGATTTCATTATTTGAAGTCCGTTATAAACGTAGTAGGTTCTTATTTTGGGCGGCAACGAACGAGTTTACTAGTAAAAAGTCTTAAAAGGTTCTTTGTGTCTTCGTCACGCAAATATTATTCTTTGAATGTATTCTCTCAAATTCTAAGCGTTGCCATATTTGGGAGCACGGCCGAAATGGCGTACTCTCCAGCTATTCCTTCCCTCGGTTCTTAGTCCGCAGTCTGTGTGAAAATGATTTCTAGCAGATTGAGAAAACTATGGGGTTATTGTTTCCGCATAGAAATGTTGCTTTGGTGGACTTTGCTTGGCGTCATTGGGGGATCTGTCATCGGTGGCAGCCTCTACAATGCCAATCTTTCAGATCAAACTGTTGAATTGATAGGTACTTAATCCTTTCCTATGCTATGTTTTGAGTAACTCAGAAGGGATGGGTTTCCGTTTTGAAAGTTATCTTGACTGATAGACCTGGACTTTAAAGTGCATCATTGGTACTCTTAAAAACTTTTTGCAGGTTATATTGGCGAATTATTTATTCGTGCACTGCAAGAGCTGGTTCTACCACTGATAATTTTTGCTCTGATGACTGGAGTTTTCAGTGTGAGACATGCTAGTAGTGGGTAAGTTAAAATCTCAAAACTGAACGGATAGATGGTTTATATTGTATCTAGGAAATTTAAGTCTTATGCATATCCCATTGTCCTTTTTCTTTTCCTCCTTTCAATGAACAAACATTTTACACCTCCTTTATTCACTATTGTAGATGTGTACTGTTGCAGAGTTGGGAGCTTGATCACATGGTCCCTATCATACTATATGTGCTCCATGCTTTTAGCAGTGTGTCTTGGATTGTCTCTGGTGTCTATCATCAGGCCTGGAGGTAGTGCACCATTTAAGTCCGATAATGCCTCTAGTTCTAGGTGTCAAACACAGAATTCGACACTTCTAAATCTGTAAGCAAAATCACACACTATTTTCTCTGGATAATGACCCCTGTTCATCCCTTCTTCTTTATACAAGCATCTAATTTCTTTTTTTAGCTGCATTTGTTAGGCCCACAATTGCTGAATCAACATCAGTTGTAGAGTCTTTCCTGGATATTGGGAGGAAACTTGTTCCAACAAACATAATTGCTGCAGCTTCAGAGCCTAATTATCTTGGAGTGATTTCATTCTGTATCATATTTGCACTTGCTATTAATTCACTAGGTATTTGAAATCTTTTGACATATTTTGTGTCTTTCGATATTGTAAATACCAGAATTTTAGCTTTACATGTTTCCCTTTTGTCAATGTAGGGGAACGAGCACATCCATTTATTCATTTAGTAGAGCTGTGTAATGCAGTTTTGCTTAAAATTGTAAGGGGCCATCTTTAGTGTTACTTCAGAATGGTAGATATGAAGTGCAGTAACAATTATACTTTGTGACAGATTTTTGCAGTTATTATTTTGGCTCCTGTTGGAGTTGCATCATTGACTGCAAGCACAATATTAAAAGCATGTGACATACAACATTTATTAAAATCACTTGGATTGTATATGGTAACTGTGCTGAGTGGTTTGCTGATTCATTCTTTTATCACATTACCAGTGGTAGTATTTGTATTAGCGCGGACAAACATCTTTAAGGCATTGAGGTAAGATGTGCAAATGCCTGCTCTTCCAAAGCCCCTGTCCAATTTCTCGAAAAATTGCATGACCTTTCTCATCATGCAGGAATTTTCTCCCAGCGTTGATTATGGGTTTGGGCACGGCCTCTAGTGCTGCTACAATGCCAGTTACAATGCAATGTGCAGAGACTCAGGGATGTGATCAGAGCATTGTGCGCTTTATAATTCCCTTGGGAACAAATATCAACCGTGATGGCACAGCCTTATATGAAGCAATGTCTGTCTTATATATATGTCAGGTATAACATGCATGCCTAATTGTATTCTTTAAAGATTCTTTGCCTTCAAAATTGTTGGGCATGCAGGCACATGGTCTCAGTCTTCCCATCAGCAAACTATTTGTTCTAGCAATTATAGCAACCTTGGCAGCAATTGGATCTGCACCAATACCAAATGCTGGGCTGGTCACAATGGTCACGGCAATGCAGGTAGAATTGCACCTTCATGTATTGCGGATTCCAGAGAAATTCATTTATTTTGTCTACAGGCAATTGGCTACCCACAATTCATTGGAGATGTATCAATTCTGTACGCTCTGGATTGGTTACTGGGAGCTGTGCGGACGTCAGTCAACATTTGGGGTGACTCTTGTGCATGCATGGTAGTTGATGCATGGGCTAAATCCTTGGGTAGCAGAAACGTTCTTCCAGTCTCTGTAAGTGTTCCAGCATCATTAGAAGCTCCCTGTACTCAGCTTGATAGGAGGATATAATTTTTTCTTTCTTTAATGCAGGAAATAGATATTCAACTGCTTATGGACGATCCTTCAATAGAAGACTAAGGACTATCAGACGATGATAATGTCATTAAGATTCTGGATTATAAAGGGAATAGCAATCACGCATTCTTCTACTACGTTCTTTAAAAATCCTAAGCTGGCTGTAAAAGATATAGATGCCAAAATATTGTTGTATCATAGTTATTATTGAATACATTCTTTTCGATCACATTATGGCAGCAATTAATCTATATTCACAAGCAAATTTCCTTTCTGAACTTAGTGCGGCCCGATTTTTAATATTCAGCTCTTTCAACAATACCTAGTAGAATAGCTTTTAATTCAATCTTAGCTTGCATCGATGAAGGCATTTTTAGGAAGGTCTGAACCATCGTACAATGGGAAGTGATGAAACCTAAATTCCAGCAGCCTTTTATGGCGCGCATTCTGGAATAGAAGAAATCTCGCTAGCTGCTTTAGCCAATTCCTCAAAACCAAGATTGCTCTGTAGTTTCAGTGTTCTTTTGAATCAAAGCTTCTACTTTTCATGGTATTAGATCAGGCATGATCCAGGGCCCATCACAACTAAGGCAAGATTGTGGTTTAAGCATCAATCATGAGGATTGAACCTCCAAGCAACAACAATGCATACTATTGGTTTATCAAGGTACAAACCAAACTATGTAAGTAAGAGACTATAGGGAGTGATTTCAAGTGTTGAACCCAAGCCCAAACAAAAGGGGCAAACATCATCCAAAGTGCAGGTCAAGAAATCAAAGAAGAACCTGTTGCAGAAGATCCCGCAAAGGCAGAAATCGAGAGACAAAAGCTTGACCAGATGGCTGGAAAAGAACCCTCATGCCTCAAAACACTGAAGCAAATTTAACTATGGAAGCAGGGAATCAGTTGGAAATATCTAACAAGAGGAGGTATTTTTCAATTCACACAAACCTTTAGAACACTGTATTCAACATCAAGATTAAAGGCTGTGATTCCATTGAAAAATACATGGGAATCATTGGCCAAGCTGCCAAAGAATGATAAGCCATGAAAAAGGGCCTCGATGATGATGTAATAGTCGGGGCAGTGCTGCTTGGCCTGCCTTCTAGTTACAATGTGACGCTCCCTAAATGTATACGCCGATTCCATCGTATAAATATTTGAAATCCCCCTTTTTGGTGACTCATTCACTTAAAAAGGCCCTCCATCTAGCACAGACCACCTGGAATGGACAAGTGTTCGAGTAAAGGACATGGAGATGTCATTAGCCTAATCCTTCTCTAGGACATCCTTTATGGTAGAAGTGCATCTACATGTGAGCACACATCAACAATATACATATAATAATATACCACCACAAATGTGGATAGCTTCATTTATCTGTTTTTGTTTTGATGACAAATAAATGGCATACATTCATCAAGATTAAAGTTAATAAGCAGGTGTCTGATCAAGATTCATGTCATATTGATTGATTTATTTATTTATTCATTTATTTTTTGTCAAACAGTATTAGAGCGGATCATTGTATTAAATGATTCATTAAACAAAATACCTCATGAGCAATACAATATTTTAGAATAATGAGCTTTGGGAGAAGGCATGTGCATGTCAGGCTTCAATACCGAGCTCACTGACAGTAAGGGCCTTCGGATAACAACAGACAGAGTCATGACAATGGCTTTGGCTAGCATAGAACATTACTCCATTCCATTTGCCGCTCTTGTGCACACTTTGCAGATAGGCTGAAATATGCTGTGATGTGATTGTAGCCTTCCAGAGTCGTAATCCTTTGGAACTACTCGAGGTTGCATCTTCCCAGTGCAATGAAGCAAGAATAGGACAAGTCCATTTGTGGAGCACAATGGCTCTGTGGGTGGCTAAAGGATTGTGATGATACACGTCTGTACCTGACTTTAACCTCTCGGCCCCACATAGTGTAGACCATATATAATGTGAGTGGACGATATAAGGTTTTTTTTGAGCCTAAGGCATACAAATACATACGGTAAGGGTGTTTTTTTAGGGATATCTAGTGATGTATCTCATATAGGAAGGGGTTTTCTAGACCTTAGATAAGGCGTATACGAAAGGGTTTATCAAAGAATGATCCAATTTTTCCTTGCCAATGCATGGCCCAATCTTTAACTTTCTCAAGTTTTATAAGGTCTGTTAGAGGTGCCGCTAACTTTATGAAATCTTTGGCAAATTTTCTGTAATAGCCTACCAAACGTAGGAATCTTTTTACCTCAGAGCATTCTTAGAGGCTGCGCATTGATATTAATCTTGGCTGGATTAGCCGATATGCCCTTTGTTGAGACAATATGCCCTAGATATTCAACTTCCATTAGGATGGCAGTTCTTTTATTTAATTGTAAAAAAGATCGTGGAACTCCCTGACTAGGTTGTCAATAGCTTTTGGTAACTTACTAACAACCTCTTCTTGCTTGGACAAAGGTTCAATAGTTGCCACTTTTATAATATAACTAACCTTATTCTTTTATATGGCTCTATCCAACTGCTTCAAGGAAACACAATGCATTGTTGGATTAACTTGGTTACCTACAATCATTATGCTTGTACCATTGGGTGCGATAAAAATAATCTCTTGCTTATGGTTGTCCATGTTGGCTTTTGCAGATGCCAAAAGTTCCATACCGACGATCAGCTACTGTATTGAAGGCACAAAGGCATCACATAATATATTTTTGCTTTTGTTATAGTTCAATAATTGTTAAGTATATCAAGCAATTGCACAAACGTGTCTGATGTTGCCATGCAATGTGCTTATATAAACAATAATGTAAGACATCATGTGGAGTTGGTACTCTGCATGGCTTGTACAGGTTTCATATCAAAGCGTGTGTCTCAATGTAGTTTCTCAGGAGGTACTGGATCTGCGAGCCCACCTTTGCCCCCGCCTGGCTGCTTGTTGATCAGGCACTATGGGTACGGTTCATGAGTATATATATTTGCGTGTTTTTGCATTTCGTATATTGGAACAGTTTGTCAGCAGGCCGATTGCTGCCACGGTTTTCCTCGAAAACCCTTCGGGGCTGGGGTTTTTTAATCCAGTTAGTAATCCGCTTGCTGCGCTTTTGTATTGGGTCCCATAGACCGATTGGTCTCCGTGGACGATAAAAATACCTTCTTTCCATGTACATGATTTCAAAAAATCTCATAATCTTTTTATATTATGTTTATTATCGCCCTCGAGCATTTTTTGAAAAACAAAATGTGAAAAATAAGAGATTTCTTCTTAAGTTCAATCAAACTAAGAACATCTGATATGGAGGCAATTCCACAAGTTCCAAGATTGTTTTTGGTACCTACCCTCGAGTTCTACCATACATGATGTATGATGTGTATAAGTTCCAATCACATGACCTTATTGATGTGTGTTGTGGGCATAAGTTAGCACATCTGTTAATAAGAAAGAGAAATTTATCGTTACTTGAGCTTGGTGGTCCTCTAAGGTGGTTCTTTTGCTTGTGTAATATCAATTTCCATGTGTACCGAAAGGTAGTGAGTATAAATATTAGCACACAAACTTTGTAATATGCTTTGTTAAATTGGTTCATAGAATTAAGTGAGGGGAAAAATTCTTCAAGTGAAGTAAACCAGCATTTAAGAACTTCATTGCAAATGCTAGAAAAATATTAAGTTGGCATAAACAAATATCTTTATTTATCATAAACAAATATCTTTATTTATCACAAACAAATATCAAATTGCATTGGTCTAAGGACCAAGGCATGTTGCACTATCTACACAAAAATATGTCTAAGCATATGCGAGAAAGGCATACCTCTATTCTTAGAGATTCATTCTAGGCCACATAGTCTCTTACTAGCAGTGGTGCAAACAACCTGCACCATGGGCAAAAAGCATGTATCATGCATGTAGACAATACACAAATTTTTTCTCACAACAAACGTTTAATGGCATTGCAAACATTTAATGGCATTGATTATGTAAGGAAGGAAGGAAGGAAGGAAAAATTTTTAACGTCCACGGAACCCAATCGGGTTATGGGACCAAGTACATAAGGGACCGAAGTCCTGGACCGAAGTCCAAACAAGAACATGGGCCGAAGCCCTTAAACCAAAGCACAACGTGAGCTAGAACACAACCATCCTGACCCGGATTAAAAACCACCTGGGAAAAAACCGTTGCCAGGATGACTATGGCTGCTCACCGATCCAAAAATCCATGCTGTTGCACAAGCAACAAGCATACCTTCATACCTCCAGCAGACAAGGCTTCACCAAGCAGCTCCGAACCGTAACCTCTTCACTGGCGGGTCTTTGGAAAGCGAGGCGCCCCTAACGCATGTCGCCCAGACGCCCGAGGGGAAGGCTTCGAAGAAAAACCTTCGGGGAAGTAAGCCCATCGGAGGTGCCTCCTCACCTATCCTCCAGCCCTGCGCCAAGGCGCCAGCACCCCCAGGTATGCGCGCAGGCGGACATCCACTCAGGCACACACAAGGTCGCCATCCTTCTTCGCCCATTTGCTCCAACGCCATCCGAATCAACGCATCGCTTTCGGGCAGGGCCTCGAGCGGCGCCTCAGCAGCGCCAGCGCTAAGCGCGCCCGAAGCGAAGGGGAAGGACGTGCAACAACGTATTTATAAAAAGCCAACATACAAATTTTGAGAATGGTTAATGTGCAAACTTAACCAGAATAAAAGCATTAATTTACATAGCTTCCACTTGCATGCTATTCAAATAATCGTGTATGGTATTAAGGGGTCAATTATTTTCTAAAGTCCATGAGTGGCATGCTATCCGGAAGCATGAGGGGTGCTCTGCTCGATGAAGCTATGGTGCTTGATCCTAAACCTAAACGAAATGACGATTGAAGAGAGCATGCCATGTATATGGCATCAGATGCTGCTGGAGTTTCCCGAGGAGGACTTGGTTGCGGAATCCTCTGCCATTTCAAAAGCTCAGAACCACAAATGGGTTCTACCTAAATGCTCGGCGTCCCAAAATTCCTCCAACCAGTTTTCCTCCAGAGTTTCAAGTTGCAGATCAAATCGATTGCCAAGATCTTTAAACAGCTCGGATTTGAGTTGGGTCTAACCTACTGCAGGCAAGCTGGTTCTTGCTGAAGAGAAGAGCTAAAATTGATTTAAAACATGGATCGTCTTCTCCACATCTTTATTCAAATCTGCTTCAAAATGCTGATTGAAGAGGAACCTCAAAATCCAAAATCCGTTTGCTTGCTGCCGCTTTCTTGCTGGTTCTGCCTTTCCTAAAAACCCTAAACCTATCCCTGATCAAACCGGCATGCGTTACTGCAGCTTCGATCATCGTAAACCGCAGTTTTGTGAAATTCCTGGAATATTCTATGTGTTTACTTTAGGTATTTTTAGGTTTATGGGTGTCTGGTGGCGCCGCTTACAGGCCGCCACAGCTCAAAGACCTATTTTCCCATTTCATTTGAGTGGCCGCAGGCGGTCTGTATGAGGCATTCGGCCGGATCATTCGTGCGGTCTGCGAGGCACGGCGGTCGCGATCGGGGCATTCGGCCGCGGATCATTCCGGCCGGCCAGATCATTGGCAGATCCCCTGTTCAACAGCATTCGGCATTTTATTGACAGAATCCATGGAGCTAGAAATCCCGTTTAAAATGCGGCTAAAAAGACTGGCAAAATCCGTATTCAAGGAAGCCAACTCCAATCTCTGGCATTCGCGAACAAGAAAGAGTCCCTTCTCTAAAATAGAGCAAAGATCCCTGATTTGGGAAGGGGGATGAGCAATTTCATCGGCAAAAAAGGATCTAAGCACAGAAATCCAATCCTCCACCGAGCTACACCTTGAAGCAAGAATCTCGCATTGAAAAAGATTAATAGTGGCCTCGGGCGTCCTGGATCTTTTTTAGCAATCTTGAAGCCTCTGCAAAGGCAAAGGCGCCTGAAAGCCGAGAAATATCTGCAATTCTCGCCAAGCTTAGCGCATTCCGCAGATCATTCGGCAGGGCATTCAAGAGCAGGGCATTCGGCAGATCGTTCGGCATTCAAGAGCAGGGCATTCGCAGACCATTCGGCCTTGTTTCAAGCCATTGTTTCATGCCTCAAGATTTGTCCAGCAAATCCCCTGTTCGCGTTTGCAGCGGCGTATCAGAAGGCGAAAGAAGAAGGATTTCCATAGGAGTGCATGTTATACATGATCCGGCCGTTTTGCTTCTGGATGAGCCCACATCAGGCCTGGATTCCACACTCAAAATCGCAAACAAGGTGCTGCGAGGGGTTGCCTTCTGGTGGCCTGAAGATATGTTTTCATGGTTTTTTGTAGAGAGTAGGTTAGGTTTCATCATTCCATGGTTTACTTGTTTTGTGTTGTAAAACTTAGTAGGTGTACTTTGCATTGGTTGTATGGTTGCAACATTTAAGGCCAAATCCAAGGCCAAATCATGCGGTGCCATTTGCAACCACAGATTCAACTAGCAAAAGGTTAGGTTCAACCTTCTATGACTAGCATTCAGATATAAACAATGAAAAGAAATCACCGCATTGTGGCAGCTACTCATACCATACTCTCCTTGTTCTAGAAGATTTGGAGCATACTCACCTCAATCATCCTTCATTGAGTTTCTAAAACATATATGCAATATAGTCTATTCTATTCTGCATTGGGGGACACCTCAAACATCCTTCATTGAGTTTCTAAAACATATATGCAATATAGTCTATTCTATTATATTCTATTCTATTCTGCATTGGGGACGTTTGTAGTTTAAGATATGTGTTCCACCAAAGAGTCCAATGGTTCCAATAGGTGGAGGAGGTGGGGTGGTTGTTGTTTGTAGTTTAAGATACGTGTTCCACCAAAGAGTCCAATGGTTCCAATAGGTGGAGAAGGTGGGGTGGTTGTTGTTTGTGTATGTTTTAACTGGTTCTCCACATTATAGTGAAATATTTCATGAGGATGGATAAAAATGTAGAAAATATCAAACATGTACATTTAGGCTAAGTTCATGGAAGTTACTTCTACAATATTGAATAAATACATTTAGAAGTTTGGTGGAAAATCTTAAAAGGAATATAGCAAAAGGCCAACCTAGGAAATTATCACATGTCAGAAAGACAGGTAGTACTACAAGCAATGATGAGATTATGGCCTTTCAATAAGATATAATGACATGAAATTATCAGAACCAAGCGCGAAAAGTATGAACACATGCCTAAGGAAAAGAAGAGAGGTTGGGACCATCAATTTTCATCTATGCAATGCGTGAATTGGCTGTGCTACACTATATGCCAAAACAGACACATGATAAAACAAACAAATTCAAGCTTCAGTTCATGTATTCGTGCTCAAATATACATAAGCAAGCAAAACCTAGAAGATTAAGCTGCCATACCATCATACCCTCGAGTGTGAAAACATGTGATAACCAGTTTTCAAATGTTTATAGAAATAGACATGAATGGAACAAGAAGATGGACTTCTTGGACAAAAATACCACCTCTGGATTGGTACGAGAGCCACAGTCAAGGCTGTAGCTTTCTAACATTTGCCCAAGTTATGCAATTTTAACAGTTTCCAGAATTTGCATCGTCATTCAATCTACTTGAATAATTCATCTTCTCTTTCCTAATGCCAGCATGTCGGAGGTTTCAGACTGTTATCTTCTTAGCAAGTGCTGAATTCCCACTAGTAAGTCTGGAGCGTAATCTGCCATCGAAGATGCCTCTACAGCATAGACATGCTTTGCTCCAGCCAAATAACCAGGAAAAAAAAGACAAAAAATGAACTGAGAATCTAAAGATTTTGCTTCAGGGTTATCGCAAGCAATCATGTTAACATCCTGAGGTATTGTAACTCTCGCTGTTTTACTAGGAATAGTTTTTGGAGTCCACGAGTACAATACGGTTTCAATGTCTAGCCAAAGATCAGGATCACTAGGATTTCTCCTCCATCTCTTTGTCCAACAATCTGAATATCTTTCTTTATCGGTGACATTACTCAACTGATGTACTGGACACCACCATTCCACGCGCACCTTATTGAAGTTAACATCACCTTCTTCTTTGCAAATATCCGAGATAGTCCATCCCAACCACACTGGATAGGTCTCTAGATCTGCTGGTTTTACTACTACAAATTGGTGGCACTCCACGTCAGTAGAAGGTTCATAACAATCCATGCCTAGATATTTTGGCCTATCCTTCTTAGGACCAACATAGTGTTTATCAGATTGAGGAGGAGCATATGCCTTCACAATGCTACTAATGGTACCATCATCTTCGTCAGCACCAGCTAATGTTTTCCACTTACTTTTAGGGAACCACCCTTCTTTTCGGCTCTTCTGAGGATGTGTCTACCTCATCCAACAAGTTGATCACCTTCTTCCAATAATCTATCAATGCACGATTAGTCTCATCTGAATTAGTTTGCCAATGCTTGATGTAGTCATTGATGCCATCCTTAGTCAAGCCCAATTGCTTGACTTCTTCAGTTGGTTTTAGAGCTTTTGGTTGACCAGGAGGTATCATAGGCTTGCCATTTGCATCCCTGCGCCAAATTTCTGCCCCACCTCTCCACTTCTCCTCTGAAGGTCTCATTTTCCATTGCACGATTGGAATCCCTTCTCTCACCCAAAAGTGAATTGAAGAGGTCTAGAATGACCTTCCATGTCGAGAGCATAACCATCCACAAAACTCTTCCAATCAGGCACTTCTTCTATGATAGATCCTATAGGAGATGGATTTGTACATCCATGAAATATTTCCAATAGCCTGGGAAAGTTGGTAGCTGTCATTGTCTCAATACATGACTATATTTTCCAAACAATGCATCCACATCCTCATGAGTATGTCAGGGCATTAGGAACCCCAAATTGACTCTTTCAAAAATACCCACAAACTGTTAAGTAGGATAGGAAAGAAAACATCCACTGTTCTTATTTTGACCAGCACAATTATCTAGTTGCAAGAGGAGCTTTCTGGGCAGATCTCGAGGTTTAGCACGAGATGTTGAAGCTCCAACATGTTCATTAGGTCCATTCCTCCTAAATCTTGCCTTGCTAAACTTTTCAATACTATTAGGGGTTCCATCCAACAATGCACTATGTAGTGCCCGGCTAGTCAGTAGGATCCCTGTGTGGGTGACCATTGTAACCCTTCTCATAGTTTCTTAAACACCTCATGATACTCCCAATGTGAAAATCACGGACCATCACTCCACAACTCTAAACTGAAATGGCCATAATAGGTCGAGGACTGCCCATGCAATTTTGATCATTGAAATCGCAAAGGGTATGATCTTCCACATGACTTAGGAATGTACTTGAATTGTGGAAGACAAGTCTTCTGTTGGTCCATTTTATCATGTATAATACATAGATAGTTATTAGGTTCCATTGCGGATAAGGTCCTCCACATCCAATAAGTTGATCTACATGATAGTTGATCTCGTCATATGGTCCTTCATATGTTCCCTTATCTTTGCCCTTAGACTTGGTTGCGGTCTTATCTAGTGTCTCCTTCAGCTTAGCACATAAATTGCACTTGGCAAAGTTGTTTGAAGTTGCTATGGTCACATGCTTGAAATGCTTATTCCATAGCCTACTAAAACTGGGAATTTTGGGATATAGAGGCCACTCCAAGTTCGAAGCAATGCATTTATTTCCTCTAATATGCTCTTACGGGTACAATGGGATGGCAATCTCTTTTCAACAATAACTCTACCCCTGTTCATCCTTCTTACTCTTATGTGGCATGTTTTTTGCATTGAAATCCACATATCTTTCAAATATTTCCCTTTGCGGCTATAGTTCTTGAGGTAGGCCTTACCGGGCCGGTGTTCCCATGCAATGCAATTTTACTACCATTTTCATGTCTCTTTTGCCGGTTATTGCCAAGAAGAGGTTGGAATTCCATGTATAGCCATCCATGCTTTTGAACATATCCACTTTCCATTCAATGGGAATCTTTTCTTCTTTGATCTTTCATCACGAATTGCATAGCCAAATATGGTGTACATGAAATTCCTCCTGCTATCACACTTATGTTCCTGATATGTAGCTCTTGCTACCACCATCTCCTCTATTGTGAACATTCTAATACTGGGAGGCCCAACAACATTCACTTCCTCTAACTTTGCATCGGGGCTTCAGGAGAACAATCATAATCGACTTACATCTTTTGGTGGGATAATGTTTGAAAGTTGGAAGTGGCCTCTTGCTACTTGTGTGAACATTATTGACAATGGTTCTACATCTATAGGAAGCGTGTAGTTCCCCTCGGTTGAATCTTGTCCCTAGGCCATGCAACAATAGTTGGAACCTCTAGTTGCTTCACACAAGCTAGGCATTCTTGTTTGCACGAACCCTTTTCCTTCCAATTGTCATATAATTTTGAGATTGCCACACCTAACCTGTCCTCCCCTAATCTTTCATCATTCCTTTGCATTGATAGGATCTGCTAGAACAATAATCCCTTCTCCCTCTTGCCTCTCTCATTTGCATGCATGCGGGATCTTGACCTTTTGTTTTTCCAATCGACCCGAGTATAAAGTACAATTTCCTTTCCTGTGGCATCATCCTTTTCATTTGAGGTCTTTTCCTTTCCTTTGCCATCATCTTTGTCATCTTCATCCTTTTCATTTCTGGTCTTTTCCTTTCCTTTCCTATCATCTTTGTCATCTTCATTAGTTGGGGATTTTTCCTTGCCTTGATCACCATCATTGGGGGCCTTGGGGGATTTAGCATTTTGCATGCCATTGACCTAAAATGCATAAAAACCTATAGTAAGTTAGCATATCCAAATAACATCTCCCTAACATGTTCTTAAATGAAAGTTAACCTTAATAATAACCTTAATAACCTATAATAACTTAATCTATAATAATAATAAGTTAACCTATAATATATTAACTTATAATAACCATAAATGTTGTAACCTTAAAAACAACTTTAAGGCTTTAGGTTAGCACTTTTAAGGTTAGAAGTTTTAAGGTTAAAACTTCTTTCAATAAAGATAACCTTAGCCTAAAACTTCTAAAACTTAAAACTTCTAAATTCAAATTCATAAACTTTTAAACTTATAACCTTATTTATGAACTTAAAAATATTAACCTTAACTAATAACCTTAACTTATAAACCTTAAAACTATTAACCTTAAATCTTATAACTTATATAACCCTTGCAATAAATGTTCGCGGCAGTTATTATGGCACGGTACGAAAATTTTTAAAGCAGTTATTATTTCCAGTTTACAATCCCTTTCCAACTTTTCCAGCTTTCTCTCTTTCGAACTTCGAACTCTGGTCTCTGCATGCAATCTAGGCGCTTCAATCTGCTTCAATCTCGACTTCTATCTTCTTCTCGGCTTCTATCTGCATCAATCTCGACTCAATCTCGGCTTCTATATGCTTTAAACTCGGCTTTTCGAGCTTTTCGGCTTCTACAATCATCTGCTTTAGGGTTTTCGGCTCAAAGGTGTTTTCGGCTCCAAGGTTTGTAGGCAGAATTCTGTTGATCATAGAGTTTCTGGTATAGCATCATGAAGTATAAGCAAGAATGTTCCATGGGACTTTTAATATATGCAATATAAGCAAGAATGTATATGTTCCACATATATTACAAGAATGTTACAGCAAGAATGTCTCTGGTTTTTTTGGCTTTTCGGCTCTGTACAATCTCTCTGACTTTGAATAACTTTGGTTTTTTGTGTTAAAGCTTCTCGGCTTCTAGCTGCTATTGCTTTTTCTCGGCTTCTTAAGGCTCAAATCAACTTTGGTTTTCGATCTTTTGGTTTCGGCTCGAAGTCAAAGGCTCAATTCTCGGGTACAGAACACAAATAGGTTAGTATATCTCATTCTTTACATAAAGTAGTTATTTTACAGAAAGCATGTTATTTACTTTTACATGCATCAGTATATTTACCACCTTCAGCAAAATAGTTAATTTAATCAGTTAATCAGATACTTTTACATGAATCAGAATATCCTGCTCTATGATCTTGTTCTGTGATCTTGCCTATATGATCTGCTCTTATTCTATTTCACTAGCTCTTCCTCTATCTGTTCTAATTAATGATCTAAAATAATGAAGTTATTATATTTCACTAGCTCTTCCTCTATCTGTTCTAATTAATGATCTAAAATAATGAAGTTATTCTATTTCACTAGCTCTTCCTCTATCTGTTCTAATTAATGATCTGAAATAATGAAGTAAATAATGATCATAGATCATATCTGCTCTATGATCTTGCTCTATGATCTATGATCTATGATCTATGATCTATGATCTATGAAATCATAGATCATAGATCATAGATCATAGATCTTCACTAGCTCTTCCTCTATCTGCTCTAAATAATGAACTAAAACAATGAACTAAATATTGAACTAAATAATGAACTAATATCTGCATTATGCATTTTGTTAGAATAATATGTTGGAATGGGAGAAATCGCGCTTGGCGCATTTCTATTTTTGGGTTACGTTTTTCCACTAGGTTAATCAAAGCACGCCAGGCGCGTTTTTAGTTTGGCTTTTCAATTTCATACGGCTCTATACAAATCGCGCCAGGCCCGTGTGAAATAGATCTGTGAAAAACACAAAGCGCGCCTGGCGCGTTTTGAATTATGTATGTTCAGAATCGTTTTATGGGGAGAGTAATATATCATTTGCTAATTACTTTCTCTCGTTCTAGTGCCATGGATTTTCCTTATGCATGGACCTTTGGCCGCATTCCTAGTTCAAATACCTTCGGGCCGGTTCTAGATCAAATACACTTTCCCTGGACGACCATCAACTCTGGACCCTGTACAAGATATTACTTGATTGTGCTGTTCAAAACGTTCAAAGAGAGTTGGAGAATCCATTAGACGGTCTGTATCAGGGGCCATGGGAACTGGACATATGCGGCTCCTCATGCTCTTAGTAAGGCTCATGCCAACAAATAAGTACGAGGATTTGATTTATAGTATCAAGGATCGATACAACACTCTGGTTTGGAGACTCGATATTTTCCTGTCATATCAGGGTGGTTCAGGTGGGACTTTTTGCGGGATTGGGCCGATGAAGTGGGCCTGTGTGACATATTGTAGAGATAGAAAATTCGCGCCTGGCGCATTTTTGCAGAAGAAGAAATGTACATATACTTTTTTGGAATATGAATACAAACTCGCGCCTGGCGCATTTTTGCACTATACTTTTCTGTCATTAGTTTATTATGTTTTTTTATATGCAATGTCGAAAACATTGAATCCTTTGATGCCCTCCAGCCAGTATGACCAACCCCAAGAAACTACATATTTTCATTAATGTGTAGTTTCATGGGGTTGATATGACTGGCTAAAGAACATCAAAGAATCTAAAATTCACAAGATCACGCAGATGTTATGATATATTCATTTTTTTTGAATATCCAAATATACATACCTTTTTCAGACGGTCTTTTGGCCATGCTACAAATGTGCCCACGCTTTCACCAACTGTATCGCCACCGGGATGTCTTCTTGGAAGAGCCTCATCTTCATAATTGCAGTTTATAATGGAAATCTTACAGAAATTGTTTCCAAGAGGAACACCATGACACATAGAACTTGGATTCAGATCTTCGATTTTACATAAGCCTACTCGGCTTCAAGTTTCTTTGTTAAAAGATAGCATTCTTCTCCGACAGCGATAAAGAACCGAGAATGCATTGGAAAAATAGAGGGCGAAAAATAGAGAACAAGAGAATGCATTGGAATGGAATCACACTCACCATAGTTCAGCCGGACATCGAATGGGATTGAAGGCGTTGGCTCGATCGAATGGGATTGAAGGCGTTGTAGAGGCGGATCTTGGGGGCTCGATAGTCGATTATTCTTGGGCTCTCGATAGTAGGAATGATCTTGGGCTCTCGATAGTAGGGTGGCCGATTAGGTGGTAGTAGATTGCCACATATCGTTTCTTGAAATTAATAATTAATTGTTATCTTGAAATTGCACTAAAAAGAAAAACACAATTTAAATTTGTAAATGGCGGACGGGCGGTTAATTAAAGCGGTATAAATTAAAAGGGCGAATTTGAATTCTGATTTGTAAATCGGCGGCCTAGATTATCAACGCATACATATAAGTTTAAACCAAAACCCGATCTCATATTATCCGCGACTTGCAGTTCTATGGCGTCTAGAGGATCCGCGGCGGCAGCAAAGAGGAGTAGAGGTGGGCGGCAGTCCAAAGCACAAATGCAAAGCACGGAGGTTTTTGAACAAGCGAGAAAGCACAAATCCGCAAAGCGCCTCGGGTAATTGATACGTTTTTTGGTGCGTAATTGATTTACGTGTCCCTCTTTTTGTTAGGTTTTTTAGGATGTTTTTACGTAATAATAGAGTTATTAACAGAGAAGAAGCATGTGTCCTCTAGTATTTGAGTTCATATGTCCCAAACATGTGTGCTTAATGTGTGGCTAAACATTATTGATGTAGTTAGTTGTGGTTTTATAGTTTGTAGTGTAATTCAACTCTTTAAGTTGTGGTGTTTATAGTTATTTGTGTCAAGGCATTACATTAGTTTCTATATCTTGAGATGTAGAATCGACAATTGAAGTTGTATTTTTTATAGTTAGTTGTGTCCTTAGCATTTGAAGTAAATGAACTTGCTCGTATTCTTTTCAAATCGCGCCAAAGCGTTCTTGTTAGTTCAATAAGTAAATGAACTTGCTCTATACTCTTTTTCAAATCGCGTCGGTAGCGTTTTTCTTACATACCATCATTGATTAAACCATTGATTAAACCATGTCTTTGTAATTTTACGGGATCACAAAAGCCAATCAAAAGGAGAATCAAGCAAGTCGAGACCTCTTCATTGAGAAAAAGCCAAGGACGGATGAAGATGTTCTTTATTTATGGACTGCGGCATGTATTGGCGTTAGAAGATACATCAGGAATAATAAAGGCTCGGTAGAACCTCCATGTCGGAAGAAGATCTTATAGAGGGGTCGAGAATGGTATGTGGAGATATTCAAAAGCGGTGGGAAGACAGACCTCATATTCATGTCAAGGGTAAGAGAGACCGATCAAATGAAGAAGCGGGGAATTCTTATTACATGCGGCATGGGGCGATTCTTTACGTTTCTACGCTAGTTGAAGTCGGCCAAAAACATAAGAAGAGCCTAAAGAAGATCAATCGATCACGGTGCTAGCTCTTTTAAAAGAGGCGCATTAAGATCGGCGACATGGCCGATAACCTCTTCAAATTTTGGGCGGCGGTTGGCGAGCCATTGACTCCTAAAAGAATATGCGAGGGGCTTTACGGTATTCGACGAGCCATTAGCCACGAGGCCCTCGAGGCGTGTCTACTACGAGCGGTGAAGGATAAGGAAGAAGCAAGCTCTAAAGGCGGGGAAACCCGAAGGCGGGCCGAGCCTAACAAGTGGCGATGACAAGGTCGAGGCGGTTGGAGGCGATGAGCAAACTCAAAAATATTGACAAGTATCCGCTGGGCACGAACTTCACCCATCGGTCCGTGGATAGGCTTTTTAGGTCCACTAAAGCCATTTATATCAGCGAGAAGGTATGACAAGCGGCACTCCTTGGAGATAGTGAAACAGCATGATCGAAAATCCGGGGCAAGTGCCAATGCTGCGCAGATGTAGTGCCGCACGATATGAAGCGAGGAAGATATTCATGTGGAGCAAAATTTGGAGGACTTCATCGACAATCGACATACATTTTATGATAATAGATGGCCGGCATTCAATAGAGGCCCGAAGGTTACGTCGAGGTGAAGGCACAACATAGTGGGCATCGGTTGTTCTATAAACTCTATTACGTAAGCTGCCCGGTTCTGGCGGCTCAACAACACCTTAGAGCTAGCGAAATAAAGCGCCTCACGAATGACATGGGAAAAACATTCTTATACAAAAAGGTAATTTTCTTCCCTTAGGCCTAGTTTTCGTATTTGCAAATCGCGCCAGGCGCGATTTCATATTAGAGATTTGCCCACTCTAAAGAACAAACGCTTCCTAGTTTGTAGTTGTTTCTCGTCAAACATGTAAATCGGGCGCTGGCGATTTCATATCGAAACTTCGCGCCTCCACGCGGGATTTGCCTACCATCGGGAGAAAAGGCTTTGTCTCCCGGGCTAGCCAATTATCGCGCGTGGCGTTGAGCATTTCGATATGAAAAGCGCGATTTACTTTTGACGAACGGCGGCTACCAAACCAGGAAGCGTTTTCTCTTTAGAGTAGGCAAATCGCGCCTAGCGCGATTTGCTTTCTAATATGAAATCGCGCCTGGCGCAATTTTAAACTATAAGGATTTATTTTATTCACGATTATGATGTTAACAAGGTTACTCCTTGCAGTCCCTATATAGAGCAACCGGGCATGCTCGGAACCCGGTGGATTGAATATGGGAAGCCAATGCCAACCGGGCACGGGGCCAGTCAAAAGCGCCGAGTTCAAGTTCTTTGGAGAGGACACTTAGTCGGGCGATATCTGAGGACAAAAACAAGAGCACCGGATCAAAGAAAAAAAAAGGAGATGAAAAGGGTGATGCTTAGAGGAACCAAGCTGCGCCCAAGGATGCCTGCAAGATAGTTTTTGCTTCAGATCCAGTATGGGAGAAATGGAATGAATTCTGGGATGCCTACGTCGAGAAGAAGTTGCCAGATTCACAAGGAAGATTTCCTCCTGTTGACACATCAATTTTTGATATACATACAACAGAGATGAGGAAGGCTCAGGGATTGGACGATCAAGAGCTGATCTCAGTTCTGGATAGGTTAATCAGAAAGGAAATTCTTTACAAGAAAACCTCGGCAGCAAAGTCTATGGAATCATTTCAAGAAGCATGCGACGAGCTGAAAAATATTAGAGTGCTCAAAAAGGCAGTTGGTGAGGAATTACAAAGGCTTACAGGAGAGTGGTCGTTGTCGGAGTTAGGACTCATGCAAAAGTATAACGTCTCCAACGACGACCTAAAGAAATATGTATTTTGGTCCAAGGACTTTGTCAAGCAGCAGAAGTTGAAGAACGTGGCAAAGATCAGTGGGATTCACACTAAAGTTGCATCTGACTTGAAACGAAAAGTCGCGTTGGTGAAGAAGACCCCGGAGACGGAATCCACTTTTTTTTATCAAGTGTCCACAGGTTTCAAGTGTGCCTTGCCAAAAGTGGGTGCAGGTCCCCATGATATCACACTCTTCGTTCTTGATAGCCGAGACACCAGATGGTCGCTTGATGACTATAATACGTTCTTCCACATATGCAATGGTTTCACGACGGAGATGAACTACACAATTGTCACTATATGTCCCTCAGGCATGTCCTATGCATATGCTCTAAGCTTCTTTGCAAATGACTTAGAATGCGTGAAAGTCATACGACGAGGCGATCCTCATAGATGAAACCGGGGGGCGGTTGACTTGGCCTGACAAGTAAAATTTCTCATGTGCTTATAATTATGATAGCCATGATGGATGATAAGGAATATGAGCGGCTCAAGGGAAAACAGGCGGAGACAAACTAGCATGGCGGTGCTATCAGTTAGATGAACGCATAATCAGAAACGTCTTCTATCTGGAGCAAGAAGACAAGGGGAAGTCTGTCAAGGTTGTGGAAGAGTTAGAGGAAGAAGAGGAAGAGGAGGATGAAATCGAGGAGGACCCAATTCTTGTGGGCCACATTAAGTATGAGCTCCTAACTTCACATAAGGGTAAGCTAAACAAGAGCGGGTTCTCTATGGAACTTTCGATTACCTCATTGAAGCATTTTGTCCATTGGGAACAACTTTGGGAACTTCACGTTGGAGGTTACATCGGTAGAGAAGCTTTGAAGTTAGCAAGGAAATGTCAGAGCGTCGTCTCCGATGATCGAGCCAAAAATTTCTTGGACCTCTTCTTTGAGAAAGTACTAGAGGAAGCACCTAGGGGACCAATCGGCAGTGCAAAAAACACAGCTTCTACCTCTAAGGCTGCAATACCTGCAGATTTGCTTAAGGAACGGGAGAAAATGAGAAAGCTATTCATTGGCCAAAACATCATGGATGAAACCGAAGAGCAGCCAGAGCACCAAGTACCTATCGACATCCCTGTGAACCTCCTTGTGAACATCCCTGACGATCAAGATAACATTGATCAAGATAATAAGGATGATGATAATAACAAACTTGATGATGAAGCAGACTCCAAATCTGAAAACACTAGCCAGGTTAGCGTAAAGAGTAATGAACTATCAAGCATAGTTCACACTGTACAGATCTCAACTGATGTGGTTGGTGATTCTATCAGAGCGGAGACAATTCAGAATAAGGATGCAACGGAGGAAGACGAACCGGGGAATGAAGAAGAAGAAAGGTATCGTAACGATATCCATGCATTTTATAAACTACAAGCATCTAGAAATCGCGCCTGGCGCGATTTAGAGTTTCCTAGATTTCATAATTTTTAATTTATGTTGACAATCATCATTCATGAAATCGGCGCTGGCGTTTTAGTTTTCCATTTCTTTTATCTCATCGTTATTGTTCTCCTTGCGAAATGATTTGGCTTCCTCAAAAGTCTTGGTCTTTGATTTGAATGGTGTGCTATGTAGAATGTTACCTAAAACAACGTTTGAAAAGTCATGGTATCGCCAACAACCATTTGAGACATTACCAAATATGTTTACCCGCCCTTATCCGGAAGGAGATGTTGGACCAGGCCTTGATCTGTTTTTAGATTTGTGCAATTTGGTCATCAATGGAGCTTAGAAATATCTGGGATGTTTTGAAAGTAGTGCACGAGCTAAATAGAGATTGGGCGTCCATCACGGGATCAAAGCAAATGTGCTTCATTCACGAACCCTAAAAAGAACCAAGCGGGTAAAAAGATATTTGTGAAATGCTTGCGCAACATGATGGATGCCCTAGGTGTTGAGGATAAGGAAGGCATAATCATTGTGGATGATGGCGGCTCTAAAAGTTGCTTCAATCAGTCCGCGGTCATTGAATCCGCCATCCTATCATCCTGCTGATTTTGACAAAGGCGACTTTTCGCCCGTTTTGTTAGTGTCTTGCATGAAATAGCCTCGGGGAAAAGCGGTTGAAGAGATACAAACACTATACCCGCATCTTGATCGGGAGGGGAAATTGTGGGGACCTTGAAAAAATCGTTCTAGAAAGGGAACTTTTTTTGATATATATGTATACAAAAATACACTTTCCAAAAAATTTTGAATATGAAATATACTTTACATGAAAGGTTTTGAATATATACTGTGTTATTATATCAGCATTATTGGTTCTGTGTACGTATTGCTTTTTTATATTATGTGTATGGTTTGCTATACTTGCAATAATTTGTATGTATATACCGTCAATAATTTAGGTGCGTATAAATAGGTATGCCTGAAATTGGCAAACCATTGGCCGGTCTCATATACGCACGGTATTATGGCACATTCTATTACGCAAGATGAACCATGCGGACCTCTGCGGGTGCCGCTTGAGCTAGAAATAGAACCGGGACTAGCTTGATGTCGTTGCTATGAATCCGTCCGCTTCTATCGATCCCTTTGATGTTGTAATCCATCTTATATGGAATCCAGAGCATGGTTTATTCATGATCGACAGGATCTCAGGACCGCCTGCAGCGCCTGTCGACGATGAATCTGATTAGTTTGTTAAGTTTATGTTCTATTATAATGTGTTAATTATGACGGTTCAAATCGCGCCACGCGCGATTTAAACCACGAAAATCTATGTTTCGTAGCAACTTGCTTGCTGTTATTTATTCGTAAAGCACGACAATTTCAAAGTTTACATTTCGTTGTCCTTGTGAATGCACGAATTTATAAGCAATTTCGTACTTTTTCTATTGCCAACATTCTGTCATAATATGGGTCATTTGCATCGAATATTTGAATGCCTTTGCATTTCAACATAAAATGCATCTTCCTGGCCCGAAAATGAACACAGTGCAAAAGTGTGGTTAATTCAATATAATGGTCAATTAAAGGCTTATACGGCGCGATTTTGGAATAGACATAATCCCAATTTAATTGAATGATGGTTCAATAAGTGCATCATTGTCAATGCTGCCAATGTAGCATATAAAGTACGTAAACAAAATACAAATGAATGAAATAAAGAAGATGAAAATGATGGGGCAACTTCTGATACTTGCCTCATCTTCCTTTAGTCTTGTTGTTTTGTGCAGATTATTGGCTCAAGGAATCTACATGAACTGTAGCTGGCTTCATCAGTAAAATGGTTCCAGATTTTGCTGCCTTAGGAAATGCTGTTGTTCCCAGTAGCATTATCTTCATTTTGACTGCTGGACACTACATTCTCAAATTTCTTAACAGTTACTTAAATGTTGTCAATACTTAAAACTTTATTACTACTCATAGATCTTTATATTTTATTTGGATTGCACCAAATCCAAATGTTAAACTCTATATGTTGCTGACATCACTTGTCATGCAATATTTCTATTTTGTACTTATTCTCCATAATTAATGATTAAAAAGCTTCATTCCCTCAAAAAAAAAAAAAAAAAAAAAAAAAAATCAAGTGTTGAACCCAAGCCCAAACAAAAGGGGCAAACATCATCCAAAGTGCAGGTCAAGAAATCAAAGAAGAACCTGTTGTAGAAGATCTATACTACAAAATATTCATCTATCTGTGCCATACTATGGCTTTGGAGGTATATATAAAGGCCGAGTGGCAAGATTTCATACCGTATCATGATACCAAAGTATCATACATATAACAAAGAGATCATAGAAAAAATACTCGAAATGCATGCCTCATTTAGAAAAAGCGTACTAGTCCATACCTTGTATTTATGCTGGATAAATAAGCTTTTCTCCAGTATTGTCAATGCTACCCCTTGTGTTTTCGTTCTTTTTCTTTGTGACCGAATGCCCCATTGCTACTTGTGTGCTAATACATTCAATGGAGGTACTGTCTGAACTCGTAGGTATATCAGTAATCCCGATAGCTACTTTGACAACTGGATTTGTGGTAATACGTGGTGGTCTGCTGACCTTGGTCTGTACACTGTTAGAAGTACTAGATGTCTGCCTCCCATATTGTTTGCTAGCACTGTTGCTGGCTGCCATACCAGCCTCTTGTAGAAATACCACGGGCTTAATGGTTTTTTCGCAGATATCAACCATTTTACATTTGACCATGTTGATTTTCAAGTCTGCCCATGGGTCATCAGCAAGTTTCATGGTCATACCTATCAGTACTTCTCTAACCTCCAAATAGGAAATATAGGCCATTATGCTGGTTTTTAATGGTCCTTTAAGAAATCCCCTAAAGGTAACGATTTGTGCAGCAGCTGAAACATTGGGATATAGGATGTCAAGGTTATTTATCATGAACCAGATTGCGTGGTCCAACCACCAGATTGCGTGGTCCAACCACGCAATGAATGAAATAAAGAAGATGAAAATGATGGGGCAACAAGAAAGTATGTGCATTGAAAAATAGTTGTAGATATACTTATGCCTAGATTTTCCAGCTGTAGATAGTGATTTTCTTACTTTGATGCAGTCCATATCTATCTTTAAGTGCCACGTTCTTTTTATCTGTTGTTTATTTTTTCTATGATTGCATCCTTCCAAAAAGTCTACAACAATGCTCCATGTGAAATGCAGAAAAAGTTTTGTCCTTTGCAAGAAAAGAAATAAAATTATAGCTATTAGATGTCTAGATAGGCCAGAAGATACTAAAAACTAACCTATCGTTAAGGGAAAAAAAAAAAGAAAAGGAAAAAAAAGAGACAATAGGATAATGCTGAGTTAACAAAGTGTATGTGGAACTTATCGCATAAATAGACGAAGGAGTTATGAATGGAAAGCAGAAGAAGCAGGGGATATGGGTTCCTATCTTTCAGTCTACAACAACACGAGCGATGTGTATCAAGTGAAAGTTGGGCCGGATGAGGCAGCGCTATTGATTGTGACATAGTTCTTGGAGTGGTAGGGGCAGTGGCCGTTGTTTTGGCGACTGCAGGGTTGGGTTCAGGATTGGGGTTGTGGAAGTGTTTGGAGTGTCGACCAGCACCCTTGCAGCCATCACCTCCCTTGCATCCAGCCTCGCTGGTTATACCGTCGCCGCAGATGCACTGGGCTTTGCCACCAGCATGACCATCTTCTTTACTGATAAGCTCCAAAAAGAGGAGGATTTCGTAGAAATCAAACCGGGTAACTTAAGTTACTCTGCCTCTCTGCGTACTTATGTTCTCAACTGTTAAGCTATCGTTAATAAATCTGTGTTTTGGTTGAACAGGACAAAAGCAATCGTTTGGAGCATATACCCTGTCGTTATGGAGGCAAGCTTGTTGCAGAAGGGTCCGCCCCAATCCAAGCAACTCGGAAGAGGTTCTGATTGATGAATTGTACATGCGCCCTATCTTCACAGGAGCCACAGACGGATCCACCTTGGAACATGACATGATGTATTGGATAGAGAAATGGGGCCATGAGGGTGAGACACTTGTCACCGAGAGCGACTCTACTAGAAGCGCCATCGACTATGAAGAAGCCCAACGACTAGCCAACATATACACTACCACCATCGACTGGAAGAAAATGGCTGAGGATGCTGGCCTCCAGCGTCGAAAACTACAAGAGTCTGGTGATAACCAAGCTTCTAACTAGCTCTTCTTGCATGGCCCTTATTATATAAGTTACTCCCATGCTTTTTCTTGTCCATTTCTACATATATTTCATTTTTTTCTTTCATGGGAAGGATGTACGACTAAGCTACTACTAGCTCCACCTTCCAAATAATATGAATGATTCTTCTAAACTATTTAACATCGTCCTTTCCTATGGCATTCTTCGACTTAGTCATTCTTGATTAGGGGGTCATTTGCCATAGTATCACATCTCTTTTAAGATGCGTTTTGCATTTATGAATTATTTTAGATCTTATAGGTGCACTAGGATAGAAAAAAAAAAGTCATCAATCAGGACAATAATAATGGGAAAAAATATTGAACCACGAGATTTTCACTCAACAAGTTTTGATAATTTTGGTTGGTCCTAATCAAAATATTATTCTTTCCATGAATCTAATGGTTAACAAAATATAATGAAGATACAAAGAATTTGGAAGAGAATCTGGCGAATTTAGCTGTAGGATTGAGATAAAAAATTTGGCTTCCCTTGGATTTTTTTCAAATCAGATATTCAAATTTCACTCGTCAATTTTTAGCAGGCTTGTCTAAATAGAGGTCCATGTGATAAGCCACCTCATGCACTCTCATCTAAATTAAGCCACATTAATTAATATCATTTTGTAGATCTAAAATTAATTATTCATTAGATCTGAATAATTTCACATCAATGCTTGTGGAAATTAGAAAAATCGAGTAACTTCCTTCTCATCTCCATCATTTGTCAGCTTTTTCCTCTTCATGGTTGCATCATCCATAGGCGATTAAAAACTCCTCCGAATTACATTCCCCTTCTTCTTCGATCCGACCTTGGCTAAGCTTCTCTAGATGTGTCGGTAAGATAAGGCTGCCTCTACATCTTCTGCAGTCTCTGCCTGTTTTTACTTTAATGTAATGGAGGTTGCGGGATACTATCTCCTTTAGCATTTCAAGCACTTGATGTCTCCGATCTAGAGGAAAACTTTTTAGATTTTTTTTAAGTTAGTTTTCTAAGGTTTGGGGGGGGGTCTTTTGGCGGAAAAGTTTCACGGTATTCCAAAAATCGGGCCTTGGCCTTTACCACGAAATTCAATTATGGGGACTCTCAGGTTATCCATCCTCTATTTTTGGCAGCACGGGCATGGCAATGGAAGATCTGAACTATGATTTTGGCATGGAAGACATGTCTAGAAGCAAGTTGGCATCCGACGATAATATGTAGCATAATAACAGGGGGTTTTCTTTGTGTTTTTGTACGCTTTTTACTAAGGTTTTCCTATGATTTCGTGATGTATTCAAATGGATGTACTAATGCGTACATCTAGAGTGCACCATTTCGAGCCATTGATTTTAGCAGAAGATTTTTTTTTTCCAATGGTCAACAACCAATGGCTCACAACAAAAGCCCTTTTTCAGGCGTGTGGTGCATAATGGTCAACAACCAATGGCTCACAACAAAAGCCCTTTTTTTGTGCGTGTGGTGCATAATGGTCAACAACCAATGGCTCACAACAAAAGCCCTTTTTTTTGTGCGTGTGGTGCATAATGGTCAACAACCAATGGCTCACAACAAAAGCCCTCTTTTTGTGGGCTTGAAGGGCGCATGTAGTGCAGTTTCCCCGCCGGCAACACATTTCTTATCATAACTTTTGATCCAGAGCTCTGTTTGAGATGATTTTTATTGCGTTGGAAAGCTCTCTCCGAGATCTTTTTGATGATGTATAATATGGATATGTTTGGTTAAGTTATCTATGTTAAAACAGCAATTTCTCAGCCGGGTTTGGTAGGCTTTCACATCCTACCAGCTGATTAATACAGGATTGCGCTATTGGATATTGTTTTATGGCTCATTCCGAATGAAGCTTGCAAAAAATTACCATGCATTTTTAGATTTTGATGCAGTTATTAAGAAAATTCCAAGGCTTCTAGATCCTTGTGCTAACAAGCAGAAAAGTTTCCCACTTTGGTTTCTCACCACAAGAATCCATGGAGGCCAAAGGCTGCTGTTAAATTCCAGTTGAAAAATGTTTGTGTATGGGTGTTGCAAACTTTATGACTTTCAGAATAATGGCTCTATCTTTATGGTAACTTTTACTTATATTCTATTTGTTTTATTGTGATGAAATTCAAAAGCTACAGGTGATGAAAGCCTCAAATGAATTCTAGTTTTCTTCTGGTTTGAATTCTAAAATTTTTGTCACACGGGGGGGGGGGGGTCCCTAAGGGGCCAAAAAAATTTTTTTGCAACACAAACCATTAACATCCAACATATAAAAATCAACCAACACATAAGAACCATTGACATTAACAACCAACACATAACTACCATTAATTAACACAACCATTGGGTCCAACACATTTAAATTAAAATCCCCCTTAAACCCCCTTTGGTTTGGGTTCATATTCACACGGGGGGTGACATAGGGCAGCGAGAGCCCTCATAATTGTATTTTGCACGTACAAAATCAACACCATATAGTATTCCGCTTGAAATCTTATAGTATTTTGCGAATCTTGTTATACAGTATAGCAAATTTTGTACTTGCATACCCCACAAACGAGGAACTTTACATACGGTGTAGATTAAGGAATAAGGAGTGAATAATGCAAATGAATGAAATAAAGCATATGGGACAACAAAACAATAAGTGCATCATTGTCAATGCTGCCAATGTAGCATATAAAGTACGTAAACAAAATACAAATGAATGAAATAAAGAAGATGAAAATGATGGGGCAACAAGAAAGTATGTGCATTGAAAAATAGTTGTAGATATACTTATGCCTGGATTTTCCAGCTGTAGATAGTGATTTTCTTACTTGGATGCAGTCCATATCTATTTTTAAGTGCCACGTTCTTTATATCTGTTGTTTATTTTTTCTATGATTGCATCCTTCCAAAATGTCTACAACAATGCTCCATGTGAAATGCAGAAAAAGTTTTGTCTTTTGCAAGAAACGAAATAAAATTATAGCTATTAGATATCTAGATAGGCCAGAAGATGCTAAAAAATAACCTATCATTAAGGGGAAAAAAAAGAGACAATAGGATAATGCTGAGTTAGCAAAATGTATGTGGAACTTATCGCATAAATAGACGAAGGAGTTATGAATGGAAAGCAGAAGAAGCAGGGGATATGGGTTCCTATCTTTCAGTCTACAACAACACGAGCGATGTGTATCAAGTGAAAGTTGGGCCGGATGAGGCAGCTCTATTGATTGTGAACATAGTTAGGGGCAGTGGCCGCTGTTTTGACGACTGCAGGGTTGGGTTCAGGATTCTCTGCCGCATTGGTTGCTAATGGGATTGTGGAAGTGTTTGGAGTGTTGGCCAGCACCCTTGCAGCCATCACCTCCCTTGCATCCACCCTCGTTGGTTATATCGTCGCCGCAGATGCACTGGGCTTTGCCACCAACATGACCATCTTCATTATTGATAAGCTCCAACAAGAGGAGGGATTCGTAGAAATCAAACCGGGTAACTTAAGTTACTCTGCCTCTCTGCGTATTTATGTTCTCAACTGTTAAGCTATCATTAATAAATCTGTGTTTTGGTTGAACAGGACAAAAGCAATCGTTTGGACAATATACCCTGTCGTTATGGAGGCAAGCTTGTTGCAGAAGGGTCCACCCCAATCCAAGCAACTCGGAAGAGGTTCTGATTAATGAATTGTACATGCGCCCTATCTTCACAGGAGCCACAGACAGATCCACCTTGGAACATGACATGATGTATTGGATAGAGAAATGGGGCCATGAGGGTGAGACACTTGTCACCGTGAGCGACTCTACTAGAAGCGCCATCGACTGTGAAGAAGCCCAACGACTAGCCAACATATACACTACCACCATCGACTGGAAGAAAATGGCTGAGGATGCTGGCCTCCAGCGTCGAAAACTACAGGAGTCTGGAATGCTGAGTTAGCAAAATGTATGTGGAACTTATCGCATAAATAGAGGAAGGAGTTATGAATGGAAAGCAGAAGAAGCAGGGGATATGGGTTCCTATCTTTCAGTCTACAACAACACGAGCGATGTATATCAAGTGAAAGTTGGGCCGGATGAGGCAGCTCTATTGATTGTGAACATAGTTCTTGGAGTGGTAGGGGCAGTGGCCGCTGTTTTGACGATTGCAGGGTTGGGTTCAGGATTCTCTGCCGCATTGGTTGCTAATGGGATTGTGGAAGTGTTTGGAGTGTCAACCAACACCCTTGCAGCCATCACCTCCCTTGCATCCACCCTCGCTGGTTATACCATCGCTGCAGATGCATTGGGCTTTGCCACCAGCATCACCATCTTCATTACTAATAAGCTCCAACAAGAGGAGGGGTTCGTAGAAATCAAACCGGGTAACTTAAGTTACTCTGCCTCTCTGCGTACTTATGTTCTCAACTGTTAAGCTATCGTTAATAAATCTGTGTTTTGGTTGAACAGAACAAAAGCAATCGTTTGGACAATATACCCTGTCGTTATGGAGGCAAGCTTGTTGCAGAAGGGTCCGCCCCAATCCAAGCAACTCGGAAGAGGTTCTGATTGATGAATTGTACATGCGCCCTATCTTCACAGGAGCCACAGACGGATCCACCTTGGAACATGACATGATGTATTGGATAGAGAAATGGGGCCATGAGGGTGAGACACTTGTCACCGTGAGCGACTCTACTAGAAGCGCCATCGACTATGAAGAAGCCCAACGACTAGCCAACATATACACTACCACCATCGACTGGAAGAAAATGGCTGAGGATGCTAGCCTCCAGCGTCGAAAACTACAGGAGTCTGGTGATAACCAAGCTTCTAACTAGCTCTTCTTGCATGGTCCTTATTATATAAGTTACTCCCATGCTTTTTCTTGTCATTTCTACATATATTTCATTTTTTTCTTTCATGGGAAGGATATACGACTAAGTTACTACTAGCTGCATGCACACCCCTTGCCTCAGAGCGTTACCATACAACCATCAATTCCAATGGATATGATTATTCAGCTTCTTGTCATAATCTCATCCATTGCTCTAGTTGGATGTTCCATTAGAGACAATGGATTTCGTACTGAAAATACCGGGGGCAAAAGCATAAAAAATAACGAGGTCTCGGTAGAACATTAGTGGTGGCATAATGGTATCAACCCTTCTTCTTTTATATCTCCTCCTTGAAAGTTTGAACTTCACTAATTTGATTCCATTTTATATGCAGTCCAACGTGTCCAACACCTCCTCCTCCAACATATGCACCACGTCCACCTCCAACATATCCATCACCTCCTCCAACATATCCACCACCTCTACTTCCAGCCACACCCCCTAGTCATGCCACCCTTGCCACCCAATCCCATTATTCCTCCTAGGCCAAACACTCTACCTCCACCTAACTATGAAAATTCAAGTCTCGGATACCCAACAATTCACCTCCACCTAATTATACAATTCAATCTTAGCAGACACCAACAATTCACCTCCACCTAATTATGACAATTCAACCTAGAACATCAAACCATTACCACCACCACCATAGCAAGATATATCGAACTAATACTAAGGGAGATAAGTGAACTTTATCCAGCTATATACTAAGATCAAATGAACCTATGAATACAAGGTAGTCATTCCAATATTTTCAACTAATCTAAAGGTAGAAATGTGAAACACACTATATCCATCATCTTTTATGGTATAGGTTGACTAAAACAAGTTTTAATGAATCTTCTTTATAACAAATTAGTAAAGTTCTGGTTATTTTGGCATGATGATGTGGTGACGGGTATTTTTTGCAATCTCCATGAAATGAGTGGGAAATTTTGAGCAGAAGTTGACATGCACATGATGATGTGGCATGCTAGTGGTGACATGTCATGCCAAGTAAGCAAGACCAAATTTTTTTATATTGAAAGATGCTTTCATTCATAATGGGTTTATGTATACAACTTAATGCTATGTGATATCAAAACCTCCACAACGTCTTGAGGACTGTGCAGAGTTAATCACATAGCAAGATTAAACGTCACATGTTGGCGCCTAGGTGGCATGTTGGAGCCCACGTGGCATTTTTGAGCTTAGGTGGTATGTTGGAGCCTAGGTTGGAGCTTAGGCTCCTAGGCTCTAACATGCCACCTAGGCTCTAACATGTCACCTAGGCTCAAACATGCCAAGGTGGCTTCAACATGCCACGCGGTCTCGAACATGCCACCAAGGTGGCTCAGGCATGCCACCTAAGCTCAGGCATGCCACCTAGGCACTCCAAGTGGTGACATGGCATGCCAAGTAAGCAAGGCCAAGTTTTGACTAGGCCAAAAATGAAAAGATATCCATCTTTGCTCTTTTCATTGGGTGATGTTGGCAAATTTTGGATGACATGGCTAGATGGTGGTGAGTTGGACATGTTGACTAGGACTTTATGCAAGAAATATGATAACCTTTGGAATTTTTGGTAGAGGAGTTTGGCAAGGGATAGAATAAAGGGATCTTGAAGAACTTAAAGCGCTTACACCCTTCCGCAAATCGAATCAGGCCAGGACTTTGCGTGGCTTCCTCACCAGAGACGAGAGGCCAGACCCCAGGAGGACGGACCTCAGAAATGTTGTCGGGATAGCCTTTCCTGCCAGTGTTCCTCCGGGAGGGCAAATGCCAATGCCCCTCCTCTTGGAACTCGGTTTCCCTATCGGACCGTTGAATCTGCTGTTCAAGTAACCTGCTTCGTGCACGTTCAAAAAAATTCAAGATCCGTCCGAGAGAACTTATCAAACCGCGAAGCATCCTCCCGTTAACCGTGTAGAAACCCAAGTGTTTTGTTATTCGGGCCATATAAAGGCTCCATAATAGAGATTCGACTTCGTCATCTCGTCCGGAATGGCAAAATTATCCTAGGGATCAAGTTATACGGTCATTTTTTGCAACAAAAGAAACACGAACCCTCTACATGGCAGTATTTCGCAGCCACCTCTTAGGCCAATTGACTACGAATGTGTTAGACATGAGCTATTTTGGCGCTTCTTGGAGAAGGGGTGGTCTTCTCCCCACGAAACTTGGTCTCCAGGCTAATATCGATGTTTTGAGTCCATTGGCAGAGTCAATTCACAGTTCCGAAATGGGAGAGTTGCCCGTCTGTGGCCAGGGGCCTTCAGGAGAGGACCTTTGGCGCGAACTGCTTCCGGAAGGTTTTAAGGGTCCCTCTTCTGGCATCAACACCCTCCCTCTACCTGATGACATTATGCAAGATCTTGGTCGAATCTGACTAGGATACGGCCTCCGAAACGTAAACCCTGTGTGTTGCTAGGTTATTGAAGGGTTTACGTTATGGAGGTCGAGTTTTAGTCGGTTGCACTTGGGACATGGTCGAGAAGCTGCAGTTGAAAACACAAAGCAATAGGAACTGACAGAATGGGGTTTGGATTTATCCCCCTCCCAGTGTGGCGATTAGAAGTCAAGAGCGCCTTTTGCAGTAGCAAAATTGTTTGGGATCATTCGGGATGGCCAATAGATCCAAACTCTGTTATTTCAGTTGCCATGGCTCCGCATGCATGTTTAGAAAAGGTGCACCTAGTTATCTAAGAAAACGACCGTGTTTTGGCCTCCAAAATGTAAACCATGTGTGTTGCTAGGTTATTGTAGGGTTTACATTTCGGAGGCTAAAACGTGGCCCTTTTCTTGGATAACTAGGTGCACCTTTTCTAAACATGCATGCGGAGCCATGGCAACTGAAATAACAGAGTTTGGATCTATTGGCCATCCCGAATGATCCCAAACAATTTTGCTACTGCAAAAGGCGCTCTTGACTTCTAATTGCCACACTGGAAGAAGGATAAATCCAAACCCCATTCTGTCAATTCCTATTGTTTCATGTTTTCAACTGCAGCTTCTCGACTACGTCCCCATTGTAACTGACTAAAACTCGACCTCCATAACGTAAAGCCTTCAATAACCTAGCAACACACAAGGTTTATGTTTCGGAGGCTATGTCCTAGTCAGATTTGACCAGGATCTTTCACAATATCATCATGTAGAGGGAGGGTGTTGATGCCAGAAGAGGGACCCTTAAAACCTTCCGGAAGCAGTTCGCGCCAAAGGTCCTCTCCTGAAGGCCCCTGGCCACAGACGGGCAACTCTCCCATTTCGGAACTGTGAATTGACTCTGCCAATGGACTCAAAACATCGATATTAGCCTGGAGACCAAGTTTCGTGGGGAGAAGACCACCCCTTCTCCAAGAAGCGCCAAAATAGCTCATGTCTAACACATTCGTAGTCAATTGGCCTAAGAGGTGGCTGCGAAATACTGCCATGTAGAGGGTTCGTGTTTTTTTCGTTGCCAAAAATGATCATGTAACTTGGTCCCTAAGGTAATTTTGCCATTCCGGACGAGATGGCAAAGTTGAATCTCCATTTCGGAGCCTTTATACTGCCCAAACGACTAAACACTTGGGTTTCTACACGGTCGACCGCAGGACGCTTCGTGGTTTGATAAGTTCTCCCGGACCGATCTTGGATTTTCTTGAATCTGCTCGAAGCAGGTTACTTCAACGGCAGATTCAACGGTCGAATATGGAAACGGAGCTCCGGGAGGCGCAGGGCATTGCCATTTGCCCTCCTGGAGGAGCACTGGCAGGAAAGGCTGCCTTGGCAACATTTCTGAGGCCTGTCTCTTGGGGTCCGGCCTCTCCCCTCTGGTGAGGAAGCCGCGCAAAATCCTAGCCTGGTTCGATTTGGGGAAGGGTGTCAGCGCAAGATCCCTTGCCAAACTCCTCTACCAAAAATTCCAAAGGTTATCGTATTTCTTGCATAAATTCCTAGTCTGCCAACATCACCTTATGAAAAGACCAAAGATGGACATCTTTTAATTTTTGGCCTTGTCAAAACTTGGCCTTGCTTACTTGGCATGCCATGTCACCATATGGAGTGCCTAGGTAGCATGTGTGAGACTAGGTGGCATGCTTGAGCCACCTTCGCATGTTGGAGCCTAGGTGGCATTTGGAGCCCGCATGGCATGTTGGAGCCACCAGTCTAGGTGGCATGTTAGAGCATAGGTGGCATGTTTGAGCCACTTTAACATGTTGGAGCCCACGTGGCATATTGGAGTCCATGTGGCATGTTTGAGCCACCTTGGCATATTGGAGCCTAAGTGGTACATTGGAGCCCACATGGCATATTTGAGCCACCTTATCATGTTGGAGCCTAGGTGGCATGTTTGAGCCACCTTGGCATGCCTGAGCCACCTTGGCATGTTGGAGCCTAGGTGGCATGTTTGAGCCACCTTGGCATGTTGAGCCTAGATGGCATGTTGGAGCCCACGTGGCATGTTTGAGCCACCTTGGCATGTTTGAGCCTAGGTGGCATGTTGGTGCCTAGGTGGCATGCTTGAGCCACCTTGGCATGTTGGTGCCTAAGTGGCATGTTTGAGCCACCTTGGCATGTTGGAGCCTAGGTGGCATGTTGGAGGCATGTTTGAGCCACCTTGGCATGTTTGAGCCGAGTGGCATGTTTGAGCCACCTTGGCATGTTGGAGCCTAGGTGGCATGTTGGGCCCACGTGGCATGCTTGTTCCAACTCGGAAGGGGTTTTGGATTTATCCTCCTCCCAGTGTAGCAATTAGAAGTCAAGAGCGCCTTTTGCAGTAGCAAAATTGTTTGGGATCATTCGGGATGGCCAATAGATCCAAACTCTGTTATTTCAGTTGCCATGGCTCTGTATGCATGTTTAGAAAATGTGCACCTAGTTATCTAAGAAAAGGACCGTGTTTTGGCCTCCGAAATGTAAACCCTGTGTGTTGCTAGGTTATTATAGGGTTTATATTTCGGAGGCCAAAACGTGGTCATTTTCTTGGATAGCTAGATGTACCTTTTCTAAATATGCATGCGGAGCCATGGCAACTGAAATAACCGAGTTTGGATCTATTGGCCACACCGAACGATCCTAAACAATTTTGCTATTGCAAAAGGCGCTCTTGACTTCTAATTGCTACACTGGAAGGAGGATAAATCCAAAACCCATTCCGTCAATTCCTATTGCTTCGTGTTTTTAACTGCAGCTTCTCGACGTTGTCCTAAGTGCAACTGACTAAAACTCGACTTCCATAACGTAAACCCTTCAATAACCTAGCAGCACACAGGGCTTATATTTCAGAGGCCTTATCCTAGTCATATTGGACCAGGATCTTTCACAATGTCATCACGTAGAGGGAGGGTGTTGATGCTAGAAGACGGACCCTTAAAACCTTTCGGAAGCAGTTCGCCCCAGAGGTCCTCTCCTGAAGGCCCCTGGCCACGGACGGGCAACTCTCCCACTCCAGAACTGTGAACTGACTCTGCCAATGGACTCAAAAAATGGACATTACCCTAGGGACCAAGTTTCGTGGGCAGAAGACCATCCCTTCTCCAAGAAGCGCCAAAGTTGTATATGTCTAACATGTTCGTAGTCAATTGGCCGAGGAGGTGGCTGCGGAATACCGCTATGTAGAGGGTCCATGTTTCTTTCGTTGCCAAAAATGACCATGTAACTTGGTCCCTGGGGTTATTTCGCCATTTCGAACGACATGACGAAGTCTAATCTCCATTCCAGAGCCTTTGTACTGCCCGAACAACAAAACACTTGGTTTTCTACGCGGTCAACCTGCAGGACGCTTTGTGGTTTGATAAGTTCTCCCGGACGGATCTTGGATTTTTTTAAGCCTACTCGAAGCAGGTTACTTGAATGGCAGATTCAACGGTCGGATAGGAAAATTGAGCTCCCGGGGGAGAAGGGGGGCATTGGCATTTGCCATCCCAGAGGAGCGCTGACAAGAAAGGCTGCCTCGACAACGTTGCTGAGGTCCATTTTTTGGGGTCTGGCCTCTCCCCTCTAGTGAGGAAGCCACGCAAAGTCCTGGCCTGGTTCGATTTGGGGAAAGGTATCAGCGCTTTAAGTTCTTCAAGATCCCTCTATTCTATCCCTTGCCAAACTCCTCTACCAAAAATTTCAAAGGTTATCATATTTCTTGCATAAAGTCCTAGTCCTCATATCATGTCACCATCATCTAGCCATGTCACCTAAAATTTACCAACATCACCCAATGAAAAGACCAAAGATGGACATCTTTTCATTTTTTACCTAGTCAAAACTTGACCTTGCTTACTTGGCATGCCATGTCACCACTTGGAGTGCCCAAGTGGCCTAGGTAGCATATTGGTGCCTAGGTGGCATGCCTGAGCCACCTTGGCATGTTGGAGCCTAGGTGGCATATTGGTGCCTAGGTGGCATCCCTGCCTGAGCCACCTTGGCATGTTTGAGCCACCTTGGCACCTAGGTGGCATGTTTGAGCCACCTTGGCATGTTGGAGCCTAGGTGGCATGTTGGAGCCCACGTGGCATTATGGAGTCCACGTGGCATGTTTGAGCCACATTGGCATGTTGGAGCCTAGGTGGCATGTTGGAGCCTTGTTGGCATGTTAGAGCCTAGGTGGCATGTTTGAGCCCACCTTGGCATGTTTGAGCCACCTGGCATGTTTGAGCCTAGGTGGCATTGGAGCCTAGGTGGCATGTTTGAGCCACCTTGGCATGTTTGAGCCTAGGTGGCATGTTTGAGCCACCTTGGCATCTTGGAGGCCACATGGCATGTTGGAGCCTATGTGGCATGTTGGAGCCTGCGTGGCATGTTTGAGCTATCTTGGCTTGTTTGCGCCACCTTGGCATGTTTGAGCCAATGTGGCATGTTGGAGTCTAGGTGGCATTTTTGAGCCACCTTGGCATGTTGGAGCCTACGTGGCATGTTGTGAGCCACCTTAGCATGTTTGAGCCTAGGTGGCATGTTAGAGCCTAGGAGGCATGTTCGAGACTAGGTGGCATGTTAGAGCCACGACGGCATGTTGGAGGCTAGGTGGCATGTTTGAGCCACCTTGTCATGTTTGAGCCTAGGTGGCATGTTGGAGCCTAGGTGGCATGTTATTGGAGCCTAGGTGGCATGTTGGAGCCTAGGTGGCATGTTTGAGCCACCTTGGCATGTTTGAGCCACCTTGGCAAGTTGGGGCATAGGTGGCATGTTGGAGCCCACATGGCATGTTTGAGCACGTTGGAGCCTAGGTTGGAGCCATTTTGTCATGTTGGAGCCTAGGTGGCATGTTGGAGCCACCTTCGCGTGTTTGAGTCTAGGTGGGATGTTAGAACCACCTTGGCATATTGGAGACCACGTGGCATGTTGGAGCGCACGTGGCATGTTTGAGCTACCTTGGCATGATGGAGCCTAGATAGCATGTTGGAGCCTAGGTGGCATGTTGGAGCCCACGTGTCATGTTTGAGCCACCTTGGCAAGTTGGAGCATAGGTGGCATGTTGGAGCCAGCGTGGCATGTTTGAGCATGTTGGAGCCTAGGTGGCATGTTTGAGCCATTTTGTCATGTTGGAGTCTAGGTGGCATGTTGGAGCCACCTTGGCATGTTTGAGCCTTGGTGGCATGTTAGAGCCACCTTGGCATGTTGGAGCCCACGTGGCATGTTTGAGACACCTTGGCATGTTGGAGCCTAGATGGCATGTTGGAGCCTAGGTGGCATGTTGGAGCCCACGTGGAATGTTTGAGCCACCTTGGCATGTTGGAGCCTAGGTGGCATGTTGAAGCACATGTGGCATGTTTGAGCCTAGGTGGCATGTTTGAGCCACCTTGGCATGTTGGAGCCCACGTGGCATGTTTGAGCCACCTTGGCATGTTTGAGCCTAGGTGGCATGTTTGAGCCTAGGTGGCATGTTTGAGCCTAGGTGGCATGTTAGAGCCATGGTGGCATGTTGGAGCCTAGGTGGCATGGTTGAGCCAACTTGGCATATTTAAGCCTAGGTGGCATGTTGTGAGCCACCTTGGCATGTTGGAGCCTAGGTGGCATGGTGGAGCCCACGTGGCAGGTTTGCGCCGCCTTTGCATATTGGAGCATGGCATGTTGGAGCCACCTTGGCATGTTGGAGCCACCTTGGTGGCATGTTTGAGCCACCTTGTGTATGTTTGAGCCACCTTGGTGGCATGTTTGTGTTGGTTTTGAAAGATGTTGGTCATCATATATTTCCAGTTGAAGATGCTTCAAAGAATCATGAGAGCCAGAATAATTACTAGGTTCAATGATGAGTTACATTTGCCTAGTCAATATTGTACATAATGCATCGAACCATTGGGACCTAGGAGATAATATTATTTCTATATATATTCGAGGAGGTTAAGGCTACCGCATTGGTGCCAAAACCATTCAAATGGTTCCAGCTATTGCCCGGGAGATTTTCGGGCCTAAACTGACGACCAAACACCTGTACATATAGACAAACCCAATACAATAAAACATAGAGGGAATTACAGTTAATTCCGGCATGATTCGAGTGCATTGAAGGAGTTCAAGTTCGAATTATTGATAGTGGATTTCCGGTCAATGCTCTTATAATTGAGTCAATGACTCTAATGAACAGTAACATTTAAAATTAGTCATATGGTTCATTGATCGTGTATATCCTTAGTTTCAAAGTTAATGCTAACTTGTGAAACTATTGCTTAAAGTTTTTGAAGGTGAATTTCTAGGCAAAAATCAAGAGGCCATTACACAAGTCTTTGATTCTAAAATCATCATTTGGTATCAGAGCTTGGTGTGCTTGATTATTCTTTGAACAAGATGTCAAGCAGGTTTGGTGCCAGCCTTTTGAGCAGTGTGGATGTATTCAAAGGAGGAGCAGGCTTTCAGGTATGGAAAGATGCAATTAAGCACATTCTTGAAGTAGAGGATCTATGGGATCTTGTTGATCCAGAAGGTGTGGACTTGAGCAGTCTAGCAAACACTTTACAGAGGTCTGTGTCAGAAGGATCAGTAAATGCAAATGCTACTAATGCAACTAATGCAGGTGAGACAAGTGCAAGGGGAACAGTGGTCAGCCAAGGAGTAATGGCAGGAAGGTCATTGTATGCACGCATCAAGGAGGCTCAAGGAATTATCTCTTGCAAGGTAAGTTCTACTATTAGGCTTAAATTGAGAGATAAAAGTCCTAGGCAGATGTGGAAGTTTCTTCTTATGAATTATGAGGAGAAGACTTCTTCACAGATTGAATTATTGGAGAATGAACTCAGAAGCTTAAAGCTTCAAGTGGAAGGAGATGTCTCAGAATATTTTAACCAGTTTGATAACATTATTGCTGACTTGTCAGCTGCAGCAGTAAATGTATCAGAAAGGAGTCAAGTCTTACAAATTTCTAGAGCTATTGACAATGAACAACTAGGATTATTCATAAGGAATATGTGTAAAACACGAGAAGAAGCTGAAGGAGTGTTGAGAACAGAATTTGAGCAAAAGAAATTAAAGGAAGGAGAGGATACTGCTGAAATACTTCTCACTGGTGCAAAGAAACAGATCACATGCTATTATTGTCATGAGAATGGTCATTTTAAAAGCCAATGCCCAAAAATGAAAAAGGAATTTAACTGTTATAACTGTGGAGGTAAAGGGCACATGGCTGCCAAATGTTCATCTCCCAAGGATTATAGTCAAGGGAGAGGAAGGGGAAAAGCTCCTAGAGGAGGAAGAGGTGTTGGGAGAAAAGATGGTAGCAGACCTGCAGGTGTTCATATCACCAAGGCAGCTGAAGATGCAAACAAAGAGGAGTCTCAAGATGAGAATGAGGTAAATAAATTGTTGGTAGCTCAAAATGCAAATTCTGAAACTAATAAAAGGGATGATATTGTTGTAGTTGATAGTGGAGCTGAGAGATCAGTAGTTCAAACTATTGATCTACTCCAAGCCATTGATGCCACTCGAAAGAGCAAAATTCAAGTTGGAAATGGAGAAGTGCAACTTGCTGAAGGATCTGGATTATTGCAGCTGATAGACTTAGATGGAAATGTTGTTGACATAGAAAATGTTTTGTGTGTGCCTACTTTGATCAAAAACTTGATCTCAGTTAGTCAACTAGTTGACTTGGGATACAAGATAAACTTTGATTCCAAAGGATGTAGCATTTATCTTGATAATATATTGAAGTTTTATGCCAAAAGATTTGGTAATCTATTTCAAATGGAGGGAGCAATTAAAAGTAGCATAAATTGCATTATTAATTCTGATACAGAGTTATGGCACAACAGGTTAGCTCACACTCATTATAACAATATTAAATACTTGGCAAAAAAGGGATGGATTTCTTGCAGAGATGATAAGTCAGACAAATTTATGTGTGAAGGATGCATGCTAGGTAAAATAAACAGGCTGCCATTCAAGAAGTCAGCAAATAGAGCTAAGCACGTGCTTGAATTGGTACATACAGACCTGTGTGGACCTCTGAACATAAGGAGCAGATCAAACAAAAGGTACTTCATCACATTTATAGATGATTACTCACGAAAATGCAAAGTTTATTGCCTAGCAAGAAAATCACAAGCATTGCAAGCTTTTAAACAATATGTAGCAGAGGTAGAAAGAGAAACTGGGAATAAAGTGAAATGCATTAGGTCAGATCGAGGAGGAGAATACTTGTCTACTAAGTTTAGACTGTTTTGTATTGCTAATGGAATCAAAAGGTAGATGACTTGCAGGTTTAGCCCCCAACAAAATGGGGTGGCAGAAAGAAAGAATAGAACTCTAATGGATGCAGTTAGGTCCATGATTAAACAAAGTGGACTTCCTAATTATTTGTGGGAGGAGGCCTTGAAGACTGCCACTCTTGTTCAAAACAGACTTCCTACAGCAGCCATAAAAGGTAATGTACCTCATAGTCTTTGGCATAATGTAAATGAAAAGATTGATTATGACAGATTCAAAACTTATGGATGTCTTACCTATGCTCACATACCTCATGAATTAAGGAAGAAGTTGGACAGCAAAGCTGAAGTTGGCTACTTAGTAGGTTATGATGAGGAAGCCAAGGGATACAGGATTTTTAATCCACTTACCAAGCAAATAATCATTAGTAGGGATGTGGTCTTTAATGAGAATGTCATTTACAGAGATAGGTTAAAGAGTTATGAATTAAAGGGAGCAGAAGTAGAGAAGCATGATAAAGCAGCAAAACAAATGGACAAACAGGTAAATGACTTAGATTCAGATGATGATGACTCATTAGAAGATGATAATGCAAATGAAATAGCAGTTAAGAACATGCAGCAAGCAGGGGAATTAGAAAAACAAGCAGAACAGCAAGAGGAAAGTATTGTCAAACAAAAGAAAAATCAAGCTGATAGACTTTTAGAAGATACTCACATTGACTTAGACCAATATGGGCGGACTGAAACAGGAAAAAGCAGGAGACTACAGGGAAGACATATAGATCATGATCAGATTTTGAGTATAACAGAAGATTTGAGTGTACCTAGGTCATATGGTGAAGTGCTGGCATGTGCAGACAAAGAAATGTGGATAAATGCAATGAACGAGGAGATGGATTCTTTTAAGGAAACACATACCTATGATATAGTGGAGTACACTGCAGACAAACATGTAATAGGCAGCAAATGGCTGTTTAAGTTAAAGATAAATGCAGATGGAAGTTTGAAACACAAAGCTAGACTAGTGGCTCAGGGATTTACCCAGAAAAAGGGAGAAGATTATGAGGAGACTTATTCTCCAATTGTAAAGCTGACTAGTCTTAGAATGCTATTATCTATAGCTAATGCTCTGGACTTAGAAGTACATCACATGGATGTAAAGACTGCCTTCTTAAATGCAAAGCTAGAGGAAAATGTATACCTCAGGCAACCAGCTGGCTTTGAGCAAGGAGAAAACAAAATTTGGAAGTTAAATAGGGCTGTTTATGGCCTAAAACAGTCCCCTAGGGAATGGTACAATTGCATTGATAAGTATCTTAGAGAACAGAAGTTTGAGAAGCTACAGAATGATGGGAATCTTTATAGGTTCAGAAATGAAAAAGAATATTGTATAATTGCCCTGTATGTCGACGACTGTATTATGTTTGCAAACAGCAAATCATGCTTGAATCAATGCAAAGAGATACTTAAGAGCAGGTTCAGAATGACAGACCTAGGAGAGTTAAAACAATTTCTTGGAATAGAGGTTTCGAGAGACAGACAGAAAAAGACTTTGAAGCTTACACAACATAGACATATAGAGAATATGTTGAAAAGGTTCAACCTTGATCATGCTAACACAGTCAGCACTCCAATAGTTCCAGGTCATAAACTTACTGCAGAAGAAGAAATTTCAGAAAATGAAAGAAAAGAAATGGAGGAAATACCTTATCGAGCACTAGTAGGATGTTTGCTTTACTTGGCAAACAACACAAGGCCAAATATTACATATGCTGTCAACATTCTTAGCAGACGAAATCACAATCCTAGCAAGCAGCATTGGATAGCTGGGAAAAGGGTACTTAGGTATCTAAAAGGTACCATGAACAATACTTATAATTCTACAGACTTGGTCATGAAGGCTTTTAGTGATGCTGACTGGGGAGGAGATTTAAGTTGCAGAAAGTCTACCTCAGGCTATGTAATAATGTTAGGAGGAAGCACTATAGCATGGAGAACTAAAAAGCAGAACGCCATAGCCATGTCCACAACTGAAGCTGACTATGTGGCTGCATCCCTAGTTGCCAAAGAAGTTGCATAGTTAAGAAGGTTAATGAATGAGTTGGATTGTGATCAAGAAAGACCAACACAGATCTTCACTGATAGCCAGAGTTGCATGGCCATTGTCAAAAACCCTGTAGATCATGACAGGACTAAACATATTGAGCTGAATGTTCATTTCATAAGGGATTTGGCATCTAAGGGCTACATACAGATGAGCTATGTTCACACTTCAAATCAGACAGCAGACATCCTCACAAAGGCACTTGTTGAAAGTAAGTTCAAAAAATTCAAGCAGGATATGAATGTGACAGAAGGAAACTCTTATGAGCAAACAGACAGTTGGAAAAATTCAGTACAAGAGAATAAGAACTTCTCCAGACTTCAAAGAAATACAGAAATATATGATGAAGGAGGAGTGTTGGTTTTGAAAGATGTTGGTCATCATATATTTCCAGTTGAAGATGCTTCAAAGAATCATGAGAGCCAGAATAATTACTAGGTTCAATGATGAGTTACATTTGCCTAGTCAATATTGTACATAATGCATCGAACCATTGGGACCTAGGAGATAATATTATTTCTATATATGTTCGAGGAGGTTAAGGCTACCGCATTGGTGCCAAAACCATTCAAATGGTTCCAGCTATTGCCCGGGAGATTTTCGGGCCTAAACCGACGACCAAACACCTGTACATATAGACAAACCCAATACAATAAAACATAGAGTGAATTACAGTTAATTCCGGCATGATCCGAGTGCATTGAAGGAGTTCAAGTTCGAATTATTGATAGTGGATTTCCGGTCAATGCTCTTATAATTGAGTCAATGACTCTAATGAACAGTAACATTTAAAATTAGTCATATGGTTCATTGATCGTGTATATCCTTAGTTTCAAAGTTAATGATAACTTGTGAAACTATTGCTTAAAGTTTTTGAAGGTGAATTTCTAGGCAAAAATCAAGAGGCCATTACACAAGTCTTTGATTCTAAAATCATCAGTTTGAGCCACCTTGGCATGTTTGAGCCTCGGTGGCATGTTTGAGCCAAGTGGACAGAATATTTGTCCATTGCACATCCCTATGGCAGAAAAAGATATGTACACAAATGATGATATCTTGAGTGTTTTTTCGACATTTCTGGCTGATATTTGAAATGACTATCATGGAACTTGTAGGAACATGTGGAAAGAAATTTGGCTTGATTTGGAACTAAGGTGATGGAGAGAAATTGGATTGGATATATTTTTGTCTCAATGAACTGCAAGAAAAAACCAGCAAATAATTTTTTGAATCCTGATTTCTATAAGGTTTTTGTTGTATGCTTTCAACTCCTGCAAGTCTGAATGGGACCTGAGATCATGTGCATGTGCTCAAAAATGGATTTGAGGTGCTCTCTCTCTCTCTCTCTCTCTCTCTCTCTCTCTCTCTCTCTCTCTCTCTCTCTCTCTCTCTCTCTCTCTCTCTCTCTCTCTCTCTCTCTCTCTCTCTCTCTCTCTCTCTCTCTCTCTCTCTCTCTCTCTCTCTCTCTCTCTCTCTCTCTCTCTCTCTCTCTCTCTCTCTCTCTCTCTCTCTCTCTCTCGAAAGTAAGAGACGGTTTTGTCATTAATTATAAAATCTCAAGTACATTGCAAAAGTATGCCTTTAGAGAATAAGCATACCAAAATATGCATGAGAACCAGCAAGTAGCTGAACTGTACTATAACAAAATTTGATAAGCAGCAGCAAATAAGAAGATATGTTTAAATCCTTGTTCTTGAAAGCAATGAAACTGTGTAGAGTCCGCGATGTAGAAGAGAATTCTTGGAACTTCTTGGAAAATTATAAACTTGCCAAATAGGTAATCCACCAAAAAAGTAAGCTAGAACAGAATTAAAGAAGAGCAATGACATGCTTCTTAGATGGTAGGCCGTGAGAGGGGATGATCAAGACTGAGAAGAGAAGACTGAGTTACAATAGGCATTGAAGGCATCCATGGATCCAAAAACATAGTGGTCGGGGGCCCAATTGTTGTTGTAAAACAGACATAACTTATCTTTGTCCTCCAGAAGGATCAACAAGGATCCATGAAAATCAGCCAATAATCTGTGATTATAGTACATTGTTCTGTACCTTGTTAGCTGTGCTTCAGTAAGAACAAAGTTATTGACTGACAGAAAAGTCTATAGGCAATGGATTTGCACGACTTCTCTGCAAAAAATACTTGCCCACAAATCTTCACTTTCCTTCTGATATCTCTTATGACCTTTCCTCATAAGGAATGATTCCATGAAAGTCGCAATATCATTTTTCATAACTTGATCTTGAGTTTCTGGCTAAAAGGAGAGTGGCTGTCAAATTTGTTACTTCCTTCTCCACGCAGGAAATTAAGATATTCTAGGATCATCAAAAAGAAATAAGTTAGAATCCACAACATTTAGATTTGAAGCAAATAAATCATAATGTCCCCTATACTGTCCATGAGTCTCCCATTTCCTGTCAAAGTTAGATCCAAATTTCTTTTTATGAACAGTAGCAATAGTCTCAAAATCAAATTGAAAATGCATCTTTATCCAAAAGGTAGAGGGGTTTTTATGTCCATATAAAATACGATTTCTGGCTTTCCAAATGTTCCAAAGAGCAATGTAGATAATTGAGTTGACAAATTTATCATATTGATGCATAAGGGATAGAAGATCCCCATTGTTTACAATGCCAAATTTATCAGCAATCCAAGCCCAAAAACCATTCAATTTGCTACAGAGAAAAATATGGCACATATCCTCAACTCTGTGACAAGCCATAGGACAATTTGCAGAGATGTTAGGATTTCTCTTTGACAGTGAGACCAAATTGTTCAGGCTACCATTAGCAAGAAGCCAGATGAAATAAGAGATTTTAGGTGGACAATAAGAATTCCAGACATTATGGAAAAGTCTCTTAAACTGATCATGACTGATGGACCATTTCAACATAGCTTTACAGTCATCAATATTAGAGGACATAGCATTGTATACACTTTTCACTTTGTAGATCCCTTTCCCATTTATAGTCCTGTCACCTTTATCAGTGTTGGCAGACACAAATTAGAGAGAAAAGGTTTGATGAGAGAATAAATTTTCTTATCTGAGGAGGTCTCCTTGATAATGCCTTTCAATCTAGTCCAAGAAATGATTCTCCCTCCTATGAAAAGGTCTCTGATATAATCTAAACCAGCCTCATGCCACTTCTTATAGATTCTAGGATGTCTGATAGCCAGAACTGGAGAATTTTGATCAGTCATAACAGGATTCCAGAAAATGGGAATATCAAAATGAAGCTTATCTCTTGAGATAATTGGAAATTAGGGGAGATAGCATTCCAGGCCTTAATGAGATTATTCATAAGGGGAGAGATATTGGAGGCTGGTTTAATTTGAGTGAAAGCAGAATGAGGAAGCAAGTGTTGAATAGAGGGATGCCCATACGGATGACTTAAAGTTATCCAAATATCTGATGAACTTGTAAGCAGGAGATTGGTTCCCATGAATGGCTTTTCAAATAAATTTCTCAGCAAGAGATTGAGCTTGGATAAAAAGGTTCTTGCAGCCTAAACCACTAGAACATTGCATATAGAATTCCAGTTAACCAGATGACTTCCTTTCCAAATGAAGTTTCTAATTATTTTCTCCAGCTCCAAATAAACACATTTAGGGGCAACTAATGCTGTAGAAAAATAGACATGAGAGCTTGCAAGAACAGCATTGGCAATGATGGACCTACCAGCAAGAGAGAGATAACTCCTATAATTATTCAGCTTTTTTTTTAATTCTCAAAAGAACAGGGTCCCAAAGGCCTTTGATGTTTTGATTCATAGAAAGGGGCATACCTAATAAATTAGTTGCATGAGTAGGAGGAAGAACACTGATACCAGCTAAATTTGGATAATTGATATCCCCAATGATCAAACTTTTGTTTAAGTTTAATTGAATGCCTGAGGCAGCTGAGAATTGACTGAGGATCTTGAGGAAGAGATCAATGTTAGGCATATCAGCATTAAGGAAGGAGAAGGTATCATCAGCATATTGAAGAATAGTAATGCTATCATCAGGATTAGGAAGTTTTAAACCTTTGATTTTGAGCAGTATTCTGATAATGAATAGTTACCTTGGTTAAAAGCTCTGCAGCCACTAAAAAAAGATAAGGGGCAAGAGGACAGCCTTGCCTAACCCCACAAGAGAGAGGAAAGAATTCAGAGGGGACACCATTGATTAGAACAGCTGAATTCGATCTTGAGTTTAGACCATGAATTAGACTAATCAGCTTCGGAGGGAAGCCAATTTTTGACATGGCAAAATCTAAGAAATCCCATCTAACAGAATCAAAAGCACGCTTGAAGTCCAGCTTAAGAAGAATGCAGTTTTGATTAGAGATTTTATTCCAATGCAAATCTTCCATAGCAGCCACATAATTATCCAGAATATATCTGTTAGGTAGAAAAGCAGATTGATTTGGACTTATATTTCTTTGAAGAAAGTTTTTAATTCTCAAAGCAATGATCTTGGCACAAAGTTTGTAAGTAGTGTTTGTAAGGGAAATAGGTCTCCAATCTTGAAACTTAGAAGGGTGATCAACTTTTCGAATCAAAGAAATAAAACCACTGGAAATTGAAGGATGAAGATGATCAGAATTCCAGAAGGCATGAACTAAGGAGATCACATCATTTTTGAGAATATCCCAGAATTTGACATAAAATTCTGCTGGAAGACCATCAGATCCAGGAGATTTACCATTACTGAAAGAGTTTAGGGTAGCAAAAATCTAATTGTGAGAAGGAATAGCAGTAACAGAATCATCCATGATTTCAAGAGCAACAGGTAAAATATTGTTCACTGTGGATATAAAGTCATCTGCCTCAGTCAGTAATCTTATTGGAGGGAATTGGCTTGGCATCGAAAAGGTCCGTATATCTGCTTTTGAAGAAGTTTGCAATATGAGAATGAGAGTTGTATTTGTTATCTTGATCATCAATAGCTATGGAATTTCTAAGGACCCTACTTTTGGCTACCCTAAAGAAGAATTTAGTGCAACCTGAATCCATGTCATTGGTATATTTGAACTTACATCTGATAGCAGAACCTTTTGCTTCCATCTCTTCAATATTTTTAATTCTTCTCTCCAGAATCTCTTCCCCCACTTGAAGATTAGTATTAGATGGATCATTTTGAAGCAAGGACCTAATATCTTTCATATACATCAGAAGCTGGTTCTTTTCTTTACTGCATTGCTCATGAATAAGTTTAGACCAGTTCTTGATCCATCTTTTAATTTCCTTGATTTTGGAATAGAATTGTTCCATAGAAGGCTCATGGTTATCAGCAGGCCCATTTGTATTACCAGAAAGCTCTTCATAGAAAGCTTTGAATTGAGAGCAGAAATTTTCATTCTCAAGAAGGGAAGAATTAAATTTGTAAGGAGTGCTCCCTTCCCTTTGAATCCTGGTAACATGAGAGGTATGGAGGAACTGAGGCTGATGATCAGAGATAGAAGTACCTTCATCACTTGTAACATAGCTGTTATCCCAAAATACTGCAGAGGGATTGGAGACATAAAACCTATCAAGTGTACAATAAACTCTTGCTCTGTCCTTCTGTTTATTTGACCAAGTATAGGTAGCAGTAGAAGAAGGGATGTGGATCAAATTATGATCAGAAATGAGAGAATCCCAATTCTCCTTTTTAGTTCTGGACATATTAATTTTATTCCCCAATTTGAGATCCCAAGAAGGGGTATTGTTGAAATCTCCAGCAATGATCCAATTATCAAGACTTTGAGAATCCAACCATCTATTAATTTCAGTCCAAATTGGCTCTCTATCTTTAGGAGAAGTTGGAGCATATACATTAATAATGCCAAAACTAGAATTAGAGACCAAGCAGATCATGGCTTGCCAAGCTCTTGAAGGACTGTTATAAAAGGAAGTATGATTAATGTCTCTTTTCCAAATAATAGCTAGACCACCACTTGCTCCAGAGGAATTAATCCATATTGAGGAAGAAGAAGGATAGATCCAATCCCCTAGGTTGCTACATTCAAAGGAGGGAAGCTTAAGTTCTTGCAAAAGAATGATATCAGCATTGTATAATCTGATTTGAGCAATGGCACGCCTCCTCTTTAAAGGGCCTTTGATTCCTCTAAGGTTCCAAGAAAGAATCTTCATATCAAAGAAAGAAGGGAATAAGGAGTAGATTTAGAATCTATTCTTTTTGGATTTTCTCTTACTTCTGGTATTCTGAGCAGGAGTTTTGTTCAAACCAGATAAGACCAGACCTAATTTATTCCCATCCTTCTTGACAGATTTTTTCATTGATTGAGTCTTTTCAGGCTTAGGATCTATGCTAAGATTCTCATTTAGAAACTCTTCTTTATCCCAGTTTTCTTTATCACTCCCATATCCTTCACTATCACTGAAATCAGAACAACCCCCAGGAAAAAACTGAAACATAGAGTTTTTGTTAATACTTAAAGGAGTAGAAACAAGAACTTGTCTGGTGTTTCCCTTTTCTTGAAGCTCCTTTCTTTCAGTAGTTATTTCTTCAGGTGTCTCAGGAACAATGTCAGGAACAATCTCAATACCATTCCTTGGTCAACACTTGCTGATTTATTTCTTTCCACATCTGTAGATTGTGAGATACGATTTTGCAGAGAAGCCATCTGATCAGCAAACTTGTTTGACATTTTTGGAGGGCTGATCGGACCTTCTACCACTGGGGAGTCAAGGTCAATTAATGAAGGCAATTCAACAAGGTTTGTAACAACAGGCTGAGTATGGACATCAGGAGTGACATTTGTGTTTGCAGAGAAGGGGCAAATATGGGAGGAAGCACATACATTGCTCTTATTTAGTACAGAATCTAGATTACCATTAAGGTCAGATAATACCTGAAAAGGATTTGGACTGTTGACTTGAAGGTTGACCTGTTGCTGAGATGATTCTTGAGTCATGTCTCCAATAGTTTGACTAGTACTTTTAGTCAATTGAGAGTCCATGATAGTAGACTCATTTGATTTTTTGGTCTGCTGACCTATCCTTGCTGGCATAGATATTTTTAATGTGAATTCAGCTGAAACTTTGTTTTGTCTCGAGATTTCATATTTAATGACCTGTTCTTACTAATATTTTTTATTGAGATTGTAAGAGCACTGGCCATTTTTTTGATTCTTAGCCTCTTTAATGATTTCTCTCTAAGCGATATTTAATTTATCAGTAACCTGAGTAGCCTTTTCTGACATAATCCCTTTCACTAGCAACTTTGGTTCTCCAATTGTTAAGGGATCATTATATTTAGAAGAAATAGGGAACTCAGATTCACAAAGTTTGCCTTTGTCTTTCATCTGATCTCTTGTAGCCTTTTGCTTCTAGATTCTCTTGTAACTTCCATTTACTTTTGTCCACTTGAACCTGTCATTTTCTGGCAGCCTTTGAAACTGAGAAGTCTCTTTAACAGAGTTTTCCTGTGAAACCTTATCCTTGTCAGACTGATCCATTTGTTTTGTCTCTGTATTTTGCTAATTGAAGATCTTAACTGGGATCTGAGTTTCTTGCTGTAATATGTTTTCCTGTGAGATCTCTGGAATAGATTTGCAATCAGAGTACCAAAAATGCCTATAATGGAAACATTTCTGACATTGAGAGGGCAATCCAGACCATCTAAGGGTTAATAGAGATTCAAGACCAAAAGCATCTTTAAATGGAATGGAAAGGGGGACGTCTTTGGAAAGATCCAGCTGAACAAAGGATCTGGGAAGTTCGGCAGGAGAATATTCAGTTGAGATATAAGTTCCAATTGAATTGAATAGGAGTTTAAAGCATTCTTCATCCCAATAGATAGGATTGAGACCAAAAAGAGTTGTTGAGGCAATGCACAAATTATTCATTTGATCAATGTCAAGCGTAGGGTGCCACTTGAGAAAGGTCAATTGAGAAGTCTCATAGGTTATAGGGCCAAAGTTCAGAAAGAAATTGGCCGATTTTGAGTTCCCACATTCAAGCATAATGTAGGGAAAGTTAGATAGCCTGAATTAAAATTCCTTTATGAAGGCTGAAAAGAAAGGCCCACAGTCTATCTAGTTTAATACCACATTTTTGGACTTTTATGATGACAGCGGAATTAGACAGAGCATCAATTTTAGAATGAACACATTGTAGATGTTCATTTTCCGCTCCTGTAGATGTGGTGTTCTTGTGCGCTTGAGCCTCTCATCCAATTCATTATCCAAACGAATCTCCGAATGGCCTTTTGCAACTCCATAAGGAATAGGGACTTGGGTAGCAGGATTTGGAGGATGAAGTATGCCTCTATGATCGGGATCAACAGACAGATTATCCCAAAAAGGAACATCATGAGAGATAGGATCCATATGAGAGGACAAAGGCAGCAAATTATCAAAATTTCCGAAGAGGATAGTGTCCGATGGCTGTTCCTGGAAGGATATCAGATTTTGGAAAATGGAGGATCGATCAGGAGCCGGAAGGTTCGCGAATGCGTGAAGGAGAGCCAAATGTTTAGGGTTTTTTGAAAAATTGGAGACCATTGCAGAAATTTCAGGGTGAACCAACAAAAGTACATGCAAAAATTTTAACAACTGAAAGGGGGAAAAGAAAACAGAAAACAGAGGAAAGAAACCTTTAGCTTGAACCGAAATTAACCAATGGAGATTGGATTGCCATTCTAATTGAACTAGTCGATTGCAAAAGGAGGAAAATTCAATTCAGAGGAATTTAGGGGGAAATTCCTCCAAATTGAGTAGGATCTTGATGAGAGTAAACTTCAACAGAAATCTTATGATCCAACCAATCACAATGAACTCTGAAATTCCCTGCTGGACCAATTGCACTCGAACCCACAAATTCTTCTAGCCAGGAATTAGTGATTTCGACTTCAAATTCAACAGTACTGGGAACAAATGTGTATTCTGAGAAGAAAAGGTTATCCGGAAAAAACTGATGAGTGATTAAGGAGTTCCAGAGATCAGACACACACACACACACACACACACACACACACACACACACACACACACACACACACACACACACACACACACACACACACACACACACACACACACACACACACACACACACACACACACACACATTGATGATCACAGCATATGATGGACGATCTATATAATAATGCTCTGAATTCATGATCCAGCATTATTATAACAACAACAATAATACAATTAGTGATTTTTACATTACGTAAGTACCGCAAATGAGTCCTAAAATACAAAGCATAATTACGGTTTTAAAGGCAATATTTCTTGCCTAACATAGTCCACGAAATAGCTTTGTACACCCATGGATGTCTCAATGTTGTAATTGGACATCGAAACATGGATTTTCTATATATCGACCCAGTGCTTAGCATACTGTACAACGGATTTGCAACAACCTGCTGTATCTTTTACTGCTTTGAGCTATCTTTTGTTTTGTGATGTTTATTTGATTGGTTAAGCGTGTATTTCTTGAATATGAATTTTATCCTTTATTTTCTAATTCTTATAATTATTTTTATTGGCCATTTTCGTTTTTGCCCTTTTCCCCTTCGTCTTCTCTGTGTCCTTTTGGTTCCGCTTCCCATGCCTTTCCTTTTTATGGCTTCTCGTGGCTTTGTTCTTCGTGCCTCGTGCTTCATCCGTCGGTGTGTTGGCGTCCTCTTCTTAAGGTCGGCTCTCTGTTCCTGGTCTGCATTTTTTTCTTTCCCTTGTTTCTTGATTGCTTCTTGTTGGTGGTGTTTGCTCTTTGCTTCTGATAGCTCAATGCATAGCAGGTTCTATTTAGTACAGACTTAATACAGAATTTAGCATTAGTGAGTACAATAAGTGGCTCACAATTTGTCGATAAAAAAGATGAGCTTGGTATTCTCTTATCCTGAATTGCTTCACTAAATAGGAGGAAAATGGTGGATGAAAATCGTTAAACATATGCTAAGAGTATTAGAAATACTGAAGCATTGCAAAATTAACCATTTATTAGCATAGCAAATGAAGCGCATTATATCATGTCTATAAATCTGGACATCGATAACAAGTGGGTCTTTGTGTTGACGCCTGCAGTTCCCAAGTCTTGTTACGGTTTCTTCTCTAATATATGCTCTTGGATGGATGCAGGTATGAGCATTGACCCTTGGATTTATGGAGTTAATGTAATGTGCTCCAAATTGTTATTCAGGGAAGTACTTTTCATAGTTCATGCTCTGGAACACCTTATAATCATGCTGCTACAAATTTGTGCACAAATTATTTCATTAGGATTAAATGCTAAATGGGCATACTTTGCAATAAAATCTTGCAATATATTTCTTTACTGATATTAAATCAATTGCATGATATGTTGCAAAGTTTCTGAAATGTTTGGATTCTATAATGTTTCTTTTCGTTTCATTATGTTCTCTCACACACACACACACTTCAATTTGAAGTGCCCGCCCTTTATTCCTTGGCCGGAATAAATAGCATTTCATTCTAGTATGAATAATTTGTGTCTATATTTTCTAAAAACTACTCACTATTTGTAAATTGGCTTTTAGATATGGCAAGAAGAGCAGCTCCTCCTACTTGGATAAATGAGCTAAAGGCACGTGGTTATGGTGATGACATCATTGCACCTCCCAAATTTACTCAGCGTCTATTACTATGGATCAAGAATGATGAATTCCATCAATTCATCATCAATCACCATAGAGCTGCTGCAAATCGGGAAGATGGTATATCTCTTCTTAATACTCTTGGTATCAATGAATGGGGTAATTGCTGCACTCTCGTCACTCGTAGTTTAAACCCCTTAGATCATATCAAATCACTGGAAGCCAAGTTGCTTGAGATCATTGATGCAGATTTTGAAGAAGGCAAAAAATGTTTACAGGTCCTTTGTGCTTTTGAGGAAGCACTTGCCAAATCTGGCTATATGGTTATCAAAAAAGGTGAGAATCCTTCTGAAACTGAAGTTATCACTGAATTTAAAGATCATCCCTTGCTTTTATCACAGCCCCTTAATGAAGAGGCTGTACAAATCATAGAGAAAAAAGATGATTTGGATGATGATATGGAAAATCCGGTGGAAAAGTTTCGCAAGTTCATACATCCAATCATTCCAAGTAGGATGATAGAAGAACTTGCAGGAGGATACCATCACAAACTCTGGACAATGTGGTCACTCCAAATTCTTGCACCTTTTAGCATTGATATGCTTATGTTTCTTGCTGGCTTCAAGCAGAATTTCGATAATCCTTCTGAAGATGCATTCAAGACTGAATGCCTAAATGATGCACTCCATGGCAGTAAAATTTTTCAGGAGGTTAAATTGGATTATATTAGCATGTCTATGTTTGATGCCAGAAAATGTTCCAGCCCCGTTAAATGCTACATTAGGGGAAAGCTGAATACTGGGAAAACAAGAAGTGATGAACATTATAAGCTGTTATGGAATTGGCTGCGGCCATTTATTAAATGCACATGTTCCAGCGTTGATTCCGAGGCAAACCAAAGCCAATGCAAAGCACAGATATTGTGGTTTGATCAGGCACTCTGGTACATGGCTCAAAACTTAGAACAGTGTTTTCCTGATTGTGATACTAGTGACGGCATGCTTGTTGCCTTCCTTAAATGGCTGAACAATACCAAAACTAGACAAGCTGTCAGAGCCTTAGTCATCTTTCACTATGTCAGAGAAATGATGATACATGGTGCTGCTGAATTTGGAAAAGATCCCAAGACTGATGGTGGTATTATGCAAGTTTATGGTGATTTTGAAGGACCTAAAACTATTGAGAGGCTCATTATGCCTCCCTCTTTCACTATTGCCCAAACAAAGAAGAAAACCACTCCTCAAAAGAGGTCACTTAACCTCAACGCTCCAGCTTCTACTTCTGATGCAGGTGGCAATTATAATAGACGCAATTATAGAGGCCGTGGCAGAGGAAACTTCCGAGGCTATGGATATAGAGGCGGAAGGGGTTCTCAGCATGGTCGTGGACGTGGAAACACTCCTCAAACTATAGCATCTACTGCTCAGAATAATCAGTCTGCCTTCCAATACATTACTCCTAGACGTCTATTCCAGCAGTGATTTGGAATGTGCAAACTGTGACAGTAAATATATTTTACTGTCCAAGTCTTTGAAATGTCTCAGATCTTGCTATTTTGATGGCTTGAATCTGATCCAGTATCTTCTGAAGTTTTCTAACTATGTTCGTTTTGAAACAATAATAAATGGTTATGCTTTCAGTTTGTCTATATCATAGGTGTCCTCTTTTACTATTCTATGTTTTGTAATGACGATGGTTAATGCAAACTAAATGTTGCAATACCACAATCTGTCATATAATCCAGCTATAAATCCCTACATTATTGATTAAGCTTTCGTAATGATGATCAGCCTGTTTTGACTTTTTAGGCACTACCAGCTTGTTGAAGAGGATGTTGGAATACTTCTAAACTTTCTCAACATGATTGCCTTACATATTTTGGCTGTAGTTCTTGATATAAAAGAGACTATCCATGCTTCTTCATGCAAACAGAGACTGACATGATTTCTCCAATATACTGATGTTTTTTCCTGTAGCAAGCCTGGCTTCATGGTAATCTTCTGTGTTTTGGCTTATATTGGTGCTCAACGATGATGGTTAATGCAAAATAATACCATTAAACTGTCATGTCATCTAGCTGGTATGACATCCAGCCGGTTATGACCTTTTAAGCACCACCGTCGTTAAACTGGATGACTGGAATACTTCTAGTAATCTCTCAACAGGATATCATAATCGCCGTATATATTATTTGGCTGTAGTCCTTGACATGTAGGAAGTTATCCTTGCTTCTTCATGCCAACTTTAACGGACATGAGTTTTAGAGCTGGCTTTGATCTCATACTGTTGCATGGCTGGGTTTTCCAACCCATTACTGGCCTCTTCCTGAAAATACCTGAACTTATGGTGGAGATTCTCAGCTGTTCCAACCCACTGTTGAATCAAACAACATTGACTACCTGCGCGTATGGTGGAAATTATCAGCTTTTATTATGTGTCCAACTTTTATGACTTTCTGAGACAAATATTACTACCAGCTCGTTCATCAAGAGTTTGGATCTCTGACATGCAAGAAGTTATATATGCTCCTTCATGCAGGAAATATCCTTCATATGGAGATGGTTGGGCAATTCAGTAGCGGGGTATGATTTAACAACATTTATTTAGTTGCATAACTGGTTTTTTCAAAACAGATGCATTGCTGATCTTTCAAATATGAGCGCTCTTATGGCAAAGCAAAAGAGATGTCTGTAATAAGTTGCTGAATCATATGTAATGTTGTCCTCATTTATGCAGATTTCATTCTCTAGTCCTTTATATATCATGCAGGTTTATATAATGCAGGGTGATACGAGTTATGGAAACATGATGTTACAGCCAGGATTTGCCCTGAAGGAGAATGAAGAAATTGCTGAAAATAAAGAGGTGATAATAAAATATGGGAGAAAACACATCGTTCCCATTCAAGGTGAGAAACATTTCTATGTTCACATTCTTTATGTTTCACGTGCTCTGGAACATATAAAGGTACGGGATCTTTTCAAAGAAACATTGATCTATTTCTTTGATGACTTTGCTGGATCAGATTTATGGGACAAAATTGTCTTTGGATGGAAGTATACAGACAGCATTGCTTCTATCTGGTATACACCAAAGGATACATTTTGTGATTTCAATTGTGAATCACTTCAAACTTGTACGTGTGTCAAAATTAAGAGATTTAATAATTTCTTAAAAGATTGTGAGCCCTTAGGGGAACATGTACTCACTCTGGACTCTAATATCATTCATCATGATTTGCTAAGAAAAGAAACTGATAAGGGGTTGAATCATATACCTCTGAGAATTTGTGACATTCAGGAAATCATTAATGCAATCCTTCATGGATGGCATGATCTCACAGATATCCTACGGCATAATGGAGTCAATACTACCATTGACCAGCTGAAAAATGCCACCCAATATATTGAAAGGGCTATCAAAACATGTCTCAGAAAAAAGCATATTAGAGCTTCTGACATTCTCAAGGATGCTAGAGCCCTCGATGAAGTTAGCTGGCTAAAGACGCATATTCATGTGGCTGGTACTGATAAATCTGCCACCACACCTTCTTTTATTTGCAAGTACTACTTACGTAAACTTGCAATACAAAGATTAAGTAGCCCAGATTTCATACCTTGTACTTTATCTGATGGCTCCTGGATGTCCATAAAAAACGTTTCCTCGGATATTTTAACAGATCTAAATGACAAATTCAACGAGGTGGAGATAAGAAATTATGAATTGCCATATTTAATGGGAGTATATAAACCCCACAAAAATACGATACGTTGGCTAACAAATGCAGCTAATTGTATATTCTCGGAAATAGCCAGTCTCATTACATGCATTTTAAATGAGATTATGGAAATGTGGCAGGAGAAAACCTTAAACTATGATGTTTCCATAAAAAACTTTCTCCAAACAACCACCTCAAGTTTCTGATGTTGCAAATCTACCATGGAAGTCGCACTTAATCTTCCACCACATATCTATAATATATTTGTGGGTGACATTACAAGATGTTATGAAATGATCCCATTACAAGGGGAAGATAGCCTCAGTAATGCGCTTAAATGGATCATTTCAAACACAGTCTCATTTGCTCAAAAATCTAAACGAAGGCTATACCTTAAAATGAGACACAATGGCCCACCTTATGTGGAATGGAAAAGCATCTCATTCAAGTCGGAAAATTGGAAGTGTATTGGAGATGGTGAAATTTTTATGATGAATGAATGGCTTATTAACAATGCATTTATTAGACTGGGTGATAGGGTATGGAAGCAGATAAAAGGAATCCCTATGGGCTTTAGTTGTTCACCAATTTGGTGCAACTTATATTTGGCCTACTATGAATTCCAGTTTATTGTTAAACTAGCACGACTAGGGAGAAAAGATCTTCTTTCCCTTTTCAAAGCAACGTATAGGTTTATTGATGATCTCTGCAGTCTAAATAATTCTTACATGCCCAAATTTCTAAAAAGTGGTACAAAGGTGAATCCAGAAGACCCGTTCTCCATTTATCCCCTTGATATTCTAGAGATTAAACCAGAGTCTGATGCAATTACATTGAGTAATGATGAAAACCAATGTAACATGGCACATTTTTTTAGTCTAGAAATTACCATCACTGATACCAGGTCTGGTACTTATCTTCTCACCAAATTTGACAAGAGAAGACTCTTGCCTTTTAAGTATGCACAATTCATTTGGCTATCTTCAAATAGATCAATGAATAATGCTTACAAAGTAATTATTTCCCAAGCTACACCTCTGCTTTATTATTGTAATACAACAGAGGCATGTCTACGTGAAATTTTCTCTTTAATCCAGACTTTCCAAAACAATGGATTTAAGAAAGAGAAACTTGCTCACCTCATCAGCAATAAATTTCTCAACACAAAATTTCCTGAGACCAAGGTCGATCCCCTTGCTGTTGCGGAAGCTTTGAAAACGGTAAAATATCCATAATTCTATCTGATTAAGGACTAAAAAAAGAGGATTCGAATATGAATAGTATTTGCACCTCTTTATAAGACTGTGGAGCAGCTAACACACTACCCGACATGGGAGATGTGATTATGCATGCTCCCAGTCTTTGCTTAGATGTATTTTCATACTCTAGAAAATACTTATAAAAGGTAGTGTGTGTCGAGCTGTGGGTTTGGAGGTGGGCCACACACACACACACACACACACACACACACACACACACACATTGATGATCACAGCATATGATGGACGATCTATATAATAATGCTCTGAATTCATGATCCAGCATTATTATAACAACAACAATAATACAATTAGTGATTTTCTGTTACGTAAGTACCGCAACAGAGTCCTAAAATACAAAGCATAATTACGGTTTTTAAAGGCAATATTTCTTGCCTAACATAGTCCACGAAATAGCTTTGTACACCCATGGATGTCTCAATGTTGTAATTGGACATCGAAACATGGATTTTCTATATATCGACCCAGTGCTTAGCATACTGTACAACGGATTTGCAACAACCTGCTGTATCTTTTACTGCTTTGAGCTATCTTTTGTTTTGTGATGTTTATTTGATTGGTTAAGCGTGTATTTCTTGAATATGAATTTTATCCTTTATTTTCTAATTCTTATAATTATTTTTATTGGCCATTTTCGTTTTTGCCCTTTTCCCCTTCGTCTTCTCTGTGTCCTTTTGGTTCCGCTTCCCATGCCTTTCCTTTTTATGGCTTCTCGTGGCTTTGTTCTTCTTGCCTCGTGCTTCATCCGTCGGTGTGTTGGCGTCCTCTTCTTAAGGTCGGCTCTACGTTCACGGTACGCATTTTTTTTCTTTCCCTTGTTTCTTGATTGCTTCTTGTTGGTGGTGTTTGCTCTTTGCTTCCGATAGCTCAATGCATAGCGGGTTCTATTTAGTCTGGACTTAATCTGAGGAATTTAGCATTAGTGAGTACAATAAGTGGCTCACAATTTGTCGATAAAAAAGATGAGCTTGGTATTCTCTTATCCTGAATTGCTTCACTAAATAGGAGGAAAATGGTGGATGAAAATCGTTAAACATATGCTAAGAGTATTAGAAATACTGAAGCATTGCAAAATTAACCATTTATTAGCATAGCAAATGAAGCGCATTATATCATGTCTATAAATCTGGACATCGATAACAAGTGGGTCTTTGTGTTGACGCCTGCAGTTCCCAAGTCTTGTTACGGTTTCTTCTCTAACATATGCTCTTGGATGGATGCAGGTATGAGCATTGACCCTTGGATTTATGGAGTTAATGTAATGTGCTCCAAATTGTTATTCAGGGAAGTACTTTTCATAGTTCATGCTCTGGAACACCTTATAATCATGCTGCTACAAATTTGTGCACAAATTATTTCATTAGGATTAAATGCTAAATGGGCATACTTTGCAATAAAATCTTGCAATATATTTCTTTACTGATATTAAATCAATTGCATGATATGTTGCAAAGTTTCTGAAATGTTTGGATTCTATAATGTTTCTTTTCGTTTCATTATGTTCTCTCACACACACACACATACAATTCTTCGTACCCTTCAATGATTTTGGGTCTGTGGCTCTTAGGACACAGGTGATGTGGTTTCTACATTGTCATTTACATTTATTGAATGCAGTATTCGTCTTATTTACATGGCTTTCCATGGTTTAGACTTTGGGATAATGATCCGGCATGCACTGTCCGCTTCCTTGTGTAAATGTGGTAGTGCAACATTGAGGTGCAGTATATGTACTCTTAGTGCATGGTCCATATGGGCACTTTGCCTAATTGAATTTTGTATATCGGCCCATCTTGTTCTAGCTTCCGTGGTTATCTATGTTTTCATGGGTCTTGGGTTAGTCTATTTTTATTTGTTATTTTTAATTTAATTTTATTTTCGATTTTTCCTTTTTCTTCTCTTGCCCCCTTTTTCTTAGTCCCTTTCTCTGCCTGTCGGTCCCTCTTTGGCGCTTCTTTCTTTGTTGCTTATGCGGCTTCCTCCTTGAGGTTCGTTGTCTTCTTCTCTTTTTTATTTCTATTTATCGGCCATGCCCTCTTGCGGGTTCTTTTTAATATTTTTTGTTGGTCCTCTGTTGCTCCGTTGGTTGTATTTTGTTACCTTTTTGTCCAGTAGCCTATTCTGTTTAGATCCAGCGGCGTTTACGTAGTTCCTTTGCACGTATGTAATATTTCCTTCTGTATGGCTTTGAATGATGGCATTGGTCGTTTCTTCTCGGTCTCTTCGGTGAGTTTGTAACTTGATGGGAGATTATACTCTAAAGCTGGCGTAGGTGGGCTAGTAGAGCTAGCTCGTGGTCCTTCGGTTAATCCTCTATCTTGCTTTCAAGCGAGAGTTTGATGTAAAGGCGGGGTAAATTTTTACGATTTAGGCTTATTGAGCTGGCTCTATTGTCTTTCGAGAAAATTCGCATTCTTTGATAAACATCTTTGTAAATGCCTTGTAAATTTCTGGCTTGGGCTATAAGAACTGAATCTTTAGCCCTTCAGATTATTCTCTGACTCGTTAGTCCTTCATATGAGTCTCTATTTTGCATTCAATTGTAAATATGTAAGATATTTTACGTAGGCATTATAGTGGAATCCGGTTCTATAATCCAGTAGGAATATGATGATTTGGAATTCTTTTCAAGTTATTCAAATCATTGTCAAGATTTCTGAATTAACATGTGTATGATATTCCGCTCCCTGCAGTATAACTAAATGTTTGCTTTTAATTGGGAATGAATTCTTCATGTTCATGTGATGTCATAAACTTGTGTGTAGTTATCCAACTGCTAAGTTTGGACATCGATAACAAGTGGATTGATGTGTTGACGCCTGCAGTTCCCAAGTCTAGTTACTACTCTGTTACTAACTTAAGCTCTTGGATGGTCTGCAGGTACCAGCATCAATCCTTGAACTTAGGTTTTGGATTTGCGTACAACGGTTCTACTCATTCATTCTTTCAATATTTTAATGGACTTCTGTGCTTGCTGAATGTTTAAACTGTTTCAAATTGACTATTTCCATCTGTTATCATTTCATATCATCATATATTTCTCTTCCCATTGAATCTAAATTTATTTTCAGATTTGGGTTGCGATATGTGATGTTTTTCCTATATTCTAGGTTGTTTATTTGCAATCTAGATGGAAAATGTGATCTTTAAAACCAGTTATGAGTTTACTTTAATTTTATTTTTCACTAGAGTGCCATGAAATATTGTGGGTTACATAACCCTGCTGTGATTATCTAGCGTTGTTATGTTCTGTTCTATTGTATTATGTCATGTTTTGTCATATTACACACCTTTGTTAAACACACACACGCTTCGTTGGAAGCGCCCGCCCCGTACTCTTTGGCCGGAGTACATATTTCATGGTATTCTAGTTGTGCTGTAACTGTCTTTCTGTATCTCCACTGGTTTTAATATTTTTTAATATTTTTTATGTTATTGGATATATAGCGGATGGCTATGAAGGGTGCTCCTCCCACTTGGTTCCCGAACTCAATGTAATGGGTTATACGGATGATATCCCTGCTCCTTCTAAGTTCTCGCAGCTGCTTCTTTTATGGGTCAAGGATGATGAATTCCATCAGTTTATAATTGAGCACCACATGAATGCTATTGCTGCTGGTGAAAGTGTTACCTTTCTGAACACGATGGATGTAAATGGATGGAGTAACTGCGTTATGTCCATGTCTCGGGCGCAGAAGCCTTTGGATATCATCAAGCAGCTTTCTGGGCAATTAAATGATATGATTGATGGTGATTTTGAGGAATCCAAGCAGTGTCTGAATATACTCAACGCCTGGAAAAAGCTATAGCCTTTAATACTCCAGGTGCGCCTTCGGTATCATCAGCTTCTGATTTCTGTTCTTTAAAGGAGCACCCTTTACTGGCTAATCGCCCCCTCAATGAGGAAGCAGTCCATATTTTGAGCAAAGAGGACGAGGATGATGAGGTACTTCCTTATGAGAAATTTCGTAAATTTTATTATCCCATTGTTCCTTCGGGGTTGTTGAAGAGGCGGCCAATGACCATGACAACAAAATGTGGACGATGTGGTCTCTTCAGCTGCTTGCTCCTTTTAGTGTTGACCTACTAATGTTTCTTAGTGGTGTCAAACTGGGAGGCATGGATCCTGCTCATGATACTGTCAAAGTGGAGTGCATGAATGATGCTTTGTATGGGAACCGTATCCTTCAGGAGGTGACCCTTAGCCACATCACCATGAATATGTTTGATGCACGTAGGTGTTCTAGCTCGGTAAAGCTTTATCTTAAGGGCAAAGCCTGAACCTTTGGTGAAAGCAGAGGTGATGAACATTATAAGCTAATGTGGGCGGCACCGTCGTACATTAAGTGTTCTTGCACCTCATCGATGCTCAAGCTAATCAGGATGCTTGCAAAGGCGGTATTTTATGGTTTGACCATGTTCTGTGGTTTATGTTGCATCATCTTGATACTTGCTTTCCTAACTGTGATACCATTGAAGGACGGTTTGCAGCTTTCATAAAATGGATGTGCGGTCCTAATACCCGAACAAGCGGTTCGGGCACTCATGGTTTTGTTTCCTTAGGGAAATGATTTGCATGGTGCTGCCGGTATGCCATCAATGCTGAAAATCCGAAAGGAATTATGGATCTGTATGGGGATTACGAAGGGGCAAGGAACATTGAAAAAATGATTATGCCTCCTTCTTTCACCACTCAAGCACTGAAAGCGAGAAAAGCAGTTCCTCAGAAGCGTCAGCTGAACTTGGATGCACCTGCGCATAGCGGTGATAATACACTGACAGTGCAAAGATCCAACAAGCGCAATTATAGGGGACGTGGCCGGGGTCACTCACGTGGTGGCTTCCATAATTCTCCATTCGGTCGTGGTCGGGGTACTCCTCATCAGAATACTGGTTCGGCTTTCCATGATGCAAGGACTCCGCCTACTAATTCTCATCCTGCGACTGGAACTTTAAGTGGAGCACTGCTTCTTCCTCTTCGCCTTTTATGGTGACTCCAAAGAGGCTCTTTTCCAATTTGAAACAGTGATCTTAGCGCTATGCACGCCTGTTCCGACATTTGCAATGAGTAGAGACTAGTCATCACATGAACATCATGCTTTAGATGATCTTCTTTTTGGTTCATCATACTTTCAGCTTTTATTTTATGTTCTAAACTTGTTTACTGGATTTTAATGTGTTTGGATTCTACTGGACATGTCGTAAAATATCTAAGCTCCATTTCCTTACATTCTTAAGCTTCTTTCTTAAGTCTGTTCTTGGTTATAGCTTATCTAAGTTTTATGTGTAGTGACATGTCTTTCATGCACTATTTTCAGTTCCTTTTAAAGTGTTTTAACTATTCTATGCATGTCGTAACTGTTATGTCTCCAGGTGGACATGTTCCTGTTTGTGGTCCATCTTGTATAAGTGCTTCAAATTCTTTTATAGCATCACAAATGTTTGGACTTTGTCCAGTCTTTTGATATTCGTTTTGCAGTATGTACGCTCCTTTTGATAGGTACATGGAGGAGACAATGGATGACGGTGATACCACTTGCCAAAAAATGGTCGTAATCAAACATGGCAGAAAGATCATGGTTAAGTCTGAAAGGGAAAGATCTTTCTATGTCCACATTTTATATGTTAACCGTGCCATGGAACACATTAATGTACGTGGTTTGTTTGAGTATGTTCTGTCACAGTGCTCTACGATGGATTTCAGTGATATGTTGTCCCAAGTCGTATTTGGATGGCGTTACAAGGAGAACTTGTCTGCCTTATGGTATTCACCATCGGATACTTTCTGTAAGTTTTCGTGTTCTGATATTTCGCCATGCTATTGCACCTCTTTGAAACGTTTCTTTCCATTCATTCGAGACTATGGGCAATTTGGTAGTCATGTATTGACACTAGATTTGGATATTATCCATCACAAATTATTGAAGCAGGATACGGGGAAAGGATTGAATCATATTCCTCTGTCAAAACCGGATGTTCATGAGATCATTTCGGCAATTACTGATGGGTGGAATTCGTTATATAATATTCTTTCCTCACACTCCTTGGTGCTTAATACTGAGCAATTGTACCGCATTGGGAGATTATTGAAATCTACCATAAAAGCCAAACTGAAAAAGAAGATTACCAAAGCTTCTAATTTATTGGAGTCAAGATCTTGCCATGGATGAATTGCACTGGTTGAAATCCCACTTGTATGTTGCCGGCATTGATAAGTCTGCCATGACACCTTCCTTCATCTGTAAACAGTACCTGCCAGTACCTGAGACAGTTAGCCCTTGAGAGACTATCCAGCAGTGACTTCGTGCCATGCTTGGACTCTAATTTGAATTGGAAATCAGTAATGGATTGTGCAACTGAGCTTTCCTGCAATATAAGTGCACTTATCCCTGCTACCCATATTGAAAACCTTAAATTGCCTTATTTAATGGCTATCTTTAAGGCACACAAAAATTCCATGAGGTGGCTGACCAATGCTGCTGGTTGCGTGTTCTCGCAAATTGCATTGCTTATTACTAAAGCTTTGCAAGCTATCGTTCCTTTATTGCGAGAGAAGTGCAATACACTTGATCAATCTGTTCTCAGATTCTTAAATGTCAAAACTAGAAGCTTTTGGGTGGTAGACTCCACTATGGAGGTTGCTTTAAACCTTCCGGAGAAAATTCAGAATATCTTTGTAGGTGACATTACCAGATGCTATGAGGTAATCCCTCTTTTCGGTACTGATAGTGTGTTTGAGGCAATATCATGGAGTATCACACACGCATTCAAACAGGCTAAACACAGTAATCCTTACCTTTGTGCTAAATTTTATGATGATGGTAATGCGTGTTTTGAATGGAAAAAATCGGTTCCACATTCTGAAATTTGGTCGGTGGTATGCAGATCTGACTTAATTGGGTGGAATGAATGGTTACTTGCGCATAACATTGTGAGACTTGGTGACAGAGCATGGCGACAGGTGAAAGGCATCCCCATGGGCTTTTCCTGTTCACCGATTTGGTGCAACTTGTATCTAGCCTTTTATGAGTTCCAGTTTATAGCGAAATTATCTCGTTTGGGGAGACCGGATCTTCTTTCTTTATTCGCCAACACATATAGATTTATTGATGATCTGTGCTCTTTGAACAACGCTTATATGTTCAAGTTCTTACAGCCGGGGACTTGTGTGGATGCCTCGGATCCATTTACTATTTATCCCTCAGATCTTCTTGAGATCAAACCTGAAATGGAGCGGTGGTTCGATGTGATGAAATATGGCATTGTATTAATGCTCATTTTCTTAGCTTGGATATACAGATTACGGACCAGGCCAGTGGTGGATTCTTACTCTCCAAATTTGATAAGAGAAGGTCTCTTCCCTTCAAGTATGCGCAATATATTTGGCTGGCATCTAACAGACCAATTAATGCAGCGTATAAGGTGGTTATATCTCAAGTTTCTCCTCTATTATACTACTGCAATGATACTGAGTCATGTGTTCAAGAAATTATGATCATTATTGAAGCGTTTCATAGCAATGGATTCAAAAAGGATAAGTTGTTACGCATCGTTACTAACATGCTGAAAGCAAACAACTTTCCTGAAGCTAAATGTGACCCGTCCACGGTAATTGATCATCTCCTATATCATAAGCATGCAGGTATGGAGTCTATCTCTTTGGTTTATCACATGCAATTCGATTTTACAGTGTTTTCAGGTTAATCAAGTGTAGCCTATACTTCTTGATTATTCTATTGTGGAGCAGCTGGCACACACAAACCCATGTAGGGAGTGGTGCTCAGCGTACTCCTTTGTACATTTTTGGGTCTGTGTGTATAGCTGTGAGGTGGAGGTGGGCCACACACACACACACACACACACACACACACACACACACACACACACACACACACACACACACACACACACACACACACACACACACACATGTATAATACACAAGACACACACACACACACACACATACAATTCTTCGTACCCTTCAATGATTTTGGGTCTGTGGCTCTTAGGACATAGGTGATGTGGTTTCTACATTGTCATTTACGTTTATTGAATGCAGTATTCGTCTTATTTACATGGCTTTCCATGGTTTAGACTTTAGGATAATGATCCGGCATGCACTGTCCGCTTCCTTGTGTAAATGTGGTAGTGCAACATTGAGGTGCAGTATATGTACTCTTAGTGCATGGTCCATATGGGCACTTTGCCTAATTGAATTTTGTATATCGGCCCATCTTGTTCTAGCTTCCGTGGTTATCTATGTTTTCATGGGTCTTGGGTTAGTCTACTTTTATTTGTTATTTTTAATTTAATTTTATTTTCGATTTTTCCTTTTTCTTCTCTTGCCCCCTTTTTCTTAGTCCCTTTCTCTGCCTGTCGGTCCTACTGGGCGCTTCTTTGTTGTTGCTTGTACGGCTTCCTCCTTCAGGTTCGTTGTCTTCTTCTCTTTTTTTTTTATTTCTATTTATCGGCCATGCCCTCTTGCGGGTTCTTTTTAATATTTTTTGTTGGTCCTCTGTTGCTCCGTTGGTTGTATTTTGTTACCTTTTTGTCCGTAGCCTATTCCTGTTTCGTCACTGGCCGTTTCTGTCGTTCCTTTGCCTGTATGTAATATTTCCTTCCTGTATGGCTTCGGAATGATGGCATTGGTCGTTTCTTCTCTGGTCTCTTCTGGTGAGCTGTAACTTGATGGGAGATTATACTCTAAACTGCTGCCGTGGGCTAGTAGAGCTAGCTCTGTGGTCCTTCGGTTAATCCTCTATCTTGCTTTCAACTGAGAGTTTGATGTAAAGGCCAGGTAAATTTTCTGATTTAGGCTTATTGAGCTGGCTCTATTGTCTTTCAGAAAATTCGCATTCTTGCAGTAAACATGCTGTAAATGCCTTGTAAATTTCTGGCTTGGGCTATAAGAACTGAATCTTCTTCAGATTATTCTCTGACTCGTTAGTCCTTCATATGAGTCTCTATTTTGCATTCAATTGTAAATATGTAAGATATTTTACGTAGGCATTATAGTGGAATCCGATTCTATAATCTAGTAGGAATATGATGATTTGGAATTCTTTTCAAGTTATTCAAATCATTGTCAAGATTTCTGAATTAACATGTGTATGATATTCCGCTCCCTGCAGTATAACTAAATGTTTGCTTTTAATTGGGAATGAATTCTTCATGTTCATGTGATGTCATAAACTTGTGTGTAGTTATCCAACTGCTAAGTTTGGACATCGATAACAAGTGGATTGATGTGTTGACGCCTGCAGTTCCCAAGTCTAGTTACTACTCTGTTACTAACTTAAGCTCTTGGATGGTCTGCAGGTACCAGCATCAATCCTTGAACTTAGGTTTTGGATTTGCGTACAACGGTTCTACTCATTCATTCTTTCAATATTTTAATGGACTTCTGTGCTTGCTGAATGTTTAAACTGTTTCAAATTGATTATTTCCATCTGTTATCATTTCATATCATCATATATTTCTCTTCCCATTGAATCTAAATTTATTTTCATATTTGGGTTGCGATATGTGATGTTTTTCCTATATTCTAGGTTGTTTATTTGCAATCTAGATGGAAAATGTGATCTTTAAAACCAGATATGAGTTTACTTTAATTTTTTCACTAGAGTGCCATGAAATATTGTGGGTTACATAACCCTGCTGTGATTATCTAGCGTTGTTATGTTCTGTTCTATTGTATTATGTCATGTTATGTCATATTACACACACTGTTAACACACACACACGCTTCGTTGGAAGCGCCCGCCCCGTACTCTTTGGCCGGAGTACATATTTCATGGTATTCTAGTTGTGCTGTAACTGTCTTTCTGTATCTCCACTGGTTTTAATATTTTTTAATATTTTTTATGTTATTGGATATATAGCAGATGGCTAACAGAAGGGGTGCTCCTCCCACTTGGTTCCCTGAACTCAATGTAATGGGTTATACGGATGATATCCCTGCTCCTTCTAAGTTCTCGCAGCTGCTTCTTTTATGGGTCAAGGATGATGAATTCCATCAGTTTATAATTGAGCACCACAGGAATGCTATTGCTGCTGGTGAAAGTGTTACCTTTCTGAACACGATGGATGTAAATGGATGGAGTAACTGCGTTATGTCCATGTCTCGGGCGCAGAAGCCTTTGGATATCATCAAGCAGCTTTCTGGGCAATTAAATGATATGATTGATGGTGATTTTGAGGAATCCAAGCAGTGTCTGAATATACTCAACGCCTGGAAAAAGCTATAGCCTTTAATACTCCAGGTGCGCCTTCGGTATCATCAGCTTCTGATTTCTGTTCTTTAAAGGAGCACCCTTTACTGGCTAATCGCCCCCTCAATGAGGAAGCGGTCCATATTTTGGGCAAAGAGGACGAGGATGATGAGGTACTTCCTTATGAGAAATTTCGTAAATTTTATCATCCCATTGTTCCTTCCAGGGTTGTTGAAGAGCTGGCCAATGACCATGACAACAAAATGTGGACGATGTGGTCTCTTCAGCTGCTTGCTCCTTTTAGTGTTGACCTACTAATGTTTCTTAGTGGTGTCAAACTGGGAGGCATGGATCCTGCTCATGATACTGTCAAAGTGGAGTGCATGAATGATGCTTTGTATGGGAACCGTATCCTTCAGGAGGTGACCCTTAGCCACATCACCATGAATATGTTTGATGCATGCAGGTGTTCCAGCTCGGTAAAGCTTTATCTTAAGGGCAAACTGAACACTGGTGAAAACAGAGGTGATGAACATTATAAGCTAATGTGGAACTGGCACCGTCCGTACATTAAGTGTTCTTGCACCTCATCTGATGCTCAAGCTAATCAGGATGCTTGCAAAGGCGGTATTTTATGGTTTGACCATGTTCTGTGGTTTATGTTGCATCATCTTGATACTTGCTTTCCTAACTGTGATACCATTGAAGGACAGTTTGCAGCTTTCATAAAATGGATGTGCAGTCCTAATACCCGACAAGCGGTTCGGGCACTCATGGTTTTCTGTTTCCTTAGGGAAATGATGCTGCATGGTGCTGCCCAGTATGCCATCAATGCTGAAAATCCGAAAGGAATTATGGATCTGTATGGGGATTACGAAGGGGCAAGGAACATTGAAAAAATGATTATGCCTCCTTCTTTCACTACTCAAGCGAAGCGAAAAGCGGTTCCTCGAAGCGTCGGTGAACTTGAATGCACTGCAAGATAGCGGTGATAATACAGCGGCGGTGCAAAGATCCAACAAAGCGCCAATTATAGGGGGCGTGGCGGGGTCACTCGCGTGGTGGCTTCCATAATTCTCCATTCGATTCGTGGTGGGGTACTCCTCATCGAGAATCTTGGTTCGGCTTTCCATGATGCAAGGACTCGCCTACTAATTCTCATCTGCGGATTTGGAACTTTAAGTGGAGCTACTGCTTCTTCCTCTTCGCCTTTTATGGTGACTCCAAAGAGGCTCTTTTCCAATTTGAAACAGTGATCTTAGCGCTATGCACGCCTGTTCCGACATTTGCAATGAGTAGAGACTAGTCATCACATGAACAGCATGCTTTAGATGATCTTCTTTTTGGTTCATCATACTTTCAGTTTTTATTTTATGTTCTAAACTTGTTTACTGGATTTCAATGTGTTTGGATTCTACTGGACATGTCGTAGAATATCTAAGCTCCATTTCCTTACATTCTTAAGCTTCTTTCTTAAGTCTGTTCTTGGTTATAGCTTATCTAAGTTTTATGTGTAGTGACATGTCTTTCATGCACTATTTTCAGTTCCTTTTAAAGTGTTTTAACTATTCTATGCATGTCGTAACTGTTATGTCTCCGTACCTCTATATGCTGGTTCACCTTGGTGGTGTGGACACGTTCCTGTTTGTGGTCCATCTTGTATAAGTGCTTCAAATTCTTTTATAGCATCACAAATGTTTGGACTTTGTCCAGTCTTTTGATATTCGTTTTGCAGTATGTACGCTCCTTTTGATAGGTACATGGAGGAGACAATGGATGACGGTGATACCACTTGCCAAAAAATGGTCGTAATCAAACATGGCAGAAAGATCATGGTTAAGTCTGAAAGGGAAAGATCTTTCTATGTCCACATTTTATATGTTAACCGTGCCATGGAACACATTAATGTACGTGGTTTGTTTGAGTATGTCCTGTCACAGTGCTCTACGATGGATTTCAGTGATATGTTGTTCCAAGTCGTATTTGGATGGCGTTACAAGGAGAACTTGTCTGCCTTATGGTATTCACCATCGGATACTTTCTGTAAGTTTTCGTGTTCTGATATTTCGCCATGCTATTGCACCTCTTTGAAACGTTTCTTTCCATTCATTCGAGACTGTGGGCAATTTGGTAGTCATGTATTGACACTAGATTTGGATATTATCCATCACAAATTATTGAAGCAGGATACGGGGAAAGGATTGAATCATATTCCTCTGTCAAAACTGGATGTTCATGAGATCATTTCGGCAATTACTGATGGGTGGAATTCGTTATATAATATTCTTTCCTCACACTCCTTGGTGCTTAATACTGAGCAATTGTACCGCATTGGGAGATTATTGAAATCTACCATAAAAGCCAAACTGAAAAAGAAGATTACCAAAGCTTCTAATTTATTGGAGTGCAGTACTGCCATGGATGAATTGCACTGGTTGAAATCCCACTTGTATGTTGCCGGCATTGATAAGTCTGCCATGACACCTTCCTTCATCTGTAAACAGTACCTGAGACAGTTAGCCCTTGAGAGACTATCCAGCAGTGACTTCGTGCCATGCTTGGACTCTAATTTGAATTGGAAATCAGTAATGGATTGTGCAACTGAGCTTTTCTGCAATATAAGTGCACTTATCCCTGCTACCCATATTGAAAACCTTAAATTGCCTTATTTAATGGCTATCTTTAAGGCACACAAAAATTCCATGAGGTGGTGACCAATCTTTCTTTGGTTTGCGTGTTCTCTCAAATTGCATTGCTTATTACTAAAGCTTTGCAAGCTATCGTTCCTTTATTGCGAGAGAAGTGCAATACACTTGATCAATCTGTTCTTAGATTCTTAAATGTCAAAACTAGAAGCTTTTGGGTGGTAGACTCCACTATGGAGGTTGCTTTAAACCTTCCGGAGAAAATTCAGAATATCTTTGTAGGTGACATTACCAGATGCTATGAGGTAATCCCTCTTTTCGGATCTTGATAGTGTGTTTGAGGCAATATCATGGAGTATCACACACGCATTCAAACAGGCTAAACACAGTAATCCTTACCTTTGTGCTAAATTTTATGATGATGGTAATGCGTGTTTTGAATGGAAAAAATCGGTTCCACATTCTGAAATTTGGTCGGTGGTATCTGCATCTGACTTAATTGGGTGGAATGAATGGTTACTTGCGCATAACATTGTGAGACTTGGTGACAGAGCATGGCGACAGGTGAAAGGCATCCCCATGGGCTTTTCCTGTTCACCGATTTGGTGCAACTTGTATCTAGCCTTTTATGAGTTCCAATTTATAGCGAAATTATCTCGTTTGGGGAGACCGGATCTTCTTTCTTTATTTGCCAACACATATAGATTTATTGATGATCTGTGCTCTTTGAACAACGCTTATATGTTCAAGTTCTTACAGCCGGGGACTTGTGTGGATGCCTCGGATCCATTTACTATTTATCCCTTAGATCTTCTTGAGATCAAACCTGAAATGGAGGATGTGGTTCGATGTGATGAAATATGGCATTGTACTAATGCTCATTTTCTTAGCTTGGATATACAGATTACGGACCAGGCCAGTGGTGGATTCTTACTCTCCAAATTTGATAAGAGAAGGTCTCTTCCCTTCAAGTATCATAATAATATATTTGGTGGCATCTATGCGGACCAATTAATGCAACAGTATAAGGTGGTTATATCTCAAGTTTCTCCTCTATTATACTACCGCAATGATCTTGAGTCATGTGTTCAAGAAATTATGATCATTATTGAAGCGTTTCATAGCAATGGATTCAAAAAGGATAAGTTGTTACGCATCGTTACTAACATGCTGAAAGCAAACAACTTTCCTGAAGCTAAATGTGACCCGTCCACGGTAATTGATCATCTCCTATATCATAAGCATGCAGGTATGGAGTCTATCTCTTTGGTTTATCACATGCAATTCGATTTTACAGTGTTTTCAGGTTAATCAAGTGTAGCCTATACTTCTTGATTATTCTATTGTGGAGCAACCGGCACACACAAACCCATGTAGGGAGTGGTGCTCGTACTCCTTTGTATACACATTTTGGGTGCGTGTGTATAGTTGTGAGGTGGAGGTGGGCCACACACACACACACACACACACACACACACACACACACACACACACACACACACACACATATACAATTCTTCGTACCCTTCAATGATTTTGGGTCTGTGGCTCTTAGGACACAGGTGATGTGGTTTCTACATTGTCATTTACGTTTATTGAATGCAGTATTCGTCTTATTTACATGGCTTTCCATGGTTTAGACTTTGGGATAATGATCCGGCATGCACTGTCCGCTTCCTTGTGTAAATGTGGTAGTGCAACATTGAGGTGCAGTATATGTACTCTTAGTGCATGGTCCATATGGGCACTTTGCCTAATTGAACTTTGTATATCGGCCCATCTTGTTCTAGCTTCCGTGGTTATCTATGTTTTCATGGGTCTTGGGTTAGTCTATTTTTATTTGTTATTTTTAATTTAATTTTATTTTCGATTTTTCCTTTTTCTTCTCTTGCCTCCTTTTTCTTAGTCCCTTTCTCTGCCTGTCGGTCCTACTGGGCGCTTCTTTGCTGTTGCTTGTACGGCTTCCTCCTTCAGGTTCGTTGTCTTCTTCTCTTTTTTTTTATGTCTATTTATCGGCCATGCCCTCTTGCGGGTTCTTTTTAATATTTTTTGTTGGTCCTCTGTTGCTCCGTTGGTTGTATTTTGTTACCTTCTTGTCCGTAGCCTATTCCTGTTTCGTCACTGGCCGTTTCTGTCGTTCCTTTGCCTGTATGTAATATTTCCTTCCTGTATGGCTTCGGAATGATGGCATTGGTCGTTTCTTCTCTGGTCTCTTCTGGTGAGCTGTAACTTGATGGGAGATTATACTCTAAACTGCTGTCGTGGGCTAGTAGAGCTAGCTCTGTGGTCCTTCGGTTAATCCTCTATCTTGCTTTCAACTGAGAGTTTGATGTAAAGGCCAGGTAAATTTTCTGATTTAGGCTTATTGAGCTGGCTCTATTGTCTTTCAGAAAATTCGCATTCTTGCAGTAAACATGCTGTAAATGCCTTGTAAATTTCTGGCTTGGGCTATAAGAACTGAATCTTTAGCCCTTCAAATTATTCTCTGACTCGTTAGTCCTTCATATGAGTCTCTATTTTGCATTCAATTGTAAATATGTAAGATATTTTACGTAGGCATTATAGTGGAATCCGGTTCTATAATCCAGTAGGAATATGATGATTTGGAATTCTTTTCAAGTTATTCAAATCATTGTCAAGATTTCTGAATTAACATGTGTATGATATTCCGCTCCCTGCAGTATAACTAAATGTTTGCTTTTAATTGGGAATGAATTCTTCATGTTCATGTGATGTCATAAACTTGTATGTAGTTATCCAACTGCTAAGTTTGGACATCGATAACAAGTGGATTGATGTGTTGACGCCTGCAGTTCCCAAGTCTAGTTACTACTCTGTTACTAACTTAAGCTCTTGGATGGTCTCCCGCAGTACCAAAGATCAATCCTTGAACTTAGGTTTTGGATTTATGCATAAAGCGGTTCTACTCATTCATTCTTTCAATATTTTAATGGACTTACGTGCTTTTTTGAATGTTTAAACTGTTTCAAATTGATTATTTCCATCTGTTATCATTTCATATCATCATATATTTCTCTTCCCATTGAATCTAAATTTATTTTCATATTTGGGTTGCGATATGTGATGTTTTTCCTATATTCTAGGTTGTTTATTTGCAATCTAGATGGAAAATGTGATCTTTAAAACTAGTTATGAGTTTACTTTAATTTTTTCACTAGAGTGCCATGAAATATTGTGGGTTACATAACCCTGCTGTGATTATCTAGCGTTGTTATGTTCTGTTCTATTGTATTATGTCATGTTATGTCATATTTAAAACACACACACACACACACACACACACACACACACACACACACACACACACACACACACACACACACACACACACACACACACACACACACACACACACACACACACACACACACACACACACACACACACACACACACACACACACACACACACACACACACTTTCTCTTTCTATATATCTCTCTCTCTCTCGCTCTCTCTCTCAATCAACTGCCACAAATTCTTTAGTAGCCAGAGATGTGGTGTGGTCTGGTCTATGTTGCCAAATTAACTTATTCTTTTCATTTGGCACTTCTTAATTTTTCCCCTTATCCCTTGGAGCCTTTACGTCATTTTTTTAGTCCAACCTTTGTTTGCTATTTTTGTGAGTTGCCTTTCTTACTTTTTACTTTTTACTTTGTGATGCATGGCCAAGATAAGGTCTTTAACCTTTTGTTTGTCCTTTTCATTTCGTATTTTTTAAAGGAATGTTTGGTTGTAATATTTTTAGTTTGTTTGTCCCTTTCATGATTTTCGGTTAGACGTGCATTCCTTCCACTTCTTTTCTGTTTCCCCTTGCCTTCATATTTTCGCTTTCTTTGGAGGCTGATTCACACTTGGCCGTGCTGACATTCCGGGAGTCTTTTTGCTTTTGTGGCTATCGGCTTACTCTTCTATTGTCTTCAACAAGTTCCTTTTTCCATATTGTGGACGTTTCTAAGGTATGCTTTGGTTTCTAGTTTAGCCATTTTATTGCATCGACTCTCTTCTTCCTTGCTACATTTCTAGTTCAATTTTGCTTTCTAAATTCTTGCCTTTTGCATTTCGTATATCCTCTCTTCTTGCATTCTGTTTAGTCCAAAACTTGTTCCATAATTTTTGGTTCAATTTGTGAGCCTTCAACCTGCATTTTTTAACTCTGATATGACAGACATTTTCTGCTACAAGCTACTTTTATGGTTTATTTGCATCTATCTTTAGTTTGCCAGCTAGTAGTGCTCCTGTTTTTTTCCTTCTTTATCTGTAACTTGGTCTTTTGCATGGTCATTCCTGCTCTGCTGTAGCCTGCCTCCTGCAACTATTTTCTCATGTCCATGTCGCTGCTTAAGTATTTTTTCTGCTCTGCTTTTCTACTTGTCTTAATGTTTTCTCTTTCCAATTTGCTGATCATGACACATCTTGTTCCTTCCTCCTTTTGTCTTTCTTTTGCTGAATTTTTCAAACATTTTGCTTTAATCTTACATGTTCACAGTCTTGTTTTCTTTTGATGTGTTGGGTTCTTGATTTTGCCCCTACTTACAGTTGCATTAATTTTGCACTTTCCTTGCATGTGATACACCACTTTTGCATTTTGTTATTGTTTTTGATCTGATGTTTCTTTATAGTTTACAAGAAATTTATCGCGGCGGCCTTGCGGCCGCCGCGAACATTTCTCTTCTCCAACCCGCTGCAAAAGAAGTTTTGTGCTAAGTTGAATAGATTTCAATTCTGGACATCTTTGAGATGTGAAAGAACATGCAGGAGTTGAATCTGCATGTTCCTCAAACTATATTAGTTTTGAGAATCTACTGCTCATCCTCTTGTGGCATTCCCTTGATAAAAATTTGGCTGCTTATTCATGTTAAAAGTTTTAGTTTTATGAGCTTGGTGCCCGCCATACCCATCATTGTAGTTTTTATCTTATGAGAGTTTATACTATACCCTTGCTGTCCATGTCTCCTTCAGCTCAAAGAGCACTAAAAATTTTCTTGCTCAAAGAGCACTAAAGAATTTCTTACGAAGCACCAATTCATTCAGAGACTACCCAATAGAGTTAATACTTGAAGAGAGAATCTGAGCCATAGCCCATTATTGAGTGAAGAACTTACCCGCCAAAATGCAATTAACTTATGACTACTCCAATTTTGCTTTTTTTTTTTTTTTTCGGAGGAAGTCGGACTCGCACCTAGCCTCAATACTGCCCATTATTGGGTTCTCATTTCCAGGCCTAGAATTTAGCAAAGCCTTAATTACTAGGTGCTACCCAAGTGGTCCTAGATATTGCATCTAAACATCGAACTTCTTTTAAGGGAGGGGAGGTTTTTGGATTGCCCCTCTTAAGGGGGTGGTTTTGAGCATCTTAAGGAATGTTTTTGGGTTGCCCCTGTTAAAGTGCAATTCGTTAGGTAGTTAGCATATCTAATGGTGCAATGGCTAAAATTTTGGTACCAATTTAATTCGGCGGGGCTATATGCTTTGTCTCAAGGGAGGCAATTTTGTGGATATCAAGTGACTCTATTGTTAATTTCACCCAATGGTCTGACAATCATAGGGTACAATTTTGTGGATATCAATTAATCTATCGTGGACTTTAACCCTATGGTTTGATAATCATAGGGTGACCTGAAAAAGCATCTTGTTTTTTAAGGGAAAGTCATACCTGCTATGACTTCTGCCTACCACAAAGAGTTGTTGTAAAACAGGAGGGGGTATTCCTTAGGAATGAAGCATCTAAGTCCACTGCTCAACCCATGAATAGGAGTGACTTTTTTGCACCACCCAAAGTTTCTTCAAGGTTAAAAACCCGATAACCGGATGATGCGATGATGGCTTGTTGTTTGGCAAGTTTTTCATACCCCAAGGAATGCTTATGCCAATGCCTATGAACGACTTGTGTGCAATCACAATGCCTTGCACAAGTTTTAATGACATTGAGATACATATTGACCATTTCAACGTCTGAGATATTTCAATGCCATTATGGAAATCTACAGCTCGTTCCGATGTAAAAACTCGAGTAAATTCCTATAGAACCTAACAATCATTTACATTAGATCCTTATAAATGTGCATTGCCACCAAAAAGTTGATGTCTAGTAAGGGATGAGATTAACATTTGTATTGTTTTTTGACAGTAGCATACAACTTGGGTATATAAGATGGTATAATAAACTCCAATCTGCAAGCATCAAAAGTTGAATGCACACACGTTTTTTGCCTTCATTCTTGAACATTTACTGCATGTCTTCTTGTGTCATCTTGCATCTTCATTCCATGCTTCTCTAAAACAATATCTATCCATCTATCTTACCTGCTTTGCAAGGCACTAATTCCAAAAAGACTGAAAGAAATTAGAAATGTCAGAAAACTTCACAAGCAAGACTTTAAACAAAAGAACTAGGCAATAGCTATAGCTCGTGTGGACACCTGAAACTGTCATTGAAGGGCAGAAGCCTGCCATTAGACAACATCTCAGATACCTAAAAATTCACCAAGGGATAACTAAGATCCACGATTCCAAAGGATAATAGAAGTCTTCATGCATGCCACTGTTTTTCAGGCTAGAGCTACAGACCGCCTTCCGGTATATAATTTGAAGTCCTCCAAAATCCAAAGCAATTTTTTTTCTCAAATTGCTTCACTAGAATTGAAATGTCTCTTTGAAACAGATAAACATGGAAAATTCCAAGACCTAGATGTAACAGAGAATGTTTTGAAAACATGCAACACAGAATGTTGTTCTTGGTGCAGCGAAAGACGCAATATCATGCCAGAACCTGCAATGATCCCTTTGCCATTTAACAAAGCTAATTATATAATATCGATGATCCCATTACCAAGACATAAGCATAAACCCCGTGATTCAACACCCTTATATTTCGACAATTTTGCTTGGTTTGAGAAAAATCCCAGGAGTAAAAAATTTCTGGAAAAATGACAGGTGATATGCATGCTCATCATATAATAGATCATATAATAGGGAACATGCTTAGTGGGAAAAAACCTCACTGGATTGGTAAAGATCGTCCAACGCCAGTGCCAAATGTTCAATGTTAAGCACTGAATGTGTGCATTTTTGCACAGTAACCACACAAAATTAGCAAAAAAGGGAAGAGCATATTCACAAAGAAGAATTGCATGTAAAGCAAAAGAGGAAGCATACATGTCTTAGAGCCAAGCGATCCGGACATCGAATTCTTCCTTCCTTCTGCGATGCAACTAAGAACCAACAAATGAAAATATCTTCACATAATGAAGAACTACCTTATCCACGAAAAATGCGGTTACTCCGGACCGAAAGTGTTGAAGGGAGACAATGGGGTCCCAGAACCCATTGTAAAGTGTCCTGGCGAAATGGGCGACGACGCCAGAACAACCTACTTAACTTAAATCTAGAAAGATGGGGACTGTCATATAATTAAGCCTAGACACATATCAAACGCTTTTAAAGTGATGAAGGGGGATTCCAAATCTACCATAAATGAAATGCCTCCTACTACTTACAAACATAATAAACATCCGATCCGGGACTTGGGTCTCTAATATCTTATATTGTGTAAAAAGGGACACACAATTAATTTCCGCCGAGAATCTTAAATCATATGCCCAGCTCCTTCAACTGTTGAGAGTCTAAGCTTTCATGCCTATGACGGATGCAATATGATTCTACATTTGGTCTGATTTGCGACCGTTATTTACCTTTTGGTCATATGCAAATTCAATACTTACATCTTCCCAAAAGCCTTTGTCTAAGAAGTCAAAGCAGATGCAACACAAAATATCAGGAAAAATATGGCCAGCATTTCCATCTTAAATGTCTTTCCAGGAGCCCTTGACTAAAGCAGATGCAACACTAAAAAATATTAGGATTTGTTACAATTCACATTTTTGAGGACGTCTTCTTCGAGAGCATGAGATTCATACACAATTACATAGAATATCATCTCAAAGATGATTTAACATCGTGTAGGAAATCACCATCACCTTTGGTGTTTCTAGACCTGCCAGCTCATTTTCTCCTCGAAATACATTGACAATCTGGCATTTAAATCCATATAGATGATGCAAATGCAGAACAAATAAGAGGACATGCTATTTAGAACTAGACAGCAGATAAAACACAAGCATGGTGTAAACATTTGAGTCGTGCCAAATTACCTTGCACATTCACAAATACCAAACACTCAAAGAAGAACAACTCTTCTCCACTTCTACGGATCCCCAACTCTTCGTTGCCTTAACATGCATAATTCATAAGTTTGCTGTTCCATGATCACATACATTTTGGAACATCTTATATACGGCTTAAGCGTCGCAGATAAAGCATCTAACTCAATATATCTTTTCAACCTTTTAGTACTTCACGTAATATATCTTAAAGGCAAGACATTATAGCGCATTATAAACTAAAAACTTTATAGCTATGGGCCATGTCTTTGTGGATGTGCCTTGGATGCACCGGATCTAATGGGGCAAAAAAGCATGTAGTCCAAGGAGGGTAATATGCAAAAGAGGGCGATCACCTTCAAGATATTAAGTATAACTAAAACAACTTTTCAAAATCCAACGAAAGGCATCCTAGGAAGATTATCATTTGGCTATCCTAGTTGCTTCAAGGGATGCTCGACATCAACATTTGAGCTTCTTTGCATCCTATCTTATCTTCCTAAAAAGATTGCTTTCGGCTTCTATTTTGTCCTGTTTGACTCTTAGTCAGCCACATATATTACCATCCGTTGTTGAGTTTCCAAAAGGGTATATTTTTGGTATGCCATGAAGACTATGACATAAAACCTAAGTTCTTATAGTGGGACTTTACCCATACTTATGTTGCATACATCGCCTTATGCACCTGGTTTTATAGTATATTCTTAAGGACAGCTTATGTAGACAAACATATACTCGATCACACGCACCTTTGCTAGGTCTCCTAGTAAAGCCGTGGCACTCGACGCACATCCGACGCTTCATCATCTGCAAAGACTATAATAGTAGTTCTCGCAAATCACTCTAAATAACCCGATAAAAGAAAGGAAATTTTATTACTTCCGCAACTTTTGCCCCCCAAGAATCAATCTTCCGAGATATACATGCATAAAAATGTATTACCAAACGCTCCATGTTCGGGCCGAACTTTTCCCACGATTCGCCATGCAAAATGAGGCCGTCTTCGGGCAAAGGAGCGGCTCCCAAAAGCCGCCGATGGTGCCAAAGGAGTGCAACTAATCTGCGTTAAATGGGGTAGCATGTTGGACCTTCAAAGGAAACCGAAGAGAAGCCATGACGGTATTGAGGGGCTCCCCTAGCTTCAGATTGCCGCAGATTTATCCGCCAAAACCGAACAATCCGAGCATGGCAAATCGGGCCTATAGCAGGCCGAAATTGATAAATTTGCAAGCACTATAATCAATTGCCCATCGATGATCCGATTTGCCCTTGAGAGCTGCCATAACCACGAGTCCCCTGTGCTCCCAAATCGTATCAAAGGGAAAAAAACGAGTATTTTTGGAGAAAAACGAGCATATCGCAGCCAGCGTAATCGGGGGATTTCAAAGGCGAAAACAGGGGATTTTTGTGCCCAAACATGTTCAAGCAAGAGATAAGCGAGAAACAGCCGATCTTTGCACATGCGGCACATATGTAGTGCGCTCAAAACTTGAAGCATCCCATCTTTTACTGCGTGACTCAAAGATTGCCGCACACACAAGGCTTCGAAAATGCAAAAAGAAGAAGGAATGGGAGGTAAACCATGCTCACATGTCAGAACGGCTAAGCAAGCGGCCTCTTGTTTGCTCTGTTCTCAGAACGGAGCTTTTCTAACTGGGCGACACCCAAGCCTCTTTGGGGCTGTTTCTTTTGCCCATTTTTGCCTTTCCTAGACCTATTAGGCCGGTCCGTGTTCGGGCTCTTGTCTTGGTTTATCTCGCCGGAAGTGGAATACCCCGCTTGAGAAGGGCTTCTGGCTATGGCTGAACATGCAAATAGCTAGGGATTGCGTGCAGAGCAAGAAAGCCACCATGAGAGATCTCCAAGATTGGACGGAATCGTGTCGACCATCCAATATTTTGTCGTTTAAGGTTTTAGAAAAGGAGAGAAAAATGTACGTGTCAAGCGCTTAGGTTGCTCTCAGCCCAGAAAAAATACCTCCTATTTTTTCTTAAGAAGGAAAATGATACTGCTTTATATATGGAATGATAAGCTTGTTGCATCTTTGTTGTGCCTTTTTGTCCTCTGTATGCAAAAGTTTTTGTGCCCTTTCTAGAATTGTTTGATTGTTTTGATTCTGAATTCTATGCGTACTTTCCTGCTCTTATTTGTTTGCCTTTTCCAGAGTTTCTTTTCTTGCTGCATTTTTTCCTCATTTTCTTGCCCTTGATGTGTTTGTTTCTAACATTTTGTTCAGACTTATGCATGCGTAAGTGTCATCCTTGTCTATGTTTTGTTCCTTTTGCTTTTGCCAGTGGTTCCCTTGCTTCTCTTTGCTTCCTTGGGTATTATTATGCTGGTTTCTTTTGTTCTTTATCATTTTACTTGACTATTTTTTGTAGCCCTTGCTTCATAATATCTTCGTTGCCACATCACTATGAATATTAGCAGAAACCTTGTGAAATACACATAAGGATGCTAAATCTGTGAATGCAAGTAGTAAAAATGTTTCATAGTGAAACACGCCTAATGAAATACACATTAGGATGAGACATTTTATTACAAGAGAGCAGTCACTCCGCTGTTAATATTAGCAGTTACCTTGTGATTACACACAAGGCTGCCAGTTTTGAATACAAAGGGGTACTAAGATCTAGTTATAAGAGAGTAGATTTGAAAGTATCTAAGAGAGTTATTGCTGAGAAATATGTTTACAGTAATATATGGTAATATCATTCTTAATGTATCATGTATGCTTATATCTTTATTTTAGCTTTGACATGGATAACAACTGGGTGGTGGCTATGACACCTGCAGTTCCCAGATCTAGTTACTATTCTTATACTAACTTAAGCTCCTGGATGGTCTGCAGGTACCACGCCTCTACCCTTGAGCAAAAATGTAGATACATGCATTGGAAATTAAGGATGTGGTGAGATCCTTCTTGTAACGTACATAAACTTATTGAATTGTACCATGCTGACAACATTTAGGACTTTGGGCTGTCTGAAATTATACAACATGTAATGTTAGGATATTTTATGATTCCAAATGATATTTTATGATTCCAAATGTTGTACTTGTTCCATGATCAAGATATGAATTTAAGTGGCTTTTTCTCATGTCATATGATATGATATTACACACACACACACACACAGAGAATCTGATAGACTTGTTTGTCCCCATGGATGTTAAAGTTAAATTCAGTTCAAGAAATACTACGGCTAGGGCTAATGCTGCCCATGGGCATTTCCTTGATAACCAAAACAAGTACATCATGATAGAAAGTTAGTGAAACCATTATGGTCAGGATTAAAAAACCTCGCCCTTTCGGGTTTTCGAGGAAAAACCCTGACAATAATGGGATCACTAACCAACGCTAGGTCCAAAAACATAATAGATCTTGCACCCTCATGCTGACTGGCCTTGTTGGGTGAAAATACATTACAGCAATAATGTTGCCAAAGACGAAACATGTTTGAATTGTCTTCTCCATTGATCTTCATCTTGTGCTCCGAATCCAAAGCTCTCCTCCAAACAGCCACGCTAAACCCTGCATACACAAGAAAGACGAACCAAAAGCCACCAAGGCCATCCAGGAAAATGTCATTTCAATTCAATTTTGGGATCTTCATAATGCCTTTGCATTCGGAGTAGAGGGACAATAGATGAGATATTGCATTTTTACACGTGGCATGTAATGACAACATGAATACGGAGGCGGTTAGCAGTTAGTTAGTTTTTTCCCTCTTTTCCCCTATTTATACGCTTTCTCGGCATCTTCTCTCTCATCAGCTCTCTTGGTGCATTTCCTAGCCTCTTCTTCCTTCTCCCTACGTTTTGGCCCATCCCCCCCACCCTTCTCCTGCTTATATGACTTGTTTGAAAACTAACACTTTGTGGGAGGCCTTGTGCCTAGTTGGAGGCCTAGTGCCTGGTTGGAGCCTTTGTGCCTGGTTGAGGCCGGTGTGCCTGGTTGAGGCTTTTGTGCCTGGTTGGAGGCCCTAGTGCCTGGTTGGAGGCCTTCGTGGGGTGTCATATGGATGGGAGCAGTGCAATGATTGTATAATGATGCTTACAAAATTGGCTATAAAGAACCTTAAAATACCACACCCCTTTAGAGAACCATATATCCTTTAGAAAAAACCTCCTTAAAAACTACACTTACTTATAAACCACACCTCCAAGTACTACATCTCCTTAGAAACATCACCACCTCAAAAGAAAAAACCACAGTTCCTTTAACAAAAAACATACCTCCTTAAAAAACCACACGTCCTAAAAAAACAAAAACCACAACTCCTCAAAAAAAAAAAACAGTGGACGTTCCTTGTCCACTTAAAAAACAATACCGTTAGTTAGTAAAACCACACCTCCACAGATCTATATGTAGGTTTTTTTGAAATCTCTGAATAAAGAATATGTGGACCTAAGAAAACTATACTTTTCAACAGTGGACCAAAATTCGGGGTGAGTGTGGAGATCGTTGAGGGCGGATGTGGTAGAACAGGAGATGGCGGATAGGAGAAAACAATAGCGTCCGACGTTTTATATAGAAACTACAGATACGTTGGAATCTACGGTTGCGAGTACCGATAAAGTCTGTGTAATAATCCTACGAGGCAATATTATAGCATGCAATTAGGCAACGCTAGCCTATGTTCGTATTATGGGATCCGTCAGATCCTAGCCGTACGGTGGGTTGCCGCACGTGGACCACGGTAGGGCTAAATTTCGTTCCTGCTCTCTGTTCCCCCTTCTCTGTTCTTCTTCGTCGATTATCTGTTCATCAGTTCTTCGTCAGTTCATCGTCATCAGTTCTTCATAGATTCGCCGAAAACGCTTCTACAAATCCGGCTTTGAGCTAAGCTTTGACATATCCGGCTATGGCTTTGACAGATCCGGTTTCGAAAACGGCTATGGCTATGGCAGCGGTAGAGAATAGAGTTAGAAGCTCATTATTGTCTTCGCCGAGCAGAATCGCCGACCAGAATAGCCGAGACAGCCAAATAGCAAAGTAGAGCAGAGCAGAACCGAGCAGAGACAGCCAAATAACCAAGCAGAGACATTCAAATAGCTGAGCAGAATCACCGAGCAGAGCACTGGCAGAAGAGAATGTTTAGCGGTGCTTTGGCGGCGCCGCCTGAAGATCAGGAACCAAGATTACCTGTATGAAACTAACATGGTAATTACCAGAAATTTAGCCCTACCAGTGGTTTCCGTGTGGGAAACTACATGGTTTTGAAATTGTAGGCTATTATGGAAAACCCTATCCCAAAGCACAGAAGAACTGGTTCTAATCTCTCAATCCGCTTCCCTCCATTCCCGTTTTCCTCTTCTAATCTCTCAATCTGCTTCCCTCCATTCCCGTTTCCCTCCATTCTGGCTTATCTCTTATATCTCTATTGTGTGGTGCATTGCGTTCGTGCTTGACCATTGCCCTGGTAACTTTTGCATTGAAGATTGTCTTTTAACGAATCTTTACTAACAAATTTCTATTGCTTTGTAGCGATGTCGAGGATAGGCTCTGAAGTACGGGCACTGCTCTCAAGATCTCTAATTTGCACGATGAGAATGGCTCTTAGAAAAATTCATCTCTCTAGTTTTATCTAGATCGGAGGTATGACAGTCAAGGATTCATTCGCAAAGCATGCTTATAATGCTCTATATGGCAGCCGAGTTATATGAGGAAGAGTTGCAGCATTTCAAAGCATTTGGAATAGATATAAGAATGAGTATTCCTAAAAGATCGAATGATAATCTCCCGGTTACTTCAGGTTCAATTCCTGAGTTCTTGCTACAGTACAGAGTCCAGTTGTTCAGTCTTGATGGTATTTTTATTTATGGCTATGCTATTCTTGTTTGCACGGGACACTTGTTGGCAAAGAACATCTGCACTCAGTTCTTGAGAGAAATATGGTAACAAATTCTGGATCATGTCAAGAACGGCCAATATATGAGCATCTTACATAAATAGAAATTCATTCATTAAACTGTCATGGTGATTTCAGATCTGAATGGAATGTAGTTGCTCTGCAAAGCCTTTAATGGTATATGCTTACTTATGCAGGTAGTAACTTGTGATAGTGTAGCTCTTGATTCATCCTACCAAAATGTAGACCATTGTATATACATTTCTACAGACCTTCACGAATCCAGAAATTTGAATTCGAAGAATGCAACCAAAGGGGCTTCGCCATTGCACTTGCGGTTTGACACATGTAGAGGACTAAACTATGAAGACCTATTTGCTGCATTCCAAGACATAAGCTAGAAAAAGTTTGAGCATCCATAACATCCTTTTCCATGTGCCTGTGGTAATTATTCTAAATGTTGGAAATTGGCAGTTGTCAATTCACATGGAGCCTTTGCTATATGCTTATTCAGAATGAACTTGATGGTTTATATGGAGTCCTTCAGTCACACAAAGTATGTGCTATCATCTGTATGCATCATCTTCACATGGTTCAGAGTATTGCTAAGAGAATTGTGTGTGCAGTAAGCAACAATAAGAGTGACGTTTTCCAATACCAAAAATCTTCTTTTAAATAGTCTGATGTTCCTCCAATAAGGAAGAGTATACTGGATATCTTGTATGTGGAAACAAAGTGCTTATTTATAGTGACTGTCCCATAGCAGGTCATGCTTTTGTTATGATAAATTTCCAAGATGGCAGATGAAGCAATATCTGAAAAGTAGCATTTGTAGACACCCTGGCTTACGTAACTCATTGACTAATGCTGATGCAAAGTGTTTCAGTTGCAGTGTTTTGCCTGAAAGAAGGTATCGAATTTAGGATGATATGAAGGCTCATTGCTTTTGTTTAATCATAACATTACTACTGCATACCTTGGCATAACAGAGTTTTCCTCAAGAGCTAGTAAATTTCCAGAGCTTGTTTTCTTGACGAGTTGGGCTTGAAGGTGAGTTGAAAGTACGAGTTTACAGTGTGGCCATGATCTTGTGGTCTGCACATGGCAATACAAGAAAAATTTCACACATGCATATGAATATCTAAGTACTCATGCCTGTTTGACAGTATTGAATAGCCCATTTTGTTTGATATAAAGGTGGAGATAAGCTGCTCTTCATGCCCCTGACCTTTAGGGGAGTTTTAGACAAGGGACCATTGGAGGCAATAAGTGCCCTATCAAAGGTCATAAGGTTGCTACCCATGTTGATTTAGTGGTCCCCCGTCTATTTTATTTGTGGCTAAGTTTTTTGTTTTGGACCTCATAGGTGGATGTGTAAAAAAACTATACCGAAAGACGAAATTGAAGAGATGAAAGTGAAAATGGCAGAGGCATGTTGCTTGTTGGAGAAGGAGTTTCCTACGAGCTTTCTTGACAGTCAAACCCATCTTTTGGTACATCTTATTGAGGAAGTGGAGCTCGCGGGAACTGTACATGCCAGATGGATGTTTTTCTTGGAAAGGTTTATGAAGGTATTGAAGGATATGGTGCGTCAAAGAGCACGTCCTGAAGGTAGTATGGCAGAGGGATGGCTTGTGAAAGAGTCACTTTTCTATATGACAGAATATATTTCCGCCGTACATCCAGATGCACCTCGCTTATGGAGTGATGAAGGGGACGAGAAGATTGTGGGGGTAGTGGCAGAAGGCAATGGTATGCAGAAGTCATTTCCGCCTGATATGATCATTAAGGTTAATCAATTTCTTCTTTACAATTCGGCACCAATGGCAAAATGGATTGCTCATTATGAGAACGCAAAGGAAGAAATGGAAGAGAAGAGGCATGAATGGAGACGACATAATAGACGAGCCCCGTACCCTGATGGATATGAACCCTTGCCGGACAAGATGGATAGATATAATAGTGGACTGAGTACCTGCACTCTCAGTTTTTATAGCAACGAAAGCATGAAACTACATCCACTTCCACTAAGGCTGCTTGAGCCACCTGTAGAACAATCCTGCATCTAGTGACTCTGGCAGAAGCATCAAAAACATGCGCTCTATTGCATGGCATGCTCCTTCTCCTTAAGTATAGATTGCAGCATTTGGTGCATGGAATCTCAATACTATTGTTCTTGTCAGGGATATTGAAATTGACCTTTCGATTTTCCTTGGCATGTGGTTGCTGCTGCTAGGGTGGCCTTGGACTGGGATCGAGGCATATACGGAATATATGACCTTCCACCAATATAACTGTGACGGTCCTTCGCCCGACACTTGCAGTTATTGAGATACTTCACACAAAAACTCAAAACCTCACGGGTGCAGAACCTACACGTCGTCCCCAAACCCCAGCGGTCCCCCTAAGCTACGGGTCTCTAGCTCAGAGAATAACCTTTACCTAGAAGCAACTCGACGTGACCAGCGTCGAGTCCGCACTAATGAGCTTCATCAGTGCCCACTCATTAATGCTGAGTGCTTAACACTCGTGGCCTCGGTTTCTGCTTATTGTCTCCGGAGAGTTGTGGGCAGACCAAGGTGCAATCTAGGCTAGCAAACATGAACGATTTCCATATTTTCCTATGGATATGCTAATTTGAGAAATATTGTTTATGAACGTGTATCCAACTTGATTTGGTAAGGTCCATTATTAAAGGACTTTGTTACTGCCTAAGGTTACCCCTAGAATGGGTGTTGCTATCTATTATTGAGATATTCATGCCTTAAACGGATTGGCATACGTATATATTTTTTCTTTTGATTTACAACAGTTAATATCTAACCTTAGTTCATATAACGTTCGGCATTCCTATAATTATAATGTGCCAGAACAAAAAACTAGGCAATAGTGTTGGCTTGGGAAACGACTCAAGCTTAATGTATTTAGGCTTAATTTGCCTTATGAATCTAAGAAATATTTGTCTATGTTCTTTACTTGGTAAACAATTTAATTAGTTACTAAGTAATAACATTGTACTAGTAAAATTGCCCGGCGTTGCTGGGCTTTTTGCTGGGTATAATTTAAAAAAGACTAACAAAAAATAGTAGGTTTAAGTCAAAACACTTAAAGAAAAGCAATGCTTCATATTGGGTTTGTGTTTATTGAATGTGGGGATGTGTTTTGACCATATTGAATTATGTCCAAACATTTTAATATACAAAACCCCACAAATGAGGATCGCTATGTACGGTCCAGATCTTGGAATAAAGGGCAAATATGCCCATCCGACAGCTCTCGTTGCACTACGTAACCCCCCGTGTCACAAGGCCCCAAAAAATGAACTTGTATAAAAAATTAGCACGAAAACCAGTATGTATGTGGTTTTTTTATACAACAATCCATAATGTAAAAAAAAACCATGTGTCCTTCCTGGTTATGCAAAATCAATAGTAGTTCATATCATGTTTTATATACTAATTTAAAATTTTGTACTAGTTTCTAGAAATCATCATTAGTTTGTAAGGTTGTTTTTAAGTGTACATTTATTTAGCAAAAATCATTGCTAGCTCATATCATGTTTAATTACATGAATTCTTTAATTGTGCAATAGTTTTTTGGAATCATCAATAGTTTAAAAGATGTGTTTTATGCATATATTGATTTTACAAAACCAATAGTAGTTCACATCATATTTTTTGTATCAATTCGAAATTTCACACTAGATTCTAGAAATCATCATTAATTTGTAAGATTGTTTTTAAGTGTACATTGATTTAGCAAAGTCATTGCTAGTTCATATCATGTTTAATTACATGAATTCTTTAATCATACAATAGTTTTTTGGAATCATCAATAGCTTAAAAGATGTGTTTTATGCATATACTGATTTTACAAAACCAACAATGGTTTATATTATATTTTTCGTACTAATTCAAAATTTTACACTAATTTCTAGAAATCATCACTAGTTTGTAAGACTTTTTTAAGTGTACATTTGATTTAACAAGATCATTGCTAGTTCATGTTTAATTACATGAATTCTACAATCATACAATAGTTTAGAAAATGTGTTTTATCTAAACTATATAATTGCTATAGGCAAGATTCTTTGAGAATATGCTCTTTATTCTTTTACTAATTTGCCGCCACGTTATCGTGTCTGTCCGGGGAAAAAATCGAAGATAAAAAAAAAAGGTCGTATTAATTTTAGACGCTGACACGTTTGGCAATCTTCTATATGCTCTTGGGCAATCTTCGGCATCGCCTCCTCATCTGACAATTTCTCGGGAGGCCTTCCGCTCTTTCAATTGATCCATTTTTCTTCAATACATATTTATTGCTATGTAAAGTTTCTCTCTTTTCCTGCATGTGATACTCGTTACAACCAAATCTGGCAAACTTCAGGCTGATCTGAAATCATCTTGGGTCTTGTTGCAAAACTCGTTTGCTCCAAAATCTCATAGTGAAATCTGGGTTGCAGAGGGTAATTTCATTTGTGGCATTGATGCGAGTCTTCAAGATTCTGACCAAGCTAAAGATACAGAATTTGATTTTGATACAGAAGCTCCTGGATATATTTTTTTTTTGTTTTTGAAGAACTATATCATCAATATATTAAAAGAATGGTAATGTTACAAAGCAAGCGAGGAGGAAGGAGAACTGCCCCAAAGAGACAGCGATACCTCGACACTCCACAACAAACTCACAGAAAAATTGCAACTCTACTGCTGTACAAACCGACCATCACCATCTACAACACCCAAGAAGTCCCGCCAAATGGCAAACTTCCGCTCAACTAATCCTGAGAACCCTAGAAAGCTTTGAAATAGCTTGTACCTGAGTCGAGGAATTAGAGAGGCTGCAGGCTGCTGAATCCCCTGAAAGATCCACAACCGCCACCGCTTCCAAATCAACCACACCAACCAAGCCACACACAGATGCAAGGCTTGCTGCCGCAAGAGCGGCCAAGCACCAGGATACAAGCTGCTGGACGGATTTGACTGGCTATGGTGACCTCTTCCAGCAATTATGCTAGTTCTACCTGGCTTCACTGCTCTGCCTTTTCAAAAACTTTGGTGACAATCCCCTGCGTACCAAAGGGGCAAAATAAGTTCAAATGGGAATTTGACAAAGTAGAAGATAGGCAGATTTAGAGAAAAAGCATGTGACATTCCTAGAAACTGCTAATGATTTCCAGAAAAAGAAAATGCAATTCCTTGCGAATTTTATCAGGTATTTCATGACTTCAGAAATCTGGTACAGAATTTAAAACGCTGGTACAGAATTTAAACCTGGCAACTGTGAAACGCTGGTAGAAGTACTTATTCAGATGGGAAAATTTGAAGGGGGAAGGATGGAATGTAGCATTTTTTGTGCATGCATCTTTTATGTGTGAAGACATCGCAATTTATGTAGAAATCACCCGAAAATAGAGTTCCCAATCCACTGTGCACACTTATTGCATAAAGAACATCGATGATTGAATTTGTTTTGGACAAATCAATGAGAGAAAAATCAGGGGAAAATAATCAGCTGCAACATTTTTGCTGCAGAATGTGCACAAAACCATCGGCTAGATAAAAATTCCACTTTGACGATGGAAGCTTCTTTACATTGTGATGAGTTTGATCAAATCCTTCGCAATGCCACTTTCTTCTCACTTACAGCTTCACTCCACATTCCATGAGAATTCATCGTTCTTCTGTTACACGTACAGTTTTGTTTTTTAAAGTGGCAGTGCCATGCCATCATAGCGGTTAAAGTGGGTACATTACCCAGATTCCACTAAAGCGTCTGGTTTTACTTGATAGAAAGAAAATTTTCCTGCATTCCTCTGCATCTCCCGGGCAAACATTAATTACTTTACCTGGCAAACATTCCATGCATTTGCCGAGCAAAATCCCCCACCACAAATTTTTTGGATATCTGACTCCACATCAGAGATTTCCACTCTAAATTTGCAATTCCATAAAACGATTGTAACTCCAGCTCTTAATACCTAATAATCTAGGTAGAAAGATGTAACAACCATACTTGTTAAATATGGATGCAGATGGAAAAACCGAGTTCAATAGCATCCATCTATCCTTTAGGGGCACAGAAACACAAGGCAATAGCACGCGTTCAAATTTGGGTGCTCTCAAATTGTATAGTGTCGTTGCTGGACAAAATCCTAGCCAGTAAGTTCTACAAATGTTTGTCCACTATATTACTATTGGCCACTATGTTACTGATGCTTACTCTTAACTATCCTCATTGTTTGTGTCCAACATCTCAAGCCCATCTCCTCCCCTTCCCTCCTCCAACAAAAATAAAAAACAACATTGGTGAGTAGCACATGTTTAATTTTGATTTTAATTTTAATTTTGAACTCACAGCAAGTCGAACATCACAAAAATCCATCTATGTAAGTGAGTCAATAAAGAATAGAATAGAATAGAAACGTCTATGTAAGAGAAACGTTCGCGGTGGCCTTGGCCGCCGCGATAAGTTTCTTGTAGATATAATAATTTTGCAAAACCAATAGTGGTTCACATCATGTTCTTTGTACTAATTCGAAATTTCACACCAGTTTCTAGAAATCGTCATTAGCTTATAAGATTGTTTTTAAGTGTACATTGATTTAGCAAAACCATTGCTCATTTATGTCATGTTTAATTACATAAATTCTACAACCGTACAATGTTTTTGAATTCATCAATAGTTTAGAAGTTGTGTCTTATGCATCTATTTCTCAAACATCTGGCGTAGGGTAACTCTAGAATTTTGGATGCAGTTGCACAAAGAGTCGTTTCCTGCCATCTGGCATGCCTCGTTGCATGATGTCCAACTTGTTACGAGCCATTGCAACGAGGCAAGTTTGGAGCCGGTGTCTGGGAAGGGTTTTTTTGTTTTCACTCTTGGGGTCTCTCTTCAAACCCTCGAGAGAAAGTGCATGCAAGCTCCCGACCACTTCAGATGTAGGGAAGGCTGCCAAAACCTAAACCCCAGCTTAGTAGGATTTAAGGATCGAGGCATTAAAACAAGTCCATCTGTTAATGCCATTATTGAAATGGTAGTTCATGTTCCAAGAAACGTCCCCAAAAAAAGAAAAAATGGGCATCCACTGCACGGATGTGCCAATTCCAAATAATCCCCTTTTGTTACATACAGGAAAATAGCGTGTTCCCCTAATTTGACCACTTCAATGAGCCCAAAATGGGGTTTTGACTTTGCCCATGAGTTCAAAGCATCCAATTTACTCTAGGAACCTTGGAACCAATTACCAATAGAGCCAAACTTGATTTGCTATAGGCAACTAGTTGACCATTTGCTCAATGTGCTCCTACCCTAGTGCTATAGTGTAAAGATAGTGTGTACTTGGCAATCTAGGCAGTTGAACAATCCTCTACTTTTCAAACATGTGTCCAAGGGTAGCTTTGGCCATTTTGGATGCAACCACGCAGTCGAATTGTCATTCAGTGGCTTCTGGCATGCCCGATCAGATAAAGGAGGTGGATAGGTTGATGACCATAATCGGCACCGGTTCTACAGCCAATGGTATGTAGACTACGTGGCTTCAAATTTAGTGTCTGTATCACACTTTTCCATTTCTCAAATTGCGATTCATCTTACTAAAAATTTCCAAAGAACAAATGACCTTTACCATTGTTTGGGATCATTCTACTTATAGTTGATCTTGACTAGATATTAGACTTGGTCTTAGATTGATTTGAGAATAAAAGCTTGTTAGAATGAAGATAAATGGTTGTGTATGCGAGTTGGCAATCTTCTCTATGTCAAACGGGAATAGGACTTTGAATTGTAACTTGCAAGACCCTGGAAGATGAACCACAAAGAAGTTTCCAAGGCAGCCTTTTCCAGTTACATGCCTCCATGAGATCGCATGCTACCCCCTCCCCCTCCCCGATGCCCTCTTCACGTGATGACATGGTGCCATGGTGGAATCCGACGCTGCCTTAGGTTTTCATAGGTTGTGGTCGAAATCAGCTTTGTTGGTGCAAAGTGGCAGTGCAAAGTGCAATAGTGGCATACAAGGTGGCATGGCAATGATATGGCACTATAAATGATGAGGTGGCATAAAAAAGAGCAAGCAAACTTTTTTTTTCCTGAGAAAGTGACTATATGCAAAAATTATGGGAGATGACATGGCATGAGTATGGTGAGGTGGCAAAGAAGAGTGGTGAGGTGGCAAAATATGAAGGATTGGAACAATGAAGAATGTGGTCCTAGTCTTCTAAAGTAGAAAGTTGGTTCTCCTTTTCTATCTTTTCCTCCTCCTAAATTGGAGACTAATAGGTCTAGTTTAGGATCATGTGCACCTCATAAAGGGTGGAATGAAATTAATTAGCAACATAATTATAGGCATGTACTATAAGTATGGATCAATGCAATATGCCAATTTAGAGTTTTTGATAAGATGCATGTACGAAGTATAGTTTCATGGGCTACAATCATATTATAGGATATGCAGGGCGACATGGTGATGTTGGCAAAGCCCTCAAGCTTTTTGAGCAAATGTAGGATGATGGTTTCAGGCCAGATAAGGATACATATGTAGGTATCTTGAATGCTTGCGTTGGTTCAAGATCCCTATTACATGCTAAAGTTGGGGTAACATTTTTTCAAAAATGCACTTGGAAATGCACTCATTGACATGTATCCTAAATGCAAGGGCATTGAGAAGCCCATCAAGTATTTAGTAGGATGCTTGCACGAGATATAGTACCATATGTATAATATCTTGGACCTCTATAATAGCAATATAGGAACAACATGAAGATGCTAATTAGGCCCTTTTGCTTTTTAAGCAAATGGAAATTCAATTGAGTCCGGGTAGTCGTGGCGCTTCAATTGTACTGTTGGTATTCTAGTTTTTGGATTCCCATCGTGACAGCTAGGATGAGCCAAGGTTTAGTCATAAAGCATGGTTTAATCATGAAGCAGCCACATAATGAATGAATATCATGATATTCTTTATGCTCTTATTTCGTTTATATGCTTTCCGTTGTTCATAATCATGTCAAAGACTATGCACATGACATGTTGTGAGAGATAGAATAGCAATTCATTGTAATGCTTTTGCAAATTAAGAGCAATTCAAATTCGTGAAATCATAAGCCATAACTGTATAATTGGTATTAGAGTTGAGGCCGATTAAATCCTTGCTAGAAAATGGCGCTATGGCCCTGATCGATACAAAATTGCACCCTCTCTGTGGTGCAAAAGCTTGCAAGACTATGGAAGAAGTGGAAAATTTTGCCGACGTGGTGCAGGGCAAACGCATAGACAAGTGGTGTTGTCCGTCGAAACTCGGTAGGGTGCCAAAATCGTGACTGGACGTTGGGCACCCTAGGTGTGATCGGGTCAAATAAAAAATGTCCATATGGCAATATGTCATTCGTCTTTAATAAATATAATGATTTTAGTTCTCCATATAGTGTGATTTTGTCCTTACCAGATTCCACTAGCGTAAGTTAATGCCTGGCTTTTAGCAACAGGCCAATAAAAAGAGACGATCTCAAACTTTCGGTTGGAATTTGAGATTCCAATGGTGGAGGTGGTTCAGGTCTGGGGACATGACATGGAGCATCGGGAAGAGGCTAGGGAAGCGATTAATTGCTGAATAACTGTCGGGAGATTCCCCTTACATTTTAATCTTGAAAACACTATCAGGCATAGAGATCTTGACACACACTCATCGTCATCGACAAATTTGCTCCACGATTTCATCATAGTGGAATCAAGCTGCAACACCTCCATTTTCCTGAACGCAGGCAGTTGCGGGAAAACAAATAATAGCCACCTGCTGCTGTGGAATCTCGGCTTATTAATAATATGAGATTTAAAAATTATAGGTGGGGGAAATTAAAAATTGAGAAAGGGGGAAATTCGAAGAGGATTCTCTTCATTTTTCCCCCTTTTCTCCTTTTTGTCTGACTGACTACGGCGCCAACGCCCTAATGAAACCGAGCAAAAATACAGGAAGCTCGATGTGGAGTGCTTGTTATAGCGATGGCAGATATCCATGAAGCAATACAGCTATGGCGCTTTGCTTGCATCAAGGTCTTGGCAATCTTCCCCGGAACCTTATGGCATGCCACAGGTTAGATATTTTCCTCCTCTTTTTATTACCCTTGAGTTTTGCTCCGATTCACTCAACAGTTATTTTTAATCTGCAGGGATTTCGTTGGAAAAGCTGAGAATGCATGGCCATTTTGATAACTGCTGCTCTAAACTGGTCTTGGCAAAGCCCAGCGATCAACATAGGTAAGGATAGCTGCTTTTTAATTTACCGCTACATTCCAGGTTTCAGTTAAAGCTCTGTACTGGAGATGTATTCCTGCTTTGCATTTGCATTTCCTTTTGGCTCTTTGATGTGAGGTATGGAATTAAATAAGCAGTTGAAAGTGATGCATTACAGGTTCCCAGTTCAAGTTTTTGGTTGCTATGTTAAGCCTAACTGGATATTGCTTTCCACATCTATTATCAAGAAATTGGACTGTTGCTGCCGCAGACACAATGTCATCTGTACTTATGGAAATGCCAGGCAAGCATATTACATTTTACATGCAGTTTGGCAATTAGCTTGTGGTTTCATTGCTGTATACAGATGATTTTCACACCATATTGTGCGCTATATCATAGTTGGAGCAATATATGGACACCCTGCATTACCACTGCTATGAGGCACTAGGCGCTGAAAGTATTTCACGAATTCTATATAAGCTGAAGCTATCTACAGGGAGCTCATCCTTTTGGTCAGTATGGCATGTAGCTAAGAACATTTTTTTAAAGAGCACGACAGGATGCTAATGTATTTTTTTGTTGGCATTTTTTAAAAATACTAGTGGATGGTGCATCTGATTATTCGACAATAGTTGATGGTTTGACTGATGCGGGCACTAATCCGAGTAATCTAGCATAACTGAATTGACATCTTTGACACAGGTCCAACATCAACATTTCTTGCATATTTATAACATAGGATTGGATAATACTTGCAATTTAGAAGCCGTGAAATCACTGTCATAGATATAATCTAGATACCATGGGGCTGTGAAATCACTGTCATAGATGTAATCTAGATACCATGGACAATCTAAATGTGAGAGAACTCCTCAACTATGCCTGTGATTCTACTGTTACTATGAATGCTGTTTCTTCCTTCCACCTCGTCAATGGATTACATTGTTGGGGGAAGCTCTGGCTGGACTGTCGGTATCGATTACAAAGCATGGGCTTCTGACGTGACCTTCTCAGATAACGACACTCTCAGTGAGTTTTAATGTCCCTCTTAGTTTGATATTTCTAACACCTACGGCGTTGTTATTCTACTGGCTGGTTCGTAATTCGTCTTAAATGGTGGTTCTTGGTTTTTTACAGCATTCGTGTTTAAACAACCCCATAATGTGATTCAGGTGAACAGTAGTGAGTATGATACCTGCACTTATAGTGATGACCCCCAAACAAAAAGCCCTTTTACTTACTGGCCAGGTATGCTTGAAACTATATGCCGAGTTGCGGGAACAAATTGCTCTGGCCAAGCCCAAACTTATTATTATATCTGCACAAATCCAGGCGACTGCTCTGCCGGAATGAAGTTGGCAATCACATTTTCTCCTGCTCCATCTCCAACTCCACCTCCAACTCCAACTCCAAGCCCCCCACCTTTAACTCATCCACCTTCAGTTCTAAGCCCTCCCCCCCCAACTCCAACCCTCAGTCCTCCAACTCCAACTTTAAATCCTCCTCCAACTCCAACTCTAAGTCCATCTCTAGCTCGAAGTCCTTCAACTCCAACTCCGCCCGTGCTCTCTCCTCCTAATCTTCCACCACCTTCACCACTGCCCTCATCTCAGAAATCTGTTACCACAACTTTTGCAGCAATTATAGGTGCCGCCTCAGCCTTCACCGCGTCTTCTGTTATAGTCTACATCTGCATTAGATTGCAAAAGAAGCGCACTAAAAGACGCAGCCTAGAAGCCAAACAAGAGAGTAATATATGGGAACTTGTGCTCGAGGAAAAACTTGTCCATAAATTCAACTACTTTGATCTCCATGCAGCCACACTGGGTTTTAGTGACGACCAGCTCCTAGGTGAAGGTGGCTTCGGGAAGGTTTATAAGGGAATTTTGCTTAATGACAAATCTACTGTGGCAGTGAAGGTGATGTCACAAACCTCCAAATATAGTCACAACCATTTCATTGCAGAGATATTTGTGATTGGCCATGTGAGGCATAAGAATTTGGTAAGCTTAAGAGGCTGGTGCCACCAAAATGGCCAACTGATTTTGGTGTATGAATATATGCAGAATGGCAGTTTAGACAAACACCTCTTTTCCTTAAGCAATTTCCTTCCTTGGAGCAAGCGGTATGGGATAGTGCAAGGCATCGCCGAAGGATTGGCTTATTTGCATGGCGGATGGGACCAGAAAATTATACACAGAGACATTAAGGCTGCAAACGTCCTTCTAGACGCCAACTTTATGGTCCATTTGGGAGACTTTGGTCAGGTTACGCTCATGGATGAAGCTAAACTGCAACAGAGCATGACACAAGCAGGCACTAGAGGATATATTGCTCCTGAATTGGCTTTCATGGGTGTGGCTAACGAGAAGTCAGATGTTTCAGATGTTTACAGCTTTGGAGTACTTCTGCTAGAGATAGCTTATGGAAGACCTGCTCTTGACTCCACCCTGTCCATAGAGAATGAAACAGAATAGGCTTGGACTAAAAAACAGAATGGCCTGGTTGCTCTAAAAACAACCCCCCTTCTCAAATGAAATAACACATGAACAATACCTAAAAAAACCACACAAAAGTTTTTTATTTGTGAAAACTACGCTTGAAAACCACACCTAATTGGAAACCATGCATTTTCTATTTGCGAAAACTACACTTGGAAAATCCACCTGATTCAATACCACATAAGTCTTCTATTTGTGAAAACTCCATTTTAAAAACACTTATTGAAAACTACACCTAAAAAACCACACCAATGTTGAAAACTGTGTTATTTCTAGCATTTTCAAAATAAAATATTGCATGATTTTTACGAGTTGTTTTTTAGCAAAAAACTACACGTTGAGCAGATTAATTGCTAAAAAATATTAGAATAATTTACCAAGCCATCATACTAAGAAAGATAGATGCGATCAAATACCATTTTATTAAACTTGAAATACAAAGCATTAGTTCGTATTAGACAATTTAAGTTGTTAGATAGACCAAATGAGATAATTATTTTAGTACCATGGAGAAAAATAGGATTAAAAAAATCATATTAGCATATTTTAAACAAGATCGTTTACCACATGGTGTATTGGTGATTAATCACTGTAAAAAATCATGAGAATTATGGGGCTAAAATTACCATGGCAATGTATTGAAGAAAATAAATATGATCAAATACCAGTCTAATAAACTTGACATACTAAACAGTAATATATATCATATAGTTTAAGTTATTACATAGACCAATTAAAATTGCCATGTTTCAATACCATGCCATAAAACAATGTTGTCTTATCACTTTAGAAAAATATGTTGATAAATTATATAGTTTAAGTTGTTACAGAGACAAATTAAAATTGTCATGTTTCAATACTATGTCATAAAACAATGTTGTCTTATCACATTAGAAAAATATGTTGATGAACCATATTAGATAACTAGACATGGTTTGTAAACTTTTGAACCCACTAACATGTACTGATTTATAAATTTGGTTTTCATCAATAAACCATTAAGAAAAAATCATAATGGTTCATTTTTGGGGGCCTTAATATACACCCAAACCAAAGGGGGTTTAAGGGGGATTTTAATTTAAATGCGTTAAATGCCATTCCTTGGATGGGGACGCCACCTCAGCCCATTTTTCCTGTTTTTTGCTATCGGCGTTCTCCTTGAGCTTTATTCCTAGCTTCATTCGCCTCTACCTAGTTTTCCGCCCTCCCCTCTTTGTTGGTCAGCTTGATTCATGGTCACTTATCTCTTTATTCATTCTCAGCGTGGCACTGTAGCCTCTGAGGCATTCTCCATTTTTATTGTTATCTCTCGGCGTGGCGATGATTCATGGTCACTTATTTGGTCTCTTTATTTATTCTCAGCGTGGCACTGTAGCCTCTGAGGCATTCTCCATTTTTATTGTGATCTCTCGGCGTGGCGATGTAGCCTCCGAGGCAGCACTAATCGGACGTTTTTCTCCGCCATGGTCATTTGGCGGACTGTTCCCAATTGGTCGGCTGTTGTCTCTTTTTTCAGCGTGGCCCTGGAGCCTCTGAACTTTATCAGATATTGGCTAAATAGTGCGCAAATGTTTAACTCTTTGACGGGTCATTATCTTTTTTCATCTGTGTCTTTGCAGGTTATTTTTGTGGTCTCTTGGTGGTCAGTTGCACGGGGTCGCGCAAGGGCGGGGTTTTCCATCCTAATCAGAAGCGAGCACCGGTTTTCTCATCTTGGTGTCGGCCGAGCGGCAGATGAATAATCTTTTATCTTGTATTCTCTAGTTTCGTCGTCCACTCTTCAGTTTTATCATGCTCTCGGTGAATTGTCTAGTTTCCGAGCATATTCAGTTTTTCAAACGTTTCGGATTTTCTATCCCCTAGTAGGGGGATCCATATGTACTCAAAGATTTTACAAAAGCTCAATGAGAACACCACTTCACTTCGGCCACTTGTTGTATCTCAGGACCCATCCTAGCAATGGTTTGTGTTAATAATGTTAATGGTAGTTGTGTGTTGATTGTTATATTAAAAAATTTTTTGGGCCCTTCGGGCCCTAATACAAGCCTTCGGGCACTAAGGATGGCATATATGCATGAAGCAAATTTAGAAACACTTATGCATGTAACAACTTTAGAAACACTTTTACATGTAATCCAATTTCAGAAGACAAGTCTAGAATGGCATACATACATAATTTGATTCTTCAAAACAATAAGTTAAGCACAATATAAAGAGTCAATTTTTACATCTGTGTAATTTAAGTGTTTTTTCTTCAATGCGCAGCCTGCAACCATGATAGTCCATCTAAACCCATCTGAACCCATCTCTTTCCGGCATCTGCTGAGAAATAATTTAAGCTTTTTTAAGCTCTCCATGCATGCCTGGCATAGCTCTCCATGCATGCCTGGCATATGTATAAACTGTGGCATTTCACAAAATCAAATCAAACTCAATTGCCTTGAGGAGAAATTCATGTTCAGCATATCCTGCAAGAATCACATTCTATTATACCCAATCCTTCTCGGCCATTTGCCACCCTCCTGTCATTCAGCTTCAAGTAATAATGGAAGAAATTCCTTCTGGAAAACGGTAAGCATAGAATGAGCGAACATGTAAATTCTGACACAATAAGATAGTATGTAAATTCTGACACAATAAGATAGTGCTACTCACTCCTCATGGCATTTCTTCAATTGCAAATTGCTGGAACAACTAAGAACGACCAAGATTTATCCGAACGGATTTCAAAAGCTATGGCTTTGAATAACCTGCAATACAAAAAGGAATATGTATATGGCTTATAGTAATATAGGGATAAGAATGGGATATGGAAAGGACTGGATTCGATCCGAGTGTTTGTGTGGGGCGGCCTTGGCAATTTTATACAATGCATCAACGTTAAGAGAAGGTGCTAGTCTTGGATCTAAAATCAAAGAAGTTTTACCTTCTTTAATAAGAGGAACTGCCCACTCCACAATATTGCCTTCATCAAACTGAAGATCAATTGCTTTTCTGCCACTGAGAATCTCAAGCAGAAGAACGCCAAAGTTATAGACGTTGCTCTTGGTGGTCAAATAATGAAGTCTGTAATATTCAGGATCTAGATAACCTAATGTACCTCTGTGGAGTTTCAAAGAGGAGAGTTTGTCGCCCGGAGGATCCGGTGAGGCGCCTTGCATGGTTCCGCCATGAAGATGCTCATGTAGAGTTCCATGTGCCATGAACTCATACACCAAAAGTCGCTCTCCATTTTCATCACAATACCCAAGCAGATTAAGCAAATGAGCATGATTCAAACGAGATAAAAGGTCCAGCTCGTTGTGAAAATCCTTTGAATCCTTGATGTTATATCATTGCCATGCGGAGCTCGAGTAGCCCTCTTCTTTCGCAACAACTCGCCCATCCGCAAGGACCCCTTTAAAAACACACGAAAAACTCCCTCCTCCAATTTCGGTTGCTTTTGCAAATCCTCCGATGCTTTGTTCAATTTCGGGTACTTGAAAGACTCAAACCCTAGGAATTTTGAGTTCCTCCCCGAGCCCAAAACCTCGGCTTTACCCTTGTGTAAAGAAGACCTAAATGATGCCCTTTTAACTGCGGGGGCATGAACCACGACTTTTTAATGGACCCTTGTATACTTGCGGTACCGAGGTTCTCGGGAAGCTCAGATCTGCACTCGCATTATTCCTACTAATGCAAGCAGGCCCGCAACTAAGGAGTTCATCCTTTGCCTTCACCTGCCGATCCCTGCAAAAAGAAAATAGAGAATAAAACCCTAAAATGGTTTTTTTTATGCTTGCCCTGAAATGCTATCCACGAGGCTTGCATGTTCAGCCCCTAAAATAAAAAGAGGGCTTTTGTTGTGAGCCCTTGGATGTTGGACCATTGAAAAAGAAAAGCTAAATCAACGACTAAGAAATTGTGCACTCTAGATGTACGCATTAGTACATCCATTCGAATACGCCATGAAATCTTAGGAAAATCTTTGTGAAAAGCGTACAAAAACACAAAAAAAAACCCCTGTTATTATGCTACATATTGATGTCATGTCTTCGACGTAAGTCTATAACCTAACATTTGAGCCTGATTTTTACCATATAGAATTATGTCCAAACATTCTCTATTATAGGGTTTTATAATAGAGTTTTATTGTACCAAGTCTCTCTGGGCGTTTGGTCTAGTGGTAACACACTAGTTCCTTAGCAATGTGGTCTCGAGTTCGAGACTGCCCAGAATCGCACTCAGTACTGTTGGGGGTCAAATCCCAACAGACGCAATGTAAGGTGGTTGGGGGCAGGGCCCAACCAAGCAATGTAGTGTGGTGTGTGGTCACATGTCCAGTTAGATGCTGCCTAGTGGCGTGACGTTAAAACTACTATCTATCTATCTATCTCCATTTATGATGTTAGGTCTTCAATATAAAGTTATGACCTACATTTGGGCTTAATATGTTGCAACATGATCATAAGTTATTTGACTTTGAAAGATAAACTTGTTTAAAGCATGGCAAAAAGTGCAGTCTTGATATCTATATTATATATCGCCTCACTTGTAATGTAGTCACATGTGAAGAAATTTTAAGTGCAGCTATTTGGTGTGCAAGTAGACACAATGTTGCCTCAATCATAATAAAGAAAATAAATTTAAAGCTTCTTTGTCGGCTATTTTATGAATGCACGAATTAAGATAAAAGAACGTTTTATTTGCATAAATAGGCACCACACTTTGCAGCACACACACTCTGCAACTAAACACCATTGTGCTTAGGCAATATATGGCCTGCAGAGCTGGTAATAATGACATTAGTTTGACAGAAAAAAGATACCTTCATAGGCAAGCTTCTCAAGTAAATCTTGGCCTGTAAGTGTCAGCTTATGACTTTGAATCTCTCTCTCTCTCCATTTAAGCAGGGAAATCTTTAACCTGCTTACTTTTGATTGCATAGCAAAGATTTGAAAGTGCTAAAAACATAAGAGGGTGCTTTCTCAATGTCTAACTTAAGAACACAGATCTGTCGCACCAGATGCCAAACATAAATATGTTTGATGAATGCAGAAAATGCAAGGGGCTCACACTATTGTCTAAGGGTGATGGCTTCAATAGCTGCCATAACACATCATAGTCCAGCATAAAGAACAATTCCATAATCTGACAGGCATTATTTGAACTTCTATCTTAAGAACATGTAATCGTCTTCCAGAATTTGCATATTACATGGCTCATAGGACTTGCTAGAAGGCTAGGACCTCCAACAGAGGATTATGGCTATGTCAAATATTGAACTTTAATTACTGCTACTATACATAATAGTCCAGCATAAAGGACACTTGTGCTTTGGAAGTATATAATGTGACAGGCATTAGTTGAACTGCAATCTCAAGAACATGTAATCGTCTTCCAGGATTTGCATATTTCGTGGCTCATTGGACTTGCTAGGACCTGTAGCAGAGTATTATGGCTCTGTCAAAGATTGAATTAGCTTCAGGGAACAACAAATATGCAATGCAGGAGGATCATCCCTATAGATGTGTCTCTGTTAATTAACAATTGTATCAACTATTTCTAATCCATCTCATGGTGAATGCTTGAACCACAACATAGTTTTGAAGTGGCACATAAATGTGCAAAGAAGAAAATTGAAAAGGCAAAAGTCAACTCTAAGCATAGAGTCAAGATGAAATACACTGTACCTGGAGGTATGCTTTGTAATTTGTTGATATAAGATATGAGAGCCCCATCTTTGCCACCAAAATCTTTCATTTACTGCTTCGCAAAAAAGTCCTGAAATCTACGATCGCATCTACAATCACAAAGTGCAATGAAAAAGACTTGTGGACTGGACCACATCAAACAGTAAGAAAATCACCTTTTAAAAAATCAACCATGTTCTTTGTGGGTATGATTAAACATGATAGAATGCCATGCCAGGCATGAGTCTTACACGTATTGTTAGCTCATGTGAATGGTTTTTATGTGCAATAGGCATAAGGCACTCATAGTTTAAGCATACAGTAGCTGAAGTATTTAGATTGACCAAGAGCTTGCTAAAATATCTTTAAGCAAGAATCTTCACCTGTGAGCAAAATGTGCACCTGGATTTAGGAAAGAGTCAGTTTCTGCTAGAAATCTGCGCAACAGCAGCGCAACAGCATTCTCTGATCTGAGAAATGGCCTCTTCAAGGAGCAATTTGGTGGAGTTCCAGCAACCATAGCAGATTCAAGCTATTCAAACTCATGGTGTGAACAATCACAACCTTGGCAGATTCAGGCTATCCAAACTCATGGTGTGAATAATCACAACCTTCTGTACAACCACTCCGAGTCTGTCTGGGTTCACGCAGCCATAAAAAAAATCATGTATTTGTCTTGCAGAAGGGGAATATCAATAGAAAACCTTCCAATGGCATGCCAAATGCAAACCCAACTGTCCAAGGGGATCCTTTCTACACAGCTAAACTAAAGATAATTTTGGATCATTAGAATCCCAAGATACTTTATAATCAAGATGCTCCTGTTTAACAACTGGGCAATCAAGTACAGAAATGCTAATCTTAAAGAGCCTATGCAACATAGAGATGGTGAACTTGAGCTCCAGGATAAATAGTATACTCGTACAACTTTTAAGAAAGAAGGGCCTTCAAACTGCAAATCCAGATTCAGAGAAAGATATTTTACCCAGCACATAAAGATATCATAGAGCACAACAAACAGTCTTGTAACCCAAATCCACTGCATAACCAAATAACCTGAATTTCGCACTGCATGCAGCTCTGTAGCAAAGCAAAATCCACTTTTTGATGGCAAAAGGGAATAATATGACAGAGGAGACAAAAACCTAAATCGTCCAAACAACCTGTATCAGGCACACCCGCAGCTCAGAGCAGCAACTTCCTGATTCTTGATGCAAATTGTGGGCATCTCTTCAAAAAGCTCGAAGCATCCCCTAGCAACCCAAAGAATTCGCCATATTTTCATGCATCCTGCAAAAGCCCTAATCTGAGCGAAAAGATAACAGAGGCAACCACATATTTGTTGCTTAGATTTTGCATCAGAGCTAAGAATGGAACTGAACCGGTGGATCAACTCTGCCATAGTCGATGTTTCCATTTTCACCTGCAATGCAGCCATGAATCAAAGCCCATGGCTTATGCTTGGCACTGCCGTAGACATCAATAGCAGCTCTGTCGCCCTCTCTAACACAGAAAAAACAGAGTAAGGAAGCTCAACGGAGGAAGCTCGATGGCGAGGATCTGATTTTATGGCCAAACCAATTCCTCAGAGAGGCATAAACCAGCCAAAGATGATGGCAAGTGCTACATACGGACCACTGCCTGCTCCTACTTCAGTGCTGCTCGATTGGACCACTGCCTGCTCTTACTTCAGTGTTGCTCGATTGGACCACTGCACAACCAGCCAGCCTATTGAAGCCCAAAAATTATGTAAGCTGTCTATGGTGCCTCTGTCGGTCTTGGACGCTAAACCCATGGCCAAGCTTCATGCCTCTGCTTTTCGTCGAAGACTGTACTTGCGAACCCTAGAGCCCGGTTCATGCAGCCATGGTGGCCTCTTTTGGCCTTTTCCTAAGCCATCGCTAGTGCCCTCTTCTCGTCTAATCCTAGCTGTCCAGATCTTAACCATTAAATCTCAACCCTAAATTTCAGCCTTTGGATTTAGGGTTGGGTCCAACACTTACACTAAAACATTATAATTATTATTATTATAAGATAAGAGACAATTTTATTTAAAAAAACTTAAGCCAAGAGCATTCTTGTCAAGCGTTCATGCACTATAGCAAGAATTCAAAACCCATAAAAATACCTCTTCATCATTTGACAGTCCGTCTTCATGCCCTAGCCCCAGCGTATCTGCACTTCCACCACGACCTTGTCCACGAGCCATTCGACCTCTGCTATCTCGCCCACCGGCATTCCGATTACTTCCTCGAGCAGGTGGAGCTCGCATCGCCATAGTTAACGGCGGCTAAATGACCTCGATGAGGTCAGGATAATTTTTGTTAACATTTAGTCCAAAAAAATTTCCGTCGGTTCAGTTCGCGTAAATTGATGTTAACTAGCGTGTCTTGTGTGAAAGGCATGTAAGTTAGTGTTTTTCGTTAAAAAAATATTTAACAACCATTAACCAAATAGCTTAACTAATTACTAACTTAACTTGCAGTGTGAACATAATAGCAGTTAAAAAACCTAACTTAACCTAACCTAACCACTGGTGTGAATGGACCCTAAGATTACTAATTGGCTGATAACGGGTCGTCGACCTGTAACTGCCAATAGGTTATCAGACGAAGAAAGCATGGCCGGATGACCATCTCCGTTAAGCAAAAGGTCTTTTCCACCTGGGAAAAAGGCCGAATCCTCACAAAGCTTACCTGATCTATCATCGTCTAGCAGAACATCAGTACTGTAGCAGACAGAAGCGGACATATCACGCATAAACAGCGCATAACTGAATGCTAGCATATAACTAGGTTATGGCCCCAGATGTCTCTGTTTATGCCTATAAAAGCGGACCAAAACCCATCGATTGCTTTCCCTGTGTTTGCATCTGTTAAGTTATCCGGCTGCCTCTGATTTTATTCAGCGCAGGCAGGAGTCGGCTGTTTGCTTGCACTGTGAGACGATCCCAGAGGGATCTACCAGACCTACTGATGGATGAGATAGGGATTTCGGCCTTTGGGCTCACCAAAGAACCCAGCTATTCATGTTTTTTTTAAAGTAGGAATGAAGAATCGAATTTATAAGACAATCTTTGGTTTTCTCTGATACTGCAGCCCATGATTACCCCTGCTCTTATCTCTCGTCGGGAATCCACCGGGATTTTTCTTCCCGCCTCTTCCTTGGTGCCAGCTCCAAGCTCGCATTATCCCACAGGCAAGATTTCGCCTCCTGGTGAGTACCGAAATATCCCACATCGTTGTTTTCCAGTTTCTGTTGTCCCATATTTTGTGTCCAGCAGCCATTATTCTTCAATCTCAACTCCAAAATCAGATTTCTAGGCCGGGATTGGCATTATTTGATGGATCCCGTCATTTTGGGCATGATTGCCATGCTTTTGAGGGCTATTCAACTCGGCTTGGCTTTCCAAAGCTACTGTCTACATCTGATACAAGAAAATGAACGAGATGGGTCAATGGACATTTCAGAGCAGAATGCAGATGTAGAAGATAACATTACTTACATGTGTGCAGCATCCACACTCTCCCTAGCAGCTTGTTCGAGATTAAGGAGGCCTCCCCGAAGATTTTGGGTATGTCCAAGGCAGACAACAAAATTAAAAGTGGTTAATAAGCCGATTTTCCTTAAGGATTTGTCCAAACTGTACCAGAAATACTAGAAATACCAAGTAAAAAATACATTGTTGATAAATGACAATAGATGTAAGGGTTCTGCCAACCAGCCGAACACCATGATATGTCCAAATAGTTTTGCTCCGGACAGGTTGGATCAGCACAATAACTGCATTAAGAAAAGGAAGCAACATTGAGAATACAAGGATATTGACACTGAACATAACTTTTGAATCTTTTCCCCTTCCACAGACCTAGACCACCAAAAGTACAAATGAGTTTCTCCTCTTCTTTCATGCAATTAAGTCTGCCAAAATCTAAGTAACAACTTCCAAAATCTTTTACATGGTTTTACTACCCCTGATTTTGAGTGTACAATGTTTCCTTAATGAAGAATGTTTCCTTAATGAAGATCATTGTGTAAAATTCACATATTGTGTATCTTCTCTAACATGGATCGCATACAGACATGAGACTTGCATCAACAACACCACCCACAATACTAGACAGAAGACTTGTATTAGCAACATCACTTACAATGCCATCAAAGCATAATTGTAGTGGCCATCGTAATTAGGCCAAGCCACCCAGGGACTGTCAATTCCACGTATTGGTCAGGCACTTTACGAGCAACAATAATGAAGATGCATGTGTCATAATGTTTTTATGCGTGACCTAGTAGAAGCAAAAGATGGAGACCTGATAGGGCATATTCAAACATTCAGTACTAATATAGATGCATTTTCATGGTGACAGGGCAGATTCAAACATTAAGTACTGTCAAAGCATTGCATAGTGTCAGACAAAGGCCATAGTCATTCATGCATTGCTATATTCGTTGTGCAAGATCCGCTGGTTGGGAATGCAATTATCAATCAAGATTAATTTGTCTATGTTGATTTTGACTCCTTTACTGCAAGCATCCACATGTCGTGAGTTAGCACGAGTTTGAGATATTCGATAGGATGCAGAGGTGCTAGTTTGGTGCATGGCAAAGTGCACATTTCATGGTAGGTGTATCATGGACCTCTCTAAGAATAAGTGATCATTCTTATTCTAAGAATAAGTGATCTAAAATCACGAACAATGCATACCTTTGGACCTTTATATAACCCATTAATGATCTTATCCATATACATTGCCCCTTTGAGCCAATAACCAAATATCCTTATAATTATGGTCAGTGGCAGACAACGGCTTCATTTCTTCCAAATGATTGGATTGTGCTATAGAAAGAGAACAAACTTCATAATGCCAACTTAAAGCATCCGCCAGAACATTCTCTTTATCGGGACGATAGTCCACTGAGAAATCATATTGCTGCATAAAAGCAACTCATTTCAATTGCCTTTCCAATAACGTTTTCTGTGAAACAATATGCCTAATGCTTTGGTGGTCAGTCAAAATATGAATCGTCGACCCTAAAAGATAGTGTCGCCACACTTTCAAAGCATGAATGACAGCCAGAAATTCGTTATCATTAACACTATATGTACTTTTCGTGTCAGAGAACTTCTGACTTTCATAAGCAATAGAATGACCATCCTGCATTAAAACTACGCCCAAAGCCATACCACTTGCATCAACACATGGCAAGTAAGGTAAACCAAACTTTGGCAAACGTAGAACAGGAGGATTAACCATGGCATCCTTTAAAACTTGGAAAGCGAACTGTTGATTATGATTCAATTGGAAAGGAACATCTTTTCGTAGTAACAAATATAGATCTTGTGACGCTCCCAGAATATATACGACCCTCGGACGTATACATACGGGGACTTTCCCCTCCCATGGCGATCATCTCACCATGAGCAGGGCCCTCCGTCTGATTCGGGCCATCGATGAAATGAGGCCCGAAGAAGGACACGAAGGGGTCATTCGGCCCACGCCTTCAATGGGACTCCTACGTCGCGGAAGCATGAATACAAGGGTTAGCACACAGTACGAAGATACATAAATAACCACCACGAAGGGTGGCACATCCATCCAAAATACCAACGGCATAGAATATGCATCTAATCCTAAGAAAACACCCAAACCCCGGGTTCTACCCTACCGGACTCCGTGGGGATCGGTGACGGTTGGGCCTCAAGAGATCGCCAGACCGAAGTCTTGGCATGGCGTTATCTGGCGAGAACATTGGCTAGGGTTGTCCACTCCATCCGCCCCTCCTGTGCACACTTTGCAGATGGGTCAATTCATGCTATGGCTTCGCTATAGCCTTCCGGAGACGCAGACCCAGGGCATCACCCTCTGAGCCTACTCCAGGTTCATGACGCCTGGTCCGATGAGGCAGGTCGGGGAGGCGTCCCCTTCCAGAATCACAGTGGTTCCATGGGTGAGCTAGAGAATACGTGCCGCATCAGCGACCCCCGCATCCGTACCCGACTTACTCACCCTAAATCTACTCAAAGTGCAAGGTGCTCCATACGGATCACACCTTCCCACCCAGGGAGTGTCAGACCCATACCCGCCCTCGTGGCCGGCTATCAGGCCTAGCCCCTTTGTAGGAGTCTCGGGGAGCCTTGTATGCTCATGCAAGACCCCACCCCTCATGTCACCACTGTGTTCCTTGTCTGGTGCTAAGCCAGACCATAGCATCTAGGACCCGGTGGGTTCTTGTGCACAGGCCGCATTTAATGGGACTTTACAGGGCGCTATCTAGGAGCATACTACCATACACGGTTCAGAGGCCTCTACCCCCCCCGTAATCCCCCGTTTCAGAGTCAGATGAAACAAAGAACTAACAATCCATCCTTTCAGAGTAAGAACCAGAATTGAATATAAAGAGAACTTGTTTGCACAAACAAGGGTTAGTTTCTATGACTGAATTACAAAAAGAACAGAGAAAGACGGACACAACCAAGTGTTATCTAGAATTCACATAGCCACCTACGAATTACTGGCTGGACTCATTCCCATGGGGCCTCCATCTCTGGCGGTTGAAGATTCAAATTTGTGGCTTCTGAGGACGCCCGGTATGGCGGTTCTCTGCCGCAGTGGTTGATGGCGCTCGGCTCCCCGGCCTTCCTTTGGTCGATCTTCGTGAGTCAATCCCAGGGATAGGGGTCAAGTTGGCATCCAAACTTGGCAATCCCCATGCTGCCCAATCGATTGGGGCAGGTGGCGCCTTCCCAATTGGTAATTATCCTAATTTCCTAGGTTATAGGTTATTGTTAATAATGTGTTAAATTAGCATAGCTAATTTAATCCTTTGTAAGGTAACCCCCTAGGTTGCAATTAAGTTCCCATACCCCCATGGTAGCGTACCTTTAGGGAGTGACGTGCTTGTATTTGTACGTGTCCCGTATAGTAGACCGTATAAATAAATTGGAACGTCACATTCTTCCCCCTCCTTAAAAAAATAATCTTTGTCCTCAGCATTAGGGTTAGCTAATTGAATACATATACGTAAAGCACTGCATTAGAGAATGAAGTTAAGAATATAACATTAATACGTTGAGATTATAGTAATTTGGACAGTAATACATTGAAGTTAAAATATCAAAGTACAAGCAACAGGGTGCTCGATACAATCTTATGACCAAAGGAGTTTAGGACCGGAGTCCGATTTAAAACATTCTGACAACAAAATTCATACATGTAGACAAAAGCAATACGGGACAAGTTGGGTCATCAGCAACCCTCTATACAATGCAGGTGACGACTTGTTCATTGGCCTGCACACAACCATATACCCGTAGGTTAATAGTATGATTAAGTTGTGGTTGCAGGGACCACCCCCTAGAAATAAAAGAAAAAATGTCTAGAAGGGAATCTATCATGTGTACGGCTTGCAATTCCCCTTATAGCCAGAATGAGCGCAGTCTATTTACTAGATGCCTTCCTAGCAATTCGTGGTCATGTCAACATCAACAATACACTACGTCCTAGAGAACACGAAGGTGATCTCATCATCGGTTATTACTATCATATACGATGCGTCTACCCCTCTAAAACATGATTCTCGGTCAATCAAGCCTTCAAGCTTACCGCCGGGAGCGGGGTTGATAGCATCGTTGATGGTGCGGCCTTGAGATTCTCGCATGAAGTCCGGATAGTGCTTCTCAAGGTCTATCTTCATCACCTGTAGCATCTTCAAGCGGTAAGTGCTTCCACTTAACCAAGTATTGCAACATTTGAGTCCTTCCGTGCTGTTTTTGTAAGCTCGATCAAGAAGAGCTTGGGCACTATTTCCGGTGCTCTTCAGTCATTTCTAGGAGGGTAGGGGTATCCAAAACCTCCTCTGGATCAGGGGTGTGTTGCTTCAGAAGACTCACGTGAAAGACCTTGTGGATCTTCAAGCGGGGTGGCAAGTCCAAGCGATATGCTTGTTCTCCCACACGTTCAGTAATCCTGAATGGCCCAGCCCATCTGGGTGCCAGCTTCTTACAGTTACCAATTTTAAGCTTGGCTTGTTTTACTTTGATTTTAAGCCAAACCGATTCGCCCACCTGGAAGATTCGTGGGGTTCGGTGCTTATCCGCTAGACTTTTCTGACGACTACGTGCGGCCAATAAGTAACCCCGAACTTCTTCCACCAAGGCCTGCATTTCTAGAAGGAGTTGTTGAGAGACCTCCACTTTAGAAACAGGATTATGCCATGTGTCTGGAGTAAGACATTGATAGCCATAATTTATCATGAAAGGAGACATTCTAGAAGACTCCTGCTTTGTACTGTTGTAGGCAAATTCCACCAAGTAAATATAATCCGCCCATTGTGACTGTTTACTCCATACATAGCTTCTTAGCATATCTTCAATAATACGATTGACACGTTCTGTTTGACCATCTGTCTGAGGATGGTAGGCTGTACTCATGGCAAGCTTGGTCTGGATGGTGGCGAAGAAATCCTTCCAGAATGCACTGACAAACTTAGGATCCCTATCCGATACAATTACTCTTGGCATCCCGTGCAACCTGAAAATTTCCTTTGCAAAGAGCAAGGCGGTGTCGAAGGCGGTGTCGGTGGTGCGACATGGCAGGAAGTGAGCCATCTTTGATAATTTGTCGACCACGACCATTAAGGCATCATACCCACGGAGAGTACGTGGAAGCCCCACAATGAAATCCATGGTTATGACTTCCCACTTGGCGTTGGGCACATCCAAAGGTTGCAACTCCCCAGGAACTCTTAATTGCTCCGCCTTGGTTTGCTGATAAACCTGACACTGTTTGATGTACCTAGCAATATCCTTCTTCATGGATGGCCAAAAATAGCTGGAGCGGATCTTAAAGTAAGTTTTCATAAAACCTGCATGTCCTGCTATAGGGCTGTTGTGTGTGTCATGGAGAATCAACTTTCGCACCCTCAAGTCATTTGAACACACACAACTTATCTTTGTAATATAATAAATTGCCCTCCTTCTTATATGAACGGAATGCTTCACGTTCTCTATCAAGATCTGGGCTTCCTTACCCAAACTTTCCCAAATATTACAGAATTCGGGATCCGTGGCCAAGGTCATTTTATATCCGCTTTCCAAACTCATTTGGTGAGTGTGGAAATGGCATTACAATGGGTGCGGGTTATAAAGGGATGGCGTGACAAAGCATCCGAACCACATTGTGCTTTCTGGCTTGTATACAATCTCGAAGTCATATTCCTCAAGAAATTCCATCCATCTTCGCCGACGGAGATTTAGATTTGGTACGGGTGGATAGATAGCGGAGACTTTGATGATCCGTGATCCAATTGAAATCTTCTACCAAGAAGGTAGTGTCTCCAAATACGGGAGAGCACGCATAACCGCTAGCAACTCGATCATGGGTAGGATATCATTTTCTGCATCGTTCATCTTCTTTGAATCGTAAGCAACAACTCTCCCCTCCCCGCATCAAGACACCACCGGTAGCTATCTTACTCGCATCGGTGGCTACCGATTTATCCTTTTAGGATCGGGCAAGGTAAGGGACTGGTGCAGATGTTAAAGCATCCTTGAGTTTTAAAGCCGACTTGGACTTTTGTTTTCCAATGTTCCATCCAATCCTTTACTTTCTCATGTCTTGTGAGATTAGTAAGAGGTGCGGCAATTGTTGCAAAATCCTTAACAAATTTCCGATAATATCCCATGAGTCCCAAGAAACTCCGGACCTCAAACATTGGCTGGAATGGGCCAATCCTTTCTTGCATCTATCTTATTTGGATCTCAGTAGCAATTCCTTCTGCTGAGATAATATGCCCCAAATAGTCTACCCTGAGTGGCTTAACTTGCATTTAGAGAACTTGTCAAAGAGTCGATGGCGCCTTAGCTTTTGCAAAGCTAATCGAAGATGTTGTTCATGTTCTTTGCAAGGTTTTACTATAGATGAGAATGTCATCAAAAAAATGACAACAAAGTCATCCAAGTATTGGCGGAAGATGTCATTCATCACCGCATAAACGTTGTGGGCGTTGGTCAATCCAAAAGGCATGACGGTGAATTCATAATGCCCATATCGGGTACCTAAAAGCGGACTTATGGATGTCCTCTTCCTTAATCCTTATCGATGGTACCCGGAGCGCAAATCAATCTTTGAGAAATATTTTGCTCCTTGTGGCGGTCCATAAGATCATCCGCCAGGCAAAGCATAGCGATTTTTGATGGTATGCTTATTGAGTTGCCTATAATCAATACACATCCTTAAGGAGCCATCTTTCTTCTTGACAAAAAGAATAGGAGCGCCAAATGGTGAAACACTAGGCCGAATAAACCCCAAATTCAGTAACTCTTGTAGCTGTTTCTTAAGCTCTGCTAACTCCGGAGGACTCATTCGGTACGGGGCTTTGCTGGTAGGCTTAGTACCCGGTTCAAGAGTTATCTCACATTCCACCCCTCTAAAAGGAGGAAGCTTGTGGATCTCATCTGGAAAAAGATCGCTAAATTCTCGAAGAAGGGTAGCAATGTCCGATGGTAAAGCGTCGATTACTTGCTGCTGTTTGGAGTCCGACTCAATGGAAGCAAGTCTAATGAGGCAAAGAAGTTCATTCCTGCGTATAGCTTTTCCTAGCTGCTTTATTGACATTGACTGCATAGCGGAGTGTAATGAATCACCTTTTATTGTCACACGTGCTCCATTAGCGGCGTTGAAGGTGACCTCCCGTTTCTCACAGTCTATGTGGGCCCTAGCAGACGCTAAAAACTCCATTCCCACAATAAGATCATATTTGCCAATGTCCATTAACTCGGCACCCAAGGCAACTGGTGCACCTGGCAGCTGCATTTTAAGGTTAATACGGCGGCCATGAGTGTGTCTGATCTTACCGCTAGCTAATGTGACTGGCTTAGGTCGGGATCTCAATGTTTCCAGCTGCAGTACCTGGGCCATTCTAGGAGAAGCAAAATTATGCGTACTACCCGTGTCCATCAAAATTATGAAGGGCTTACTGTCTACTTGGCCTATTGTAGAAATAACAGAAGGCTGACTTTCAGCGTTGCCTGTTTCTATAGCGGCAAGAATATGAGACGCACCATGAATGTACTCGGGAGCCTCGTCTTCCGCAGCAAGATTGGACTCCAAATCTTCCCAATCGAGGTCGGCCATGGCCAGTTGAGCAGTCTGCGTGACGTACGGACAATTCTGCATGAAGTGTCCAGGCCTCATGCACCGGTAGCATGCCTTATCCCGGCGGAGCTGTTCTCTGGCCTCTTTAGGAATGGACTGTAAGAGCCCCCGAATTTCCTTGCCAGCATTGTTCTGCTTATCTGGCGTGCTAAAAGCAACTTTCTTCTCCTGGCGTCCATAGGAATTGTGCTGAGAGGGCCCCGGACTTGGCGATCGGGGTTTGTAAGGTGTGGACGGCCGTGGCTGCGAGTAAGGAGCAGGTCGCGGATACTGGCTCCTTGGCGTATCTTCCTCAAGGCTTAATGCCTTAGCTTCCGCCTCTGCTACTGACTTTGGGTCGATAGCCTTGACCATTCGTTTAATAGATGGGGCCAACCCTTCAATGTAGCCCTCTACTGCTCTTTTCTCATTCATTCCTGGCACATACAACCTCAAACGCATGAATTCGTCAGTGTAGGCTGCCGCGGACATGCCCTTCTGTTCCAACTGTAGAAGGTCCGAATCATTTGGCATTTGTGGGCGAGGTGCGTAATGCGATTTAAAAGCCTTAGCAAACTTCCTGAACTTGCATCTGCTCCTATCCAGGTGTTTAGCTCTGGCGTAACCCTTCCACCAAATACGGGCAGCTCCGGTAAGGTTCGTGGTGGCGACCTTCCCTGTATCTTTCTCTGTCATTCCATAGGACTTTCCGAATTCCTTCATTTCGTCCAACCAAGATTCCGCATTCAAGCCTCCTCTGGATTTCCCATCAAACTGAGCCAACTTCCGGTTCTTCCATATACTAGTGATGGCTGTATCAACGGTTTTTCGGTATTCCTTATCCTTACGCCTTGAATGGTCACTGTCTGATAGCGAGGACCCCGAAGAACCCGAAGTGGTTGAATGTGAGGAAGCGGCGCTATCCTTAGAGGAACTTCGATGACGCTTAGCATGAGTCCTCCCCAATGCAGTCTGGGACTAGCTCTGGGAGGAGAGGGGGCTGTTGTGCGGTGGACTCAATGGTCGCGGAGGTAATTCGGTCCGTCCTCCCGAGTATGTGGCGGTGGATTGGTATGCAACACATAAGCCCTGTGAACTTCGCCGAGTTGCCTTTTCATTAACATCAATTCTGCTGGGGGTGAGCCCTACCGGGCGTTGGAGGGTGTTTGCCAAAGCCGTACGCATTACACCGCCTATAGGAGTCATTCATGAATATATAAGCAGATTTACATTAATGTGCAATCCCTTTTTAAGTTAATTGAACAAAAGTATATACAAATAGAAGACAATACTTGTATTTCATTCAAGTTGATTATAACAATGGGTTGATTGATACATGGATTGAAACAAAAGTAGGTATGATACAATGGGAACTTTTAAAGTTCTCTCGGCACAACAGTAACCACAAAGAACGAAAACACAACGGAAGAGACCAAGCCTAGGGGTTGGCGAAGGGGTACAGGATCGCGTAGCGGGTACTCTCCCGTACAGCTCGGACGAGTTTATAGCGTGCCCAGGCTTGGACAATGACTGCTTGGTATTCCCATGTTGGGCTGATAATCAGAAGGTTAAAGAGCCTTCGCATCGCATAAAAGAGTTGCCAAAGATGGTCGTTGGCGTCCTCAAAGGCTTCGTGCCTTGTCATATTCCAATAGTCCCAGGTACGACACAGGGTCATCTTTAGATCCTCGAAAGCTCGATCTCTAAGGATGTTAACTATCTCCAGCCCTTTGTCAGGGTCATAGAGTTCCCCTGGTGGCGGTGGTTCAGTTTCATAGCCTTCCTCCCACTCTGGATATTCACCATATCTCTGGCCGTAGTCCTGGTCTGGCGGCCCGGGATCGTCCCTCCTAACCATGTCGGTGATTCTTTCCTCATACTCCCAAATGGTTTCCTCTGCAACATAGTTGGAATGAATAGAGAATATTTTGTAATTCCACTGTACCCTAAACTTTAATGCTTTGGAAGAGGATGTCATAAAAAAAACAATTTAGTTATACTCATCAAGAAAGCTTTGTATTTAATAAGTAGATAAGGTACACATTTTTCAATATGGTCTAAGCAATTGCCAATCCAAAATCTCATAACTACATGTGTATATATATATAACAAAATTTATATAACACCCGTAGTTCAGGAACTAGGCCCTGCCTCTTTATCCTTAGCCCTAGGAGGTGGTGGAGGCGGTCGGTGTCGCAGCAGAGCTACCCCAGGGTCCACGGTGGCCGCCGCAACAGATGCAACCTCTGGTGGATAGGCAACGGCCAATGGGGCTGCCGTGAGGAGCTTCATGCCCATCCAAGGCGCAATATCCTGGCCCAAGGCCGTAAGGGCAAGATCCCGTCGTACGAGTACATACGTAAACGTACGATAGGGAAGCTTCTTGTGGCCGGCGAGTGTAGAAAGTGCACGGAGGGCCCACCATGAAGCTTCAGCCTCTGGCCCTAAATCCCGGGCTATGAAGAGAACCTGCCCGTATTTGAAGGCCGACAAAAAGAAACGGGTGAGGTGGTTACCCAAAGACCTTCCCTTGCGGAGTTTCGTGATGATCGGCCACTTCCCTATCCAAGTCCATGGGAACTTCTTCCTCCTTGAGCTCCTGTTGCTCCTCCTTCTTATGCGCAGGGTTATGATATAAATCTTCACCCTCATCATCGGAGTCGGAGGGAACCTCAACCATATTAATGTTTGGGACGTGAGGTCCCATAGCCGCGGAAGGCATCCGTGCAAAGGCGGCCTGGTTCCCCGCATCACGAAGTCGCGAAGACGTAATAGAGTCTCTGCCGGCTCCAGGGTCTCCTGACGGAACTGCAGCAGCTGGTGCACCTCCGGAGGAAGCTCGGTAGAAGTGAAGTCGATGAAATCATCCATACAATACTCCGCAAGCTCATAAAGTACATGGTCTTTGCGCTTGCGTCTAAATCCGGCCACCACATGATACGTCCAGATAATATCATCCAAGAGAAGGTATTCCTGCCCCTGGTGATAAATAACTGGAAGGCCGTCTAACCCTGACAAGCCTATAGATTGGTCACGGCGCGGTGGTAGCTCCTCTGCTAGCTCTTTCCAACGGGCAAAGTCGCCCATTCCTATATGCTCATCATCCCCTCTCCGGAGGATTTCGGCAGCTTGCCCTTCTCTGCCGGCAAGGTTTCATCCTCAACGTATTGGTCCATGAGGATGGCTAGAGCAAAAGTAGCTTCTAGATACTGCTGCCCCTGATGTTGGACCACCGGTAGGTGCTTACCCCATCGGAGTTTCCCCTTCAAGACGTCATAAGCATGTGTGTCCCCGCCTAGCATCTGCCGAACTATCTCCCGCTCCAAATACAAGTGGGGAGGATCCCCTAGAGGAATACACAGAGGAAGCATTTCCTCCATGTAAAAGTCAAGGAATCCGGCATAGTCCGGGATCTTGCACGATGTTGGCAGGGAGGTCTATGCGTTGGCATAGCAAAGGCTGCAACAGGTCGAAGGGAACCTGTGGATCCCATTTCTCTCCATCAAGGTACCAGGCAGCAAGGTCGGTGGCGGCAGCCATGGCGCTAGAAGGGAGGAGAGAGGAAAAGAAGCGTTTAAAATGACCCTACAGTCCCCTTTTAAACCCTCTTAATAAAGCTGACGTCAGCATTTTATTTTAAATTTAACATGGAAAAAACATTAAACTTTTAATTCAAAATAAAAGCTTCTTTATTAATTATCACAAAAAAAATATGTACAAATGCGGATCCCCGCAAGTAGGCTAAGGTTGCTCCCCCCGTATCCTACGGGCGAGGGCCAAATCCTTAGGCATTATGGTGACCCTCTTTGCGTGGATAGCGCAAAGGTTGGCATCACCAAAAAGTGCTACCAAGTAGGCTTCAGCAGCCTCTTGGAGCGCCAAAATTGCAAAGGTCTGGAAACGGAGATCGGTCTTAAATTGCTGTGCGATCTCCCGTACCAGCCTCTGAAAAGGCAGCTTCCTGATCAGAAGGTCCGTGGACTTCTGAAATTTGCGGATCTCCCGCAATGCCACGGTACCGGGTCGGAACCGATGAGGCTTCCTCGGCCGTGGTAGAGGCCCCGACGATGTTGGCACCGTCTTTAGCCCCAAAGAACCGGCCGGAGTTATCCACTCTCTCACGCCTCCGGCCGGAGCTGGTCTTCTTCCCAAAAAGCCCCCGGGTTTTTAACTTATCCTTGTATTGACTGCCGGCCTTATGAGCAACTCCCTTCCTTCGGAGCTTAACGGTCGGATGCGTGGTTTTTGGGGTCGAACCACTTCCAGATGCACCTCCTCCCTGTTGGTCCCGCTGATCTTGTCGGTCCCGCTCCTCTTGCTCCAACCTCTCGCGCTCTTCCTGAGCTCTCCTCAGGTCTTCTTGGATCTGAGCAAAAAGTTGGGCTGCGGCACGGCGATTAAGTTCAGCGTGGTACCTTTGTGGCCGCAGGCCCATATCTATCTGAATAGTGGTCAGATAGTCTATGCTAATGTCGGGGATTTCTCCCCAGACAAAGCTGTTGGAACCCTCATGCCATTGGTATGGGGGAACCTCAATGGCTCTGCCATCGATGACGGCAAAGCCGTCTCCGAGGTACCGGTACTCCCTACCCCGGGCTGCTGTGTCAGACCGCTCAATTTCCCGGTGGTCGTCTTCCCTGGCAAAACCCCTAATCCGGTCGGCCTCCGTCCTGACATCTTCCTCCTCTGTATGGCCTTCTTGTTCGGGAGGATAAAATTTGATGAGCATCATCACCATATCAGGTTGCTCAACAAGGGTATAGGGGAGCTGGCGTAGGTTCAGCCGGATGAGGAATGGCTCTGAGAAGTGATAGACAGGATATGGAATCCTATCATTGTTCTCAAACCTATTGACCAGCTCATCCAACAAGATGTCGATGAGGGCTGGGTCAGTAGCCATGTGCTTAGCAATCATGGCATAGATCTCCACGATGCTCATGGTGGTTGGATCTGGAGCGCTCTTGGTAATAGCCATAGGGAATAGTGAGGCGCTGGCGGCGAAGAGGATGGCAGAGGGGGCGCTAGGAGGCACAAAGCACAAGGGCGCAGTATCAAGGTCCGGTCCGGTGGCGATGGCGGAGAGCGGCTCAGGCGGTTGGAGGCGCGGAAGCAAAAGCAAATGACAGAAAATGGTTTGCTAAACGGCCAATTAACTTTTAAAATTTCAAAAATTTTTTCCTTATTAACTTAAAAATTTTATTATTAAAAAAAATATACGGCGGAAATACGCGCCACATACGGTCGGGCGCCGATGGCATTATACGGGTTTCTGCCTCGACTGGGTGTCGTCGAAATGCAAGCGGCGCCCGAGTTGACCTGGCGGGCCCGCGTTGACTCGCGTCTGACGGGTCGGGCGCCGACAGCATTTCGGGTGCTTCTAACTTGACTGCAAAGCGACAAAAAGCAAGCGGCGCCCGAATTCGTTTTTGGGCCTGCCTTTGACTATTTTTCGCCTGGAGTTGACTGTTTTAGGGTAATTCGAGTGCGCCCAATCCAATGGAGCCCTCATCTTTGTCATTTGAGTTACCCCACTGGCACCTGCTAGGCCTCCAATCTTGGCCCCTCCACTTCAAAGCTACAATTTCTTAACTTAACCTAACACCAAACCAAACAACAAAGAGAACTAACGACACATTGACTTAGCCTCCTCCTAACTACCGTGCTACGAGTTAGTGTTTGGCCAGTGCTATGATTTCGAGCAACCGAAATCACGGCTCTGATACCACTGTGACGCTCCCAGAATATATACGACCCTCGGACGTATACATACGGGGACTTTCCCCTCCCATGGCGATCATCTCACCATGAGCAGGGCCCTCCGTCTGATTCGGGCCATCGATGAAATGAGGCCCGAAGAAGGACACGAAGGGGTCATTCGGCCCACGCCTTCAATGGGACTCCTACGTCGCGGAAGCATGAATACAAGGGTTAGCACACAGCACGAAGATACATAAATAACCACCACGAAGGGTGGCACATCCATCCAAAATACCAACGGCATAGAATATGCATCTAATCCTAAGAAAACACCCAAACCCCAGGTTCTACCCCGGCTCAGACTCCCGTGGGGATCGACTGACGGTTGGGCCTCAAGAGATCAGCAGACCGAGTCTTGGCATGGCGTTAATGGCGAGAACATTGGCTAGGGTTGTCCACTCCATCCGCCCCTCCTGTGCACACTTTGCAGATGGGTCAATTCATGCTATGGCTTCGCTATAGCCTTCCGGAGACGCAGACCCAGGGCATCACCCTCTGAGCCTACTCTGTGTTCATGACCGGGTCCGATGAGGCAGGTCTGGGAGGCGCCCCTTCCGTAATCACAGTGGTTCCATGGGTGAGCTAGAGAATACGTGCGCATCGTCGCCACCCCCGCATCCGTGCCGACTTACTCACCCTAAATCTACTCAAAGTGCAAGGTGCTTCATACGGATCACACCTTCCCACCTGTGGAGTGTCGGACCCATACCCGCCCCCCACGTGACCGGCCATCAGGCCTAGCCCATTTGTGAGGAGTCTCGGGAGCCTTGTATGCTCATGCAAGACCCCACCCCTCATGTCACCACTTGTGTTCCTTGTCTGGTGCTAAGCCAGACCATAGCATCTAGGACCCGGTGGGTTCTTGTGCACAGGCCGCATTTAATGGGACTTTACAGGGCGCTATCTAGGAGCATACTACCATACACCTGGTTCAGAGGCCTCTACCCCCGTAATCCCCCGCTTTGAGTCGGATGAAACAAAGAACTAACAATCCATCCTTTCGTGAGTAAGAACCTAATTGAATATAAAGAGAACTTGTTTGCACAAACAAGGGTTAGTTTCTATGACTGAATTACAAAAGAGAAGAGAAAGACGGACACAACCAAGTGTTATCTAGAATTCACATAGCCACCTACCCAATTCTGGGCTGGACTCATTCCCATGGGGCCTCCATCTCGGCGGGTTGAAGATTCAATTTGTGGCTTCACAGGGACGACTGGTATGGCGGTTCTCTGCAGGTGGTTGATGGCGCTCAGCTCCTGGCCTTCCTTGGTCGATCTTCAGGAGTCAATCCCAGGGATAGGGGTCAAGTTGGCATCCAAACTTGGCAATCCCCATGCTGCCCAATCGATTGGGGCAGGTGGCGCCTTCCCAATTGGTAATTATCCTAATTTCCTAGGTTATAGGTTATTGTTAATAATGTGTTAAATTAGCATAGCTAATTTAATCCTTTGTAAGGTAACCCCCTAGGTTGCAATTAAGTTCCCATACCCCCATGGTAGCGTACCTTTAGGGAGTGACGTGCTTGTATTTGTACGTGTCCCGTATAGTAGACCGTATAAATACGTGGAACGTCACAGATCTGAAGCTAAACGAGCAAAAGTCTGTACAAACTTCCTATAATAATTGCGTAAGCGCAAAAAGGAACGCAATGCAGCAATCGAAGCAGGTACTGGCCAATCCACAATTGCTTGTACCTTACTAGGATCCACTTTAAGACCCTCAATGCAAACAATATAGCCCAAATATTCAATTTTCGATTGGAAAAATATTTTTTCCTTAGGATTAAGAGTAATAGACTCCTCCCTTAACTGACGAAAAATCTCCCACAAATGCAAGTAATGGTCCTCCTCGGACTTACTAAAAACTAATATGTCATCAAAGAAAACGACAATGTAAGCGCCATGTACATCTTCAAATATTCGCCATCTTGACGTAGGACACTTCGCCACCCAACCAGAGCCCTCAACCAAGACACAGTTGCCCCTGAGTTCTCCCCCGAGCAACTATATAGCATGCACGCCCCTTTGGTCCTTCTTTGGACCAAACCCTCCTTTGGACAAAGGCCCAAAGGTCCAAAGGCCTACGTGGCCCAAAAAGGTCCAAGGCCTTTTGCCAGGACCTTGGCCTATATCAGGTGGCACTAAGCGGCGGAATAGCGAGTGCTGCCGAGGCTGTCTGCGCTGCCAAGGGCCTCTACGAGGGCGGAACACCCATGCCATCAGTTACAAGACATAATAGACGTCTAGGCTATGATTATGAATAACATAGAACTCCAGAAATTGAAATTATATTGGTTGCAGGGGCTTCAAACTGTTGAAGAAAGAACAATCTTCAAAGCTTCCGGTGTTTGAAGATCTTCCATAGCTTTTCATCTGCGACCTCTATTTTTCTGCAGTGTTTGAAGATCCTCAAGAAGTTTTGCATCTGTGGCAATGCAAAGCTTTGCTTCAATACTTCTCAAATCCCTGCTTCGACCTGCTCAAACGACCTGGAATAAAATAGTCTGCTCTTCCTTTACGGTCTAAAAAAAGTGCAGATAGCAGAAAAATAGAGAACCCTCATGTACCAATGTGCAAAAAACAACGAAGCTACTTCTATGTTGAAAACTTGCGATCACTGAGAACTGAAGAGGAGATGCGAAATCATGGCTCATGCGATCTTTGGCAAGCCACCCGATCCTCCCTAACCCTGATGGCTTCGCAAAAAACCACAGCCGATCTAGGGCGTGATCTGGACCATCTCAGCATGATTAGATCAAATCATGGCACAAAAGTCCACGTGGCCATTTTATCCGAATTTGCTAGAAGATACAGTTGACTTTTGGCAAAAAGAAATTCACTGTTGTTTTTTTGGCACTTTTTTTGGGGGGGTCAACGTGTCCTTTTTTTCATTATTGTTTCTAGCAATTTTTGTCAACATCTATTTTTTTTTTCCATCACTGTTGTTTTTTAAGGAGCCAAGCGTTGTTTTTTCTTCAAAATAACACACAATAGTTCTTTTCTTCTTTTTCTACATGTATTGTTTGTTTTTCCCTACTTATAGTTTTTTAGAAGTTATTATTTTCTTAGAAAAATACTTAGCTTTAAAAAAATCCACATGTAGTGTTTAAAAATAATTGTTATTTTCAAACATTGTTTTCCTCAATATCATATGTAGCTATTAGAAAATAAACACTTTATTTTTTTTAAGCAAGTGTTGTTTCCCAAGTTATTGTTGTTTTCAAATGTTGTTTTACTCAATACAATATATAGTTATTAAAAAACTAGTAATAGTGCCCAACATTGCTGGGCATAAGTTGAGAGCCTGTAATTTTTTGGTCGCAAAAGAAAAGCTTGCAGGAATAATCCAACTTTTTAATTTTTTATTATAGCGAAAACTTTTCAAAGGTATAACAACGTTTATAAGACATCTAGCTCCTTCATGTTAGATAGTGTTGCATCGGTATCTATCCGAGAGCTTTGAGTAGAACAAGATGATGCTTGTTCATAGCAATTCTGAGGTCTCCACATTGCCACATGCTAAGTGTGGCACATATTATACCACAATGGCTCTGCGTCTGACCGGATAGTGGGATTGAGAGATGCTTCACATACTGGCCCCAGGCTGGGCCCAACAGAACCTAAAAGCACTACAATACAAACTGTTAATAAATCATCTTAAAATATCAATCTCATACGTTGTACTTGGTCTTCTTAAGGAATTTCTCATACTATTTTCGATGAAGGCCATTTGATAGCAAATTTTAAGGACCAGATTCTATCTATGTCTTCTTTTTAAGAAATTCGTCATATTATTTGGGTGCGGGGCATTGGATGGAAAATATCAGATTCTACCTATGTCTACAAACATTAATAACCAAATATTAAAAGCCACTCTAAATGCCTCTAAAATTTCTTGCACATTTATGCTCCATTGTAAATTCTATGGACTATGCATAACAGCACGTTACTTGTAGTTATATTTTTTTCCAAGTAAAATGTAAATTTGGGCCGAGTCTATATGTCTTTATGATAGAATTCAATTTTTCGAATGCATATCACCTTATATGTAAGTATTTTGTCATCAAAAGGAAAATTGTTATGTGGCAAAATACTAAAGGTGAGTTTGGTTACAAAAGCTGTAAGATCTAAGTAAAATTGGGCCACACTACAATCGCCACGTAAAACGTAAATTTAGTCTGACTTTGTTAAAATTCATTACTAGTTACTGTCATGAACTAGTTACTGTCATTACTAGTTACTGGTCGTCAGAAAGCGGCGGCGGTGTGCATGAAGGTTCTTGCTGATGGGGTTATCTGCGAAACTCTGAGTAAAATGGAAGCTGTGGAAAAAGACTATGCCGCTGGAAGAGCCAATGATAGGGACTGGGCATGGAATATGTTCGAGCTTCTGCAGGAAATGGACAGAAACCTATGTAAAAGGATAATGGTGAAACAAGGCCACTCTGAGGCCGACTGCTGCAGCCTCAAGAACAACATCTTCCAAAAATCCATGAACGAGTTGCTCAACTCGGCAAAGGCCATTCTTCTGGACATTGAAAACCTCAACTGGAACTCAAAGGCTTCCATAAAGCTCATTAAAAGATGGGAAGAGGCGGATGACAGAGTTATTGAGCACCACCGGAGGCAGGCTATCAGTAAACTCCCTTCGTGCTCGACCGCTCCTTAAAGATGTCTCACAAGAATACGGTATTTATCAGACAAGGCTCAAAAAGGACACTGTTGCATGCAAGATCAGGGATTCTAATGGCTATTTTAACCCGCTTGAGACAAACCAATGTGACTGCAAGAACTGCGTGGACCTACACAACACTGGCATGAACAGAATCAGCACCTCAGTCGAGGATCAGAAAGTATGTAACCGGATTCCTGTCATCGGCAAGAGCGACAAAGCAAAAGGTCCAATTCTTTCCTCATATAAAAATGCTTTGTTAAATATTGACTCTTGTGCTAACCCGACTGACAAATCTAAAGTTAATTTGGATTATATTGATCTTTCGAGTGTGCAAGATTCCACGGCTGTAAACTTGTACTCTGACAGAGGAATGCTTATCTACTTTCCATCAAAATGCCCCTCTATTGGAGAAATCAAGTTTTGGTTTACCAAAACTCATAGAATACCCATCTGCTCCCTGCTCAAGATTGATGACAGAACGTTTCAGGTCCTCTGTAAGGATAATTTTAGTGTTACCTACCTGCTAAAAAAGAAATTGGGCAAAATTAGTAACAACGAGTTCTATATTATGAGATGGAGCCCATTATTTATCCCAGGTAACCCAAAGTATATCTCCACTTCTACCTGGTTAACATTTCCGAATCTGCCCCCTGCTTTATGGACGATTTCTCACCTAAAAGCCATCTCGAGCAAACTGGGTGATATTATCTCTATTAATATCCCCCAAACAAATTTTCCCTCTGTCTGTATATCCAAAGAAATTGACTCAAGATGGCTTAAAATTGTTAAAATAAAAATCTCAGAGGGCAGAACTCTGGATTTAGAAGTGGTGTATTCAAAAACTCCTACTCATAAGATGCTTGAAGAAGCAGCACCCTGCGGGGTTAAACCAGTTAAACCCCCTCTCATCATCAGGCAGGAGTGGCGCCCCAAAAATATAACTGATCCGACTCAAGCCCCTGCTCAGGCTCATATGGAGTGTAAAACTATTACCCAAAGGGACCCTGATAATCATCATTCAGATTTCACTCTCAACGGTGACTCTCCGCTTATGAATAAAAATTGGGATTTTCTTATCAAGAATGTTAATTTGGAAGTCCAATTTAAAACAGGCATGGTGACTCTATCTTTCCCTCTTAAGGAGGAAACCTCTGAGGGAGAGCCCGAGAACTATAACTCGGACCATGAATTCATACATTCTTGCAATGAGGATGGATGGAAGCAGATCACTTCCAGAAGAAGGGGCAGGGGACAGAAGAAAACCTACATTGGACCTCTGAGATTGAGCCCAAGGAATTCTGCCATCCAATCCAGGATGGACAAGGGAAGGTATAAATGTTAATGTCTAACCCCCTTAAAATTATCACCTGGAATCTCCAGGGCATAAATAGTACCATCAAAAGGGAACGTTTAAAGGTCTGTATTTCTACCCTCAACCCTGATATTTTGCTTATCCAGGAGCATAAGATCCATGATCTTAACCATAATGAGATTATCTCTAGATCCCTTCCCCCTAATTTTAAAGTTTGGTCTATAAGTGCTAATGACTCGCCCTCTGCGGTATTGCCATAGTATGGAACATGAGAACCAACCTAGAGGTTATTCACATGGTCAATGATAACAGTGGTAGGTGGCAGATTTTGGTAGGTAATCTGGGCCCTGAAACTATAGCCATAGCTAATGTGTACTCTTATCATAATCCCTCTGAGAGGATTGTTGTGTGGAATCAAATTAATCAAAGTTTGGCTAATATTGATGTTGATGATGTTATTCTGGCTGGAGACTTTAATATGGTCACTGATAGATGCATGAAAAATAGGAATTTTAAAACTCTCCTGCCTCAGGAACAGGGTGCTTGGTCCAAGCTTCTAATTGATCACAATCTCAGAATTGCCAGAACTAAACCTAATTCTTTTAGCTGGTCTGATCATAGAATAGATCCGATTTGCTGCCTTCATGACCGTTTCTACCTTAGTGAGAACCTCTGGACTGCAGGCAGTAGGGTGGATAATCTAACAGGATATACCCTCTCTGACCACTATCCTCAGCAAATCTGTTTTATTGGCAAGAACATGCATAACAATAGAAAATCCTTTTTCAAGCTTAATGTTAATCTTCTGGACCATGAGGAGTTTATGGAAAAGCTCCAGAACATTATAAATTGCCACCCTATGCCAGCTGGGGAGATTGGTTGGATGTGGTGGTGGATCAATGTTGCCAAACACATTAAAAGTTGGCTGAAATGCTGGGGCAAAGAGATCCACTACCAGAAGCAAGCCAAGCCGCTGGCTAACTGAGAGACGACCTAAGTGCTTGCCCGCACGACATGCAAGAAGACATCAAAATTCAGATAGAGAAGGAGGAAATTAGCATTGCAAAAGGTTGGAAAGTAAAGGCAAAAATCAAAGAGCTCAAGGAGGATGAGAGATGCAACTCCAAGTATTTTTTTATCAAGGCCAAGACTAAACTCAAAAGAAATCAAATTGATGAAGTCAAGGTTGGGGATACTCAAATCTCTGGTGATCTCAACCTTAAGAAAGCTGCTGTGGACCACTTCACAAAGATCATGGGTACCAACACTGACTGCCTTGACGAGGCAATGGACCTTTTTATCAACATTGAGAGCAAAGTCAATGAGGACCAGAACAACCTCATCACGACACCATTTACTGATATTGAGCTCAAGGATGTTATCTCTGGAATGGATAATGGGAAAACCCCAGGACCAGACGGCCTCCCTGCGGAATTTTTTAAAAAGGCTTGGCCCATTTTAAGTAAAGGTGTTACCAATTTAGCCAATGAGTTCAGGATAAATAAGTGTTTGGATGCCAGAATCAACACGAGTCTTATTACTCTCATTCCCAAGATTGACTCCCCAATCTCCTTTGCTGATTATAGACCAATTTCTCTTACTAATGTCATTTACAAGATAATTGCAGGAGCGCTGGCTGCCAGACTCAAGAAGATTTTAAACACTGCAATCAGTAGCACCCAATCTGCATATCTTAAGGATCGTTTTATCCTGGACAATGTGGTCACAGCAATCTTAGGGTTGCACTGGGCCAAGGAATCCAACCAAGATATTGGCCTTCTCAAACTGGACATCACGAAAGCTTTTGATACGGTCAGTTGGAAGTTTTTGTTTAAATGTTGCAGAGCTTTGGGGTTCAATGAAGAAAGTATTGGTATGTTTAAAGCAATCTTAAGTAATTCTAGATCGGCTGTTCTAGTCAATGGTGAGTGTAGCTCCTTCTTTGCTCTCAAAAGAGGTGTTAAGCAAGGGTGTCCTCTTGCCCCTTTTTTATTCTTAATTGTCATGGAAGCACTGCATAGCAGACTGGAAAAGGCAAAGAACGAGAATTCTATCAAAGGACTTCAACTCCCTGATAACTCTCAGGTGGACCAGATCCTCAATGGTCATTTTGCTGATGATACCTTCATCTTGACTTCAATGGATCAGGATTCGATCATCAACACTCAGCATATTCTCCAGGACTTTGGTAATATCTCTGGTTGCAAAATTAACCCTCTAAAATCTGCTATTCAAGCCAGGGACATGGACAAAGGCACCCAGGCAGCGGACTTTTTTGGCTGTAAGTATAACTCCCCTTGTACTAAGACTAAAATTCTGGGTATTCCCTTTGCCATCAGAAGTAATGCCTCAGACCTGTGGAATGATATAACTGATAAATTTTACAAAAAGGTAGATACCCTGAACTCTAAATATCTCTCCAAGAATGGCAGAGCTATTATAGCCAACTTTATGATATCCTCCTCGCAGGTCTATCAATCCTCAATTATTTTAGCTCCCAAAAGAGTTACTAATAAGCTTCAAGGTATCATTGGCAGGTTTATCTCTTGTGGCCAAAATAGAAGATGCTGGCATCCTGTTTCCATGGAAGAGTGCTGTAAGCCTAAAGTAGAAGGTGGACTGGGAACAATCAATATAAGAAAGCAAGGTTTGGCTTTGGCAGCTAAATATTTTCATAAGGCCTCGTATGACAAGATCAAGCACCCCATATCTGCTCTGATTAGGCATTACATTGGTAAATGCCATCCCTTTGGATGGAGAAATCTAAAGATGGACCTGCCACACTCTATCTTCTTTCCATTCTCTGTTCCAGCCACCACCCCAGGTCTTATTAAAAAATGGATAAAGGCTTGGATTGAAGTTAAACAGTTATACAGCTGGGAAAAGGGCTTATCTACAGATCAGTCCATTTTCTGGAATCCTGCTCTCATCTTGGATAACCCTGAAATGTGTCTAGCTTGCCACTTCCCTGATCAAGCGAAGCTTTGGAAGCAAAAAGGAATCACCATGATCAGAAATCTTTTTGATGATAATGGGATTATTCTATTTCATAACTCAGTCCTTGCAGGGGAAGGTCAGCAAACACAGTTGCTGTATGAAGCTATTACTAATACAGTAGTGAATGGAGTGTGGTCCCACTCCCAAGACTCTTGGAATCATAACGGGGTTAATGGATACAAAGTCAATTGGGCCTACAAGTTTCTAATGAGAGACCAAATGGTTACTATTCATCTCAAATGGGGAGTTTCTTCGGATACAGCTAGGAGGAACCTCAAATTTATGTGGAGCAGCCCTATTAATCCGAAAATCAAAGCATTCATGTGGCAGCTATGGCACAAAGGATTGGCTACTAACTGTAAGAGATTTAAGCTTTCTATGACTAATTCTGATATTTGTGACAGATGTCTAGCCTATAAGGAGGATGAGAACCATCTATTCAGCTCATGCCTTTGGTCTGAATGGGTGCTGGAATTGGCCTCTGAGATCTTTGGCCAAAATCTTGTTTCCATGAATGACAAAGAATTCTTCATGCCCAACAATCCAACAGACTGGAGAATTTATATTCTGTTGTGGAGAATTTGGAAAGGGAGAAACACTTTCATATTTGATTTTGAAATTGCGCCCCCGGAAGGGATCATAAAACAGGTGATGTATGACATTAATTGGATCCTTAGTATTAATGTATGATTCTTTTATTGCTGCAGAAACCCTGTTCCTGATGACTAGGAGGCTAGAATGGAAAAGGAATAAGGCTGAGCAGGAGAAGGAATGGATCAGATTCTTCGGCCCTACTGATACATCTGCACATCTCGACGCCTTATGCTTATGTGGTTGCTGCTGTGACCAAAACTACAACATCCGAAGAGATTTGATATGTGAGGCCAAAGACGCCAAAGGGAGATTTAACATGGCCAAGGCGGGCAAGTGTAAATGCACCTACTGCACACTTCATCTGATAGTGAAGGGGAAATCAAGGAAGAGGACAAACCACCACCTCCAAGGATTTCACTAAGCTTTTTCTTAGAACTGTCCAAAATGACTCTGTTTTATCAGACACTGCTTTTTCTATAAGGTATCTTAAAATATAGGGTTACACTTCCCTTGAAAAAAGTTTTTTTGTACACTTAACTTATACTTAATATAAATAGTCGCCTTCAATAAAAAAAATAGTTACTGGTCGTCACAGTTACAATGCCCAACATTGCTTGGCATAATATGGAGATCTGTAAATGTTATTAGATGCTTAATAAAAGTCCTTTCCATCTAGAATTGAGAGAAGGAAACGTCTATCACTCATATATAATTCAGTTTCATTTTTTGTTTGATGTTATTTATTTGATGCTATTTTGTTTGAAGCATCGTGAAGCTGACATGTGGTTCCCCTTTTCTTGCTCTGCGCAAGCATTGCGCTGCAACAAAGATTCCGTCCCCTGTTTCTTGCTATGCAAGCAATCCCAGCTTTGGATTATCCTGCACTTGCCGCATCCTTGTTCCACCATAGCCCGATGCTCCAAGCATCTCCGAATATCGCAAGGTCCTTTTTTTACCCGTTATTTTTTTCTGGCGTTACACTTTGACTTTCCCATTTTTTCCTCTAAGCGGGTATGCTGGACACTGGAATGATTATCCTCCTCTGCCTTCCATTATTCATTCACGGCTTCAAACGAGGAGTTAAGCATCAACAGTTTTCATCCGACACACCAGGTTTGCCCTTTTGCTTTCGATTCTTAGAAACATAACTCGCTTTTTACAGGTTTTCTCTTATGAAACAGAGCTTGGCTCTGTCTGCGAGATGCAAGATTACGTATTAGTGCCAAATTTGAGAACTAGATGAATATGTGGTGTTGATTCTTGTGTCCAAAAGGAAATATAAGGAATTTCAGGATTTTGGGGTTCAATTTCCTTTGGTATTTCTTAGAAGGTTCTTAACGTAATTTCTTTGGTTGGTTGCTTGCAGATGCTAGAGCCGAAATAGGCACGAACATGAGCTACAACTGGCTAGAGCTTCAGGTAAAATGGTATGTCATCTCTATTCCATAGCCCAAAGAGGCCCCAGGGTTTTTGCTTCTGCCGCAGGTTTTGGAGCATCTGTTTTACAATTTTTAAAGTTTTAGATCTTTAATTTATGAAAATCAATTTGTTGAATAGTGTTTTTTTTTTGAAGAACGTGTTACTTCATATTATACACTCAAAATATTACAAAGTACTTCCAGAAGTAAGAAATATCCCTGAAGCATCAATCACTTTTAGATGATCACTCCATATTGGAAATTTAATACGATCAGGCCAATTGGAGATCTGAAAGCAATTATACAACTTCTTACAAATTTCTTGAAGTACCACCTGAGAAGAAATATGCTTATCATAAAAGACCTTTCTTCGCCTTCGCTTCCATACACTCCATATTAGCCAAGACTTTGCCATGTGAAATGCAATCCTTTTAGAAGTAGTCCACTGATTTGGATAAATACCCAAAAGAAAGTGCTGACTATCCAAAGATACTCCAAAAAGAGAATGCAGCCAGGACCTAAGACTACTCAGCTCTGCACACAAATATAAACAATGCTCCAATGTTTCAATGCACCGCTCACACATTGGGCAAAGTGGGCTTACTCCCGGCTTAAAGCGATTAACCATCTCATTAACTCTCAAAGAGCGATGAATCACCTGCCAAAGTAAAACATTTACTTTTGGAGGATTATATTTAGACCAAACAAGGTTCCAGATGGATTGCCATTGAGAAGGCAAAGTCTGTAAGTGCCATTTTCGAGAAGGTGATAAAGTACTTGAGGATGTAAGCAATCTGTAGCATGAACTTACTAGCTTCTTGCCTTCATTAATACCTTGAACAAAGTTCCAAAGATCTCCGGTCACCAACCTTCTTAATTAAAGGAAGAGCACTTGCTACATAAGCCCATATCGATATCTTTATCCAACAACCCATATTTCTCCTCGAAACCATTGCCAAGGAGCAATGTCAATACCAAAATACCATCGTTCAATAGAAATAATACCCGCTCTCCTCCACCTTGCTTGGGAATGCGCATGCATAAATTCTACAACCGGGTGTAGTTGTCCATGAGTATACAAAGGCAACCACAAAAAGGGGAAGATGCCGAAGACAAGCTTCCCAATCAAATGTAATCACTATTTGGACTACCTTCCGGGCCCGAAGCAAGCCTTTCAAGATCTTGGAGAGGCATGTGAATAAGCTTTCAATGGATATAACAATGCCCAGGGGAGCTCAATTCTCACACCTCGCTTGTGAAAAACCATACACTTCTTCACTGATTGTTTAAGTAACTTCATACCTGGTGATGCACAATCATCTTTCAACAAACTGAACAACAGCTTAGAAGCTAAGACCTTACCCTGTAAAGAAAGATCCAACATACCAAGTCCTCCTTGTTGTTTAAACAACATACATTTCTTCCACGCCACCTTCACAGTGCCTCCTTTATCAGTACACCAGACAAAATCTCTTACAATCTTTTTTATCTCTGCAAACTTAGAAGCTGGAGCCAATAGAACCGAAACCAAATAAATATGTGTATTGTTCAATACTGACTTAGCTACCTGAATTCTACCTGCCAAGGATAACTTTGAGCCTCTCCACCAAATCAGATGCCTTTGTAAATTTAAGATAATTTCATCCCATGCTTCATTCATGTCAATATCTAGACCAAAAGGGACTCCTAGAAGCTTTGTTGAATAGTGTTGACGGGATGGGTTGTGACAGAAAGCTCTCGCTCTCTGTCAAGCTCTCGACCGTTATTGATGCAGAGATGCTGGATGTTACCATTTTTGGCGAATGCCTTACACTTGGATGATTTGAAACTGTTTTCATTTTTAACTTCCAACATTGTTGGTATGAAGTAATATTGTTCATATTTGGTGGTTATAGGGGCATGCCAAATTTCTACCCTCGATATAACAATCTCTAGCTGCTACCTACTCTACACAATTTCAATTTCACAATATTGGAACATCTGGTTTTTCTTCCTATGCTACATTATTGTTCTGTAGGTGTTTCTCAAATGGGTGTACTGATGCATTTGATAAGGGTAAGTATAGCTTGGAACTTAAGTAGGTGACAAAAATTTCGAATTTATGATGTTTCTTATTTCATTCTACTTGCAGTTCTTTTGAGAAGTGGCATTGTAATTAGTACGAACACTGGAGAGATGGAGCCCTTTTGAAGACTCTAATGAACCCAGCTTAGTTTTAGTTTACATGGTTTTGCACTCATAGGATTAATGGTTTTTTTATCATGCTGCAGGTTTCATATGATTATTCCATTTCTAATACAGTATGGACCTATACAAGTAACCATTTAGAAAAGAGGCGGTTGTTATATCAGTAAAAATTGTACTTGCCCAGTGACAATTTACAAGTGCTTAATAAATCCATTTGTCCCAATTCCCAGCCTCTTAACATGCAACATGCTCTGAACTCAATAATCATGAGATGGCATATGTCCAACTTACAAAATGGAATCAAGCGCGAGTTTGTCTCATTTAACTGTTGATGACCTGTAAAAAAGGTTATCAAATATCCTCAATATGATGAGGGGTTTGATGCTTCAATGGAATGATCCTTAAATGGTTACATCTTTCTTAGAACAATCAACCCCCAATATGCTCTGTTAATTTGGCCGCATACAAATTGTAACTTTGAAGGATCGTTAATAGAAGATGCTTTTGCAGACTTCAGTTATATTTTAAATGAAAACAAGGCCCAAATATTTTGAGATCTGGATCTCAATTCTCAGCCTCTTTACTCATGCCAAAATGTCTCACATATAAGGATAGTTCAAATTGATATGCCTTCAAATTTATAACAATGTTGAGCTCAATTTTCTGTCCATTTTGCAATGTCATTATAGCTGCACTAGTTAATACAACGTTACATTCTAGCAAACTAGGTTAATTGATCAGTACATCACAACTTTCCAACAATCAAGCCATTCAACATTTTCATAGCCAGTGTGTAAACAGATAATAAAATAGTCAGCATGGTAAATAGTTAACGAAAAGTTAACGAAATCAAATTGCTGAAGCATGCTAAAAACTGCATTAACTAGTTAACGAAATCAAATTGCTGAAGCATGCCAGAAATTGCATTAACGGTTCACCTTACTCTATAAATTCTAGTATACCATAAAGCTGTTGCAACAAACACTTTTTTTGTACAAGCTGCATCAACACGAGTGAGCTACAAGCTTCTTGACTATGATAGGCCAACACTATTTTAAATAAGTAGATTTGAGTTGTGATACCATTCCATGGGATGGGAGGTTGATAATTGTACGAAGCAGGGTAAAGAAAATGCAATTTCAAATTTTCCACATAACTACTACGAGCAAGGAGTTAAATGCTATTGCCTGAAGTGGTGCATATGTAATTACAATTTGACCTCAATCTTTATAATATGGAGGGAAGGCATAGGGGGCTCGGCGAAGATGGGCTTGGGGCAAAATGGCAAATGGCAATTCCGGAACAAAATATAAAGAATGGATTGTCTATTCCACGGGACTCCCACAGGACTGCCTTTTGCGAAGTCCACAGGACTCCCACGACTTTGCCTTTTGCTGCCCTTGAGGATCATCCAAAGACTCTTCTCAGTTATTTCTCTGATCATTCAGCCAGTACTTTAAGAATAAAACATGGGAAAAAAATTGTGGGAAAGAGATGTTCCAAATGCTTTTCAAAGTAAGATTGAGAAAGAAGAAAATGGTGTATTATTAAGGCACTCAACTTTACACCACTCCTCAAAGCAAAGCCTCAACACAAAAATGATTAAGAGAATGATTCATGCGTCCATTTATTGATTTGGTAACATATGTTCCAACGGCTAAAACCGCTCAACTTTGAAACATAAACCTAACATTTATTTCCAGTTTATAAAATCGTACAATAGCTAGCTAAAATCTTTAACTAAAATCTTTTTAGTTAAAGATGTAAAATAAAATGGTAGGAAAAAAGCATTTATACAGAATAGATGCCATTTTCCATTTCAAGATTATCACTAGATGCAAAAGTTTTCCTTTAAAACTTACCAGATGTTGTCTATCTGTGCAGGGTATCTAATTTTCAAAGGATTATACATTGAGCAGAGCAAATAATCGTGCTAGACAATATTGCATGAAGAACCATCTCCATGATGCATATCATAAATTCGTTCTTACCACATGGAAAGCTATTGGGTTAATGGGTCATGTTTTATTCGTATGCATTTTGAATAACCATTTTTCATAGATATATTGGCAACTACGGAGGTTAGAATTCTCCATGCTCAAACACAGTTCATTTTTTGCATGTTCAGAACTTAGATTCTTTTGATTTAATACAAAACATCTTTGGTAACGAGTCGTTATGGTCAATATCCTTCTATCGTGCGGGCACTAAACACAAGGCAAAAAAATGCAGGTTCAAATTCTACATGTTCTACCATGTATAGACGAGTTGGGGAAGAGAGACGTTCGTGCCGCGATAAGTTTCTTGTATAAATAATGGACTACAACAAAAGATGAAAGAGTATAATAGCCTTGTTGGCTTGGTTTTGGCATTAATGTTTGATGCATTCAATACTTACCTCTACTAAATACCATTTTAAGAAATAACACATCAAGATGGTTGGTTTTTTCACGCCTTGATTTTTTGGGTTTCATATATTGACCGTCAATATGTAGCATTATAACAGGGGGTTTCTTTTTGTGTTTTTGTACTGTTTTCTCTAAGGTTTTCATATGATTTGGTGGCCGTATTCATCCAGGTGTACTAAATAGTATTTCTAGAGTGCACCCTTTTGTAAGCCGTTGATTTTGGAAAAGGGGGCAAATCCTGCGGTGGGGGCTTTTTTGTGCTGGTTGTGAATATCCTCCCATTATTTTTAGGGTTCATTTTAGGGTTGTGTAGATTAGGGTCTGGTCTATGGATTGGATTGGATTGGATTGGATTGTGTAGATTAGGGTCTGGTCTATGGATTGGATTGGATTGGATTGGCTAGCATGCATAGCTTATTGTTGCAGGGAAAGCCTTGGTGATTTTCAAAGGAATCCGGAAGGGAAGCAAGTTTGCCACAGTTGCTCAAATAGTTTTGCATGGTATCCCCGCTTATGAAGACAATTGGCTCAAAATGTTCTTTTGCCGGAATTTACTTAGTGCAGCAAGAGCTGTGTAACAGTTATGAAATTGGTGAAGGGAATTGGCGTCAGATCCTAAGTCGTTTGGCCGAAATTCAACTGTTGGATCAATGCCGTTTTTTTAGATATGTTAGGTCAATTTTAAAACTGCCAGGGCCGTTGGGATCTAAGGTTTTGCCTTATAGATATAGAATAGGTAAATTTCATGTTATTGCAGAAGGACTAAGAAGGCCGCTAGCATTTGCATCTTCTTCGGTGCCAAAATGGTACGTTAGATGGAGGATCGACAAGGTTGCAGGGTCCTCATATTAGTGCCTCTATACAATCAGAGTTTAATGGGTGAGCTTCTCAGATTGGCTTGAGCGTTCACCAGACCTCCCAAAAACTTGCAAGATTCGCTCTATGTAAGGAGGTAATTTCTAAATTAGCTCAAATGTACATGCTATAAGATCTGATATGCATAGTCCATGCATGAAGGGCATTTATATGTGACCTCATTTATAGATAGCAGCGAAAGGAACTGCCTCAGGGTTGAGCTCTCGATTGCAGCTCAGTGCGTTGCAGGCCTCTGGCTCCAGCTCCACGAACGAGGAGCAAATCACACCTGCGGACTAATAGAGGAGTTGAGACTGCTGCTTGAAGTGATCCTGCAGATCAGGGGTCGTCACGGACATGATCTCTGCTCCAGGTATTGGTTCGGATATACCAGGAATGTGTAGGCCAATGTGGACCTTGGACAGGCTGAGGCTGCAGTTGAACTTTATTGCAGAATGAAACAATCAGATAGTGAGGATGACCAGCATATTTATGTTTCTGCCCTAAAAGCATGCTCTTCAGCATCATATCTTTGCCAGGGAAGACTTGTGTATAATCAGATCATTTGCAGTGCACACTCTCTTAATGTTTTTGTGACAAGTACTTTGGTGGATGCGTATGCAATGCAAAGTTTTTGAAGAGTTGCATATTTTCATCAGATGCTGCAAGAAGGGATGAGTCCAGATGAGATTACGTTCTCAAGCATCTTAAAAGCATGTGTCAGCATTAGGGCCATTGAAAGAGGCAGGTACATTCATGAGTACGTGATGGGATCCAAGTTTCAAAATGCTATTTTTGTGGGTAGCACATTGGTGGACATGTATGCAAAATTTGGGAGATTAAATGAGGCTTTGGCAATCTTTGACAATTTGGAAAATCGAGATGTGGTCACTTGGGGTACAATGAATATCTAGCATTAATGGACATGCTGAATACAACGACATCCTTTCTCCCATAGACTGTTTTGACAACATGCAGAAGGCAGGGATAATGCCAGACACAATAATATTTCTTGCCATTTTGAAAGCATTCAGCAGCATTGGGGCATGGATAGAGCAAAAAATATTCATGAGCAAATTATCAAAAAGGGTTTCCAGTTTGATGCAGCAGTAGCAAATGCCAAAACAAGTTTGCTTATGCATGACAATTTACAATAGTTTACATGATTCTTGTATTGCAATATTGAAATTACAGATAATGAATATAATGACTACATAAAATGTACTCAATAATTTGTTTGTCTTGATGTTATTGTGCTTTTTATAATGCTAGATATTAGTAATTAATATTTAGGCCCATAAAGTTTACCTTATGTTTGCTTTAGTTAGGGCCCGAAGGGCCCAATTTTTTTTTAACAATAAACACACAACTACCATTAACAATATCTAGCACAAACCATTGCATTTAACACATTTAAATTAAAATCCCCCTTAAACCCCCTTTGGTTTGGGTGCATATTCACACGGGGGGTTACATAGGGCAGCGAGAGCTGTCGGATGGGCATATTTGCCCTTTATTCATATGATTTGGTGGCCGTATTCATCCAGGTGTACTAAATAGTATTTCTAGAGTGCACCCTTTTGTTAGCCGTTGATTTTAGAAATGGGGCAAATCCTGTAGTGGAGGGTTCTTTTGTGGTGGATGTGAATATCCTCGCATTATTTTTAGGGTTTTTTTAGGGTTGTGTGGATTATGGCCATAATCGAGGTACAGAAAAAGGACCTCGGTTTGGTTACGAGCTTCAAATCCCCTTTCTGAACTTGGCTGCGGGATGCATCAGCTCAGATTCGAAGAAGTTGTACAGATGACAGACCAGGGGCTTAAGCCAGATGCAGTATTGTATAATATAGTCATAAGTGAGCTTTGCAAGGCCAGAAAGGTTTTTGATGCTCTCATGTTTTTTAGAACCATGTCTAAGTCATGCGTGCCAGATCAGGTCACTTACTCTACCATAATCAATGGGTTGTGCAAGGAAAGGAAGGTCGAAGAAGCAGAATGGATGATGCCCAGAAGCTCCTAGAGCAAATGGTGATCTCAGGCTTAGTTTTTACGATAATCACATACACCACCATGATGTCAGGGCTTTGCAAGGAAGGCAGAGTCGACGAAGCTCTAGAACTTCTTCAGGAGATGATAAACAGGGGTTGCACTCCAACAGTGATCACATATAACAGCTTCATCAATGGCCTCTGCAGGGCAAACAAAATGGAGAAGGCGCATGAGCTTTGGGCAGAGATGTGCAAAAGGGGATACAAGCATGATATTTTCACCTTCACCACTTTGATTGGAGGGCTCTGCAATGCTGGCAAGTCAAATGAGGCCATGCATCTTGTTGAGGATGTCGTCTCAAGAGGAGAGGTATTTCCTGATGTTGTCACCTATTCTGTGCTTATGGGTGGTCTTTGCAAAGAAGAAAGGTTGGATGAAGCACTGTCACTATTTAAAAAAATGGTGCAAAGTGGCTGCAAGCCCAATGTCATTACCTACAACACACTGATTACCGGGTTTTGCAAGGCTGGAAAACTGGATGGGGCCTTGGATCTTCTGACAGAGATGGTAGAAAGCGGCTTTCATCCAGATTTGGATGGGGCCTTTGTAAAGATGGCAGAATGGAGGATGCCTTTCAGCTCCTGAGAACCATGAGTGAGAATGGCTACAAACCAGGTATTTTCACATATAATACTTTGTTAGATGGATTTTTTAAGGCTGGTAGAATTGAGAAAGCACATGAGCTACTGAAGGAGATGATTTCTGAAGGCTGCAATTTAAATGAGATCACCATCAACATAATTGTTGATAGTGTCTGCAAATCTAGCAACTATGAAGGTGCACATGAACTTCTTCATTATCTTCTGTCAAAGGGTTTCGATCCTGATATTTTCACTTACACCACCATCATGGACAGGCAGAGTGAAATATGCTCTTGGCCTCTATGTAGAGATGGTGAAAAGAGGTCAAGTGCCTAATGTTTTCACCTTTACACAACGGCTTATTGTTTTGCCATATGCTTATGAATGCTTGCCATGGCAAAACAGGCTTGCATTGATACCAGCACATGTTACCATATGCACTAGCATATGCATGACAATGTGCAGTTTGCATATATTTGGGCGGCTCTTGGTATGCAATGTACGAAATTGAGATTACAAAATGTACTCATAGTTGTTTGCAATGGGAATAATTTGTTTGTCTTGATGTTATTGTGCTTTTTAGTAATTAATATTTAGGCCCATAAAGTTTACCTATGTTTGCGTTAGTTAGAGCCCGAAGGGCCCAAATTTTTTTTTAATATAACAATCAACACACAGCTACCATTAACATTATTAACACAAACCATTGCATTTAACACATTTAAATTAAAATTCCCCTTAAACCCCCTTTGGTTTGGGTGCATATCCACAAAACCGTCTTAAGAAACCTTTAAGGAAAGTAAGAATAAGAAAATCGGAAATTTATGAAGAACAAAGAATACAAACAACAAATCTGTATTTGTGACAAGATTCAAGCCCTAGAACGGACGTCCGTATTTAGAGTCCGGGATGTGGTATTTCCGGACTTTTTTGGTGGTATTTCTGGACATCCGTTATCAGCCAGGTGGTATTTCCGACCAAAAAAGGTGGTATTTCCGGACAAAAAGGGTGGTATTTCCGGCCAAAAAGTGGTATTTCTGGACAAAAACCAAGCGCGAAACTGTGCGGCGGAGCTGAGATCTTTGGTCGGATCGTTCTTGCAGCTCCGTGGGCTGGCTTGAACTGCTTCAAAAGCCCTTCTAATCAATTTGTCTGCCTCTTTAAGGTTAGTTTGATGAAGAGAGGAAGCGATTTGAGCCCAGATAGAGCCGGATTGATCCAAAAATGCCCCAAAACAAATGATTCTGGGCTTGAAACTGTGAAGTCTATAGTGGCTGATAACGGATGGCCGGAAATACCACAAAAAAGTCCGGAAATACCACATCCCGGACTCTAAATACGGCGGTCCCCCTAGAACGGGATAGCATGTTTAAGAAATATATGAATAGACGCATCTATCAAACTTGATGCAAATCAAAACTGGAGCAGAGCACCCTAAATCAAAACTGGAGCAGAGCAAATCTCGTTCTTGGAAACACAAAACCGATACTTGGGACAACGGCAAAAGCCACTGGAAGATAGCAAATCGATTCCAGAAGCAGCATGTGGCAACGAAAACTGGTGATATACTGATCTGGCTTGATCCAAGAAATAGGAAGGACAAGATAAAAGAATGTCGGCAGAGAATAAGGGCGTGTTTCGTTGTTCAACGGCTAAACCAAAGATTGCGTTTAAGGAAAGCACATCAACATCAAGAATCTAGAAACGTCTTCACAAGACTTGGGCAATGAATCTAGAAACGTCTTCACAAGACTTGGGCAATGAAGGAGTGTCTTCGCAAGACTTTCTTCTTCAAAGAACATCACAAAGCCCGGATAAATTTCTTGAGAAATTTCTGGACAAATTTACTGGTCTTGCGGGCGCTTGGGTCGGATTGAAGGCAAAGCCTGCCGAAGTTTTTGGTTGCCCTTTACCGAAAAGCAAGTGCCATCTTGTTGCCGGAATTCCGCCATAGCCAGGAGCTTGGCGCTTGCAAATGCGTAACCGCCAACAGTGTTTGCCCTGAACGGCCCTGAACGGGCGTTTGCCAAGAGAAGGTAAATTGAAATACAATAAAACTAGCGGTATTGCAGGGTTGGGGTAAAGGTTACGACAGGGGTAGAGTAGTTACTTTGATGTAGGTTGGTATTCCAGGCTCTACGACTGTGCGTGATTGTTTGGAAAGAGGAGTTCAGCTTTTGCTCTGAAAGGGATTTTGTCAAGCAACATTCCTTCTCATTCGCAAAGATCATCATGGAAAACATTGTCCATTTGTGGCTTTTAAACCAATCCTTATTTAGGTGAACTGCATAAAACAGAAGTAACAAATCCATATCCTGTTTGCATATCTGAGTGACAAAACTAACAAGTGCATGTTTGCTTTGCATTGGTAGAATTGAAATGTTTGGCTTGTCAACTTCTACGCTTTGAAGGTTGTGTTGTGTCATGGGTTGAGCTTCAAACAATGATTTGCTAAGTGTATGCATGTCTTGGGTTGCTCATATTGGGTTATGATGATGTTCATATATTTTATTTTGCTTTGTTACTTAAGACATCTACAGTAATTTTGGTTTAGCAACATTATACATGTCACAGAGAATCATTCATTGGCTACCGTATAAATGAAGAATAGCCCTCTAACCATATCTATCTATGCATGTGATGGAAAATCATTTATTGATAGCCATATACATCAAGAGTATGCCTTTACCAAGTTACTCCGTTGAATATTGTTTTGAGGAGGGATAGAAGCAGGCCTCGAATTTAGATTTTGCAGTAACCAGCAAAAATGCCGCCTTTCATTTATGCTTACCGGATTTTTGAGAAAAACACCTCTAACTTGCCGGATTTAACACTATTTTTTTGAAATTTTGACCGGAAATTTGCCTGCATCTACTTTAGCAAATCGGATATTTCAAACTTTAATCGGATATTCTGGGGAGGAACCCCCCTAATTTCGACCCTTGGATAGAAGGGAAAATGTCTATTAAAGAGAAAGCAACACCCTTCTCATTAGGTCTCACACGACCTTAGGACGGTTATTATGGCTTCTGCGTGGGTATATGAGATTAACATTCCAAAATTATATCAAGGAACAAAAAGCAAAACACTTTTGACCTACATTTTACAGCTGTATTGTACTCCATTTGCTAAAGAACATGTTGGCATCAATCCAGGAATCTAATGTAGTCCATCAATCCAAGAACATGCTGCCATCAATCCAGAAATCCATGAGCTCTGTTCAAATTTTTATTACCTTTTCCATGCTTCTTTGTTGAGCAACAGAACCTTCTATTCTGCTTCTTATTTGAAAGCATCTTATTTGAAAGTAGAATCCACGAACTGAAACAAATCATATCAGAATTAAGCAATCACAGTGTTGGTAAGTCGTGCAATAAATCTAGGCCTTCGGATGCATCCAGATGATCTCGGAAGTGAACACTTCAAATGGACCATTTCTGGTCCATCATCTGACCACTCTAGTGTTAATCAACAAAACACTAAACAAATTTCAACCAACCTGTATTGTGCTGCAATTTCCCTTTATATGGCTTAGAAGGTTTGTCTTCACAAGATCTATCTAGTGATAACCAATTCATATATCTTTTACAATATAAATATATAAGAAATTATATTTTTTTAAGGTTAACGCATATGACCATATTGAAATACATCATAACCATATATCATTGGAAAGATCTTTTCATTCCGCATCTAATGCAACAAACGCCGTAACATTTTGACAAGTGGAGCAAAAGTTATGGGGGAAAAACAACAGCAATGAAGTTGTTGGTGCTGCATTAATTGCAGTTAATAGTGGGTAGCCATTCCATTGGAGGATTCTTATGGGGATGAAATGAGATCTCAAATTTCCTCTAATGTGGGAGCCTACCAAGGGGAGTTCACATAGTTTCAAGCCATCCGAACAAGGTGTGTGACCCGAAGGGGTTTTTTTTGGGCTTGATCTATACATCACATCATATATAAACGGATTTTTTTTTGTGGTTTTAGTACAATACGTGGCTGAGAGGGTCCCCTTTTTGGTACCTCGCAGAGCATCAGCAATAGATGTTCGGTCTCCTGGATCGGCACCCCAGGACATTCTGGAGAAGGGTCTTGAGCAAGCCTGCACAGCCCACAGGGAACATCACCTCGGAGCAATGGGTACAGTACTTGCAACAGCTTTACGATCCGCTCGGGGGGCCGGACACCAGTCCCTCCACAGATAGGCATGGCTGTAGTCATCACAGAGGGGGATGTCATCATGGGCCTACAACGTCTAGCTAATGGGAAGGCAGCAGATTTGGATGGCATACAGGCAGAACTTCTGAAATGGGTTGGGCCTCCATTACTGCCTGTCCTCACGGCATTGTTCAATAAAGCATTGCGAGAAGGCTTCCCTCCGCAGTGGACCACTAGCAGAGTTGTGCCCATATACAAAGCAGGGGACCCTCAATGCCCGGCCAACTACCGTACTATTATGGTCAGCTCTCTCTTTGCAAAACTGCTGGCTGGCATTCTTGAGCAGCGGCTGGCAATATGGGCGGAGGAAACAGATGTGCGAGCTCTTACACAGGCAGGTTTCCGGCCCAGGCACTCCACCATTGATCATATCTTCACTCTGCGCACATTGATTGAGGATAGCAGGAATCGCCGACAAAACCTGTACTGTTGTTTCGTGGATTTTGCAAAAGCTTTTGACACAGTGCCCCGCGACAGGCTATGGGATAGACTGCGGCAGCTGGGGACCCCCCTTGACTTGCAGAATGCAGTATACAGGCTGTACGAGGCATGCTCGGGCCGTATCACATCGTCAGGACAGCCGGTAATCAGTAGTATTGGAGTGCGTCAGGGTTGCCCCCTCTCCCCCACACTCTTTGGCCTATACATTGACCAACTGGAAGATTGGCTCTCTGAGCATGGAGGTGCGGGTGCCCATCTCATGCATCACACAATCCGGCAACTCATATATGCTGACGATGTCAACCTCCTGGCCTATACTCCAGAGGACATGCAACGTCACCTGGATGCTCTTGACACTTTTTGCCGATTCACTGGCATGCGAGTTAACTTGGCCAAAACTAGGGTGCTGCTGGTAGCATCATCCCGTCAGCCAAGGCTTCCCTCATTCACTTACCAGGGACAAGAGGTAGAGGTGGCTCCGACCTACAAGTACTTGGGGATCGAGTTCTCAACTACCACCCATTGGGATGCTGCCATCAGGTTGCGGGTCACGGCGGGTTGGAAGGCACTATATGCCATGCAGAACAACAGCCACAAGGCAGAGTTGTATGCCTGGGGCCACCAGTCACACCTGTTTCGGGCCTTGGTCGAGCCGGCCCTTTTGTATGGGGCAGAAGTGTGGGGTCCGGTGATATCCCTTAGCACCTGGAATGATCTTGAGCAGGTGCAGAAGGCCTTCTTGGCACGGGCCCTTGGGGTGAAGTCCACAGTTCCATACCAGATCCTACTTCAGGAGACAGGCTTTCTGCCCCTTCAACGGGCTGCATTGGAACGCCATATCGTTTACTTCCAGAAGGTGGTCGCTATGGCTGATACACGCTTGCCCAACCTTGCTTTGGCCACGGCGATGGGTCCTCAACGCCTGAAATCCTGCTGGAAAGACAAGCAAGCTCAGTGGTTCTCACACTGGGGTGTGCAGGCAAACAGATGCGTCCAGGTCAGGACAAAGAAAGATCGCAAGGCACTTAAGCTGTACCTAGATGCTACTTTCCTTCGCAAGCTCTGGGATGCAGATGCTTTGATGCATGTTAAGCTGGCACACTATCAGCAGCAAGTCAATCCTAGGCTCACGAGAGACCCACACCAGTACTTGTCCACCCAGCTGCCCATGAAGAAGCGCAGACTTATAGCTTCCATTCGCACGGGTGCACATCGCCTCCGCATTGAAACAGGACGTTGGGCTCGAGAGGCACGGGAGCAAAGGGTTTGCCAGTGTCGCCACCAGGGTGCTATTGAGGATGAATGTCATGTCCTCCAGATCTGCCCAGCATTTGCTCATATCCGAGAGCGATATGCTCGATTACTAGTGCCTGATTGTTGCATCAGTTATTGACTACGGCGTCAGTGGGTTTGTTGGGGTCATACCTCCAGGAGGTTATGGATGCACGGACTCAGTTGTGTCCTACGGGACGACATTGAAACTGTCCTATACAACTGTACAGCGTTCCAGCATACTTAATACTGCTAAGGCTTTTCCCTCGAAAACCCTTCGGGGCGGGGGTTTTTTAATCCTGTCAGTAATAGGCTTGCTGCTCTCTTTTTAGTTTGGGTCCCATAGGCCAATTGGTCTCTGTGGATGCTAAAAATCTATTCTTATTCTTATTCTTATTCTTATTCTTATTCTCACGCTTGTTGTGGCTGAATCTCCTCCCGGGGGATTCAGTATTCTTTGCAGTACGGAACATGTGCATGCAATAAAGGAGAGTTTTTTTACCATTTTGTATTCGTATACTTACTTTAGGGGGTTTTTTTGCCATTATCTGGGGCAAAATATATACTTTAAGGTTTAGATTAGCTTCCAAAGATCAGTATACTAGGGTTGTTTTTTGGTACCCTTCGAAAGCAGATGTCCATACCTTTTTATTACTACGTGCATCCCCCAGGAATCTCCCCAGCATTTGAAAAAATGTTGAAAAGAGCATTGTAATGCATGGTGTGCTTGCTGGCCTGTGCAACAAGATCACTGCATGGTGCTTGCAAGTTCTGACCCGAGCTTCTGGAACACTATCTAGATGGTCATCTTTTTCAAAAGATACGGGATGCATTTGCCTTAGCTCAAGTTAAAACTGGTCATTTTCATTCATATTTAAACCCCAGGAAAAAGCTTGTAGGCTATTGCATCAATCCACACAGGGTCTCAATATATACATAGATATTCTGATCTGAACCTGTCTGTTCTGAACCTGTTACATATATTACTCCTAACCATTAGTCTTAAAGCATTTCTTGTATGTATAAAACTACCTCACATGATTATTTAATGGATATAACCACCCATCCATAATTATTTCTAGTCATACCATGATTAATTCATCTATAGACTATCAATAGTTGTATATGATGGTCTTTTAACTTCCCTTAGTAGGACTCTAATACCAAATAAAGTCTTCCTTTAACTAAGAATCGAAAGAACCTAATTATAATCTGGATCATCTTCCATCTCTTGTGTGCCACTCACATTCTAGGCCGACATATAATCCTCCTGGTATATCTCAAGGGTTTTGATCCCCTCTGGTTACCAAATGAACCCCTTTTCTGGCCATAGTTACCTCTGGCTCCATAGCTACCTCTAGACTCGATATCATAATCCAATGAGCAGGCTTCAAATTCGCGTCCTAATTCTTCTCCTTCGATATTTTTCCTTTTCGAGCTTGAGGTTTCGCAACCATCAGAATCAAACCCCATCTTTAATGTTCAGTTTTTCAAGAATTTGCAGATCTTAAAATTCTTCAAGCATCTATAATGGTCAAATCAGCATCTTCTGTCTCAAGTTGCACTTCTTTAATCTTGGATTAACTTCAATTGCTCTTGTAAATTCTTCCTGCTTTATTTAAGTTTTCATTTTCGTAGACAATATGAAATTCTATTCCATGGTTCTTATGACCATGAAAATACCATTCTAGTGGTATGAGATCTCATGTATAGTTGTCAGATACTTCAAGTTACTCATCAACCTAGTATGTCAGTTAATGATCTATTCTATAAAACCAAGTAGTCAAGTTATTAGATACAGGTTAATAATGTATTGAAAAAAAACCATTCCTCCTTTCATGGAGTGAGGTCATAACTCAGTCTGAATTCTATTATTATATGATCGTGGAAATAGCTCACCCCCATTGCCACAGCAGGGGTTAGACCACATCCCATACTTAAATGAAAAGCATAAATATATAAAATTTAGAAGTATACCTATATTATTGAGGCTTCAGGAATTGTAGCATAACTTTACTGTCAAATTGCAAGCTAGGAAACTCGTTTTTGCAGATGTACTTGTAAACACTTGCTCTGAGCCCCTTGAGGTTGAATCCATTGTCATCCAACTCTTTAATGTTACAGAAACAACAAAGGGAATGTGGTATTTAGGTAGAGCTCTAAGTATGAGAAAAAAAGATAGGTAGTTCTTGGAGTGAATCTAGAGAATCTGCTGATTTGGCTTATCGTCCTTCATATGCTGTAGAGATAAATCTCGCCTGATATAATAGACACGAGGTTGCAGAGGAATTCTCTACCTATGATTTGTCAGAAAATCAAGTGATCGCATCGATCCGAGACATCGGATCGCCATTCTAGAATGGGACGAGCATGCATGTCATGCATGCATGCGGGCGGCGCATGCCCGTTCTGGTTGGGAATTCGACTATTTCAGGCGTGTTTCTGCATCCACGACTCATCGGCGCTTCCTCTTCTCTCAGCAGTACCTTATTCTCTTGAATTGTTTCCGGGCAGGGGAGGAGGGGCTTCTTCCTGCCTGGTTTAGCCAATTTGGCGTATCTTTCTTGCTATCCTTTACAGGCCTTTGGCCTCGTCCTGTGACCTTCGTCCTCGATCCTAGTTTGTAAGGAAGTTCTCTGGTAGTCAGTGATGACTTTAAGGTGTGAAACTTCGTAAAGTTGCTATATTTTACCATTTTTTAAAATCTAGATTCGATGGTTTACTAGGATGCGTACGCTAAAGAACTTCATAAAATCGCCAAAATTTGATAATATTGCATCCCGATTATAGTAAATTCGCCAAATTAATGGACATTTTACAATAAAAACCTCAATTTTATGGTAAAACATCCAATTCTACTAAATTCATTTCTATAGAAATGTTGGAAAAATAGGAAACAATCGCCACAATTTCTATAGTTTAGAAGCAGCTAAAGGATGATAAAGTCATCACTGCTGGTAGTCGGGCGGTTTGTTGGTTTCTTGCGAGTCCCATTCTAGAATCGCATCGATCCGAGACATCGGATCGCCATTCTAGAATGGGACGAGCATGCATGTCATGCATGCATGCGGGCGGCGCATGCCCGTTCTGGTTGGGAATTCAACTATTTCAGGCGCGTTTCTGCATCCACGACTCATCGGCGCTTCCTCTTCTCTCAACAGTACTTATTCTCTTGAACCCACCCTCCCCCCCTTCTTTGTTTATTATATTTTGTACAAGTTCTGTTTATCATATTTTTCCACCCGCTGGGTGATGCTTTTTTTCCACCCGCTGGGTGATGCTATTCTCTGGTATGTTTTCTCGTTTGTTGTGTTGGTGATGTGCAGGTACAGGTTGGCGAGCGGCATCTGTTTCGACTTCTCCATGCGGGGGTTTTTGGGAGCGATTCTATGCCTTACGTTTGTCTAAGCCCCTTGCCGAAGGCTTATCACTAGGGTTTTTCCTCGAAAACCCGAAAGGGCGGGGTTTTTTAATCCCGGTGATAAGCTTTCGGCAGGTACATCAGCCACTCATCTATTAGCATTGTATTTTTTTGGGGTCCAAATGATATAATTGGATTTTCCCTTTATTTTTCGTGGGTAGTTCGCATGTGTGCGGCTACCCACTGTCCACCATTGTAGAAAATCTCAGGGTATTAAAGAGTGGCTAAAATTCGCCAAATGGCTATTTTTTAGACCTTTAGTCAAATTTTGTGGCTAAAGATAACAAAGATTATTTTCTAAGGAAAAAAATAATTTAGCCATTCCAAGAAGGAAAAAATTTTGGACGCCTAGAGTTTAGCCAAGATTGGCTGCATCATGGCATGCTAAATCGCCTTCTCTGAAGGTGATTCGGTGCATCCTGATCAATTCAAATAGCCATATTGAATCTATTCAAGAACCTCTTTAATTTAGGAATCGCCATTAGCTATATCAATCATGTTTGATGTATAATGAACGTGAATCTTTAAGTTGTTTAGGTTAAAGATTATGAAGAATGTTATGTAGTGAGCATTTTAAGCTCTAAGTAATAGTGTTTATTCTTGCAATTGTTGATCTTAAAGGGCTATATGCACCAAGTTAACCATTTGGGTGCATTTGACCTCGACATAAATATGTGTGTTCCCTCAAATGGTATTGTTTGCTCCTTATAAATTGTACTTTGAATCTTTGTTATTGTTCTGGAATGAAAGCATATTGAATCATTTGTCATTCATGTGGTAATGAGTGCTCAGAATTTGAAGTTAAATAGTTGCACTTTAGCCATTAACTAAGAAAATTTCGCCAATATAAGAATTTCATATCATATAAATTTTACATTTTAGCCAAGTGGGAAGATAACTAGAGGGTTTTATTTTATCAAATTTCGCCTAATAAAAATCTATGAACTTTTATTTTCAATAGGTTTAGCCAACTTTAATTTGAATAGAAAAACATTTAGGACCCTTAAAATTTACCCTGAGAAAATCTGCTGAGATGAATGAGAAGCCTATCTATCGTGCGGTTTGTTGGTTTCTTGCGAGTCCCATTCTAGGATTTCACTTTAATCATAATCTCACTTGCTCTTAAAAAATATAGTAGGGGTGCATGAATTGAGCTAACCAAAAATGTATTGGAGGCAATGACGTGAAATCGTATGTAGGGGTTTTTCTTTGAAATTTGATCGCGCAAGTGGCATATGCACATACAAGTAGGTCGATCTCAACGTGAGGTTTAGTTATCTCTGATCCACATTGAAAGCCCCAACTTCAACAATGCTTTTTATTTGCTTTAGTCCTTGAATTCTAGATCTTTGCGTAGTGGAGGTCTAATATGTGAAGGAAGTGTAGGAAGCACTGGAATCAGCTTCGCAATTGTACCAACTGCTTACGGATGCAAATGCAGTGTTGTCATTCCAGATGATGCAGCCCTTGAGAAGGTAAGCTTTGCTAAAATTTCCATGTCTCTTAGTATATTGGAATGTTAGGCTTGGGGCTAAAGTTAAAAAGGTACGACTAGTTTCTGTCACACATAAGGATGATGTTTGTAAATATTGCAAGATGAAGAATAGAATAGAATAGAATAAATTTTTTAACGTCCACGGAGACCAATAGGTCATGGGACCCATACAATGGGCTAGTACAATCATTACTACTAGGATTAAACAAGGTGCTGCGCACGAGGGGTTGCCCTTCGGTGGCCCGAGAGTGTGTTTTTACGGTTTTTGTAGAAATTGGGTTTGTTTAGGTTTGATAAAGTACTCGAATTGCTTGTTCTATATTAGAGACGAGATTGTGCAGAATTGTCTTCAGGTGTATTGAATATAGAACACTCATATATGTACATCGAAAAGGCATGCCCAAAGGCATGTCCAAGTATGGAAAAGGCATGTCCAAGTTTGGAAAAAGAGCCAAGTTAGGATGGGAGCCCAACGTGGCATCTCAATACCCCCCCGCATGTTGGCCTCTCAATAAAAGAGAACCAAGAATACAACCTATAAAATGTCATATACAATTACTCAGAAGGTAACCAACGCTGTTTTCATCCACCCCTTCAATACATCAAAGTCTGCCATGTAAGCTTCACTGCCATGCAGCAAGGAATTGTTACCATGACAGGGTCATCTGGTTTATCTCCGTAATTTTCAATTCATTCATCTACACTCATTCATATCATATTCCAAGTGGGAATGATAATCTTCAACTCTGACTTTCACTTCATTATCAAATTCTGCCTGCATTCATATGTGCCACTATAAGATGATCATTAAATAAATAGAGTACAACAGTAACAAGGATTATAAAAAAGCAAATGCTAGAAGCCACACCAAGAAAGTTTGGCAGCACTGGTAAGACCAATGCACAGAAATGTCATGAAAAAAACTAGGCTTGAACTAGTCTATACTAGCCCTCCGTGACCCGAGAGTGAAATGGCTTAAATCACACTTCAAAGTCATGTTTTCGAGCATATACTGACATATATTTGGAATATACCACAAACCCACATGGATTTAGATCAGATCAGTTTTCATCACCTGTTATGTTCAATCTGAATGTTCAAAGTAGAAGAAGTATTCAAAAAAGCAAACTAGCTATCATGACTGTTATGCATTGACTTTGTATTGGTCCTTTTCATTCCCTTTTGCAACCATCTTGAAAGTAACATGGCCATGCTCTCTTCCATTACTCCATCATTTTTTGCCAAATCCAACCTACAAAGCAAAAAGAACAATGGGAAGAAAATCCCGTACCTGCAGCCAATCAGTACCCTATTAGCGTGAAAACAGTATCAGGGCAAGCGCCAAAAGGTACATTGGGATTTTCAGTTTATCACTGATTACCCATTGTGCTTTTGCCCTGAGTTAGAATTAGCAAAATCCAAGCATAGATGGCTTTCTTGGGATAAACATATAGCCCCTAAGCATTTGAAACCCATGGACATAATCTTTTGAAGAATATGAATTGCATGTCATTTCAACTATTTCATTCAGAAAAAATAGTAAGAACCTGGTTATTTCGGGGTGTTCACCATCATTTTGCGTTGATAATACTCTGCAATGAAAGGTATCTGCGAGATCTTCCAGGCTTTTTGCATTGAAGCTCTGCCAATGCTAACGGGTATAGCTGGGTTCAACTCCAAGAAGCACAGATAGCGCCGACTTCATCGGCGCCAAATTCTTGTATATACATATTCTTATAATATAAGCTACGGTACCAATATACAATATTGATAACATAATATATGCCTAGAGGTACCCAATATATTATACATGTTTTCCCAACAAGTTAACATAACATGTTAATTTCCATTATATTAAACATTTTGTCCCAACATGTTAGTTGTACATGATCCCATAAATACGTTAATTTTATCGCTCATGCAACCATTGAAACTCACATTGCCATGTGGCAGAATGTCATTAGACCCATTGGGCATGTCATAGGGCCTAGTCAAATCCTAGAGATGCCTTTTATGTTCTATCAAATATTTAGCAAATACACAAATTTTCTTCCAAATATCGACAAAAGGATGTTTTGGACCTGGGCATTCAGAAATGTGCAAGCAATTCTTCAAACTCGGGTTGGAACCTTGAGCCGACTAAGGTCAAGTATTCATTGGAACATCCAACGTATCTGTCTGACCTCAAGAAAATGTCGAGGTTATTGGGCGCATAAGAAGCTGCCCTTACTCAAGCAAAGGCTAATGCCTAGATTCCACTGCCCGTACTCAAGCAAAGGCTAATGCCTAGATTCCACTGAGATCTTTGCTCACAACAAATACCAAGTCCTGGAAGCGAATTGCCAAAATGGGCATTCCATTGAAATGTGGTAGTTCATTGATTCAAGCTCCTTTTGTTTAGGTGGCAAGATTCCATGCATCTGACAGGCAACATCCCACGTCACAACATCGATGCCAGTCACTTCTCGCTTCCTCGCGGATTCCCACAAATCTGTCAACCAAGTATATCTTTTAGGATTTAGAGCTTGTCGTACTCTAGCTACAAGTAAGCAATTAACCGTTGTTGGCATTCCACTGCAGTTTGAAATCTGAATGGAAGCTTCAGACGTGCAGCTGTTGTCACTCTTCCTCTTCATAGTCTCCAATAACGGTGAATTGCCAAAATTGTCTTCAAACCAAGTCAATACAAATTAGAAAGCAGCTAAAAGGTTCCAAACTATTGCTTATCAAGAGCATTCACATTGGCGCTATGATCTATCAGGAATAAAACAACTGCATCATGACTTCTTGATGATGTCAAGTGCTACATCAAAGGAATGATTAGATCAATCACCACCAAAAGTAAATGTTCTGACATAACATACAAGAGGAGTTACGCCGGCATAGTCTGTCTTCCCAAGATCAACACCCCCATTTGTCGGCGGTCCCCATTGGACTCTAAATACGGCGGTCCCCATTTGTCAGACTCACCAGGTCAGATTGTTGGCTTGTGTAGAATGAAGTAATGCTATACGATGATTAGACAACCTTTTCTGCAATAGGTACAACTATGATCAGTAAGCATAAGATAGATTTCTCCAATATTTGAGAAGTTTAATTAACCTGTAACAAATTGTCCATGACTTGGCGACTGTATAGAAAATGTAGCTGGAGAATATTTGAGAAGGCCTCCTTATCCAGTCGCAATACTGCACTCAATTCAGACACTCATACTGTATAGGGTTGAGGAATGCAGCATAATGCTGCAATTTCGCCAAATGTGGAGCAAGGATCAAGCAGTGATAAAACTCTTTCAGATTCATCTAATATTTCTTCCTACATGAAAAAAGGAGCTGTATTAGCAGAAAATGGCAAAGCAACAATGACGACGACTTCTAACACTAAATTTAAGTGACACACAGTAAATGAAGTAAAGACATGAAATGGAAACATCAATCTTCCAAAAGGCCAACTATGCACCGCCTACCTCCTGCAAGCACTGCAGGGTATTGTTCTTTCTCTCAGAGGTAGCAGCATAATTGACGAATACAAGCCATGAGAAATAGCAGTAGCGTTGCTCTCTCACAGACTGAAGGGATAATCACTGTATGAATCTTACACAAAAGATATAAGGGATCGAAGCTTGTTGATATCTTATCTCAGAGCATTTATATCATTCCCAGTTGAAACGTCCTCTGCAAGAAACAACCAAGAAATCAAACTTGGAAAAAAAAGATAAAAAACGCACCAACAAGGCCATTAAGAATACTATTTTGCATGACAGCCTGCGCTGTTGTTCTTCGTGGTCATTGCTACTATCAACTAATCCTGCAACAGATGCCCTCGTAGCCTCAAGATCAGCAGCATTAGCACCTTCCAGTAATTCCATGCCTTCTGCAATGTCATCAGTGGCCTTCTTTGTCAGCAGCAAAGGGTGATCACAAATTTTTTTCAATACCTGCAGCAGACTATGGGAAGTTAAATCATGCACAAGATGACAGAATTCTGACAGCTTACTTACTGTTAAAGCAGCTAATGCAGATCCTTCAAGAGACCTATGAACAGTTTCACTGTTAAGAAATGCCGAATATAACTGTCGCTGCGCACAGATAAAAACAGATAGATTTCAAAACAAGCAAACCAACCCTGAAAAATACTAATGAAAAGAAGAATCTAATATTTGAGGTGTTGGACAGCGTTAGAACCAAGGTCCTGATGAGTAAAACCAAAGCTTTTAAGCACCTGATTGTCAGCAAAGTTAAAGGCCCTCTCCATTTGTTTTCTGCAGTCCTTTGCAGAATATTTCTGATTTGTTCTACCGCTGCAGACTTCACATCCTGCAAAATGAGTTATAAATGGCCACCTATTATCTCCAAATCCAGGACGATATTTCTTCATATTCTCCTCATAATCATAAACCAAAGGAATCCAAAAACCGCTCAAATGGTAATCATGCTCAAGAAATATTTTAGCCCCCCATCTCTGCCTCTCTGCTAGAATCAGATAAATCAAAGCACCCTGATCATCAGATTCAAGAACAGGCCTGTCTGCAAGAATCTGAGTAAAAAAAATTCCCAAATATTCTCTGTTTAATGCAGAGTTTCCCATGCTTGCAAGAACATCTAACAGATCGAGAGACCACTGGCAGTTTCTGATGAGAAAAATACCCATGTTCAATCCAACCCAGCTTTTATTTTGGTATATAAGATGGTCCCAGCCAGGACAAGATTATAATTTTGATATTTATGCAAAGAAAGTTTAAAACTCATGTCTGTAAATAAAGCATCACTATCTACCCACCATATCCATTCTGATTCTGGATGTGCAAGCATGGTAGCCCTAATCAGAGGCAATTTTACCCAAAAGCCTGGCTACCAACATGGACATGGTCAGTGCTGGGTTTTACAGCCTCTTCTGCTGAATCTCTGAACCGTAGATAGCTTAACGAAGGAGTATTTCCCCTGCTATATATCTCAATACTTGATGATAGAACACCCAGAAAAGCTTGAGGCTACTTAGATATAAGCATGGATTCACCGGACGTAAACCTAAGGCAAGGCTAGCTATACACGCTACTATATGAAGAAACAGCTGGAAAAACGAGAACCCAGATTGGATGCTCACCCTCTGTTTCTAATTCCGGAACTCTTTTTTCTATATAGCCATAAGCAAATTTATCACTCCCTGCTGTGTTCTTATTCATCAGATTGGAGCTGCCAGTTACCCGGTCCAGAACATCCTTGATCCACAACGCAACGGACCGTGCATTTACAGGGAACAAAGGGTTTTTAGCAGTCATCAATATATACTGAGTATATTCCAGCATATACTCAGTATATCCCACAAACCCACATAAACGAGGGTTTGCCCCCCCTAGGGGCAACCCAAAAAAAGGAGAAGAAAAATACAGAGAATATCTTGTTAGTTATGAGTCTAAATTAGCTAGAACTGAAGTCAACACAGAATGTCGTGGGATTATTTTGCCATTCAGTTTGAGAATTTAGCTAACTTTAGAGCTCATTATGATGGTACTGAGCTTGCAATTTGCGAGCAAACATGACAACTTGGATGCTTTTCTTGCTACATGTGGTACTGGTGGCATCCTTGCTAGTATTTCTTGTTATTTGAAGGTAACATCTTAAATATAAATTGGATTTCATGGTTATGATGAGAATTTATATAGGTCATGCCTCATATGAAGAACTGCCACTGTTTGGTAGGAATAAAAAGTAGACACAAAATGCTACTTGATACATCCACCAAGATAACGGCTCTTTCTTTGTCTTGCTAGGGGGTAGATGCACATGTAAAAGGCAGAGGGCAAAATGATTAGAAGACCCTGTTGATACCATTACTGAACAAATTGGGACCAATAGATTAACAAGAATTCTTTTGCTCTCTAAGCTGATGGAGCTTTTTGAGGCAGTTTTGAAGAAGCTATAAATGTCAAGGAATATTTGCCCATTCGTATTAATTTTATGCCCTATAAATCTCAATATGTTTGGAATTTTTTATTCAAGTAACTCATTCTCATACATTCATTCTTGGTTGCAAAGCTTCTTGCAATGGAAACAGTACAAGCTTATCGCTAACTATTAAGATCATGCATTTTCATATAATTATAGATGGTTGTTTATTTAGGGTTTTATGAAATTTGTTGTTTATAATCCCATATGAAGGATATGGTGGGTTCAAGTCTCGTAAGTTACAATGTATGCGGTTGGGCTGTCACTCACATGTTACACCATTAAATGCATTGAATTAAAACACATTCGCAAATTTAAACTACACATCTTATTGCATTATATCATGGATAAGTTATTGTATACTTATCGCGTTGCTTGTTTCCGTCGCCTATGGGAAATTGGATTTGGAAACATTCTTTGGAATCTTCCTAATCCAAGGCCCCCATTAAAAATTTCAAAAAACTCAATGGTGCAAAACAACACTTGATCAAATACAACCAAATTTTTTAGGGCAATTTTTAGAGCTTCTGAATCATATTGAGACAAATCAGTGGAGATATGATCTTTAATTCCCCGTACATGTTGAATTCGAAATCCATCTGATAAATTACGGCAGCAAAGGAACAAAAAATCTATCATAGATGGAAGTATACTTGACAAAGCACTCACAAGAATCGATGAATCATGGATGAAGAAACTTGATGAAAACATTTTATAGAAACCTCTCCTAGTTTCTTACAGAAACCGAGATATAAAATATTAAAAAAAAAATAGTTATTAATTTAGAAGCACGTGGATCGAGGTGCACGAAAGCTGATCTTCGTGCAAAAAGAAGGGCTTTTTATTTTTATTTTTATTTTTATGGAAACCTCCCCATTTTTCCGTGGAAACCTCCCTTATTTTCTTAATTGGAAACCTTCTCAAGAAACTGGGGAGGTTTCCACGGAAAGTTGGGAGGTTTCCATTGAAGACTAGGGAGGTTTCCAATAAAATTGGGGAGGTTTCCGTGGCAAGTTGGGGAGGTTTCAAAGGAAAGTTGGGGAAGGTTTCCACCATTTTCAGCGAAAGTTGGGGAGGTTTCCAAGGAAGGGTGCCAATAAAACCATGGATTTTTTATCCTTGATAATGAAATGTACTCTTTTGTAACATAAATTTTCAAACTCAAAAGAATTTATTTGGGATGTTGACAATGTCAACAAATCGTTGAGAGATACTTTGCCCTAGAATTTTGCAGCACTCACTACTGTTTTAAACTGAAGTCAAATTGAGGGAATATAGAAACGGAAGGCTGTGTTTCTAATGTGATTAAGCAATCAGCATTGCATGCAATGAACATTTCAAAGATTAGTTCGATGGAGGACTTGGTTCAGACGGAGGTCCACCGCTAAGAATGGAATGGTGGAAAGGCCAAGTCTTAAGGAAGCTGCTGAATGCTATATTATGTTTCAGAAATGTTTGGCCATCTGCTGAAGGATTGTTGGGTAGTGGCAGCCTTCGGGCATCCGACAACGCTGTTATATAACATAGCAGAAATAGCAGCACAAGTATTGCTCCGGTCTTGGTCGCCATGTCAGGTGAACGAGTCGTTTGTTTTTCTGGTATTGATGAATGCTTGCAATTCAGCATAATGCTGTTATATATAATGGTAGAACGTAAGTTACAAGGCATCACCATTCTGGGTTGAAAGGTTTTTTCCACAGAAAGGGCTTCTGTCCATTCCATTCAAACAGATTGGAATGCCGTCTGGAATTTAACCACCCAGTAGAATTCAAACTTGGAAAACACGTTAGGCTACAGTGGTTGATTGATCTTTTTTGCATGAGCACTGACTGCACGATTGGTCAATGTTTTCTGAAGCATGAGTTTTCTGCACGGAATTAGCCAAACAGTGCAAACGCGCTCTGCTGCTGTTAACTTATTTAACCACCCTTTTTGTAAATGAAAGCCCAAAGACCAAACTTGGTCTACAATTCAGCATCCAGCAGAGAACTAGAAAAGAAATCAAAGCTTCAATTTTGAGCGTCATTGTTACAGACATGGCAACCAAGACTACCGCCTTACGTTCTTCTGTTTGCGCTGCTGCTGCTCTTAGTTTTCGTAACATTATCAGATGCTCGAAGATCAAGCAGCACAATGCCTCTCAACTCAAAAGCTCTTTTAGCAGATGGCCAAAAAACTAACATGTTGAACACATTTGTTGCACCGGCTTTTGAATCCATTCTTAAAGGTGGGCCTGCCTGCCTCTCCATGTAACTAATCAACTATTTGAACCATTAATATTTGGACATTTAATTCATTGCAAGTTTGTGACATGTATTTACATGTTTTCAAACCATGTCGAGACTTAGATGCCATGCATAATATAAATTGTACCATTTCAGTCTAAAATTCAAGAATACTACAGGTATATTTCTGTTTGAAGATTTTTGTTGTGTAGAATTGCAATTTCCTTGTGCTAGCTTCCCTTAAAATGGTGCATAAGATGGTGCGTAGTGTTTCGAAATCCCTTCTTTACTTTCTGGAACTTATTATGGTGAAGCGCTGAACTGGATGGGGCTATCACATTTAAGTTACAAGCACTTCTCACAAAGAACAATTTCCTCCTCTCAAAAATTATCATATTATAATGTTCATATGCAAACATCACCTACAGTTCCCCATAGGTTGGCTTATTCAAGTTAATGTGCACTTGCTCCATATAGGTTGGCTTATCGATTGTGTCTAATTATATGGTTACGCAGACCAATTTAAATCATCAAGATCCTTGGTCAATATATTTATTAGAGATACAGCTTCAGAAAGGTAGCAAATAATCTCTAATGAAATAAACGAAGAGCTTTATTCTGATTCAACATGAAATGTGATGGTTGTTGTGCCTAATAATTATTGGAGAAGGCAGACCTTAGGTTGGCATTTCGTTTATTTTATACATAGACAATGCTTTGGATACCATTGACATTGCCTTCCTTGTTTAGATTATCATGAAGTAGGAATTGAACTCATGCACTGCTCATTAATAAAAAAATGATCCAGATTTTGGGTAAGGCAGTGCAAAGTTCCAACCAAGGTAATCAGATTGATGGAACTTGCCAGAATGCCATGTAAAGGCAAAAGTGGATATAATAACAATCTAGGCCAGAAACTTTTCAAGCTTTTCTACCTCTTGAATGCTGCCAATAAAGAGGGGCACTCGTTGATGCACCTGCGCAGATAACATACAACAGATTATGTAAATGAACCAAAACATCCAATGCACTGAAATATTTAGAAAAAAGAAAGCTAGACAAGATTGATGACCTGCTGTGGTTCAATATCCAAGATCCTGCTATGTCCATCTGATCCTTTGCCACCAGCTTGCTCAGCTAAAAAGCTCATGGGAGCACATTCATATAGAAGTCTCAGCTTGCCATTTTTGCTCTTTAAATCAGAAGGGTAACCATAGATCCCTCCATAAAGCATGGTTCTATGGAAGTCCCCTACAAGACTGCCAATATACCTTGCAGAGTATGGCTTCCCACTTGGACCAGGATCCTTGAGGTCATCTATGTACTTCTTTAACTTTTCATCCCAAAGTGCGTAGTTTCCTTCATTAAATGAATAAATCTTGCCCTTTTCTGGTATCTTGACATTCTCGTGAGTGAGGACGAACTCGCCGAACATAGGATCTAGTGTGAAACCATAAACTCCGGTTCCAATTGTTAAAACAAATATCACTGAACTAGAGTACATGCAGTAGCCAGCTGCTAGCAAGTTTTTGCCTGGTTGACAAACATTTACTATACAAGCCTGTGCTGCTTGGTCCAACTGCATGATAAATGTGGAACTTTACATATAAGAAGGGCATAGAGGCAAAAGTTTTTTCTGATTGTGAAAATAACAGAGGAAATAATGAGAAGATATATTACCGTATCATCATCCAGGTTAGGAAAGCACTCTTCACTAGGTTTGTATATTCCAAAGATGGAACCTGTTGAAACTGCTGCATCTATATTTGAAGAGCCATCCAAGGGATCGAAGACGACGACATAGTTACCAGAATAACTTTCTTCAACGGCAACTGGCGTGTCCTCCTCTTCAGAGGCAATGATGCCTGTACGACCACTAGATCTAAGGCAGTTGGAGAACACCTGTGGCAGCAAGATCATACATTTAGTCAAGCAATTACTACAGTAAGAATGTTTCTCTTATGTTTTTTTTCTGAAGAACCAGGGTTAGAGGAAAAATGTTAGCATCCACTGTGGAAATAATCCTAATGTCTAAACTAATTAAATCTATTATTGTACATGAGACAATCTTAACAGAAATATCATTATATGCCACTCAACAGTAACTGTCAAAAATCAAAAGATCACAAATATGTAGAATGTTATACCTCATTTGACACCACATCAAGCTTCTTCTGATCCTCACCTTGCACATTGACAGCCCCTTGAACACCTGTGAGATTAGAAATTCCAGCCCTTTGTACTAAAGAGGCAATCTGTTTACAGGCCAATGCAATACTGGATAGAACTATTGTCAATTCACCATCAATAACTCCTTCCTGCTCTTTTCTTAGCAGCCAATTGGTGAGAGTCTGAATATCATATTGGTTCTTCTTTGCTTTAACAACAGGTTCTGTGGTCACAGCAGCTCTGCATAAACCAGACCTCCGGTTCTGTCTCCAGCATGTTGCTTCAACATTAGAAACCTCCAATGCAGCATCTGGCAGGGTCCCAAGAGGGCAGAAGGGTTTGATTTGAACTGGGCTGCCCCATAACGTGTTCTTCAGGTTGGAAGCTGAAGCAGCAGGGCATTTGATTGTATGGGAGAGAGATGCCGAGGCTGCCATAGCTCCAAGCTCTGGCAGATAGTTTCTAGTTTCATTTTTCTAAATGAAGGGTTGGCGAGTTTGTGGCGCAGAAGGGATAAGGGAATGAGAGGACCCAAACAAAACCCAAATCTTGAATATAGCGAGAGATGAGGCTGCCGACCGGGGTATATTCTGGGATGTCGAATTGATGTTTTTACATTTTTTGAGGTCTTACAAGTCTTAAAATTAATTGTTACTCAAGGTGTTGCAAGGAGACAAGTCTTTGAAAAGACTTGTAATGACTTCATAAAAAGACCAAACGCAAAGACCATAAGCCCATCAATGCAATGAGGTCAAATCCAAATTAACAAATACTTGGTGCCGTTTTGGTGTGTTATGAGAGATGTTTTCCAAGTTTGAGAAAAAATAAAATAACAAGGTGCTGCGCATAGAGGGTTGCCCTCCATGGCCGGAGGGTGAAGTGGCTTAAATCATAATGGAAGGTCATATTTTGCCACTCAATCAAAATTGCTCGCTCCTATGCATCCCCGGTCGTGAATATGACTACCCAGGGGCAGTTTGGACACTGGGCTCCATGGGGACTTGCTCTGACAATGTGTATGGGCGTATGGAACGTCATCCGAGCAAAGATCTGCATCTGAAGCATATGGATGAGGTTCTCTCATGCCTCCTCTACCAGGCCACACACTATCATAACTTGGCTCCTTCGTCTCCGCTCTTGGAGCTCTCTAACGGTCGGATCGGCAAAATAGACATAGAATGGAGCTAGTGTATAATGTGGTTAACTACATAGAAGGTTGTCATAAATGTCACTCAACACAAAAGTGTGTAGAAACTCATATTATACTTCATGATATCTTCTTAGAACCATTCAACAGGAACGTCATGTTTTTAGAACTACATTCTTATAGCTCTATGTCAAGGGGGTGGGCTTCTACATCGCTCACTCTATTATAATAGTACCAATAATTAGCTCATAAATTCCAAATGCAGTAGGTTTGTAAGATGGATTGCAAAGTAGCCTGCGTTGTAAGTTTTAGGCTCTGTAGCTGTATTGGAACTATAAAAACCCTGTATTTTGTTGGATGACGTTGCATTAGTGGAATAATAATATGTCAAACTTAAAATAAATTACCTGAATATGTGCATGTCGTTCATGCCTAAAAATGTGGATTAATAAAAAAACACTATAGTAGGCACACCTCATTTGAGATACATGTGTATTCCACTTGAAAAATATGGCTAAATGTGTGGCTCGCATTGTCGGGCATAAATATAGGCGTGCTATGTACCTTTATGATTTTCTTGCATTCATACCAAAAAAAAGCTAATTGTGCATATTATTATATACCTTTATGGTTGCATTCATAACAAAATTAAAGCTATTTGTGCATACTAAGAACATAACATTAATTAAGCCGTGTATGTCTTGTGATCAAAGATAATAAGTATACAAAAGCTAAATTCCATAACACATCAAAAACGATGCCCACATCCTCCTTAAAATACCCCCTTTTGGAAATGGGGAATTGACGAGCAAAGGATAATTTCTTGTGGAGAAGAGGATTCTAGTTCTATGTTAGGGGTATTGAGGGAGTAACGGGGGATTGTGATTTCGAAGATGGGGATTTTCTGTAAAAAAATGAAGAATGGGGGATGAGGAGAAATGGGGTAATCAGGGGTACTAGAGGTAATGAGGGAATAATAAGGGGATTGCAATTTAGAACATGGGGATTTCTACTAAAAAAATTAAGAATGGGGGATGCGGAGAAATGGGGTAGTTATGGTTAGTAGGGGTAATGAGGGAGTAATAGGGGATTGCAATTTAGAACATGGGGATTTTCTGTAGAAATTGAAGAATGGAGGATGAGGAGAAATGGGGTAGTCAAGGGTACTATGGGTAATTGAGAGAGTAATAAGGGGATTGCAATTTAGAACATGGGGATTTCTAAAAAAAAAAAAAAAAAAAAAAAAAATGCAGAATGGGGGATGACGAGAAATGGGGTAGTCATGGTTAGTAGGGGTAATGAGGAACTAATGGGGGATTCTAATTTAGAACATGGGGATGTCTACTAAAAAAATGAAGAATGGGGATAACGAGAAATGGGGTAGTCACGGTTAGTAGGGGTAATGAGGTAGTGATGGGGGATTGCAATTTTGAAATGTGGGATGAGAAGAAATGGGGTAGTAGGTTTAGTAGGGATAATTATGGCGTAATGGAGGGATTGCAATTTAAAATGGGGAGATGAGGAAAAATGGGGTAATCAAAGTTAGACAAGGGGATCAGCTCTTGCCTTCCGATAGGTGGCTGCCCATTTGCTCCTTTGCGATCTCGGCCGTCGAATCTAGTGGCTTCTGGAAGCTTCCTGACAGCCCTCTGGTGGCCCATCTCGTCTGTCCATTTGTTGGGGATCTCCCACTCTCTAGCAAAAAATTTTGTATTAGAAGGGAATTGAACCCCTGACCCCATCACCCCCACACCAATTCTTCTTGTTCATTATGTTCAACAACAGGAGAGCTGGCACATGATTTACGATTTCAAGCTTCAGTAGTGTCACAACGTTTTCTTGCATTTGGTGATATTCTGGAATTGTATCGTAAATTTCTTGAACTTTCTGGTGGCATCACATGAGTATCAGAGCTGGACGAGCTGTTGATGACTGCGCAGCAAGGTAAAAACGAGACAATAACCATTGCTTCCATTTGACATTCTGTTTCTCTATGTATTTAATGTCAACTCATAGGATGGATGACAGATGTCAAGCATGTATCAAAATCCAGTTCAGTCGATCCTTTGAAGTTAATAGAGAAAAGAAGGCAAACATTTGGGTTGCTCATGGCAGAAGACACTAATGACATTTGAACTGTTGATTGGAATCGTTGGTCGAAATTGAATTTCGTCAATCTTTTAGGCTTGGATGTGACACATGTCAGTTGGAATATTCTTTAGCTTATTGGATTCTCCTTTTCTGGTCAAAATTGCTTGAAGAACACCCGATGACAATCTTTTGATAATCCTTTCTCCATCAATTCGTACTCGCTTCTTGGCTCTGCATGAATATGTTCGGACTTGTATTCTTTTCACCACAAATGGCAACAGATAACAATCCTGGAAAATACTTTACTCACCCTATGTTAGAAATTGACAATTATTTCACATGGCGAGATGCCTTTGAAACCAATCTCAATTTGAGAGATATTTTTCAACCAAAGTAGAACCCTACATCTGATGATTTGGAAAAGGATTTTATGGCAAGTTCTCAAACAAGGATCTTTCTAGATAGAATCATTGGAACCAAATAGCCCATACCTTTCTCAGGATGTGTTATCTATAAACCTCATGCGTCATGTATCTTATGTCTAAACTTGCACCAAGTAGTTCAGGATAAAAATACTACAAACTTATTCTTGCTTTCTAAATCTCTATCACCTTTCATCTTATCCCCTGTTGCCATCTTCCTATCACGGACCCAATAAGGGATGAGCAACCTAACATTCGTATATTAATACATATTCCCTTAGCATACCGCCAAAATTCAAATTACTACGATTAAAATTCCAACACGAACCCATATGCCTAGCCTTCTTCCCAACCCTGCCGTTCTGCTAGTTATTTTCAAACAATTTGTTGTTTTTTAATTGCTATGTTGGTTTTGAGAGCCATTATACCAAGGAATTTTAGGACATTCTAGAATGTCCTGGACCTTTGGGCCTTAATGTTCTAGTTTGTTCGATAGGGCTCTAGAACATTGTGGAATGTTGTGCTTTCTACTTGAAGCCGCTTTTTTCTATTTAAGCCAATTTTGCCGAACAAGCTCGAGTTTATTTCTCGCTTCTGCCGAATAGGGTTTGAAGTTTTTCAGCAGTCCATTCTTAGGAGTGCATGGCAATTATCTTATTGTTTCTATGATGTGGCTTTGATATTTCTTAACCTTGGGGTCCGGCTGTTCGACCAGACTCCGTTTTGGAAGGGTACTTTTGAGAACACCGGATCTTGGTAAGAGGAGGAGTGCGAACTCCAGAGTTTTTTATTCTTTTCATATCTGTGGAGATTAGATGGCTGTATGACAAGCATTTCTATGGCCAATTTCGACTATGGAAGTCGTTCTCAGCATTCTTTGATACAAAAATAGCTGCCCATATCTGAGATGGCCGAATTTATGTTGGCCAGTGTTTTATGGCGAGATCTGATAGAAGATCTGGTTAGATGCCTTGCAAATCGGCTAGATGCTGGCATATAAGAATTTGTCGCTTTAATTTTCTGTTGGCATACACGATTTGTCTGTCATGGCTTATTGCTGCGGGGCCAAAGGGGTTATACAGATCGAATTGATGCTTCAAATACATGAAAGGCATTGTATCAGGTTTGATCCTTCTTTCTAGCATTAAACTAGGTTCTATATATTTAATGATTCTGGCAGAGTTACTATGTTGTAATGTTTAAAATTACATTAGTAACTTAGGGCAGTGGGAACCATCACTGCAGATGCATTGCTCATCCTTTAGATCCTATGTAGCTGCTTTTCTCAAGTTTGGCAAGTTCTGATGTCTCTTTTTGAACAGCACTGAGCCACGGATGGTTTAGATCAGACACCTCTGGCAGTTCTGCTTAAATGCTCAGCCTTTCGATAGTCCTAACAAATCTGATCCTTGCACGTGTTGTACATGCTCATTTAACAAGGTATACAAGTTATTTGTATTGGAAGATCTCATTGCCTAAGGCCCATTTACTCAGCATGCCATGGCCCTCTAGTTTGCAACCATAACTTCTAAATTATTTTGGAATCCCGCTTTGCATCCTCTCTTTTCTGGCCACATCATGCAAGCAGGTTTTCAGCGCTTTAATTTGTTCCTAAATTATTTTGGAATCCCGCTTTGCATCCTCTCTTTTCTGGCCACATCATGCAAGCAGGTTTTCAGCGCTTTAATTTGTTCCTCTTTCTTGTTGCACAACAAATCTTGGCACAGAGATCACGCTTGATAGTTAATGTTTTTATGCTAAGATCGACAGTTCATTTCATGCAGTTGTAGTGCTCATGGGCTTTATTTGCTGCAATAGGAGCCATGATAATTTGTTAGCATGCCATTTAATGCATTTGATTTTAGCCAACAAGCTGGCTTCTTAACGTATTAATGGCAAACCTCAAATTTTGGATTGACTATGGTTCCTTCTTTCTACAGGCTGCATGTTCCTTCTTTCTACAATCCGCCTGTTGCATGCAGGTATGCATACTTTCGCAATGTGCATCTTAGAAGTTTAATAGATTAATTATACTTTGGTTTAAATTGCAATCACTATTCACATTCTAAATATGTATTGAAACTGAAGCTAAACCTCCAACTGTGCAGGAGCAGAGCAAACTGGCTCAATCAAGAGGCTTTGCTGGAATTTGCACATACTTGGGCCAGCTTTAGCACATACTTGTTATGTCTAGCAGTTAATAAGAAAGATGAAATCTCTGGTAAAGTGAGAAATTGTTAGGTAGTTGAGTTATGATGTGAAATTGTTAGGTAGTTGAGTTATGATGTGGTGCCCGCGCTGGAACAGTAACAATGACGACATGTTTGTACTATGCATCACATAACTTATTTTACCTAAGTCATTCTTACAAATGTATAAAGATACCGAACATTTAATAGGGTGAAGTATTGGTTAAACATTTAATAGGGTGAAGTCTTTGTTATTGGTGCAGGATGAAGAATGGAAATTAAAGCTACAACATTTAAGTAGCAAGCTTCAAGCCTTGAGTAAGCCACCTTAATTATTTCTTATGAGTCCTTCCACATGTTTCTTATGCCATAAAATGTTTTTAACAATATAGATAGAGATCTTGTGAATGAAAGGACACAAAATAAAAGCCAAAGTGAAGAATATGACAGAAGATTCAATGAATACAAGTTACAGAAGGTAAGGATTGCTCACCATGACTATTATTTTAGACTTGTCAAGATAGCAACATACAGCAATAAATAAGAACTCATTGGTTATCTACAAAATACTTGAGCGTTTGTTGGCTGATTTGCAAAATACTTGAACATTTGTTGGCTGATTTGTTGGTTGATTTATTGGCAAAAGATCATAATATGCAATCATATCATGCCTATGTTCATCACATAATCATGATTTTCCATATCTAAAGCTAAAGTTATGCAGGTACAAGAAATTGATGTTTTAGAAAACCATAGAGATTGCCTTAGCGACCAAAGATACAACAATCAACCAGCTGATCAGAAGCTGCAACAATATATAGACCAGACGGTAAATGTAATTTGAACTTCGCGGTAAGAAAAAAAGCATTATTTTGGTTACCATGTAATCTTGCTGCTTAGAGTAAGATAGACATTGTTACGAATACATTCTAAAAGTTAGAATGTTATGAGAAAGTCCAGACTTTTATACAACCATGGCATTAGAATTAGCTATTCTAATTGGCATGCCAATCATAGTGCACCATAGAAATAGAATTAGCTACTCTATTATTGGTTATCTATGATTGGAGGAGTCTAAAGAATAGATGATGCTAATCTTAGTCTGGTGTATTACAGGAGTCAGAGCTAATAATAGATGAGAGGACGAGAATAGATCCTTGATGGTTTATAAGAACATGTTGGGGGAATAATGGACATCATTGGTTGTTTCCTAAAAGATTGGCTTTGCTCGGATTGCATCATAGTTCAGGGGAGGGATTAGCGGCGGAGTCTTGGAGGCTCCTAGCGGTTTACTTCATAGTTTTGAAGTGCTAGTTCTGTGGTCGGGCGGTTGGACTATTTCTTGTGATCTTGCGCGAGGTTCAAATTCAAGGCAGCGCCAGCAGCAACAAAGGCGAAGGTTTTCACCTCGAATGCGTGCAAACAATGTAGACATGGTTCGTGATCAGGATGGTCCAAGAAGATCTGATGGTCCCAGACGATCTGTATTTGATCGATTGGGCAAACGGCCACGTCCTGCTACCTCTGAAGCTGATGCATGTTACCAGTGTGGTCGTCAAGGTCACTATGCTCGTGATTGCCGTGTTGGTAAGCGGGGAAGATCTAGCCGTGGTAGTGACCATGGTGGACGTGATGGCAAGAGAGGTGATGATAAGGAAAAGGTCAATGCCGGCACAACTGAGATCCTAGGGGACGCAGATTCTCATGACCTATTGTTGTTTGATGGATATATTGGTCACACTCATGTGATTGTACAATTGGACAATGGCGCCTCGCATGATCTCATTTCTTCAGAACTTGTTCAACGTTTGGGATTGCCCACTGTTCGTTTTCCTAATCGTACAGTAGCAGGCATTTGTACTAACATGTTTGGTTCTTGTTCAGCAAAAGTGCCACAGCAAAAATTTGCACTTGGTGATTATGTCACGACTTGTGATTTTATGGTGGTTCCAAATTTGAGGAAAGTGGACATCGTACTTGGAATTTCATGGTGGAGACAAATTGATCCTGTAGTAAATTACAAGACTCTCGAAGTCACTGTTGATGGAGTAACCTTCAAAGATATAAAATCTTCAAATCCTGCTATCATGATTAGTCATGCTGCTTTTAAAAGATGTGTGCGACATGAGCCCATAGGAGTTTATCTTGTCTATATTTTTCCTCCTGAGCAAGCTACCACTATTACTAATGATTTGGATCATGCTCGTTTGCAATTTCTTAATAAGTATGAAGCATTGTTTAACGATGATGTTGTGGAGATGCCACCTGATCGACTAGAAAATCATCGCATTGAGTTAGTTCCAGGAACTGAACCAATAGTGAAACATCCTTACAGAATGTCACCAGTTATGCTTGATGAAGTTCAAAAGCAAGTTCAAGATTTGTTGGATCGTGGTTTGATCCGAGAAAGTAGCTCACCATTTGGAGCACCAGTTCTTTTGGTTAACAAAAAAGATGGTTCTTTTCGTATGTGTATTGATTACAGGGCCCTCAATAAGTTCACAGTAAAGAACAAGTATCCTATTCCTCGAGTGGATGACTTGCTGGATCAGTTGAAGGGCGCCACCATCTTTAGTAAGATAGATTTAAAATCTGGCTATCATCAGGTTCGTGTGCATGAATCAGACATTCATAAAACAGCTTTTCGCACACCTTATGGTCATTATGAATTTTTAGTTATGACTTTTGGATTAACTAATGCCCCTGCAACCTTTTGTCGCATGATGAGTAGAGTTTTGCGACCCTTTTTGGGCAAGTTTGTTGTGGTCTTTTTGGATGATATTTTGGTTTACAGCAGAAATGAGACCGAGCACATGGATCATTTGCGTCCGGTGTTGAACACATTGCGTGATAAAAAATTTCAAATAAACCGTAAGAAAAGCTTTTTCTTCCAACCTCAAATTGAGTATTTAGGGCATGTAGTTTCTGGAAAAGGTATTCAGGTTGATCCTGCAAAAGTGCAAGTGGTGCAAAATTGGCCAGTTCCACAAAATGTCACTGAGGTACGTTCCTTTTTGGGACTTTGTAGCTACTATCGACGGTTTGTCCGTAATTTTGCTCAGTTGTCTTTGCCCTTAACAAATTTGTTAAAGCATGACACACCCTTTCATTGGGAACGCTCTCAAGCACAGGCTTTTCAGTCTTTGAAGCAACGCCTTATAACCACACCTGTTTTACAATTGCCAGATTTTTCTAAGCAATACTTTGTTTGCTGTACTGATGCAAGTGGTTCTTCTATAGGGGCAGTATTAGAACAGGATGGGCATCCTATTGCTTTTGAAAGCCGCAAGCTTAATTCTGCGGAATTAAAGTATACGATATATGAAAAAGAATTATTGGCTATTGTGCATGCTTTAAAAATTTGGAAACATTATCTTATGGGTAGTGATTTTCACATTAACACGGATCAACAAAGCATTCAGTTTTTAGTAACACAAGCTTCTGCAAGCCCACGCCAGGTTAAATGGGCAGAGTTGTTACAGCGTTTTGGGATTGATACTAATGCTATTCATTATAAGCCAGGTCCACAGAATAAAGTTGCTGATGCTCTTAATCGCGTGCGTCATTCAGATGACATTATTCAGGCGAATAATTTTTCCCTTTGGCGGGAACGCACATTTGAGGCAATGAAGGGTATGTATGAGCAAGATGATGAATTTGGTAGTGTTTGGATTGATTTGCATGAAAGCCAGCAGCGTATTATTGACAATTTCTATTTACGCAAAGGATATTTGTTTTTCAAAGATTGTCTTTGTGTTACTTCACAATTCAGGGAAACGGTTCTACGAGAATGCCATGAGGTACCAATAGCAGGTCATAGGGGTATTTTTAATACTCATGATTTGGTTTCAAAGTATTTCTATTGGAAAACTTTAAGAAAAGATGTTGTTGCATTTGTGGAAAGATGTCTTGTGTGTCAGAAAACCAAAGATTCTCATTCCAAGGTACCAGGATTATTGATGGCACTAAGTATTCCAGAAAAACCTTTTCAGCATATCAGTATGGACTTTGTTAGTGTTTCACGGAGCAGACAAGGTAATGATCAGGTTTGGACCATTGTGGACCGTCTGAGTAAGTATGCAATCTTTATTCCTTGCAAAAAGACATTAAAAGCTCATGATGTTGCACGATTATTTTTGAAAGAAGTATTTAAAAACCATGGGTTGCCGGAGATAATAATTTCTGACAGAGATTCAAAGTTTTGCAGCAAGTTTTGGAGAGCATTGTTTACAAATCTAGGTACAAGGATGCATTTCTCCACAGCTTTCCATCCTCAAACGGATGGGCAGACAGAAGTTACTCATAGAACTCTTCTAAGCATGCTACGCAGTTTTGTACATGAGCAGGTTTTTGATTGGGAGCGGTATCTGCCAGTGGTTCAGTTTGCTTATAATATGGCCACACACTCAGCCACAGGTTTATCACCTTTTTATGTTATACAAGGACGTTTACCTCCAAATCCTGTTATTAAAGTAGGAGAAGGTGTGATGGAGGCAGATCGAGTTGCTAAGGATATGGATGCTGTTTTAGAATCTACCAGGGCAGCACTCATTGTTGCACATGAAAGGTACCCTCGTCAAGCGAACAGGAAACGCAGACAGGTTCTATATCAGGTGGATGACTGGGTATTCATTAGAATCATTAAGGAAAGACGTGCTCCTTCCGAACAGAAAAAGCACAAGCTTCTTACCAGGTTTTTTTGGACCTTTTAGGATCATTGAAAAGATAAATGATAATGTTTACAGGTTGGAATTGCCGGATACTTGGAAGATGCATAATTCTTTTAATGTGGAATATCTCAGGCCATTTAAAGGAGTTAACCCACAATTAGTGCCGCAAGCATCAGAACCAGTGTTAGTGGATGATCATACAGTATACCAACCTGAGATGATTATAAGGCATAAGGGCCGTGGTCTTAAACGCAGATATTTGGTAAAGTATAAGGAGGTGCCACATACTGAAGCAGAATGGAAATCAAAAGATTATTTCGAACATTACTTACCTCTGTTGGAAGCTTACAGGGAAGTCTATCTGCGCAGTGAATGTAATAGGCCTATATTATTTCCAGGGGGTTCATCTACTTTGCCAACTGAGGACAGTTGATTCTTTACCCCGACGGGCTGTTACGAATACATTCTAAAAGTTAGAATGTTATGAGAAAGTCCAGACTTTTATACAACCATGGCATTAGAATTAGCTATTCTAATTGTCATGCCAATCATAGTGCACCATAGAAATAGAATTAGCTACTCTATTATTGGTTATCTATGATTGGAGGAGTTTAAAGAATAGATGATGCTAATCTTAGTCTGGTGTATTACAGGAGTCAGAGCTAATAATAGATGAGAGGACGAGAATAGATCCTTGATGGTTTATAAGAACATGTTGGGGGAATAATGGACATCATTGGTTGTCTCCTAAAAGATTGGCTTTGCTCGGATTGCATCATAGTTCAGGGGAGGGACTAGCGGCGGAGTCTTGGAGGCTCCTAGCGGTTTACTTCATAGTTTTGAAGTGGCAGTTCCGTGGTCGGGCGGTTGGACTATTTCTTTACTCCTGTTGTTCTCTGTTATTCATTTTATTGAATAAACAATCCACTTTAGCGCTTGTGTTTGCCAAGTATAACTTTCTTTCAATTGCCTTTTTGCCCTTATTCGTAAAAGACATCCTCCAGAAAAAAAATGCTCTGAGTTGGCTGCCAAAAAAAAAATGCTCACCAAGTGGGGTTTTGTGTATCTATTTGTTTTTCGATGTCATCTCCTAGATGGCAGGCTATAAGGAATGACTAATGTACTGATCTTTGATCTCTTAATAGACTGATTTACTGACTTGTTCTTTCTATATTCATGGTCTTGGTATTAAGAAATTGCATATAATTTTTAGTTTCTCTTTTTTTTTGTATGGAACATAATTTGTTTTATAGAATCCATGCTTTCTACTGCGGTAGCTTATCAATCCATTGGCATGCTTTAAAGTAAAGCACTAAAAATAATGCAATAGAATAAAGCTCTCATGTTTTCTAACACATGTTTTCTAACACGAATGCATGAGTGCCTTTGTATGAATACATCCAATTATGTCCTATCTGCATTCAAATCTACATCTTCATATGCTTTATTATCTGATCTAGGTAAACTACAAAATAAAAAGGGGGGTTGTTGAGAAAAGGGTATTAACTAAGTACGGGATAGTAAATACAGGGGGATGGTTGAGAAGAGGGGTATGAACGGAATAAGGGAATATTAAACACAAAATCACGAAGGGGGGATTTTTGAGAAAAGGGTATTAACAGTATGGGATATTAAATTACAAGGTCACAAAAGGAGGATGGGGGTATGAACGGAACAAGGGGATATTAAACATATAAAAGGAGTATTATGAATGGAAAAGGAGTATAAACATAAAAGGGGTATGAACGGAATAAGGGGATATTAAACATAAAAGGGGGATGGTTGAGAAGAGGGGTATGAACGAAATAAAGGGTATGAACGGAATAAGGGTATATTAAACTACAAAATCACAAAGGGGGATTGTTCCTAGAAAGGGGTATGAACATTATTTGTGAGAAAAGGGGTATGACCATTGCATATGGCAATGGGGGATATAAAAAAAATTCAAATAAGGGGATATTAATCTACAAAATCACAACGGGGGGATTGTGGCCAAATACCCCGTTTCTGAAAATCATGTCCATTCCAACAAAGTTTAAAATGAAACGCACTTATTTGCTGGAAACGCACTTCAAAAGGAATCTTTGAAAGATTCCCTAAAATTCCCTTAAAAAAGTCCATTTTTAAGATTTTTTTGTGACAGGTGTGACAATTTAAGTAATTTAGGTACCATTTTTGAGGGGTTGATTGAACATAACTTTCGTGCAAAAATTTTAAATAGCAATTTTCATCCTCCTAAACTAGAACAAAAAATAGTTACTTTTATAAAGTGTAGCAAAAAAGGGGCAATAAAAAAAATAGCAAGGGTAGTAGAGTGACAAAGAAGTGATATATTCAAGGTTGTGAAAATTGTACAAAATTATGAACAAAATTGTCAAAAATATAGGATATTTTGACAGACAATCATCACCTGCACTTTCTGTTCTTTACATGTTCGAGTCATCGGACAAACTTACATTTTGCAGCAAGATCAGGATGCATCTCATCCTCTGACTCATTTATTCCCTGATCACTCGAGCCTTCATCCTCAGCTTCACTCTCAGCACTGGATGTACTCGAACGATCTTCTTCCTCACTGTCTACAAGTGAGTCTTCATCATCATCTTTTTTGGCCACCTTTTTGGCTTGTTTGTCTAATCCACATGCTGACCTTATTAAAGTTTGAGTGACCATACGTAACTTATTACTTAGTGATCGAGAACAAAGTCATATGCAAGAACCTTCACCGGATAGATCTATGACAAGAAGACTTGCTTTGGACTTTGCTCTCTTTCCACTCCTTTTTACCATCTCCAAAGTATAACTCCCACTTTGAAATCAGCTTGGCGTGATCGTTCTCATCCAGTGCACTTTTAATTGAGTGGGAATTCCATCCTCTCTTGTTACCTCCAGTACTTTAGCTAGCCAGAACGGCTTCCCAGACTCATCATTATCAGCTGGGACAGCTATGAGCATTCCTTTCTGAATCTCAGAGACTGAACCAGATACTCGAGCAACTTGTTGTGCTGTGCGTCTAGGGCCAGTGTACATGACTCTGTCATCTTCATCGAGCTAGCCAATATCTCTACATGTTCCTCTTGATTCTCAACTTGCACGGGGAGGGTTTGCCTAGATGGCGGTTGAATGTAGCTGGTCTTCGACCTTGTAATGAAGCTTGCAACATGTCACGTTGCCGAGAAAAAATTGAGGCCACCATAAAGCATCTGCCTCCCCAAAGTGGTGGTTAGGCGGGACTGAATACTTGTCTCAATACAATCCAATGATTTATTTGAGTCAAATGCTCTTCCCTCCTTTTTACTCTTTGTGATTTCTTTCAAGCTTTTTAGAGGCATTTTGCTCTGCAGAGAGCATGGAACTAGTATTGGGGATGTTTGCGAATGAATTGAATACCTTCTTTGGCTGCTTGCTTTGCAAGGATGTGGCATATTTCTTTCCTTGTAAGATGGCCTTGCCATCTACAAGTGAAATTTTGATCGATCTTTGGAATGTAATGTTTCTCAAGGGCTCAATAGCACGGTGACCTAGTTGATCTCTTGAAAAATCCATTCCTTGAAATCATAAGTTTCTTCCAATAACTTCGATGTACGGGCGAGGATTGTAGGAATCTTGGATGACCTCAATCATGGTGGGAGGCTTTTTTTTTCGAGCAAGGCGTTTAGAGAACCTCTTGAACATCGATCAAATTTGGTCGTGTGTATGACCAACAAGCGGGGAAACCAATCTTCACCTTCTTGAAGATTTGTTTCTCTACTAGCATAGCTGATAAGCAAACAACGCTGATTCTTATTTTCCTTGTCGTGTTATCTAGTGAAGATGAGAGCCGGCGGTATATGTTCTAGATTGGAAAGAAGCTTATTCAATATTGTGATAGTGAGATTTGGATCAGCATGAATGTTTGGATAATTCAAAAATGCCTTGCAAGATAGTTTTCCATTAAATACCATAGCACCAACAACATGCACGGATGTATGAAATCTTCTTGTTGAAACATCCTTAGGCACATTGACAAAATGTGGTAGGGTGGTCTTCTTCTGGTCCATTCCATCAATAACAAACCGATATGTAGTTGAGTGGTTGTTCGATTGCTTTCTTCCTATGTTTTGTCAATTTTCTCCTTTCCAAAGATTGTTGTTCTGCATTTGTTCGGTTTCTCCTTCAATGCATCCTGAAAGGAAAACATGTTTAGGAAAGAACCTACTTTTAAGTAGAACTAGGCAAGAACACGCCCGGAAGCTTACTTTTTAGTGTGAAGTGTCCTTGCATTTTGTCTCTGAGCTTTTAATTCAGAGCATGTAGCACAAACAGACATCCTATGCTTTCTAGGAATGGCCACACGAGAAAACTCTTTTTTCCAGAGCACAGTAAAGTAAGAGTAGCAGACAAAGCGTTCTCCAGCCTCAACACACATCTCCTTATAATTATCGTAGACTTCTTGTTTTAGTGAAATTGTCACTCAAGTGGTACATAGGGCTGTTAGGGAGTTTCTCACAAGACTCCTTAAAGAAACCTTCCATCCAGGAAACACATTGAAGAGCATGAATTCTAGTTATGCCTCCTGAATGGCAGTAGTCATTGATGCCTGGATTCTTGTCAAGCCTTTTCTTCAGGCGGTCAAGTCGTCTGCTGCCTAAAGCATGAATCAATTTGAAGGCCGTTTGGCAGGGGCGGTGTGGCCACCAGTGTGTAAGTAAACTTCTCACCATCATCGGCCTAATATTGAAGGCTAAGTAGCCCCTTTGGTCTAGCGAGTCATTGAGCTGTAACTATCACGAAGCAACCTCAATTCCTTTAGTCCAATCTTAAGCAAACAACGTTGAGAACAATGATTGCTTTGTATGTGTTGCCATAAGTGAGCCTCGATCCATGAGTTTCTTTCTTCTAGCGGTTGTACATCTTTGTCTTGTGTAAGTTACGCTTAAGATTTTTTTACTTGGGGGCTTTGAATTCGAACATGGAGTCTTGTGGCTTTGGTAGGTCCTCGTGCCCGAGACATCAACATGAGGTGTTTCTTCGTCGAGAGATCAACATGAGGTGTACTTGTAGATCTTTGAGAGGTTTGATGTGGGCAAGGCACGGGGGAGGTGCTTTCCTCTCTCACGGGAAAAATGTCGAGGCTGGTGGCGTAGTTGACCAGCTCTGAAATGTCGTAGAACCACGGGGAGTTGCGTGTGTCATTTGCTCCCACTTGTTGTAGTACCATTTAGCGAAATGGATGGAGTTGGTGTGATTTGCCTCCGTGGAGGGAGCCTACGGTGGACTATGGGCGACGTACTAAAATGAATTGGAGGAGGTAGTCTGACCTCTCTAGCCTGAGGCGGGGTGAAACGCATTGGTGGGGGGGCACGACGTTCAGAGCGTGTTGTGGTGGAGTAAATTGAACTGGTGGTGGAAGCCGAGGTGGTCTTGCTGGAGCAAACTCAACAGAGCTGGGTGTTGGAATGTCGGATGTAGAATATTCGTGGCTACTTCCTGGTGTCTGTTGAGGAGGTGTGAAAGCCATTGCGGGGAGGAAGCCCCGCGAATCGGGAGTTGGAGGCTCTGAGTTCTTTTTCTCGAGCCATACCGGTATAAATTTATCTGAGTGGGTATAAATTTATCTGAGGAAGAAAAAACTTAAGGGGTAGAGATCGTATAAATTTATACGGAGATGGTATAAATTTATACAGAGGAGGGCAACATAGAACAGAGCGGTATAAATTTATACGAAAACTCACAGACACTTGTATTGAAAACTTTATGGAGAAGCGCTATATGAAGCGGCACTTAGCAGAGGTACTTAAGCCGGGCGCCGGCCACCCTATTTTCTATATACGCATTTGGAGTCGATATGCCATGGTCGCGGCTTATATACCCCCTTATTTGCTCTCTGGAACGTCTATACGCGGGTCTATACTGTCATGGCCACGTAAGTCTACTACCCGTACTGTTCTAGTTTCTCTTTTGTTTTAATCTGCTAGAGTGTAAGCGCTTACGGTATAACTTTATACCGATATGGTTCTGGATCGGTATAAATTTATGCTGCGTAGTATTGGCGGTATAAATTTATACCGCCGAGCACGCGGCGGTATAAATTTATACCGTTCGAACTAAAATTCGTATAAATTTATACCGATATATAATTCTGATTCGGTATAAATTTATACCGCAGGTGCTCGAGCGGTATAAATTTATACCGTTCCAGAACACAGTCGGTATAAATTTATACCGCTCGAGCACCTGCGGTATAAATTTATACCCGACCGTGTCTCGAGCGGTATAAATTTATACCGCCGAAAGCACCTAGGCGGTATAAATTTATACCGATCGGTATAAATTTATACCCGTGTCGGAAGAGCGGTATAAATTTATACCCTTTCGGCGGTATAAATTTTTATACCGATCCAGAACCATTTTGGAATCTTGGTGTCTAGTGCTTAAAGAAGTGTCGCAAACCTTAAAATTTCAGTAATATTCTTGCGTTTTAAGCTTAAATAACACAAATAAAGTGATAATTTAGTGTAGATTTTATGCTCTTTTAAGCCTCTATTTTTCTTGTTTTATGGTACAAAAGGTCGAAAAAGGTTCTGTTTCTTGCATAAAAATGGCCTTCTTTACGCTTTTTCCATTTGAGGATCAAGTTTGTAAACAAGGGCCAGTCATCAAAAGGCGCACCAATAGAGCCACGGACATGGCCCGAAAGACCCGGGCGTGTGGTGCGCCCACGGGGGTGCAAGAGAGAGCAAACCCACTGAGGCGTACCTTTACTTGTGTCATCAATCAGGGAAGGGCAAGTACAAGAGTGACGATTATTACCCTGCCGGCGAAATTATCAACCTTATTGCTACAGAGGTCGATGATGAAATCTTAATGAAGTGCATGCATGACAAGGGGAAGTCTTCTACGTTCTTGAAAGTAAAATGCTTCGAATAAGCATGTGCAAACCCAAAGATGTGCAAGAGTACGTGGCTGACAATTACAAGAGTGGCCATGTAAGTATTGTTTAGTGTCTTTACGTATAAATTTATACCGTCATCTTCCTAACTTAACCCTGCATTACAGGATATAGTGGACATTTTAATGTCAGTTGTGCTTTGCGAAGAAACAAAGTTGGTCAAAGGTCTCGGCACCGACTCCTATCGAAGAGTTTGAAGAGAAGGACGAGGAAGTAGAAGAAGAAGAGGAAGAGGAACCAGTGGTAACAAAGGGAAAGGGTAGAAAGCATTCCCTCGTAGTAGATACACAGGCTCCTACAAAAAAGAAATCTAGAGGCACAAAGGCTTTGACTATAGAGGAGTCAACAGAAGCTCTTCAGAAGGCCCCTGGAGCAGATATTGTTGTGAAGCCTGCAGATAAATCAAGTGCTATTCTCAAGCGGGTGAATGACACTAAACTGCTAAAAGCAAACTATTTCTTTGACATTGAGCACCATTAAGAGGCCACCTAAAAATGAAGATGGGGTCGAAAGTGCTCTGGTCCGGAAGCTGTATGCGGCACATGTGGCTATACTGAAACAAAGAATGAGAAGAAATCCTCATGCCCATGTGTCGCCACTAGTTGTTATGGTGGACAGGAGTCAGTGCAACCAACTAAAAGATTACAAGAAGGTGACTTGAAGATTACACATACTACGTTCTTGGAGGCACACATAGTTACAAGGCAAGGAAAGAACTAGCAAAAGAGGAAAGCCAGAACGAAGTGTGGAAGAGCGTAGAAGCACATATATACGTTGGTGTAACGGATGAAGAAGCAAAAGTCATTGCCGTGAGTCATAATCTCGACAATGACTTTGATTAAAAAATGAGTTTAATAGACAAGATCCGTTTCATGCACCGTGAGTGCACGTGGAATTTAAACAAATGTATGGAGAGATTTTTAAAAAGCAAAAGAACAAGCTGCGGGAGCTTGAGAAGCCTGCGTGATGTAGTCTTTGCCTCGACTATGACTATGATAAGAAGCCCATTATGGCAATAAAAAGCAATCACGATAACTACTTTCAGCTGGCATTCAGAGATGGTCAAGTAAGAAGCTGCTCTTCTTTCTATGTTTTGTAGTGTTTAGCGTGTTTACAAGTGCCTTCGCACGGTATAAATTTATACCGTGCGGGCCCACTGATATAAATTTATATCATGACTAGGCACGCGGTATAAATTTATCTGCGTGCTTAGACGCGGTATAAATTTATACTGTGCCTAGTATTGATATAAATTTATACCATAGTGGCCCGTGCGGTATAAATTTATACCGTCCCTAGTCGCGGTATAAATTTATACCGTGCCTAGTCGCGGTATAAATTTATACCGTGGCGGGGCACGGTATAAATTTATACCGTGGCGGACGCGGTATAAATTTATCTGCATGACTAGGCGCGGTATAAATTTATCTGCGACGACTAGTCGCGGTATAAATTTATATCCGGTGTCGGGGATCGGTATAAATTTATACCGCGTGACTACACACCATGCGTGTTTAGAAAGTAGGCGCAACATATTCTCTTACGCTAAGCAACACTAAACTAATGGCGTTTGTCCATTTACGGTGTGGGATCTTCAAGAAAGAATTTTTGTATGTTGAAGATGGTGAGCTTAAAGAGCAAGCCCGACTCAGTGAAAAAAACCAAAAAGGGTGGAGAATTAAAACAGAAAAATATGAGCATTGTACCACGGACGCGATTCTGAGGGGATTAAAAAGCAAAGAAATTTTTGTTAGCCTTTTGGAAAAAGTCGTGGCCAAGGAATTTACATTAGGCGAAATGGCCAAGGAAGCTAAGGCGTAAGCCACATTTGCAATGCCGTCTTTCTTCTACATTTTCTCGGTCTTACAACATGTTTCTCTTTGCGGTCGAAAGACATTGTTACCGCCGGCCGAAGTTAATGAAGCGACTAAACCTTGAGGATGGGAGGAGTGCAAGCTTCTCTACCCAAGTTGTACCAATCGATAGTATTATTAGAGAGCACGCCGTTAACTTTAGTGGTCGGGTAAGTTTTGCTAAAAATATGTTACGTGTTTGTGCCTTTTTTTCTCACAATATTCTTCTGAGAACAAGAAAAAGGGGCTCCCATTTGGATTTTTTAAACCTGGGTTCGTAGGGCCAAGGAAGAGAGGCGAGACTTAAGGCAATCGAAGCAGGGGAAAGGAGGTCGCCACTAGCAGCTTTGACACTTCTTATGAAAGATTTACAACGTTTGGTCGACTGCATGTACTGAGTTGTTGAGGGTGGCCTGACGAGGTCGGGGACACTTTTGGAGAAGCGAGAACTTCACATTATGCATTGCGGATATTCCCTATGGTTTCAAAATTAAGGGCCGCTTTTGACGAGGAGGCTTTCACGCACGCGTGCAAGTCCACTCTTTTTTGGAAGGCCTAAAGGAAGTCACCTTATCCGCTAACGGAGGGTCATTATTTTCCATTCGGACCTACAAACAATGTCGATTGCTTAAACCTATGGGAGCCGCTCATGCGTAATGCTTGGGCTTTGGCGCATTTGGTAAGCTTAACATTTAACGCTTTTCTTTTTAGTAACTCCACGGTATAAATTTATACCACAACCGCCCCTAAGGTTTAAATTTATATAGCAAGGCAATGTTCGTATAAATTTATACGACTGTACCGCTGGTATAAATTTATACCGCATAAAGGCAACCCCGGTATAAATTTATACCGCAAGGCAAACCCCGGTATAAATTTATACCGCCACACTCTTGAGCTAACTTATTTTCCTTGTTTTTATTTTACTAATATTTCATTGTTGTCTTTGTTTGGCGGGGCTTAAAACAAACGTTAAGGGTCATGGTGGTGGTCCGCGCTTAGTAAGTTGTTTGAGCACTTTCACATAGGGTTTTACAAATGACAGACGCCAAAAAAACCATGGTTCACTTTAATACGCTAGGAATGAAAAGACTCCCCCGCAATGCGTTTTGAGTTCGGCGGTTTTGCAAAAATTAAGAGACCCACAGCGACAATTTGTGGTGTCCCATTATCGAAGCCACGCCGACTTATAAATAATTTGATGATGGTTTTTTCGCCAGGGGACTGGATCTTAGACGCATTTTCCGCTCGGGCACCCGCGGCGGTTTGCCCTTAAGGGCGCAATGTTGTCTCCGTCGACATAGACCCGGACAAAATAAATTTCATCGGGACCGGGGATAAGCTCTTGTGAATCCTTTCCCCGATGAAAACGAGGAATTGGGAGCAAAAAATGGTCTTTGGCGATGTAAAAGGCACATATCTGAGAAATCCAGCCTCCACTTACGGGAAGAAGAAATGAGGAGGTGGAGTTCGCCGATCCGAGCCTTGTGGTGCTCGAGCCGAGAAACAAACTGCACTGCACTACCATTGGAATCGAGAGGGCGTCTCGCTATTATAACCTCGCAAGAGACCCGATCCTAAGGGGAGAGAGAGAGTCACGTGGATTTGGGAAGAGCCACCTCAGAGTATAATTTTTATCTGAGACAAACATTTTAAACTATCTTTCATTGTAATCTATGTGTTCTTAATTTTAATATATTTTGATGAAGATTTCTCAACTGAAAACTTTGTCTCTTCAACAATGCTTAATTAGAACAATTCTTTTTTTGATTCATGATTTCAGACTCTTTCTCTTTTCTATGTTTGATTTTCTTAGTACTTATATTAAGCTTGCAAAAACACAAAACTATATTTCCTTCTATTTTCAACAACAAATACTTAATGAGTTTTTAAATGTAATGTCTTTCTCCTCAAAACAAGCTTTTTTTTTTTTTGCCCTTCTTAAAAAATGAAAAGGCTTCAAAAATGTTGCTTTTTTTGGGGTATTTCGAATGCTATTTGCTCAACAATCTATTTTGCTCCCTATTTTGTCCATTTTTTTCAAGTTTCCAATTTTTATAAAGGAATCTTTCAAACGCACTTCTTAAATAAGTGCGTTTCATTTTAAACCTTGTTTTCCATGAAAAGGGGGATTTTAAGGAGTTTTTTATGGGGGATTTTAAGGAGGATATGGGCATCGTTTTTGATGTGTAATAGTTATTTTTTGCAATATCAAACAAATTGATTGCTAGATAAATATTTCAACCCATTCCTACATATCCTAGACATATCATCTTTGAACTACTTAAGCTTCGTTCGAGATGCGTTTGACAAATAATTAATCAAAAAAATTTACAATCATATATTAATCTAATGAATGAATTGTACAATTCGAATGCATAGAACTATAAAAATAGTTGTATTAAATGTTAGAAAATAAAAGGCTTCATAATTTTGGAAAGGGATTTGAACCCCACAGCATTTTGAAACAATGAGACTACTCAACATCATGTCATCGTCATTTTGGGGCCCTCAACATTATGTTATATAACTCATGAGTCCTTGCATCATGACAAAGAAAGATTGCATCTGCTATTACAATTAAGACTTCTTAGTCTTTATCTTTGAAGGCTCCCAAAATTTTGAAACCTTGACACACATTGCCAACAAGAGGACCAAGCTCTATTCTGAACAATTAAGCACTTTATTTAGACCCAAATAACATCTTCCTGTCCATCTCTGCATGAGTATTATATTGTGTTCAGATCAACGTTTTATGGAGCCGCCATAAAAGAATAGAATAGAACAGAGCTGCCATCAAAGAAAGTACAGAATTTCACAACACAAATATTCATACTACAAATCTTCTTCTTGAATCTTCATTTTCATGCATTGTGAATGAAATACACTGCTGCATGCCCTGCATGGCTGCATCAGCAATAGAATCGCTGAAACCACAGAATACATGTGTTGCATGCAGCGACATTTCATTTAAGTAGAAATTTTTAACCTGCAGCGACATTTCATTTAAGTAGAAATTTTTAACCTGCATTACCACAAGAACAATATTAGAACCAAGAAGAGCTGCAAATTATAAATTTACCAAGAGATCAGTGAGATGGCTTTAACCCTAACACAGAATGACTAAATGGATGTGAAGACACAAATTTTTTAAATTACTCTTTACTCTATAATACTCAATGCCCTACCAAAATGGGCACATCTGATATCTAGATACTGCAGATTATGCTCCCAGATATCTGCCATTGGAGACATAGCAGATGCAGATGCACAATAGCCTGGAATTTCCCTCACTCTAAACATTCTCTCATGACAATGAGATACTATAAACAACATGAATGAGCACAGAAAATGCTGCATTTTGTTACAACAACCCATACACATTCCCAAATTAAATGAAACATTATCACCTCTTGAGAGCTTAGATTTCCAGAAGTGCAACCATAAGGGATGAACTTCATTGAGGAAATACGGAACACAGGGGAACCACGATATCAAAGCATATGCTCCTGAGATCCGCACATAGAGCACAAGCAGAGTGCTGATTCTAATGGTAGATACAATAAAGCTGAACTTACCTGCAAAAGGGTAATTCCTCCCAGCACACCATACAGCTTTGTAGTCCGGTAGTGCATCCATCATTTGGAAGTGGCACCTTAGATCTGAATAATCAAATGCAGAACACTGCTCAACTTGTGTATTGGGAGTTGCAGAAGACTCAGATAGTGAAAACGCCAATCTTCCAGGTATAGAAGAAGAAGAAATCTTCATCCAGCTGAAACAGGAGCTCATCCATGCTTCTGCACTGAAGAAGATACTGAAGAAACCTGAAGTATGGAGACATAATAATCTTCGGCCATATTTCATGAACTTATTTCATAAATGGCAACAGAAAAGAGAGGCTCATGTCCTCCTATTGCTGGACTTCACAAATTACAGGGTTGAAAAGCTGGATCTGGTCCTCAATATCTTAGGCCGGAGGTCTGTCCATGACCTTACCATCCAAGATCTGATCGAGGCACAATGAACTATACTGCTCTACATCTGAACTGTTAATCTATGTTTGGTCATAAGAATTTTGATGTATTTTGTATGGATCAGACTTAGATCTGGCTGATAGCACAACTCCTATTATTAGGAATGTGCAATTTTTATTATATGTATGCCATCTATGGTATATCCCATATGTATTTAAGATTTTAGTATGAATATAAACCCCACCTTGACTCCAAAAAAAAAAAAAAAAAAAAAAAACTTGTGTATTCTATATAGAAATGCTACGTCAACAAAGGAAGGGCCAAATACTAATGCTCCAAGGATTTGAGACAAATGTTTCAAGATTTCAATTATGTGTGCATCTCTGTGCCAAAAACAGCAACATTTCTCCGAATAGAGACAGGGCAGATACCAAGGTAAAATTGACTGCATTGCATTTAAGAGAAAAAGATGAAGGTAAATGTCTATCAGACTATTTCTAGCACCTTACGTCGGAGCACTAGCGTGTTTTATCTGGTTAAGTGTTCATCTGTCAATAGATAAAAATCATGGATCACTCACCTATCAATTGAGGCTTTCCATTTTTAAAGACAGAATCTTTTCTGAACCCCCTTCCAATGGCTCAAACACCACTTGATCTGGAAACTCCCACAGGCGCATCTGCCTACAAATCTCTATCGCCGTTATGCCTGCATAGATCCACATCTATATTGTCAATAGCTTTATTGTTAATAGCTTTTACATCCAATACTTTTCGTTCAACCATGCTTGTTCAAATGCCTAAGATCAATCTCTAATTCAGCTCAAAGCCAACACAAATGAAAAGGTTTGAATAGAAATTCTCTATTTTGCAAGCTGCACAAAACACGAATGCTCTTAACCCTGGGCGACCTATGTGCAAACTGGCTAACCAGCACGGCGGAATCGACTCGTCAAAATCACAGCTATGGAGTCCGTGATTCTGCATGTGTGGCCACAGGATTCGCAAGAAGCCTGTTTTCAACAACATACTATAGATGCCGAGGCCATGCAGCCCAGAGACTAGGAATATCTGACTCATTGTGCTGCACATAATGAAATGCAGAATGAGCTAGCTTGTTGTGATCCAGCAAAAACGGCATAGCCAAAAACAACATATTACCAAAAACGATGGTTCTAAGCTCATCTGCGCACCTACACTACATAAACAAAAATCAGAGCTAGATTCAAGAATAAAAAACTGAAAATATGACAAGATTCTAAGAGCTTACCAAAAGTTATGAAACATTTCAAAGATCTAGTCGCTCCATGATCCAAGAACGAAGAGAAATATGCAATGCTATGCTTTGAAAACCCCTGCAAATCTACTAAACCTTACAAAAACCTAAGCGCGAGAGGAAGAGCGACATACGATGAGGGCCAGACCTCACGAAGAGCACACTGCCAGGGAAACGAATGCAAGTGCCAAAGGAATGCTACAGCGCCTTCCAAAGGGGGAAATTCCCTTGCCTTTTACCTCTAACAAAATGTCCAAGAATGCTCAAGAGGGTGCGAAAGGATCTCACCTTCTTCTACATCCTGAGACGAATCGAGAGGACTGTGGTCGGTTAGGCGGTTGAAACATGAGCAACCCACAATGGATGTGACCGCCAATTTACAGGGAAGAGTGGGTTTTTAGCAGTCACCAGCATATCCTAAGTATATTCTAGCATATACTTAGGATATGCCAAAAACCCACATAAACAAGGGTTTGCCCCCCTAGGGGCAACCCAAAAAATATTGGCAAGCTCGTGAATAACACATAAAACATTAAATATAGCATAAATCCCATAACACATCAAAACAAAAATTTCCAAAGGAAACAGAAATGCCTTTCTCGTAATAGAAATGCCTTGTGCTTCTGACACGGAGCTCAACTCGGATCTTGATGGCTATGGCTATCGGTTGGCAAAACTTGTTCCCCTGTGCCTTGTTTTTTGCCATATTTTCCTCTATACTATGCTCTATTTCTCTGATCCAAGTCCGTCAAAGCAACAAATCTTCGCTGGCACTAAGAGCCGCTGGCTTGTTGCATTGGCCATCGACCATGGCTGCCTGCTTGGCTCCGTCTGGATCCACGTGAGAGCTTTTTGGGGCCCTAAGAAACTTCGTTTAGATCTTTTTGAGTTTTTGTCAATGGTCCACACCATAAAATCTCTTATTTTTCATTGAATTTTTTTTTCCACCCAAAAGTTTGTAAAAAGCATTTGCCAATGTAATCACGCTCGTGGGATTGCCTATATCCAATCTAATAGGTAATCACAACCCATATGTCAGGGCCAAGCTTGGATATTGTCAGTCACGAACTTTTACACAAAATATACAAGACTATTATGTGACTCCGTGTGACATGAATTGAGTAAAGCTCGTTGGCTTGCTTCACTAGTTTACTTTGTTAAAATTTCAAGGGAAAATTACCATAATGCCCCTATAGTTTGCAAAAAATCTCAAAATGCCCCTAAGAATAGTGTTTAGTTAAAATGGTAATAACTTCTCTATGACTGATCAAATTAGAAAGTGGTCTCTACAAAACTTATAGATGAGAGTGAGATCTGTCCAATGACAGTAAAATCATTTAAGATGAAGTTGGAATTTTCAAGTTATATTCTTTGAAATACGTGTTTCAAAAACCATAACTTGTGAATTTCAATCAATTTAGATGAATTTGATCTTGTTGTGAAGATTTTATCATGATGCACGCCTTTTATGCAAAAACTTTTGCTTTTGATGAGCACAAATTTTTTTCAAAATCTATTTGAATGCAAATCAGTTGCTGACTGTTGTTTCCTATTTGTGTAATTGGCAAGGCCTTGGAGTGGCCATTTAATAACAAAAAAAATTATAGCAGAGGAGATAATTTTTGCAATGAACAAACCAATTCGTCAATATTGTCACTTGTGTCAAGCTTATAAACTGGTGGTTTTATTCAAAACTGTTTCTTCAAGTGTATATTTTCAAATTGGATCCAATTTAATTTTTACATTTGGGTCTCTTTAAATTTCAATGTTGTTTTTTGCTTCTCATTCTAAGTTGCTTTTTCTTTGTGTTGCTTCTCATGGCTTTTGTTTGTTAGGCAATAATGATACGTGTATGTTTCTATTGTTGGAATATCGTTGTTCAAACAGGTCTCATCAAGTAGATGGTCTTTCTTCATAAATGTACATTCTTATTCCTCAGGTTACTGCAATCAAAACTTTATTGATATTAGAGTGGAATTTGTGGAATTCGTATTATTCTTTATGGCTAAGATTTGCAAACATTTAAGTTTCTTCCTCGCCAGTTTAGAATGAACAAGAATTATGCTACATAGTTCTTTCTAATATGTGCATCATCCCTCCCAAGACCCCAAAGGAGCCAAATTCTTTCTTTTTTTTTTTTCAAAACAAAAGTATTGCTCCTTATAGTTTTAACTAAATTTCTCCTAACCCTTTTTTGTTTAAGTGCATATTTATACGAGGGGTGATGTACGGCAGCGAGAGCCTCCCCTCTAACTGTATAATACATGTATAGAATTAACACTACTAAATACATTTGGTTCAAACCTTATAGTATCTTGCCAATCATGTTATACATCATACTCCAACTTGTGGAGGTATACCCCCGAACGAGGATCACTATCTATGATCTAAAATGAGGTACAAGTTTCAATAATGGAGCAGTGGCAGTGCAATGCCACAACTTCATCTCTAAAGCATAGGTTAGATAAATTTCCATTTTTTGTTATGTTTGGTCCTTTAACTTCTGTGTCACTGGCTTTGGGGCCACTGAATTCAGTGTCAATATGTAGTCTGGTGATACACAAGCCTGACCATTATTGTTTCCCCATTTACCACCAGCAATCCTCTTTGCTGCAACCTGGAACATAATGAGGAATTTGAATCTAACAAGCAAACTGAGCATGCCTTAGAACCAAGCACCTTCAAATCTGTTGTAGCATCGATAATAACAGGGCACTTTCCACCAAGTTCAAGTATGACAGCGGTAAGATGCTTTGCTGCTGCAGACAAAATAATTTTTCCAACCCTGCGGCTACCTGAAACCATGATAAATGCCTCAGAAAAGTATTCAACCAAAAAAAAAGTTGTGATTCATGGTCCACAAACAGCCAGCACATGTAACAGCTATCAGCACACTGTGCATCAGGGAATTGACAATGCTCTACAATTCAGAGTCAACACTTTAAAGGAATGAGAGACTTAGTGGTAGCAATGAGATAGGCTTACTTTCTTTCATGTTGCATTGATTGAGACGAGATTGAATGGCTTTACTCTAGTGGAGGATTCCAAAAATATAGTGCAATATTCCAAGATCGGTCATGTGACAATGTGTATGGAGCGTTGTTTTGGTGTTGTTCATGAGCAATGGGAAATTGCTAGCCAATATCAGATCATCTACATAGAGTCTATGATGATCATTTTGAGATCTTGGACTTTGTAATATATGATTCAATCAGCTTGGAGAACCCCTTTTTTATAAAAAAATTCGTGTATGGTATGATGTCATTCCGTGGATGGTTTTATATTCATTTGTTGGAGGCTCAACTCATGTGCGACGGCCATTGCAAATGGCCAATCTAAATGTTAAATGTGCCACAAGTGCAAACATTTTATGGAAATCAATTCCTGGTTTTTGTGAGTATCCCTATACGTCTTTTCTACTTGGAGGAAGAGGGCAGAAACTCCAACAAGTAGCAGAAGTATAGGCCTACTTTGAGTAGCATGCTAGAAAACAAGTGAAATGAAATACTTTGAAGCTCTTTGTCACCAACTCTCAGCATTGCCAAGTAATCAATAAGTTGCATATTTTTCAGATATTATTAGTGCTTATGCTTCTTATGCATTCAACAATTAGTACCGAACCATCTATTCATCTAGATGAACAAGGTCTGATGATCTACTTTTACTCTTTGTAGAAGGGCATTTTAGGATTTTGTTGCCTTTAAATCTCATGAACTTTGGATTTCCTTTGCAAAAACCTCATGAATAGAAATGACCATGTTTTATTAGCAGGCCAAAGAGGGCCCTACGCCTAATATACATCTCATCAGATGCATGTGGCACAAGAATAAGGTCTTCCATAATTAGACTGTTTCTACATCATATTTTTTAAATCATGATAGTCAATAGCATCAAACAAATTTATTAAAAGATGCTTAAACATTGTAGAATTTGAATTTCGTTGTTGTCAATTCCTTTCATGGCAATGGATTGTGTTCATCGCATTGCTAGCATATAATCTTGGTAGAAGGAAGGAAGGAAGGAAGTATATTTTAACGTCCACGGAGACCAACTGGCCTATGAGACAGTTTTACAATATAGCGGAAAGTTTCCAAACACAAAATAAAACCACAGAAACCCTGTACAATGTGTCTCTACCACTGGGATGAAGAAACCCCCCGTGTGGGAGGAAAAACCCTTGTAGTAGGCGTTGAGAGGCCCTATTTGGGCGCTCAAATTCCCTGAGCTGTGAGGGACTCCCTGACGGTGGAGACTTGCAGAATGTAGGACACAAGACGTGCCACCATTGGCGAAGCCAGCAGTTGGTGAATTGCTATCTCAGAGCATCTGAGATCGGCATGAGCTGCTTTCCGGATGTGTGCATATCTTTGGGCATTCTGTAGAGCATGGTGTTCATCTTCTACTATCTGCATGTGACAAAGACTGGCATAATCTCTCATCTTGGGGGATTCCCCCGCCCTCCATCCGTACCCAAATACTGTCTCAATTTCGAGATGGTGGGACCCTCGCCCTTATTGCAGCTATAGCTCTTCGTTTCTTGGTGGAAATGTGTGCCTTCGGATCTTGGTGGGGGCGTGTTCAAGCGATGGATTGACTGTGTGTGGTAGTGCTCGTTTTGGGCTTTGCAAGAGTGGGCATCTCATAGAGAGGCAAACAAAACGCATTCAAATGCGGCTCACGCTTCTGCGATATCGACATATCCACAATATGTTGATAGTCTATGGACCATCGTCGCGAACCATCCCCTACAATGCTCTTGCCATACTCTCTTGGGGCGTTGCGGCCCTTGTGCCAATAATGAGCCGGGGAGGAAGGCGTTGTGCATCCATTTCGTCAACCTTATGGAAATACAAAGGTGCTGCGCATAGCGAATCTTTGCAGGGGCCAAAAGCTAGTCTCATACAACAAAATTGGATAAGGCACCGTGTCCTTGGCCGCGGGTACGTATGTCGGAAAAGCCTTCTACACCCTCTCTAGCTTATCCCAAGTACCCTTGCTAATTTCGACCCCGGACCTCTACCCCATACAAGTGATCTTGGTTCCACGAGTGCTTTTCGGAACAAGTGTGCTGCGTGCCCAATTGCGAGAGATCTATTACGTCAGGATGGCTATTACGCATTGCATATAGGGCTTTCCATCCGTGGCCCGACCCTTCTTTCTACGGTCATCCCATAGTATGTTAGCAGAGAAATCGATTCCCGGATACTTAAAGGTCCTTACAACTTCCATCCTTTGTCCTCTGTAATAGAAGTGCGGGATATCATCTTTGCGTGAAGCGAGGATTGGCAGCATGCTTGGTTTTTCTGGTTGGTTGGTGTCATTCTGCTATGTCCGCGTAATTTGACCGAGAGCATCAAATGTTCACGCATACTCACGTCGTATGGGATAATAAGCCCGGATCGATGCGCATAGAGCAAAGCTTTTTTCTTGTATATGCCTCGGCAAGCTGCGGGCCACCACCTCCATGTTCTTGCATCCAGATCTCCAACTTGTCAATATAGAGTCCAAAAAGCGTTGGAGATAACGGGCATCCCTGTTTAACACCTATGGTGCTGTTCACCCGGTGGTCTGACGCAGGCAAAGTGGCATATATTCCGTCATACAGCCGGTAGATGGCATTCTGCAAATCCTGTGGGACATGTAGCTCCTGCAAGCGTTGCCACAACAGGTCCCGAGGGACCATATCATATGCCGTCTTAAAATCCATGAAACAGCAATACAGGTCACATCGTGCATTGCGGCTAGCTTCCATAGGGATTTTGAGAGTAAAAATATGATCACTCGTGGAGTGGGCAGGGCGGAAACCTGCTTGGCCAACTGCACGCACTCCAGTTTCCTCCGCCCATTGCATTAACTTCTTCTCCAGCACCCCTGCTAGAAGTTTTGCGAGTAACGGGCTCACCATGATCATATGGTAGTTGGTGGAGTCATCCCTGCTTCCCGTCTTATGAATAGGGGTGACCTTGCTAACCATCCATTCCTGCGGGAGGCCCTCTCTGATGGCCTGATTGATTATCCCTGTCAAAGGTCCGAGCAAAGCTGGCCCACCCCATTTCAACAGCTCGGCCTGAAGTCCCTGCAAGTCCTTTGCTTTACCATTAAGAAGATGCCTAAGACCCTGGTGGATGTCCGCCTCTAAGAGCTGCAGTGTTTCTCCTAGTTGATCTGGCACGTCAGCAATTGCTCCTGGTGGGTCATACAACTCCTCCAACATTTGTCTCCACCGGGTGCGGTAATATTTCAGTGGTTGATGCCTCTTATACAACACTCTACGCCAAAAGGCTTTTGGCTCAGTCATCAGTAGATCAAACATGCGTTGCTGATTTTCTGCAATGTAGCGATGCTTTTTGGATTTCAAGAATGCCTTATAGTTCCTAATGGCCTGTGGCCGGAGCTGTAGATCTAAGATGGTTCGTAGCTGACTCTTTAGAGCCTTACATTCCGCGTCAAACCAGGGGTTTTGAGGGAATTAATTACCTGATGTCCCCTGGCGGGGAGCTTTCTTCTTTGCAAAGCATTTCAGGCTGGCTGCGAGTAAAGCTTTCACCAACCATTCACACTTATCATGCAATGTATAGAGGGCATCAATCCCCTGTAGCTCACATTCAAGCTCCACCTCATATCCTGCTTGCTTCCTATAGTTCGGGTTGTATCCCAAACCCCGGGGGTGCCTGTCCTGTGGCCACGCCACTGAGTGCCTCCAATCCAAAGTGACATAAAGTGGATAGTGGTCTGACAAAGTCTCTTCATCTCTTGTTCCTGTGCTTGTCGCGAAATCACGAATGATATCAAGTTCTGGCACTGGAACTAGGAGATAGTCCACCACACTGGCTCCCCCATTGCCCCCGCCGCCACGGAAGTGAAGCCCCCCGATCGTGCCACACAGGCATACCATTGCAGATCACCATGTCAAAGATCTGACATAGCTGGACCAACTCTCTTACAAAGGCTCCGGAGACTGTATCCTGGGAGCGTCTTGCATGCTGGGATGCCTTCGTTTCTAACCAAAGTGGGTTGGAGTCAGCATTTCCCTGAAAGGTGACCGACTGGTACTGTGCCGTACGTGCATTGAAATCTCCCAATAAAAACACATGACCCTCCTGGCGATACTGCTCTATGTCATCATACAATTCTCTATAGGGCATATGCACATCTGTGTTTGCCTGATGCACCCTGTAGAACTTAGAAGTTTCATGGGGTATATAACATACTGCTCTAAACAGTGGGCGATGGTGAGGCTGCAGCACTCGTATCCACAGGTAGCGGTTGAGTCTATCAGCCTTGTGGAGTGAGACTGTGGATGCTATAGCATCTTTGAAGTAGCACGCGACCCCTCCATACCCTCGCTTGCCATGGTGCTCATTGGCCAGTGAGAAATGATAGTACCCTGGGATGTCCGGCAACAGTTGACCGCTATATTCCCATGTCTCTTGCAAGAAGATGATGTCCATGCCTGCAGCAATTTCAGCAATGCCGCCGCCAAGGCGCTTGTGGAAATCCCCTCACGGTTCCCGACACAATTGAAGGCACTCTTCCTATCTCGCTATGCGTGGTGACTACCGATCCCGATCCCCATGGAGGGTGCGGGGAGTTGGGCCATTGGCAGTCTTTGGGGCTCTCATGTCCGGCTCTTTGTGGGTGGTGCCGGTACTTGGTCCTGGCTGGCGTATGCGATCCGCCATTCGGAAGTGGGGGATCGAAATGCACAGTCCCCGGTCGGGCCGCCTGCCATTTGTTGGCCGTGGAGGCACAAATACCTTCATCTTGCCATTCACCGGGCCTGCCGATCCCCCGCCTACGACTGTCTAATCTTTGCGCACTCCTCCGCCTCTCCTTACGTTGAGCGGGGTTGGATCCGTGTCTAAGTACGCCGATGTCCCCTTCAAGCGACTAAGCGGCTGCGGCATCAAGCGTCTTCGGCGCTTGGTCGAGCTGCTTTGTGAGTTTAACTAGTCGGGGTCTCATGCTTGGCCCTCAGGCTACGGTCGAGTTTCTTATTGTCAAGTCTTTGCAATTGGAGCCTTGCCAAAACCAGGGGCATGGAGCTTATTTGGGAGATCTTCCCCCGTTCTTGGGCAAGCTCTGACGACAATGTTGGGTCGGCCGAGGTGGCGGTTCTTCTTCCTCATGAAGGACCCGTCTAATTCCCTGTGCAACCTCTGCCTCAGGTATTGGGCATGGTGGTGGTGCTGCCCCTGTAGTGGTACTTATGCGCTTCATGCATGCATGCGGATCATACATCTCTCTTTGGAACTTCGGCCATCCTCTTCTCAAGGGCGAAAGCACGGCGCTACCTCTTGACTCTCGGGTTGTCTCTTACGCAAGGTGTCCACCCTCCCTACATCCAGAGACATTGTAGCCTCACAGTGCCAAGCCGGCCGTCTAGGGCAACCAAGCTGTGCAACTGCGCCACTTTACTGTCGAGCTCGTTTTACAGCTGTACCACATCCTCTGACATTTGCCGTTGGAGCTGCTCTAGACATCGGGTTGCATCGCTGAGAGTGCGAGACATCGCTGTCACTTCACTTCTTAGCTGGGCAACAGTATCACGTGCTTGTCTGCGCTCAAAGTTAGCTAGGCCAAAAGCAGTCATCCAGTGGCCTGATGCGCTCTTCCAGCGTCGAGATACGTTCTTTCTCTTTCATCAACTGTTTCTTGAGAATAGCTGCCGGCTGGGTATCCCTTTGCATCTCCACACTGCCCGGCTTGTCACGAGATGGCGTTGACTTTTCGGGACATGTATTGCTTCTGTCTGTATGATGAATTCTGAGGGGGAGGAGCCCTCGGCATTACGTGCCCGCTTCTTTAGCGCATGCAGATTCCCCTCCATCCTTGTGTGCTGACTTTCAAAGGCTATGGGGTCTCTGGCTGTAAAAAGTGTGCTCAGAATCCAATTTGAGGACCCAAAATCGCGGTAGAGTAACATGTTCATTTTGTTGTCATAATAGAGAGGAGAAGGGCATATATCTACTAGGGTCATTTGCTAAGGAAAAACTAGGTACTTTATTCAACATTGTTTAGGAAATTTGATATAATTACCACTAGAAACAACCATACACTACCACCATGCAACATATGGATTCATTTTGTTAACATTTTGAAGCTTTGTTAGCATTTTGAAGCTTTGCGGAATCATGTGGCAGATCTCTGGGAAAGGTCCTGGCCATAGCTGGGGCCGACCTAGGTCGGCCCTAAAATCCGAGCGCTTCCGACCTAGGTCGGAGTCGGCCTAACCCGACCCAAGGTCGGATGGGTCTTAAAACCCAAAAAAAAAAAAATTTACCCCCTTTTCTCTGTTGCATGCAGTAGGCGCCGAAGTAGCTGGAACAGAGGATTTTCGACCAGATTTGGGCAGCCCAATCCCATCCTGAGTCTTTCCACTCTCTGTTTAAAGCAATGCAGGGCAGGCCATAGCCAAAACGAACTCGAGGTAAGCTTTCTTCCACATTTTTTTACGTTTCTAGACTGGGATTAAACATGTTTGGATGCTTGTTTGTGGCAACGAAGGTCTGCTGTTGATAATCTCTAAGATCTGTTAAACTCACTTTTCAGTCTCATTGAGTGCAGGGATAGGTTCTGTACGTACGAAATCTAAATTCCTGACGTATAAAGTTAAAAAATACTTATTTAAAAAAAAAAAAAAAAAAACCCGTATTTTACGTATTTTTTAGTCGCCGACCGGAAAAAAAAATTTCCGCGTGACGCTGAAACCTTACGTTTTGCGTCGCATAAAAGTTTTTTCGTCGCACGCCGAAAAAAGATAAAAACAACGTCTGTGAGAAAAAAAAATCAATTTTTTTTTTTTTTAAATTGCGTTCGGCGTATCGCGAAAACCTTTTGTTTTCGCATTATCGCGAAAAAACTTTTCAGCGTCGCTGTAAAGAAGGTTTCAGCGTCTGCGATTTTCAAATTTCAAAAAAAAAAAATTATACAGTTTCGCGTACGCGAAAGAAGTTTTGCATACGTGGTTTATGGGATTTCGCGTATGCGAAATTCAGATTTCAAATTCGTACGCGGAAATTTTTTTTTTTTTTTCGGCGTCTCTGAAACCTACTATTTTCGTGACTGTGAAAAAACTTCAGCGTCACATAAAACAAAAGGTTTCAGCGTCTGTGAAAAAAATTTGCGTTCGCATATGCGAAACCTCTGTTTCGCGTACGCGAAAAAACTTATTAGTTGTTTTCGCGTACGCGAAAAAACTTATTAGTTGTTTTCGCGTACGCGAAAATCTTCCGACGCCGGAATTGTTTTTTGTCGTATTTTATACGTTTTATACGGCAAATATGTGCCGTATCATACAATTCATACGTATTCCGTATAAAACGTACATCGTATTGAACCTATCCCTGATCGAGTGGGTCATAGCAGTTTTAAGAGGAGTTGGAACTTACTCCTTTTGGTTTCTATTTCTCTTGCCAAAGCAATACTGCTAGCAGTAAGGTTCAAGCTAAACCTTTTTGAAGCAGGGCTTCAACTAATCTGAGGGATTGATTTTTATCTACAAAACAAGGGAATATGCATTGCCTATAATTGGTCCTAATTGTTGAGAAATGCTTCCAAGATCAGGTGACTAGCTTTTTATCCCAAATTTTGGGGCAAAACATCATTACTGCTTGCATCTAATTCACTTCTTTGAAGGGATTTGAGTTTAGCATTCTTACTTGTTTGTTACAATGTTCTTGTTGATTAATGGGTGCAGTATATAGGCCAAAATTGCTTGTTATATGGTAGCACTGTAATTTAACTTGTTTATGCATTTATCTGCAGGAAAAGAGAAGCTTGTTATATTGTAGCATTGTAATTTAACTTGGTTATGCATTATCTGCAGGAAAAGAGAGAGTTGCATTTTGGCAAAATAGGTCGGTAGGTCGGCGAAAAATCCCCACCTAGGTCGGACATCTCCCACCTAGGTCGGCAGGTCGGCTAGGTCGGTGGGTCGGCCCAACTATGGTCTGGCTGGATAACTAAGCTGGCTATAGAGAGTCGGAGCTCGGAAGGTGCGTGCTTCCTGCACTCTGGAGTTGGCTATGGAGAGTAACGACAATTTCTTCCAGTTTTTATCTGCCGTTGAGCTCGCCATCTGTCTTAGATGCAATAGATAATGGATTTTTCCATATGAACTTAGATAGCCAAGGATATCCATCTTTCTATTCGTTCAGTTTGGAGCAAAAAAAACTGGAACGCACGTCGAGAGCCTGAAGATGTACTCGCTAAGAAAGAATAGAGTTATTATACACACGTGACATTCATCCCAAGTTTGGGCATCTACACTTCATGCTATTATGCCAAAACCCACTAAGGATTGTTTTACGAAAGCACGATAGCTATTCTATAGTGTTCTATCTCTCATACTTAATAGGCAAAGTAGGCAATATGTAGTCACATAGAATTTGTGTATAAAGTGGCTTGGATGCAGTCCTTCTATGGAAGCAACTCAAGATGTTATTGCACCAACCAAACAGATGAGCTCTCACTTGCCATTTGTTAGGTCCCTTTCTTCTTCACAATAATGTGCTTTTGCTACATGTCATGATGAATTATTGGTGAAATTGTGAAATACACATTGACAAACATATTGACCTGCTGAATACGACACATTGAGACTAAGATAACACGGCAAGGAACCACTATGGCAGAAATTCCTCTAATGAGCAAATGTGTGGACTGTGTGGACTCTCGATGTACCCGCATAGACGATCCCATGTTTTGAGCTTTTATGACTTGTCTTTTGTGGATGTTACGGGACAATTCTTTGCAGAAATTGGAATATGAGCTGAAGTTGAAATCATGTATTATGATTTTCTTATTAATTACAGGTGTAAAATTTAAGCATTCCAGTGTTGCAGCTCATAAGCATGCTCTACATCAACGGTTATTAATTGGCTAACTGAAACTATGCATATAGCTACGTTTGCTTCGTAGTTGAACATATGTTTCTCAGATATCATGGCATGGAATTCATTAGTTGATCCATCCATAATCATACGGTCATATTTCATGCTAGTTGTGTGGCTTAGTATAGCTTTCAACGTGCATGTTTCCCTTACCATGCAGTTAGACCATGAAATAGAAATCAATGGGTAACAATAATTTAGCTACAAACTACCCAAACTACTAACAAATGGAATGTGGAGTATACATTTAGAAAATAAAATCTCAAAGATAAGACTCAAATCTCACTGGCTGCCATTGGGTGGTGGAAATAGAAAAAGGAGATATAAAAGAAGGGTGCCCATCAGATGGTGGCCTAAGGGTCAGGGTCAGGTCATTGTATATGGATCCACCCAGGCCTAAACCCAGTGGCTACTGCCTCCAAGACATATATAATTTGTCTTTCTTTGATCCACGCAGAGTAAGTACATAGATGATCTGTGTCTTTGTAGTTAAAGATGTAAAATAAAATGGTAGAAAAAAGCACGCATACAAAATAGGTGCCATTTTTCATTTCAAGATTATCACTAGGTGCAAAAGTTTTCCTTTTAAACTTACTGGATGCTGTCTATCTGTGTCGAGTATCTAATTTCCAAAGGATCATACATTGACCAGAGCAAATAATCGTGTTGGACAATATTGCATGAAGGACCATCTCCATGATGCACATCATAAATTTGTTCTTACCATATGGAAAGCTATTGGGTTAATGGGTCATGTTCTATTCATATGCATTTTGGATAACCATTTTGCATAGATATATTGTCAACTACAGAGGTTAAAATTCTCCATGCTCAAGCACAGTTCAATTTTTGCATGTCCATGTCCGGAACTTAGATTCTTTTGATTTACTACAAACATCTTTCATAGTAAGACGTTATAGTCAGCATCCTTCTATCGTGAGGGCACTAAACACAAGGCAAAAAAATGCAAGTTCAAATGCTGCATGTTCTACCACGTATAGACGAGTTCGGGTAGAGAAACTTGCTATTGAAATACTATACTAGGCCAAGAAAGAAGTGATGGCAGCTTCAATCTGGCATTTAAACTATATTTTCATGAAAATGTTGAGATTCATGAAGCTGCTCTAGATGCCTGGATCTTACACTTGCTAGATTCAACCACATATGGACCTCTAGGATTAGATTAATTGATGTTTTCACATACTAGTGAAGCCTTTGCCATCATTACTCTTGATGGAGTACTATATATATGAGAAGTTGGGCTCTATGCGTCAATGATACTTTTGATCTTTTTGGAATCTATGTTCCTCTTATAACTCTGGTTTTTACATACTAAACTCTATATTTAGAAAGTGTTTCTATATTAAGGGTTTAATCCTCCTGTTTAGGAGTGGTAGTAGTTGGCTTCTGCCATTACTCTTCTGCCAGAGAATCTTTTCTCTGAAATTTTGTGTTAGTATGTATTTCTACATGTAATGTAATACAACTGCCCAACAATATACCAAAATGTACGATTTTTAAACAATAGAGTGCCATTCAACATCTCTAAGTGCATACACTACAAACAACCCATACACATGTCTATGTGAAGCACACCCCACACACGAGCCAACACCACAATTCACATTACTTCAAGTTGAACTCTCATGCCAAATTAATTGCGGCTTAACTTGTTGGAACCAATAGTCCATGAAGAACAATATTGCTTAAATATCGCCTGCGCATGGCAAATAGATAGGAGTTTAGGATATACTCATCATGAATTCAGGAAAGCCCATTTAGTGGGCTTCCCTATAACATGGAGGACAATTAGGTGCGGTTCTGGGACATGTGTGTCCAACCGATAGCCAAGCGGTGAATTTGAAAAAAAAAAAAAAAAAAAAAAAAAAATGAGTATTTTGTTATTGTACTTTCTGGAAATGAATGTATGCTAAAAATCGCCACATGGCGGCATAAGGTTGGACAAGAGGGTAGAACAGCACCTAACTGTTCTTTACGATATGTTGAAAGCATTCTTTGCCAATATAACTAAACTAGTAACGGTGCCCAGCGTTGCTGGGCATAATTTGGGAACTTATAAATGTTGAGAACTTGTGCATTTGCGTATGATAACTTCTCAGTCATTGGATCATTTGGGGAAGCTGTAGATTGCAAGTGGCTATGTTTATGAGTTGTTGATGTTGTGTATCTAATCTCGTAAAGTCACTTTTCCTTCTATTGTGTTCTATTCTTTCTACTTGTATATGAATATGGATGTCTTCTGGCTACAAACGTCTATTCCATTTTTGTTGCTTGTGTATGAATGTGCACAACACCCATGTAAGCCTTTGAACACATTGCATTTATTGCACGTATTGCATTATTTAGTGTGACCTTGTTCATGTGGTTGTTACTTAATGTTCTGTCTTTTTATCCACGTCACACGTAGTTACATCTTTTACTATCGTTGTAGTTGTTAAAAAAGATATGGCAATACAATTATTTAAGTATAAAGTTAAAGTTGTAGTTGGAAAAGGATATGGCTTGTAGTTGTAGTTGTTGGAAATGGACATGGCAACACACTTATTAAAATATAAAGTTGTAGCTGTTGGAAAAGGATATGGCAATACAGTTATATAAGCATAAAGGAACAAACAGCACAGAATTTACTGAATATGATATCCTTCCTCAAAATGGGTACAAATTAAACAAAATCCGGCTCATTCCAATAATCTATGGGAGCTTTTGTCTCCAAATATCACCAAAACATAGCTGGCTTGAGTTTTTAAAAAATGTTACCCTGTAGTGTAGGGCACATGTCACTGTAACCTGCTATAGGACTGGGGAGAATATGCAGATCGTTGTTTGCCACGCTCATAGTTCTTGTAACTCCTGTTGGTTTGGATTATTCCCCTTCCATGCAAAGAGATCTTTGAACTAATTTTTGGACATATTGGGAGGAAGTTCTAAGCATTCTACAAATTTACATCACCATAGATAACAGTAGCAGTTATGCCACGGCACACTGCATCATATAATTCTATATGATGCTAGGATGCTTGACCAGTTGTTGATAGAGATGTTGAAGCTGAGAGTAGGGCTTCCCGCCCAACACATTATATACATGGCAAACGCATACTGCCCTGTATTCTGCAATATAAACTGTATTCTGCAACTGTGAATATGACTACAATCAAGATGAAATTGAATAAAGTGCCTTTTCAATCTCAATTAAATCAAAGCATGGAGAGCAAGCAACAAACATATCTATGAAGAAATAAATCGAGAAACTCAGGCCTTGACAGCTGGTCTCGAAATCATTGCGGCATTCCAAATGCTTAGACTGGTGCTCGCACCTTGGATCGGATTTGTGGCGAGCACATTAGATACTATAGAAGGGGTCTGTTGGTGTTGCCAAATGACAAATTTCCTCTGTTTGGTCTCCTCTAGCCACCCTCTCCACCAGGCTAAGAGCAATTATTGTCATTCCCTTCAAGGACTCTACACGCTAGGCAGGACTTGTAGGAGATGGGAGTGTCTGGATGACAACCATGGATTAGTTTCAAGAAAATATTTAGATTAAGATTTAAACTTAACTGGCAAAACACATTAGTTCTTACCTCTCCCTCTTCACAATCCGCAATCAATGTCTTGAGTTCCACATCAACCTGATCAGAAGTTTCAAGGCCCAACGAAAAATGATTTATGAGAACTTCCAAGCAATTGAGCTGCACATATACTGCAACTATTTATATTTAAACACATTGCCATGCCATAGATAATTGTTTGCATCACATAACTCCTCTTTATCAATCTTTCCCCATTCTATTTCCACAACAATCTGTAACTATAGAGGTGAGCCCAACTTTGTTAAATTAATCTTTTTACAGGTAGAACATTTACCTTTCCAGCAGAAATACTGTTATAGATCTTCATGATCTTCATGAGCTTCGCTCATCTTCAAGAGGAGGAGCCTCATCAGCATAGTGCCTATTGCAGCCAGGCACCACTCCGCAGCAGAATGCAGTGCATCAACTTACACAAAACAGAAAAAGAAAGAAGGGCGTGTACCTGTGATATGGAAGCATCCAAGCTTATATGGAATGAGAAGGGGCATTTTGCCCAGATCTTCAAATCTTCCCATGGTTCTGTGCTGTCAAGCAAGACAGAGACTGGGTTTTAAATCGCTCAGCCAGAGTTTTACCTTGTCCCATATCTGGGCCTGCAGTTCATGCCTAAACTCGAAATCAACTCTGCTATGGAACAGGGCCGAAGAAATAAAACCTACGCCATAGCAAAAAAAACAAACGCCGAACAGGATTGAACTCAAACGCCGGCCTTTGAGCATGCAAACAAAACCTATAAGAAGAAACGGTGATTCTGGAAGGAATGGAAAAGGAAAATGAGATGTTTTCGAAAAGTGTTAGGAAAATAGGGTTAGGGTTTGGTTGACGACATACTTACCCAATAACATCTTATATTATTATTACAAGAAATTTATCGTGGCGGCCAAGGCCGCCGCGAACATTTCTCTTTTTCAAAACGGTGCAGTTGGACCCCAGTTAACGTCCAACATTCTCTTCTGCAATGGCCAAGTGATTCTGGATTGATGTGAAGGAACTTCGTAAGATCTTACATTCTAACTCTAATTTAGAAATTACAAAATGAGATTGCATGCAATTAGTGAAGCAGAAGAGAAGCGCTCACAATAGCTCTTCAAGTGCTCTCAATGCGTCGAGACAATAAGAAGGCCTTCTATTTATAAGATGGAGTTTTGTTGGATGATCGACACACATGACTAATCTAGGGCTATATTTATGCCAAGTGTGCCTATATCCTTAACTTCGCGTGTAATCATTAATATCATTCGATATATATTTCATATCCATAATTATCCTAAAATGGATATCATTAAGATTCTATATATATTGGGATTGATATCTTTAACAAATTTGCCAATGGCGTAATAAATGCAAAGTGCACACATGTCGTGCTTTGATAATTCCTTAATAAATGCAAAGCGTAGCGCAATAAATGCAAAGTGCACACACATCGTGCTTTGATAACTTCATAATAAATGCAAAGCGTATTAATGGCTTAATAAATGCAAAGCGTATTAATGGCGCAATAAATGCAAAAGGGTATTAATAAATGCAATAAATGCAAAAGTGCACACATGTCGTGCTTTGATAACTTCGCAATAAATGCAAAGCGTATTAATGGCGCAATAAATGCAAAGCGTATTAATGGCCGCAATAAATGCAAAAGGTAATAATGGCTACAATAAATGCAAAGTGCACACATGTCGTGCTTTGATAATTCATAATAAATTCAAAGCGTATTAATGGCCAAAAAAATGCAAAAGTGTATTAATGGCCGCAATAAATGCAAAGTGCACAAATCGCCATAAATGCGATGAATGCAACGTGTCATCCTATGGTAATGCTCATATCTTCCTCCGCCATAAATGCTCATAAATGCCTCAAATCACGAAATTAATGCCCTTAATAAATGCTTTATAATCAATGAATGCACACAATATTCGATGTTATTAATGGCTGCAATAAATGCTTTACAATCAATGAATGCACACTGTACACGTGTCATGTAATCACGTCAACATCACGAAATATTCGAGTTTACCGCAATAAATGCTTTATATAATCAATGAATGCAAAAATGAATGCAAAGAAGGTTATTAAGTGGCCGCAATAAATGCTGCAATAAATGCTTTATAAGTAATAAATGCACACAAGTACACGTGCCATGTTTTAAGAATTTTGAAGGAACAAAATGAAGGAGAACAGAAATTGGACACTCAATTACATAGGAAGGATAATTATAATGTTTTAATGCAAGTAATGGACCACGCCCTAATTTGGACGATTTGGATTCATTCTATCACGTGGCATCATCCTAACCTTTCCTTGCAACTTACCTCTCTGTAGGGTTTCTTCTTCAATCGCGACAGTCTGATAATCCAAACCTCGGTCAGTTCGTTACGGCACGAGCTGCTAGACGGAGCCTGATATCGCGGCAGTCTGACGAATCCAAACCTTTAGGGTTTCTTTAGCTTCCATTTGTGTTACAGCTTTGGGCTTCCTTCAGCTCATTCTTGATATTTATAGCTTTATTTTGGTTGCTGCGATCAAGGAATGAATGCATGTTCATATTCCTTGATGAGTCAGATGTGGCATATGTTTCGTCTAAAACATATTGGGGAGGTAATGAGGTTCTTAAGGTCATTTTCCGGTGAAAAAGTCATCTATATTGCGATCCGGATATAAAATTTCTTTTGGTTTTGCTTTCGAAGTTCACAATTATGGCAGCAAATGCAACTTATACTGGGCCATTGCATGCGCTCTTGATAAAGGCAGGCCTAGCATCACCAGAGAACCATTCCACAGTAGTAGCAATTAGTTTATTTGTTACCCTTATATGTGCATGTATTGTTATTGGCCATCTCCTGGAGGAGAGTAAGTGGATGAATGAATCTATTACTGCTCTTATTCTGGTACATCTATTCGCTCATTTAAGATCTGAGTGTTATTTATTTATTTGGATATGATTCTAAATTTGTCTCATTTTGCAGGGTTGTTTTACTGGCTTCATTGTTCTTATAACAAGTGGAGGAACAAATTCTCATATATTGCAATTTGATGAGCAGCTATTCTTTATTTATTTATTACCACCTGGGTAAGAATGTCTTTATGCTTATAAAAGTCAATATCAAGATTAAAACTCATGCTTTTACATACACAATCTGACCCTAGATGCTGCCTCGAAGCATAAATCAACTTATTCTACCTAAAACCCCAAAGGATGAATAATTGCAGAAATCTTAACTTCTGGACCACCATGTGAAGCTCTGAAATAGACATCTCCTGTTTAGAATTGTTCCCTTTGTTTTGCGGGCAATCCTCCTCTCTGGCTGAGGATCCGGTGCCTATACCATGGCCACTGCACCATGCCATAATTGGCTGTTAGTTGCTTTGCCTATACTGATTTTGGCATATTTGATGTCTTTTCGCAGTTCGTGCATTAGTTTATCAAAACTGCATTATCTTTTTGCATTTTGTACTGTGTTTGTTTCTTGCGTTTTCTTACATGTCTTTTATTGCTCGACACTGACGCAAATGATGGTATTTCAAGTCCAAGATTTGTGAACAAAGTTCTTGGTTCAATTACCTTAGAGCAACATAATTGGAGCTTGCAAAATCAATGCTGTATGTGCAGGGTAAGAGCACTTTCATTTACTATTCTGTGAAGTCTCATGATAGTTTGATGTTGCCATGTGCCTTTATATTTTTCAAGTTTTGAATCTGGTAATTTGTTGTAGGGAAGGGAGAAAAATAGAGGGATGTAACTAACTGTATGATGACCAATATTGCCATATTGCTCTTTCAGAAAAAGAAATGGCAGCCAAGTTGCAGTTGACCAATACATAAATATTCATTCCGAGGCTGAAGAATAGCAGTCTATTTATTAATCCTACTACATCATAGCACAAAAAAGGTATTTGTTAGTCTATATAGTTCAAGATCCTGAGAAAACTACTATAGTCAAAAGCTTTTAAAACAGAGATTCCTTTATGTTTGAACATCTTGGAAAAGTATTCATGTTTTCTGAAATGAGTTTTGTCGTCTAGATTTTTGTCAGCCACCTTTTGTTATCTGCATGCTTCATTTTCAAGATCATCTGGCGGTTAGTATTGATGATTTCAAGCTCATATAAGATGACATGATTTGTTTATTTTTGTGGGAATCCACATAAATGATGGCATTGTTTGTAGGTTGAATGGGTTGACTATATGAAATGGCCCACAAATCTCCATGTGCTTTGCTGTTCTAGAATTTTTAGACATTATCTTCTGGACATTCCATATTAAGAATGCCAAAGGCACATAAATGTCTTACACTTTATTGCATATTTTATACCACTATAAAGTCTCTTTTTTATTTCAATAGTATATAATCAAAGAAATAATTATTCAAGGCATTGGCAGCATGTAGCCACTCTATTTAGACTGGAGATGCTTGGACACCCCACTTGAAATACATATGCTTGGAAGAGATGGATCTTATTTTAAGGTGGGACTTGATGAAATGGACAACTTTTTCTAAAGCACATAAAGTCGGATCATCTATCTCGCAACAAAGTAAGAGAATTATATTTCGAAGTGCAAGATAATCTCTAGAGAACTTATCGTTATTCATTCATCTTTGAACTTACATAACACCCTAGCAGTTTGAAGCTACCAATTCGTTGCAGTGTGACATCTTTAATGCACGTTTCTAAATGCCCACCATGTAGCATTTTAGCATCTTAATGCACGTTCTTTAATGCCTGCCATGTTCCACCATAGCATCTTTAATGCATGCTCATTAATGTACACCTCATTTTCCACAGAGACAAAGTATAAAATATATCATTGTCGCCTTTCAAGCATTGATTGACTGTAATCATACCCAGGAAAACTTAAGTCTTTTTTTGCAACTAAGAATGAGTGTCAGATCTCTGTCATAACTAAATAAACAATAAATGTAAAGTCTTAAGAGGAATGCAAAGAATTCATTATGGCTCACAGTGGAGCTTTAGGGATTGATCTTTGAAGCTATGGGTTGTATGCTATGCTTTCATTGTTGTCCTTTGCACATGGAATGCTCAAACAATTCAAATTCTGCCACATGGCAAAATTTTTTGCATTTTCACTTAATTAATGGTGTCACGTGGGGCAATTGGGCAAAGGGTGGCCGTCTATCTTCCACACCAAATGGTGTGAAGGATGCCATGTGAAAGAGATATAAGATGCGTTTTGCGCCTTGAAACAGAGTTATAAGATATCCTTTGAAACAAAGTGCTCTTTAAAACGTGGTGTTGTGTTGCATTTTTGCTTATGTAAAAGCACATAAATTGCCCACCGAAGGTGGGCAATTTTCTAGTTATAATATAGGATTGTCCGCAAACCTTATGGTCCTTTTCTAGCATTGTATTCTATAACTATATCAACGGTCAAGTGGGGGCCCAACAAATAGTGAATTTGACGGCTAATGTCCAAAGTATATGCCTATATTATCAAATGCCATAGCACGTTGAATGGCGTATTGATTTAAGGTTTTATAATTTTGAGTTGCCTAGGCTATTACATGGAATGTGTTGGCTTCTAGTGAGATAGAGCATTGCATTTTAAATGCACAACTTCAAAATCATTCACAAGGGCACACCAAATTGCATCCAATATGGCCATCGTTATCGGGAAATGTGAGTGTAGAAGTGATGTGGTCTCCAAAGTACTCAACCCAAATAAAAAGCATTTTAATCTGGAGGCTTAAAGACTTGGTGCAATCATATTCTAAACTTCAGAATGGTCCCATATTTATAAGTACATTTATGTAGTCCATATTAGAACTTAAACAATACGTAACTGGGTTAAGGAGCAGTCAATCAGCATGGAACGAGTTAAGATAATGACATAGCACAACTGGGTTAAGGAGCAGTCAATCAGCATGGAACGAGTTAAGATAATGACATAGCACGGACACCCTAAAGCTTTCCAGTCCAAAAACACTAAACATGGCCTCCATCTTGCATCCATGGCAAGACCACTAAAGATGGGCATTTTGCTAGTCACAACATAAAACATTGTTACAACCCCTGGAATGACGAAAAGTCCATGAGCAAAGCCAGAATTGGTACGAGATCTTTAAACTCAAGTGAAATCAAGAAGACAAAGGGAAAATCAACGAGACACTAAGATGGAGGACTTCAATTCATAATGCAAGGACTTGATAACAATTAGCAATTCTAGGATCGATCCTTATAAAGGAAATAAGACTGAAATAAAGACTGGATTTCTCCTTGGATCATGGCATTGAGCTGGTGGTCGATGGAAGTCTGCGATTTTGTTGTATGCCCTTGAATTGCTCATAAGACGACGTTGCCATATGTTAGCCAATGTTCTTATTTCTCAACAGATCTTACCACTCAGTTAAGAATAGAATCTTCTAGTCACTTCCTAGTGACCATTGAATTGTAAGGATGAAGGGATTTGCTATGACTATCTCTATAAACTTGAGCAGGATCTGGGGCACGGACGTAGGTATGATAAGTAATACAGGCAGTGATGAGCAGAGCAAAAAGACAAGCTAAAATATAGCAGCCCCAGATGAGGGGACTGAAGTAAGTAGAACTCCCTTCAACAAAGGTGAGGAAGAGCAACTTGGAGCCATATGTATTAACCGTCTCGGAGGTGGCCGATATGGCCCATGTATGGAAAGGCAAACGCTTATCATATTGGGTACGCATGGCAGTAATAATTGGGCCATAAACAACGCACCTTATGCCCACGTTGAGGAAGCACAAGCACACACAGCCCAAAGTGGTTTTAGTGCTTGAATTCGAACTTTGGTTTTCTTCATCACATTTGCTGAAACATTTGAACCATTTGCTATCTCACCTCGGGTTAACGGCCCTATCAAAGAAACAAGCCCAATGAATGTGGCCATGGATAAAGCTGCAGCGTCAAGTCTGCTACCATAGGGCCCCTTTTTGACGTTGAATTGCGTCACATGGCCCGACAGAAAGCTGTCTGCAGTGTCTTTCAGCATTGCCCCTAGCAGATCTGCTGAAAAGTAAGTTGGGTCGCACCTTGTAGATGTAGAAGTCTCAGCGTTTGCATCTGAACAGCTTAAGGGCTCAGCTGCTTCTTGGATATTTTTTATTTTCATGTAGCAGAACTCTCCTGTTGGTTGCCCTTCTTTAAATTCGTCCAACAATTTGCCATCGCTGACTTCCCATGTACTGGTCACAGTTATGTAGTGAGAAGCTTTAAACACGTAATATTTCCCAACCCCGCAGGTGGTGCTGCCCGGATTCGTCGTAAGCTTCTCATACATTGCATCAATAGTGGCGCGGTAGGAGCACTCCTTAAAATTTGTATGGGTTCACGGTATTTGGGATGCCATTCGCATAATACCGGTGGGGTCCGGCTGGCGTTAGCGGGGAGGGAATCCGTCCGGTACATGCAAAATCAAATGCCGTGAACCCACAATATGGTATTTGGGGAGCGATTTTTTCTCTCCCTCTTTGCTCCGGCAGCGATCGCGTCAAGCAAGATCATGCAGCAACTAGATTTTTGAGGTCCAGCAGGATGTCGCCACTGAAGCTGTGAAGCTTTGGTAAAGCTCAGATCTACTAGCTATGGCCGCCTGTAGCTCTGGTAAAGCTCATGTCTAGAAGCTATGGCGTCTGAAGCTCGGTTTAGAAGCTCAGGTCTAGAAGCTATGGCGTCTGAAGCTATGGCATCTGAAGCTCAGGTTTAGAAGCTCAGGTTTAGAAGCTATGGCGTCTGAAGCTCAGGTCTAGAAGCTATGGCGTCTGAAGCTCAGGTCTTTTTGTGGGTTTTCGGTCCCGTAAAGCTTGCTCTGTTTTCTAAAGCTTATGCCTGCAGTAATACAAGCCTTCTCTTTACTTTCTCTTCTCCGACAGCCATGCAAACTATTGAGGCACAAGAGGATATGACTGCAGAGGATCTGCCTGGCACAGACGCTACGGCAAGGAACAGGGGTTTGGTAACAGAACAAGAAACAGAAGATTACAGAAATAAGAGATTGTCTACCGGCTAGAAACCGGAGATGCGGAATGGTAGATTCAACTACCATTCTGCAATAGAATCCTCTGCCACATGGCAGCAGGAAATTAACCCACAGCAAAAAATCGTGACCCAAATACCATATTGTAACTGTAACACAATAGAAGCTGTTACTGGTAGTAGCATTACTTGCACAAGCCATAATATAATAACCATAACTATTGTATCCGACGTCAAGGAAAGGAGCAGCAGAGCATTCTTCGATTGGGCATTTTGGCCATTCAACTGCACCATAAGATGTGGTTTTTTTGAAAAGTGCCTGCTCATTAGATAAAACCCTTGATGATGTTTTTAAGCTTGATGACGTATCGTAGCAGAAAAAACCTGGAAGACCATAAGAGGCGCCCAGCACGCTTCTTGCAGCTGATTAGTGCACTCTTGTACATTTTTAGGCATTTGAAATGTTAAGCCATCTTTGATATCGTTATAAGCTTGAAGATTAGCAAGGTCAGCAGAAACAGCACTGGCAAAGTATGGAGAATTAGGAGCATTAAAGAACCCTCTATACAGGCTAACATATTCAGGCTTTGATTTTTTATACTCATCTTGCAAAATGAAGGCAGGAACTAAGGAAGTACATTGGCTTGAAATACAGGAATAAACTAAAGACCAAGCCTTTATGTTAACAGTTCCCACCTCCTTCACATGGTAGTTGCTTTGGTAGACTACTACTGCTGATCTCTTAGTAGCTGATAATCCTCCCATCTCTGACACATTTTTGAGTAGCTCATTTTCTTTGGTAAGATCAAGGGTCTCCTTGTTGGGAGGAGCAGCCAATATCATAAACCTCCAGAATGACATTGGATGCCAGGATCCATCAGTTCCATTCAACATTTCCAACAGAGCATCTCCATAGCTCTGTCCAGCTATAGTAGCCAAGGCATCTAATTGTTTCACATCTGACAATTTTCCTTCGTTCACGTGCACAGAAGTAGCTGCAATTTCTTGACAAATTAGCCCGACTAGAATTAGCAGCAACCCAAATCGCCCCATGATACTTCTCATACTTCTGTTGCCGCTATTAATCTATATTGGCACACTAGGACTGTCCTGTTGAATTCGTCCAACTAGCAATAACTTTCTCTAACATCTTTCTTGTCTTTTTCTTTTCGTTAGGTCGCGTATTGTTTTCCTGTTATTATAGTCTTTGCATCCCATGTTGGTCTTGGTTGGTATGATTTTTAATTAAAGGTGTTGGCCAATTGACAATGGCTAATTTTATTTTTTTTTATTTTTTTTTTTGCATTGTTGCATGCATACATGAATAAGATAAAATAAGATAAGATGAATTTTTACGTCCACGGGAACCCAACGGGTTATGGGACGGCACATGCAAGGGCAACAGCCCATCTAAAACCTGGGGACTAGGCCCCATCACCAAACACAATAACCAAATATTAAAAGGCTACCAAGAATAAGATAAGATAATGCTAATGCTAATGGTAAATTTATGCTTCTAAAATTATCTAGACATAAGCAATCGGAATGGGTAGCTGCAGTTGGGAGGGAGCTAATTCGCGTTCTTGAAAGAGGCATGTGGCTTCTCAAACTCTGTGAGAGGGATTGGTCCACCACGTCTGTCATAATTCCTAGCGGCCCTGCAGAGTTCTGTGAGATTATTGATGACATGAAAAGGTATGCTAAAATGATGAATATGTTGATCCAAGCTTCTCCCCTTGATTCTGATAGAAAAAATGTGGTTAAACACTTTCAAAATAAGATAGATTCTGATACCTCCATTATGAAGACGACCTTGATTTGGGCTAGCAAACAGGACCAAAACGTGTTGCTGCAGAGCTTGAGCAAATCCGACAAACTCAAGCGTTCCTTGAAACCTTTGTTTGGAGGGCATAAATTTTATTTGCCATCATCTGCGACTACTTGCGCCGGGATATACAAAAAGCGGCTAGATAAAAGAATCTTGGATGTCTATAGCTTGGAAGTTGTCCTACGGAGATCTGCCGGGGAAGCAATGTTTCATTGAATGGGCAAAAGCGGCAAAAGCGGTGGGTGGTTTTACGATGGATTATCTTTGTGTGGTGGTCTTTTTGAAGGTAAGATTGTTGTGTATACAGACTAGGCTTTTGCTCGGAGAGTGGCTTTTGCATGTGCTCAGGTATTCTTCTTCATAGTATGTTCTATTATAGTCAGTTATGCGGTTTGTGTTTCAGACACTTTAATCAGAATCTGCTCTGTTTTAACATAATCCCCACAAAGAACAGAGGTAGGTGCGTGTTTATTTTTCCTTTTCCTACATCGCCGTTCTTCTTCTTTAGCCTTTATTCTACTTTAGATTCGTTCTAACGCATTTGCTTTCTTCTACAGCTCTTCTTAAAGCTGTAGCTGGTGCTTAGAGCAGGGTTCAATTCCCTGCCATTTGCTAAAACATGGCATAGAATATTCTGTTCGCTTAAGGAGTCGCTATAAGCAGGGGAGTTCTTTTCGGCAAGCCAAAAATCAGCTCTCAAGGTAGCTTCAAAGATAAAATTGTGTCTGTGGGAGGGATATAAGTTTCAATTTTGAATTTCTTAGAAGTTTCTATTATATAGGTGAATGTGTCAGTTGCAGAGGTCTTTTACCTTTGTAGACAGGCAGAGCTTAAGGAAATGCAGGTGAAGCCTCAATATATTTGCACGACCTTTTCTTTATTCGTTTGTATTTCTTGCAGTAGAATTCAATGAACCTAATAACAGGATTTACTATGTGTTTAGACTTAGAAGCAGCTTAGAAAAAGCGTGGGTGCAGCGGAAAAGAAGCTCTGCAGCACAATCGGTTCCAAAAGGTTCCTTTACCAAAAATGAAGGAACTTTATGCAAACCTTCTCTGTTTGTATTGTGCTTTGTGTGGCGCTTGAAAGGCTGATGAAAAGTCTGGGATCCTTTAGAAGAACAGAGAAAGCGTGAACTCCATTAAGACTGTGATCTTGGAACAGGAGGTCTTTTTGATTGAGACATTATTTTCATTGGTCTAACACTCTGCTAAATCTGCTGACTTTGAAATGAGAAATTTCTATATGGAGCTTGCTTCCCATGTGGACACATGCTGGCCTTCACACAATTTTACGACTTAGACAAAGTTTCCTATTCATTGGGAAGCACAACCAACACACAGAATGTGGACTCTTAAGATGAACATGGCCATGTAAATTAAATTGCATTTCCCAACATTTCTTTTTTTTAATGAAACAACTAGAACAAGTAATTGGACACCATCTAAATTAAATTGAATGTATATATGCAACATAACATTACAATGTAACCACACAAAATCAATGTAATAGGCTGCTAACAATGTAATAACCTGCTTTTAGCGATGGTATGAACCAAATGTGCACAAACATTTGTATGTTAGACAAAAGTTCTAACAAATGTTACATGTTGAAAATATAAAGAATATATGTTGAACCATTGAAATAAATGTGCAGAAACGTTTGTATGTAGGGCCAAAGTTCTAACCAAGAACATGTTGAACCATTGAGATAAATATGCACAAATGTTTGTATGTAGGGCTAAAGTTCTAACTGCCACGTTACCTTTTTGTGTGCCTCTAAAAACAACAATGATAAGGAAAAAACAGGCCAAGGAAAAACCACCATCCCAACTTTGTACTGAGCTTGGCTTTCTATAGTAATGTGAAAAATTAATACATTAGCAAGGGTTCAAATCCCATGGGCATAACAACTAAAAAAGTATGGCATAATAGCAACTAAAATTATTGTGAAGGCAACTACCAGAATAATTAACAACTTCCCTAAAAATTGTCTCATTGCCTCATAAAAAAATTGTCTCATTGAAAAATGAAAAGCATCTAGCCTTAAAGGGTCGTCCAAGAAAAACTTCCATGACACCTTCCATGACCATATCTTCTGGAGCAAAGAGCATATTGTATAAGACAATATCAACATTCTGGTTGCTATATTGTCGCTATAGTGATCGAAGGATCCAAATTCATGTCTCTTTGTCAACGGCCCAAATTTATGCCCTTTTTCCCTTCTAATCAAAACATCAACCTACGACCATGAGTTGATGCGAGGAGAACACCATCTAACAACATGAGAAAATGCAAGAGATAAGCGAAAAAAAAAGGGGAACAAATTAAAGAAGTGGAAGGGCTTTTAGGAAGAAAACAATGGAAATTCATCAAAAAAAGTCTAGACTCAATCCAAGGGCACCTCTGATGCACATGCATTTGCGCTGACCTCTAATACTTCGACTAACAAACATAGAAGACATTAAGAAGTCTTGCCAATGCATCAAGCTGTTCTAGGCCCAAGGACACAAATGTGGAAGCTTCTGAGAGAGTGATGAATTGGAAAGCAAGCTAGACACTGAATTAAAGGATAATGCATGAGTGGTGAGCCAAGACCTCAATATCACTGTTGCCTTAACATTTACAGGTCCACAACTTATGCCCAGCAACGCTGGGCACCGTTACTAGTGTTTACATAAAGTCAAACTATCTCAACAAAACGAATTTTTCAAATTTTTTGATTACCATGATATTTTTCTACACGAGATAGGGAAAACAAAACAAAAAACCACATGTCAATCTGAAGTCTGTGAAGAAAGATAGGGCCATTCAAATATGACAGGGTCAAAACTGCTTTTTGCCTCCTCAGAACCAATTATGGTTCCCAGAAGGCAATTGTAGATTAAATACAACAACTTTCACAAGGAAATGCATTTTGAGCTAATATTTGATATATAAGCAACTGACAAGTTCCTCCATCCCATAAAAATGTTGGTTGGCCTTGGATTTGATGTTTGGACTTTCACTTTTGATCTCAATTTTAGGTAACTTGTAATAATAATTAATATTTCCCCATATAGAGCAAAACTTACTCTATGATGTCCTCTAAAAAATCATAGTATGAAAGTTCAAAATTATGAAGCCAATGCAAAAACAAGCTCATTAAAAACGCAAAAGACATGGTCACAAGAAATCAAGAAAAGTTTCTGTACCTGAGCCCATTATTGGTCCATAGGCCCATTTAAAATGAATAACTTTCTTATGTTAATTTTGAGATATGAATAACATCTCATTTACTTTAATAATGAAAATATTCGTTGATCATAACCTTGAGATTTGGATTAAACTTTATAGCATTAAATTCAAATATGTCTTCTATGTTTATTCTAGATTTACGCCTCGAGATGTGACTTTGAAAAATCGTATTCTCAAAATGTCCCATGTCATGAAATCAATGCAAAAAAATTCAAAGAAAAATATGGAAGTTTATGACTATAAAAAGTCAAGTTAGACTACTATGTGCAGTTCCACTTGCAGACCATTATTGGTCCATAGTACTGAAAGTTTAAAAATTAATAAGACAACATCTTAATCAATTTTGATCTCAACTTTAGAATATAGTTTATGCATATAATTCTCTATAGGATAAAATTAATTGGTTAGACGAGCTTGCATAATTTGAGGGCAATGTTTAAGCAAAAGCAACTGTGAATTTATGGGGTACTTATTCGCCAATTTAATCTACATGGACTTCCACTCACACGTTTCAAAAATTATGTTATTAAAGGTAAGAAACCATGGTATCATTATGGGGACAAAATGGATAAGACTAGTGAGAGATATATGCTCTATACACTTGGTCTAGTTATGGACCATAAATGGTTCATGCTTAATTATATTCGTATCTTTAAAATAATACGTTATTTCAATATGAAAATGGAGAGTTATATTGCAAAGGAAGGCCCGCATTCATGAAAAATATAGTGTATATGAAAGATGACCTACTTGTAACATTATCCTACTAAAACTCTAATGATTTGTAGCAGCAATGGATATACCAGTTTTATACTAGTAAAAAATAACCATGTTTCTCTCTATCTTTTTGCAAGAAAGCCACACAACCTGCATAAGGGATCTATATATATGTCCCTTGTCATATTTTGAACCATTTGAAAGGCTTATTTCGAGAAGAAATATAGCATGTTCTCTACGAAGCTGAGAAAGACGCATCAAAGGTAATACGATTTAATTTTTTATTCTTATACTTAAACTTCACGATCTTCACTTTCACAAATCCCATACTTACTTTCTTTCTTCTTGAACAACCCCGCAAGTAATGGTAGTATGGCATGAAACCTTCAATCTCCATCTAGGTTTGCATCTAAATCCAGATCAAGGCGTTTGCATCTACATCTGGGTGTTTGCATCTCCAGCTAGATTTGCTGGTAAGTATTGGCTTAGGCTAGGATAAAATTGGCAGAGGCTAGGGATGGAAGGTAAAGAAATTTTGTGGCATTGTACCGGGCAGCCGCTATAGCAGAACAAGGCATTGAAGAAGCTATGGCAGAACAGGTGCTGCCCTGGTATGGCGGCAGACAGACAAACCGGTTTGAACATCTGCAATTGGGCAGACCGTCTGGCTTGCTTGCTATGACAGACCTTGCTATGATTTTGCTCTGAGCTATTTTCCTTTGCTGACGATTTGCCTTGCAAAGGGACATGCTTATAGCTGACCTGAGTTATTTTCCTGCAGCGCTGCCACAAGTTGTACCATTGGGATGGCCTTTTTTTTTGTTCTTTGAGCTTCCGTGCATACTGGTCCGTTTTGCACCATTGCTTCCTGCATTCAGATTTTAGTTAAAATTCTAGGGGTCATTGATTTGGCATAAAAGGCAGAATATTCGCCAGATCAATGGTTCCCAATAAAATTTAAACATGATGCGATAATAAGTGCAAATGAATGAATGACCTACATATAGCAGTTCGTAAATGATAAAACTTCCATATAAAAGTTCTCTAAGAAAATTATAGCGTTGCCCTATCCGGACATAACCATTTTCATGCAAAAGAATGGCTGCATTATTACGAGGGCTACATTATTATAAAACTTGCAGCCTATACATGCCATGAATGAATAGATACTTAATTGAATTACAACATGATCTGGCTCTCATGTTGCAAGCTCTTTGATTACCCATCGTAGCTTTGACATGCAAGCATCTGCATAACAATAATAACACAATAAGAGAGAAGAAGTGAAGATAAATAAATTCTCTCTTTTCTACATTCAAAAATAAACGTCAGCAGTAAAATTGGATTGAATCGAATTGAATTAGTAGAAAAGCATGAATAGGGCGACAAATGCAAGAAAGTCATATTTAATTAAAGTGGGACTCATTCCATTCCCATTTTTTTTCGGAACCCTGTTAATTTACACGAAAAGGAGCACCCCGACCCGAGAACTATCCTTAATTCGAATTTTTGTCTAGAACTCTGCATCGAGGCTTTCCTCCAGTTTTCCCTGGATAGCGAGTCGAGAACAAGAACAATGCAACTGAAACAAAGGAAATTCAGTAAAGATTGAAACCAAAGCTCTAGTTGAAAAAGAATTTTTATTAATAAATTGAATAGGTACAATGTATTTTACATCGGACGCAGAGACCATGGCGGTCTTCTTTGTCACATGATTACATCATCTTGGTAAGTGGTCCACCTTAGGGGATTAACTTGGCGCTTCTTCACGCCGACCGTAAGCCTTGGGGGCAACTGAAGAGTGTGGAATGCCTCACGTGGAGGTGCCTCACGGAGCTACCGGCCGACTGTCCACCCGACTTCTCCACTTTCGCCTCCTGCGGCTTTTCATCGAATATGCTCCTTCCCCAACCTCCGTGGATGTTATGCAATGCTTGCAAGATGCTTTGAGGTTCGGACTGTCTCTCAAATTTCTTGGCGTGTTCTTTATCCCTGTGGGTGTGCATGGCGCCCCGATTCACGAGCAACCTTATCCCAAAGGCCGGGCAAGAGTGTAGCGTGAGCGGGATCTGTGCCAGAACGGTATTTCTTCCGCCTTGAGCGGGATCTGTGCCGCCTGGAGTGGTCTCTGTGATGCCTGAGCGGGATCTGTGCTGGTGTCGGATCTGTGCCTGAACCACCTGGAGCAAGGAGAGTCTATGATTAACAATTACGGTGCCATTAGTCAAAACGAAGAAAAGAATGTTGAAATCACACACGGAAGCATACAAGAGGAAGGGGAAGAGGAGGAAGATCAAATTCAAGCTTCAGGGGAAGAGGAAGAGGCAGAGGTCGAAAAATAAATGCTGAGGCAAATGTGGCAGAATTGATGAGGAAAAATCTGAAGACGATGATGAGGTAAGAAAATTTAAATTATTTTCCATATGTGAAAATCTAAATGATGACAATCTTCTGATTTTAGATAGTGGAGCAGAAAGGTCAATTGCATGCTCATCAAAAATCTTGAAAGATTGCAAAGGAGCTAATGGAGGCCATGTGCAAGTAGGAAATGGGGATTTACAGAAAATTAGAGATGTTGGTGTACTTGAAATCTTTGATTTGAATGGAAAAAGTGTGAATTTGAACAATGTTCTATGTGTACCAAGCTTGGTCAGAAATCTTATATCTATTTCTCAACTTGTGGACATGGGTTTTAAAGTGGTGTTTGAACAAATGGATTGCAAAATATATGAAGGAAATGAATTAGAAAAACTGGGAAGACGAGTAGGAAATCTGTTTGGAATAGATTTACATGGACATGGAAGTATCAATCTAGTTACAAATCCTGATGTAGAAATCTGGCATGAGAGATTGGGCCACACTAACATCAAAAATATTGAAATGATGGTTAAGCAGGGATGGATTAAATCAGCAGATGAAGTCAAAGAAAATTTCACATGTAAAGGCTGCCAGTTAGGAAAACACTCAAGATTACCATTCTCAAAGGCAAAGAAGAAAACAAAGGATGTGCTTGAATTAATTCATACTGACTTGTGTGGACCATTAAATGTAACAGGAATTACAGGGAAAAGATACTTCATAACTTTTGTGGATGACCACAGTAGGAAAACAAAAGTTTACTGCTTGAAGACTAAGGACTTAGCTTTTGAAGCATTCAAAACATTTGCTGCAGAGGTCGAGTGTGAAACTGGAAAAAGAATCAAGTGTGTTCGATCAGACAGAGGAGGTGAGTATATGTCTGGTAGATTTACAAAATATTGCTTGAATAGGGGAATAAAAAGGCAATATACATGTAGCCACACACCTCAATAAAATGGAGTTGCAGAAAGAAAGAATAAATCAATCCTAAATGCTGTTAGATCTATGCTTAAACATGCAGGGTTGCCAAATTTCCTTTGGGAAGAAGCAGTAAAACTCTTTGTCATGATTCAGAATGTTTTGCCAACAAAAAGCCTTCAAGGTACAATTCCAGAATATGTATGGTCAGGTAGACTACCTAATTTTGAAAAATATAAAGTGTATGGGTGCTTGGGATATACACATGTGCCTAAAGAAAACAGATCGAAGATGGATGATAGGTCAATCATAACCTATTTAGTAGGTTATGATGAACATGCAAAAGGTTATAGAATGTATAATCCTATGAGAAGAAATATCATAATTAGCAGAGATGTTACCTTTGTGGAAAAGGAGTTGTACAGGCCAAGAATAAATATCCATGATAAATCTGAAACTAAGGAAAGTCAGGTTCCAGAATTCGATGAGGATGAACAGAATAATGACATTCATAAGCAAAATGAAATTATTGAACAGGATATACCTGAGGATGAAAAGGATGCAGAAAATCATGGTGTAGATCTGAGCCAAGAAAGAAATGCGAGAAGAAGAAAATGTTCATGAGCAAAGATAAAACAAACACTAGGAAAAGAAGATCTGAAAGTCAAAGATTGATTGAGGAGGCAAACATTGACACAAACTTATATGGCAGAAAAGATGATGGAAAAAGCTCAAGATTGCAGCTACTTGAACAAGATCCTGAAATGTTTTTAGTCATGGAAACAGAGTACCGTAAAACATTTGATGAGGCATAAATGGCAATGGATGCAAACAAGTGGAAAAAGGCTATGAAAGAGGAAATAGAATCATTTGAAAGAACCAAGTACATACGAACTAGTTGATCTACCAAAAGGAAAGGATCTTTGTGGGAAATAGATGGCTTTACAAGATAAAAAAAGAATTCGATGGCAAAGTCCTAAATACAAAGCCGATTAGTGGCGGGGGTTTTCCGGTAAGAAAGGCATAGATTTTGAGGAGACATATTCACTGTGGTCAAATTAACAAGCATAAGAATGATTATAGCTATGGCAAATGCTTTAAATTTGGAACTCCATCATATGGATGTGTGCACTTTGCATTTTTAATTTGAATTAGAAGAGGAGGTTTATATGAAACAGGCTCAAGGCTTTGAAAAGGAACAAGGAAAAGTGTGGAAACTAAAACGTGCAGTATATGGGCTTAAACAAGCACCAAGACAATGGAATATTTGTATAAATCAGTTCTTAAAGGAGCAGGGATACGAGAAGCTTGCAAATGATGGAAATGTATACATTATGAGAAAGGGAGACAGATTTTGTATTCTAGCAATCTATGTGGATGATTGTGTACTAGCAGCAAATGATATGAACAATGCAATGCAAAGAGGGGCTTAAAAGAAGATACAAAATGTCTGATCTAGGAGAACTCAACAAATTTTTGGGAATACAAGTCAGGAGACATAAAGAAAAGAAGGTAATTTCGATGTGTCAAAGTGAATACATAGATGCAGTTTTAGATAAATTCAACATGCAAGATTGTAACCCAGTAAAATCACCTATTCTGGCTGGGACTAAGATATCTAAGGATATGTGTCCAAAAACAGATAAGGAAAGGGAATATATGTCAAAGGTTCCATATAGACAATTAGTGGGATGCTTATTATTTATTGCAAATAATACCAGGCCTGATATAGCCTTTGTTGTGAATGTATTAAGCAGATACAACAATGACCCTGGACAAGGTTACTGGAAGATTGCTAAAAAGGTACTCAGGTTTCTAAAGGGATCAAAGTATAAAGGAATAGTATATGGAACAGAAAATCTGCAACTTCAAGCATACTGATTGATGCTGATTGGTGTGGAGATATAGATGAAAAGAAAATCGACATCCGGATATGTGCTATTATTAGGTGGAGGACCTATTAGCTGGAGAAGCAAGAAGCAGTCATCAATTGCATTATCTACTGCAGAATCAGAATATGCATCTACCACCCTGGCTGCAAAAGAAATAATTTGGACTAGGAGGATGCTAGAAGAACTTGGAATCAATCAGGAAGGAAGTACAGAATTGCATTGTGATAATCAAAGCTGCATAGCAATGACCAAAAATCCAGTCTTGCACGAGAGGACAAAACATATAGAGATAGAAATGCATTACATTAGAGATATGGTAAACAAAGGAGAAATTACATTGAAATATGTATGCTCAAAAGATCAAGTGGCTGACATTTTGACAAAAGGTTTAGGATGCAGAAGATTTCAAGAACTATCTGAAAAACCGGTAGCAAAGAAATAACAGGATTATGATTTGAAAGGGGAATGTTGGAAATGTTCATATCATAATCCAAGGTTTACAATCTGTTAGTGCAGCATGGCAATAAATCAATCATGTGATAGACCTACAGGTGATTATATGTTGCAGCAGGTTACAAAATTGCAGTTAAAGAATATAAGAGTATGATTAAGGCTAGTGGTCTATATGACACTGGAATCTTGAATGATTAATGGTAAATTATAGTGGTCTATATGACACTAGAATATATGCAAGGGATATGGTCGATATGACAACACCAGTTTGAATGAAGATGAACTCTAGTGGTCTATATGACACTAGAACATATGCTGGAAATATTAGGTCGATGACTAAACTATTAAATGAGACAATTGAGCCTAAGGTAATTGTGCCTAAGGTAATTGTCTTTATTTATAAAGTTGACCTTAGAAGAAATCTCGGTCCAATCAAGTTGGAGCCAAAGAATAATTCAAATCTCGGTCCAATGTGAGAATGCCGGATTTGATCTCTGTGGTGCGGCGGTTAGGCTTAACCGCCGGAACTGTCTGCTAACCATGAATATAAGATGTACAGGGGTGGATAGGGTGTTCAGTTTTGGTGGATTCACGATCAGAGGGGAAAACGAAGTGAAGGTCTGTATATTGACTTGTAATTAGACATTGAAAGATTTTTCAATGGTCATGAAGAAGAGAATACATGAAATGTAAAGTTTATTTTTGACTCTACTATCTAGAAGAATGAATATATGATATGAAAATGTTGAAGCTAATGACATCTAGGAATGCATTATTTGAATATATCTGGTTTTGAAGAGAAGTCACTTGAATTGGTATTGTTCTAAAGGTGATGACATGATTATGAGTTTATGAAGTATCATAAGTTAAGTTCTTGTTGATGAACATGATTGTTAACATCATAATTATTTGATTGTTGACATCTATTTTCTGACATCAACAACTCATAGATGGCCACTTGCAATCTACAGTTTCCTAAAGTAATCCAGTGGCCTAGAAATTATTGTACGCAAGTGCATAGCTCCAATGGCCTAGAAGTTACTCCTAGAAGTTACTGTATATGCAAATGTACAGGTTCGAACATTTATAGGTTCCAAATTTATGCTCAACAATGCTGGGCACCATTACTAGTTATATTATATGTTATGCAGTGTGTATCAGCCCTAAATCGAATGGCTAGGATTGAACGAGAAGATCTAATGGACCAATTTCGCTTTCATTTCTACGTCTCGATCTGAACCTAATCTTTTCGTTGTTGAATAGAAGGAAGGTGTTTATCCGTGGGTTCGAGTTTATCTTATCATATTCTGCGGATCAACAATATGCATTCCTGTGGCGGAGCTAACAGGTGTACTGTGGAATCAACCATCAAAGGAAAAGTCTGCATGGCTTGATTCCGGCCGTTGCAATGTGTTTTACCTCATTAGAGATGGCATACTTGTATTTTCAGCAGGTGGAAGCTAGATTTCTCGAACTGCATAAATGCAAGGACCAGTTCGGTAAATCTACTAACCCGGGTTATTTCTAGGGGGAGGCCATCATTGGCCAGACGTCCGTCAATGGTGGCATTTTCGTTTTTAGGGCACCTCCCCATCAGCGTTAAACTTAGGCACCCAGTTGGCGCATTACTGGCGCCCCATTGGCGCATCATAGGCACCTAGTTGGCGCATTATTGGCGCCCTGTTGGCGCATCATAGGTTCCCTATTGGCGCATCATAGGATCCCGTTTGATGTTGAGGTTTCGTCTGCAAGAACTGAGAGTTCCAGATAGGTTTTCAGGGTCTACACTCGTGTTTCTGGAGGTACCGATTTGGCGCCAATATACTCCTTCATGGCGCACACTGCCTTGAGCAGATTTGCATCAAACATCAAGTTATTTTTTAGGTTTGAAACATCCTGCTGCTATTTCCTTGCATTTCCCTCATTTTGCTTTCGTTCCCCCTTGTTTTTTGAAGTTTTTAGTACTTGCAGGTGGATTAAGCTTGATCTTGACCATCAGTAGCTCGGATTATTGAGCTGGCACCATTTCCTTCCATTGATTTTGAAGGCCACATGATCTATTGCATTTCAACTCAACTTCTGTTTGCAGGATCAATGACTTGGCATGCATTCTACCATGAGCCTATAAATATCCAGTGCTTTTGCATTGGTTTCCTCCTCTCTTCAAGGCTTTATTCTGATTCACTTCTAGTCAATAACAAGATTTCAGCCGATCAGGTGACTCTTAATCTTAATTTTAGTCTGCATTTTTACTTCGAATGTGTTTGATTCATCACTAGTTTCATGTATGTTACATAAGAAGTTGTCTCTCTCTTAAAGAATAGCATTTTCAACTATTGCAGGTGGTAAATAAGCTGAATTGTTCCCTTGCCTTGTTCATTCTAGTGTGGCATTATCCATGAACCTTAGAAGCAACCGAGTTGTAGCTACCATTCCTACAGTTCCCTCCCATGGACAACCATCTCCTCAACCATCTGCTCCCAAGAAAAAGAGATGTGCTCAACCTGACTTAATTCAGCAGGATCAAAATTTTCCTGTAAAGAAGTACATGAGATCTGCTGTTAGAGGGTCATGGACTGAAGAACAAATGAATGAGGCAGTTGATGCCATAGAGGATGGCATCATGTCTATAAGGAAAGCATCATCCCATTTTGGTATACCACAAACTACATTGAGGAACCACTTGTATGGGATAACTGAAAATAAATTTGGTTGTGTTCCTAGGGTATTAACTGTGGATGAGGAGAAGGCCCTAGTAGAGTGGTCATTGAAACTTAGTGATGAGGGCAGAGCTGTACATACACTTGATATTATGAGACAAAGGGTGGCTGAAATGGTGATTAACAGGCAGACCACATTTACAAATGGTCTGCCAGGCAAGAGTTGGTGGCGAGGCTTTAAAAGAAGGCATCCAGAATTAACATTGAGGTCTGCCCAATGTGTAGAAGTCCTAAGAGTGAAAGCTATGACTTCTAGCAACCTAAACAATTTCTATTCTACCTTAGAGAGCATTTACCATGACCTTGACCTTGATCCATCTCGTATATGGAACTGTGATGAAACAGGGATTCAAGCAGGAAATAGAACAGGCCTGAGGGTTATTGCTAAGAAAGGTGTAAGAAATGTGACCGAGACTGTCCCTAAGAGTAGAGCTCGATTTGCGTTCTTCACTCTGAGCTGCCTTTGTCGAGAAAGGCCATTAGAGGGGCCTTGAGGGTCTTTCTCGAGAGTCGAGAAAGGCCCTCAAAAAACTTGTTTTTTCTACTAAAAAAATGTTTTTTTTTGGGGGGCTCTGAGCTATGTTTCTCGACTCGCGAGTCGAGAAAGACCTTCAGAGGGGCCTTGCGGGCGAGAAAGGCCCTCAGACCTGCTTTTTTTATTCTGAGCTTCCTTTCTCGACTCGCGAGTCGAGAAAGGGCATCAAACTTGCGTTTTTCACTTTAAGCTGTCTTTCTTGACTCGCCCTCAGACCTGCTTTCTTCAAAAATTGCCCTTAGAACTCCGTAGCATCACTTGCATTAACTTGATTTTGCCTTTTCCAGTACAGATCGTGAACAGAAAAGACATGATCAGGAGCCATGGAAAGACCCATTCATTGAAGAAAGAGGCTGAGAAGAGGTTGATGACATGCATTGGACAAGCCAGCGCGTTCAGATTTCTATTCTCTTCAAGTTGCTCTCGTGGCTTGGAACACCTCAAACCTTGCTCCACACGTTGTTCCCAGTAGATGGTCTGTGCGAAGATGATGTAATATTTGTGCTAGCCCGACCATCATGGCCGCTTCAACCACTATAAAATACAATGTAATGAAATTATTTATGTATAAAAATTTAGGGCAGATTAGCACTTCGTTTACAATGGGATAGCATTTTCATTGGTTTTGAATGCGCTCTTCACCTTATCGACTCGCTAACTGAGAAAAGTAGACCATGTAATCTTCCTTAACATTTTTTCACATAAGAGAAAAAGGCATGTTCTAAAGCAATAAAGGGGTTTCAAAACTTTTCCCTCATCCTTTTCGTGTAAAATAATAGGGTTCCAAAAAAAAAAAGGGAATGGCATGAGACCCACTTTAATTAAATGCGACTTAAATGGAGAAAGAGAGTTTGGCAGTCCTTGGGAATATTGGACTGAGCCAGATTGCAAGCATCCCAATGCTTTCCAAGAATCCCAGGAATTGACCAATTCAAGAACTAAGACAAGATGTCTTGATGATTTATACAGGGCTGAGGCAAACGAGCACCTCCAATCACTTGGATTATGAATTTTGTTGTTGTATTTTCAGTTTTGGACAATCTAAATATATGTATGGAATATTTTGAGTTGAATTCCAATCGCGTATGTACTCTTTCTTCTTTTGATCAGATTGCAACAGTTCTGAATTAATGTTGTTTGAACCACTTTAATGGTTGCATCTACACTTAATAATTAACAGGTTTGTGCAGTTAGATCCATTGAAATGTTGTGGCAGCATTATTCTTACTCAGACATGGATTACTTATTCTTAATAGTTGGATCAGACATGGATCTATTAATGCTCCAAAATGGTTCTCCTTATCACCATCAAGGTATGTACCTAGCTCTATTGCAAGTATTTGTTTCATCAATAGGTTGACTTACATGATCCATGTGGGTATTGCAGATGTTCTATCTAAGTATTGGAGATGATCCATTGAGGTGTTGCAGGTGCACCATAAGGGTCAATGGACTGGGCGTGGGTGCTATCACTATTAGGGGATGACCTGCACCATAAGGGTGTCCTGACCCCTGTCCATTTGAGGTCAAATGCACAACAGAAGGAACTTGAGATTCATTCTCAAATTTTGAAGCTTGATCTGGAGCATCATTAGGAGAAACAAAAATAGGATTTGAGCAAGAATACAGGTTTTTTGAATGATTCTTGTCTTAAGTGCACCAACGATGGCCTCCCCCCCCCTTATGCTTTCATTTCTTCTGATCAATTTTATCTCTTCTTCTTTCTTATATTTCAGTTCTTAGTATCTCAATTCCCTCAGTAGAATAAGTTCCTTATTTTCTCATTTGTACTTGGACAGGGTTTTTGATCCTTCATGATGCCGATTTGCCATGGTAGGATGGCTATGGATCATAGAACCTGTTACATATTTCCCTCCTTTGATACCAATTAGATGCGCTAGGATGGTCGGAGTTGCACTTTAGATTGAGGGTATTAGCGAGGTAAGAACTTGGATTCTTTGCAACTTTTTGTACAGCCATTCAAAATTTTTAGCATTCATTTCATTCATCATGACTTATGTTTTCCGTTTTCCTTCTCCTGTTTTCTAACAGATTAGAGCAGGTGTCCTTGCATTATCTGCTTTGTTCTTTGTTCTTCGTTTGAAAATGAAGAAGGGCTTCTTGGTGACCTGTCTACTGGCGATCTGTGTTGATCTTATAATTCAGAGGAGGTAATTCTTATATACCTTAACAATAAGCACTGCACCTTAACTGCATGACAGTAAGCCATTAAGACTCATACCAGAGTAGCACTTGCAGGATTTTTTTTTTTTTTAAGCACTTGATAAGTTTTAAGCATCCCTTTCAGTCAGCATTGAAGTAGATATAAACACTATAGCAAAAACTTATAGACAAGTCTGCATTGAACTACATAAACAATATAGCAAAAAGATTCTTAAATTAAGATAAAGATGGTACATGAAAAGTGTAGGATTCCTTGGCCTACATAAATGACAAACAGGCCAATAATTATGGAGAATGACAATCGTCATCACCATAAACCTTCTCCAATTCCTCCTTCACAAACCTGCAGAACTGCAACTGTTTTCCAGAAAGTCTTTCCAAGTATAGCTTCATAATCTTTCTATCTATCTTGGGCCAGGGCTTGTATCTGTGTATGTTCTTCACCAGTGACTTCATTTCTTCCTCAGTCTTGGCCTGCAGTATTTCTTCTATCTTTGGGGTGAGTATCTTGTTAGCACTTCATCATGGACATCCATCTTGAATGCGGTACTGCAGAGAAATTTCGAGGGACTGCTAAGGTAAGACTTGTATAATGAATCATCAAGAAGCAAAGTCTTACCTTTGAATCTTGGGTATGGCTCATATATTTTCCCAAGTGGCTTCATCATATTTGGACATGACCCGGGTTTGTTAGGGTGGTGAAAACCGGTGCGCACACATTTTTCCCTGTCCCCATACAAATTGAAATCTGTCCCTCAAATCGGACATAGTACTTGCGGCACATCTTCCACATTAGAGAGTTGCATTGATGACCATATACCAACACAACACTTCAGAACAAAGTCTTCAAGAAGAGCACCGCTTACGTGCGAATATCACTTTCTTTACGCTAGTGTATGTCATTGTCAATCCCGCTTAAGCGTATGTGTTCATTTGCACCAAATGTTTTTACCAACACACCATTTAAATCCAAGACAATGAGTTTATCTTTTTCTTTGCCAAATCAATATTTAGTACGTTGGAACATCCACGAATACCTACACAACAGGGAATTACTACATGAATAAATAGATGAAGATGAAAATGAAAAATGGGTTGAATGTGGAAACCTTTACGTATCAACGGCAGGATTTCTCGACCTAACGAGAATCAACTGGTAATCCTACAATGAATGCAACAAAAGAAAATCAATAATATTCAATGTCTTAAGCAACACGATTTACGGGCTTGCCCAAAGAATGCCCACACCGACCCTCCGGGGTTCTGCGCAGGGGCAGCAATCACTTTTGAACATCGGGCTCACGAAACTTGAGGCCCCGATTACGCATTTTCTTGAGAACACACCGATAGGTGTGGTGTCATGATTGAGGCGCTTCTCGCATCTTTTGCATAGCTACTTCTTGTTCTCTTTCTTGGAGCCTGAACAACTTCTGTGCTATCCTCCAGCTTACCTCTCTTTATTCTTCTGCCCTTTCCTTTTCGCAAATAGTCACCCAAGTTGCCCTCATCCGATGGAATTACTCCCTCAACTTCCTTAGGTGCTTCAATGTGTACTGTCGGGTTCGTTGTTTTTCCACAACCGGTCTTTGTGTTTATAACCGGTCTTTGTGTTCTGACTTCTTCTATAGCTTCTTGGATGACTTCTTGGGTGGTGGTGGTGGTTCTGTTGTTGCATTCAAATCGGGCACAATTGATTTGTACTCCTATAGGACTTTGCAGGTGTTGTGCATCTTCAAATGGCACCATTGTCCTTCTTTGAACCCTGAACGGTGAGACCTCAATTGCAGGACGGATTAACACATCCTTTTTTGGTGTACTATTTGAAGCACCTTCAACATGGCCAAAACCTAGCTCGTCAAATACACCCTCGGCACCTTTCGGGCAACCATGAATACATTGTCCTCCTCTCAACAATGAATAACAAGCTATATGATACTCATGTTGGCAATTGATTGCTAAACTTAACCTGTAAGCTTTAGTGAATTCGGACCACATCTTAGAACATGTATAAAATGGATCTTCCACTAACAACTTATCTCGTATAATAGTAGAGATGCTAAATGTTTGCAGGAGTATCCATTTTCAGCTTCCACAAATTGTTTATGTAGAAATCACGAAGTCTACGTTCTTCTTGAGAACTTTTAACTCCTCCTCAAGTTTGAGTTTACGTTTGACCTGCTCATTAACGGATGTAGGGTTCATTGCTTTTTGTACCTTGTTCTGTGCCAAGTTTCCATCACGGACGGTCTGCTCCAAATCTTTAATTTCGCCTCCAACTCACATGTTGGATTAAGCTTGAACTCCTCTGTTTTGTAGCCAAATCATTTGTGGCTTTGTCTTAAAGCATTTTTCAGACCTCTTCCAACATTATTTTTACGTAATTGAGAGGCCTTCTCATTGCCTTTCAGCTCACTTCCCTCTTTGCTTCCATTCTTTGTGATAAGTAAAACCGATTTTCCAATCTCTGTCTTTGCATTCTCTAAGGTTTTATGTTTTCATCACATGCACCGATCTCATTTGATCCAATTTTGCCACCTTTGGCTTTGCCTTCATTTGATTTTCCTAACATGTGCTACAACATCTCCCTCTATTTTTACTTGTCTATTGTTGTGGTATCTTTGGCATTGCACGCGACAAATGCAGCCCCGATTTACTTTGTGTTCCTCAGGTGCAAGTATTGATCTAGTGCAATTTTCAAAGCATAAAAGCAAGAGCCGGTTGCTTTCTTACTTCTTTGTTGTGACAATTCTTGTAGATTTTTCGGCAGAGTGTTTCCAACTTCTCTTGAAGATGCTCCTTTGCACAGTGCCATTTTATCTTTCCCTTGTTCAACTTCTTTGTCCAAACAGAATCCCAATCTCGATCCGTGACATTATTTTCCAACCAAGCTTCTTCCTCATGGGGCTTCACCCCCGAATTGCACAGACCTCTGATGCTGTGAAAATCATCCGCGCTCCATGCCTCCATCGTCAACAGTGAAACACTGATCTGAGTTTTCGCGCCCAGGGGAAAAGGAGGGAGAAGGGCGTGACGGGCTTCGACGTCCGCGAGTTTCAGCACTTAAAGTGCTTAAACGCTTCGCCAAAAGTTGTACCCCACTAGCGATTTTACACCCATAGACAGATGGCTGCACTCAGTGGATTATCTTTGTCTGCTGAGATTTTATTCCTGTCTCTGCATCTATGTGTGTACTTCTTTTGGAATTTTGAATAAGAGTCTGTCGTCCTTCAAAAAAAAAAATGGCAGTCCATTTAAATTGGAATTTACTAAAAGTCTATGCTTTCAATAATTTGTGTGGGGCAACTCAAGAAATGTTTCTTATCCTTCTAGACCTAGAAGCAGCTAATATATGTTTTTGAGCATTGCTGGTTGAAGGATCATCACATCTATAGTCATCTATCTTTTGCAGTTGTACAATTCATGATTGTGAGAAGCCAATAGACTTTATGGACAAGCAGGTCTTGCATATGTCCATGTTGGAGTGTTGTCCGTCATTTATGAGCCCAATACAATAGAATAGTACTTTACTATCAAGATTAGCATACCATAGTGCTTTGAGGAAGAAGAGGAGGAGGGTGCTTTTATAGAAAACAAATATTTTATTGTACAAGTTCAGATGCTGGTTATTGGAAGTGTCTTTAGTATATATATTAACTAAAAAATGTCATTATGTATAATCAATATGCTATGGGCATATCATTATCTTGGCCTAATCAAACGCTGCAAGTGCTCTTGCAAACACCTGCAATCATGGCACTAGCCTCTTCTATCCTGGTGTTCTTGACATACGAGCTCAATTATGTTCTATATCAACACATTCACATGCATAGATGTACAGTTACTCAGCGAATTCATTACTACTAATGTTTTTCCTTTAAAATCCCCTTCCGGACGAGGACCCTTTTTTTTTTTATTATCCTGGATAGTATTGGGCTTGCTGTGCTCTTTCATTTCTTGTGTTGGCTCCCATAGACCTTTTGGTCTTCGTGGACAAGAAAAATTCAATTTTACTTCACTAAGGGGTTGTGCACTTTAAGAATGCAGGTGCATATGAATCAAGAACATTTATATCCACAATCTATTTGTTATCGCACTTAACTCTAAAGCACACTGCTTCTACTTGGGCTTAAGCAACATAGGCTAAGTCCATAGACTAACAGCACAAGCTAAAAATGCAAACATAGGAGCAATCGAAACTCTATAGCAGAGACACACTATAATCATGTGCGTGCCATTGATATACCTTCTTCCGCCTCAACTCCCACCAACGACGACCACTAAAACAACACCACAAAGAACAAGTGCCATATCCTCCCGGGGCAAACCTCTTGTTTGAAAGGTTTGTTATGTAAGGCCAATAACATTGCATGATGTAAAAGTTCATTTGATTGCCATTGCTTATGTGCTCATGTATCACTATTCACTACAATTGGGTTGGTTTTCATATTAACAGCTTAGAATATTGGCAGCAAGTGTAATTCTTCGATTGTGGAGACACGATCCCTCCTGGGCAATTTGGAGCATTCCTCTTATGGCTTCCAAATCTTGTTGGATAAGTATGGGTGCTGTATTATCTAAGTTATAACCAAATGCCTACTGTAGATTTGCATGTCTCGATTTCTAGCCGGAAACTTCTAGGTTCCTTAGCGCATAAATTATACGTACTTGGAAATTCTTGTTCCATACACAACTAACATCCACGTTCTGCTAAATTATACTAAAAAATAGGTCCATAAACTTTGGAAATTCTTGTTACACGCGCACAACTAACATCCACGTTCTCCTCTATGGGCGAGGTTTATTACATTTCTCCCTATATAGGTCTTCGTGCAGAGCAGAAAATCGAAGTTGAGGTTGTCCGGTTCTCGCATTCTGGGGCTTATTCTGATTGCCGGAATAACATAGGACTTATGAATCCGTGAAGAAATGCTGTTGTAAGGTGAGCTTTTTGCCTTTATTTATTCACTAAAGCGATCAGATCAATTTTTTCTGCTTTGCTTAGGGGATGCAATGAAATTACGTGGATGACGAGCAGAGGTTTTAGGTCATTGATTTTGGTTGTGCTGTTAGTAACTCTGTATTATTACAGCATGGGCGTATTTGATTCAGCTCAAAATACAGCTGCAGTGGACACAAAAACTGAGAAGGGATTAAAAGGAAAAATTATTGCAGAATCAGGGATCTACTCCACAGTAGGGCATTTCGAAGAACATGGAGTAGGTGCATATCTGTTTGTAGAGCTTGGAGCATACAGAGTGAGTCCAAGCAATTTTTCTGTAGTTGGTCTTTCTTCAAAACCAATTCATGTTTTGGCAAACCAATTCAAATGCATCTGGAATCCTTCAAATTTAAGAACGGGGGTAACAGGAATCATGGCAGAAAAATTTCTTCAAGATTGGGGTGGAACAAGATACACATGGGGCTATGGAAGAACATACACAGTTGTACTATTAAAATGCAAATTCAAACAAGAAGTAGGCAGTGATGCAAAAGGAGGAACATTGTCTATAGAAGCATCAGAGGGTCAAGATGTAGGTAAAACCTTTTCATCTCTGGAAGAGGAGGCTGAAAGGTTCATGAAAGAATTTTTTGAACCTCCTTTTTTATATGACTACTGTGGATCACCTGTCTATGGAAATATAAGTGCACAAAGAGTGAGAGAATGGATTGCTTACCATGCTCGATTTTTCGGGCCGCAGTCTCATTTTGTTCTTCATGATACAGGAGGAATTGATGCAGATGTTGGGAGGGTTCTTGAGCCTTGGGTTAAACTTGGTAGAGTAACTATCCAGGACCTTAGAGAAGAGAGTCTTTATGACGGTTATTTACATAACCAGTTCTTGATAGTCAATGATTGCCTTCTTAGACATAAATTCATGGCAAATTGGACCTTTTTCTTTGACCTTGATGAATATATGTACATTCCACCAAACAAGACACTGGACATGGTGCTTGAAGATTTCAAGAACTACTCACAGGTCCTGATTTCGCAGGCTGAAATGTCCACAAATATGTGCATTGAAGAAGAAGACAAAAACAACTATTCAAGGTAAACAATGGAGAAAAGAAATCCTTCTACTTTAAAAGAAAAACTTATGAATGAGTGGGATTAGATCTAATATTATTTGCTAATGCTAATTATTTAGGCAATGGGGATTTGAGAAGCTGGTCTTCAAGAACATCAAAACACGAGTCCGGCGCGACATAAAATATGCCATTAGAGCTTGGAAAACAGATACTACAGGGGTTCATCTTTCTAAAGATGTAACAGGGAAAACGGCAAGAAGCCTTAGGACTGCAATTCAATATTACCATTACCATGGCACAATAGATAAGAAGGGAGAGCTTTGCAGCCAGTTCTACAGATTGAAGAAAAATGGCACAAATATGTGGTCCATTAACAACACCTTTTATGCTTATGATGATAGCATGAGAATCCTTGGAACCTTTGTCAAGGATTATGAGATCCAACAAATAGGATTTCAGGGCTAATTCTTTTTTCTTACACGACCCCCTTTTTTGTTATTAAAATTCTTTGTACGGTATTAAAAGGTGGCCATAGGCCCTTTATCGAAACTGTAATTATGATTGTTTTGTTCTCGGTGGAGAAGTTTACCCACGGGTGATCTTCGACCCTACAATAGATCCACAGGACTTCGAAATTCCGTCAATGGCATACATAGCCATTTGAACACCGAACAAACGAGGTTCTTGCAAACAAACCAAAAAGGAAATCTCTAGGAATTTCAAAGTCCCATTGGGTCCTTATTCCAAGAGTTGATGCAAAAAATAGATGGGATCACTATGTTAGGGTTAATCTTCCCTATGAGAGACTAATTGAGGTAAGGGACTGGTCAGCCAATTAGGGCAAGCTAGTGCTCGAACCCTAGGTAATATCTCCTGAGAGAACCTTTTCCCTCTTAATGTGCCTAGGCAAGTGGTCATGAACATCACATGAACATTTTTTGGTTGACTCGAGATTTCATGGGGTTTTGGTGGGGGGCATGGTAGAGATGGACATCAATAGATTATTGCTTATAGTCTGAGTTTGTAATCCAGAACATTACAATTTACAATGTAAATCTTAGGTGACTAAAATTTAGGCCACGAAGCCAATGACGCTCTTCCACATGGAAAACATACTTTATGTGAATCAATGTTGTTAAGTACGTCAAAATGCGTACGCTTAAAAAGCGATTTTTATAATTTTTTGAAGATTTTAAGAATTTTGGAAAAAATCTTAAAAATTATATTTCATATAAAATATGTTAAAAGTCTTTAAAATCCTTAGACTATGATTTTTTTTAATCCAAATATATGATATTCTTGAACTTATTTATCCTTGTATATAAAATTATTATATTTATTAACCTTTATAATATTGTTTTTCTGAACTTTCTTAAGAGTTGCATGGCAAAATAGCTACGACATCGTTGTAGTTGAGTTTCTAATAGCAGCATAAGCTTCTAATTTACTTGTTGGCATGCTATATCTTGTAACTTGTAGCAAAAATGTGCATTTTAACAGCAACAAATATGTCCAATAAAGCAATGTAAAGAATATACAAATTTTTTTTTTTTTTTTGGCCATACCAAATCATAAAAATCCTTTAAAAACGTACGGATTTTTATAGAGGTACTTTAAAAGTAAAAAACATGCTTGTTAACGACATTGATGTGAATGTCGATCCAAAGAATTTGTTGGACCATAGCTTCACGTTACACATTTCTACCCAAGAATACCGATTGTTTTACCTTCTACATTTAATATGTTTTACCTTGCATTCCATTTCTAGCCCAAATTGTAGAAAATTTACCTGATTGAAATTTTATGTTCACCTTACGTTCACATTGCAGGAATGACCTCAAGGCCCTTATCACGTGTGTTAGCAGTGCCTTATGCCAAAATTTGGGCTTCGAGGCCATTCTTGCATATTAAATGAAACTAGAAATGTGTGCCCGGCGATGCCGGGCATTAGTCATGGATGTGTGGAATGGGTAGATGTAATGGAGTTCGTAGGTCAAATAGATAGTTGTAGGTTTCTCATGTCCGTAGATGCGATGGAGCATGAAGATATTATAAGTATTTTGCACGTTGTAGGTAAAGAATGGATATTCCTATGAAGGATAAAAATTGACCTTGAGTTTAAGTAGGAATAAAATATTAAGAAAAATGCCTATGAAACCTATTCAGATTTAGTTGTCAAGTCGATTTTTAGTTAGAACAGTATCTACAAAGGCTAATCAAATGAGTTGTCAAAATGCTAGCTTTTAGCGTTAAAGTAGAAGAACAAAATATTAGGTGCACTTATACAAAACATGCACACCTTCAAGTTCCAAATCCACTTCCAAAAGTTGTGAAGGTGGAGAGGGATTTCGTACACCTCGCCGATGACATAACATTCTATCATTATTATTGAAGGATAGGAAGGAAGGAAGGAAGGAAGGAAGGAAGGAAGGTTCTTTTATCGTCCGCGGAGGCCAACCGGCCTATGGGACCCAAATTACACGGGTGCAGCAAGCCCGTTGCTACCCGGATTAAAAAACCCCCCCTTAGGAGGGAAAAACCGTCGTAGCAACAAGCCTGCTGGCAGCTGTACAAATATACATATACACATGAATTCCCGGCACCTCAGATAGGCGCCCGGGGGCAGAGGTGAGTCCGCAGATCTAAAACCTCCTGGAGGTAGGAGCCAAGGGATCGGTGACGATTGTCTTGGTAGCTTCGTCGAGGGGGAACCGAGTCGCACCAAGAGAATGTAGCGAGCCCGAATCGACTATATATTTTGGATGACTCACGGAAGGCATGGCTTTCATCCTCAACAACCCCGGTGGCAACACTGACAAAGCTTTGTCTGTGGCGGCTCCAACCCACCGACCCGTCTCAAGCCGAAGATGGTGGGCCCCTGATAGAATGGGCCAGCGATGATCTGCGCTTCTTCATGGGCAAGCTGCGAACGAGGTAGAGCTGTGGGCCTCGAACAGGGGTGGGTTTATGTCTTTGTTTGTAGTGTGCCACCTTTACTGTTCGAGCATGGTGGTCCCCGAGCTTCCCGAGAAAACAAGAGTCCAAGTACCCCCTCGGCCTATCGGCCGTCTGTGTGCACTGGGCGCACTGGGCAAAAGTATCTTTGGTGGGTTACAAATAAACGCCTTGACGGCACCCGGCACCCGGCACTTTCCGGCACTTTCGGCACTTTGCACCCGGCACTTTCCCGGTTTTCGGCACTTTCGGCGGGGGTGCTAAAAGCATGCGTCCGGGGCGTGCTTTTGCACCCCACCGGCATACTTTGCCCACCTCACGTGCGTCACGTTCAGTAGCGCTAGCCTTGGGCTCTCTTGTCCTTCCAACAAGCCACGAGTGGTTGCGGGCTCATCGCCCTGGCGTAAGCCAAGTCGCGGGGAGCGAGTGTAAGCCCATCTTTGGCCACCTTACGGAAATAAACAATGTGTCTATCGGGGGGCAGCGTCTTTGCGGGGGCATGAATCTGTCTCTGCAACAAGATCGATATGGGCGAGGGCTTGACCCCAAGTGCGCGTCAAAAATGCCTTACGGACTCTTTGTAAGTCATTCCAAAGTCGCCAAAGACACCACTTTGGGCCCCACACCTCGACCCCATCTGAGAAGAAGCTGGCTCCACCAATGCCGGAACAAATGTGACTAGTGGCCCTGATCATACAACTTCGCCCTGTGACTATTGTTTTGCATTGCGTACAGCGCCTTCCAACCTGCGGTCACCCGAAGGCGAATGGATGCATCCCAATACATTGAGGACGGAAATTCCACCCCCAGGTACTTGTAGGCGGGTGTAACCTCTACCATTTGCCCACGATAAGTGGCCGGAGGTCTTTGGACGGAGGAGGATATGAGGACCACCTTAGTCTTGGCGAGGTTGACATGCATGTCCGTGCAGCTGGCGAGAATGTCGGGGGCATCTAGATGTGCCTGCATGCCCTCTGGTGTATGGGCCAAGAGGTCCACATCATCCGCATAGATGAGCTGCCGGATGACCTGGTGCAAGAGCTGTATACCATCCCCCCCATTGGCAGCAAGCCAGGCTTCCAACTGGTCAATGTAAAGTCCAAAGAGTGTGGGTGAGAGAGGACAACCTTGCCTAACTCCAATGCTACTGGCAAATGACAGTCCTTCCGGTTGCATGCGGCCTGTGCAGCTCTCGTACAGTCTGTACACTGAGTTCTGCAAATCCATAGGGAGCCCTAGATGGTGCAATCTCGCCCACAACTTTTCCCGGGGTACTGTGTCGAAAGCTTTTGCAAAGTCCACAAAACAGCAGTACAGGTCCTCCCGACGGTTCCTGCTGTTTTCGACCAGGGCCCTGAGTGTGAAGATGTGATCAATGGTCGATAGGGAGTAAAGGGATAGAGGTTTGTAGTTGTATTTGAAATAATTGGTGCATGAAGTTTGTGCTTGGATGACAAATCTTACATGATGAATATTGCTTTTTATTGCACACATGATGGAAAGTTAACACATGAATCTAAATTCGGATCAGCTCCTCATATTACTTATTATCTTTGATATTATATAAGGTTAGAAAATATATCAACTTGAGGAGACATAATGATAATTATTCTTGGAAGGGCAATTAAACGCATAAATATAGAAAGCAAGTCATATTCTGAACTGACCTCTGATTTTTGGACTTGGAGCATAAGCTAATGATTAATGACCTTTCCCTTGAAATTACCACTAGCATTAGCATTATCTTCTTCTTGGTAGTCTTTTAATATTTGGTTATTGTGTTTGGTGATGGGGCCTAGTCCCCAGGTTTTAGATGGGTTGTTGCCCTTGCATGTGCCGTCCCATAACCCGTTGGGTTCCCGTGGACGTAAAAATTCATCTTATCTTATCTTATCTTGATTCTTAGAAATAATAAATGGCAATAAAACTTGATCAAACATTACAATTACACCATGTAACATCCAAGTTCCATAAAACCAAATGAACATTGACGAAGGATAAATCATACACATCAAGCTATCAAAGCGCCTTTTTTAAAAAAACTCAAACAGATAACATTGGAGTGTTAAAATGAACATATGGCATGACGTGAAATGATGCAACTTGAAATATTATTTGGCAAATTGCATATTCAGAGCAATATGGAAGAAAAAACATAAATTCAAGTCACATGCCAACTTATTGTTTCAGAAAACACAATCTGTATATTATGGACTTTGTAGAGCTTTATCTCTAACTACGCCAAGTAAAAGAGAGCAATTTTCTTGTAATTAAAGAATGCCACTTATATTATTGCTAGAGAATCCTGAACCTCCACCAATTAGAAGGTAACAGAAGGAAAATAACATGTAATAGACGTACAATTTTTTAACAATATTTGCATATAAACTTTTAGATGCTTCAACCTAAAAAGGGAAATTGTAGAGAAATATCAAATGCAATTTGTGCGCTCAAATTCTGTGACATGTAACTAACAACTTACTCAGCAATTAGCTTACATATCTCAGACCTTATCGCAGAGTTGCCCGCAACGGAAGATTTTTTATAAGGAGAAGCTCCTCGTCCAATACAATATTTGGATGTTGGCATTCCAAACTGGAGATTGAGATTGGCTGACTATCATTTTTACCTTCCGTATTATACCATAAGAGGAACCCAAATCCTCAAAAATAAGGTTGACTCTGTTGTAGGGAAGTGTTCAACATGCCAGCCCTTGAATCCCTGTGAGTGGGATGTTTGTTGTTTTCATATAATATGTAGGTTCTAATATATTGCATTTTGTATATAGATCACATGTTTGAAATGAACTCAAGGGACTGTTAAACCTTTCAAATTTAGAGGGAAATCTAGCTGAAGTGAATCTACATCTGTGATTGGACCAGGAAATAACACAACTCTTAACCACAGGCAAATGTCTAGCCATAATTCTCTTTTACACTACTACAAAAATAGGTAGAAATGGCACAAAAGTGACATTTATCCTCCGCCCTTTTACCGCGTATAAACGTCACTTTTGTGCCATTTATAACGTTTGTGCTCCCCAAATGGCACAAAAGTGACGTTTATACGCGGTAAAAAGGCGGAGGATAAATGTCACTTTTGTGCCATTTCTACCTATTTTTGTAGTAGTGTTAGCATAGGTCATGGACATGGTGCTAACGTTTCAATATGATTCTAGACTTGCCAACAATCCTGTTTGTATTACAGTTTTTTCAATAACACATACAACCGAAATGCTTTAGGCCAGTCGACTCATAACTTCACATGCGCATCAGCATGTTCTGCAGATGATATAAGTCCCAATCTATGCGAATGTTTTCAACTTTCTTTATGCCGACTGTCCAATTTCTTGCACCTTCATTGCTAGAATTGGACATTACATGATTCACAAATCTCTCGGACCAGCTTTTAAAACAATTGAATTTGCAAACATAGGTCAAAAATGGTTCCACAAGTAATTACAGGCTATATGCAACTGCACAATTTTTCCCAGCTAAGGATGATCAATCTTCATGATCAATCTTTATCAACTAAAACCAGACAATATATCTTCAACAACTTAAGTCAACATGTGCTGAAGTTTTTCTATAAAGTTTTACGTCCTATCAGAGATATGTGCAAGGATTTAAAAAATCATTTTCTTCATAAACTTCACATAAGCATCGGGACTGTCCTGCAGACACAGTTAAAATTTTCAGCAACTGCCTATGCTAGGACAATATTACAATGTATTAAAAGTTCCTAGAAAATAGAAGTAATCTTACTGTATCATCTTCTTATTTGGTACTGCAGTATCATTAGTTTTGATCCCATCCTTGTCTCCATCCTTGTCTGTGAATGTTTCCCTAAGGTGCATTGAAGAACTAAATGCATAGGACTGTGACAATGCTGCAAAATTAGTCTCTAGTTAATATGTCAACCAACTAAAACATTAAGTAGCTTTGATATACAATGGTTACAACTTCTAAGGAGGACTCTGTTAATAAATTGAAATTGCAATCATATATGCAAGTTTCTGTGCTCAATTTCTGTTCTCAACGTTTCTATGCTTGATGTTGCAATAACAATAGGTGGAAATGGTTGCCAAACTCTGAAGATAAGGCACATACTCATTTGGGATCAGCAAAACCTAGAAGGATAAAAACAATCACTATTAAACTAAATGTGAACAAAATGCTGCTAATCAACCTGCATGGTATAGGCAAAAGAAGAAGTATTTAGGAGAAATAACAACATCCCGTAGAAGGAATGAAATCCATGCCACAATTGTATAAACTTAAGCAATTTAAAGCATTGAAGCGTATCAAATATGAGACGGACATGCATTTCAAAATTGGAAGCATATGGCTTCTCTAGTTTGAAGCCGCAATGCACATAAAAGAAAACACACGGTTGCATGGAGAAGGAAAGTCCTGTACAAAAATATCTAAGAACACTATCCTTAAATCTTAGATTTGTTGGTTATTTGCTGAGCATCTTTTGCTCTCAGTCAACACAATCCACACTTATACAACAGTATAAATATAACAAAACATGCAGATATCAGCAGATAAATCCATGGGAGCCATTCTACCAATGTCTGGTTTATGCTTGGCTAAACAAAAATTGTATTCAAGCCTAAAAGATGAAATGAGAACATTAGAAGAAATAAAATGCATCTTACCAGAGAAGCGTTCATATAACTGCTTGATGTTGCAAAAGAAATGGTTGGAAATGGGTTTTTAGACTTTGAAGATAAAGCAGATACTCTGTAGGATCAAGATAGCAAAAGTTAGATGGGTAGAAATGATCAAGCCAGCAGGATGTGGGCAAAAGCAGAATGTGAACAAAATACTGCTAATCACCTCTATCATGATCTGTATTTCTGTCCTTTTGTGGCAGATTAAATGGAAATATACCTTGTGAATCAGTTTAGAAAATACATGCCCTTCTTTTACGTTTACTGCAATCATGATCTCAAAGATGCATTTGCAATGTTAAAAATGAGATATCATTGTTACAGATATAGAAAATATCACGTAGTTATAATTGACATTATTATGAAGCTAGAATCTCACATATATTCTTTCTAATGCACCAGACAGTGCACAACAATTTCTTAGTTATTATTTGATTTGGAGCAAAAAGGAAAGGAATCAGATGTTTAAACTCTAAAGGCTTACAAAGGCATGGATAGAGCTATGGAAGAACAATTATAAGCTCATTGAAATTGGCAAAAAATCTGGCATTGATTTTACTCTGCAAATATATATAACAACATTTAGGCACGGAGCTGATATGTAGAAGTAGGTGAGTTGGTTGCATCACCTCAACGCTATTCACTGCACTAACGTGATACATTCTGGACAATATCCATTTCATGACTCTAGCTATTAAGAATTAATGCCAGCATATAATATTAAGTTCGAATTCTAGACCGAGAAACCAAATCCAAAAATTCTAAGAATAGATCGAATCATACCTTTGAGTTTTCAATGTGGGACCTGCAGAACTGGTTGAGCCCTCAGACATCTATGCTCTGCTCAGCCTCTCAGTGAAGAAGTATAAAAACATCAGCAAATATTGGTAAAAGAAAACAGGAAAAATGTGCACAAAATAGAAGAAGAAAATGTGCACATAGATAGATAGATAGATAGATAGATAGATAGATAGATAGATAGATAGATAGATAGATAGTATTTTAACGTGTGACCACACACCACACTACATTGCTCGGTTGGGCCCTGCCCCCAACCACCTTACATTGCGTCTGTTAGGATTTGACCCCCAACAGTACCGAGTGCGATTCTGGGCGGTCTCGAACTCGAGACCACATTGCTAAGGAACTAGTGTGTTACCACTAGACCAAACGCCCAGGGAGCCCCATTCGGCCCACTGCAAAAAGTCCGGCATTGATTTTACTCTGCAAAATATATAACAACATTTAGGCACGGGGCTGAGACGTAGAAGTAGGTGAGTTGGTTGCATCATCTCAACGCTATTCACTGCACTAACGTGATACATTCTCGATAGTATCCATTTCATGACTTTAGCTACTAGGAATTAATGACAGCATATAATATTAAGTTGGAATTCTAGACCTTTGAATTTTCAATGCGGGACCTGCAGAATTGGTTGAGCTCTCAGATACCCATGCTCTGCTCAGTCTCTCAGTGAAGAAGTATAAAAATGTCAGCAGATATTGGTAAAAGAAAACAGGAAAAATCTGCACAAAATAGAAGAAGGAAATGTGCACATAGGAGGAGCCCCATTCGGCCCACTCAAAGAGATATAGCCATGGAAATAGAGGAAAAATGTAAGGAGCACACACATGGAAGATCAAAAAAAAAAAAAAAAAAAAAAAGAGAACGTAGATGACACGCCGGATTGCAATACAATGCAAAATCGAATAGGCTTTTCTCAGGACCAAACCTATCGGAGGTGTCATAGCCAAGAAAATAGAGGTCCCACTTCTTGAGTGAATAGGTCTGAGATGCAGAGGCCAAAGGCAAGTCCAGCTATATGGGCGCTTTGCCAAAATGATTCGAACTGAGGAATACCTGAGTTCAATCGTGGCGTCTGAGTTCAAATTTTTGGCATTCAATTCTGCCAACTATAATCCTGCAAGGGGAATGCAAATGGGAAGGGAATGTCGCATGCGGCGTAACATGGGACGAAACCCAACCACATCCAAAAATAAGAAAAAAGATGTAAGAGAAAAGGAAAGCATTGATAAATACCAAGTACTAGAGATATGACAAGCATAACCACAACCATAACCACAACAATGCGCTTGTATTATACATATAAACCACCTGAGTGCACGCAAAGGGATTTTTTAATGTTCTACATACCCTAATGGTTGTATAGGAGATATACTAAATAGTCTCTATCATAATAGATAAAGTACAAAATACCCTTATGTTTCATGAATTTCATCAATTGCCCTTGAGCTTTCATAATTTTGTGTCATGCCCTTGGCCAATGTACATTCTCCCCTAGAAATCTAAATATCTTCAAATACCCTCTAGTTTTTCTGTTCCATTTGAAGCGACTACACAACAGATATTGTTCTTATCGCACCTTTTTGGAGAAGGCTGTGATTTGTATTTTAAAAAGAACAAGCAACCACATTCATTCGGAGTGACTTGTTGCGCAGCAATTCGATTCAGGAATTTGTCAACAATTTTGGTTCAGCGATCTGCTCAATTAAAATTCCGATCAATTTGCTTCACAATTTTTTTGGAGTTGATAGTGACAAGGGCATTTGAATGTTTTTATCAAATCTTAAAGATGTTGAAGCATTTAAAATTCCAAATAATCTCACTCTCGGAGGTGTTTGAGAATTGATAAAAAAAAAAACTTAAGGACATTTGGGAAATTAACATAAATCTTAAGGGCATGTGAACAATTTACAAAAAATAGACAATAATTTGTATGTAGGTTTGTAAAAAATCTGATATTCTGGGTCTTGGAAGCATTTGGGAAATCAACAAAAAAGTCGGGGTATTTGGTGAATTAACGTAAATCATAAGGGCATTTGAACGATTTCAAAAAACGGAAAATACTCTGTATTTTGACAAACCGCATGCAATGAAGGGCATTTTAATAGTTTCAAAGAATAGATAACACATTGTATCCTAACAAACGACATGCCGTGAAACTATCAATTTAGGATTTGTCTATGTTATGAACTTCGTCTAAGAGTATTTTTTAGAATAACATAAAAACTCTATTCTATTCTATTCTATTCTATTCTATTCTATATAATGATGTTCATCATTTATTGTTTCTCAATCAGACTTGAGACCTTTAGCATGTAAAACTAATGTGATAACCAACTATACCATCAAATACACCATCAAGCTAGTATTAAAATTATCTTAGGAGGATATGCAAGTTCTGTACTTAATATACCTTCATTTTTAACAGTTGAAAAAGTCTTAAGATATATAGCTTTTGATCTCTATTGGGGCGAGGCATTCTCGACTCAATGCAGAGTGTAGACTGCACCTTTGAGTCTGGCTATATAGATGAAATGCAGCAATGACGCTATTCCTGCAAGAGAGGATGTATTATGTGTTAGAAAGGTCTGTGCAATGTTCTAAATTACCTAACATCTTCACAGATCAACCCAATGAAACATCTTCACATATTACCCAATAGTTGTTTCTTTTGTGTAAATGCTTGCTCTGCATTTTTTTCTTTCTTTCATTTGTTTTTTTCTAGTCGGCACTTTCGGTTCCTTTTCCCTATTAAGAGTTATGAGTAAATGATAACAAAAAACCACAGAGATGCCTTCCATTAAAAAATGGAAACAAAGAACATGGAACTGCCTTGGATGAAAAAAACAGAAAACAATGACCATGGTCTATCTATAGATAGTTCCTGCACTTGACCTGAATAAAAATAGATAATCTAAGGAAAGACGCTGGTCCTGTAAGAACGTATCTGGCAGATTTGATGGAAGAAGAAGCAGGTTCCATGTCTGATTCCTTCCTTACACAAGAACTTGCAAATCGAGAATAGGGGTTTGTCGGGCTGGAAACTGTATCAGGGGATAGTAAGATCCTCTGAATACTTTAAAAAGAAGAAGGAAGTAAAAATACAAACAAGGTGCTGCGCACGGAGGGTTGCCCTCTTCTTGAGGGTGAAGTGACTCAAATCAAACCGTCAAGTCATGTTTTCACAATCTATATTTAAAGTAGACCCTTCATGTTCTTAAAATCAGTTTGTAGGTCCCCTACATTCATGTACAAGCCCGTCCAAAAGTGCCCCTCGATTGAATTGTGTATGCAACTGAGTAGTTTCATGTTGTAGAAATGTATGTACGTGTTTTACGTCTTGTAGACACAGTCACAACACTTTCCAATACTCACAATATTTTAAGCTATAAGTGTTCATCTATAGCACTGTCACTGTTGAACTTTCGGGCGATGTTCCACTTGAAAGACATTGAGAGAAGTTATATTGTTATTCTGATCTTATTTCAATCATATTTTGTCTATTAGTATCATCATTGTGTTGTGAAATTCAGGTATAAAATATGACTCGTAAAGGTGTGCCCAGCCTTACTCCGCATAAGTAGGGGTGTGAGATTATATGCCATTTTGATATATGATTGATGCATATGAACCACCCGCAGGACTATGACGAAAAGGGGGAGTAAGGTTTGTGATGTTGAAAGGAAGGTTGGATTTTGGGAGTACATACATAACCGAGAGTGCCTGCGTCCACCAGCTTGCACAATGTCGCTTCCTAGACAGGTGACAAACATGCATCCTTCCATGTGTTTTGTGTGCCTTGTAATACCTAAATCATCCTTCAGCAATCGTGGACATCTTCCATGTAATCTGTTGTGCTACATTTATTCTGAAAGAAAGGCGAACTTTTATCTCTGAATGACAAAATGACAGAAGGGCATCATGCAACTTTTATCCAAGCCTTAAATTTGAATGGGACCTGTAGTTGGATTCAGATCAAACTGCATCTCAAATTGCATGCATATGAAGAAGCTCGACGTTGGGCGGGAAAGAAAAGGAAATCAGGAAAGAGAAATTCTTACTGTTCTAGGGTTTTTGTCTCGACAATTAACCAATTTTAATAAATGCATTTGTTGAGGAGGAGATTGTTAAAAAAATTGAATATCAAATGTTGTTTGTTTTGGTCAAGAATAATCTATATCTAGTAATAAAAGCAAAAAATGATAGTTTGTGCAGCATCTCGGCCGTTGAAATTTTTTAACTCATTGTCGTCCCTAGATTCGGGCAGTTTGTTTTGGGCGCGAGGTTTTTGTCAAGGCGGGCCGAGGACGCTTTATTGTGATGTGGTCCTGCAAATAAGGTAACTGCTCTTCTCGAAATGGCCGAAACAAACGAACTTGTTGCCTTCCGGCCACATCCACTGCAATTCTTCCACCACCAGAAAATCACGAATTCATGTCCATCTTTCCCAGCTGTCACCCTATTTTGTTTGTGTGGCTATGACTGTGGTTATGGTTATCTACAGAGCTTGCATTTTTTGCTTCAAAAAGCCCAGTTCCACAAACAGGGTCAGCGTTTTCCTCTTGCCTCTGCCAGTACACAGGTGCACAAGCCATTGCTGGTCGTCATACCCCTGGCACAGTTACAAACCAGCTTCAAGCCTCATTCTCTGAACCTCGGCTATTGATCCTGATAGACCCCCGCCCAGATCATCAGGTATTTGTTTATCTTTGTCTATTGTTTACCTCTGCATCATATTTTTGGTGAAGATCATAAGGTCGTTTTGAATGAAGAAAATCATGTTCAATTGTCTATGTAACTTTGTCTGGTTATGTATTTTTCACTTTACCTTTTGTCACCATTTGCACTTTGAACTCGGCATATTCTGCTCCATTTTTCTTCAAGTGTGCATTCTGTAGTACTATTTGGAGAATGAGTTTAGTCTTTGGACAATGCCTCCAAATGTTCTACCACTTCTGAAAAGAATGCAAGTTCTAGGCTTAGTTTTGAACTTTATTTTACCCGAGAGACTCTAGAGAAAATGTTGGCTATTTCTACATAGGTGATTGTTGCTTTGATCCGTGGTGTTGATCCTTTGATCCGTGTTGTTGATCCTGATATTGATACTAGTAGAGTTGATCTTTGCATTGAAAGAGCAACGTTTGGCATGATCTTCCAAACTCGGGTCTTTCCTAAATAGCTAAAGGTGTAATACATAATGATAGGCAAGTTATATGACAAAAATCAAGACACTCTAACCAATATGCATTCTTCATTAGCTACTACTTAATATTACTATGTGATGGTTCAAGACAAATAAGTCCCTATCATTCTCAAGCAAACCCAACAAAAGTCGCATGCCATTGGCATTATTCGATGGCCATGCAGCCATGCATCAAACAATTTGTATCTAACTTCGAAAGGTTATATAGCTTTGCAATTATAATTAGTCTATGTGTAGGAGCTTTTGCAATTACTTGCATAGTGGTACTCATCCCATTACATTTTCCTTGCATCAAGAAGAGCATTTTCTTAATTTCTGAGTCTGTAAAAAAACAAAAAGTAGAAGGACAGGCTTGGGGCAAGGGTAGGTGTAGCTTTGCTTTGCAAATCTTTTCTTTTTCTAAAATAGGGTGAATGGACTTATAGATCTTGAGCAGGGTTGCCCTTAAGGGGCTATTTATAGCCAAATGGCTATATTTTGAATATTTTCAAAAATGAGATACTAAATCTGAATAGGTTACTATTGAAAATAAATTATATTCTTTCGCCAAAGTTTTACCATTTCGTCCGCCCGCCTTTCTTAAATTAGCCATGCATTTTTAAGCTCAGATCTAAAGTTTCACCTCCAATTCCATGGATCTAAGTGCTTAGGATCATAGATTATCCCCTTAACAACATTGTAGATCAAGTAATTGTTTGCTAGCTCTAGTGGACCATAGTAGAATACTCAAAACATCAACAACTACTCAAATTTTGCTAAACATAATAGGTTTCCTTAATCCTGTAAGTTGTATATGAATTGACATCTAATTTATTTATTTCAATTACCACATTAACGTTGGCAAGGTTCGTCAGAGTTTCTATGAAACAGTTCAAGTCGAAAAAAGTAATCGCCTACAAAATTAATATAGAAAGCTTATGATTCGCCTCACCTTCTAAATCACACCTATGCAGATATGGCCTTAAGGGCAACCCTGATCTTGAGATGACGTATATGACAACGAAGAAAGAGCCTTGCAAAAGGAAAGGAGGTCAAGAGCTTGGAAAAATAGAATAGAATAGAATAGAATATGATTTTATCGTCCACGGAGACCAACTGGCCTATGGGACCCAGGTACAAAGAGAGAGCAGCAGGCGTATTACAACCAGGATTAAAAAACCCCCGCCCCGAAGGGTTTCGGGGGAAAAACCTTAGTAGCAATAAGGATGCTGACATACTGCACAGTTATATACATAATCACAAGTATAGCTGAGGTTAATGTCGGACAGGGGGGCATAACTGAGTCCGCGTATCCATTGCCTCCCGGAGGTACGATCCCAACAAGCCTACAAAGGCCGTGCTCAGTAGCTCATGCAAGGCCTGATGGGGCACAACTAACCGAGCATACCGAGCCCGGATATGCTCAAACACGGACAGCCCGGAGGGCGTGACTTTCATCCTCAATGGCACATTGGACAAAGATCGACGGACTCGTCCCTCACGCGGCTCCCAAATCCATCTCCCCGTCTCAACGCGGAGGTGGTGTGCACTGTCGAATGGAAGCAATCACCTGCGCTTTTTTCATGGGTAGATGGGTGCGCGGTAGTGGTGTGGGCCCCTCGTGAGCATGGGATTAACTTTTTGTCGATAATTTGCCACCTTGACATGTGGTAGGGGGCCTCAGCATCCCAAAGCTTGGCCATGAAGCAAGCATCCAATCTTGCGCTTCAAGGCGTGCGTTCCTTCGGTGTATGCACTGGGGTCCACATGCGTGTGCCGCACATTCCATAGCGAGAACCACCGGGCTTGCTTGTCTTTCTAGCAAGCTTGAAGTCGCTGCGGGCCCATCGCCCTTTGCCAAAGCAAGGTTGGGCAGCCGTGCTTCATCCATAGCCACCACCTTCGGAAGTAAATAATGTGACGTTCAGTAGCGACCCTCGTAATGGAAGGAAGCTTGTCTCTCCGGAGCAAGATCCGATATGGGACCGTGGATTTCACTCCCGGTGCGGGCCAAGAAGGCCTTCTGTACTGCTCTAGATCGTTCCAAGTGGTGAGGGATATCACCGCCCCACATTTACGCCCCATAGAGGAGGACCCGGTTCAACCAAGGCCCTGAACAAGTGTGCTGGTGACCCCATGCATACATCTACGCCTTGTGATTGTTGTTTTGCATTGCATCTGGGGCTTTCCGGCCTTAAAGTGACCCGTAACCCGATGGATGCATCCCGGTGTGTGGTAGTAGAAAACTCAATGCCCAAATACTTATAAGATCGAGCCACCTCCACTACCTGCCCCTGGTAAGTGAATGAGGGAAGGCGTGGGTGCCGGGATGATGGGACCAGCAGCACCCTTGTCTTGGCCAAGTTAACTCTCATGTCAGTGAATTGGCAGAAAGTGTCCAAAGCATCCAGGTGGCGTTGCATGTCCTCCGGGGTATATCGCGGCAGGTCAACATCATCGGCATATATGAGTTGCGGATTATGTGGTGCATCAACTGGCGCCTCCCCCCGTGCTCAACTAGCCATTCTTCTAGCTGGTCAATGTACAAGCCGAAGAGCGTCGGGGATAGAGGGCAGCCCTGGCGCACCCCAATGCTACTAACAACGGGCTCCCCCGACAGTGTGAGACGACCGGAGCAAGCCTCATTATAGTCGTATATAGCATTCTCGCAAGTCGACGGGGTCCCTAGTGTCTCAATCTATCCCACAACTTATCCCGGAGGTGGCGCGTGTCAAAAGCCTTTGCGAAATCCACAAAGCAACAAGATGCATTCGGGCGTTGATTAGGCTATCCTCTATGAGTGTTCGCAGAGTGAAGATATGGTCAATAGTAGAATGCCGGGGCGGAAGCCTGCCTCACAAGCGTGAGCCCGCGACTTCTCCATCCTCTGCCCAAAGTGTCGGTCGCCGCTCAAGAATCGGCAAGCAACTTGGCAAAGGCAGAACCGACCATAATGGTACGATAGTTGGTGGGCCGTGGAGGTCCCCGCTTTGTATATGGGCACAACTCTACCGGTAGTCGGTCTTGGGGGAAGCCTTCTTGCAATGCCCTGTTGAAGAGTCTTTGTGAACCGGCACCATTGGGGCCGGCCCCACTTGAGAAGCTCTGCCGCATACCATCCAAATCTGCCGCCTTCCGATTAGCGGAGTTGCAGGCCCATTATGACATCCCCTTCGGTAATGACTAGTGCTAGGCCACCTGCGGAGGGAATGCGGTGCCCGGCTTCCCATTGGGTCATACACCTGCCGCAAGTATCACACCCATTGTTCGAGGTAATACTTCCCGTGGGAACGTGGGGGCTTACTCAAGACCTTTCTCCGAGAAGACCCTAGGGTGGCGGTCTAGAAGACCAAACATCATTCTTTGGTGCTCGCAAGGTACCGCGGCTTTCTTGGTCTTGAGGAAGGAGCGGTATTGACGGACGGCCTGGGGCTTAATGGTGGGGTCAAAGACTTGGCGGAGCCATCCTTTCAGCTCCGGCATTAGGTCATCGAACCCGGTGATTGCGGGGGAAGGTGGTTGCAGCCCCACGTGGATCGTCGAGCGGCCTCTCATAAAGCATCCGCCCCTACCCTCGGCGAGCTGGTTCATTTGGGCGCCTGTTGTTGAAGTGTGGGGAGCTGCGGCCTCCGGCAGCTCATGCTCAAGCATCCTCGCATAGACCGCCGCATGATCATAGTCCGACGCTTAACCGTGGTACATGGGGTGTTGGGGCAATGGGTGCTCGGTTGGCTGCCAATCTATCCGCAAGAAGCGGTGATGGTCGGAGTCTACTTCCTCGCCATGGCCACCTGTCCCGGCTAACTGGCGAAGTGATCAAGTGTAGGCATTGCTCGTCTGCTAGCATGTAGTCCACCACACTGGTGCCGCCCCCGGGTTCTCCCTCGTCTACAAGTGAAGCGGTTTGGAGGACGGTCCATCGTCTTGACCCATTGCAAATGACCGGGTCAAAGATATCGCCAAAAAGCGGCAAAGAAATGCCGGCCATACCGTATCACCGGCCGTCATCTAACGCCCTTGGCCAAACCATCTCTGCGGGGTCCATTTGCAACACATCCTCAGCTAGAGGTCGCGAAATTTGGGATCCGCCTCGCTCGCCCGTATGGCGGCGCATTGAAATCTCCAAGCAACATGACCTTGCCCAATTGTTCAGACTGGCCGTATGTCATCATATAGATCGACATAGGGCTCGCACATCCCACATCAAGTGCGTGTGGTAAAAGATGCTCTCGGCATGTGGGAAGTAGCAAGCCGCCACAAAAGAGGGTCGCCATCGCTACCCACGGTATCCATTTGTGCCCGTCACGCCTTGCACAGGGGAGACCGATTGGGCCAAGGTCGTCTCGGTAGTAATATCGCAATTCCTCCATGTCCTCGTTTCGGTGCACTCATTGAAGACGGAGATGGCCGGTATCTGGCAAATCCGGGTAGCTGTGACCGGCATGTTCCCATGTTTCCATGAGGAAGATAAGGTCCATGTCCATGGCGGCGGAATTGATTGAGATGTCCCCTTACGCCATGGAAAGCCACGGCAATTCCGGGGATACCCGCCGGGAGGCACGATCCCTATTTAGTGGCATGCATCGCCACTTCAGGTCCGGTGGTAGTGGTGGTCCCGGGGGAGCGGAAGATGTGGATGCACGTGCGGCTGGGGCCCCCTCGAGAGGGACTCGAGGGGCGGAGTACCGCATCCCTGTTTGGCCGCACTGAATTCCCGCATCCTTCCCCGGACCAGCCCCGCCCCTCCCCATCCTGCGGCAGGCCCCTCGACTTTGGCCAGCTCACGCGCCGGGTCTCTGGCGTCTTTGGGGTCAAGTCGGCCCAACGTCTGAGCCGCCCCTTCAACTTCCGTCCCCACGACGGGATGGCCACCCGCTCTGCACGCTCTCAAGCGTGAAGATGACCACCCGGGGCGATCAGTGGCACTTTGAATTCCATGACGACTTCGCCTTTCCAATGGTCACAGTCTTTGGGAACATCATCGGTCCAAGATCTGCGGTGCGGAGTCGGGAAGTGAGATGTTCTCCGACTCCTCCGCCGGGCCTCGCGCACTACCACATTGCGGCTCTGCGTCTACGTTCACGGAGTTGGCCGGGGGCCGCACAGTGTTGGTTGAGGTGGGTGAGGCATAGGTCGCGGGCCGCCGCCGGGTGGTGGCGCCCGGCATGATCTGATGTGTCCGGCGGTGTTGCGGGTTGGCGCCACAGCCAGGTTGGTGGGTTCGCGGGGTTGGTGTGTTCTTTCTTTGTGGTTTTACGTTCTCCGAGATGCGGGCTCGGCTCTTGCGGGGCGTTGTCATGTCTTGCCATCTCCAGCGTGCAATGGCGAGTTGCTCATGTGCCTCGGCACGGAGGCCCTTGCCTTGGCGGGCAGCGGCCGCCCGAAGCTCTGTAGCTCCGTCACCGTGCTAAATCCTTACTCCGAAGAGCGCTCAGTTCTGCCTGGCTAGCTTCCAAAGCAGCCTGGACTCCTTGTCTCACAGTGGCGGCCTCCGCAACCTCTGACAGGAGGGCGGCCTGTGCTCCTCGTGCCGTGGCCTTAGCCTCCTCAACCTCGGCTGGATCCGAGACAGGGTTCACAGTGTCTCTGCTCTACGGTTCTGTCTGCGTCCCGGCTTCCATAGCTGCCAACCGGTGTCTACACGGCCCCTCATATCACGCAAGCTCCTGGCGGTATTGCCGTCGCCAAATTGTAGCAAGTGGATGCTATCATGCGCCGTGCAGCGATCCTCCAATTGCGTGATTCATCGTTTTTACGGCACCAAGCGCTGCGCAACATCCAGAGATGTTATGTTCTCCACCTCTGTCGGGAGGCCGCAAGGCGTACCTCGTTGGCCTCAACCCTCGCTCGGATCGCGGCTCCAAGGTTCGACCGGGCGGATTGCACGTGGTGGCCCCTTCCGGGTCGACCCGGGCCTTGGCTCGGGCCTTCCTCTTCATGGAAGACGTCTCTCCCTCTGCCCGAGGCCTCTTCCTTGGTGGCCCCGCTTCATGGTCTTCCCCAGAGGGCTCTGCCTGCATGGGGTCAACCGGTGGTTGGTGTGTTTGGGCCTTCCCAGGATGGGTTGGTGCGGTCTGAGGTAGCTCACCAACCAAGTGTGGGTCCACACACAGGACTGTGTCTGTGGCCATGACTTGGGGTATGACTTGGGCCATGACAGGTCAAACAGGGTTTTAGGTAGGCTATGGCAGGGGCTTATCAGGTCTGGCAGGGCTAGGCAGGCTGTGGCAGGGCTATGGCCTGGCTAGGCAAGGCCAAGAGGCAGTTGGTTGGGCTATGGCAATGTCAGATAGATGTTGGAGCCTAGCTCAACATTAATTTGTATGCTCTGACTGCCCAAATTAGGGTTGGGAGCAAAGGGGCTGAAAGGGGGCAAAAAAAGGAAAGTGGCTAATAGACTCCTGGATATCTGGTGTGTACCGGCTGCCACAAAAACCCTAGCACACAGCCCGGAAAAGTGCTGATTTGAGCCTTGAAACAAAGACAAGCATACAGGTATCATACACCGTTGGAAAGCTCTCTGAACCAGCTTTCCAACAAGCCCAAGTAGATGAAAATCTGACACCGGATGTGAGAGATACAGTTCGTCAAAGTGTCTACCGGTTGCCACAGAAACCCTAGCACACAGCCCGGAAAAGTGCCAATTTGAGCACAGAAACAAAGCCAAGCATGCAGGTACCATAAACCGTTGGAAAGATCTCTGAACCAGCTTTCCAACAAGCCCAAGCACATGAAAAGCTGACACCGGATGTCAGAGATATGACCGATCAAAATTCTGCCGCAAGACGAGACCAATCGAATACTTACTAAAACATACACCAATCCCTATATTGGTGTCGGACTTTCATCAACAAGACCATCAAGAACTAGGGTATGAATTAGTAAAACATTCTCGTAACCTTCAATAAGAGTACAATGCACACCTTTCAACACCGCGTGGCCAGGGCCAACAACGGCATCAGGCGAGGGCTATACTTCTCAAAGAAGGAAGAAGAAGGGCTGCCACAAAAACCCTAGCACACAGCCCGGAAAAGTGCAGATTTGAGCACTGAAACAAAGACAATCATGCAGGTATCATACACCGTTGGAAAGCTCTCTGAACCAGCTTTCCAATAAGCCCAAGCACATGACAATAGGTAGAACCATAGAAGCATCCACCAAGATGAGTATCTCTTCCAAAGCTTATTGATCTTCTTCTGGTAAATTATCTCTTATTGGAAATGTGTAAAAAGAAAAACTATGCATGAGGCCGAGAATAAGAATGATAAATGTGCAATTGGTGTCCAATTGCGAGTGATAGAATACGTCGTGCAAGATAGCTTTGCCATCAAAATCCCAACATCAAGGGTAAAATAATCTTGGTCCATGAGTAAAAGGAATAATTGTCTATACATCATTGTCATAGGCATGTTACTGTGGTTGTTGACCTATTTAGAATAGAGTCCATATTGTAAAAGGATAGCCACACTCAAGATCTCTGGGTTTTTTAAGATCTACATTATTATTTGGTCTTGCTCTTAACCTCATTGGAGCATCCTCCATGCTATGAACGTTTTGCAGGCACTCCATAATATATTTCAAATTGGCAGCCTCTTTTGATCCATGCTTTGCATTTGAGTCTGAGCTTTCGAAGTAGAGATGCCTGAGTCCAAGAAACATATTTCCTTGTGATTTGCATTTTTTATTTTTTACGTGATACTGCACCATCAATACCACAATCTCTAGCTTTATTGTTTTTTCTTTTTACCACATTCTCGAGCTTTATTGTTTTTTTTTTTGGTTGCCCGAATTCCAAATATGGGTTGATTCTGAATATTCTGTAGATTATTCTCAAAGCAAGGCCCAGATCATAGGAACTTAAGTTTCAATGATCATGATTGTTCTAATGACAAATGTGCATCTTCTGAACTCGATTTTTTTTTATCCAAGCCTGAATGACAGCTCCAAGTTTCCAGAATGGCACCGATGGAGGAAATGTGTACTTATTGCTCAAAGAATGCAGGTCATATATCTTTGCTTGATGGCTAGGGCAGTAGAACTTGTCTCATAATAGTATGCATGAGATGAAAGGTTTATGAATGTGAACTGCTACAGTTTGCACAACTGCAGGAAATATAACAGCATGATTTAACCTTCAACTTCAGCTACAAATCTTTTATCTGTAGTGAAGGAAAGTTGTGCTTTTAAACAAAAGTTCAAACAGTTATCATATATTATGAGAGGATCCACATGCACGCTTAAAATCAACTTCCATCTACCCAATACATGCAAGTTAGGAGATCGGAGAAAAGAAAATGCATACCTCATTTCCACCCCGACATAATCTGAAAACTAGAAATGTTAGCCTTCACTTGATTTGTCTACATGCAAAGAAACCTGCATGTAAGATAAAAGAAACCTCTAACCTTTTCAGGGTTTTATTCGAGCTCCGCACTTCTGGCACAAGTATAGTAGATGTATGATACTAGTTGCAATCATAGCTGTTAGTAGCTAGAAGATGGTAAGGCATTAATGAGTTAACTGCATCTACGATTTACTCAGATAAAATATTAGCTGATTATTTACCTCTTTCTAAGAATGCCTGCAAATATGTTGCTCGATGTTGATTGTCTCACTGTGCAGACAAATATAATGGATAAGGAGCTCTGGAATCATGCAGAAAGGCCAACATTTAAATCGACAGTTGAGCAAAGAAGTTAACTTGAAAAGCACGGCTAGAAGTAACTAGCATTTCTCTTTATGACGTTTCATATGTGCTGCTACAAAACACCCATCATTATGAACCCCTTCCTAAATGACAGACAGAGCAACTATTTTACAACTATTTTAGTACAATACTTCCCTATATATTCAAGGCCACAACTGGCTTTCATGTGCACAACTTTCTAGGGTCATAAGCTCTACATTTCTAAATGCCCAGTAGAGATTTTCGTTAGAAATACAAACTGAATAAGGCCCTTTTTCCACGACCTTGCAGTCTTAAATTTCTCAAAATTTGATTGGGCCACATCGTCAAATAAGACATCACTGTTTTTCCACGAAAAGTTTTAAGACATGTCTTATGTTGAATCCATTACAAGTCATGTGTCGCATTTTTTCCGGGGAAACTCCCCTTGAGAAAATAAGGCGCCAAAAACAACCTAATAGCAAGAGTTCTTCCCAGGAAGAGAAGGATGTCGCAAAAAAGAGATCGCCGGCTTGTATCGAATCATCAGATTGAGCTTGCTATGGAGCGAAGCCAGATCGAGGTATGCTTGCATTTTTCGAGGTATCGGCCTGCTCCAAGGCCCCGTGGCAAATTTTATCCGAAGTTTTGGGAGGCTGGCCGAGTTTCGGGTCTTTATGTGCGTGCTAGCGGAGCAAAGATAGGTGTCTATGGGACGGAAGAAAACCGGCGACTCTTTATGTGATGGCGGCAGTGTAGCGTGTCTTTATCGCGATGGTCTTTATGTGATGGCGAGCAGTAGCAAGTCTATGGACGGAAGAAAAACTGGCAGACTCTAGATTGATAGAATTTCATGCTGCAAAACTCTAGATTGACAGAATTTCATGCTGCAAGATATGCAAACGGAGAGATTGAAGAGTAGTGGAAAAGGAAATTTAAAAGACATGTCTTATATTATAAGACATCTCTTATAATGAAGCCATGGAAAATCAATTTTTTTAAGACATGTCACAATAATGATGTGGCACCTCAAATGCTGTCTTATAATTATAAGACAGCCGTATTATAAGCCAACCGTGGAAAAAGGGCCGTCTAGGGATGTCTATATGGCAAAATAGCATCAACCGTACCAATCAGCTGCCTCCAACTGCTGTATAAATCTGCTACTTTATCTCCATAGAAGACAAACTTACTAAAAGTAGACAATAAAAGTATAAACACGAGTAAAACTCGCTGAATCTTCTTTTTCTTTCTTTGACAACTTTTTTTATTCCTCTAATTCAGTCCAATACCTTTTCGAAGCTGCTAATTCAACTTCTGACTTTGACAGTTTCTGCCTGACCTGCAAGTTCTATTCATCATCATGACTGCTTCACAAAACAATCAAGGAATTCTTATCTGATTCCTGCACAACTTGAAAAACTCCAGAAGTAGATTTGCAGAAGTAAGTGTTTAAGTACAAATGAATAATTATTGACTGGCAAACATAGGAGCAAATATTGGAAGATACATTACAGCATTGTGTGTAACCACTTAAGAAATAAGGATATGATGACACTCTGAAGCATGCACAAGGATGAAGCACGCATAAAATATCGAAGTTATCGATAGCAAAGATTAAGACAGGTCTGTGGCCATATGTTCTAGGAGGCAAGCTCATCTTTTTTTGCATTGCAAGAAATTTAAAGATATTACACTTTCCTGCATTGTCTTCTCGCTGGCATTTAACAAGGTTTAAAATGAAACGCACTTATTTAAGAAGTGCGTTTGAAAGATTCCTTCTAAAAATTTACAAAATTCTAAAATACCCCTAAAAAGGACTCTTTTACTATCTTGTGTCTAAAGATTTATAAAACTGCTCATGAAAACAGACATTTTAGGAAGACTTAACATTAAGGAGAAGAACAACAAAGAAAAATATCTCATTTTAGAGGGAAAAAGGACCACTACGAAAGCCAAAGATTTATTATGGGGCAAACTCATATGAAAAAATTAGACGCTTTTGTATCTTATCCCTTAGAACGTTTATATTGGCTGTTATAGAAGACAAAAAATTTGTTATTTCACAACCATTTTGGCTAAACATCCTAATTGACCTTAAAAGACATTGGGAGACAGTTGAACAAACTGCTTGAATGAAAAATTATTGTTTTTGCATCATATGGTATTACAAATGATAATACATCCACGAAATCATGCAGTTAGTTGAAGTTCCAACTGACGATGCCGTATAAATTTATACCGAGGAAACAGAAGTTGAAGTAGTGAAGCTCTGTGATTACATGGCCTTCTTTGTTGTTCTCGGAGATGTATTCATCATGTCTTTGGGCTTGCACAATACCAATCCACAATATAGTGATGTTGAGAAGATAGTCAAGCTCCTTGTCAATGTTGAGAGTCTTTAGCACAATTCCATCATCTGTAGCAGTGGGCGTCACTGCACATTTCTCCACAGAGAAGTATTTGTCTATCTTGCTTTTTTTTGTCTGTTTGCAAAGAAATAGGTAAACTTTTGAGGGGTTGCTACTCCTCGCACCCCTATGGACAAACTACGTAGTTTCCTTCTCATTGAACACATGTGTCTCCATAACATTTTGGGGTCCTTTGCCTTTAGAAGCAGTTTTTGAGCTGCCTAAAGTGAAGTTAGCATGTGTGTAGAGAAAAAAAAAGTAAAAATAACAACGGGATTCGACTAATTTATGCTCTAACATTGCATTACAAGGTCAGAGAATTTAGAACTATTTTAGAACTTTTGAACTAAAAAACTAAGAAAACTGCATAAAATTATCCCTTGAGTGTGTTATTTCAACAGTATTAAGTTGCAAAAACCTTTGGGAGCAAGAAAGACCCCACAAGATTTTGCACAATATAAACTTATACTCCTGGACTACATATTTTATGTATATATATATCTATATACATCTTATACATGTTAATATATATATATATTCAATATATATACGTTCACATATTTGTATATATAAAAAAAAAAACGGTATAAATTTATACCGCAGGAAGTCTCGCGGTATAGATTTATACCGCAAGACCTCTTTTTTTAGGATATATATATGTAAATATATATGTTATATATATATTATATATTTATATAATACACATATATATATATCTTTGGTATAAATTTATACCGAGAAAACTCTTTTGGTATAAATTTATACCAATCCTCTTTTGGTATAAATTTATACCATTTCGAGTCCTTTTGCTGTATAAATTTATACCGCTCGAGTTCTTTTGTTGTATAAATCTATACCGCTCAAGTCTTCTTGCGGTATAAATTTATACCGTGCGAACTCTCTAGCATACTATGTCCACATATTACTATCTATTAAGGTATAAATTTATACCATCTTGAAATTTATTTGGAAGAAACTAAAGACTACAGAGAGAGAACAAATAAATTACAAAGTTTAAAAAGTCCAGATTGGATACATACGCCGCCATCGCAGTATACGTAAGTCTATAGCAAATTTGGAGGAGCAAATAAGAGCAAGTGTATAAAGCAAAGCGCCAAGCATCTTCGACTTCACCTCGCGTGTGAGGCATACTTTAAGGTGACAATATTTGCTTCATTGAGGCAATATCAAAATGTGTTGCATTTTTTGCAATTTTGTTCATAATTTTGTAGTGAATTTATAAACTTTGAACTAAATACGTTTTTGGGCACTCTTAGCGCTTGCTGTTTTTTTTTTCAATGTCTATTTTGTTTTGTCCTTAAAAATATTACTATTTCTCAAACCAAACTAGGGGGTCAAAAAATGGTACCAAACAATTTTGAATGGAAGCTGAGTTCAAATTCCCCTCCAAAAATGGTGCCTAAAATATTCAAATTGTCACACTTGTCACAAATATACCAAGAAAAGGGCATTTTTTAAGGGAATTTTAGGGAATCTTTCAAAGATTCCTTTTGAAGTGCGTTTGCAGCAAATAAGTGCGTTTCATTTTAAACTTTGTTATTTACATCTGAACTCGCCACAACTTGAAGACAAAGCGATAGTACAGCTCAAGAACCCTAATCTATTTATATAAATGGCTATGGCGTTTAGACTATTGGAATTAAGCTCTGCAAAACTTATCTGTCTTGTTTCAATTTTGAAGCAAGAAACCCGCGATTTTCCCATCCAATCTGCTTATCTCATTCTCCACCATCTCTAAATTCATGTTCTGCCATGAATATTGTAACTTTTGACAATAAGAAACCAAAGTGCTGGATTACAAAGGATCGTGGTTTCTCTTCTGCTGAACTGTTCATGCCCCAATTGAAAAAATAACTGCCATGCTCTTGGAAGCCAGAGGAAAATGCTTGGAAGAAGAAGAAGGGTCGAGCTGCGCCATAGCCACCATGCCTGCGAAGAAATGGGCCGGATGACTGAGAGTTTACAGGCAACAGCCAGTTTGGAGCAGTCACCAGCATATGCTAGGCATATGCCGGCATATACCTCGATAGCCCACAAACCCACATAAACGAGGGGTTGCCCCCCTAGGGGCAACCCAAAAATCACATGGAAAGAACAACATCAGTAGTAAAAATGGTGCAAAAAACTTAATAAAAAGACGCTCACTTTTTTCTGAGACTGTATCGGCCTCTGGAGGACTCGATCTGAGCGAAAATCTCGGCCCTAGATGCATCACGATCCGTCGACCAAGCCACCGTCATAAGAATTCGTCGACTCCTGAGTGGGTTGGTCGATCGCCTTGCAGAAAAAATAGAGGAAGAACTAAGAAGGGTGAAGAACAGAGGAAGGGGAAGAGTGCAGTTATTTTTGGCTGCCCCCTCAATCCGGGAGATAAAGTAAATTAATGAGTGTCTGACGCGTATGGGCCATCTCATGCGTGATGTGGCCGGCGGGTTGACTGTATGCCACGTCAGCAGACGCTGAGGGACCAACACGTGGCCACATGAATGTTTTATAGTTTCAATGACTAGATGGTTTAATAATGGTCATATGGTTTTTTGATGTTAAGATGGTTTTCTAAACATATATAATGATTTTAGGAAGATTCGATTCTATTATTCCTTGCCTACATGAGCGACACTTGGCAAATTTTGGTGATTTTGATTCCATTTCTAACATGGCGTGTCTTCATCTGGTGAAGTTCTCGAGATAAGCGACAGAAGCTTTCCTTCCAAGGCAAGGAACCAAGAATTGCCTCATGGTGCAAACAATTTCGTTGTTATCAGCCAAATTCTTTCTTTCTTGCCTTCGAAGGCAAGTATCATAACGATTAGGGCAAATACCTCCGTCGTTTAAATATCTCTTGGTCTGCCAAAGCGGCGGCAGGCAGGCTATGGCGGAAGCAAGATTCGGCATGGCGGCGATCGGATTCGGTAGGCAAAGAATGGCGGCTGAGGGGATTTTTCTTCTTATCTCCTTCTCTTCCCATCTCTTTTCTTGAATCCTACTCTACCTTTTCTTTCTTGCAGGTGGTAATGGCAGAGACAGAGGCTATGGCGGTTGGATTCGGCAGAATGGAGCACGGTATGCCTCCTCTGAGCCTCAAAACAAGATGAAGAATAGACAGACTCCTTCTGAATATTATAGTCAACCAAGGTCCTGCCGTCTTCAAGCAGTAAGAGTTTTCACAAAGATTTTCTGTTGACAGAGAAAAGGGCAGGGCCAGTTTCGATCTGTAACAGCAAAACTTCATGGCAGGGCGACTGTGGCAGATTGAATACGGTAAGCTTTGAAACTCATGGAGGGCTGGCTTCTTGCTGGCTCTCCCGAAATACTAATAAGTAGCAACATAAGGCAGCTATGGCGGAGGCCACAGTTTTGCTTCTTTATCTTTATTTACTTTTGCAGATCAGACACAACAGAGAACAAAGAACAGAGGCTCAACAACCATCTTTCCTTCCATTTCTTTTGGTACGGATCCAACAGAAGATTTAGGTTACCATACAGAACGTTTTGCTCAAGACAGAGAGTAAGAATGTTAAACTAATATGGTAAATGAACAACCATGGTGGTATACTTACAAATATATTACAAATATATGACTAAACCCATATTACCAAAATACTTCGCAGTTGAAGCAAGGACCACGAGCAAATATAAAAGGGAAAGGGTTTGTGTGTGTTTTATCTTTTGCACCATTCTAAACTATACAAATCCGTGTTTACAAGAGTAAGTCGGGGAAGAGAAATGTTCGCGGCGGCCTTGGCCGCCGCGATAAATTTCTTGTAATGTTTAAATGGTTTTATAATGGTGATATGGTTTTATAATGGTTGTGATTGTTTTATATGGTTAATATGGAGTAGATAACGTCCTCTCCCGAGGAGTTATGGGCCAGGAAAATGGCCGAGTGGCCATGTGGCCACGAAATTCAGCGAATTTCGTGGCCACATGGCCACTCGGCCATTTTCCTGGCCCATAACTCCGAGGGGAGGACGTTATTGGCCTTAACGTCCTGTGGCCGAAGCATTTAGCAGAGTGACCGCCATAGTTCAAGCGACCGCCATAGTTCAAGCTTGGGGATCCCGCACCATATTCCGGCATCACAGCTTCACAGAATCAGCAGGTCGATACTCACATCAACGGATTTTAAATGGAAACAAAGGGAAAGCATCTCGCCGCATCTTTGTTCTTGAAATAGAGCCATCTCTATTTTTGAAACAGAGCATCTGCTACAGCAGGGGGCACAACGGTGCCAATGGCTAGAACAGTAGCAGGGCCATCGGCTCTGTGCGAAATGCGGCCACTGCGGGGCGGATTTGAAATGGCATTTTCATTTGCATTGGCAGAAGGAGCAGAATCAGAGTCTAATATCGTCATTCTGCACTGAAAGGAGAAGAGATACAAAAAACAAAGTTTAAAATGAAACGCACTTATTTGCTGGAAACGCACTTCAAAAGGAATCTTTGAAAGATTCCCTAAAATTCCCTTAAAAAAGTCCATTTTTAAGATTTTTTTTGTGACAGGTGTGACAATTTAAGTAATTTAGGTACCATTTTTGAGGGGTTGATTGAACATAACTTTCGTGCAAAAATTTTAAATAGCAATTTTCATCCTCCTAAACTAGAACAAAAAATAGTTACTTTTATAAAGTGTAGCAAAAATGGGGCAATAAAAAAAATAGCAAGGGTAGTAGAGTGACAAAGAAGTGATATATTCAAGGTTGTGAAAATTGTACAAAATTATGAACAAAATTGTCAAAAATATAGGACATTTTGACAAACACTCATCACCTGCACTTTCTGTTCTTTACATGTTCGAGTCATCGGACAAACTTACATTTTGCAGCAAGATCAGGATGCATCTCATCCGCCGACTCATTTAATCCCTGATCACTTGAGCCTTCATCCTCAGCTTCACTCTCAGCACTGGATGTACTCGAACGATCTTCTTCCTCACTGTCTACAAGTGAGTCTTCATCATCATCTTTTTTTGCCACCTTTCTAGGTTGTTTGTCTAATCCACATGCCGACCTTATTAAAGTTTGAGTGACCATACGTAACTTATTAGCGGCAAATCGAGAACAAAGTCATATGCAAGAACCTTTACTTCAGACTAGATCTATGATGCAATTGCTTGCTTTGGACTTTGCTCTCTTTCCCACTCCTGTTTTTACCATCTCCAAAGTATAACTCCCACTGAAAGCACTGGCAGCATTTGTTCTCATCCAGTGCACCTTTAGTTGAGTGGGAATTCCATCCTCTCTTAGCCAGAATGGCTTCCCAGATTCATCATTATCAGCTGGGACAGCTATGAGCATTCCTTTCTGAATCTCTGAGACTGAACCAGATACTCTAGCAACTTGTTGTGCCGTGCGTCTGGGGCCAGTGTACATGACTCTGTCATCTTCATCTGAGCTAGCCAATATCTCTACTTGTTCCTCTTGATTCTCAACTTGCATGGGGAGAGTTTGCCTAGATGGCAGTTGAATGTAAGCGTTCTTCGACCTTGTAATGAAGCTTGCAACATGTCACGTTGTCGTGAGAAAAAGCGAGGCCACCATAAAGCATCGCCTCCCCAAAGTGGTTAGAGCACGGTGAATACTTGTCTCAATATAATCCAATGATTTGTTTGAGTCAAATGCTCTTCCCTCCTTTTTACTCTTTGTGATTTCTTTCAAGCTTTTTAGAGGCATTTTCTGCAGAGAGCATGGAACTAGTATTGGGGATGGTGCGAATGAATTGAATACGCTGCTGGTCGCCACTTTGCAAGGATGTGGCATATTTTTTTTCCTTGTAAGATGGCCTTGCCATCTTCAAGTGAAATTTTGATCTGATACTGAAATGTAATGTTTCTCAAGGGCTCAATAGCACAGTGACCCAGTTGATCTCTCCGAAAAATCCATTCTTTGAAATCATAAGTTTCTTCCAATAACTCGATGTCTGGACGAGGATTGTAGGAATCTTGGATAACCTCAATCATTGTTGGTAGGCTGAGAGCTTTTTTTCGAGCAAGACGTTTAGAGAACCTACTGAACATCTGATCAATTTGATCGTGTGTATGACCAACAAGCAGGAAACCAATCTTCACCTTCTTGAAGATTTGTTTCTCTACTAGCATAGCACAGTAAGCAAACAACGCTTGATTCTTATTTTCCCTTGTCGTGTTGTCTAGCTGAAGATATAGAACTGGTGGTATATGTTCTAGATTGGAAAGAAGCTTATTCAATATTGTGATAGTGAGATTTGGATCAGCATGAATGTTTGGATAATTCAAAAATGCCTTGCAAGACAGTTTTCCATTAAATACCATAGCACCAACAACATGCAGATGTATGAAATCTTCTTCAGCAGCATCCTTAGGCACATTGACAAAATGTGGTAGGGTGGTCTTCTTCTGGTCCATTCCATCAATAACAACCGATATGTACTTGAGTGGTTGCTCCAGTGCTTTCTTCCTATGTTTTGTCAATTTTCTCCTTTCCAAAGATTGTTGTTCTCTGTGCTTGTTCAGTTTCTCTTTCAATGCATCTGAAATGAAAACATGTTTAGGAAAGAACCTACTTTTAAGTAGAACTAGGCAAGAACACGTCCTGGAAGCTTACTTTTAGTGTGAAGTGTCCTTGCATTTTGTCTCTGAGCTTTTAATTGAGCATGTAGCACAAAACAGACATCCTATGCTTTCTAGGAATGGACACGCGAGAAAACTCTTTTTTTCGAACCACGATAAAGTAAGAGTAGCGAGACAAAGCGTTCTCCAGCCTCAACACACATCTCCTTATAATTATCGTAGACTTCTTGTTTCGCGTGAAATTGTCACTCAAGTGGTACATGGGGCTGTTAGGGGAGTTTCATAAGACTCCTTAAAGAAACCTTCCATCCGGAAACACATTGAAGGGCATGAATTCTGGTTATGCCTCCCGAATGGCGGTAGTCATTGATGCCCGGATTCTTGTCAAGCCTTTTCTTGGCGGTCAAGTCGTCACGCCTAAAGCATGAATCAATTTGAAGGCCGTTTTTGGGCGGTGTGGCCACCGGTGTGTAAAGTAAACTTCTCACCATCATCGGCCTAATATTGAAGGCTAAGTAGCCCCTTTGGTCTAGCGAGACATTGAACTGTAACTATCACGAATCAACCTCAATTCCTTTAGTCCAATCTTAAGCGGCACAACGTTGAGAACAACGATTGCTTTGTATGTGTTGCCCGCAAGTGAGCCTCGGATCCATGAGTTTCTTTCTTCTAACGGTTGTACATGCTTTCTTGTGTAAGTTACGCTTAAGATTCTTACTTGCAGGGGCTTTGAATTCGAACATGGAGTCTTGTGGCTTTGGTAGGTCCTCGTCTGAGACATCAACATGAGGTGTTTTTTCATCTGAAAGATCAACATGAGGTGTGCTTGTAGATGCTGAGAGGTTTGATGTGGTCAAGTCCTGGGGGGAGGTGCTTTCCCTCTCTCTGGGAAAAAGTAATCGAGGTTGGTGACGTAGTTGACCCAGCTCTGAAGTGTCGAGAACACGGGGAGTTGCGTGTCATTTATTTGCTCCCACTTGTTGTAGTACCATTTAGCGAAATGGATGGAGTTGGTGTGATTTGCCTCCGTGGAGGGAGCCTACGGTGGACTATGGGCGACGTACTAAAATGAACTGGAGTAGGTAGTCTGAGCTCTCTAGCCTGTGGTGGAGTAAAATGCATTGGTGGGGGCAAACGACGTTCAGGAGCAGGATGTGGTGGAGTAAATTGAACTGGTGGTGGAAGCCGAGGTGGTCGTGCTAGAGTAAGCTCAACAGAGCTGGGTGTTGGAATGTCGGAGCTAGAATATTCGTGACTACTTCCTGGTGTCTGTTGAGGAGGTGTGAAAGTCATTGCAGGAGGGAGCCTGCGAACAGGAGTTGGAGGCTCTGCGGTTCTTTTCTCTCGAGCCATACTCAGAAAGTTAGCGGCACACTGTATAAATTTATACGACAGAAGAACAGACGGTATAAATTTATACAGAGATGGTATAAATTTATACAGGAAAGGGAAACTCTTGGCGGCAGACAGTATAAATTTATACGGAGATGGTATAAATTTTTACAGAGGAGGGCAACATAGAACAGAAACGGTATAAATTTATACGAAAACTCACAGACACTTGTATTGGAAACTTTATGGAGAAACGCTATACGAAACGGCACTTAGCAGGGGTACTTAAGCCCGGCGCCGGCCACCCTATTTTCCATATACGCAGCTCGGAGTCGAAGGCGCTCGCGGTCCGCCTTATATACCCCTTCTTATTTGCTCTCCGGAACGTCTATACGCTAGTTCATACGGTCATGGCCACGTAAGTCTACTTTCCGTACTGTATTAGTTTCCATTTTGTTTTAATCTGTTAGAGTGTAAGCCCCCACGGTATAAATTTATACCGAGATGGCTCTGGATCGGTATAAATTTATACGCCTTGTGCTCGAGCTGGAGCACGAGCGGTATAAATTTATACCGAATGTGTTCTGGAACGGTATAAATTTATACCGCTCGAGCACAAGACGTATAAATTTATACCGATCCAGAGCCACCTCGGTATAAATTTATACCGCTCTTGCTCGGGGCGTATAAATTTATACCGTTTCAAAATAGTTTCGGAATATTGGTGTCTAGCGCTTAAAATATGACCTGAACCTTAATATTTTAGTAATATTGTTGTGTTTTAAGCTTAAATAAGACAAAAGAAGTGTTAATTTATTGTGGATTTTATGCCCTTCTAGCCTCTGTTTTTACTGTTTTTGTGTGTCAAAAAGTCAAAAAATGTTCTGTTTCTTACGAAAAAATGGGTTTTTTAACGCACAGTTCCGGCCCAAGGATAAAATTTGTACACAAAGGCCAATCTTCAAAGGCTGCACCAATAGAGCCACAGACGTACGAACTAAAAGACCAGACGTGGTACGTCCACAGGGGAGCAAGAAAGAGCAAACCAACTGAGGCGTACCTGTACTTGTGCCATCAGTCAGGGAAGGGAAAGTACAAGGCCGATGATTATTATCCTGCCGGCGAAATTATAAACCTGACTACTACAGAAAACGAAGATGAAATTTTAATGAAGTGCATGCATGACAAAGGGGAAGTCTTCTATGTTCTTAACAGTAAAATGCTTAGATTAAGCATGTGCAAGCCCAAAGACGTGCATGAGTACATATCTGAAAATTACAAGGGCAGCTATGTAAGTTATTCTTAGTGGCTTGCGTATAAATTTATACCGTCATCCTCCTAACTTAACCCTGCATTACAGGATCTGGTGGACATTTTGATGTCAGTGGTGCTTTGCGAAGACAAGGTGTTGGTCAAAGGTCTGTGGTACCCCACTCCTAACGATGAGGAAGAACTGGTAGTAGATACACAGGCTCCCACAAAAAAAAGGTCTAGAACCACAAAGCAATTGACTATAGAGGAGTCAGCAGAAGCACTTCAGAAGGCTCCTGGTGCAGATATTGTTGTGAAGCCCACAGATAAATCAAGTGCTATTCTTAAGCGGGTGAATGAAACTAAACTGCTTAAGCAAACTATATCTTTGACATTGAGCACTATTAAGAGGCCACCTAAAAATGAAGATGGGGTCAGAGTGCTACAGGTCCGGAAGCTGTATGCGGCACATGTGGTGTGACGGGCCTGGCCAGTTAACCTCTCGGTAACTGGAGATCCCATCGATCTCTACCGTTGGATCTATTTAACCGTTGCAACTCAAGAAATTAATACATGCATACTTAGGTAAAGAATTTAATCTTTATTCGTGCTCTAAGGTCCCAAAAAATATTATACTTGCCATTGCTCGGCAAAATCCCACACAACAACCAAGTTTACAAATAATTATAGTTTATAAACCGATCCATAATAATAATAGTTATATTAATCAAATGTATTATCTAGCAATTCACACACTCCTACTCTCGCCTTTCTGCAGCTTGGCTACTCTCCGGAGCATCTCGCACTTCTGCTTACACCATTTAATCACGGGGTTAGTCACACGGACTAAGTGGGGATCGGGGATCTAGGATATATCTAGCATTAATAATCACCAAGCATTAACTTAAGACAATACTAGTCTTACCGTAACCTCGCCCCTGCAATCTAAGTTATTAGTCCAACAAGAATAACCTCAATGCATAATTATACCAAGCATAACCATTGCAACTTGATTCCAGCTTTAAAACCACATATACAATAGCCAAGCAACCATAGCATCAACATAGCAACCAATATTCCTCTGGGTCTGAGCAAGGTCAACTCGGCTGATCAGGCCAGTGACATAGAGGCGGGGTAACCACGTGTGTACACACCCTTCCACGCTGCGTCCAGCATTGGAGGACCACTTACTGTGCATGACGTTGTACCTTACGGTACCAACGCCCGATGTTCAAAATACCATTTACATAGCACTGTGCAAACCGTGAGTCTAGACCATCGCACCTAGACTCCGGCCCCAGAGGTCTATATCAAAGAATTTCACCATGTACAATTACATACAATTCACCATCATGCCCATGCCTTAACAAGCTCAACATCAAATAATTCCATAATTCACACGTTTTGTAACATGAAATGTCCAACCATAGCCTTAACAATGCAAAATGCAACCATCACTATTAAATTAAAAATAAATATCTACACCTTTCCAAGATTTACTAACAACAAGGTTAATATCTATATTTAAGGCTTTAATGATGTTTAAACTATAGTATTCAACTATTATTATGCTTTCGTTAAAAACTTCCTCCGTACGGAACACTTGTGTCTTGTGTTTTTATTTTCTCTCTTACTTTAACTAATTCCAAAGGTTAAATATATATAGCTAGCTAACTTGTAAGACTACTCATGTCGTATGTGTAAATTTCGTATATCCCCTAGCATAAACTTCTCCTTAACTTAGGCCTCCATCTTAGATAAATTTCGAGCCCAACTCCTTGTTCCAAACTAACCCTTTAAAAAGTATTAATTCTAACCTATAGTCTTAGCTTAATCTTTAGTCTACCTTTCTAAGAAACTAACTAATTGTTAACATTTTTCTTTTCTTGACCTAACCCTGGTCGTGCGTTTACAGAAAACGCAAACACGGCTTGCAGCTGCCGGATCTGGCCTCCAGGCCATCAAATCATCAGGGAAATCTCATGAAACATCCCGATTTGGCCTTCTCAAGGCTTCCTGAAGCATTTCGGCCTACCTGCGGCGGGATTCAGGAGGTTTCAGGTCGGTTCTTGGCCATCAAAATCATGTTATCTACAGCCAGTTCTTGCTTCAATCCTCCTACTTTTTCCTTCTTTCTCCATTTCGGCCTTCCCAAGGCCCAATTCGGCATGTTTCAGGGCAATTTGCCATGCTTTTCAAGCATCCCAGATCAGCAAGATCATGCCGTTTTGCCGGCATCATGCAAAGGGAAATACTGCCGTGTTGGCTAGAATACCTCTTAATTCTGCCTTCTCTGCATATTTCAGCCAGTTACATGCCCAAATCGATCCATTACAAGTAGCTTTTCATGATTTCTGATCATTATAGTTCGTCAGGATCATATTATGCAAACAGCAGCATGCAAGAGAATTTTTTTTACAATCTTATCTGATTTTTTGACATACTTTTATCTTAATCCATCTCTCAAGTTCTACTCTGCGCTATTCCAATCACTTCTGGCATGATTTAATTGATCAGCTCCCTAGAAATCATTAGATCTATGATGCTTTTGCAAGCTTTTTATATGCAATCATAAAGTACTTACATATACAATCATGCAAGTTAATTCATATCCACGCACTTACAATTTACTCTAAATCCATGCCAAGTTCCAGAACAATCCTACTGTATCAACACAATTTTGCTACGCTAGAAAACCCCAGGTGTAAGACTTGATCCCCACCTGGAATCCCGCTTGTTGCTTCCTCTGTGCTCCAACACGCTCCCAGAGCTCTGCACGCGATTCGCTCCTTCGCAATCCTTCTGCAATCAATCTTTTCCCAATGCTTTTCTCTGTATACTTATATTTATTTTTAACCGCAGTATTTCGTCCGTATAATCTCTACATATACGACGTACTTCTCTGCATGCGTGATATTTTGATTAATATTCCTTTGCATCTTTTTAAATAAAATAATCCACAATTTACCTCAAAATCCTAGGTCCGTTACAGTCTCTCCTCCAAAAATTCAACCCATGTCCTCATGGGCACATCTCGGGAAACTCCCGAAGAATCCAATTGGCATCTTCCCATGTGGCATCTTCCTCAGGACAACCCGCCCATTGAACCAAAAATCTACGTATTGTTCGCCTCCTTAAGCGACGGGTTTCCTCTCGCAGAATACGTTCTGGTCGGGGGTACAGGAAGTTCTCTCTGCTTACCAAATCATCGTCCCCCAACATATGGGAAGGATCAAAAACATACTTCCTCAAGTTACTCACGTGAAAGACATTATGTACTTTCAAGTGCGAGGGCAACTCCAATCTATAAGCCACTTTGCCAATACGTTCCAAAATTTCATACGGACCCGCATACCTAGGAGCCCATTTACCTGCACTTTTAAATGCCAGTGAGCTCTGCTTGGGATTAATCCTCAAGAACACGTAATCCCCTTTTTGGAATTCAAGTGGTCTACGTCTTTTATTGGCATATTGCTTCTGTCTATTTTGTGCCACTGCCAAATTTTGTCGAAGTCTCCTTAGCTGAGCTTCCATGTCCTCCGCTACTTCATTAGCTGCTTCAACATTGCATTGAGGATCTCTCCAATTAAGAGGACAACGACACTCCTTACCATACATTGCCTCAAAAGGACTCATTTTAATGGAATCTTGATAAGTGTTATTGTATGCAAACTCAGCCAAATACAAATATGAATCCCATACCTTTGGTTGACTAGGCACATACATCCTGAGCATATCCTCCAAGATTTGATTAACTCGCTCAACTTGGCCATCGCTTGAGGGCGATAAGATGTCTTGGCATATAACTTAGTGCCAATATTTTGAAACAACCCTTGCCAAAATTGGCTCATAAATTTTGTATCCCGATCTGATGAAATAGTGGCCGGCATCCCATGCAACCTGAAAATCTCCTTAACAAATAACTTAGCAATATCCATTGCCGTAGCAGTAGTCTTCGTAGGCATAAAGTGGGCCTGCTTAGTTAGTCGATCAACCACAACATAAATTGCATCATAACCTGAACGTGTCCGGGGAAGCTCAACAATGAAGTCCATGGAAATACACTCCCACTTGGAAGATGGAATTACTAAAGGTTGTAATTCTCCAGGCTCCCTAAACCTTGATGCTTTTACCTTCTGACAAGATAAACACCTAGCCACGTACTCCTTTACCATCTTCTTCTGTCCAGGCCAAAAGAAATTTCAAGCATCTTCCTCAAAGTTTTATGTACCCCTGGGTGGCCCGCCAACGGACTATCATGTGCTTCATATAGCAACCTCAATCTCAACTCATGATCATTAGGAATACACATACGGCCATTATAATATAAAACTCCTTTGGACAATGCGTACCTCGGAAAATCTTGAGGGTTCTCCAACACAGGTGCAAAATATGGATCATTCCTTAGCTTATTAAGAATATCTGCATCCCATTGCCCTTGTAACACACTAATAGAGGTTAAAAACGACCTTCGAGACAAAGCATCAGCAATCACATTTTCTTTGCCAGGTTGATATTCAATTTCAAAATCATACTCTTCTCTTAATTGCATCCACCTCCTTTGCCTATTATTCAAATATGGTTGTTTTGCAAAATACTTCAAATTTTGGTGGTCAGTCTTCAAAAAGAAACGACGACCCAATAAATAATGTCTCCATACCCTTAAGGCATGGATAATAGCCAACATTTCCAAATCATGCACTGGGTAATTTTGTTCAGCAGGAGACAATTTACGAGATATATAAGCACAAACTCGGCCATCCTGCAGCAAGACTCCTCCAACAGCTTTTCCAGAAGCATCAGTGACTACATGGAAGGGTATATTCATGTCTGGAATCCTTAAAACTGGTGCACTAATCAAAACATCCTTTAACTTTTGAAAACTTTCTTGACAACTATCAGTCCAATGCAAATCATTCTTCTTACTCAACAAAGAAGTCAAAGGAGCAGCAATCTTTGCGAATTTAGGAACAAATTTACGATAATACCCCGCTAATCCCAAAAATGATCTTACCTCCTTCACCGTCTTTGGTGTGGGCCAGTCTCTAACTGCCTCAATCTTAGAAGGATCTGGCTCTAATCCCTTTTCTGAAATTACATGCCCAAGATATACCAATCTAGTTTGTGCAAAAGAACACTTAGATAACTTACCATACAACTTTTCTCGTCGCAAAATAGCTAATGTCTGCTTTACATGTTCCACATGCTCCTCTAATGTCCTGGAATATACCAAAATATCATCAAAGAAAACCAATATAAACTTATCCAGGAAAGATCGAAATATCTCGTTCATTAGGCGCATAAAAGTGGCAGGAGCATTTGTCAACCCAAACGGCATTACAACAAACTCGTAATGTCCGTAGCGTGTCCTAAAGGCAGTCTTGTAAATATCTGTATCCTTGATCCGGATCTGATGATATCCAGATCGTAGATCAATTTTTGTGAAGTACTTAGCTTGTCCCAACTGATCAAATAACTCATCAACCCTAGGCAATGCATATCTATTCTTCACTGTAATCTGGTTAAGCATGCGATAGTCAATACATAACCTTAAAGTCCCGTCTTTCTTTTTTACAAACAAAACTGGCGCACCAAATGGAGAAACACTCGGCCGTATAAACCCTTGTTCCAATAATTCCGCCAACTGTTTCTTCAATTCGGCCATCTCTAATGCATGAAATCTATATGGTGGCCTTGATGTGGGTTCAGCCCCAGGAACAAGTTCTATCTCATGATCTACCATTCTATGTGGAGGCAATTCTGTTAATTCTTTAGGAAACACATCAGAGAACTCATCCAACACTTTCTGGATCTCAGGAGCAATAGGTTGTTCTGTAACTTTCAGTGATACCCAAAAATGCACATCCCATTCTTATGCACCCGTTCCTAATCTGTTTCTTAAAACTTTTTGGGACAAAGGTGTAACCACTAATGACGAAGGCAATCCTTCCAAAGACATGTTTATCTCCATTAGGACTTTGGCATGTAACCGCTTTTGCTCTCATAATCAATGCAAGCTTTATATGGCCTTAACCATGACATTCCAAGAATAGCATCATACTTCCCTAAGCTCAATACTTCAAAACTAGTATGGGACTCAAGATCTCCTACTTGGAATTTAAGATTGTCTACCTTAGCATAAGAAGTCTTAATTTTACCATCAGCCAACTCCACATATCTAGGGTCCGACTAATCATATTCAAATCTAGTTTCTTTTGCGGCCTTGGGAAATAAAACAATGTGTACTACCACAATCAATAAGAAAAAGAATAGGGACTCCATGAATAATACCTGGAACTCTGATAACCACAGCTTGATTATCTACACGGCCCTGGTCCACTGCAGCATACATGCACATTCTTTCAACAGGAGGGTCCATAATTCGAGCAGCCCTAACTTCAACTGCAGGGTTAGCTTGTGCTATAATCCTGTTGTCTCCTCTAGCTTGTCCTCTGCCACCCCTATTATTGTCCCAAAAACCTCCACGACCACCACGGTTACTTCGGCCTCCATTTCCTCTGCCTTGGCCCCGTCCATAAGTATCACTAGAATTCAACCTGGACCACTGGTTTGATTGCCCTCCACGTTGAGAAGATGCAGACGAGGCGGTACTATCCATCCACCTTCTCGGACAATCTCGTCCATAATGACCAACTTCTCTGCACCTAAAGCATCGATTCTCATTAAGACACTTTTCCCTAGTCTCATCATTCAAAGGTGCATACATAGGCGAGATCCTCGATTTTGACTACCCTCACGCATACTAACGGCCACAAGCGACCATGCCACCTACTAGAGAATCTACCTCTGCTCGCAGATCCACCAGTCTGCCATGTGGAAGGAACTTGTCTCTTCTTAGCATTCTCCAAGGTTGCCTTCTCAGCTAGGTCAGATTCACGATTCTTAGCAATTCTGAATACCTCCTCCAAATCTTTATAAGACACGCCTGACATTGTGCTCTTAATATCAACCCGCAAACCCTTCACAAATCGGAATAAAAGCTTCTCCTTATCCTCAAAAGGACAATGATCACGCAACCTTCTAAACTTCTCGTTATATTCACCCCACCGTCCCTTTTTGTGTCAAGTCAAGAACTCATTCATCTTGTCAACTTTGTACCCGGGGAGGCATAAAATGTCCTTCAAAAGCGGTCTTAAACTCTTGCCAAGTTGCGCGCCTGCTGAGCCTTATTTATATCCCATAAAATAATTCTCCCACCATACTCTAGCAAATCCACCCAACATTGCTTGAGCCAATACGACTTTAACGAGAATCTTCAAACATTAATGAGTTTAAAGTAAAACTCAACTCCACGAAAGCCACAGTCGCATCATCCCCTGTAACATTCTCTCGGTAAATACTTCCCTCTTAGTGTCCTTGGCACCTTCTCTCTTGCCTTGTCCGCGGTTTGTCTTTTGTTGCGGCAAGACTCTGGCCGCAACACTTCTTTGAATAGCCCGCAAGATATTGGCTACATCGGGGAGCTCCACCGGCTGTCCGGCTCCTCCGGGGATCCTCCCGGAGAACTCATCTCTACAAGAATGCGGAACCATAGCAAATATCATCAATAATCACAAATCTCATAATCCACTAACCAGAACTTTGCTCTGATACCAACTGTGACGGGCCTGGCCAGTTAACCTCTCGGTAACTGGAGATCCCATCGATCTCTACCGTTGGATCTATTTAACCGTTGCAACTCAAGAAATTAATACATGCATACTTAGGTAAAGAATTTAATCTTTATTCGTGCTCTAAGGTCCCAAAAAATATTATACTTGCCATTGCTCGGCAAAATCCCACACAACAACCAAGTTTACAAATAATTATAGTTTATAAACCGATCCATAATAATAATAGTTATATTAATCAAATGTATTATCTAGCAATTCACACACTCCTACTCTCGCCTTTCTGCAGCTTGGCTACTCTCCGGAGCATCTCGCATACGCTTACACCATTTAATCACGGGGTTAGTCACACGGACTAAGTGGGGATCGGGGATCTAGGATATATCTAGCATTAATAATCACCAAGCATTAACTTAAGACAATACTAGTCTTACCGTAACCTCGCCCCTGCAATCTAAGTTATTAGTCCAACAAGAATAACCTCAATGCATAATTATACCAAGCATAACCATTGCAACTTGATTCCAGCTTTAAAACCACATATACAATAGCCAAGCAACCATAGCATCAACATAGCAACCAATATTCCTCTGGGTCTGAGCAAGGTCAACTCGGCTGATCAGGCCAGTGACATAGAGGCGGGGTAACCACGTGTGTACACACCCTTCCACGCTGCGTCCAGCATTGGAGGACCACTTACTGTGCATGACGTTGTACCTTACGGTACCAACGCCCGATGTTCAAAATACCATTTACATAGCACTGTGCAAACCGTGAGTCTAGACCATCGCACCTAGACTCCGGCCCCAGAGGTCTATATCAAAGAATTTCACCATGTACAATTACATACAATTCACCATCATGCCCATGCCTTAACAAGCTCAACATCAAATAATTCCATAATTCACACGTTTTGTAACATGAAATGTCCAACCATAGCCTTAACAATGCAAAATGCAACCATCACTATTAAATTAAAAATAAATATCTACACCTTTCCAAGATTTACTAACAACAAGGTTAATATCTATATTTAAGGCTTTAATGATGTTTAAACTATAGTATTCAACTATTATTATGCTTTTCGTTAAAACTTCCTCCGTCACGGAACACTTGTGTCTTGTGTTTTTTTTTTCTCTTACTTTAACTAATTCCAAAGGTTAAATATATATAGCTAGCTAACTTGTAAGACTACTCATGTCGTATGTGTAAATTTCAGTATATCCCTAGCATAAACTTCTCCTTAACTTAGGCCTCCATCTTAGATAAATTTGAGCCCAACTCCTTGTTCCAAACTAACCCTTTAAAAAGTATTAATTCTAACCTATAGTCTTAGCTTAATCTTTAGTCTACCTTTCTAAGAAACTAACTAATTGTTAACATTTTTCTTTTCTTGACCTAACCCTGGTCGTGCGTTTACAGAAAACGCAAACACGGCTTGCAGCTGCCGGATCTGGCCTCCAGGCCATCAAATCATCAGGGAAATCTCATGAAACATCCCGATTTGGCCTTCTCAAGGCTTCCTGAAGCATTTCGGCCTACCTGCGGCGGGATTCAGGAGGTTTCAGGTCGGTTCTTGGCCATCAAAATCATGTTATCTACAGCCAGTTCTTGCTTCAATCCTCCTACTTTTTCCTTCTTTCTCCATTTCGGCCTTCCCAAGGCCCAATTCGGCATGTTTCAGGGCAATTTGCCATGCTTTTCAAGCATCCCAGATCAGCAAGATCATGCCGTTTTGCCGGCATCATGCAAAGGGAAATACTGCCGTGTTGGCTAGAATACCTCTTAATTCTGCCTTCTCTGCATATTTCAGCCAGTTACATGCCCAAATCGATCCATTACAAGTAGCTTTTCATGATTTCTGATCATTATAGTTCGTCAGGATCATATTATGCAAACAAGCAAACATGCAAGAGAATTTTTTTACAATCTTATCGATTTTTTGACATACTTTTATCTTAATCCATCTCTCAAGTTCTACTCTGCGCTATTCCAATCTTACGGCATGATTTAATTGATCAGCTCCTAGAAATCATTAGATCTATGATGCTTTTTTGCAAGCTTTTTATATGCAATCATAAAGTACTTACATATACAATCATGCAAGTTAATTCATATCCACGCACTTACAATTTACTCTAAATCCATGCCAAGTTCCAGAACAATCCTACTGTATCAACACAATTTTGCTACGCTAGAAAACCCCAGGTGTAAGACTTGATCCCCACCTGGAATCCCGCTTGTTGCTTCCTCTGTGCTCCAACACGCTCCCAGAGCTCTGCACGCGATTCGCTCCTTCGCAATCCTTCTGCAATCAATCTTTTCCCAATGCTTTTCTCTGTATACTTATATTTATTTTTAACCGCAGTATTTCGTCCGTATAATCTCTACATATACGACGTACTTCTCTGCATGCGTGATATTTTGATTAATATTCCTTTGCATCTTTTTAAATAAAATAATCCACAATTTACCTCAAAATCCTAGGTCCGTTACATGTGGCTATACTGAAACAAAGAATGAGAAGGAATCCTCATGCCCATGTGTTGCCACTAGTTGTTATGGTGGACAGGAGTCAGTGCAACCAACTAAAAGATTACAAGAAGGCTGACTTTGAAGATTACACATACTACGTTCTTGGTGGCACACATAGTTACAAGGCAAGGAAAGAACTAGCAAAGGAAGAAAGCCGTAACGAAGTGTGGAAGAGTGTGGAAGCGCACATCTACGTGGGTGTAACAGATGAAGAAGCAAAAGTCATTGCCGTGAGTCATAATCTCGACAATGACTTTAGATTGAAAATGAGTTTGATAGACAAGATCCGCTTCATGCACCGTGAGTACGTGGAATTTAAACAAGCGCATGGAGAGGATTTTAAAAAGCAAAAGAACAAGCTGCAGGAGCTTCGAGAAGCTGCGTGGCCAGTCTTTGCCTCAGTTATGACTCTGATAAGAAGCCCATTATGGCAGTAAAACAATACGATAACTACTTTCAGCTCGCATTTAGAGATGGTCAAGTGAGTAAACGCTTTCTTTCTGTCTTTTGTAGTATGTTTAGCGTGGTTACAAGTGACGAGTCACGGTATAAATTTATACCGTGCCCGGGCGCGGTATAAATTTATACCGTGCCGGTTACATGATATAAATTTATCTGTGCCGTCCATGATCTAAATTTATACCGATTCGGTCGCGGTCTAAATTTATATACGCGGCCGTCCTTAATATAAATTTATCTGGCCGAGACGCGGTATAAATTTATCTGCTGACAGGAAGCCGCGATATAAATTTATACCGCGACCGGGCGCGGTATAAATTTATACCGCGACTCGTCACAGTGTCCTTTCTCTTACGCCAATCAACACTAAACTTCGTCTGACCATTTTCAGGTGTGGGATCTTCAAGAGAGGATTTTTTGTATGTTCGAGGATGGTGAGCTTAAAGAACAAGCTAGCGCCGCAGGAAAGAAACCAAAGAAAGGTGGTGAATCAAAACAAAAAAATATGAGCATTGTACCACGGGCGATTCTGAGGGGTCTCAAAAAAAAAAAGAAATATTTGTTCGCCTGTTGGAAAAAGTAGTTGCCAAAGAATTCACATTGGACGAGATGGCTAAGGAAGCTAAGACGTAAGCCCCACTTGCTATGCCGTGTTGTTTCTACCTTTTTTTGTCTTACAATATTATTTTCTTTGCAGTCAAAAAGATATTGTCACCTGCCAGGCTGAGTTAATGAAGCAGCTCAACCTAGAGGACTGGGAGGAGTGCAAGCTTTTGTACCCAAGTTGCACCACGGATAGTATCATCGAGAGAGCACTTATTTGTTAACCCGATTGGTTTGGGTAGGTTTTGCATAAAATATGTTCTGTCTATGTGCCTTTGTCTCACATTATTCTTACAGAACAAGAAGAAGGGGCTACCAACTGGATTCTTAAACCTGGTTCGTAGGGCCAAGGAGGAGAGGCAAAGGCTTAAGGCAATTGAACAGGGTAAAGAGGTCGCCACTTCCAGTTTTGACACTACTTACGAGAGATTTACTACATTTAATCGGGGCGCCCGGTCTGAGGGTTGTTGTTGGTGATTTTGCACAAGATTGGGGACTCTTTTAGACAAACAAAATTTTACATTATGCATTGCAGATATTCCTTATGGCTTCAAAATCAAGGATAGCGCTTTTGACGAGGAGGCTTTCACTCACGTGCAAGTCCGTTCTTTCTTGGATGGCCTAAAAGAAGTCACGACATCTGAAAACTGGAGGGTCATTATTTTTCATTCCGCCTGCGCGGGGCGATGTCGGTGCTTAAACCTATGGGGGGCAAGTATGCGCTTTGGAAAAGCTAGCGTTTGGTAAGCTTTACATTTAAGCGCTTTTTTACGTTAACTCCAAGGTATAAATTTATACCACATCATTTTAAAATTTTGGAACAATAGTGGTATAAATTTATCTGACAAGGCAATATGCGTATTAATTTATACGACTTGCCGCGTGGTATAAATTTATCTGACAAGGCAACCGTGGTATAAGTTTATCTTAGCCACACTCACGGGCGTTACTTATTTTCCTTGTTTTCTTTTTACTAATTTCTAATTGTTGTATTGCTTGGCGGGCTTAAAACAAGCGTCAAGGGTCATGGTGGTGGTCCGCGCTTAGTGAGCTGTTTGAGCATTTTCATATAGGTTTTACTGGTAGCGGACACCAAAAAACCATGATTCATTTTAACACCTTGAGAATGAGAAGACTCCTCCCGCAATGCATTTCGGTTTCAATTGTTTCTGCGAGAAATTAAGAGACCCACGGCTGACAAAGGCGACATGTAGTGTCCCATATCGAAGCCCTGCGTCTTATTAATAATTTGATCTGATGGTTTTTTCATACGAGGCCCGGATCTTAGATGCCTTTTCGGATCGGGCACCACGGCGGTTTGCGCCCTTAAGCGAGGGCGCCAATGTAGTCTCGATCGACATAGACCCGGATAAAGTAAGTTTCATCGGGACCAAGATAAGCTCTTGTGAATCCTTTTCGATGAAAGCGAGGGCTGGGAGCAAAGAACGGTGCCGGCGATGCTAAGGGCACTTACACGTAAATCTGACCTCCACTTACGGGGAAGAAAAGATGAGGAGGTGGATTTCGTCGACTTAAACTTTGTGGTGCCGAGGCGGAGAAACCGCCTATGCCGATGGGTCTGGAATCGAGAAGGGCGTCTCTGTTGTTGTAAGCTTCGCAAGAGCCGGATCCTAAGAAGTGCGAGAGTCCTATGAATTTTGGGAAGAGCCACCTCTAGAGTATAAATTTATCTGACACGAGTTCTTAACTACTTCCATTGTAAACTGTATTATCATAATTTATTTTGATGAAGATTTTTAAACTGAAAGCTTTGTCTCTTAAACATGCTTGATTGAAATAACTCTTTCTTGCTACATGATTTTACACTCTTTGTCTTTCCAATGTCTGACTTTCTTAGTACTTATATTAAGCTTGCAAAAAGACAAACTATATTTCCTTCTGTTTTTAATAATAAATACTTACTGAGTGATCAAAATTAATGTCTCACTCCTCAAAACAAGCATTTTTTTTTTGCCCTCTTTTAAAAGTGAAAAGGCTTCAAAAATGTTGCTTTTTTGGGGGTATTTCGAATGCTAATTGCTCAACAATCTATTTTGCTCCCTATTTTGTGTGTTTTTTTCAAGTTTTCAATTTTTATAAAGGAATCTTTCAAACGCACTTCTTAAATAAGTGCGTTTCATTTTAAACCTTGTTAAAAGGAAGAAGCAGAAGGAGGAGGCTTAGGCCCGATGCAGAGGGGGAGGCAGATGATATCGTGATTTTTGCCAAAAAAAAAACCGACTATGGTGCGGATTCTGATTATGGCGGCGGATTTGCCAAAAAACACCGACTATGGCAATGGTTGCATCGCATTGTTAGAGCTGCCGAAGCTGGCGGCGGACTATGGCGCCCGGATTTCTTTGCCCGGTTGTTAGAAGCTAGCGCCCATCTATGGCGGCCAGTTTGTTACCGCCATTTTTGCTTGGCCTGCCATTTTTGCTTGGCTATCGCGACGGATTTGTTGCATGGTATTTTTGCTTGGCTATGGCGGAGGTCCCAAAAAGAAAGAAAATCACCAGTGGCAGCAGAGGAAATGTTATGGCCATAACATCTTTGTTATGGTCATAACCGATTGGGCCACATAATGTTACTGGACATAACATCCAGAGATCAACGGCTGAGATTAAACCCTACAGCTAAATGCTGAGGCCAAGGACGTTAAGGTTCTATAATGGTTATATGTTTATCTAAACTATATAACTGCTATAGGCAAGGTTCCTTGAGGTATTATTCTTTATTCTCTTTATTTCTTGCTGCCACGTCCACGGGTTTGTCCGGGGAAAAAAATAGAAACGAAAAAACATCATTCAAAATTTTTTAACACTGACACGTATAGGGTTAGGCTCGCTAGATGCCCTTCGTCATTGGCCCTCTTCTGGGAGAATGTTTCGTCGCCTGCCTTCTTATTGATTTTGCTTCTGCAGTTCGTGCTTCTTATGGATTTCGCTTCTGCAATTTGTGCTTCTTATGGATCGCAGAAGCAATTCGTGCAGTTGGGCAGCTCTTAAAAACTGTCGAATTCTTTGCCCTTCTCAAGATTTGTTTGCTCATTCCTGCATCATCACGGACGGAATCACGAAGCTCAAATCTTATTTCGACCACGGATTTGTTTTCATGGCATGATTCATCTTGTGGGTCTTATAAATTGATGTTTTTTTTTTGTTTTAATTTTATTTGATTATGTTGGAGTTACAGGAAGAATGCCCAAGCTAATGCCTAAAGGATTATGGGCGAATCCAGTATTTGGGTCGTCAAATGTGGCCGAAATGAGTATCCAGCTCTTGAAGAATCTGATTGCATGCAAGAAGATGAGCTGCAGCAGGATAACAACATGGCAAATATGTAGACCAAAATATGTTATCCTTACATGGCAGATTATTAGCCTTAGTGCAACCTTGATATGGGCCTCTGATACTGTTTGCAAGATCAAGGGCAGTATACAGCAGAGCTGGAATCCCTGTGTTTAAGCCAAGCTGACACTCCTATCTATCAGGAAATCAAGAATATAAATTGCACAGTTTGCAGGAGTGCACAGATTTTGTTATAATGAAACAATGGTCCTTTCTACTATCATTCAGAAACTTCCAAGATTAATGGATCTTTGGTGCTGCAATTCAAGCTTTTGACATAGTGCTTTTTTTCTCATGGTGATTTATGTCTCTTGAATGGGGGGTTTATTTTTCAGACTGGTTGATAAGATCAACAAATCCATTGCACACTATCTTGAGTCAAAAACATTGATAGGGATGCTTGGTATTTATGGACATATCATTCAGGTGGTTTAATCACGTTATGCATCATGATTATGATCTTGATGTCTGTTACCAAACATGATCAATGCTGTCAGGACCCTTCGTGCCTACCTTGTCGAGCATGCATGTGTTTAGGAAAGCGTTGTCTTAGCTTTCATTACGTAACTAAATAATTGTTGCTACATTGTTGGCACAGTGCCAAATTTCATAACTCTTTAGTATTCTCTTTTGTCTCCTCCGGGTGTTCGAGTTGAATGTTTTGTAGGCATGCAGATGCCACAAATGCCACTTTAGATTGTGTGGAATATTTCTTTGCCCAATGGAGTGGGATGATAATATATACATACTAGAAATGGAGCCCAGCGTTGCTAGGCATAGTTAGAAATTGTTAATGATACACTAGAGCAATTATTAAAGAAACTCACATTTTTAACAATAAGAGCATTCAACTGCATTTCCCAGTCCCCTAACATTCCTCTAGTTTTTTCCCTTTCCCCTTTGCCTTTTCCCGCTTTTCCCTTTCTTTTTTTTTTCCCCTCTTTCCTTCTTTTCTTTTTCTATTTTTTTCATTTACCTCTTTCGACATCTCATTTTTTTCATTTCCCTTTTTCCTTTTTTGCCCCTTCCCTCCTTTTCTATTTTCCCTTTCCCTTTTCTCCTATTTCTGTTTGCCTTTTATGTTTTTCCTTTTCCCGTTTTTCCTTTACTTTTTCCCCTTTCCGCTTTCCATTTGTTGCATCTTCCTTTTCCCTTTTTCTCTTTTTTGTTCCCCTCCCCTTTCTATTTTTCCTTTTCCCGTTTGCCCATCCCCACGCTTTTCTTTTTCCCATTCACTTTTCCCTTTTTCCTTTTCCCTTCTCCCTTTTCCATTTTTCCACTCCCCCTTTTTCCGTTTTTTCTTTTTTTTTTTTATTTCCGCCTCTTCTTTTCACCTTCCCTTTTTCCTTTTATCTTTTCCCTTTTCTCCCAATCCGTTCCCTTCACTTCTCTTTCCTCTTATCCTTTCCCTTTTCCTGATGATCTTTTTCCCTTCCCTTTTCCTTTTCTCCCGACCCTTTCTTTCATTTTTCCCCTTCCCCGCCCTTTTCCTTTTCTCTTTCCCTTTCCCTTTTCCTATGCCATTTTTCCCTTCCCCTTTTTCCACTTTTTTTCTCTTCTCCTTTTTTCCTTCCCTTTTTCCCTTCCTTTTTCCTTCGACCCTTTTACCTTCCTTTTTTTTTCATTTTCGCCTTCCTTTTCCCTTTTTTTCCTTCCCCAGTTTCTTTTTCCTTTCCTCCCTTTCCCCTTTTCTTTTTCTATTTTCGTCTTTTTCTTTTTTTTTATTTTTTATTTTCCTATTTCCCCTTCTCCTTTCTCCCTTTCCTTTTGCTCTTTTCCCCTTTTCCCCTCCCTTTTTCCTTTTCTCCATTTTCCCTCTCTTTTCCCTTTTCCCTTTCCTCTTTCACCCCTTGACTATCAGTTTGAATGAATCATATTGAAGCAACAGTCAAGATGAAATTTTGGTTGAAGTCGCACATATGCCATCTTCACCATTGGTCGATTAGATCCTCAACCGTTTGATCTAGGTCTCCATGGAAGACACACGCTATATTTTTATAATATAAAGATTATTTTAATGCAAATATACTATTTGTAAAAAATAAACTGTTAGTTTAATGCAACATTAGCCTTGTTAGTTTAATGCATTAAGAAAATAAAGCATATGCATGAAGTTGTTAGAAACCCATCTAGTATTGGATACTATCTATGAATCATTTATAACTCGCGTCTATTGGTGGAGACAAAATATCTCTAATCCCAAATGTGTTTCATACCATTGCATTAACGGTAAAAATCATTCAATTTAATTAACAGACGTTGCACATTAATTTGAAAGGTCTGGAAAGGCTTTACTTTACATTATCTTCATTCACGCATCATTTTTTTCTAGACAAAAGGTGAGGAAGAGCCAGTTCAAAACATTCTTTCGAGCTCGCTTTCGCCTGAAGGACAGTGACCGGGCTATCTGGGAACAAGTGGCGGGGAGTATTCCGCTACACGTACCTATAGTCCCTCAGGGTGATGTGGTGGTGCAGGTTTGGAAGGTTCATCCAGATGTTGTATCTTCTTGTTTTGTGCGGTCTTGTTACCGGGTGTTGGCTATTCATGACACTCTGCCCCCTTCAGGCAAGTGGTCTCTGCGGCTCCGGGTTCTCGATGGTGCTTTCGGTTTGGGCGTGGACATGGAGCTCACTTCCCCCATAGAAGTTCGAAGTGCTTATGTGGCGGTGGTGCACCTTGTATCGGGGGGTGAATGTCCTTGTGAGTCAGTTTTAGGCGGGTGTGAGCCCTCTTTGCCCCTTGTTGTGGCCTTCATCATTGAGGCGTGGAGCATTATGCGGTTTTATGCCCTCATTTGCGGGTTGCACAGGATTGGGTCGAGGGGCTCATTTGGTGAGATTGAATAGCCAACAATTCTTTGCTTCATGTGTATCACGGTGCTTGGGCTCGTCGGTGACAAGCCTTGCATCTGTCGTGGCGGTTGGTGTGGTTGATTTAGGCGGCGGTTGTGGATCTTCGGGGGATTCGGCAGACTGCGGCCTCTCGATTCCTCGACTCGGTACAAAGCTATTTCAAAGCTTTTGGTGTTCGGGATTAGTAGGCGGAAGTTTTTCCATTTGGCGGGACTTCTTGGGTGTGGTAGATGGTGATGGTGGGTTTATGCTGTGATAGAGTTGTAGTTGTTGTGGAGTGTCGAGGTATACCTGTCTCTTTGGGGCAGTTCTCCTTCCTCCTCACTTGCTTTGTAACATTACCATTCTTTTAATATATTGCTGACACACTTCTTCAAAAAAAAAAACCTGTATGTTTTGAAATACATAGATGAGACAAATGAGTTAGCTAGATTGATTCCTTTGAGCGAAGACCTTTGTAAAGTAAGTCAAATACCATTGTAACTGAGCACACAAAGCATTTAAATTTAGAAGTGAGCCGGTAGAAGGACATGGGCACTGCGAATAAATTTTTTTGTTTGACTCACTTGAGTACAAACAGGGGGTTGACTCACTTGTATGGTTAATGTTTGTTGTTTTATAGTGTCCATAGTCATATGATTAATGCTTATGGTTATCAACTCATATATAATTCAGTTTGGTTTTCTGTTTGAGGCTATTTTGTTTGATGTTATTTTGTTTGAGGCATTATGGTGGTGACACGTATATGCAAACAAAAAAAATAACTAAAACTTTAAAAAAAGGGAATAAAAGCTAGGATTTCTTGCTCTCCAAGCAACTCCGGCAGACTATCCCAAGAAGGATGACGGTCTGATCATATTTCTAGCCTTACAGGCCTGGGTTTAAGAGCCAAGCGGATTTCTCTTTCTTCCATTCCATGCCCTTATAGCTTGCCACAGCCATACGAGGCTGTTCCGTCCCCTGTTTCATGCTCTACTGCTGCTCTGCTCTGGCTATGGCAGATCAAACTCCGATGCTATGGCAAATCAAACTCCGATGCCGCAATTTACCACCACTGCATGCCATTTCAAAACTGTAAGCAAGGAATTGAAGGCATCAACGGCACAGAGATAGAATCCGGCCCGAACAAAGCTCTCAAGACTCAACCAAAAGCTTCCTATCAGCAAAGAGCAGAAGAAGCGAGCGATCCCAGACAAACGCAGGTATGCTCTTGGGTTAATTCCTAAGCCAGTGACTCTGCCTATTTAGCTTGAGTGTAGCTTTTCTTCTTTCAAGCCGCTATTTAGCTTGAGTGTAGCATTTCTTCTTTCAAGCCGCTAAGGTACTGTTTAAATCGCTGAGTTCATTTGCAAGGCATGGCATCTTTCGATCCTTAGCATGCAGGTTCTCGGGTTTCTGGTGAGATCAATCTCGGTAATCCATTAAACTTCCGCCCGGACATTTTATCTTTGTTTCTATAACATCCTAGAGTATTAAGCATGAAATCCTCATAACACCCTAGGATAATATCAAAACGGTGTTTATCTCTTGGGGCCGGCCCGATCGAGTTTGCTAAAATCCGAAGTTTCTAAGTTAGAAAAGCGAGGCGGTGCCCTAAGATCCTAAGAAACAGAGCAAAAGTTTGCTTCCAGCCCCCTGCTCCTAAGATCCGGCCCTAAGATCCCTCTGCTCCTAAGATCCCTCTGCTTCCGGCAGCTTTGCCCTCGAACCCTAAGATCCCTAAGATCCCTCTTAGGCGACAAACCCTCGAACCTAACCTACCCTGGCTGACTCACGCCTGGAGCAAACCCTCGAACCAGGGCTTCTAATATCACTCTATTCCGACCAAATCCGAGCCACAAAGCAAAGGATTAGAAAGAAAAGCTAATATCCGGCCTTCCTGCTTCTATTCCGGCCCTCCTTCTGCTTCCAGCACCTCTGCCTTGGATCCGACCCTGGAGCAAACCCTCGAACCAGGGCGTTAAGGGCGATAACGTCCTGGCCCTCGGACGTTACCGAAGAAAAAATTTTCGGGCCAGTGAAAATGCCGAGGGCATGCACTTGGGCCAGGACGTTATGTGCACTTGGGCCAGGACGTTATCTACACCTTAGCTCTCTTCTCTCTGGCAGACTTCACCATAAAATCAACGGACTCACTTTTACACTGACCAGTCTGAAATTGACTCGTTTGATGATTCAATAAGGAGTTTGAAAGGCGTCCTCTTGCTTCAGATATTCCGTTATTCTTTGCCGGATCCCCCATCCAATAGAGCTTTCATCTGCAGTATCATGCCTCGGTGAGCACGCAGATTTACAGACATATGGGAGAGGCCGAAAGAGGACGTAATGGATGTATCTGTCTTTGAAGTAGATAAAACAGACCACGGCCACAATAGTCTAAACAAACACGTCCTTCTGTTGAAGATATCGGATATTATCTACTGTAAAAGTATTCAGAAATTTGGGATATGTCTGCTTAAAGGCAAGAAAAGATGATCCAGAGAACGAAAATCTTCAAAGCTGCATATATATGGTCTTCTACAGAAGTTTTGGCATTATTATTAGCAGCTATGGCATGAAGAGGACTCGGCCGGAATACATGCCTTTTAAGTTACGGCATTCATGAAGAATTTTGTTGCCCTTCATGAAGAATTTTGTTGTCCTTAATTTCATTAGCGCAGTAAAATGTAGATTTCCATTGCAGCTCCGGGCAGCCCATGGATAGTGTTTGCAGCCATTGATTCTTAGAGCAAAGTCCTGATTCGCAGCCCCCAGAGCTCTGCAAAATTAATCTGGTCTGCAAACGCACTTTCTAGACAGCGTTCTCAAAAAAGAGGGGCTGGACTCTGCTCATAAGTCAGGTATGGGCAAGAATCTCACAATTTTTGTTTGTATGTGGCTGGCGGAATCAAGACTGTAAAATTTTGTGTCAGTTGGGAGAGACATGATCAGAGTTGAAGACAAAACAATGGTCTTTGTGCAGTAAAGATGATGGATGTCAATAGGAAGAAGAAGAAGAAGAGTTGGTGCCCACAGATGAAAACAAAAGCACAAATATCATATTAGGCAAGCCTGAGGGGAGGGCTGAATTATCCTGCAATTCATGGATAATATTGTTGTGATTCTGAGAATTAAGGTCTGAATCCGTCGCATCTGTCAAACAGAGCGATTCATGTGGTGCCCCTCCCCGGATTGGCGCAATTATTTCAATCTCTGCCCACAGTATAGGAATCCCCTGTTCTCTTATAATTTACAGCAGACTAATTTTTCGAAGCCACAGTCCCTTTACAAGGTGCTGGTTGAAATTGCATATGTCCTCCGACTTCTAGTCTTTCATGACTGTTAAGTTGGGGTATATACCTTGCATCTCCAAATGTTTATTGTTGTTCCTTTATAGAACAACTTGATAATGAAGCACTGCTCCATAGCCTTGGCATAGCCGAAAGATAAGAACACCTCTCACACCATTCCAAAGATTTAAAATCCCATTTTGCATTCTAACAATATCTTTCACACCATTCCACAGATATACAAACTACCCTTTGCAGGAGTTAGGCTGGGATCGCACTTACTAGAATGACCGAAGGTTAATAGAGAAAGATCAAATAGCATAATGCCATGTGGCAAAATGCAAAGAAGTCGGTATCGCACTTACTATGTCAAACCGCTTTGCTTTTGTTTTTGGGTAAGTTGTGGCGGCGAGATTGCCCGCTTAAGTTCGAACTCTTTGCATCACGATGGACAAATTTGGAGGAATTGCGGTGGCGGTGGCTATGGTTTTTTAGTGGATCCCTAACCAAGGTTCTGTTATGGAGTATTTTCTTAGTTCTTGGGATCATGTGACACCTTTTCTTCAACTTTGCATTTTCGGCATAATCAATCTCGAAATGGAGGGAATTGCGATGGCGGCCTGGCTATGGTTTTTAGTGGATCCCCTAACCATGGTTCTGTTATGGAGTATTTTCTTAGATTCTTGGGATCATGTGACACCTTTTCTTCAACTTTGCATTTTCGGCATAATCAATCTCTAGAAGCAGATTTGATCAAAGGATTTCCCAGTATCGGTGAAGGAAATCTGTAAGATTGGGTGCATCAAGCGGAGGAAAATTGTGGAAAAGCTACTTGGAGCAGACTTGCATGGCTCAGCAGTTCTTGCTTTTCGGCTATGGCGTCTTATTTGTTATGTGAAACATGAAGATCGGCAAGAAAAATGCGTGATGGCCACGACATCTGAGCTTCGAAGAAATCACGCGGGGAGTTCGATGGCGGCGTGCCAGCGGGCAAGTGGAGTTGTTTGATTCCAACGTGTACCGTCGATGTGGCATATTGTTCCCTATTTAGTGCGATATCAATCCTCGGGCACCCACCTCCACCGAAACCGAAGCCTGCCCCAACAATTCCTAGCGAGTTCGGTCATTCCAGTAAGTGCGATCCCAGCCTTAGTCGGGGAAGAGAAATGTTTATTGTTAATGTATGGTTAATGTTATATGGTTAATATTTATTGTTTTATAGTCTTAATGGTTATATGGTGATAATGTTCCTTGTTGATGTCTTTTTTCATTTAGGGAGCATCTGAAAGCAGAATCGAGTCAAGCAAGCCAAGCGTGAAACATTGCCCTAGGCTCCAATGTGAAACATTGCCCTAAGCTCCAATGTAGGAAGATGGATTGCTTATTGTTGCAACCATGCAGCGGGACGGTCTTCGCAGAGGGCATCATATAACTGCAGTCGATCCATCTGATAGTGTGAATGATCAAAGGCTTGCAGATGATCATCTAGGTATTGGCATTGGAAAGCTTCTTATCCAGGTTGATACAATCATATCCCAAGGGAGCAGTAACTGCATTGTGTGCTCTGGGTTGTTCGAGTCTCAGACTCAACTATGGCCAATTAGGTACATTACACATAAGAATGGTCAGAACCTAGAAGGCCCATCTCAGGTAGATACCCCGAGGCCCAACCCAGGCCATGTGGAAGACTTGTAGATGAGCATCCTTTGATTGCAAGGAAGAGGCACTACGTGTTTCATAAAAGGCAGCCAAAAGTGCCAAAGAATTGAGAGATATTTATAAAGGATGGGAAGTATGGTAGCAACCAAAGAAAACCTAGAAGCAGTTAGGGGACAAGTGTGTTGCAATCTAGATTGCACAGTTCAATACAGTGTGGATGACCTTGTTGAAATAAGATCCCAATACATTGGACAGCTTCAGAAAGACAAGATTAATTTCATCTACTCTTTGTATAGAAATTCTTGCTATGATGAAGAAATGGGAATATTACTTTATCAATTGAGGGGCCTGAAGGTATGTATGAGAGCCTTAAGATGGATTCTCAGCCTGAGCAAGACATCATTTTACAGATACTGGGAGCAGGTCAGAAAAGGGCACAGTTTGTTCCAGCATGGCAATGCACTGACTTTGAAACCTAGAGCAAACACTTTGAGGGCCATTGCAGTCTTCGAGATCTTTGTGAGATACATGTCCCAATCTATGCCTCATAAGTCCAAGGTGAACGAGCGCGGTGTGTACGAGTGGTCCAAAGAGTGTTGCTACGACATTACATCCAGAAAGAATGCCTTAAAGAGGTCAACTCCATTCTAGAAACTACTGGAGATTGGCCTCTTTCTCAATCATCTTTCAGCAGGTTATGGAAACTCACTTCTCAGACGTATGTCTTGCAACAAATGCCATTCTCAAAGTGCAACACTTGCATTCAACTGAAGGACACACTTGCATGCAATAGAAAAAGAAAGGATGGCAATCAGGGAACAATTTGTAGATCACCAATCAGACCAAATATCACGTAGATAGTTGTATTGGCAATGGAGAACATTTTTTCAAATGCAGCCTGACAGATTTTTGTGTATAATTCATGATAAGATGGAACAACACAAGACTTTCTTGCCAAAGCTAGATCCTTTGCCCAAGCATTGTCAAAACACTTTTCAGATGAAAGTAAGCTTGGTGGGTGTCTTGACACATGGGCATGGAACTGGCACCTATGGTCCTTTCGTGCTTGATCTATAGAGGGATGTTCCGAATTTCCATGTGAGTTCTATTTTCAAGTGCTTGAGAACACTAGAGAGAGGATCGATAGAAGGGAGGAGGTATTCTCCCCCAACCCCCACTTTTGCGGCTTTGATGGATGATCAACCACTTTGTTACCAAAGGTAGATAAAATAGCTCACATCCAAGGTGTCAAAAGAAACAAGGAGGACTTGGGATGACTTCCCCATACTTGAGAAACAACTGTCAGAGAAGCTATGTGTCCAATTGGACAACTGTTGGAAAGAAAACAAGAATAGATGGATATTTGGGGCAATGTCATACTTGACAGCAGTAGGAGGATTCAAGATTGTGAAGGTGGGGTTCATGATGGTTGGGCATACACATGATGGTGTAGATGCATTCTTCGGAACTTTCTCTACCAAGCTCAAGAGATAAAACGTGACTAGTCTCCCTGAACTAATGGATGTGTTTGAGAGTTGCATTGACCCCAACCCAATGGCTTTCTTGATGGATGAGATTGCATATTGGAAATCATTTGTCAAGGGATACATACTAAATGGTAAGGATCAGTTTACAGGACACACAAAGCCACTTCAGTTCAAGCTTTGGGTTAGGGATGGAATATGATCATGCAATATGGAGACTAGATGATAAGTTGTGGATGCCTGTGCAAGGAATCAAATTGTGGCAAAGGGGGGCTACGGGTGACGTTCTTATTCTTAGAGGGGAGCCAAAACCACTTCCTCCTTTCAAGACTATTAAAGACTCTAGCCAACTAGTGAAGGGCATCAATGACTACATAACGCACTAGGAGGATGTTCGAAATGGAAAGCGCACCTCGTCCCTGAAGAAAAATCACATGGACTCCCTAATCAATTACTGGGAGAAAGTTGTGACATGCTTAGAAACAGAACAACTATGCGGGATGGGTTCTTCCTAGAGTCTAGATGGGAGGGTTCTCATGGAGCAAGCACATCAAAGAAAGTTGGCTTGGGTCCTAACAATGGCTCCAAGTGGTTTGTGGGAAGCAAGGCCTCAAAGCCGAAGTGGTTTGATCTTCCTGAGTGGATCCTTTTGAGGACATCAAGGAAGGATACTTTGTGCTAGTAAGGTCTGACGATGAGGATTGTCCAATATGGTTAGGGGTGGCACTCTCTGATGTTACCACCACTATGCCTGATGGAGAGGAGTTGCGTCTCGGATTCCAGGTTCAATACTGAGAGCCCATTGGAAGGCACAAGAGGGGCAATTTGAAGGAGCAGTACGCCGACTGCTGGGAGAAGAAGTGGAGGGCAAATCCTGCTGGTCCTCAAAGGAGGGAATTGGTGGAGTGTGTGGTATGCTCATATCCAACTTGTCATGTTTCAAAGGACAGGACCCACAAGATCCCCAAAAGGGAGATGGACAAAGCCATGAGCATGCTATAGCACTGTATAAGGGTAGATAATATTATTTGTAAATGGTGCTTGAAAATCTTAAAAGCTTTCTCAGCTCGTGGCTTGTAAATTCCATTATTAAAACAAGTGACCCAGTTCTTGGTGTATGATGTGTATTTCTATTGAAGCATTCAATCCAAATTTTTTATTTTTCGTACGTCCATTTTTAGCATGAGGCCCAAACGTCAGGATCTGACCCACTTTAATTAAATGCGACTTACTTGACTTTGTTGTTTCTGCTTAACTAAAAAAGTTCCAATTAATGTTAAGTTACCGTGGTGAAGAAAGAGAATTGCCGGAAGCCCATTCACTGAAGTGTTTTTGAACATATACCAGTAATAATACAATGTTGGGGGTGGGTTTCTTTCCACGTTTGCCCAAGAGCTCAAATATACCAGTAATATGATGCTCGTGGTGGGTCTCTTTCCACATTGGCGCCAAGAGCCCATAGACATTCAATGGTGTATAGAAAAAGATTTCAGATTTTCTAAGACAACTTAACAGACTTTAGAATCCTTAGGAGTGCAGTTGGAACATGATCGAAATGTTTAGGAGCTGACAAATTACGAGAACCCACAAAGATAAATTAGTATTAGACTTTTTTTATTGACTTGGAGAAGTTTGTTTCAGCCAATGTATTGCAGCCACATGGCGCCCATTTTCAGTGACCAGGAATCAAATGCCACCTTTTATTTTTTTCCTTTATTTGTTTGCCCAATTCAACATTTCATTTAATTATATGATGGACTTCTTACTGCAGAGCAAAGTCCTTATTTCAAAGTTCATTTGGAGACTCCTCAATGGTGAAGATGATTCTCCTAGTTTACGCCTTCTTAGACAAGCTCTGTCACTGTATCCCTCTAGGCAAGAATGCAGTCAAACCAATCCCATCTTGGGCATTATTTCAGCCTCTGCAGCCTTTTCCAAATTCTTCCATTCCGGCATGGATTGCTGACATCATGGGATGTAGTCAAACACCTCTTTTGCCCTTCCATTCACACCCTATTGCAGACTCCATAGTGGTGGGCACCACTGCCTCCAAACCCCTCAGCACCCCCACTGGCTGCATCAGTTCATCCCCTTATACAGAGACAAAGGGTTCTTATAGGTGTTCTCTCTATTCAAGCATGGTATGAAGCCAATCGCCTTTTGTCTTGGCCTGAATTTCAGGCAAAGTTTCTACTCTCCCGTTGGGATGTGTCTGTATGGGAGAAGGTCGCAGAAACTTTGCCGCTTATGGTACATGTTGGCGTTACCGAAAGGGTGGCTTGGGACTGTCATGAAAATATTCATAAAGGCAAGCACTTTGTCAAATCAGTATATCACCTTCTCTTAGCACCACAGCCCCTTTCGTTGCCAGATGGGTGGCGCCTACAGATTCCACAACCCAGTCTGCGTCATACATGGTGCTGGCTTTGGGATAAGCTGCTCCACCCTAAAGTTTTGCATTGAATGGATGACTTGGCTTTGAGAAGGACGCTCAAGCAAGTCGAAAGGCCATGAGAGAATCCTCCGTGATCCATGGATCTCCAACGGGAAACCGTATGTGGCGCTTCTGCGCCAAACAACCTTAGCGAACTGAAACATCTAAGTAGCTAAAGGAGGGGAAATCAACCGAGACTCCGTTAGTAGCGGTGAGACTTTAGTGGCAGGTTATCCACAGGTGCTTGCGTGTTAATGCCTTCCGACATCGCTATAATCCTTGTATATCTGCAGTATGCATGCTTTGCCTTTCAGGCGTTGAGACTCTTGAGCACTGTCTTTTTTATTGTCTAGAGGTTCAGCTGGCGTGGTCTTGGCTACAAGGTTCATTTAACAGTCATTGGACCGACGATGCACCTTGTTGGCGTCCTAGCCCAATGCATGGCCCTCAGCTAAACTAGGGCATTTCATCTTGATTCTAGTTGGGTCTTATGGTCGATATGGGAGCGTCGCAAAAGCCACATTTTTCAGGACATTAATTCATCTGCACGTGGTTTTATTACGGTGGCTCAGAAAAAAGATACTAAGTGCTTATGAGTGTTCCTCTCTTAAGTCAAAAGTGACGAAACGTATTTGGATTCAGTATCTTCAAATTGATTCTTATCGTTAGTCTCCCATTTTGAAGTAAGTACATTGTGCTTTAGGCTTGCGCTCCTGTGGCATCTTTTTGTGCTTATACAGTTAGATGGAACGTGTAAATATTGTAATTTTTATATCTGATTAATAAACTTTTTTGGCTTTTGTCCTTAAAGAAAAAAAACATTTCATTTAATTGTCACTCTAACGTACTTAGTTATTATTGTCAATTAAAATTGTCGATGTCCCTACATAGTATCTCGCCTTCGATGCTACTCCATTACGATGGATGGCCAACGTGGGTCTGCAAGTCTTACTCCCTTCCGATGGATGGTCAATTCAAGTCTTACTCCTTTTCGATGGATGGCCAATGTGGACCTGCAAGTGCGACTTACGTCGAATGTTTGTAAAAATCCAACTTAGAGTAAAGGCTTTCAAAAGCCGTTGTCACTAAATTTGTAAAGCTCTCCTCTAATTGCCTTAGCCCACAAATCATCAAAGGATGTGGCGAGATTGAATATCTAGCATTATAACATGGGTTTTTTTTTTTCTGTTTTTGTATTGTTTTCTCTAGTTTTCATATGATTTGGTGGCCATATTCATCCAGGTGTAACCAAATAGTATTTCTAGAGTGCACCCTTTTGTTAGCCGTTGATTTTAGAAAAGGGGGCAAATCCTATGGTGGAGGCTTCTTTTATGGTGGGTGTGAATATCCTCCCATTATTTTTAGGGTTTTTTTTAGGGTTGTGTGAATTAGGGTTTGGAAAGTTGAACAATGGCGTACTTCTTGGGACAAAAAGCTTTCGATTCCTTGCATTTTCTTCAAGCCAACTTCGTGAGGCTTCTTTACGGATGTTTTGCAGAATCTTTGGTAGCATCCATGAGGCGAGATCGAAGATGGATGGGAAATTTTTAGATATCGAAATGTGGCGAAATGTCTTTTCGAATGGGCCAATGTTTTTTCTTCATCTCATTATACTTTAGATGTGTCTAAAGCTGAAGTTGATGAGATTCGGATGTTGAAAGATATGTAGATGGTATTAACTATTGTTTTTGATGGTGCTAGAAAAATGTCTCGGGGCCTTTGCAAAAAGGTTGCATTAAAATGTGATGGAATAAGAAAGATAGGCAAAATTCCTTGACTTTTGAGATCGTTATGGTGGATATAAAGGGGTTGTGGCCGTTGATCCACGATAACCTTATAAGCTCTCTTTGAGGCCAAGTATGTGCAAATTCCCTTCCACATGCTTCTTGAACCGTCGGTTATTACTTTGCTTTCTACTGCACGGGGAGTGCGTGATGACATTTTTTATGCGGTTGCAAAGCGATGTGATCAACAACTTGATAGGATGTTTCAAAACCACTGCACTAGTTATTGAACTAGTGCCTCAATTAGTGAGTGTCAAAGGTTCATAGTTGATATGCTCTCGGTGGGGATACCATCAAGTCTGAGAACCTTATTTGACCTTATTTGATTTATTTTGTTCGGATAAATTACGTGAAAATAATCTGGAATAAGCAGGCCAGGAAATCACGAGAGCCCGCGAGAAAATCTGATTGTAATGTCTCCTCCCGTTTGTGTGTGAATGGACAAATAGTAGCTTTCGAAATTACCCGGACTTGCGGGTTGCATGGTTGAAGATCTTGTCTTGTTGCAAGTGGTTGAGGAAACATGAATCAATAGTTCAAGGAGAAAGGGAGGTTGAAAATCAATCCTATCCACATACACATCATCAGAGCAGTCTTTGAAATGATGGTAAGAATTTTTTATTGCAACTTTCATAGGAGCTAATAAATTTCTTGTACGCTTTGGACCACAAGCATTTTCATAAAAGTTTTGTGCTACCCAATCCAGAGACATCTTTGGGTTGTTTTTAAAAATTCTTCAAGCTTGACGAGGCTTCTAAGGCACAGAAAATCTGATTGTAATGTCTTCTCCCGTTTGTGTGTGAATGAACAATTCCAGTTGCAAGTACACCTTTCCAGAACATTATCCCATTGAAGCGCAATAGGTTTGATTGTTTCATATCTTATATTATAATGTTTTAGTGCAAGTAATGGACCACGCCCTAGATCCAATGGCTGAGGTTTAATCACTTTATCCTATGATTACGATTTGCCAATCTTTCTTATATTATAATGTTTTAGTGCAAGTAATGGACCACGCCCTAGATCCAATGGCTGAGGTTTAATCACTTTATCCTATGATTACGATTTGCCAATCTTTCGAACATATTAGGGAAGACGAACGATCCGAACACCGGAAGCTCCAAGCAGCTGTAGCTCCAAGCAGCTGTAGCTATGACGGAAACTCTAATCCGAGGCCAGAAGGGCATGGCCAGTGTCAAGGACATGCCCCCCTTCAAAAAGATGGTCCCCTTTGGTGGATTTCCTCCCCTATCCGTTATCTTGGCGCCACGGATCCTAACTTTCTTTGGACTCAGTGCGGTTGCCGTCTTCCTTTGGGCTGCCCTCATGATTTCATATGGGCTTTATCGGGTTGGGAGGGCAACAAGTATCGCGGGTGTGTTTCTCTGTCTCTATCTTTGAATCCTCCATAGTTGTAAATGAAACAATAATGCAATACAAAGCAAAATCAACATGATCATCGGTAAATTACGTGGTTGTTTTTTTTGCGGGTATATCTGAACTCTAAATTTTATATGAATAAATTAAATTCTACGAGTACGTGAAAATTTGAGAAGATTGCGGTCAACAAGCTATAATGCCTTTTCTTCAAGCTGAGGAAGATTTGAGGTAGTACTAACTTTTTATCGGGTTTAGTGGCAAGGTGACTCGATTGTTAGTTATCACGTCTTAGGTTCGTTAAGGAATACCAAAAAACTTGAAGAAGAAGCGAGGATCATGGCTGATGCCCCAGGCTGGAAGGTTGGAGAAAATGTGTACAATTAATGCAGCGGATGGATGCCTCGGTGTGAGCAAGCTAATTGGAGACTATTGGTAATCAAGCTGGCGCAATGTACAAGCAGATGATAAGTTAGGATTGAATTGGAAAATTTTTACAGAAAAAATAATCATCGAGAATGCAATGACATGGCAGAGAAATAGGGATGTTTCTTAATAATGTCTATGGTTTGCCGGCTTGTGTTGGGAGGCATTTGTTTAGTTCATCTTTACGGTTTCCGGCCCATTTGCTTGAGAATATCTGATTATAGTATGAGTGAGAGGTATGTGTGGAATGGACCTTGGAAAAAACCAACGTCTTTGGATTATCTTGGATGATGGGTGGAACTTGAAACTAGGATATGGGTATTATTTTTCTTTATGGGACTACATAGTAAGATAAAATTTGGCGGATGCAAGATATGGATTATGGAAAGTCAAAGATAAATTTGAGATGTACCAAATGCACAGTGCACACATTACAAAACATGAAGCCAGCATTGCTTCTAACATTTCTAAAAAATCAAGTGAAGGTCTACGGATGCGTGCATATGGTGAATCAGAGAATGGCGAGAACAAACCTAGCGAGCTCTTGGCGGGTTATCTAAGCTTTTCTTTGGGAAGAGGCCTTTGCATGCACTGAGGTATTCTTCTTCATATTACGCTCCTTTAGAATCAATGAAGCAGTCTGTGTTTCCGACATTCTAATCAGAACATACTCCATTTCAACATATTATGCTCCTTCATAATCAATGATGCGGAGTGCGTGTTTGGGCGTTACGATCGAGAATGTGCTCTAATTCAAGATAATCCCGCAAAGGAAAGTCCCTTAGTTGTTTTGCAGATGGGCTCTATTCTCTGTGCCAACCATTTAGGTTCAACAATTGGTTCATTGGATGCAGGGCAATTTACTATCATGGCAACAATATAACGAGATGGCACAATGGGCTTCGCTTCCAAGAAATTACTAAGCCATCGAGGGTAAGAGTAACTCTTCTCTATTTATGATTGCCTTAAATGTGATGTTCTTTCCCTTAAAATTAAAACAACCATCGTACTTTTCATATTATCCATTTGAGTTCCCGTTTTACAAGTGCATGTAGCTTTGGTTAGATACCTCATTGCGGGTTGAATGTTACGATTGGATAGGTATAATTTCTTGGAAAGTCTATTTCTAGACTAGCGTTTGTTACACAAAAAATAGTTATCTTGATGAGGAAGCTTTGGTCCTCCATTAGAACCTGGAACATGCTACATAAGAAGGCAATTATTTACACTTCCTAAGCATGCTTGAAAAATGCAAGGTCATCTTCACAGTAATAATTATAGTAATAATAATTGTTGTGACAATATTATAACCTCACCATACCCATTATACACAACCATTGCGGGTCATGGAATCCTATAAGGCAAATGTCATATGTCTTGATGCATCTCTAGCTTGGTTATTGGTTACATGTGGCCTGTAACCCAAAATCGATCTCTAGAGTCGATGCATCAGGCCAAACATCTGTTGCCCACATGGGCTTATTGAAGGTCTTCTGATCAGGGCGAGGCTCTTTATTTGCAGGCTTCTCACTTTGGAGCTAGCCGTCCATGAAGTTTTGGCTATGGTATAAAATTTCGATTTTGTTTTCTTATTCAAGGTATCCTTTGTAAGCTTTTGATATAAAGTTGTATAGAAGGCTAATCGCATCGTCAGAGACATCGGATCGCCATTCTAGAATGGGGACGAGCATGCATGTCATGCATGCATCGCGGCGCATGCCCGTTTTGGGTTGGGAGTTAAGCTATTTCAGCGTTTACGCATCCCACGTCTCATCGGCGCTTCCTCTTCTCTCAGCGGTACCTTATTCTCTTTGAATTGTTTCGAGGCGGGGAGGGGCTTCTTCACGCCACGGGTTTAGCCAATTTGGCGTATCTTTCTTGCTATCCTTTTTGGCCTTTGGCCTCGATCCCGTGACCTCGTCCTTGATCCTAGTTTGTAAGGAAGTTCTCACGTGTCGGGCGCTTTGTTGGTTTCTTGGAGTCCCATTCTAGAATCGCATCGATCCGAGACATCGGATCGCCATTCTAGAATGGACGAGCATGCATGTCATGCATGCATGCGCGAGGCGGCGCATGCCCGATTTTGGGTTGGGAGTTCGCTATTTGGTGGCGTTTACGCATCCACGTCTCATCGGGCGCTTCCTCTTCTCTCGCGATTACCTTATTCTCTTTGAACCCACCCTCCCCCTTCTTTGTTTATTGTACAAGTTACGTTTTATCATGTTTTTCCACCCATTTGGGTGATGCTTTCCACCCATTTGGGTGATGCTATTCTCACGGTATATTTCTCGTTTGTTGTGTTGGTGATGTGCAGTGCGGGTTGGCGGCGGCATCCGTTTCGACTTCTCCATGTGGGGGTTTTGGGGCGATTCTATGCCTTACGTTTGTCTAAGCCCCTTGGGAAGGCTTATCACTAGGGTTTTTCCTCGAAAACCCGAGAAAGGGAGGGTTTTTAATCCCGTTGATAAGCTTTCGGGCGGTACATCAACCACTCATCTATTAGCATTGTATTTGTTTTGGGGTCCAAATGATATAATTGGATTTTCCCTTTATTTTTCGTGGGTAGTTCGCATGTGTGCGGCTACCCACTGTCCACCATTGTAGAAAATCTGCTGAGATGAATGAGAAGCCTATCTAGGGCGCTTTGTTGGTTTCTTGCGAGTCCCATTCTAGAATTGTATTTTGTTTTGTCTCCAGCTTTGGTGTATCATTTGCTCCAGCATTTGGGCATTTGGAGGCAGTGACATCCAGCTACTGAGCAAGTACTACTCCTACTTTGAAACAACTTGAACATTTGCAGTAGTTCAGCCTTACCATTTGGCACTCAGACATCTGAGTAAGTTTATCACAATATTTGACCATTGTTATGCAATTATTGTGGCTGAAAACACCCACTGGTTCCTGTTCTCGGTTCTGCTCTTGGCACCAAAGTCTGTGCTATTGGTCACTCATTGCACTCATTCAAACTAGATGGAGGATGGGGTGCCTATCTCCTATGATTGTTATTGTCACAAAATAATATTTTTTCTGTTGTGATGCCAATAGATCTTTGCTTTGTTTCCTCTGCTCCTCAAATACAAATAGGGATTCTTCTTTTGTCAATGGAACAGTCTAAAGGTCCACTTTTAATCCCTTTTTTATAAAAATCCCAAGACATGAACAGTCTTTTAGTCTCATGGGATTAGCCCAAAAATCTAGCTGCGTTGTTCAGGCTGCCTTCTATTTTGTAATTCTTTTTTCCAGCATTGTACTCTTGCCCCACATTAAATAATAACAATCTGGCAAGTTCTTTAGAGATTGCGTCTTCTGTCCTTAAGAGCATATTCATGCATCCAAAGCCTTAGGCAATTGTATACTAGAATTGACTGCATGGTTTAATTGTACAGGTTGTAGGTGGTATTATAGACATTTCTCTCTACACTGCGAGACACACACTCATGAGAATAGAATAGAATATGATAAGAAAAACTACAGATCTCAGACTCCACTTCTAATCTCTTTTTTACAGAAATGCCAAGACATGAGCAGTCTTTTAGTTTCATGGGATGAGCCCAAAACTCTAGCTGTGGTGTTCAGGCCGCATTCTATTTTCTAATTCTTATTTCCAACATTTTTTTTCTTGCTTTGCACATAGCCATAGACGTAGCCAACCACTGGCCAATCTTGATCATAGCCATCCACATTAAATAATAACATGGCAAGTCTATTAGAGATTGTGTCTTCTGTCCTTATAGCATATTCATGCATCGAAAGTCTCATGCAATTGTATAATCAATTTGACTGCATAGTTTCATTGTACAGGTTGTAGGTGGCATCGAAAGCCTCATGCAATTGTATATTACAGGTATTATAGGTAGACCTTTCTCTCTACACCATGAGATACACACTCATGAGAATATCTCAAATTCCATGTGATCTCCTTGCAATCAAAATACAAGTATTTCTATTACGTTATTGAGCATAATCCTCCTTTTTTTTTGTTTTTAGATAATTTACCTCTTTTATTCATTCGGCAAGCTTGCTTTTCTAGATGCCCATTCAAGATATGATGGATGATGGCTATCGACATTGATAAATGCAGTGATCATTCCTTGCATTTTGAGTATTATATAATATATAAATTGGCATAAATGTAGTTACCAATGTAATGTTCATGATGTTCATTACAATCGGAGCAATTGTGATGACATCAAAGTCATTGACATCTCAAAAGATTATTTGTTGGCATTCCGTTAAAAGTACAAAACAAGTTTATTTTGAAACCATTTGAAGTCCCAAGTAGTATCAATCTATAAAATATACAAGCTTAAATGCACCTTTAACGACCATTGTCCTTAATAGAACATCAAAAGAGCAGAAGTTCAACATTCGATAGATAACAAAGGGCATTAAATGCGTAGATAAAATAGCATTTTCTTAAAAGCTAAAATGGCATTCACAAATCTATCTACCATGATGGATATTTTCAACTAAGTACCACTAATGTGTAATCTTATAATTTCATACACTTTGCATTCAAACGACATAATTCACTTTGCCCCTAAAAAGATACTAATCTAATCATTTGCATATGTTTATCATTCCATTCTCTAATTTTTAAAGAGCCTTATAGAGTGGATCTTTGTTTACACCATGATGGCCATTCGTCCAATATCACATATATGTTTGTTGATTATGCATTTGATGGAATTGTCACTTCTATTGGGGAACGAACACCTCCTATCCATATAGACACCATATCACGTACATACATTACCCCTACATATGTTTTGTGTTGCCGGGGATATGTTTAAAATCTCCTCCTCCTTCTAAAAAAAAAAAAAGAAAACAAAAAAAGAAAAAAGAAAAGAATACACACACACAAGAGAACATGGCAACAAATTAAATTTTTTATGTTGGAACCATACACTGAGAGGTTCAGGTGGAGAGACATGTTAAAAAAACTAATTAAAAAAATTTGTACGCTATAGGGGTATCAACTCCATATAAACATACCTACTAATGCATGGATACTCGGGCACATGTTTACTATTGAGCTTAGATATTAAATATTAGAACAATAGTGATTTAAAACATTTTGGATATTATTAGGCTACCTTAAGGAAAAATAAGGTAAAAGAAAGGGGGACAAATAAGAAAAAGGGAAAGAGGGAAAGGGTGAGGAAAGGAGGAAAAGAGAAGCGAAAAATGGTGGAGAGACGAAAAAAAAAAACATAGGAAAATAAAAAGGGAAAGGAAAAACGAAAAAGGAGGCGGAGAGGGGAAAAGGAAAGGGAGGACATTAGAAAAGAAGAAGAGGGGAAGCGCACGGAAAAACTTTGAAGATTAAAGGGATGAGGAGCATGTAAAAAAGGTGAGGAAAAAGGAATGGAAAAAGGTATGGAAAAATAAAAAATAGAAAGAGAAATGAAAAAGGGTGTCGAGTACACAACAATCTATTATAGCCCAAGAATACTGGATTTCGTTTCTATTATATTAGATTTATGAAAAGGAGTCTGAGATGAACAGGTTTCCGTCTACACAGATTCCTAACTTATGCCCAGCAACGCTGGGCACCATTACTAGTCTCTAATATATAATTCTAATATGGAGGATTAGGGGGCAGCTTAGGGGCAGGTGATATTTAGTTATTTTTTTTGCTTAGAGTTGGACAGGTGTAAGGTTTTAAAATACTAAGTGAGGGAGTGAACGTTTAAGGATTTGACAGCTGGAAGTAATGGTATTTTTGGAAACTTCTAGAAGAATCGAGTTTAAGCTTGGCGCAGGTTCCGGAAGGACCTGAGGCTGTTCCCGAAGGATCTGAGGCTGTTGTTCGAGAAGGTTCTGGAACGGGCAGCATGGTATAAAAGAGCGGGAGCGGAGATCTTCAACTCAGATTGATGGGATGGCAAAGCAGTCGCAGATTCTGGTTGGAGAAGTCTGTGGGGTTTGAGCGCGGACTAACTGGAGTCTTTGTTGTTTTTACGCATCAGGTAATTGTGTGGGTCCTGAATTATGTTCTGTTTTGAGATTTGAAGCTTACCTAGATTTCAAAGACGAATTATGGAATGAGGAAGCTGTGCTGCCGTCCAATTCCGGAGAGCCACATTTTGGATCAGCACTTAATTTCGTCCGCTTCCGTTTTCTTTGCTCCTTCTCTGGGTTTTTTTTTTCCCGATTTCTAGTTATGAAGTTCTGTTCTACACTGCGCCCATGAGGCCGGATTCCAGAGAACCCTGTGGAGCAGAAGTCTGTAAACGTTTTTAAGCTCCAGAGAACTTATGATGTTTGAATTCAATCGTATTGTCTTGATTGCTCCTGTTCCGTCTTGCGGTTTGGGATACTGATCCTGGACACATTCAGGACTCGAAAAATCATGAAATAATTTAATGTTTTGTTCGATTTTGTTTGCTATGATTATGTGCTCGTTATGTAAAAGATATATGATAATCAGGGCATAATTAAGAGAGGGGGCATCCTAAAAGATAACAGTTATGCATGTGTCTGGTTCAAGCCGCCATGGTCTGAATCCATTGTTGCCCTATGCAGCCCGAGCTGAATGAGACAAATAAGCTTTTTATAGTTCGATCTTCTTCGATATTTCAATTTTATACCTCTTTGAATGTGTTCTTACCGGGCAATACAGAGCTGAAAATCCCGGATTATAAAGGAAGATTTCGGAAAAAAGGAGTAACAATTTATGATTCTTGGCACAGAAGACTAGCAAAAGTAAATATTTACGATTCAAAATTTCTAACAAAATTACTGCTTTATGGAATCGAGGACTCTGTTTTTAGTTCTTTTAATAAGAAGTAAGCAATAATTGGTTCAAGAAACAGAAACAAGGAAGGCTTAGTCAAACAGAAGGATTAATATACTGTTTTGTTAAGCAGGTCAAGGGGGGTTCACAAAGTTCAACCCGTATAAATCATGTGCGTGACCCAAAAGGGTTTAATTTTAAGTTGATCCGTACGTATACTCGTATTAAGAATACGACACCAAGCCTAAAATATCGTATACGTTCGTAAGGGGGAGGTTGGCGGGAGAGCTCCGCCTTCGTACATACGGGAGAGGGGCTTCTTGATCCGGTGAATATGGACTTTGTTTTGTATTTTACATATAGTGCAAACCTTCATTCGAGTTTATCTCAATTTTGCCAATGGATCTCCATTTTTTTTCCTCAACTTCTTCAACGGGCTTACCGACATCAATTTTTTTTGCACAGGGTTGCTGAAGGTGCTGATCCAGCCAATTTGGGTCTCGATCTTGCATAACATTTTGTTTTGTAGGTACGTTTTGTGCTTCTTTCTATGCTTTCTATTTTTCAAGCTCTTTTTTCCTCAATGTACTAACACAACAAATGCTCTTATTTCTATTCATATGCAGCTCGTTGAAAATTGACGCATCTGTGCAAGGTACATTTTAAGTTCCTTCCCATTTTTCAAGCTCTTTTTTCCTCGAGATTTTTGTAATATTTGTTTAGCCTTTTCTCTAGAACTACCTGCCTTGGTTTCCCATGCTGGTAGATCAGTTTATGCTGCACCCTTTGGTAATTTGTTGCTCAACTTTTCTGCTGCCCGAATGGTTTAATGACAATGGGAGCCCCTGCTATTTTGTTTGATGGTTTGAAACATGCCGTTCTGGGTCTCTTGCAACATCTTGAGCAAAAACAATGGAATTTACATTGTATAAGAAGAGGCGGTTGCAGCAGCAGCTATGGTTTGCAGCAGGCTACTGGCTGGCTAATGCAACCCATCTCTAAACCCCCTCTAAGCCAGGACGGTCGAAGGAGCAGGAATTCTTTTCAAAAAGAATTGCTGGATTGCTTCATTTGGATCCATGGTAGCAACACGAATACAAAATGCTTTTATTTCTTTTTGTTTGTAGCTCCTTGTAGATTGACCCAGTTGTGCAGCTCGGCATTAACCAAGTAGTTAGCCAAGCAGTTGTTGCAGTTCTTGTTCATAATAGTCTAGGGATTATGTATTTTACTTTGAATATGTGATGTGCAGGTAACATGGAAGTAGATGAGCGAGCAATTTTCATTCTCCTAGATAATGGAACGGTAAATTCCACAGAGGTTGGGTTTGTTAGGGCAAAGGCCGGAGCATCTTATTCAACTTTACGAAAAGATATAGAAGATGAGGTGGAGGGGATCAAGGGCCGTAGCTTTGTTTTTCTTGCAGAAAGGAGGTTACCATTGTCTAAGAAGCAAGAAGAGAAGTATAAAGTTATTGACAATGAAGTCTTAGTGAAATTGGTAGATGGGACAAGTGATCAACATGTTGAATGGAATGGCAATCAGCAGGTTGAAAGAAATGACAACAACCATGTTAAAAGGCCACGAGTCATGGTCATTGAAGAGTTGGAAGAGGAGGCCAATGCTGATGTAGAAGAAGTCAGTAATATAGTAGAAGTCAATGATGTAATAGAAGTTGACATAGATGCCTCTGAGTGCATTACAGAAGATTCAACACTCTTGAAGAGCAAGTTGCAGTCAAAACTTGCTACCAAGTTTCAAACAAATAAGTGGAAGAAAGACTTCAAGAAATATAGCGCGAAGTTAAAAGATATTGGTCGACATGATCGCTTTGAGATTATGTCCTCGGACTTTGATGGGAAAGCAATTTTTTCTATATGGTGCATTGAATGCAACTTGCAGTATGGAAAAAGTGGTGGCCCGGACTCTATGTACAATTTTACAGCTAAACATTGTATGACAAAGGCCCATGAAGAAAACTATCATCGGAACCATAAGGAGCAAATTGAAACCAATCAAAAAGAGTCTCAAGAGGATGTTATTACAAGAAATAAAGCCTTGGTGGAGCAGTGCTTACTAGCTGAAGTTTCTCCTTTTGTAGAGCAATCCGGAGTATCCTTTGAGTTGTATGAAGACAGCGTAGGTGGCTACAATAGTTTGGGTAGCATTTGCATAGTTTGCAAACTATGCAGCAAATCGCTCTTGTTATTTCCACATGCTGGTTCTATAGTAGCAAACATGAAACAACATATCATGTCATTTAGGCATATAAAGAATGCTGAAGCAAAGGAAAAGAAGGAGAAGAAATTAGAGGGGCGGCACAAAGGTGGTAGACCCGAGAATCCTCCAGATCCACGCCAAAGGAGCATGTTGACCTTCATCAATCGAGGTTAGTTAAGATTCTATACAAATTTTTTTAGTAGTAAGTAGTCAATCATAACAATGCACTATTTAGAGGAAAATGAAACTGAATTTTGTTATAATGCAGCTACCTGTTCAGGAGTGGATAAAGAAATTGTAAACGAGACATCCAGTAAGTCCGTAAACTCTTATTATGCTTCTTGTTTGTTGTATGATAAGGATAGTCATAGTCCTTAATACAGGAAATAGTTTCTTGGCTTCATTATGTTGGGGATATTGGCAAATGAAATACAAATATGGATCTAAAACCAGAGACCTAAGACCATTCTTAGATGATGCAAGAGCTGGACATAAGTGGTATTGTGAACCAAAGTTGCAAGGCAGATTTAACATAAATGGTAAGGAGATTGTTGTAGATGGAACATTTCGGCATATTTCTTGCACAAGGGGATGCAATGACAAGCACTTTACAAACTATCAATGTGCTTTTTGTGCAAGAATACCAAAGGAAAGGGACTTGAGGATGCGAGTTTATAGGCATTATCGAGCTAAAACAATTAGAGGACTGCGTTCTACAGATCTAGGCATTAGGGTGGATTACTTAACTCATAGGGAGTTACATAACTTGGCAAGGGGGACAAGATTGAAGAATAGAAAATTGACAAGGGAATTGAAGTATAGCAAACTGAGAGTCGTGGCACTTTCTATGAAATCCAGATCTTTACCGAAAAGTCTGATTGAGTCTTTAAATAGAAGAGACATAAGAAAGTTCTGTATGGATATTACAGCAGCCCATTCTCTAGGCAAGTTTGATGGAAAACAAGCGCTATGGAATTTTCTCACTGATATTGCACAGAATCTTTCAAGGCCTGGACGTGCAAAACGTTACAAACGATCAACTAAAGAGCTTTTTGAGACAATCAAGATTTGGGGAGGGCGACGAATGCACAACTTTTTGTCTTTAAATCTTGCTGGTCCTTCATTGTCAACTACAAGGCGCTCTTCAAAAGAGAGCTTCGTATATAGAGTTGGAATCAGGGAAGATACCTTTAGCCACTTGGCAAAAACATATGCAAAGCATGTAACCGATCTAGGCTTAGCATTGGGATATGTGCCATGTACTGTTGCAGAAGATGAAACAGTCATAAAAAAGGTTGTACATTGGGTTGCTAGAGATGATATTTTGGTTGGTTTTTGCGGTAAGTTAGAAGATCATTCATGCGATGCTAGTTTTGTAGTGCATGTTGGAAATGACAATGCTGGTTATGAGAAAATTGTGCAAGCATTTACAGGAAATGTAATTGCCCATTATGCACGCGTCTTAATAGTTAATCCTTTGCATGCTTGTTTGCCAAAGCTTGTCCTCGCCATCCAGCTTACATGTAATAAGTTTGACCATTTATTCGTAAGAGCCCAATGGGAGGAGGTTGTCAAGCTATGGGATTTGCATTTGAGGCCAATCTTAGGGCCTCTAATTGGACATAGCTCTGATGGAGATGCAAGGCGGAGGGCTTGCATGCTGCAAGACTACACTTCTCTAAAAGGTGCAAGTGGATGCTTTGCAATACCTTGGGAAGGGTGGGTTTTGAATGCATGTATAAGGGATGATGGTAGTGTGTATGGGCTTCATGACCAAGACTTTATACACAATGGGAAAAAAATGATAAATCCATTGGACAATGCATCTAGAAGATTATACTTGGGCAAGGAGCTCGTGACACTGAATGATGTGTGGCATGTCTTTCACTTATGTCAAGGAGAACATGGACTGGAAATAGGGGATGTAGAAAGGAAGGATAGGCAGAATTGGAGAGCAGCACAAAGAATTGCGTCTCGAAGAGTACAAGTTTGTTTAAGAAAATTAAGATATGGGACAAATGGCCCGCAAATAAGAACTTTGGGCACTGAAGTATACCTTTCCGTAGTAGCACAATACATTGATATTTTCTTGTCACCACATATGGATTTGCGATCTCGAGTAAAGGCTGCTTCAACCGTCTCATTTTTCTTTAGGTTTGTGAACACAGACTCTTATGTTTGAACTTTTTTTCAAAAGAGATAGTGATTCATCCTTTTTATGCAAATGTAGACTTTGGAGATTATGGATTTTGAACCATGAGATCTATTCCTTGGCCAAAAACTTTATCAGCCGTGAGACCTTTATGGACGTACAAGTGTCTTGTCATTTTGTGGTGTTATTGATAAAGTTTTTCAGGGAAAATTGCAAAGATATAGCAGTCCCATTACATTGCACAGGTTCGGACGCATGCGAAAATTTCTTCTCTAAAGTTGGTGGTATGGTGCGAAATGAAAGATCTTATACAGGTGCTGATTTACTTGAGAGCGCTAGTGCGTTAAATAAGGTAGCAGAGTTTCAAGCTCTATCAGATCTGATTTTTCCTGCTGCGCATGCCAAACAAGAAAATATATGGCAACTTCTAGAACGCAAGGTTGGAGAAAATGGCGAGGAAATATGTGGTAACTTGTCTGACTATTCTCTTGTCAACACAGATGCGCAAATCAGAGAGGCCTTAGAAGAGGGTTTCTTGGAGGCTAAAGACTTATGTCGCCAAGTAGGAATATGCTGCAATGGCAATAAAGACATGTCTTGGTGGAACACACCATGGCGTGTCGAGGATTATTTCCATCAAGACTACTACAAGCAACTACAAGATGGATACTTTGAGGATGAATCTGACATTGTAGAAATCAGCCACGAAGATGTAAATGTAGCTACTCCTAGTCAAGAAGTTTCTGAAGATGGAAATGTAGATATTATTGCAGAATCAGAAATGAGGCATGTATTTGATATAATGATAGATGAGATGGAATTGGAAAAAGATATAAAAATTCAAAGGACTGTAAAAGTAGATGACAAAGAAGTTTGCAAGGCGACATTAGTGAGTCAGCTTAACGGAAATCCTTGGCTCTCGAAGGACAGGTTGACTAGAGTGAAGAATCAAGTTCATTGCGTAGGTGAGAATAAGAAGATAAATGCTGCAACTTCACTTGGAATCGGATCTGACTGTGCAGTATATTTTGAAGTTGAGCAAGAATGTTTGACTGGAAAGCGTAAACATGTACCAGAAAAAAAGCATCTTTGGTACTTGGGTAGAGTTTTGAGCATCAGAAGGAAGTTAGGTAAAGGATGGCGAGAAAGTAGAGAACCCATTAACCTGATGGACTTGCCTGGTATAACGAGGACAAGGAGGGAAATAGCGTATGGTTTACTTATGATTTGGCAGACCTGCAATTAATCTCACTTGAATCTGTCATATCTCTGGCTTGTATGACATATTATCCAGAAACAAGTAGATATTCTTTGGATGACAATGATAGGTACCATATTGATAAGTTCATAACTAGTCAACTTAAAGGTTTGTACATCATATGAATACTTGATTATAGTAGATAATTTAGCAGTTTATTGCTTATTCATGTTGGTTTAATGCATGCAGGAAATAAAGGGAAGGGTAAGGTGACATGAGACCTCAAAACTCTGCAATATGAATGATTAATTGGTTCATGAATTTGAAGATCGAAGATATGAAGTTTCTAACTTGCTGAAGATGAAGGTTAAGGTTTTATAAACCTGTTTTGTCTCAATTTTGCTCTAGCCATAGGCTCTGAATTTTCATGCCATTCCACAAACAAATTAAGGGTGGACAACATGCAGAGAAGACTTGTACTTCTACTCGCAGCATCCATGTCCTTTTTATAAATATCGGCTCTATGCTGCTCCGAGCAGCCATGGCTTTTTTCATAAACCACACTGTTTTGTTCACTCTAGAAACGAGTATATCTCTGTAATGAATATATATGTGTTTACACTTTACAATGAAATCCAAGTAGTTTGCATTTATGATATAGCAAAAAAGTATATATGATGTATGCTGCAGGTTTGTTCTTTAGAGCCTCTCCATATCAGCTTAACATGTTAAGATCAGCTTCAGTTTGTTGGCACAGTAATGCAAACTTAAGAGGTATGTTGAATTGTATTTGTTAACAGGGAAAGTGATGCAAATAGGATTACAAAATTCTGTAAACCATAACAGGTTGATTATGTTTGAGCAGTCTGATGCATGCAAACAGGAACATGAACATGGTGGAGTATATTAAATTACACAGGCTGTGTGATTGTAGTATTTCTGTGAGCATGAACTAAACTCAGGGATTTTATCTTTCCTAGGGATTTTATCTTCCCTGTAAGAACTCGTAGGTGCACCAGTTGTGGGCAAGCACAGAAAGCAGCTGAGGGATTTTATCTTCACTGTACGACCTGTAGGTGTGAAAATAGGAACGTTTCTGGTTTACTGTAAATAGGTGTCTACTGTTCTGTAAATAGGAACGTTTCTGGTTTATTATGGTTAAATGAAACAGTGAAATATCTACAAAACATATTGAAAGGAAACAGTATCAGACGAACTCGGCAACTCAGCAACTTAGGGTCGTGATTTTCCGGCATAATTTTGAAGCAGTAGACTGTAAACATGCTGGGAGTGGAAATGAGATTGCGCTTGGGCTGTTGAAGGGATCGATTCAAACCTAGTAACTTATGTGAAGCGGACTATTGGATATGTGAAGCGGACTACTGAAGGGATTTAGTCAAATAACTTTTCAACAGTGTTTTTCGTCGGGACCATTGAAGATGCGAGGAGTGTGAATTTGAGGCAGCAGTTCACCCAGTGCAATAATATAACTTGTAGTTGGATTTTGCAACTACACGGCAATAAATATGGTCAAGGCAAAGCAAAGAACTGAAGGCAAGGATATTTGGGAAAATAGTGAAGTTAAAGGTTTGAGAGGTGAGAAATAAAAAGCAATAGTGCGGTAGTGAGCATGGAGTTGAATGGTGGAAATGAATATGTAGGAAAATAGAGAAAGAGGCTAGGCAAGAAACTACGCAAAGGTGAATTTGAGGGCAAAATAAGCATAATGAGACAAAAATAGAAAGGGGATATAAGAATGGAGAAAATGGCTAGACACTTGAAAAAATCTTCAATTAACCTTTAACTTGGCTTGTTGCAAACGAAAGTCTTCAATCAACATCTTAAATAAGCTCATTCTCTATGGCCAATGATTTGTCGTTAGTCTATAGCCCTCACACAATTATATACTTGCTTGTGGTCCATCATGTCGTAATGCCTTTAAATGCACTTAAACATTTAGACTGGCAACCCAAACCCTATTAGGATTTTCTAATGGTTACACTTATATTTCTTAGTTGGACTTGTCTAGACTATAGGAATTTGATTTAGTAAATTCGTGCTGCAAATTCCACTAACATGTTAATTGAAGGCTTTCTTTTGCATTAAGTCAAGCTTTAGGCTAAGACTTTTTTTTTTCTGCAACAAGTCGTTATAATGGAAGATTTTCATATTGTAAGTTCTCTGGTTTGCTCAAGGACACATTTCTCAAGGGAAAGCATGCCCCTTTATATCCTTTCTATTATTGTTATATTTTTTAATGGTTATGTGCCCCTTTATATCCTTCATATTATAGTATTATTTTTTTGAATGTTATGATGGGGTTATGATCTTGTGTACTTGCTAAGGGGTGTACTTACTATGGACTCAGTCTAAAGGCCTCAAAAGGGGAAATGTGTGATGTGCTTATCTGATTAGTTCCTTGACCATCGAACCTCGCATTCTCACCCTCAAATGTGTGATGTGCTTACGTGATTAGGTCCTTGACCTTTGAACGTCATATTCTCACCCTCACTCTCACTCCCATGGGGAAGCGCCCCATCCTTCAAACCTCACATCCTCACCCTTGAAACTTACAAATTCGAAGGGACCAAGATTATGTTCTTATTGAGTATATGTGTAGAGCAGACAATTCCTTTTGAATTGTCTATATGTAAGCTTCCAGATTTTCAATATAAGTTCTATAAGTTATGAAACTTTATCTATAGATTGGCAAGGTGACCCTATTTAAGAACATGTATGGTAGGGCAAAAGTTGTCAATAACAACAATACATGTATAAATATGGTAGAACTATCGTTGTTGCCGACAAAAATACATGTATAAATACGATAGGGCTATAGTTATAACCAACAAACTTGCATGTATAAATACGATAGAGGTGCAACTTTTATAAAACCACATGCACGTATACAAGGGGGTTTTTTATGAGAAAAAACGTATACAAGGGTGTTTTTGCAAACCCCTTGCACGCAGGTGGTATACCCCCTATAAGATAGGTGCATCCCCCGGGAAGCAGGTAAAGCGGAAAGTGGATGCGGAAAGGATTAACACATACTATATCAGTGTTAGACAGTGGATCAGACAGTGCTTATGCTAATTCTTGATCAGAGACACAACGTATTTAACAACTGGATGAGTTTCTACTCCAATTTTGGATTTGAAGGAATATCGGGAGCTTATTCTGCAGATTGCGTGCACGCATTTGAGACCTAGAAACAAAAATGTTTTAATCAATCACGACATATTCGGTTCTACAAACCGAGAGCTCAACAAGGACTCAACTTCTGCTTTGATCTGGCACACAATAATGACCTCCACGGGTTCAATCCAAATTGACTATGGCTTTGCCGAAATCTTTAATGGCAAAACCATTCATTTTCTACAGCAATTTCGTAACTTCACAGCCCCTTTTCAAAGTTTTGTAACCAAGCAGAAAACAAATTCGAGCAGCCTCCAAATGCCCCCAGTCCTGACCTGTTGTAAAAAAACCATATGCTCTAAGACTTTGGCATTATCACGTAATATTTTTATTACATGACCACATGACCTTTATGACTAAATGCAAACGAGCTTCTCATTATTGAATCTATATTATGTGCAGATGAAAGTGCGAATGAAAGAGCGAGCGAATGGGAGTCAAAAGTTATAGGAGAAAAGTAGATTTATGTTAGATGTGCGAAATAGACCTAGAGATAGTATCATGCAAATCCTGGTTCTAGGACCCTTGACTAGGCTAGTTGTAAGGTTAAAATGTAAAAGGTTGGCACATTTTTATCCTAATTAAATTCTTACATAAAAAATCCTCGTCTCCTTTTAGCGTTGGTAGCTATGCTAGAAAATAGATAGTATGTTATAGTTATCTCTATTGACAAACAATAGTTTTAGAACCCAAGTTGCTTTTACAAAGTTCAAGATATCATATGTATTTTCTATCATAACCGATATAAAATTGCAATATTCAAGATGTTCAAAATATCGATGAAGATCCATTCCTTGGTATTGTTCTCCAGACTTCATTCATTTAATATTCACTGAAAAAATTTTGTTGTTTTTTTATCAATGAATTTCTTATATTATATGCTCAATTTATTAATGTAATGGCATCCTTTCTTTGCAGTCTCCATCCACAACATTGATTGTGATGTTCAACAAATATAGCAATTGCAATGTACAATAAATATTGCCTCTTTTGCATTTGGTAATTCTATACTAATTGATAATCAAAAGGATCTAATATGTACTCTTTTAAGATGTACTCCCCAACTCCTCCAAATGTTGATTGCATGTCACTCATGAGTCCACTGCGGCGGCGACTGTCGCCGCGATAAAGTACTTGTATTAAAAAACTACTTATATGGTGTATTAGTTTAGAATATTTGGTTGCAGCCCAATGGGGATGGCTGGAGAATATATTTTGTCATTTGTTAAAACTATGGATTATATACATATATACATACTTGGTTCCAATTTTATTGTGCTTCATATTTACATTTCAGAATAGGAAGCCTTCTCATTTCCAAGTGGCTCTTCTAGCAAATTGGGACTAAAAGCACAAGCCCCAAGTAATGGCAAATGTCGTTGCCATTAGTTTTACTAAACTGCTGTTCATATGAGTATGTTGTTTAACGATTTAGGCCCTTAAAGTTTATCTACGTTTGCTTTTGTTAGGGGCCGAAGGGCCCAAATTTTTTTTTAATATAGCAATCAACACACAACTACCATTAACATTATTAACACAAACCATTGCATTTAACACATTTAAATTAAAATCCCCCTTAAACCCCCTTTGGTTTGGGTGCATATTCACACGGGGGGTTACGTAGGGCAGCGAGAGCCCCAAAAATATATTTACAATACATGTACAAAATTAACACCATTAAGTACATTCTCTCAAACCTTGAAGTATTTTGCAAACCTTAATATACAGTATACAAAAACTTGTATATGCATACCCCACAAACGAGGATTGCTATGTACGGTCCAGATCTTGGAATAAAGGGCAAATATGCCCATCCGACAGCTCTCGTTGCCCGGAGTAACCCCCCGTGTGAGATGGGAAAATGGAATTTGTTGTAAATCATCAAAAGATGTGGCAAGATTAAGTAGAGACACATAGTAGGAAAATGCAATTTGTTGTGCAAGACGGTAGTATATGAGATGCAATTTGGCCATTTGACCATGGGAGCATTATCACCATAGATGAAGACCTTAACACATAACATTATCTTTGTAGGTTAAATATTGAGCACATTTGTCCTCAAGTTCATAACAGTCTAGCTTCTTGAAAAGCTCATGTTCCATGTCTCTCAAGCAAAAATCTGGTTACTAGCAATGTATATATCATCTGATGCTATAAGATCCTTGTGTGGTTGATTTGAGCAGACATTGCATTGTCAAATGTTGGACATTATGATTTGGTGTTGCAAGATTTTCTGTATAATGATTTGATGTTGCAAGATTTGTGTGTCTTGATTTGGGCAAACATTGCATTGTCAAATCTTGGACATTAACAATGGGTCCAACTACACAGGTTTGAGGCCGCTGTGTTAAATTTCTTGTAGAGTATAAGCTATAACATATTTGGAATCTCACTTGCAATATATCTTGTTCATTCTTAGAAGCACAATTTTGCTCATTTTCAGTAGTTTGCCATATGCGTATCCCTATTCTGTATTCTTTTTTTTTTTTGGGCATGCTATATCGTGTATTTCGTATCCATATTTGTAACTATGCTTGTGGATGCTAAAATACTTTAAGTATAAGGGAAAATACCCCAGGGTTTTTCAAGGGGGTATCTAGCGCCGGCCGGCGGATGGCGGCGCGCCTGGCAGCGGAGGTGCTGAGTGTGTGTCCGCCACCGGCGTACCGCTGAAAAACATTGCCCTAAAACCCGAGGGGGTATTTTCCCGCAAGCGTAATAAACGGGGAGGTTGAAATTACGTTCATGAATTGGCTATGGCGGAGATCGGATATAAACTATGGCGATTCTTTCTTTGAATGCTTCGCTGAAATTAAACCCTAGACATCTATGGCTATGGTATCTCTGCGGGTTTAAGCTTTAAACCATGTTGTAATATAAATACTCAGCCCTTTACATGAAAAAGAAGACCACAAGACTCATGGATCTTAAAGAAAAGCTTCAAAAAAAACAGAGACAAAAGCAAACCTATATTACAGTCCATTTGTCGGATTAAAGCATGCAAATAGCATCGAAATGGCAAAAAGATGGCTCACTTTGATATTCAAAGCATGGCATTGCAGTGGCAAGCAAATATATCTTCAATCTTTGCCCCAAAGCATGATGTATTTTTTTTGGGCCGGCATAGCCAATTTCGCGACCTAAGCCCGGGTTCGGAGCTTGAACTAAAAGCGCAAAGGAAGCGGGAGCATCTTTCCTCGTGATCTTCGTAGACACCTAAAACATCTTCTCGCAGATGAACCTAAAACGGGCGAGGTAGGATCGTGAAAGCGAGGGCCAACGAATCGCGGAGGGAGGGATCATTGAGAAAGCGAGCGTGAAGTCATACCCAAGAGTCAGCAACTTTCTCAGCAATAAAGAATAATGAGGGAGAGCTTAGCGCCAGCGCGCCCGCTGTAATGTCGGAGAATATTACAGGTTATAAAACAAGCCTAATATAACAGTAATTTCAACCTCCCGTTTATTACATCAAAGTATTTAATGTAAAATGTATCAATGTATTGAATACATTGGGTCATTGCCAATTCAACCACAATAGAATTTGAGACTTGGTTAAACTCTACTGTCTTGGATGCTCCCTACTTGTACATGAAAAAGAAAGAAAACGAAAGTCGGCATATATGTCAATACAGCTCGAGGACCTAGGGAGCCACACATAAATATATCAAATTGAAGAAATCACCAAGAAATGGCGGCAGTTGACCTCAATCTTACAGTTGGAATGTTACAGAACTCAGGATCCTAGAAAAAGGGAGCAAATTTTTCCCCTTGCTTGGCAGATGCAATGAAAATTACAGAGCTCGAGAGTCGGTGGATGAAGAGCAGAGCTTTTGGATGTAGAATTTTGGAGGTGGGTTTCATCGGGCTGGTCATAATTCTGTATTTTTACATCACTGGAGGGTATGATTCGGTCCTAAACCCAGCTGCAATGTTGAAGCAGATCGGCACAATAACAGAGAAAGAGTTAGCAGAAAAAAATACTTCAGAATCAGGGGTCTAGTCCAGAGTAAGGCATTTCAAAGAACATGGAATAGGCGCGTTTCTGGTTGTAGAATTAGGGGCATACAGAACAAGTGCAAGCAGTTTTTCTGTAGTTGGTCTGTCTTGAAAACCTATGCATAGCCGCAGTTCAAATGCATGTGGAATCGCCACAGAAAGCAAGGCAAAGAAAATTCTGCCAGATTGGGGATATGGAAGAACATACACAGTGGTAGTTCTAAAATGCAAATTCAACCAGGAAGTGGGCAGTGATGGAAAGGGAGGAAATTTGAGCATAGAAGCATCAGGGGGGCCAGGTATAGGCAAAACCCTAATTCCTGTGAATTTTTTAGTTCTGCAAGAAGAGGCTGGAAGGTTCAGTAGGGATTCCTTTGAACCTCCTTTCCCATATGACTACCTCTACTGTGGATCATCTGTGTTTGGAAATATCAGTGCACAAAGAGTAAGAGAATGGATTGCTTACCATGCTCAATTTTTCGGACCGCGGTCTCATTTTGTTCTTCATGATACAGGAGGCATCAATGAAGATGTTAGAAGGGTCCTTGAGCCTTGGATTCAACTTGGAAGAGTTACCATCCAGGACCTTAGAGAAGAGAGCCTTTATGATGGCTATTACCATAACCAGTTCTTGCTTGTCAATGATTGCCTTCTTAGGCATAAATTCATGGCAAATTGGACCTTCTTCTTTGACCTTGATGAGTATATGTACATTCCATCAAACAAGACACTGGAAATTGTGCTTGAGGAGTTCAAGAATTACTCACAGGTTTTGATTGCACAGACTAGAATGTCAAAAGATATGTGCATTGAAGAAGAAGACAAAAACAACCATTCAAGGTAAAGAAAATTCTTTCTACATGATTTGGATGCTTGAAGAGGAAGTGGAACTGATCTTATGATGCTAACTGTGCAGGCAATGGGGAATTGAGAAGCTAGTTTTTAGGAACACAAATAGGGGAGTCCGGCGAGATCGAAAATATGCCATTAGAGCTTGGAAAGCAGATGCCACAGGGGTTCATCTTTCTAAGGATGTAACAGGGAAAACTGCAAGAAGCCTTGGAACTACAATTCAATATTACCACTACCATGGCACAATAGATAAGAAAGGAGAGCTTTGCAGCCAGTTCTACAGATTGGAAAAAAATGGCACAAATACATGGTTCATTAACAACAGCTCTTATGCCTATGATGATAGCATGAAAATCCTTGCAGCCTCTGTGAAGAAATACGAAATTCAACAAATCGGTTTGCAAGGATAAAGCTTTTCTTTTTCTTTTTTTTTCGGTAAATCAATTCAATACAATACCTCTGTACAGTAATCAACATACACATAACTTGTATTTTAAGGTGGGGTGCCTTGCTGTTTGGGTTTCCAAGTAGGTTCTCGTGCTTTTTAGTGGCATATGGGCCCTTCATTAGAGGTAGAATTATGCATTTTATGTCATTTTCTAATATTTGTCATGGCATGCTAGGCCAATTGCTACATAACATTTATGCATTGGGCATATCCAAAATGTGATGCTTACTATTTTTTTTAATAGACCACTAAAATCGATGGGGCCCTTCTCCCATTCTTCATGTTCTTCTTGGAATTAAGTGACTTGCGAGGAGGCAATCGAGTATGGAAGAGATTCTTCACAAGTTATCTCCATTCATTGGCAGATATTTGGCAAATATTTGACAGCTGAACAAGTAACTGCCAACATACTATCTATCTATCTTATTTCACTATCTATATTTCACATCCTAAGCCTATAAATATCTCATTTCCCATTGACTTGCATGAAAAGTAATCTATATATTGGACTCTCGTTCCATGTGTGATATCGTCAAATTATAGATAGATAAATATTATTTTATTTTTTGTGTATATCATATCATAATATCCTTCATATTTAATTCTTATTGGCAAGAATCAACAAGAATATTCGTGCATCATCGGGCAAAAAATGTATGAAATTATGAAAGGAGAAAAAAAGAACGAACCTCGAACTATTACTATGTTTCGTGCGTCATCTGTCGTCGGGGAAATCCACTGTGAAAGGATGTGCAAGTACGTACAGGATGTGATGATGGTTAGAGTCTCTGTTTGCTTTACTGGTTATCCACAGTTGTAATATAAGATAAGAATGACATTTAAGATTGTGATTTGATGATTAGTAGGAATTAAAGGCTGCCGGTTTGGAATCGATGGCTTCCTGTTTGAATATGAATGGTTATTTTTGCGTTGCTTCAACTCTCTCAGACATGGGATCAAAGAAGCAGAAGCATGGTGAAATTATCAGCGATGGAGAGGATGAACCGATGCCCATTCCAAAAAGATCGAGACTAGATGAATGGTTAGAATGTGAGAATGATGCAAATTGTCTTTGCTTTGATCATGCACATGGAAGCAGTTCGTTGTATTGCTATGATCGTGATGGAAATGTAGTTGCAGATGCTTTGGATTGGCATGGGATTATACTTGCATTAATCGAGGTTCCAAGTCTTGAGACTACTCCGGTTTTGTTAAGCAAAGTGGCGATAATGGTGATGAAATATAGGATTTTCTTGAAATCGCCTTTCCGGCTGCTTGCATGAAAATGTGCCTTCTTTCATTCCTCCCCGCGGTTCTATTTGATTCGCGATGTTGTTTTCGCTTTGTGAAGATTGCTTTCGTATGGTCAATATTGAAGATGGCAAGGATGGTGAATTCAATCACTCTAAACATGCGAAGAAGATGGTGAAGAATTGGATTGGTCGAGTGATGTTGTGGGAGATACATATGCTTAGGTTCTAGTAAAGGTGTGTATATGTCTTCTCTTCTTTGTAAAACGTGCATTGTTGGATATATTGTGAATTCTGCATTTGCATCTTGAATAGTATATATCAAAGATGAATAATAAACTATTACAAAACATAATCTAGTTTTATCTATAAACTTTTAAGGTTACTTATGATAATATGGAAGACATCTTGTGTAGCAAACAATGCAACAAGTGGTCTATTGACGTAAAAATTACCATACAAGTTAAAATCTTTATAGTAACCTTCTAATTTATAGAAACGACTCGTCCTTAGTATCAATTGAAAGGTAAACTCTGAAATTTCATAATGTTATTTAATAGGAGATTAAAAAAAATAAACCCATCATAATAAAGTTTTTTCGCTTAAGTGGGCAGTTTATGGGCACCCTCCCCTAATAGAAATAGACGAGCGCATTGAGAGTTGTGAACCTTTACAATGTCGTATAAAAGATAGTACCATGCATGCACATTCATCTACTCACATTAAAAGTTTTTCAATTTTTCCATAAGAATTTAATTGTTGTCTTTTCATTTTCATATGCAATATCCCCGTGATTTTTCCTCATTGATTTACTTAGGTTGGGTGCCCATGCCCATCCATTAGCTTAAAAAAAAACTTTATTATGATGGGTTTATTTTTTAATCTCCTATTTTGAAAATAACATTATGAAATTTCTAAGTTTAACTTTCAATTGAGGTCTTAAGCACAATGGATTTTGATAAATTAGAATAGAATAGAATAGAATAGAATAGAATAGAATAGAAGGTTGCTATAAAGATTTTAACAGTATTTTAGTACTAATAGAATAACAAATGCCCTTCAACCTGATTCACCAAAAGTCCTCCAATGGACCAAAGAAATACTCACAATTGACCTTCATTGGACCACAAGTGCCCATTTACCATGCATTGGGGCTCAATTTTTTAATAGTTCCGGAGGTATTAAAGGGCTATTAAAGGTAAGCGTGGGCTATCAAAGAGTAAAAAAGTGGGCTATTATGAGGCAAAAGGTGGGCCATTGAAAGGGAGTGGGTGAAAGAAAGGGACCCTCCCCTATGCACTTATTGATAGGTCTCTTACTAAAGAAGGCTTGGAGTCTAGGGCAAATCCAACTTCACACAGTCCTAGCTAAAGAAATGTTGCGATAAATTTCTTGTATATATAAGGGTTTTAGGATGAGGGATTCAAGGCCGCCGCGATAAATTTCTTGTATGAGGGATTTCATACATACCCTTATCCGCGCATGCGCCATGGATGGGTCTGCTAATCCCAACTGTCCACAAAAGATGAACCGTGGAGATTTAGCATGTCACGAGGGTAGGCATGCATGGGTCATGCATGGGGCACGCAATACATCTCAATGCCATCGTATCAAAGAGGGGAGGTGTGATCTCGACTGTAGAATGTGGTGGGAAAGTTCCAGAAAGTTTCATAAATTGAGGCATCCGATCTCAACCCTTACTAAAAGGGGCATAAATCTAGGCCCTTGATTGGAATAGTGAATAATTTAATGCTATTTGGTGAGGTCGCAATTGCATAGCTAAGGTTCTTCAATTTTTTTCCATGTAGAGATCTCCCATTGTTGCAAGGCACATTTCTCCATACACGTCCGTCACCATCCAAGAAAGAAAGGATTGTAGTGTTTGCTTCTTTGTTCATATACACAATTGCAATGGTTCTAGATTTGGCTTTAGGTGATATGCATATTACGCAGTCCACTAGATTTGCCTTCAAAGTTTGAGTCTATGTTGATACCTTGGAAGATATAACACATTCTCAGTCCTCCCTTGCATTAAGGTTTGTGATCTACTGCTATGTTGCAATAGTGTGAAGCATTTTAGATGTGGATGTTGTGTTTACGGGTTGGATAGATAGTAGTTCAAAATATGGACAAGTCAAAACGGTCGCGAGCTGGTGCATACCATAGCATTGTTAAAATCATTCATGGTACCACCCATGAGGAAGTATGTTTCTAGTTTTGTTGAAAATAGAAAACCTTACAAAGATTAGCTTTGCACTCATATCCTCTGAGTTTAACAAGATATGAAAATCTACACCATAAACCTCCCAAAGCATCCTCTTCATCTTGCAATACAAAATGAATGCTACCAAGTCTAGCTATATGCAGAAGGATGAGCTCTATATCCCCCGTTGGTAGTAATTGCTTCTATTTACTAATTTCATATTCTTATGTGGTTATCTAAAACTATCTGTTATCATTTTGTCTCCCCAAAAAACAACGATGATCTATGAAAGTGAGATCAGGAAATTCAAATATTTAATTCGATCTAGGAAAATAAAGAGCCAAACATAGACATGGAGTCCATGGTTGAGACATGCATTCCTTATATGTGACTTGATACAATATGAGCTAATTGATTTTGACATTTGGAATTGATTTTGATGGTGGGTAGGTCCACACAGCATTCGACTTTAACTTTCTCTTTGGCTCTTACTTCAAAATCCTACTTGCACTTGATTTTGCATAAATTCAGATACATTGAAGTTGATATAATCCCTACTTATGACTTTTGTCTTTGTGTTCAACTGTTAATTTGGAGTTGACTTTTGCTTCTGGACTTGATTTAAATGGGTTGGCTCGGCACTCAACTATCTACAATCCCTGAGTTAGATAACAGAATATCAATGAATTTAAATCGAACAATACAATATCTCAAAGTTTAGCATAGGATGTATTTTGGACTACAATAACTTTGCACTCACTTCAACATACACGGTTGGCCCCATACAGTTTGTTAAATAACAAGGACTTGTATTATTATAGATTTTTAAAAATAATAGATACTACTACACTTGTATTGATAAATACCAATTCCCATATATGCTTAATATTAATTACCAATTCTCACATTTGTTTAACATCAATACAAGACTTCAATCTACGTTATTAGTTTAGCACCATTATTTTTTTCACATCATTACATAGACACTTAATGTATTTCTACTTTTATTGATGATTTTGCTTACATATGGTTTTTCAATCATTAGTGGAACAAGGTTGCTTCCACGATGTGCCACAACATCAATAAGATCCTTTTCTCTAAACCATCAACAAGAATCGGTGTGTTCCTAATCTACTATCTAATTGAGACATCTAGTGTAATAGAATGAAAGGGATTTTAACCCTTATTCGACAGCAAGCATAACCCAAATAATTAAAAAAAGTATAGAGATAAAAAATCCCCATTAAGCCTCCAATTACTTGAATCAGCTTTTTCTTTTTGGAATAGAATAGAATAGAATAGTTTTTTAACGCCCACCGGAGACCAATAGTCATGGACCCATACAATGGTTAGTACACTCATTACTACTAGGATTAAAACCTCGCCTCGAAAGGTTTTCAAGGGAAAACCTTTGGCAAGAATGATGATACTAGACAAGCAGAGATAATGACTACCGAGGGCTCAAGAATCGGCAGACGCTTATCTAGAACCCCGCATGTATAATGCCAAGTCACAATGATGGTGCCGAGAAGTTGTGGAAGTGGAATAGAATGCTAAGGTCAAAAATGATTCCTGACTATCTCAAAGCGTGGCAACTCGTAAGAGTATGGCTTTCATCTTCAATAACTCAGAATCGCAATGCACATAGCCGCTTCACGCGGCAATTCGCGACGCTCCCATCTACCCCGGCTCAACCAATCCTCAGAAAGGACCCGTCGGGGAATTGATGCAATAGCTACAAGCTTGTTCCCCGACAATGAAGCAAGCAATAAGCTTGGGGCCCCGTGCCAAGGTGGGATTTATGTTGCATATGATAATGACCAGCTTTCACTTGGGCCAAAGTAATCAAGGCCCCATATCTTTTGAAAACGGACCATTGAGATATTGTTGCAAAAGCTCAGATCGAATCCGGTAAGCATGTCGGCGTTGCTCGGGTTGCACCCAACCGCAAACCATGTAGTGCAATGCTCTTTCCAACATCGCTTCAAACGCCGAGGAGATTCAAACATGGCAAGTGCAAGAACAAGATAGCTAACATCATCCATGTGGTGCACCTTGCGCATATAGTGGATGGCGCTTCATGGCGTAATGTTGAAGAGCCAAAAACACATCTCTTGTAAAAGAATAGCATGTGGGCACCGCTTGTTTTAACTCCGAGGTCAGAAGTGAGAAAGGACTTTTTTTGCACCCACTCCAAGCTCTCCCAAGCACTAGCACTAATGGCGGGCGCCCCTACACTTCCGTAACCATACAAGAAAACAGTTCTACCAAATTCAAACAAGTGGGCTTTCCTCGCGGGCCAATCATGAATCTTCACAAAACAATTGTTTTGCATTGTATAGAGTGCTCTCTCCATCCAGCTTGACCACCCGCTTGGTAATACAATCGTTCCCAAAGTCGTTCTTATGTAATTCTACACCAAGATACTTGTAGCTATCTACAACTTCAACTTGTGGCTATCATAGTGCATGGGGAACATTGTGGCAGAAGATTGAACTACCAAAAGCTTGGTTTTTGGAGATTAACACGCACAAACTTGTGTTCTCACAAAATCGCGGCAGAGCATGTCTTCGCGATATCAGCATGGCAGATATTGCCGGTGAAACATCATCAAACATACATAAGTTGCCTAATGATATAGTGTGCCAAATGTGGACCTTCGCCATGATTATCAAGCCATTCTTCCAATTGATCAATGTACAAGCCAAAGAGTGTAGGAGATAAAGGGCAACCCCGGATTTAACTCCAATATTGCTATAGTGATTTGAGTACGATCTTTGGAAATTTAGCAAAAACCCTTTCATAGAGCCGATAAAAGCAGATTTTGAAGATCTTGTGGAACCCTGCGGTACGCAAGCGGCCAAAGAAGCTCGGCGTGGTATTGTATCAAAAGGTATAAAATCCACAAAGCATATATAGAGGTCTTGTTTTGTGACTTGACTATGTTCAATAAGCATGCAATGTGAAAATATGATCTATTGTAGAATGGCATGGACTTAAAAGTCACTTTGCCCTACAAAGACGCACGTACACCGATGTTGTTACGCCCATGATGTCAACCGCTTCTTAAGAAGGCTAAGAGCTTTGAAAATATGGAACTTACCATGATCATGCGATAATTAGAAGGGTCATGCTTATCACCTTTGTAAATTGGTACAACCTTCGCCCGGCTTGACCCAGGATTTTTCGCAAGCCTTCTTTGCAAAGCTTGATTTAAAAGAGTAGTGATGATTGGAAGCAATAGCGGGGACCTCCCCATTTAAGCAATTCTGCTTGCAACAATGCAAACCTTGAAGATCGGGAGACTTGCCATTAGATAGATGCCGCATCCTTCTTTGACTTCCTCCTCACGTGAATTGAAGAATATCACCTACCAAAGGAGATACGCAGTAAGGACCCCGGGATGATCATATAAGTGGACCAATAAACTCATCCCATTGCTGCGATAGAAATATGTCCAAGGGTAGGAGGTGGTTTCGATATAATTTTTTGCTTGTAAGGTCCGAGGCTCATGTAGCGAATTCAAACTTTTGCTTCGATGCTCAAAGAACAAAGCGTGCCTTCTGCGTTTCAAAACGGACTTATAATTACGGAATGGCATTATGTCGATATCCGGCTCAACTATCGCTCGCAATTGTTTTTTAAGCCGCCGCAGGTCCCTCATCAAACCGGGCATTTCTAGGAAAGGATTTCCTACCAAAGATGAGCAACACCGAATGCGCGTGTACCAGCAAAAGAGACAACGTAGCAAAGCATCGACCAAATGCCGTGATTACGCCTTTGAAGAGTTGGGTAATCAAAATACACGCAGCGTAGGAGCTAATGTGCATTCATATTCAAAAGATATAGAATAAGTCAAAGTTTAATGCGAAAGGTGGAGCCGGATAGCAATGGGTTGAAGAGGTGGAAGGCGCCACTTTAATGACAAATAAAGTGGATAGTGATCGATTTATCTCCTCATCTCTATGCCTTGTGCCAATTCGAAAAGTCTAAAATGAGATCCAAGGCTTGCACTTGGGAAATGACATAATCAACAAACACTAGTACCATCACCCCCGCCTATCCTCAAGGGGATTCACTCCATGTATAAGGGGGATATGCCATCTGGGTGCATGGGGTGGCAAAACCCCCCAGATGCGGATCTTTAAAAGCAAATTTTGACCCCTTTCAAATAAAAATTACCTAGGATAGTGCAAAAAATACGAGAAAAAAAGGACCCCCCTCTTGGAATCGGTATATGTACGTAAAAATGGGTCCAAAAACTTCCTTCCGTGCATGCGGGGATGGGTTACTACCAAAAAGCGTGGAACCCCCTTGCCTATCCATGCGCAGATGTAATACCTTTTAGAGTGTGGCCATTGCTCTAAGCCATTACAAAGTACCATCTCAAAGACTTCACATAATACCCGGATGAGCTCCTTCCAAATGTTGAGAGGCGGGTTTGTTAGCATCAGCATCGAACGATGACATTACGTGCTTGATTTGTATCATTAGCGGGACATCCATAAAGGGTCACGAACATCCTCAAGTATGGGTTGAGGCGACTTGCATTTCAAAGCGGTCGAAAAGCATTGAAATCACTCAAGAAGAATAACATTCCCCAACCGTTTTGAATTGAGCAATGTCATCATAAAGATCACCATAGGGATCCGCGAGGCGACATCATATCTTATTTTATTAAAAATTAGAGGTCATTGATTTTTCGTGCTTGAACGCCAGATGTTACGCCGCGCTCCCTCCGAGGGGATCTTTTGGTCGCCTAAGTCTACTTAGGCAACAGATTTGAAATGGATGCGCCAATCTTCCTCGCTAATGCTCTTTCTCCTCCGGTGTTGCTTCTCTCTCAATGGTGTTATTCCTCGAAGTCTTGCTCCAAGGTTTGGACCATGCCTTCTTCTCGAAATGCACATTTAAAATGGGAGAGGAATATGTTCTTCCCTCATTGTTCTTATGCATGCCGGACTTCTCCCACATATTCTTATGGTGAAAGGCAATTTTTTTTTTCAAAACCAGCAGTTCCACCTGTTAGGGAAAATTCATGGTGGAGCTTTCATTTTGGGGAGCCCGGATCTTGGAACTAGGAGCTTTTTAAGCCTAGCAAAACGTTCAAATTTCGGTGCATCTTTTTTTTCTTTCCATGTTTCCCTCCTCTCGTCTCATGCCTTAGCCTCCATCATTTGACTTCTCAAGCCTTGCATTTGTAGGTTCCTCCAATCTAAAATTAAAAAGGGACAGTGGAGGGAGTGATAAATGTGGACAAAGAATCTTTGGAGATAATCTTTGCAAAGAACGTCGGACACTTTAAGTGTGGCTTGCATTAAGAAGAGGAGTGGAGTGATGTGTAGGTCCAAAGACAAAATTTCCCTTTAGGGTAAGGTCCTAGACATGTCCGGTGCAGGGGAAGCATTATTTTTCAGCAGCTAAGATGATGGGCTGATCTTCTCCATCGTCCATGATGAAGTTAATGGAATTTCAATCTGAAATTGTTTTGGGCTCTACAATGAAGTTTACTTTTGTTCTTAACAAATTGCCGATTTTGCCACAAGAAAGTCTCGTATTTTTCTTCTCTCGGATCCATGGGTGGGCTTGAAGCTAAGATTTTACTACAGGGCCCATTCCTTCAAAAGCCTTTTACCTTCTGACTTAAAAATACCGCCCTTCATCATTTGAAGAAACGAATGCAAATCTTGCTTTATTTCATCATCCGCTTTATACATTCATATGGCTAAGTCCTGCCCCATTGAAATAAATCTTCTTCATGAAAAATCTTGCTAGCATGTTTGGATGCATGTTATGTTAGGGTTAAGCGTGATTTTAATATATGTAGGCATATTTATGTGTATGTAATTCAGTAATAAAGTCCATTCTTTATAATGTTGTCTTGTGCATTACGTCAGAGAGTTGGGATTGAGGCCGTTTTAGTTGTAAACCCACCCGCTACGAGGTGACTAAATCTCCTTTTATGTCGATGTATTCTAATTGTTGTTATCTCCACTCTGATATCCACTCGTGAACATTTTTTTTAATTCTACTTTCTTTCAATCTACACACATTGCTCTTCTTTTGATATATTCTTTTCTTCTTAATTCTTTTTGATACATTTTTCTCATTTCTTCCTCCTCTTTTTTTGTTCTTTTGTATTGTTGCATGCTTAGCTCTAAAATGAAATTTTGAATTTCCAAACATCTTAAGCAATGCATTCTATATGATGCATTCCTTTTCTTAATTTTGCCATGTATGGACCTGGATTGCACTTTTGTTCAATGGTTCTTACTCAATCAAATGCACACTTATAAAAAAGTTTCCATCTTGCCACTAAATCTATCAATGCAAATGTCAATGCAAATATACAAAAACAGTCTATGAAGTCTTTGTTTTGCTATGATAATTTGACATCCTTAAAAGCATTCTTCCAAGCATTTATTCATTTAGATGTACTTCACCTGCATTTACTAGCCCTAAGTAACCATTAATGGAGATCAGAAGCAACTGAGATGTTTGTGTTGCTTTATCATTATCTTTTCTTTTGTACCATTTGTCAATCATGTGAAGCTTTTGAGAGTACAATACATATTTGTTATCTTCCTTGGTTTTTGAGAATGCTCTTCCTTTCTGTTGCTCAAGTCAAGAAGACGGTCCCTTTATTTTGAGGTTCCTTTAGAGGATACCAGTGCCTTAGTGCCTTGCTCTGCAATGTAGTTTGGGGAGCCTTGCTCTGCAATGAATGAGGTACTTTCTTAATCGTAGGTCACACTTATTTCAAATTTGTTCATCTTTCCCCCATTCAAGTAGTTAAATCTTAGTCAAAGGTTTGTGTTGGAATTTATCCTGTCAGGTCTTTTTTTCTACTTAAAAGAAAGGAGTTTTATGCGTACAATAGATCTCCAGCACTTCTGCAGCCTTCTAAGTCTTGAATTCTCGATTTAGCCCCAAATATCTTGAAATGTGAAATAAACAGGGCTTTTAATCATGTAGACATTAGTTGAATATACTATGCATGCCCCGTGTCCTATTGCTTATGTATTCTGTCCATATCATCTCTGCTTTGTATCAGAAGCTTTCTTAAGATGTTTGTTCTTAGCCATTTTGATCTATTCCATTTTGCAGAGTCATAACAGAGCAACAGAAAATAACTTGCTGCTCTCAGGTGACAAAATGATTGCCTTATATTCATGTTGGGTAAGTTAGAAGGAGAGGTTGCAGCAGAACACTCTAATCCAGCTCGGATTTGCTCCATCTACCCATTGGCATCCATGAGGTACCTACCTTAATTACTTGCATTTGCAGTTGGGCTTGAAAAGCAAACTACTGTTCAACTGATAAATGAATTTATACTTTTGATTTTATTTCATATCATATAGAGCTTCTTATATTTAGAATAGGCTTATTCTGAATTTTGTTCACATGCAGTGTATGAGATTTATTAACTTTTGCTCCCTTTACTGATAAGGAGCATTTCATTGGAACATTTCTTTGAGCAGGTTGCACACCATCTATTACTTTAGGTGTGAAACCGAAGATTCAAATCCATTATGTTCCATTTTATGCAAAAACTTTCAAGATTTCAAAGGTTCAAGGTTCAAACTGTTGAGGAGATTGCAACAAGTCAATGCTTTTTGAGGAGCTATTGCTATTGGTGTAATTATTACAAGGTAACATTTTATTTTTTCAAGTTTAGTTGCATGAAATTGTTGAAGGTGAGATATGGTGGATGTTGCAGTTATAAGATATTATTCAAGTTTAGATTAGTTTAGTTGCTTGAATATTGTTCAAGGCGAGATATGGTATATGATGCACTTATAAGATATATATTATTCATGTTCGGGGATCAAGTGAGTCTAAGTGAAACCATTGTCTTCATCATTCAGATAGTGGAAATTCATTTCGGCCTCCCTTTCGCAACATAATATTCTTTAGATTTTGTCATTTAATTCACACGACGCGCGAATTTGTGAACATTTACGGAAGAGTAGCAATAACAAGGGACTTATTCAACGTTGATAAATGCGAAAAATGTAGCGCATACAAAACCATGTTTAAGATGATGTTAGTAATGGAGTCGGCAATAATGGTTGCCAATGGTTGACAACATATATCCACTATATAATTAGATGTCTCTACAATGCCAAAATTCAATTTCAATTGCAATTGTGTTTTGCTATTCATTGATATGCTATCCACAAAATACAAAACCATCGTAAACAATAATACCATAAACCCCTATATAATCAATTCCATCTATGCACTCCTTCGTCTGCCGATTCTATTTTGTCCTACACATTAGCATATTCCTAACCACTCCATGTCCCGATGGTTAATGTGCAAAAGCCTCCTAAACCCTTCATGGTTTGTGATTCCATTATATCTAGGGACACATTTACATTTTACAAATTTTTCATTACGCCTAGACCAACTAATGCAGCATTGCCGCACACGCTTTCTAGTTCATCATAAAAGGTGATGATGTAGGTGGGAAGTAACAAAAGAATAAAATGGTACTACTATTGTGGCAATGAAGTTTGATCCACATGTAGCAATTATATCTATCGACTTTATGGAAGCGTGGATATATGGGAAGGAAGGAAGGAAGGTACTTTATCGCCCACTCTGAGACCAATGGGTCATATGGGACCCAATACAAAAACGCAAACAATGGGGCAAGGGCATCCCTTGAAATAGCAAGCAACTCCACCACAACCTCGGCCGCCCATGACATTCATTAAATAATGAAAAGAATTGATACTCAGTAAAATGAGGTAGCCGCTTTGGTCAATGCCCTTAATGCTTCCATGAGCGGAAGGATATCCATATCTTTTTGCAATGGGATTCAAGCCATCACCTTTATGCATGGAAAACCTGGGACAATTCCAAGACACCAACCAGAGGCACATTTCCTAGGAAGGTACATTTGAGGTATGGCAAAGGCTTGGTGAGGAGGTCGAGCAATAGAAGCGGCAGCTAGAATAGAGGCAAAGAACATCAGCGGAAGAAGCAGTTAATGATCAAGGGTACCATTAGCAACATCGTGAGAGGAATGGCCTCGGAGCGTAAGAAGATGTGGTGGGTGCGTAAGATGGAACAACACGAGGCTATTTTGCAAAGATTGGTGTGTGCATGGGAAATGGGAGAATGGACTTTAACACAAGCATGAGTGGCCTTAGCATGATGAAAAGCGTTATAGCAAAAAGTTGCATGTGATGGTGTAAAATATGGAGTTTTCCACGAATCGGTCAAATCTTTACCACCATTCTTTTGAATGTCCTCGACCTTTTTGCAAATTCGCGTCTGCCCGCTAACCATTTGGGACTTTAGTAAGATCAACATCCGATAGAGATGTCCCTTTCAATTGCTTGGCCCTGCTTGAGGATATCCATTTTAGTACTCAAATTCAAGACCGTAAATTTCACTATGATTGGTGAGGCCGCGAATGCTCCAACCCTATGTGCAAAGAAGGACAACAACGGTATTTGTGAAGTCCAATTTAGCTAACACCAAAGTCCAGACCTTCTATTGCAAGTCCTTCCGATGCTTCTTCCGCATGCCATTTAATTGGCCGTTATAATCGGTTGTGCCTATCAATGTATTCTACGCCGGCGCGATGTAGATGCAGATGTAGATGCAAAACCCATTTACATGAGAGTTTTGAAATTGGGGAGGATGAACTAAGCATGGATCTCACATTAGAATCATGACGCTTTGAAGAAGAAGTTGGAGGTGCCTTGGTTGCATGAGAATAGAACGCGTCCAAGGCAAAGAATTTACGACTAGATGTGTCCTTAGCAAGCTCACCACTTCGGGGTGTCATGCTTTCTTTCCAATGCTCTATGCGCAGTATTACAAATCGTGAGACACCTCGTGAGACATGACGAATAAATCTCTTGGTTTTGCTTGCCAATATCAACCATTAGGTGCTCCCATAATATATGACAAGCAAAGAACTCCAACTTTGCCTCTCAATTGCTTCCCAAAGGTTTGTATGTTCAAAGATGAATTTTGCGATGGCGTTGTAAAGGTCAAGTTGACACTTTGCCAATTCGAACCTCAATGCACATTGAAATTGTGGCCATCTTGTTCTACGCATGTGCAAAGTAGCCGTGAAGAATGCAAGCTTGTTCTCTAGGTCTTTTTGAAGCAAATTGACATAGAGAGGAAGACGCCTTGGACGAGGACCTTGGAGAAATCATCCGGGTCAATGCCACCGGCAATGGGCCTCCCTTTCATCATCATGAGTTGAACCTCCAATGCATGTTGGAGGTGTGGCCGAAAGCGATATGCACTTCCAACACCGTGAAAGCGGATGCAATGCTTCTCCCCATCGCCATTCATGTGGTGAACCTCCAACATGTTGGAGGTTCGCCTGAAGGCTTGCACCGCCAACGCCCAGAATCTGGATGCAATCGCTCTCCATCATCATGTGTTGAGCCTCCAACGATGTTGAGGTTCGTCTGGGGCCATTTGCTCCACCAACACCATTGGGAATTTGCAATGGACAACGCTTTTATCCGTTGAGAGTAAAGATGCAATGCCCATTTAATGTCTGGCCGCTTAAGATGAGCATCTTTATTGAGAGATCGATCACATCACCTTTGAAAATTATCTTTTGTTCGTGGATCGAGACTTCAGGGGTGGCGAAAGGTGCCCCCGACGGATCAGTCCCGAAATTAAAAGTCCAAAAAGCTGAAATGTATAATGATGCAAATAGTCCGAAGCATATGTCTTGGAAAGATCCGTGCATAAGCTTTCCAATGAGCCCGAAATCACATGATTCTGATGTCTCTAGCTCAAGTTATGAGCTCGGTGAAGTTTTGCCGTCGGGCACCAAAAAACCAAAAGGCAGAGCCAATAGAAGAAGAGAATCGGCCGCTCCAAAGAGACAAATGATACCTCGACACTCCACAACAAACTCACGTAAAAACTGCAACTCTTTACCGTATTAAACCGGTCATCACCATCTACAACACCTAAGAAGTCATGCCAATGGCAAACTTCCGTCCTACTAATCCCGAACACCGTAAAGCTTTGAAATAGCTTGTACGTAAAGCTTTGGAAGGACTTAATTGTTAGAGGAGTAGATGTATTGCACAAAGAATATCCATTGGTACATAAATGGTTCTCGCCATATAATGAACAAGGTCATTATAAGTGAAGGGTAGCTAAAAACCAACAACATGAACAAAATAAAACATGTAATTACAAAATTATGGGGGGATACTATGTGTAGCCTTTCAAAGAGGAAGATTGTTGGTCACATCTTTTGTCTAGCTATGCAATAATAATAAATTGAATTAGATTTTATCGCCCATGAGACCATAAAGTCTACAAAACCCAATACAAGAAAGACATCATAGGAAGCTCATTATTGCCTAGAATTAGAAAAAACCCTCACCGATGCAGAGTTTTCAAGGGAGTTAAAAATGCATCCTTCCAAAATGGATAGGTGGTTCGGTATGATGGACTTCTTATCGCTGAGCAAAGTCCTTATTTTAAAGTTCATTTGGAGACTCATGAATGGTGAAGATGACTCTCCCGGGTTTACTTTTAGACAAGCTCTTGTTCACTATATCCCTCTAGGCAAGAAGGCAATCAAAACCAAACCGTTAAGATTTATTTCAATTCTTTGCTTTTTCAAATGCATCCTTCCAAAATGCGTAGGTGTGCTGCGTATGATGGACTTCTTACTGCAGAGCAAAGTCGTTATTTTAAAGTTCATTTGGAGACTAGTGAATGGTAAAGATGACTCTTCTGGTTTACACCTTCTTAGACAAGCTCTTGTTCACTATATCCCTCTAGGCAAGAAGGCAATCAAACCAGTTGGGCATTTATTTCAGTCTCTACTGCATTTTTCAAATGCTTCTCCATTTTTGCATGGATTGTTGGCAGCATGGGATGCAGACAAACATCTCTTTTGGCTATGTCCTTCCATCCACACCCTATTGGAACTCCATTGTCAGATTGGGCACCACTACCTCCAAACCCCTCGGCACCTCCATCGGCCATTAATTAATCTTCTTACACGGAGAGACAATGGGTCTTTGCAAGCCTTATCTCTATTCAAGCATGGTATGAAGCCGGTAGCCTCAACTAAAATTTCTAGTCTCCCATTGGGATGTGTCTGTATGGGAGGTCACAGAAAATTTGCCTCTTATGGTGCACGTTGGTGTTACGTAAAGGCTGCCTTGGGACTATCATGAAAATATTCACAAAGGCAAGCACTTTGTCAACTCAGTATATTGCCGCCTCTTAGCACCACAGCCTCTCCCGTTGCTAGATGGGTGGTGCTTATAGGATGCATAGCCCAATTTGAGTTGTACATGGTGCCGGGCTTTGGGATAATTTGCTCCATCCTAAAGTTTCTCAGACTTTTGGTGGCATGTTATTCCAGCTGTCGGCAGTTAATGCCTTTACAAAGATCGTTATGATCTTCGTGATATTTGCAATATGCCCACTTTTACCTTTCAAACGTTTTGAGTCTCTTGAGCATTTGTTTTTTAATATCCGGAGGTTCACGCAGATGGTCCTTTAAGTTAAGGTTTGTTTAACAATGCACTAGATTCCGCCAATGTATCCTCCTTGGCATCCTATCCCAATGCATGGCCTGACTAAACAAAGGGCATTCCATCTTAGTTCTCGACGGCTCATGTGGTCAAATGGGAGGCCGCAGACGCTTCACATTTTGAGGGCATTTACTTATCCGCATGTGACGCTATTAGTGTGGCCTGTAATAAGATATTGATGGCTTACAAGTGTTCCTCCTTTGAGTCCGTGAATTGGTTTCAATAACTTCAAATTTGTTCTTATTGTTAGTCTCCTATTCAAGTAAGTACATTGTGCTTCGTGCTCATTGCCTCTTGAACATCTTGTGCTTACAATAGATGAGACATGTACATTCCGTACTTTTCATATCTAATGAATAAACTTATTGCTTTGTCCTTCAAAAAAAAGGATAAGATTAACACGAATTGTATTCATTCCATTCTTTGAAATGGCCCTGCATTTCACTTCAAATCTTGCTTTTGAGCTCAATTTAATGGATAATAAAAAATACACTAGGTACCCATCAAAATCTTGCTTCTAGGCACTTATCCAATGGAATGGGTACACTCTAAACACATTGCCTTTCAAATAGTCGAGTGTGGACACTATGGATCATATGGAAAAGAAGAAGAGCAATTGCCTTAAAGAAAGAATACACTGTGCAATCAATTGATGTATGCTTTGAGCCAGATTCAAGAAAGTACAAGTGTATACATGATTCGTGGAGGCTACTTTAAAGAGGCAAATTGGGGGCTTTCATCAAACTCTAAGGTTGAAGGTTGATTCTGTGAGCTACCCCTCCCCAAACTTGTATAAAGGGTGCTTTATTTCTCGCGGTAGTCATGTAATATTTATTCAAAATCGTAAATTCAACATCGTCCATGGTGCCGGAAATATGGGAGAAGTTGTCAGATTCATGTTATGGCTTGCCGACTTTGGTATTTTATGTAAGAGTGTCATGTGGGTGAGCAACCCCATGAGTGAATCATTTCAATCACATGTTTTGTAAATGCTATATTGATTGCAAAGCAAAGGTTTACAAATGACTAAGAAACCAACTACCATAATGCAGATTGTGTGCTATTTTTGTTGATTGTGTACCAGTTCTATTGCACCTCACTTGGTACAATGGTTTATATTTCCATCTTCATTCCACCTTCCAATTCATAGTGAAGTTTCACTTCACGCAAGAAAGTAGGCCATTCGCATGGAAAATACAAAAATCAACCCCTACATTTTGTTCTATGGTATCCGACAAATCAATCTAATGTTTGTATCATGACCAAGACAAATGTTATTTTTATTGCATGACAAGGTCCTAAATAGCTAATAAAACTATATCCTGTGGAACTAATTATTCATTTCAAATATCCCATTCAACAATTTCCAAATCAGTGTACTTATACATCATACCTTCAGTATAAAAATGACAACCACCCAAACTATAGCCATTCAAAAGTCATGCATTACATTTTTCTCAGCCGACTATTTCAAATACTTAAACGACTCTACCTTACAAAAGAAGAAGAAAAAGAAGGAAAAAAAAAAAACTAAAAACACACAAACGACGATATAAGAATTGGGCCACTTTATTTTCGGTGGTGTTTTGAAGCATGTCCACTAATTCGTAATAACATTTCTCCAATATATATATGTAATATATGGAGACATTCTCTCCAATCTTAAATTGACATTGGGTCGACGATTCCATTATCAGGAACAACCTGGGTTGGCCGCTAGACCAGATTCGCTATAGTCAAATTTCAAATCCATCTTGAAATTACATGGGCCTTTTGATCCGATTTATATCCATTTCGCGGGCACTCGCTACTACGACAATTTCGAAATTCCTCTGTTTTTGTGGGCTTAGTCCGATGAATCACTATTCTCTCACCGGCTCGATTTTTAAGTTAATGCCTTCGCTTTCGCGGATTAAGCATCCAAAGATATTGGTGTAAAACCCGGTGCATCTACAAAACTGAAGGAGCATCCTACAAACCAGAAGAAGCATATTGAATTAAAAACACAGCCGCCGGGTTAATCTCTTCTATTCTACCGAGGCAGTTTCTCGTTTTGGGTCTTAGATTTGTCCGCCATAAATGCCATTTCCTGTTTATACATTTCTATATATTATTTGGGTGAATTTCTTCATTTGGTGCGCATGTTTTTAACAACTGCACTTTTGCTTGATGCTTTGTTTCTACGCTTATTTTCGATCTTAAAACCATATTGAATCCATACTTTCGGTTCAAACCTCACTGCTTAGGAACCCAAATGAAAGCTACAACAAACCCAACTGCAAAATATCCTTTACCAAAACATGTCATGTTTTCAAGCCCGTGAACTTCGCCAACACTCGCCAAAACCACCGAACCGGGCACACAAAAAAAAAAATCCTTCCAATCTACAAAAGAAGGAATGGCCCTCCTAAATGAACGCCTCGGTGCCTTCAATGAAGCCCATCACGGAGTCGAAAGCACGCGAGGGGAATTTTAAATTTTGTTACGACCCAACTTCCATTTTGTTGGGGAATGAAAGGGGTCCCCCTTTTCGGTTGGAAGGACCCCACGCCCTTCCAAAACCAGAAAGGGTCCCCCTTCCCGTCCCCAATACATATCACAACGGCGGTAAAACAAACAAAAAACAATCAACAAAATAGAAAATAACGGTAGCGTGTGCGTTGGTATAAAAGCAATATCATCGCCAAAGACTTGTGCAAGCTTGCAATAAGTCTATAAGCCAATATTACAAAAGATATCCATAGAAACAATTCCAGTACTTTATCGATAACATGCTTCAAGGATGACAATAAAATGAGGAATGGTCAACATTATGAACTTGCTACAATTGCTTGTTCTTCTTTATCTACAACATGCTTTAAGAATGACAATAAGTTGAGTGAATGGTCAACAATATAAATTTGCTACAATGGATTCTTCTATAAATGCATATAGCACCACCTCCATCCTATATTATGTTGTTCGATTTTAAGACTTGGAACTTCTTGTTGAAATCATTCTAAGACTCGTATCACTAAAGAGGATTCTTGTAGCCTTAGTTATATTCTTCTCATCAACCACAACTTTGACAACATGTTAAGTCTTGGAACTTCTTGTTCTAAGACTACCAAAGCGGTATCGCTAAAGGCATTACTTCGCATTAGTTATATTCTCATCACCACAACTTTGACAAACATTGTTAAGTGAATGTAGTACAATGTCAATATTGAGGTGTTTCAATGTTTACATGAAATGGTGAAACTACCACCATAAGCTACGTTGTTTACCAATATTGAGGTGTTTCAATGCTTACATGAAATAGTGTGAAACTACTTTTTTAGTGACGGTATAGTTTTATGTTTACCAATACTAAAAAAGCAATATAGAAGCACGTTTACCAATACAAAAGAAATAGTAATAGACTTTGAGATCAACATAGAAAAAGACAAAATATGCTTAAAACATTATTTCAACATAGTAATGAAATTGTTTGTCTGTCCTTTCAAGGAGGAGGTGATCTAGATAATATGCATACAATAAGCATAGCAGCTATATACTTGCCTCTTCCATATTGTATGTACATTATATAACTACACGCTTCTTTATCCGCCATGACAATTCATATTTATAAATGGTTTCAAACCGAGGTGAACATGTGTGCCAAGCCTGAATTATTTCAACAAAGACATATCAAATAGTAAATTCATTAGTTGAGAACTGCACCCAAAAGTATTGATTTTTACATTGTACAATCTATGCAAAATCTCGAAAAAAGCAACATAGTTAAAGTTTTCTCCTAGTTTGTTGATCTCTAACATGAAACTAATTGGGCACTGATAGCCCTTACAACAAAGGGCTAGGAGTCTCCATCAAATATCTGATAGGTTGCATCTTGAGCTTAGTTGACGATACATTAGGTTATGATAATATTAGACATTGCGTCCATTCCTTCATTTTATCATGTCTAGCCTCAATTGGCAACACATCTAGAAGAAAATGAAACGTAGCAGAGCATCACAGAATGTGCTTCATATGCTGTCATAGGAAATATTCATGGTACAACTATATACATGTTTTTATGGAGCATATCCACAAGGTAAAAAGAAAGAAACTTTTTACGCCAGGAAGAAAACAAAGATTGCAACATCAGTGTGTGGAGTACACAGACCAGCTTTTCATTATGGTATATTACCTGTAGCATGTGTTAAAATGGAAAGTTTCCAAAAACCAAACATAGCGCACTAAAGCTGAAGAAAAAAAGAAGTAGAGGAATATGTGGACCTTAATAACGTCCAGAGGGTTTTAAGTCCTTGAAAATGCACGGAAGATGTAGCAAAATGAAGATAACCTGATATGAGTGACGTCCAAAGAGTGCTCATTTAGACAAACAAAGTTTTAAGATCTGCTCAGCTGCCGTGCACATTACCAGTTTAAATGAACACATGCACTACAAAATTTCCAACCATTCTTCCATTTTCAGTCTACAGTTGGCTGCATAGCAGGCTTGGCTAATCAAGGTTCCGCTTTCTTTTTGCATGTTTGCAAGAAAGATAAATCGTTCGTGATAGGGCCTCTAGGCTTATGGTAAATCCTTGGACTATAATAGTGGGGTTACAATATGGACATGCAACTTCAGGAAGTACTTAAGAGTTGGATATCCTTGAATACTATCCTGCCATCATTGTTTATGGTATGGTTTTAATCAAAGGCACAACACATGTCTTACTTTAAGCACAACTATATTTTCCTTGTAGCTGAATCCCTGTGAGCATCAGCATCCAACTTGCAATCACAATTTCTTCCTCTAGCTTATAAGCTGCTGCAAGCTGCTCATGAACATGACAACAAATCATGACTTATCAGTTACATGAAGAAATAAATCATTTTGAAGTTGGCTTATGACCATGCATCATAATCTAAAAATTATCCTTCACAAATTTAGAAATGGGCATATACAAAAAGTGGGCTGCTTTATTGCTTCATAATGATGGTTTTCCAAAACCATATCAGATGTTTTCTTGATGTGTTTCTTAGATGCTTTCTTACCATATCAGATGTTTTCTTACCTAATGATGGTTTTCCAAAAGCATATCAGAATGTTTGCTTACCTAATATGTGATCACACCAAAATAGTCTGCCCTTTTTGCTGCAAAGATATATTTATGCTGTGATGCTAAGATTGTGGTCCTGTATGATTACAGATACGTAACTGGAGTCGTGCAGAACATTTCGGTCTTGTGCTGCAGAAATTACAGGATGGAAAGAGAAATAAAAGGATGGATAAATTAGAACCAAGTCTCCCATTAGCCTGCATCAAAGAAAGAAATATGCACCAAAGAAAGAAATATACAGAATACATCAGATGTAGTAGCTACGCCAGTGGCTGAGATGGATAATTATAGCTTACAGAGAAACAAAAATACATTGTCTATGTACCATCTTAAACACAGAGAGCAACGGATGATATCATTCTTTGGAGGATTGAATATAGCGGCTTCAGCTTCGCTGAGGACCTAAACATGAAAAAAAAATCAAATGACGAACTGAAGCTAAAAAAGGAACTGCAAGTGATTCCTTTATCTGCTACCTGATGCCGGATCTCCATAAGACCTGTAGGATTTAATTTTGCTTGCGCCCATGGCCCTGAATAAGATATGGAAGGAAGAGGAGGTATAGAATCGTCATCCAGCTTGAGAACCGCCTCTACATATTTGAATGAAGACGTATAGCGGTTTTGAAAAACCTGCCTTTGGGTTGAGAACCGCCTCTGCATTTTTCGAATGGAGATGGATAATCAGCTATTCTGGAGCAGACGTTACAACACTGTCCTTCAAAACGCCTCAAACCCTAGCACCATCGCTCAAAAAAAACAGCTCAAACCCTAGCCCGAAATAAAACCCAAAGGACTTGCCGGGAAAATTGTAAAGACATTCCAAAAATAACGCTTTTGGCCGGAAAAGGGAGTGTTACCGGCGTTACCGGCGCCGGAAAAAGAGGACACCCACCCAAAAGAAACATTTTAAGTAAGTAGATAGAGCTATGCAGTAATAGTCCTTGAGTCAGATGGCCACTGATCGGATGCTGGCCTGACCTCCCCTATAGATGGCTTACTTCCATTTGTAGGTGAGCCTCGCGCACTCGACATAATTTTTCTTCCGTTTGCAGAGCTGCGCTGGGGGTCAAATCTTCCTCGAGGGAGAAGGTCGGTGGGCTACTCCCAGGCTGATCACAACATCCACAAGATAAAATGGGAATCAAGGACCAAAAATTTGTTACCCTAGGCCTAGTACAATATACAAATCACATACAAAGCAGCAAGTTTGCATGATCAACATGCACAACCTCTACAACCAAACAATGCACATAACATTATATAATATACCCTATCAATGTATACATGCAAAAGCACCAAAGCCCATCAAGTTAGTGGACCTGGCAAAAAACCCAGAGGGAAAGCACCTTCTTTTGCATTGAGATGGATGTATGACGACACCTCAGAGCTTATAAAAATATATGATGGATGTATAGGTGGGACCACGCATACGTTATACCACATGGGCAACATCTCATGGGATAGACGGGCCCCTAAGCCATCAAAGAATATTTGATTTTGGAGTAGGATATAAATTCATACACGTATACTTCCATGAATTGGTCACAAGGGGCCCATACACCTTACTCCTTGACGGAACCTTATTATCCCTTGATAGGTTTATTGTGCAGAATATGGCGACCAAATGGTGGTCTAATGACACCATAGCTGTGATCACCGGAAGCCACAGGGCATTGGCCTTGAAATCGCCAAACAGCTTTGCCCACAGAGGTCTCACCACCGTTATTACTTCTAAGGATCAGACTGGCTTGCAAAAGCTTCCGATTCTTTGAAACAACTAGGTCTCCATGTGATCCCTCATATTCTTGATATTAGGGATCCCTCCTCTGTTCAGCAGTTTGCCTCTTGGCTTTATCAGAATTTGGTGGCCTTCACATACTTGTAGGGTTTCTTTGTTTAGTCCTTTCTTCACATTTTAGAGTCTTTGCATTATAGAGTTTTGAATCTTGGGTCAGTTTGCAACAGAGTAACCTTCGATGTTGTTATTATCTAACTGATTTCTGCAGATTCTTAGGATCCCTAAGTTATTTTGCTACATATTGCAGATTAATAATGCGGGAGTTTCTGGCAGCACAGTGGATTCTACATCAAAGGCAGAGATTACAAAGAGAAATTCTGCAAACAAATTACTATGGAACAAAACAGATCACTAAAGCCATGATTCCCCTGTTTAAGCCACTGAGCAAGGATCAAGAATTGTCATGGTCAGCTCTGCTTCATGCCGTCTAGATGTAAGATAAAAAATAATATTAAAAAATCCTGTTCTTTACCTAAATATCTTTTACCAAATGGGTGTTATGGATTACAGTGGCTTCAAGGGGAAGCATCCAAATGGGTACAAAGCTATCAGACATAGAAAATATGTCAGAAGAAATCATAGATACCTTTGTAGAAAATTATGAAACAGATGCAAAGAGGGCATGGTTGTTGGAAAATGGATGGGCCTATTCTGTCTGATGACGCAGAGGATCCTGAAGTATTTACAATTATGTGGTATCAAAGATGGGATTGAGCACATATGCGAGGTTACTTGCCAGGGATCTGTGCAGCAAGAGAGATGAAGGAAGCAAAATATATGTGAATTGTATGTGCCCTGGATTTGCGGCAACTTATATGACCAGAGATGTTGGTCATCCTGTAGAAATTGGTGCAGACACAGCAGTGTGGCTTGCTTTGCAGCTTCCAGTGAGAATGGAAAAATTCTTTGTGCGGAGAAAAGATGTGGGTTTCATGCATACGCGCTTTTTTTTTGAATAATAGATGGGCTTGGTCATTTGAAGAGTGTATTGACATGCTTCTTTTACCCTTAATTTGTTTATGTTATGTTGACATTGTCAACACCATTGTTTTAAATAAAACTTTGAAGGTAAGACTAGTAAACATTGTGCCGTACGTTCGGGCTAATGTCCTGGCATGACGTGTTTTCTTCAGCTTTTAACACCTAGTAAATATTTGCCTAAAACATCTATATATGGCGGAAATTTTTGGCGTTATTTGCTTTGTGTAAAAATTTGTTATTGAAATAGTATAATGCCGAGTAGCATTTTAGTTCATGGATTTCAATAGAAAACAATTCTTTATAACCAATGTAGGAGATAGTTTAATCTACCTCGAAGGCAAAACATCCGGAAAGACAAATCCAAAATTGATGTTGAAATTGTCACTCTTAGAAGTAGTTAAGTACATCAATAAGAAATAATAAAAATATATAAAACACAAAATCTATGCCTTGCTCATTGATGTTTTAGTTCCGCGATGGAACTGTAAATATACATGTCCACATGGCCGTATGTAAGGGCCTAATGTTCAGTACTTTTGTTGGATGTCTCGATATCTTCACTTCTCAGATAACATCCAAGTAGGGTAAAAGTGAAATATCAAAGCCAGTCATTGATTGAACTGCCTATGTCTCCGCGGCCTCAAGCACATGAAACAACTCATCTCAAGGTAGGCTCGTATAATGGAATCGGAATCTGATCGAGGGAAGAAATGATTTGTAGACCCTAAAAAGTGTTCCATTACATATTCAACACAAGTGAGTTCTTTGCTACCAAAACACCAATTCGCCCAATTCTGCGGTGTCGTTTCTCATCGATAAAAAGATAAACAATCAAGATTAGTCAAAGCTTACTACATTACCCAATAAATAGATACTTGCACTCATCTATCCTCCACCTGCCTCTCTCACAAAGACATGTCACAGAAACAACTTTCCCTAGATTGTAAGCTCTTTGCAAAAGTCATCAATTAGTTGGATAAAGCTCGGCCCAACTTGCCAACCCGTCTGCTAAATATTTCTTTAGCTTTGCAATGAACTCCTCAATTTCCACGCTTTGCTACCCCATGTACATGAGCATGGTATTCTGGATTCGTCATACCATGATCCAAGGCGTGTATGACATAAGTAATGACGTGAGATGTGGTAGCTCGCCACCTTTTAGGCATTTGGCGACATGGTGGCCATCAAGACATATGGGGACAAAACGCACCATCTACATAGATGAAGATATAAGTAAGTAAGATAAAATAAAAAGGAAGAAAGAAAGTAGAAAGAACGATGAGAACAAAGAGAAATTAGAAGTTGTGATTTTTAAGTATTGGAGTCACACTTAGAGGAGTTCTTTGTATACAATATTTGTTGTATATCGTGATCTATCGACATCTCTAGGAAGCATCTCCATCCTTCGATAGAATGAGTACCTTTATGCCTTGTATTCCTTGAGCTCTGGAGAGTGCCGCGTAGAGTTGTCCATGACTGAATCTTGGATTAGGCAAATACAAACCAACCATTTTTTCATTGTTACCATAGTATAGCGTAGGTGAGAGAGGCAGTATCGTCCATCTTGACCATATACGGAAGTAGATGATGTGTCAAAGGGCCCCTAGTCATTGAAGAGGCAAGAAACATGTTTCCGCTGACGATGCTCGGTATGGGATCGTGGACTTACCCCGAGGGCTCGTGCCAAGAAAGCTTTTACGCCATTCAAGTGGTGAGGGAAATCACTTTCGGCCCAGGTTATGAAGACAAAGCGGGTTCTACTAGCACCTTGAATAGGTGTGATTGATGGAACCCTAATCATACAGCTCGCCTTGTGGCTATTGTTCTCCATTGCATAGAGTGTTTTCCAAGCCGGTTGCTTCGGCCGAGATGGAGCTGTCCAGGATTCACTACCGGCGGGAACTCCAAGCGACACCACTTCAACATTTTGGTACGATAAAATGAGGATAGGAGGCGTTGGGCGGCATGTTGATGCATACCGAACTACCTTGGTTTGGCTAAGTTGACTGGCAAAATGTCACACTCACGCGTGCCAGTCACGGCAAAATGTGTCGAGGGGCATCGAGGATGGCATTGCATATCGACCTAAGTTAGTAAGCTAGGGAGGTCCACATCGCAAAGATAGATGTTGCCTGATGATCCGGGTGTAGAAGGTGAGCCCAATGCCTCATTATCAACGAGCCATCTCTCCGGTGATCAATATCTGAGGCCAAATAGTGTGGGGGAGAGAGAGGGCATCCTGGCGGACCCACGCTCTCTCTCGAATGGTTGGCCCGGTTTCGCGACCGGTAGATGCATGTCCCATATAACCTCATTGCATTACCTCGCGGTTCGGAGGGGGCGTGCTTCGCCGCAATCTTGCCCACAACTTTTCCAAGGCACACGGTGTCAAAAAGCCTTGGTAAAGTCTGGGAGCGAGAATACGTATCTTCTTAGGCCTGAAGTTCCCTCGTCCTCAACGAGAGTCCACGGCGTGAAGATATGATCTATGGTTGAGCGTGAAGAGTCAAATACTGAGATGATGGACAAAATCTTGCATTATTTTTTGCAATCCTATATGTAGTTTCAATTTTGGTTCTTTTATGTTATGTAAAGAGCTTTTCTTCAAAAATGAGATTGCCGTTAAAACAGCATGAAATTAATATTTATTCATTACTACTTTTTGAAAATGCTTCTTATATTTTTAAGCTTCTTTGTGATGGAAAATGAATCTTTGCACATCATATTAAAATTTGCCTATTTATAAGTTTTCTAAAGCTGCCAAGGTAGGTGGTAGGTAGTATAGATTGACATCTTCAATTAAAAGAAGGTTAGTCGTGAGCCTTTCATTCTTATCATTCTTATCTAATGGGCAAAACAACTAGGTATCAAGAAGGTATTTTTAAAGCTTTTGATCCTTTAGCTGTTCTATTTTCATCTACAAATGCATTTAAGTTTCTAGATTTTTTTCCCTTGCATTTTTATTTAATTGATTGGCCTTTGCTTTCTGAGTTTGTAATCTTGAGGTGTTTGATTTAGCGTGATTCCAACCTAGAAGGGAAAATGCCTTGGACCGGGATTTAAAATGGATTGGCTTCATTCAAGTTGGATATGCCCTTGGTTTGGAGTTTTTTGTGCACGATCTTTTCATAGGAGCAATTCTTGGCAAATGCATGTGTTTTTTATTTAGGCATGTTTCTTAAGGAGGCGAGGGAGGCCCATTTTTCAAAAAAATTTGAGGATATAATAGAGGCCGGTACAAGAAAGATTAAGATCAAGGTGACTTTGCAGCGTATCAAGCGGGGAGCCATTATAGAACATGTAGATTTGATGCTTGAATGATGTTTCAACGAATGGTTATTTAAAGGTTTGGTAAGCCCGAACTATACCACCAATGAAGCATGCAACAAACTTATAAAATGACCATTCTTTTAAGTGGCACAACCATCTCAAAGCGGCAGATTAGTGGCCTTATATCTCACTTTGTAAAAGGAAACATCTTTTGGTAGAAAATTGCGGTCTGTAAATGATTAACTTGTTTCGATATGTAGTCGATTGTTAATGGGTTCAATTCCATACCATAATGTTTGCTTTGGTTATTATTGAACCATTAATTGCAAATCAACTACACATTTGAATAATTTTTATTCGAGGGTCGATTTTTGTCCCTTTTAACACAAACCACATAGTAAAGATAACTATTTTCCCATTTTGGTTTAGGTGCATATTCATAGGAGGGGATGATTGTAGGCAACGAGAGCCCCTCTTAATGTATAATGCATGTATTGTTATCGACATACCCTAACTTGTGGGAATATACCTCTCAAATAAGAATCGTTATCTATGGACTAGAGTAAAAGCACAACCTGCAAATATGCTCTCGAGCTATCGATGGTGCGACACCTCTAGTATCAATATACACTTGAACCTCGTGTGAATTAGTTGTTATATTATTAAAATAAAAAAGGGAAGGCAAGAGGAAACACAAATTGAATAGAAAAAAAAATACCTATGTTAGCTCGCTATTGTATTGGTCAAAGCATACGTAGCATTCTTATTAAAAGAACTAGTAGTAGTAATGGTTGTGCTGACCTATTGTATGGGTCCCATGGCCTCTTGTTGTTCATAGACATTAGAAAATCTATTTTATTTTATTTTATTTTATTAGGACATTGGATTTTTTAACTATACATTCAAGTTATCTTCATACAAGTTGTATTTGGGGGCATTCCGTGCCTTTGCCCAGCTTCTGCCACAATTTTGGTACCAGCTTTCACTCAGAGAAGCCCTGGAATCGTGCACCCAGAAGCCCTAGAATCATGCTTCTTCATGAAAAAATAATAGACACCCGATTGCTTTGATTTTTGTTTATCTAAACAAATTAAGTCTCAAGTTTTCTAGAACGGTGCTTTTTTTTTTTTTCTAGTTTTGATCAAAACATCCAGGCCTCTGTTCCGTTCAAACAGTAAGTGCATGTTTTGGGTGCCAAAAAAACAGGTGCCGAACTTAAAACTCCTTTTTTTTGCTTTACAAACGTTTCAAACTTAATTCTAACTTCCTTATAGTTCTTTTTACTTATATCCATCAAAAGCCCACAACTTGAATACTGTTTTCTACTAAAAATTATTATATGTGATTTTTTCTAACTTTATAGGTAGAAATATTTAGGAGGCACCAACGTGAATTGATGGTTGGTAGCAAGATGCTCTTACATTTAACAGTTTTGGTACATGTGTCCTTGAGAGACCAAGTGCATTTTTTGCTTTATGTACGATGGAGAATAATTGTCACATGTGGCCATTGCTTTGAATACAAGACAATTTTAAAAAGTACTCTTATATTATGGTGGTGTCCCATTGTTGTTGGTTTCCTTTTTCTTTTCTTTTTTATGTATTTATTCTTTGACCTAGTTTGGCCGCCAGTTCTCTCTCCTCACAACAGTATAAAAGGAAGAAACTTGCAATGTTGCATACACATGAAGGGCTTTTTTTTTTTTTTTTTGCCATCGCTATTTGCATGCGCCTTGCCTGAGTTTTGAATTTTATTATTTAGAGCTAGAGGCATTTGTATAGAGGATTTGTTGAAAGAAGTTCCTATTTCTTAGGATGGCTTTCGTGTTGAATTAAGTAAAATGTGGTCTAATAGCAAGCATTTATGTGAGAAAAAAATTTGCCCATCTCAAAAAGATGGTGAGACCAAAATGAAGAGCCTCCAAGACGTCTTGGAAGCCTCTGGATGGAGTAATGAGAAAAGTGTGAAAGAAGACTACAAGTATAATATCAAAGAGGAAAGTTCGAAAAAACCCTCAAAGCTCAAAGGGCTTCACATTCTTGTGTTGTTACAAATGAATGCGAGGTGGCATTGTGGAGTCATGTCTGGGAGGAAGATGTAGTATGCAATTATTATGATGAAGTTGGCCATGGTAAAGTATATCATGATTCACCAATATATCAGCATTCAAATATTACATTTAGAAAGTGGTAAAAAAGCGAAGGGTATGAAGATGATCGTTATATGTCAATACTATGACAAAAAATTAGCTAACATTTAAGACTGCATGGCTCAGGTGTTTTAAAGTTTTTCTTGGAAAGCACCTTTTTTCTACTTAATCTTCCATAGAACTGAGCTCATTGTATTTCTGGTATTGCATCCCATAAGCCATTTGGTCTTAATAGATGACATAATCCCCCCTCCCCAAACACACAAAAAAGTACCCCCACCACCACTAATATGATGCCTTGCATATGAGAAGTTCAAGTATTGATACACCCACTTACACTCGAATAATTTGGGCTCATTTATCATTGAAATTGCCCAATATAGATATTATTTTTTGTCTAACAATTACATGATATATATTTAAAAGTGATGAATGTGTATATGAGTTAGAGATGACACTGAAGAAGTCTTCGAGGAGAACTATTCAAAATTATGATTGATGTAAAATTGGCGACGAGATGTACCAGCGGATGTAATGAACACACTTTACACTCCATGCGGAGGTGGTGGTATGTCATGTATGTCAATCGAATGCTGCTAATGTGGCACGTAGTAGAATAGAATAGAATAGTTTTTTTAGCGTGGGAGACGATAGGTAGTGAAAAGAAATCTTCTTATTCTCCTTTCTTCCCCCTCCACAAAAAAAACCAAAACCCACATTTCCTCGTCTCTCTGCCTCTCCTTTATCTTGTCTCGGCAATATGAAGCTAAACTTTTATCCCTGGTTGCATATAATGACATAAAAGTTACAAATGCATAGATTAGAGGTAATGGGAAACATTATCTTCCATGGCTTAACTACCACTACTTACAATAGACAAATATTTTTAATGGCCATTCTGGGACGACACAGCTATGGAAAAATGCAGAGCTCTAATCATATATTTATGTTCTATTGAAACTTTCAATGCATGGTTTTGCAAGGCTGCGACAAATCCATCATTTTCTATGCTATTGAAATCCACTCCCATTAATAAGAGCATGGAACCAATAATATATTTGAAAATATTCAATCAAGGTTTTGGTTGATCAGTACTGAAAAACTATTGTCCAAAGCTATTATTGGATTTCTCATAGAGGGCTTCATTTGAGAGAAAATTATTCTTAAATATAAGTATCTACTTGAGTATTCGAGGTTGATCTAGAAGAAGCTAGCAAAGTTTTATCTCTAGACTTATCAATATATTACTCTTAAGAACATGTCATAAGCTTGATGCTCTTCATTTCCAAAGCCATACCAAGGCCAAGGATTCAACACCAACAGTATGCCTAAAATTGTCAATGGTGTGTCTAAAATAGTGGAAATATTTACGAGTTATGCACATATGTTGCACCGATAGGCATGGAGATGCATGTTAAAACAAAAACATGTCAATACAATCAATGTACAATAAATATCACAAATATATAGTATATAAACATAATTCATATATTTAAGGTCCTCCAATCTTAATAAACCTAAATGAACCTGATTTATATGGAAGAGACCCTATTTCATTGAATTGCTATGTAGCTCATTACGTGTTCATTTGCAATGTCATAAAGGGCATTATAGAAAATGTTACATGATGCTAGATCATGGGATGTGGTAAACGGTATTACAAACACAATAAACATATTCTCTTCATTTGCAATGTGATAAAGGGCATTATAGAAAATGTTACATTGATGCTAGATCATAGGATGTGGCCAACGGTATACTGAAAACACAATAAACATATTCTACGCAACTTGTGCCCGATTTTTTGGCACACCATTAGTCTTTATCTTATAAAATTATAGCGTTTGTCTTCAGGGCCCTAGATCGGATGGGTGAGGATTTGATCAACTAGCGGTGGAGATGATGTGTCGATGTCTTCCTAAAAATTTCATCTTTACCAAGGCCTCAATATGTTTTTTTTTTTTGTTGAAGGCGACTATTTATATTAAGTATAAGTTAAATATACAAAAAACTTTTTCAAGGGAAGTGTAACCCTATTACAGTTTAAAATACTTTTAGAAAAAAATTATTTGAAAAGCATAGTCTATTTGACGATAGAAGAAAGAAGCTAATGAATTTCTTGGAGGTCTTTGGTTTGTCCTTTTCCTTGCTTTCCCCTTCATGTCCCGGATGGAATGTATGCGATGAGGTGCATTTACAATTGCCCATGGCCATGTTGAATCTTCCTTTGGCATCTTTGGCCTGTGAGATCAAATCTCTTGAATGTTGTAATTTTGGTCACGGCGGCAACCACATACGATATGGCATCGAGATGTGCGGATGTATCATTTGGGCGAAGAACTTGATCCATTCCTTTTCATGCTTTCGGCTTTGTTCCTTTTCCATTTGAGCCTCCTAGTCGCCGAGGGAGTATATCTGCAGCAATAAGCGATTCATACATTATCTAAGGATCAATTAATATCATACGATACTGTTTTATGATCCCTTAGGATAATTTCAAAATCAAATATGAAGGAGTTTCTCCCTTCCAAATTATCCACAAAGAGGATATAAATTCTCCACGGTCTGTTGGGTTGTTAGGCATGAAGAATTCTTTGTGATCCAAGGTAACAAGATTTTGGGCCAAGGATCTCGAGGCGGTTCGAGAACCCATTCGGACCATAGGCAAGACCCGAATAGATGATTTTCATCCCTTCTTATAGGCTAGGCATCTGTCACAAATATCGAATTAGTCATAGAAAGCTTAAATCTCTTACGAGTTAGTAGCCAATCCCTTGTGCCATAGCCGCCACATAAATGCTTTGATTTCTGGATTAATTGGGCTACTCCACATAAATTTGAGGTTCCTCCTAGGCATTAATGCGAGAAGAAACTCCCCATTTGAGGGTGAATAGTGTGATTTGGTCTCTCATGAGAAAACTTGTAGGTAGAATTGACTTTGTAGCCATTCACCCATTGTGTTTCAAGAGTCTTGGGAGTGGGACCACATGCCATTCACCTCTTGTATTAATAATGGCTTCATCTGACATCTGTGTTGCTTGACCTTCCCCTAAGGGGCGAGTTATGAAATAAAATAATCCCATTATCATCAAAAGGATCTCGATCATGGTGATCCCTTTTTTGCTTCAAAGCTTCGCTTGTCAGGGAAATGTGAGGCTAGGCACATATCGGGGTTATCAAGATGAGAGCGGATTCCAAAAAATGGATTGATCTATGGATAAACCCTTTCCCAGCCATACATCTGTTTAACCGAGCAAGCCTTTATCCACTTTTTAATAAGACACGGAGTGGTGGTTTGGAGCGAGAGAATGGAAAAGAAGATAGAATGTGGCGGGTCCATCTTTAGATTTTCTCCAACCATAAGGATGGCATTTAATATGGGGTGCTTGATTTTATCATAAGAGGCCTTATGAAAATATTTTCTTTGCCAAAGCCAAACCTTACTTTCTTATATTAATAGTTCCGATCCCACTTTACGCTTTGACTTTGCAACACTCTTCCATGGCGGATGCCCGACACCTTCTATTTTGGCCCAGGAGATAAACACGCCAATAATACCTTGAAGCTTATTAGTAACTTTTGGGAGCTAAAATAATTGAGGATTGATGAACTGCGAGGAGGATATCATAAAATTGGCTATGATAGCTCGCCATTCTGGAAAGATATTTAGAGTTCGGGGTGTCTACCTTTTATAAAATTTATCAGTTATATCATTCCATAGTTCCGAGGCATTACTACGATGGCAAAGGGAATACCTGAATTTTAGTCTTTATGCAGGGAGTTATACTTATGACCCAAAAGGTCACCACGGGTGCCTTGTCCATGTCCGGCTTGAATAGCGATTTAAGAGGGTTAATTTTGCACCGAGGTGTGGCCAAAGTCACGGAGAATATCTTTGAGTGTTGGTGATCGAATCACGATCCATAGAAGTCATAATGAAGGTATCATCGGCCAAAATATCCATTGAGGATCGATCCACGAGAGTTATCGGGAGTTGAAGTCCTTTGATAGAATTCTCATTCTTTGCCTTTTCCAATACGCTATGCAATGCTTCCATGACAATTAAGAATAAAAGCGGGGCTAGAGGACACCCTTGCTTAACACCTCTTTTGAGAGCAAAGAAAGGGGTGCACTCACCATTAACAAGAAGCGCGATCTAGAATTACTCAAGATAGCTTTAAACATACCTATACTTTCTTCGTTGAACCCCAAAGCTCTGCGGCGGTTAAACAAGAAATTCCAATGACCGTATCAAGCGCTTCGTGATATCCGTTTGAGAAGGGCAATATCTTGGTTGGATTCCTTGGCCCGGTGTAATCCTAAGATTGCGGTGACTACATTATCGAGGATAAAAGCGATCCTTAAGATATCTTGATTGGGTTGCTCTTGATTGCATTGTTTAAAATCTTCTTGAGTCTAGCAGCGGCCGCCCACCCAATTATCTTGTAAATAACATTAGTAAGAGAAATTGGTCTATAATCGGCAAAGGAGGTTGGGGAGTCAATCTTGGGAATGAGAGTAATAAGACTCGTGTTGATTACGGCATCGGACACTTATTTATCTGAACTCATTGGCTAATTTGGTAATACCTTCACTTAAAATAGGCCAAGCCTTTTTAAAAAATTCTGCAGGGAGGCCATCTGGTCCCGGGGTCTTCCCATTATCCATTCCAGAGATAACTTCCTTGAGCTCAATATCAATAAATGGGCCGTGGATCAGGTTGTTACGGTCATCATTGACTTTACTCCCAATGTTAATGAAAAGGTCCATCATCCCATCGAGTCGGTGTTAGTACCCATGATCTTTGTGAAATGGTCCTGGCAGCCTTCTTAAGGTTGAGATCACCGAAATTAGAGTATCCCCCACCTTGACTTCATCAATTTGATTTCTTTTTGAGCTTTGTCTTGGCCTTAATAAAAAATACTTGGAGTTGCATCTCTCATCCTCTTTGAGCTCTTTGATTTTAGCCTTTACTTTCCAGCCCTTTGCAATGCTAATTTCCTCCTTCTCTATCCCTGAATTTTTGATGTCCTCTTGCATGTCGGTGGGGGCATTCTTGAGGCTTTCTCTGGATTAGCGGATTGGCTTGCTATACGGTAGTGGATTTCTTTACCCGGCATTTTGCTTGACTCTTAATGTGCTTGGCTAAATTAATCCACCACCACATCCAACCAATATCACCGGTGGCATGGGGGTGATAGTTTATAATGTTAGGGCTTATCCATAAATTCCTCATGGTCCAAAGATTAACATTAAGCTTGAAGAAGGATTTTCTATTGCTATGCAAGTTCTTGCCAATAAAACATATTTCTTTGAGGATAGTGGTGGGAGAGAGTGTATCTGTTTAGATTATCCACTCTCGCCAATAGTCAAAGGTTCTCACTAAGGTAAAAGCGGTCATGAAGAATGACAAATAGGATCAACTCTATGATCGGACCAGCTAAAAAGAATTAGGTTTAGTTAAATTATGAGATTATGATCAGCTAGAAGTTTGGACTAAGCATACATTCTGAGGCAAAGAGCTTTAAAATTCCTATTTTTCATGTAGCTATCGGTGACCATATTAAAGTCTCGGCGAATTAGATCATCGGCATCTATATTGGCCAAACTTTGATTAATTTGATTCCACGACAATCCTCTCGGAGGGATTATGGTAAGAGTACACATTAGCTATAGCTATAGTTTTGAGGGCCAAGGTTACCTACGAATCGCCACCTACCCTTTGTTATCATTGACCATATGAATTACCTCTAGATTGATTCTCATGTTCCACACTATGGCAATACCTATGGACGAGTCATTAGCACTTATAGACCAAACTTTAAAATTAGGAGGAAGGGATCTAGAAATAATCTACGTTATGATTAAGATCATGGATCTTATGCTCTGGATTAGCAAAATATGGGGTTAAGGGTAGATATCTGAGACCTTTAAAAGCTCCCTTTTGATAATACTATTTATACCCTGGAGATTCAGGGTAATGATTTTTAAAGGGGTTGGACATTAGCATTTGTACCTTCCTTTGGCCATCTGGATTGGATGGTGAGAATTCCCTCGAACTTACTCTCGGAGGTCCAATGTAAGTTTTTTTTTTACGTCCCCTGCCTCTTCTTCTTGAGTAATCTGCTTCCATCCTTCCTCATTGCAAGAATGTATGAACTTCGTGGTCGAATGATAAGATGGTGGGGAAAGGAAGAAAATGGGCTCATCTAAAGTCTGCTTAGAATCCCTTCAATCTCGACCTAAGCCACGAGATTTCATTTTTAATTCACCCGCATTTGCCAAGATATATCTTTGAATCACCTTCATATTCAGTAGGATCCTGATCCTTTTTCTTCTTTGGGGGCATTCCCTCTGAAAAGCTCTCTTTCCACGGCCCAATGGCCCGTCGCCTTGTGACCATCAATTAGGCAATTGTGATTCATGTTCTTAAGTTTTTATTGAGCTTTTCGGTGGCAATTTAAACAAGCTCATCAAAGCATGATCTTTTGATTTTGCATGGGCTTAGGTGTACATTTCATTTTGAAATCGATGGGACAAATGTGTATATAGATCTAGTTATTTATATCATGCGGTGTCCATCAATCTCTAAAATGTTTGTAGTATTGAAGTAGGGGTGAGTTTCACCTAAGGTGGCCCCATCATCATCGGTTCCATGACATCGAACATCAATCATAGTAAAGCGCACCATAAGCGAGGCTCTAGCCCGGCTCAGACTCATGGGAATCAGCGGCGGTCAAAGTCCTTGCCGGATAACAACGGACATAATCATAACAATGGCATTGTTTGTCATAGAACAATGGCTAGGGTAGTCCACTCCATCCGCCCCTCACATTGCACACTTTTGCGGATAGGCTAGAACATCTTTGCTATGGCGTGATTGTAGCCTTCAAAAACGCAATCCCATGGAATCACCCTATGGAACTACTCGGGTTACATCTCCCGGTCCGATGAGGCAGAGAGGGGGCGTCCCCTCCCGAATATAGTGGATCACGGGTGTGCTAAAAAGCGTGTGCCCCCCTTAGTGACCCAGCGTTAGTACCCAACACTCCCCTAAATCTAAAGGCCGGCTCACCTGCCCGTTCGAGCCCAGGGTGCCCAAGCATATTGCCTCGACACCTGCGAACCAGGAAGTGTCAGACCCATACCCGGCCCTCTCAGAGTGGCCAGGCTATAAGCTTACCACCTTTGTAGAGGTCCTGTGGTGGCGCTCACATAAGACCCCACCCCGATTCACCATCATACTCGTTGTGCGGTCTTTGAATCACATAATAGCTTCCCCCGGGTGGGCTTTTTGTGCGGGTAGCATTCTTTGGGATTTAAGAGGTTCTAGCTAGGAACATCACTAAATCTAAGCGACTTTCGGTCTCTACCCTCCTTAAACCCATACATCACGGAGGAGCGAGAAAGAGAACATAATCGATACAAAATAGATCATAACATAGAATCAATCATTCATCTACCTCAAACAAGGGTTAAAATAGCATATAACTACCTAGAAGGCTGACACTGTGTCTGGCTGGACCCATTGTCTCGAAGAACATCCATAGGCTGATGTGGATGTTGGTTGTAACTTCCTCCTTCCTCTGCTCTTCCCAAACTCGAATTTTGGCGAGAGAACTAGGATGATGGGCTCAATTTGCCACCCAAAAGATGGCGGCACCGCGCCCTTGTGTCAGTGAGGCCAAGTGGCACATTCTGTAGCCTACGGCTAACTAATACCATTAGTTAGTGTACTTAGGTAGTTTAATGTCAATAATTCCCCTTAAGTTAATCCCCAATGTTTTCAATACCTTGGTGGCGTGTCAAGTTAGGTATCATTATCTTGTATACCCCATGGAGCGTCACATAGCTTATTCCACCCTAAAGTCTACGTATTATGGTTGCAAGTTATCCACGGTGCTGGCGTGTTAATGTCTTAGGCATTGCTATGATCCTTGCATATACGCACCCCTTTACTTTCTGCCTTTCATGCGTTGAGACTCTTGAGCATCTCTATAATTGTCCGGAGGGTTCAACTGGTGTGGTCACGGCTACAAGGTTTGTTTAACAATACATTGGACTAAGTGCATCCTCTTGGCGTCCTATCCCAATGCATGGCCTCGGCTAAATAGAGGCATTCCATCTTGGTTCAGTGGCTCTTGTGGTGCGATATAGCGTCGCTTTCACCTTCGGGCATTTATTCATCTGCGGGTGGTGTTATTACGGTGGCTCGAGAAAAAGATCTTGATAGCCTATCCTCCTTGAATCAGAAATGATGGGCGTATCACGGATTGATATCTTGAATTGATTGTTATCGTTAGTCTCCTAATGCAGGTAAGTACATTGTGCTCGGGCTCGTGCTCTGTAGCATCCTTTTGTCTTACTCTGATTAGATGAAACATGTAAATTTTGTACTTTTTATCGATTAATAAACTTTTTTGGCTTTTGTCCTCCACAAAAAAAACCCAGTCCAAGCTAGCCTTAGCAACAGCCAACTAGCATGACATCTACCAAGGTCAATCCCTATGGTAGTATGATCAGACCATACTAGGACCGAAATCCATGATGGCACAGAGTTCTAATCCATCAAGTATTTAGTACATAACCTACTGCAATCGATATATCAAAGATGACTTAAATCAATATATCATCTGACCTTATGCACCAAAGTTATAGTCATGACCAAAATACCAAGCTATTGGGTCCATAACTTCGACCAAAATCATTTTACAAATTACCATAAGTTGAAAGTCAATGTAAATCCTAAGGGCATTGTGCATCCTTAAACTGTGTGCCTTTTGATAATACTCCACATGTCAAATGACTTAAGGCTAAACCTTAAAGCCATTGTGAGTTCATTTTTTGCGACTCTCCTTCGACATGCCGCTGCGAGCATTTCCCTTTCCCAACATCCGTGTCTTACTCGCTTACATGCTAAAAATGTAAGTAAACTTTGCATCAGTTTCAGAACATACGGGATTTGAACCCGCCATATTGCCATGTGTTCCTTGCCCATATGATGCATAGATGGAAGCTCGACGACCATCCACATTGCGCATGATATAGTCTATCTTTATTATCTTTAATACTTGCTACGTATAGGAACCTTTTTATTTGTGACGACATCATGATATTAGTTTTTGGTAATTCAATGCCCATCTAAAATTAGATGATGAAAACATATAACCTTAACTGCACCTAATAACTCAAACCACAAACAATATACATTCACTAACTAGAATTAGCAAAAGGAAAATGTCAATTCAATAACAAACAACCCAAAATTAGGAAAATTTATACCTTGCTTGAATGCAAGGAATGCGCTCACACCAATACCTCGATTGCTTTCAATGTGTTAAAGTGATGGAGTATTTATAGTATGGAAGACCACCCTTTAAACAGTCGACACATGTCACCGATCAATGGTTATTTTAATTCCATGTGTTTGCATTATAATCACATATAATGGATAATATCATTGATGATGATGGGTGTAATCATTCAAAACCGTTACCATAAAGGCATAGTAAATGCAATAAAGGCCGTGTTAAAACAAAATCGTTCATAATTTACACCAAAATAACCATGTGTCTATTCATGATTTCAAATCCATGCAGTCATAGCTTGTAATGAATGCTATGTAATAAATGACTCTCTGCGTGTTATTCTGACTAATTTGTAAGCAAGAAAATGAGTCGCGTATCCCACAAAAAGTATCCACACAAAAAATAATAGCTTGTAATAAATGACCCTATATATCTGAAATACTATGTATTAAATGAGAATGCACCGCGTGTCATTTGCAGCTAATTTGTAAGGAAGAAAATGAGTAAGAACAAAAAAATGAAGGAGCATTGCCTAGATTTCGACCATTGCAAAAAACCTAAATCTGCATGCGTGTCACGTCCTTGTAATAAGTAAGGAAGAAGGAAAAAAAAAAAGAAAACAGAAAAGGAAACACAATATAGGAAAGATAAGAAATTTCTAAGGCATGGACGATTGATTTAGTGCATACTCGTCCAATCCTCATACTCGTCCAATCCTGACCCTTGCTGGAAGCAATATTCCATGGAATATTTCAAATCCATAAACTAGGGCCGCTCATCCAAAAATAAGATGGGATCAAACCCCATTTTCCACGTCACCCAAAGGTTACAATTGTATTCTCATGAAGTCAAACATGTACATACTAAGTATTCAACAACAACAACCCTACATACACTACATGTTCAATAGCACCAACTTCGAATGAGCAACTGTGCCCTTCAATGGCAACAAACTTGAACATGCTCACCATTGTATTGCAGGTTTAAAGGAACTCCATTCCTCTTCAACACTAAAGGTGGTTGCCACAACATTACATTACATGAAGCGGATACTTGTGCGGGGGGGCGAAGAGTCGATACAATGGAGCACTCAAATTATGAACCTTTCATGCACAAAAGATAGAGCAGAGGATGAATTAAACATGGGAGAATTAAAACAACAAGGAGAAACACCCAGCACACATATTTTTGCAATGCCAATCTGCAGAAATGTCAATGAACTTACCTTGCATGCAAATGGAAAGTAGAAAATTAGAAAGATTTACAAGAACAGGCATCGGGCATGTATGTCACCATTCACTGACACGCAAGCACACTTAGAAAATACGACGAGGATTTGAAACCCCCCAAATTAAGCGATTACCGGTAACAACAAGAGAGAGGCAAAGCTCAAAGAAGATGAAGAATAGAGATCGGCATGAAGCCCTTCTTTGACCCGGAAGAGCCCTTATTGGAATGATTCGGCGCGCCTCCGCGGACATCTAAAAGAAGATAGAAAAGAAAAAGAAGAATACAACCTTGCGAGAAACCCACCAAGTAAAGAAAAAGGAAAAAAAAAACACAGCTTCAAGAGGTCGAATATGGCAGCAACTCCGGCGGCGTCAAAGAAGGCAGGATGTCCACCGCCATAACCATCTCCAGTGTCCACGCGGCCTGTCCTTCCCAGCCGCCGAAGGAATTTCCAAATCGGCCAAAAGCACAAACCATTGAAAAGGCAAAACCTATATACTGACATCAGCATTATACTAAAAAGGCATACGAATACCCTCGTAAACCTTAAGAAATCATATGTAACATGTTGCCCACTCCACAATTGCGGAAGATAATTGAGGTGATGCATGTTTAGAGTGGTTGGTGCAAAAATCTAGCATCAAAGAAAAACTTGTGCAAAGGGTGGATATTTAGAAAGATGCCCAAGTGTAGCTTTAGACATTTGTGGACAAAACGTACATGCTCATTTTGTATGTTGAAGAGTGTAGCTTACGATTTGTTGGATGGAATGGGACACTTGAGTGTTGAGAAGTTGCCGGCTGAATATGTTCATACCTGTAGGGACCTTTTCTCTTATTTAAATCTGTTGATAGGAGAAAAACCCACTGTTCTCCTGCCTTTGTCCCCTTAAACATGGCGTCGGAATGGTGGTCCAAAGACACCATAGCTGTAGTCACCGGAGGTCACAGGCATTGGACTTGAAATAGTCAAACAGCTTGCACGAAGAGGCATCACCACTGTTCTTACTACCAATACTAAAGTCGGTTTACAACAGGCAACAGATTTGTTGAAACAACAGGGGCTTCAAGTTGTTCCTCATTTGCTTGACATTACAGACCCATCTTCTGTGCAGCAATTTGCTTCCTGGCTTCAACAAGAACTGGGTGGTCTTCATATACTGGTAAGGTTAAGTTTTTTAGAATTTCATTAGTTTATTATAGTAGTTTAGGGTTAGATGAGTTGCTGCAGATCAATAATGCTGGGTGGCTGGAAGCACAGTGCATCATACATTAAAGACAGAAATTAGAAAAGTATTGAAAACAAATTATTATGGGACAAAACGGATCACTGCAGCTATGATTCCCTGTTTAAACCACTAGAGCAAGGATCAAGAATTGTGATGGTTGGCTCTGGGGCAAGCCGTCTTGATGTAAGATTATTCCTAGTCTTATTTCAATTGTCCTTTAATACTCAATCCTTGCTTGTTTTACCTAACAAACACATACGCATTACAGTTGCTACAAGGCAAAGCATCCGAATGGATACCAAAGCTATCTGACATAAATAACTTATCAGAGGAGCTGATTGATTCCTTTGTTAAGAACTATGAATTAGATGCCATAGAGAACAAGATTATTCAGAATGGATGGCCTGTTCTCTCAGAAGATACAGATGATCCTCAAGTATTTTGTAGATTATGTAGTGTCAAAGATGGCATTGAGCACATATGCTAGATTGCTTGCCAGATATCTCTCAACCGAGACTTAGATAACAAAGTTTATGTAAATTGTATGTGTCCTGGATATACAGCGACAGCGATGACAAAGGGATGTGGGTCATCCTGTAGAAATTGGGGCTGATACTGCAGTGTGGCTGGCATTGAAGCATCCTAGTGAGAATGGGAAGTTTTTTTGTACACCGAGAAGATACAGGCTTTATGCACATTCCCATGGTTCTATATGATAGATGGGCCTGGTCTGTGGAAGAAACCATGGATTTGCTTCTCTATCCATAGTTTTCATCGTGCTAACCATCATGATACAGAGATAAGGAAGAAGTAGTTCTTCTTCTAGCATCGTGTAATGTTATTAGAATTAATGCATGGGTGCACCATCTGCTTCCTTTCCTTCAGTTACTCAAATTTTTAGGTAACCAGTACTTTTGTAGGAGTGGTAAGGAAGTGCCAATTTGTTTTAATCAATATCATGGTTTTAGTTGTAGTTTATTGGCATCATACCTCTATTTATTGATTTCCTGCTACAGTTTTCGTTCCCTATTTGCCGTCACATCTAACTCATATATATACTTGCTTGATTAATTCATGTGACCACGAATATGTTTATTCACAGTTGAGCTCCTACATGTGTTTTTATCCTGTTTTAGGCTTTCTTGAGTAGATTTGGGGGTTAGTTACAGATTAACCTCATGAATATTATAACGATAAATTAGTTGTGTCATATGACGCACTTGTTGTAACAAAGTGGCTTTTAATATATGTGATTTAAAAATGTTTTGACATTACGAACCTGTGCGGATACTCTTCAAAGCATTATACAGTATTATTTACAAATAAAATTGGATATCTTGAAATCGAAGAAGCAAAAAAACTAGGTCGTTTCAAAGCTTTTGTGAGCACTCGAGGGGCATGTTCGTAGAGGCAAATCGGGGGGCATCTTTGCAGTAATCGTAAGTCAAGTAATTCCTCCTAACCCATTTAAGTCTGTTAAAAATCATTGAACTTGTCACCTGATAAGCAGCCTGTCTCCACCAATCTGCTGTTGAATTGCTGCAAGCATCTACAGAGTCACCGGTGCATTTGCAGGCATCAATGTTAAATCCTCTGTAGGAAGCAATGAAGGAGCGGAACTCCACTTTATCTTCTCAAGGCCACCTCTGGTTGCCCAATCGTCTCCATTCAAAGGCTAGAATAAATCCCCATGGGCTGAATGGTGGGTAATCTCCTCAATTGTCTTGTAGTTCTTAAATGTTCGGATTGGAATGTCATCAACATAGAATCTGCAGAAAACAAAATATAGCAAATTCATTGGTTGATTACAAAGAAGATGCACAAAATTTAGCAAATTCATTTGTTCGATTACAAAGATGATTGGTTGATGCTTACAGGATCTGTTGTGGGTTCCATAGCAAGGCCATATGTGTGATAATCAACAGTAGGGTCAAACCAAAGGTAAATCCTTTGCTCTCTATTCCCATTACCATTGGCGAAAACATTTGTCTGGACAATATATGGCTGACCAAAGCATTGCCTAGAAATTCAAAATCTAGCTCATCATGGTTGTCTGTTTCTGAAGACATCTGTTGAATTATAAGCAAAGAAATATGATTAGATGTGCCCAAAACCATAAAATGAAATATCAAATTAGCCAAAAAAAATTGGATAGGCCATACATAGAAAGGAAGTCACTGTCCCAGCAGATTCTCCAGGAACCAATTTGATCTTCATAGTGAAGTGCCGAATAAATACTTGTCTTTGGAACCAAAACCAGCTCAGATGCTTGATCCAGGACCAACTGCACGGTCTTATTATTATCTGAATATGTGACATGATCAGGGGCCCATCTGACATAATAATTTGTATCAAAGCTCAAGTCTGGTTTGATGGGAAAGGATGTTCTGTGTGCTGCAAGGGCTGGTTGCACCAGGATCAAAATGAAAACTGCTACCTGGGCTGTCAATTTTCCATGTCTCGAAATTGAGTAAGAATATGATGTAATGAATGAAGTGAAGAATGCTAGATCCTGAAGACTACACATATTTATATGTGGAAAATATGGTGGCGAAGATTTGCCACTGGACCAAGTATGCCGAATCATTGGCTGTAATATGGGCTGTAAATTAAACGTTAGAAGTTTCGTTTAAACGCGTCATCTTGGCCGTGATCCAAATTCAAGGCAATTGCAATCAATTATCTGTTCAAAAGAATCCATCTCTAAATTTCAACATCCTTGTGCTTATTGTCAACCGTAGCTATCCTTTGGATATAGATAATTGCCCCGAAATATGCAAAGCCAGCGAGCAACACTTTAATTGGACAATTATCTCAAGTTTTGCCATGTCCACTTGACGTACTTTAAAATTAACTAGAGGCCTTAATTAAAGTAATTAGGTCGGTTTTGTAATGTAATCACTGTTAGAACCTCCATGCCCTCCATGCACGAAATTGCGTGTGTTATATTGCTTGATCTTTTTCAAGTTCTTGGCATAACTTATCAAGCCTCGAATTTAGATTTTGCAATAACGGCAAGAATCGGGCTTTTATTTATGCTTGCGGTTTTGAGAAAAATACTTCTAACTTGGGATTTAACACCCCTATTTTTATGCCTCGATTAAATACCTCTAACTTGGATTAAGCGTTCGAAAATCGAGAAGAATCAAATTGTAAGAGAACACCTGGCCCGAGAAGAACCCAGTGCTTAGAAAAAGGACCCGATTTTCATTTGTGAGTCATGCACGGAACTCAAGTAAAAATCTGGCGAGATGTGGTTAATGTGGCCATCGATATCGGCCGGTGGTTAATGTGGCAAAAAGAGTGGTTAATGTGGCCAAAACCGGGGCTTCAAAGCTAGCAGCGGGGGGCAAAAATTTCAATCGGTGGTTCTTTACGCTCTATAGGCGGTTTGATTCGATCTAAAAACCATGCCAATGGCTTTTCAATGCGCTCTTTTATGCTAGATTGGAAAAGAGGAGAAAGAGATTTGGCCGAGAATGGGCCGGATCGACCAAAAAGTATGCTTTGATTAGTTTTTGGGCTTCAAACTGTATTTGTTCTTAGTGTAAGGCGTCACGGTGGCCACATTAACCACATCTTGCTTGAGGATATCTGGCGTTCGTCATGCACATTGTTAAAAATGCTATTGGTGCTAAAATCGCCAGAGAAACGGCGGAGCCCGGCGACAAAAGGCTAGGGCCGTGATCCATGTGGGAACATAAAATCGCCAGATGTTAGCTCATGTGCGTTCAAAGCCCCCATGAATCGGTCAAGCATGCAGAAGACCTTGAATCAGAATTGACTTCGACCTCAATAGGATACTCTGCCGCTCAATGTCCTGAGCCTCCAGCAAACTAGATAGAACTCGGCACAAACCCTGTTTCTCAAAATGCGGAAACAACTAGTGCTTGGGAAGGGAAGAATCGGTAAACAATTAGAATGTAGATCAAAGGCGAGAACCATGAGAATGGCGACATGGGCTCAACTCATCAAGGGTCGTGTCTTCAGGCAGACACCACCTAATTCTAGCCCACGTATATCCCTCCCTTCCACCATAGAAGGAACAAGCACAAAAAAACTCGAGGAAAATAAAAGGTGCAACAAGCACCACAAAAACTTCACGGAAAATAAAGCGCTCACATTTTGGTATGGTACTAAAGATCGTATTTATACATCTTTTATACAATATCACATTCAATTCTTAGTCCAAACCTTGGCATGAATACCCTCCAGCTCGTTCTCTGTTGGCATTTTAGCAACCAATAGAACCAACATGAGCAAACTTTATAGACTTAAAAGAGAAATGTCCCTAGATTATAAGACACCGCTGAAATTAAAAACCAACATCAACAAATCAAATAGGAGGTGGATTTGGAGGAGGAACATTATGACATATTGATTGATACATTGCTTTGGAAATTAGTAAGTGATAGATTTGCTTTATAGTAGGCTTAAAAGAAATGTCCTAGATTATAAAACCCGCTAGAAATTAAGAAATCAACATCAACAAACCAAATGTGAGGTGAATTTGAAGGAACAATGTTGCAGCGTATTGATTTGTATTCATATACCAGCTAAATCTCTTAGGTCTGGCAGGATAAATGAAGTGGAGTAAACAAAATCAGTAAGATAGATAGATAGGTATTATTTTTAACATCAAACATTGTGTGACTCGGCCATGGGATAGGCCTATACTTGAGTGTGACTAGGTGGTCTCGAACTTGGGACATAACAATCTAGGACTAGTGTGTTAACACTAGACCAAAGGCTCAGGCAAAATAAAATGTAACACTAGTATTGGTTATGAGGAGTGCTTTTGGGGACATCTTTTGTCATGAATTAGCATATGAAACTATGTCCACATTTTCTACCTATTTGCAAGTATTATTCAACTCCAAAAAGGAAGAGCTATTGTATTCAACTCCAAGTTGACCATTAATTTGCCATTCCTCCTTCAGGATTTCAGTTCCATGGATCATTGCTTCTTGCAACACGTGGTCCCTTCAACCATGAAAATAGTTCAAAAGCTTGTCTTGAAGCTATTTCTTGGTAAGGATCTTTCTAATCATCCTCTTCTATTGGCCAGGAGTAAAGCGTGCTACTTCAATCGAGCCCCTAATCTTATATGGTTCTTGTTTTTTAGTGGCTGGAAAATATGTTGCTTCAATCGAGTTTGTTCTTATGTAAGGTGGGGTGCCCCTTAATGGTGTAGTCCCCTTTTATAGGCGTCTCTTTTTTTTCCCCATCTCAGCGATCTTAATGGGCTCACGATTGGTACATCACGATCTCCGTTGGCATCTTTGCGAATTCTACCCAATATGGCAAACACTAAGGCACATTCTTGTGAACCCTAACCAAGAAAATAGCTATAGAAAGCAGCTAAAGAAGCGTGGCGATGATGCCGCCATTTATGGCACTTGCATTTAGGAAGCTTTGATACCTTGCTATACCATAGATTTCACACGGTTCAAAAGCAATTTTTGGCGAGGATTCGAAGCGAGAAACCCGCTGGAATGCATGTATTTTGCTTCCATATTCTGATTTCCTCCAAAACTTGCATGTTCTTCCTATGGATCATGACATGGCACAATCTTAGGCTGAACACAAGGATCATTGACATGGCGGTTCGGAATCATTTTTTGACCTTAGCATTCCATTCCAGCTTCCCACAACTTCTCAAAGCACCATCATTGCATGACTTGGCATTATACATACGCGAGGGTTCTAGATGGCGTCGCAATTGCGGAGCCCCTCGGTAGTCATTATCTCTGCTTGTCTAGTATCATCATTCGCCAAAGGTTTTTCCCTTACCAAACCTTTCGAGGCGGGGGTTTTTAAATCTAGTAGTAATAATTGTACTAGCCCATTGTATGGGTCCCCTTGACCTATTGGTCTCGTGGGCGTTAAAAACTATTCTATTCTATTCTATTCTTTAATCCTTTTTATTCTTGCTTGCATCTGCTTTAGATGCATTTAAGAGTGTGTTTATGTATTTGCATGTAATATAAGTGCCAACATCAGCGAGAATTTTATGCCTCTTACGTTTGCCTTGAAGCATCATTAGGATTTTGAACATCTTACGTTTGTCTTGAAGCATCATTAGGATTTTTTGAACCTCTTATGTTTGCCTTGAAGCAGCATTGGAAGGAGAGAAGGCAGAATTTTTCATTGTTATTAAGTTTAAAAGGTACACGCAAACATGCATATTGATGATGTTTTCTAATGCCTAGAAAGTGATAAAGCTAATAATCTTTATGCTTTTTTGTCTTCTTAAATCCATTTGAAGTCTTTAAGTTTATTTGTGTAATGTTTACTTGCATTCATGATACTAATATATGATCCTTTTGGTGCATAGAAGTTCTTGTTCTTTTGTTAGATCCTCTTTTAAAAATCGTCAGCGTTGCGAAATAAATTTGAAGAAGCGGGACCATTGCTTTTTTGACTCCATTCGATCATGAAGTTCCAACTGATCTACATCTTCCTCTAGAAAGCGTAGGCCTTTTTAGGGCAAATACTAAGAAATCTAGCAATGCTAGTAAAACTTGTTAGGGGTTCTTGGACTATTAAAGCCTTAGAATGCGCTATTGAGTCTATTGAGAATGTTTCCAATATGAAAAATTGGTTTCATTATGGTATTACTGTTTGCTACAAAGAGATCATTTGTATGGAAAGTCCCAAGTAAGTTTGGATCAATTCCCAAAGCACTCACATCGAGGAGAAGAAATTTTTCCTTACTTGGGCCCTTTAGTTGGCTGATGAAAGGGTGTGCAATCGCTTGATATGATGAGATATTATAAAAGAAGGTGGCCTTCACGACTATCAATAGGCCAACATGTTTCCAAAACGGTCTTCCTAGTAGAAATGGTGGAAATGCTTTTGAGGTAGGCATCCAAAATTGATGTTAGAACTTCCCAATGCATTGAACTTTACGGATTCTCTATGACCAAAAAACTAGGTTCTTGGTGAATTTATCGTCCACCATGTTGTCCCAAAAATTCAAAGAGTCTTATTCTCTAAGCCATACACCAAACCTTTAAAGAGTTTTTCCAACCCTTAGCGCATTTTCAAGCCTGAAATCTATCCTTGCACTTTGCTAGTGGAGAGCACCCTTCAAGCCATGCCACTCATTCAAAAGTTGTGAGAGCGTAATAACCTTTCCATCCAAGTGTACTATATGGGAAGCTCATGTTCCATGTCTCAAGCAAAAAATCTGTTACTAGCAATGTATATATCATCTGATGCTATAAGATCCTTGTGTGGTTGATTTGAGCAGACATTGCATTGTCAAATGTTGGACATTATGATTTGGTGTTGCAAGATTTTCTGTATAATGATTTGATGTTGCAAGATTTGTGTGTCTTGATTTGGGCAAACATTGCATTGTCAAATCTTGGACATTAACAATGGGTCCAACTACACAGGTTTGAGGCCGCTGTGTTAAATTTCTTGTAGAGTATAAGCTATAACATATTTGGAATCTCACTTGCAATATATCTTGTTCATTCTTAGAAGCACAATTTTGCTCATTTTCAGTAGTTTGCCATATGCGTATCCCTATTCTGTATTCTTTTTTTTTTTTGGGCATGCTATATCGTGTATTTCGTATCCATATTTGTAACTATGCTTGTGGATGCTAAAATACTTTTATAAGAGCAAAAATATCGGGGGTGGCCTGCACCGCGGCGCGCCGCAAATGTGGCGGCGCATTTGCTTTAGAGCCGCTGAAAGTGTGTCCGCCATCACCAAGGGCGCCGCCGAAGCGTATTGCCCCAAAACCCGAGGGGGTATTTTCCCCGCAATAGAGACGGGAGGTTGAAATTACGCTCATGAATTGGCTATGGCGAGATCGATACGTACCTTTATGGCGCGATTCTTTTTTTTGAATGCTACTGAAATTAAAACCTAGACATCTATGGCTATGAACTCAGTTCACGGATTAAGCCGTGAAAACCATGTTGTGTAATATAAATACTCCGCCTTTTACATGAAAAAGAAAGACCACAAGACTCTATGGATCTTAAAGAAAGCTTCAAAAAGCAAAACAGAGACAAGAAGCAAACCTATATTACAAAATTCATTTGTTCTGATTAAAGCATGCAAATAGCATCAGAAATGGCAAAAGATGGCTCACTTTGATATTCAAAGCATGGCATTGCAAAGGGCAAGCAAATATATCTTTCAATCTTTGCCCCAAAGCATGATGCCCCCTCGCTTTGGACTCCGCGATAGCCACTTTCGCCACCTTCAAACCGGTTGCCGGAGCTTGAACTAAAGCGCAAGGAAGCCGTGAGCATCTTCGTGATCTTCTCAGCAGACACCTAAAACATCTTCTCGCAGATGAACCTAAAAACTCAAGGTGGCCTATCGCGGAGAAAGCAGGCCACGAATCGTGAGAAAGCAGGCTCTGATCATTGAGAAAGCAGTGGCGCCAATCGCATACCTGGGAGCCGCAACTCAAAGCAAAGAATAATGAAAATGTGGGAGAGCTTTATACGCCAAGCCCGCCAATGTCGGAGAATATTACAGGTTATAAAACAAGCCTAATATAACAGTAATTTCAACCTCCCGTTTATTACATCAAAGTATTTAATGTAAAATGTATCAATGTATTGAATACATTGGGTCATTGCCAATTCAACCACAATAGAATTTGAGACTTGGTTAAACTCTACTGTCTTGGATGCTCCCTACTTGTACATGAAAAAGAAAGAAAACGAAAGTCGGCATATATGTCAATACAGCTCGAGGACCTAGGGAGCCACACATAAATATATCAAATTGAAGAAATCACCAAGAAATGGCGGCAGTTGACCTCAATCTTACAGTTGGAATGTTACAGCACTCAAGATCCTAGAAAAAGGGAGCAAATTTTTCCGTCTTGCTTGGCAGATGCAATGAAAATTACAGAGCTCGGGAATCGGTGGATGAAGAGCAGAGCTTTTGGATCTAGAATTTTGGAGGTGGGTTTCATCGGGCTGGTCATAATTCTGTATTTTTACATCACTGGAGGGTATGATTCGGTCCTAAACCCAGCTGCAGTGATGAAGCAGATCGGCACAATAACAGAGAAAGATTTAGCAGAAAAAAATACTTCAGAATCAGGGGTCTACTCCAGAGTGAGGCATTTCAAAGAACATGGAATAGGCGCGTTTCTGTTTGTAGAATTAGGGGCATACAGAACAAGTGCAAGCAGTTTTTCTGTAGTTGGTCTTTCTTCAAAACCAATGCATGTGTTTGGAAAGCCGCAGTTCAAATGCATCTGGAATCCATCCAGAGGTTCAAGAACAGAGGCCACAGAAAGCATGGCAAAAAAAATTCTGCCAGATTGGGGATATGGAAGAACATACACAGTGGTAGTTCTAAAGTGCAAATTCAACCAGGAAGTGGGCAGTGATGGAAAGGGAGGAAATTTGAGCATAGAAGCATCAGGGGGGCCAGGTATAGGCAAAACCCTAATTCCTGTGAATTTTTTAGTTCTGCAAGAAGAGGCTGGAAGGTTCAGTAGGGATTCCTTTGAACCTCCTTTCCCATATGACTACCTCTACTGTGGATCATCTGTGTTTGGAAATATCAGTGCACAAAGAGTAAGAGAATGGATTGCTTACCATGCTCAATTTTTCGGACCGCGGTCTCATTTTGTTCTTCATGATACAGGAGGCATCAATGAAGATGTTAGAAGGGTCCTTGAGCCTTGGATTCAACTTGGAAGAGTTACCATCCAGGACCTTAGAGAAGAGAGCCTTTATGATGGCTATTACCATAACCAGTTCTTGCTTGTCAATGATTGCCTTCTTAGGCATAAATTCATGGCAAATTGGACCTTCTTCTTTGACCTTGATGAGTATATGTACATTCCATCAAACAAGACACTGGAAATTGTGCTTGAGGAGTTCAAGAATTACTCACAGGTTTTGATTGCACAGACTAGAATGTCAAAAGATATGTGCATTGAAGAAGAAGACAAAAACAACCATTCAAGGTAAAGAAAATTCTTTCTACATGATTTGGATGCTTGAAGAGGAAGTGGAACTGATCTTATGATGCTAACTGTGCAGGCAATGGGGAATTGAGAAGCTAGTTTTTAGGAACACAAATAGGGGAGTCCGGCGAGATCGAAAATATGCCATTAGAGCTTGGAAAGCAGATGCCACAGGGGTTCATCTTTCTAAGGATGTAACAGGGAAAACTGCAAGAAGCCTTGGAACTACAATTCAATATTACCACTACCATGGCACAATAGATAAGAAAGGAGAGCTTTGCAGCCAGTTCTACAGATTGGAAAAAAATGGCACAAATACATGGTTCATTAACAACAGCTCTTATGCCTATGATGATAGTGATGAAAATCCTTGCAGCCCTGTGAAGAAATACGAAATTCAACAAATCGGTTTGCAAGGATAAAGCTTTTCTTTTTCTTTTTTTTTCGGTAAATCAATTCAATACAATACCTCTGTACAGTAATCAACATACACATAACTTGTATTTTAAGGTGGGGTGCCTTGCTGTTTGGGTTTCCAAGTAGGTTCTCGTGCTTTTTAGTGGCATATGGGCCCTTCATTAGAGGTAGAATTATGCATTTTATGTCATTTTCTAATATTTGTCATGGCATGCTAGGCCAATTGCTACATAACATTTATGCATTGGGCATATCCAAAATGTGATGCTTACTATTTTTTTTAATAGACCACTAAAATCGATGGGGCCCTTCTCCCATTCTTCATGTTCTTCTTGGAATTAAGTGACTTGCGAGGAGGCAATCGAGTATGGAAGAGATTCTTCACAAGTTATCTCCATTCATTGGCAGATATTTGGCAAATATTTGACAGCTGAACAAGTAACTGCCAACATACTATCTATCTATCTTATTTCACTATCTATATTTCACATCCTAAGCCTATAAATATCTCATTTCCCATTGACTTGCATGAAAAGTAATCTATATATTGGACTCTCGTTCCATGTGTGATATCGTCAAATTATAGATAGATAAATATTATTTTATTTTTTGTGTATATCATATCATAATATCCTTCATATTTAATTCTTATTGGCAAGAATCAACAAGAATATTCGCATCATCGGGCAAAAAATGTATGAAATTATGAAAGGAGAAAAAAAGAACGAACCCTCAACTATTACTATGTTTCGCAAGGCCATCCGTCGCCTGGGAAATCCAATCGTGAAAGGATGTGCAAGCACGCATGTGATGTGATGATGGTTAGAGTCCTCGCTTGCTTTACCGGGCTATCCACGCTTGTAATATAAGATAAGAATGACATTTAAGATTGTGGATTTGATGATTAGTAGGAATTAAAGGTCACGGTTTGGAATCGATGGCTTCCTGTTTGAATATGAATGGTTATTTTTGCGTTGCTTCAACTCTCTCAGACATGGGATCAAAGAAGCAGAAGCATGGTGAAATTATCAGCGATGGAGAGGATGAACCGATGCCCATTCCAAAAAGATCGAGACTAGATGAATGGTTAGAATGTGAGAATGATGCAAATTGTCTTTGCTTTGATCATGCACATGGAAGCAGTTCGTTGTATTGCTATGATCGTGATGGAAATGTAGTTGCAGATGCTGGATTGGCATGGGATTATACTTGTGACACTGAGGTTCCAAGTCTTGAGACTATCGGTTTTGTTAAGCAAAGTGACGATAATGGTGATGAAATATAGGATTTTCTTGAAATCTGTCTTCCTGAAGCAAGCTTGCATGAAAATGTGCCTTCTTTCATTCCTCCTGCGGTTCTATTTGATTGCGATGTTGTTTTTCGTTGTGAAGATTGCTTTCGTATGGTCAATATTGAAGATGGCAAGGATGGTGAATTCAATCGCTGCTCTAGCTGTCTGAAGAAGATGGTGAAGAATTGGATTGGTCAGGAGTGATGTTGTGGGAGATACATATGCCGGTTCTAGTAGTGTGTGTATATGTCTTCTCTTCTTTGTAAACTGCATTGTTGGATATATTGTGAATTCTCTGTTGCATCTTCAGAATAGTATATATCAGCATGAATAATAAACTATTACAAAACATAATCCTAGTTTTATCTATAAACTTTAAGGTTACTTATGATAATATGGAAGACATCTTGTGTAGCAAACAATGCAACAAGTGGTCTATTGACGTAAAAATTACCATACAAGTTAAAATCTTTATAGCAACCTTCTAATTTATAGAAACGACTCGTCCTTAGTATCAATTGAAAGGTAAACTCTGAAATTTCATAATGTTATTTAATAGGAGATTAAAAAAAATAAACCCATCATAATAAAGTTTTTTCGCTTAAGTGGGCAGTTTATGGGCACCCTCCCCTAATAGAAATAGACGAGCGCATTGAGAGTTGTGAACCTTTACAATGTCGTATAAAAGATAGTACCATGCATGCACATTCATCTACTCACATTAAAAGTTTTTCAATTTTTCCATAAGAATTTAATTGTTGTCTTTTCATTTTCATATGCAATATCCTCGTATTTTTCCTCATTGATTTACTTAGGGGTGGGTGCCCATAAACCGCCCATTTAAGCGAAAAAAACTTTATTATGATGGGTTTATTTTTTTAATCTCCTATTTTGAAATAACATTATGAAATTTCTAAGTTTAGCTTTCAATTGATACTAAGCACGAGTCGTTTTGATAAATTAGAATAGAATAGAATAGAATAGAATAGAATAGAATAGAAGGTTGCTATAAAGATTTTAACCTGTATGGTAATTTTTACGTCAATAGACCACCAAATGCCCTTCAATGGACCACCAAAAGTCCTCCAATGGACCAGTAAATACTCACAATTGACCTTCATTGGACCACAAGTGCCCATCAATAGACCATGCATTTAGCTCAATTTTTAATAGTTCCTCAGGTGAGCTATTAAAGGGCTATTAAAGGGTAAACGTGGGCTATCAAAGAGTAAAAAGTGGGCTATTATGAGGCAAAAGGTGGGCCATTGAAAGGGAGTGGGTGAAAGAAAGGGACCCTCCCCTATGCACTTATTGATAGGTCTCTTACTAAAGAAGGCTTGGAGTCTAGGGCAAATCCAACTTCACACAAATTCTAGCTTAAAGAAATGTTAAGATAAATTTCAGATATATAAGGGTTTTTAGGATGAGGGATTCAAGGTCACGACATAAATTTCTTTTTGTATGAGGGATTTCATACATACCCTTATCCGCGCATGCGCCATGGATGGGTCTGCTAATCCCAACTGTCCACAAAAGATGAACCGTGGAGATTTAGCATGTCACGAGGGTAGGCATGCATGGGTCATGCATGGGGCACGCAATACATCTCAATGCCATCGTATCAAAGAGGGAGGTGTGATCTCGATCAGAATGTGGTGGGAAAGTTCCGTAAAGTTTCATAAATTGAGGCATCCGATCTCAACCCTTACTAAAAGGGGCATAAATCTAGGCCCTTGATTGGAATAGTGAATAATTTAATGCTATTTGGTGAGGTCGCAATTGCATAGCTAAGGTTCTTCAATTTTTTTCCATGTAGAGATCTCCCATTGTTGCAAGGCACATTTCTCCATACACGTCCGTCACCATCCAAGAAAGAAAGGATTGTAGTGTTTGCTTCTTTGTTCATATACACAATTGCAATGGTTCTAGATTTGGCTTTAGGTGATATGCATATTACGCAGTCCACTAGATTTGCCTTCAAAGTTTGAGTCTATGTTGATACCTTGGAAGATATAACACATTCTCAGTCCTCCCTTGCATTAAGGTTTGTGATCTACTGCTATGTTGCAATAGTGTGAAGCATTTTAGATGTGGATGTTGTGTTTACGGGTTGGATAGATAGTAGTTCAAAATATGGACAAGTCCTGGCTGCAACTGGTGCATACCATAGCATTGTTAAAATCATTCATGGTACCACCCATAGAGGAAGTATGTTTCTAGTTTTGTTGAAAATAGAAAACCTTACAGCATTAGCTTTGCACTCATATCCTCTACAGTTTAACAAGATATGAAAATCTACACCATAAACCTCCCAAAGCATCCTCTTCATCTTGCAATACAAAAATGAATGCTACCAAGTCTAGCTATGTCTGTAAGGATGAGCTCTATATCCCCTGTTGGTAGTAATTGCTCTATTTACTAATTTCATATTCTTATGTGGTTATCTAAAACTATCTGTTATCATTTGTCTCCTCCAAAAACAACGATGATCTATGAAAGTGAGATCCGGGAAATTCAAATATTTAATTCTGGATCTAGGAAAATAAAGAGCCAAACATAGACATGGAGTCCATGGTTGAGACATGCATTCCTTATATGTGACTTGATACAATATGAGCTAATTGATTTTGACATTTGGAATTGATTTTGATGGTGGGTAGGTCCACACAGCATTCGACTTTAACTTTCTCTTTGGCTCTTACTTCAAAATCCTACTCTTGCACTTGATTTTTGCATAAATTCAGATACATTGAAGTTGATATAATCCCTACTTATGACTTTGTCTTTGTGTTCAACTGTTAATTTGGAGTTGACTTTTGCTTCTGGACTTGATTTAAATGGGTTGGCTCGGCACTCAACTATCTACAATCCCTGAGTTAGATAACAGAATATCAATGAATTTAAATCGAACAATACAATATCTCAAGTTTAGCATAGGATGTATTTTGGACTACAACAACTTTGCACTCACTTCAACATACACGGTTGGCCCCATACAGTTGTTAAATAACAAGGACTTGTATTATTATAGATTTTTAAAAAATAATAGATACCTACACTTGTATTGATAAATACCAATTCCCATATATGCTTAATATTAATTACCAATTCTCACATTTGTTTAACATCAATACAAGACTTCAATCTACGTTATTAGTTTAGCACCATTATTTTTCACATCATTACATAGACACTTAATGTATTTCTACTTTTTACGTGATGATTTTGCTTACATATGAATTTTCAATCATTAGTGGAACAAGGTTGCTTCACAGATGTGCCACAACATCAATAAGATCCTTTCTCTAAACCATCAACAAGAATCAGGTGTGTTCCTAATCTACTATCTAATTGAGACATCTAGTGTAATAGAATGAAAGGGATTTTAACCCTTATTCGACAGCAAGCATAACCCAAATAATTAAAAAAAGTATAGAGATAAAAAATTCCCATTAAGCCTCCACTACGGTTGCAGATACGCCTTTTCTCTTTTTTGGAATAGAATAGAATAGAATAGTTTTTTTAACGTCCACGGAGACCAATAGGTCATGGGACCCATACAATGGGTTAGTACACTCATTACTACTAGGATTAAAAACCCTCCGCCGAAGGTTTTCAAGGGAAAACCTTTTGCGAATGATGATACTAGACAAGCAGAGAAATGACTACCGAGGGCTCAAGAATTGCGACGCTTATCTAGAACCCCAAGTATGTATAATGCCAAGTCATGCAATGATGGTGCTCGAGAAGTTGTGGAAGCGCGGAATAGAATGCTAAGGTCAAAAAATGATTCCTGACTATCTCAAAAGCAGGGCAACCTTAAGAGTATGGCTTTCATCTTCAATAACCTCAGAATCGGGTAACAGTGCACATAGCCTCGCCAAGGCAATTGCGGTCCTCCCATCTAATTGCCTCAACCGTGAAATCGGTGGGACCCCGCGGCGAATTGATGCAATAGCTACAAGCTTGTTCCCCGACAATGAAGCAAGCAAATAAGCTTGGGGCCCCGTGCCAAGGTGGATTTATGTTGCATGATAATGACCAGCTTTCACTTGGGCCAAAGTAATCAAGGCCCCATATCTTTGAGAAAAACGACCATTGAGATATTGTTGCAAAAGCTCAGATCGAATCGGTAAAGCATCAGCAAAGGTTCTCGTTGCACAGCCCAAAACCGCAAACCATGTAGTGCAATGCTCTTTCCAACATCGCTTCAAACGCCGAGGAGATTCAGCCATGGCAAGTGCAAGAACAAGATAGCTAACATCATCCATGTGGTGCACCTTGCGATATAGTGGAGATGGCGCTTCATGGCGTAATGTTGAAGAGGCCAAAAACCCGCCTCTCTTTGTAAAAGAATAGCATAGGGCACCGTTGTTTTAACTCCGAGGCCGTAAGTGAGAAAGGACTTTTGCACCCACTCCAAGCTCTCCCAAGCACTAGCACTAAATGGCGTGCCCCCACACTTCAGAACCATACAAGAAAAACAGCTCTACCAAAGCCCAAAACAAGTGGGCTTTCCGTGGCCAATCATGAATTTCTGCGCCAAAAAACAATTGTTTTGCATTGTATAGAGTGCTTCCATCCAGCAGCCACCCGCTTGGTAATACATCGCTCCCAAAGTGCGCTCTACGTAATTCTACACCAAGATACTTGTAGCTATCTACAACTTCAACTTCAAGCTATCATAGTGCATAGGGGAAACATTGTGACGAAAGATTGAACTACCAAAAGCTTGGTCTTTGAGATTAACACGCAAAACCTCGTGTTCTCACAAAAACCGCAGCAGCATGTGCCGCGATACTAGCATCAAGATGTGCCGGTGAAACATCATCAAAGATACATAAGTTGCCTAATGATATAGTGTGCCAAATGTGGACCTTCGCCATGATTATCAAGCCATTCTTCCAATTGATCAATGTACAAGCCAAAGAGTGTAGGAGATAAAGGGCAACCCCGACGAAACTCCAATATTGCTAGTGATTTGAGTACCGATGCCGGAAATTTAGCAAAACCCTTTCATAGAGCCGATAAACCGCATTTTGAAGATCTTGTGGAACCCTGCGCCCGCAAGCCCGCCAAAGAAGCTCGCGCGGGTATTGTATCAAAAGCGTAAGTAAAATCCACAAAGCATATATAGAGGTCTTGTTTTCGTGACTTCGACTATGTTCAATAAGCATGCGAATGTGAAAATATGATCTATTGTAGAATGGCATGGACGAAAGCCCCCGGCCCTACAAAGACGCATACACCAAGATCTGCCTATGATGTCAATCGCTTCGCAAGAAGACCGGCTAAGAGCTTTGAAAATATGGAACTTACCATGATCATGCGATAATTAGAAGGGTCATGCTTATCACCGCTTTGTAAATTGGTACAACCTTATCGACAGTTTCGCAAGCCTTCTTGCAAAGCTTGATTTAAAAGAGTAGTGATGATTGGAAGCAATAGCGACCTCCCCATTTAAGCACCGCTCGCAAATAATGCAAACCTTGAAGATCGAGACTTGCCATTAGATAGATGCCGCAGCCCTTCTTTGACTTCCTCCTCCTCGTGGAATTGAAGAATATCACCTACCAAAGGAGACACGTAATTAAGGACCCCGTGATGATCATATAAGTGGACCAATCGCCATCCCATTGCTGCATAGAAATATGTCCAAGGGTAGGAGGTGGTCGATATAATATTTTGCTCGTAAGGTCCGAGGCTCATGTAGCAAGAATTCAAACTTTTGCTTCGATGCTCAAAGAACAAAGCTGCCTTCTTGCGCTTCAAAACGTACTTATAATTCTGAATGGCATTATGTCGCGATATCCGCTCAACTATCGCTCGCAATTGTTTTTTAAGCCGCTTGCGCCCCTCATCAAACTGTGCATTTCTAGGAAAGGATTTCCTACCAAAGATGAGCAACACCGTGGCGCGCGGTACCAAAGCAAGAGACAACGGTATAAGCAAAGCATCAAGAAATGCCGATTACGCCTTTGAAGAGTTGGGTAATCCAAAATACCCGCAAGTTTAGGAGCTAATGTCCGCTCATATTCAAAAGATATAGAATAAGTCAAGTTTAATGCGAGGGGCGTGGAGCCCGGATAGCAATGGGTTGAAGAGGTGGAAGTCGCCACTTTAATGACAAATAAAGTGGATAGTGATCGATTTTATCTCCTCATCTCTATGCCTTGTGCCAATTCGAAAGTCTAAAATGAGATCCAAGGCTTGCACTTGGGAAATGACATAATCAACAACACTAGTACCATCACCCCCGCCTATCCTCAAGGGGATTCACCATGTATAAGGGGATATGCCATCTCAAGGCATGGGGTGGCAAAACCCCTCAGATACCTTAGGATCTTTAAAAGCAAATTTTGACCCCTTTCAAATAAAAATTACCTAGGATAGTGCAAAAATACTGTAAAAAGGACCCCCCACCGATCGTGATATGTACGAAAATGGGTCCAAAAACTTCCTTCCCTGCATGCATGGGTTATACGCCTAAAACCGTGGAACCCCCTTGCCTATCCTGTCACCGCATGTAATACCTTTTAGAGTGGCCATTGCTCTAAGCCATTACAAAGTACCATCTCAAAGACTTCACACAACCGATGAGCTCCCTTCCAAATGTTGAGACGGGTTTGTTAGCATCAAAGATGAACGTACATTAGCATCAGATCATTAGCGCATATCCATAAAGGGTCACTAACATCCTCAAGTATGAGTTGAGCAAAATTGCATTTCAAAGAAGGCGAGCATTGAAATCACCAAGAAGAATAACATTCCCAACCGCTTGAATTGAGCAATGTCATCATAAAGATCACCATAGGGATCATCATGAAGCTTACATCATATCTTATCTATTAAAAACAGAGGTCATTGATTTTCGCGGCTTGAACGCCAGATGTTACGCCGCGCGGCGCTTCCCCCTCCGTGGATCTTTTGGTCGCCTAAGTCTACTTAGGCAACAGATTTGAAATGGATGCAACCAATCTTCAAGCACGCTCTTTCTCCTCCTGTTGTTGCTTCTCTCCAATGGTGTTATTCTGAGTCTTGCTCCAAGGTTTGGACCATGCCTTCTTCTCGAGCTGCACATTTAAAATGGGAGAGGAATATGTTCTTCCCTCATTGTTCTTATGCATGCTGGACTTCTCCACATATTCTTGCGAGAAAGGCAAGTTTTTTCAAAACCTGCAGTTTCGTTCCACCTGTTAGGAAAATTCATGGTGGAGCTTTCATTTTGGGAGCCTGGATCTTGGAACCGGAGCTTTAAGCTATAGCAAACGTTCAAATTTCAGGTGCATCTTTTTTTCTTTCCATGTTTCCCTCCTCTGTCTCATGCCTTAGCCTCCATCATTTGACTTCTCAAGCTCTTGCATTGTAGGTTCTGAATCGCAAATTAAAAAGGGACAGTGGAGTGGAGTGATAAAATGTGGACAGCAGATGCTGGAGATAATCTTTGCAGCAACGTCGGACACTTTAAGTGGCGCAGATTAAGAAGAGGAGTGGAGTGATGTAAGCCGGTCCAAAGACAAATTTCCCCTTTAGGGTAAGGTCCTAGACATGTCTGGTGCAGGGAAGCATTATTTTTCAGCAGCTAAGATGATGGGGCGGTGATCTTCTCCATCGTCCATGATGAAGTTAATGGAATTTCAATCTGAAATTGTTTTGGGCTCTACAGCAAGTTTACTTTGTTCTTAACAAATTGCCAGTTTTTGCCACAAGAAAGTCTGTATTTTTTCTTCTCTGGATCCATCGGTGGGCTTGAAGCTAAGATTTTACTTACAGGCCCATTCCTTCAAAAGCCTTTACAGCTTAAAAATACCGCCTTCATCTGTTGAAGAAACGAAATGCAAATCTTGCTTTATTTCATCCGCTTTATACATTCATATGGCTAAGTCCTGCCCCATTGAAATAAATCTTGCGCAGAAAATCTTGCTAGCATGTTTCAGATGCATGTTATGTTAGGTTAAACAGATTTTAATATATGTAGGCATGTTATGTGTATGTAATTCAGTAATAAAGTCTGTTCTTTATAATGTTGTGCAGGCATTCTGTAGAGTTGGGATTGAGGCCGGTTTTAGTTGCAGCCACAGCCACAGAGGTGACTAAATCTCCTTTTATCTGATGTATTCGGAATTGTTGTTATCTCCACTCTGCATATCCACTCGTAACACATTTTTTTAATTCTACTTTCTTTCAATCTACACACATTGCTCTTCTTTTTGATATATTCTTTTCTTCTTAATTCTTTTGATACATTTCTCATTTCTTCCTCCTCTTTTTTGTTCTTTTGTATCTGTTGCATGCTTAGCTCTAAACGAAATTTTGAATTTCCAAACATCTTAAGCAATGCATTCTATATGATGCATTCCTTTTCTTAATTTTGCCATGTATGGACCCAGATTGCACTTTGTTCAATGGTTCTTACTCTGAATCCAAATGCACACTTATAAAAAGTTTCCATCTTGCCACTAAATCTGTCAATGCAAATGTCAATGCAAATATACAAAAACAGTCTATGAAGTCTTTGTTTTGCTATGATAATTTGACATCCTTAAAAGCATTCTTCCAAGCATTCGTCATTTAGATGTACTTCACGGTGCAGCTGCCTAAGTAACCATTAATGGAGATCAGAAGCAACTGAGATGTTTGTGTTGCTTTATCATTATCTTTTCTTTTGTACCATTTGTCAATCATGTGAAGCTTTTGAGAGTACAATACATATTTGTTATCTTCCTTGGTTTTTGAGAATGCTCTTCCTTTCTGTTGCTCAAGTCAAGAAGACGGTCCCTTTATTTTGAGGTTCCTTTAGAGGATACCAGTGCCTTAGTGCCTTGCTCTGCAATGTAGTTTGGGGAGCCTTGCTCTGCAATGAATGAGGTACTTTCTTAATCGTAGGTCACACTTATTTCAAATTTGTTCATCTTTCCCCCATTCAAGTAGTTAAATCTTAGTCAAAGGTTTGTGTTGAATTTATCCCGCCGTCTTTTTTTTCTACTTAAAAGAAAGGAGTTTTATGCGTACAATAGATCTCCAGCACTTCTGCAGCCTTCTAAGTCTTGAATTCTCGATTTAGCCCCAAATATCTTGAAATGTGAATAAACAGGGCTTTTAATAATGTAGATATTAGTTGAATATATTATGCATGCCCCGTGTCCCATTGCTTATGTATTCTGTCCATATCATCTCTGCTTTGTATCAAAGGCTTTCTTAAGATGTTTGTTCTTAGCCATTTTGATCTATTCCATTTTGCAGAGTCATAACAGAGCAATGTAAAATAACCCTCACGCTTCCTCGTGACAAAATGATTGCTTTATATTCATGTTGGGTAAGTTAGAAGGAGAGGTTGCAGCAGAACACTCTAATCCAGCTCGGATTTGCTCCACCTACCCATTGGCATCCATGAGGTACCTACCTTAATTACTTGCATTTGCAGTTGGGCTTGAAAAGCAAACTACTGTTCAATTGATAAATGAATTTATACTTTTGATTTTATTTCATATCATACCAACACATAGAGCTTCTTATGTTTAGAATAGGCTTATTCTGAATTTTGTTCACATGCAGTGTATGAGATTTATTAACTTTTGCTCCCTTTACTGATAAGGAGCATTTCATTGGAACATTTCTTTGAGCAGTTGCACACCATCTATTACTTTAGGTGTGCAAACTGAGTTCAGTCCATTATGTTCCATTTTATGCAAAGCTTTCAAGATTTCAAAGGTTCAAGGTTCAAACTGTTGAGGAGATTGCAACAAGTCAATGCTTTGAGGAGCTATTGCTATTGGTGTAATTACCTGCGTAACATTTATCTTTTTCAAGTTTAGTTGCATGAAATTGTTGAAGGTGAGATATGGTGGATGTTGCAGTTATAAGATATTATTCAAGTTTAGATTAGTTTAGTTGCTTGAATATTGTTGAAGGTGAGATATGGTATATGATGCACTTATAAGATATATATTATTCATGTTCAGATCAAGTGAGTCTAAGTGAAACCATTGTCTTCATCATTCAGATAGTGGAAATTCATTTCGCTCCTTTCGCAACATAATATTCTTTAGATTTTGTCATTTAATTCACACGACGTGTAATTTGTGAACATTTACGTGAAGAGTAGCAATAACAAGGACTTATTCAACGTTGATAAATGCGAAAATGTAGCGTACAAACCATGTTTAAGATGATGTTAGTAATGGAGTCGGCAATAATGGTTGCCAATGGTTGACAACATATATCCACTATAATTAGATGTCTCTACAATGCCAAAATTCAATTTCAAATTGCAATTGTGTTTTGCTATTCATTGGATATGCTATCCACAAAATACAAAACCATCAGAAACAATAATACCATAAACTCTATATAATCCAATTCCATCTATGCACTCCTTCGTCTGCCGATTCTATTTTGTCCTACACATTAGCATATTCCTAACCACTCCATGTCCCGATGGTTAATGTGCAGCCTCCCTAAACCCTTCATGGTTTGCATTCCATTATATCTAGGGACACATTTACATTTACAAATTTTATTGTTACGTCTATTCATCACACGCCCATAACTAATGCCCGGCATTGCCGGGCACACGTTTCTAGTTCATCATAAAAAGGTGATGATGTAGGTGGGAAGTAACAGGCAGCAACAAAAATGGTACTACTATTGTGGCAATGAAGTTTGATCCACATGTAGCAATTATATCTATCAGCTTTATGAAGCGTGATATATGGGAAGGAAGGAAGGAAGGTACTTTTATCGTCCACGGAGACCAATCGGTCTATGGGACCCAATACAAAAACGCAGCAATGGGGCAAGGGCATCCTTGAAATAGCAAGCAACTCCACCACAACCTCGCTGCCCATGACATTCATTAAATAATGAAAAGAATTGATAGCCTGTAAAATGAGGTAGCCGCTTATTCAATGCTCCCACGCTTCCATGAGCGTAAGGATATCCATATCTTTTGCAATGGGATTCAAGCCATCACCTTTACGCCATGGAAAACCTCGACAATTCCAAGACACCAACCGAAGGCACATTTCCTAGGAAGGTACATTTGAGGTATGAGCAAAGGCGAAATGAGGAGGCCGGAGCAATAGAGGCGGCAAATGCAGCAGTAGCAAAAGAACATCGCTAGCAAAGAAGCAAAAGATCAAGGGTACCATTAGCAACATCGCGGAGAGGAATGGCCTTGAGCGTAAGAAGATGTGGTGGGTGCGTAAGATGGAACAACACGAGGCGATTTTGCAGATTGGTGTGTGCATGGGAAATGGGAGAATGGACTTTAACACCGAAAAGATGAGTGGCCTTAGCATGATGAAAGGCGCAGCAAAGTTGCATGTGATGGTGTAAAAATATGGAGTTTTCCACGAATCGCAGCCTTTACCACCATTCTTTTGAATGTCCCGACCTTTTGCAAATTCCGCCCCCCGCTAACCGTTGGGACTTAGTAAGATCAACATCCGATAGAGAGATGTCCCTTTCAATTGCTTGGCCCGCTTGAGGATATCCATTTTAGTACTCAAATTTCGCGATCAGAAATTTCACTATGCGCTGGTGGTGAGGCTGCAATGCTCCAACCCTATGTGCAGCAGTGACAACAACTGGTGTTGTGAAGTCCAATTTAGCTAACACCAAAGTCTGTACCTTCTATTGCAAGTCCTCTGATGCTTCTTCTGGCATGCCACGAATTACCGATTACACCGACTACAGCTGTATCAATGTATTCTCTACGCCCGAAAGCGATGTAGATGCGTATGTAGATGCAAAACCCGCTACATGAGAGTTTTGAAATTGGGGGAGGATGAACTAAGCATGGATCTCACATTAGAATCATGACGCTTTGAAGAAGAAGTTGGAGGTGCCTTGGTTGCATGAGAATAGGAACGTTCCAAGGCAGCAACTCGACTAGATGTGTCCTTAGCAAGCTCACCACTTGGCAGGTCATGCTTTCTTCCAATGCTCGCGATGCGAGTATTACAAATCGTAGACACCTCGTAGACATGACGGAGTAAATCTTGTCTTTGCTTGCCAATATCAACCATTAGGTGCTCCACAAATATATGACAAGCAAAGAAACTCCAACTTTGCCTCAATTGCTTCCCAAAGGTTTGCATGTTCAAAGATGAATTTTGCCAGCTGAGCGCTGTAAGGTCAGCATTTACACTTTGCCAATTCAGACCTCAATGCACATTGAAATTGTGTCATCTCTTGTTGCCGCATGTGCAAAGTAGTCGTAAGAATGCCAAGCTTGTTCTCTAGGTCTTTTGAAGCAAATTGACATAGAGAGGAAGACGCCTTGGACGAGGGACCTTGGAGAAATCATCCGGGTCAATGCCTCAAAGAATCCGGGCCCCTTTCATCATCATGAGTTGAACCTCCAACGATGTTGGAGGTGTGGTCGAGCCATATGCACTTCCAACACCTGTAGCAGATGCACCGCCCCATCAAGACGATATGGGTGAACCTCCAACGATGTTGAGGTTCGCCCGCCGCCTTGCACCGCCAACGCCTCGTAACGGATGCACCGCCTCCATCATCATGTGTTGAGCCTCCAACGCATGTTGGAGGTTCGTCTGGGCCATTTGCTCCACCAACACCATTGGGAATTTGCAATGGACAACGCTTATCCCGTTGAGAGTAAAGATGCAATGCCCGATTTAATGTCTGCTGTTTAAGATGAGCATCTTTATTGAGAGATCGAGTCACATCACCTTTGTAACCGTTATCTTTGTTCGTGGATCTGAGAGACTTCAAGGGGTGACGAGCAGGCCCTGACGGATCAGTCCCGAAATTAAAAAGTCCAAAAAGCTGAAATGTATAATGATGCAAATAGTCTGAAGCATATGTCTTGGAAAGATCCAGGCATAAGCTTTCCAATGAGCCCGAAATCACATGATTCTGATGTCTCTAGCTCAAGTTATGAGCTCGAGAAGTTTTGCCGTCGGGCACCAAAAAGGCAGAGCGCCAATAGGAAGGAGAACTGCTCCAAAGAGACAGCGATACCTCGACACTCCACAACAAACTCACAGAAAAACTGCAACTCTACTGCTGTACAAACCGATCATCACCATCTACAACACCCAAGAAGTCCCGCCAAATGGCAAACTTCCGGTCTACTAATCCCGGGAACACCAGAAAGCTTTGAAATAGCTTGTACAGAAAGCTTTGGAAGGACTTAATTGTTAGAGGAGTAGACAGACAGACAAAGAATATCCATTGGTACATAAATGGCCCTCGTCATATAATGAACAAGGTCATTATAAGTGAAGGGTAGCTAAAACCAACAACATGAACAAAATAAAACATGTAATTACAAAAATTATGGGGGGATACTATGTGTAGCCTTTCAAAGAGGAAGATTGTTGGTCACATCTTTTGTCTAGCTATGCAGGCACAATAAATTGAATTAGATTTTATCGTCCACAGAGACCATAAAGTCTACAAAACCCAATACAAGAAAGACATCATAGGAAGCTCATTATTGCCTAGAATTAGAAAACCCTCTACCGATAGAGTTTTCAAGGGAGTTAAAATGCATCCTTCCAAAATGGATAGGTGGTCTGGGTATGATGGACTTCTTACTGCAGAGCAAAGTCCTTATTTTAAAGTTCATTTGGAGACTCATGAATGGTGAAGATGACTCTCCTGGTTTACGCCTTTTTAGACAAGCTCTTGTTCACTATATCCCTCTAGGCAAGAAGGCAATCAAACCAGTTGGGCATTTATTTCAGTCTCTACTGCATTTTTCAAATGCTTCTCCATTTTTGCATGGATTGTTGGCAGCATGGGATGCAGACAAACATCTCTTTTGGCTATGTCCTTCCATCCACACCCTATTGGAGACTCCATTGTATTGGGCACCACTACCTCCAAACCCCTCAGCACCTCCACTGGCTGCATTAATTAATCTTCTTACACAGAGACAATGGGTCTTTGCAAGCCTTATCTCTATTCAAGCATGGTATGAAGCCGGTAGCCTCAACTAAAATTTCTAGTCTCCCATTGGGATGTGTCTGTATGGGAGGTCACAGAAAATTTGCCTCTTATGGTGCACGTTGGTGTTACGTAAAGGTCAGCTTTGGGACTATCATGAAAATATTCACAAAGGCAAGCACTTTGTCAACTCAGTATATTGCCGCCTCTTAGCACCACAGCCTCTCCCGTTGCTAGATGGGTGGTGCTTATAGGATGCATAGCCCAATTTGAGTTGTACATGGTGCTGGCTTTGGGATAATTTGCTCCATCCTAAAGTTTCTGTACTTTGGTGGCATGTTATTCACAGTTGCCCGCGTGTTAATGCCTTACAGCATCGTTATGATCTTCGCATATTTGCAATATGCCCACTTTACCTTTCAAACGTTGAGTCTCTTGAGCATTGTCTTTTTTAATATCCAGAGGTTCAGTCGGTATGGTCCTGGTTACAAGGTTTGTTTAACAATGCACTAGACTGCCAATGTATCCTCTTGGCATCCTATCCCAATGCATGGCCCCCAGCTAAACAAAGGGCATTCCATCTTAGTTCTGATCGGTTCATGTGGTCGAAATGGGAGCGTCGCAGACGCCACATTTTTCAGGGCATTTACTTATCTGCATGTGACGTTATTAGTGTGGCCCAGAATAAGATATTGATGGCTTACAAGTGTTCCTCCTTTGAGTCCGTAATTGGTTTCAATAACTTCAAATTTGTTCTTATTGTTAGTCTCCTATTCTGAAGTAAGTACATTGTGCTTCAGGCTCGTGCTCTTGAACATCTTGTGCTTACAATAGATGAGACATGTACATTCTGTACTTTTCATATCTAATGAATAAACTTATTGCTTTTGTCCTTCAAAAAAAAAAGGCAAGACAAGATTAACACGAATTGTATTCATTCCATTCTTTGAAATGGCCTGGTATTTCACTTCAAATCTTGCTTTTTGAGCTCAGAATTTAATGGATAATAAAAAACTAATTAGGTACCCATCAAAATCTTGCTTCTAGGCACTTATCCAATGGAATGGGTACACTCTAAACACATTGCCTTTCAAATAGTCAGAGTGTGGACACTATGGATCATATGGAAAAGAAGAAGAGCAATTGCCTTCCGTAAAGAATACACTTCAGGCACCGAATTGATGTATGCTTTGGAGCGGTATTCAAGAAAGTACAAGTGTATACATGACTGTGAGGCTACTTTAAAAGAGGCAGTCTGGGGGGCTTTCATCAAACTCTAAGGTTGAAGGTTGATTCTGTAGCTACCCCCTCCCCAAACTTGTATAAAAGGGTGCTTATTTACTGTGTAGTCATGTAATATTTATTCAAAATCAGTAGAATTCAACATCAGTCCATGGTGCTGGAAATATGGGAGAAGTTAACAGTTCATGTTATGGCTTGCCAGCTTTGGTATTTTATGTAAGAGTGTCATGTGTGGGGTGAGCAACCCCATGAGTGAATCATTTCAATCACATGTTTTGTAAATGCTATATTGATTGCAAAGTAAAGGTTTACAATGACTAAGAAACCAACTACCATAATGCAGATTGTGTGCTATTTTTGTTGATTGTGTACCAGTTCTATTGCACCTCACTTGGTACAATGGTTTATATTTCCATCTTCATTCCACCTTCCAATTCATAGTGAAGTTTCACTTCACGCAAGAAAGTAGGCCATTGGCATGGAAAATACAAAAATCAACCCTACATTTTGTTCTATGGTATCCGACAAATCAATCTAATGGTTGTATCATGACCAAGACAACAAGCTTCTTTTATTGCATGACAAGGTCCTAAATAGCTAATAAAAAACTATATCCTGTGGAACTAATTATTCATTTCAAATATCCCATTCAACAATTTCCAAATCAATGTACTTATACATCATACCTTCAGTATAAAATGACAACCACCCAAACTATAGCCATTCAAAGTCATGCATTACATTTCTCAGCCGACTATTTCAAATACTTAAACGACTCTACCTTACAAAAGAAGAAGAAAAAAGAAGGAAAAAAAAAAACTACAAAACACACAACGACGATATAAGAATTGGGCCACTTTATTTTCGGTGGTGTTTTGAAGCATGTCCACTAATTCAATAATAACATTCTCTCCAATATATATATGGCCATATGGAGACATTCTCTCCAATGCGGAATTGACATTGGGTCGACGATTCCGCTTATCCGGTGAACAACCGGTGCTCTGTCGCTAGACCAGATCTGCCATAGCCGAAATTTCAACCATCTTGAAATTACAGGCCTTTTGATCCAGTTTTATATCTGTTTCGTGGGCACTCTGCTACTACGACAACTCGAAATTCCTCTGTTTTTGTGGGCGCTAGTCTGATGAATCACTATTCTCTGCCAGCTCCAGTTTTGGGTTAATGCCTCTGCTTTCGTCGGATTAAGCATCCAGCATATTGGTGTAAAACCTGAAGTGCATCCTACAAACCTGAAGGAGCATCCTACAAACCTGAAGAGCATATTGGTGTAAAACCTGAAGCCAGTTTCGGGTTAATCTCTTCTATTCTACCGCAGACGAGTTTCTCTGTTTTGGGTCTTCGTTGTCTGCCATAAATGCCATTTCTAAGCGATACATTTCTCTGTATTTGGGTCGAATTTCTCTGTATTTGGGTCTGCATGTTTTTTAACAACTCTGCCTGCTTGATGCTTTGTTTCTACGCCTATTTCCTGATCTTAAAACCATATTGAATCCATACTCGGTTCAAACCCTGCTGCCGGAACCCAAATGAAAGCTACAACAGCCCCACTGCAAAATATCCACTGCAAAACATGTCATGTTTCAAGCCCAGAACTCGCCAACACTCGCCAAAACCCTCGAACTGACTGCCACACAAAAAAAAATCCTTCCAATCTACAAGAAGAAGGAATGGCGCCCTCAATGAACGCCTCGGTGCCTTCAATCAGCCATCGCCGGAGCTCGAGCACGCAGGGGAGAGGAATTTTTAGCTTGTTACGACCCAACTTCCATTTTGTTGGGGAATGAAAGGGGGTCCCCCTTTTCCGGTTTGGAAGGGACCCCCGGCGCCTCTTCCAAACCGAAAAGGGGTCCCCCCTTCCATTCCCCAATACATATCACAACGGTAATAAAACAAACAAAAAAAACAATCAGAACAAAAATAGAAAATACTAGTAAACGTGTGCCCGGCGTTGCCGGGCAAAAGCACATGCATCGCCAGGCACTTGTGCAAGCTTGCAATAAGTCTATAAGCCAATATTACAAAGATATCATAGAAGCAATTCCCAAGTACTTTATCGATAACATGCTTCAAGGATGACAATAAAATGAGTGAATGGTCAACATTATGAACTTGCTACAATTGCTTGTTCTTCTTTATCTACAACATGCTTTAAGAATGACAATAAGTTGAGTGAATGGTCAACAATATAAATTTGCTACAATGGATTCTTCTATAAATGCATATAGCACCACCTCCATCCTATATTATGTTGTTCGATTTTAAGACTTGGAACTTCTTGTTGAAATCATTCTAAGACTCGTATCACTAAAGAGGATTACTGTAGCCTTAGTTATATTCTTCTCATCAACCACAACTTTGACAACATCGCTAAGTCTTGGAACTTCTTGTTCTAAGACTCGCCAAAGGGTATCGCTAAAGGGTATTACTTCCGCATTAGTTATATTCTCATCAACCACAACTTTGACAGCATTGTTAAGTGAATGTAGTACAATTGTCAATATTGAGGTGTTTCAATGTTTACATGAAATGGTGAAACTACCACCATAAGCTACGTTGTTGCCAATATTGAGGTGTTTCAATGCTTACATGAAATAGTGAAACTACTTTTAGTGACGGTATAGTTTTATGTTTACCAATACTAAAAGCAATATAGAAGCACGTTTACCAATACAAAAGAAATAGTAATAGACTTTGAGATCAACATAGAGAAAAGGCAAATATGCTTAAAACATTATTTCAACATAGTAATGAAATTGTTTGTCTGCACTCCTTTCAAGGAGGAGGTGATCTAGATAATATGCATACAATAAGCATAGCAACCATATACTTGCCTCTTCCATATTGCATGTACATTATATAACTACCTGCTTCTTATTCTGCCATGACAATTCATATTTATCAGCATGGTTTTCAAATGAGGTGAACATGTGCCAAGCCTGAATTATTTCAACAAAGACATATCAAATAGTAAATTCATTAGTTGAGAACTGCACCCAAAGTATTGATTTTTACATTGTACAATCTATGCCAAAATCTCGAAAGAAGCAACATAGTTAAAGTTTTCTCCTAGTTGTTGATCTCCTAACATGAAACTAATTGGGCACTGATAGCCCTTACAACAAAGGGCTAGGAGTCTCCATCAAATATACAATAGGTTGCATACTGAGCTTAGTTGACGATACATTAGTTTATGATAATATTAGACATTGCGTCCATTCCTTCATTTTATCATGTCTAGCTCAATTGGCAACACATCTAGAAGGAAAATGAAACGTAGCAGAGCATCACAGAATGTGCTTCATATGCTGTCATAGGAAATATTCATGGTACAACTATATACATGTTTTTATGGAGCATATCCACAAGGTAAAAGAAAGAAACTTTACGCCAGGAAGAAACAAAGATTGCAACATCAGTGTGGAGTACACAGACCAGCTTTTCATTATGGTATATTACCTGTAGCATGTTAAATGGAAAGTTTCAAAAACCAAAACATAGCGCACTAAAGCTGAAGAAAAAAGAAGTAGAGGAATATGTGGACCTTAATAACGTCCAGAGGGTTTTAAGTCCTTGAAAATGCACGGAAGATGTAGCAAATGAAGATAACCTGATATGAGTGACGTCCAAGAGTGCTCATTTAGACAAACAAAGTTTTAAGATCTGCTCAGCGTCGTGCACATTACCAGTTTCAACGAACACATGCACCACAAAATTTCCAACCATTCTCTCCATTTCCAGTCTACAGTTGGCTGCATAGCAGGCTTGGCTAATTCAAGGTTCCGCTTTCTTTTGCATGTTTGCAAGAAAGATAAATCGTTCTCAGATAGGGCCTCTAGGCTTATGGTAAATCCTTGGACTATAATAGGTGGGTTACAATATGGACATGCAACTTCAGGAAGTACTTAAGAGTTGGATATCCTTGAATACTATCCTGCCATCATTGTTTATGGTATGGTTTTAATCAAAGGCACAACACATGTCTTACTTTTAAGCACAACTATATTTTCCTTGTAGCTGAATCCCTGTGAGCATCAGCATCCAACTTGGCAATCACAATTTCTTCCTCTAGCTTATAAGCTGCTGCAAGCTGCTCATGAACATGACAACAAATCATGACTTATCAGTTACATGAAGAAATAAATCATCATGAAGTTGGCTTATGACCATGCATCATAATCTAAAATTATCCTTCACAAATTTAGAAATGGGCATATACTAAAAGGGCTGCTTTATTGCTTCATAATGATGGTTTTCCAAAACCATATCAGATGTTTTCTTGATGTGTTTCTTAGATGCTTTCTTACCATATCAGATGTTTTCTTACCTAATGATGGTTTTCCAAAAGCATATCAGAATGTTTGCTTACCTAATATGTGATCACCAAAATAGTCTGCCCTTTTGCTGCAAAGATATATTTATGCTGTGATGCTAAGATTGTGGTCCTGTATGATTACAGATACGTAACTGAGTCGTGCAGAACATTTCGGTCTTGTGCTGCAGAAATTACAGGATGGAAAGAGAAATAAAAGGATGGATAAATTAGAACCAAGTCTCCCATTAGCCTGCATCAAAGAAAGAAATATGCACCAAAGAAAGAAATATACAGAATACATCAGATGTAGTAGCTACGCCAGTGGCTGAGATGGATAATTATAGCTTACAGAGAAAGCAAAATACATTGTCTATGTACCATCTTAAACACAGAGAGCAACGGATGATATCATTCTTTGGAGGATTGAACATAGCGGCTTCAGCTTCGCTACTGAGGACCTAAACATGAAAAAATCAAATGACGAACTGAAGCTAAAAAGGAACTGCAAGTGATTCCTTATCTGCTACCTGATGCCGGATCTCCATAAGACCTGTAGGATTTAATTTGCTTGCGCCCATGGCCCTGAATAAGATATGGAAGGAAGAGGAGGAGGAGAATCGTCATCCAGCTTGAGAACCGCCTCTACATATTTGAATGAAGACGTATAGCTTGCTTGAAAACCCGCCTTTTGGGTTGAGAACCGCCTCTGCATTTTCGAATGGAGATGGATAATCAGCTATTCTGGAGCAGACGTTACAACACTGTCCTTCAAAACGGCTCAAACCCTAGCACCATCGCTCAAAAACAGCTCAAACCCTAGCCCGAAATAAAACCCAAAGGACTTGCCGGGAAAATTGTAAGACATTCCAAAATAACGCTTTTGGCCGGAAAAGGGAGTGTTACCGGCGTTACCGGCCGCCGGAAAAAAGAGGACACCCACCCCAAGAAACATTTTAAGTAAGTAGATAGAGCTATGCAGTAATAGTCCTTGAGTCAGATGGCCACTGATCCCGGATGCTGGCCTGACCTCCCCTATAGATGGCTTACTTCCATTGTAGGTGAGCCTCGCGCACTCGACATAATTTTTCTTCCCGTTTGCAGAGCTGCGCTGGGGTCAAATCTTCCTCGAGGGAGAAGGTCGGTGGGCTACTCCCAGGCTGATCACAACATCCACAAGATAAAATGGGAATCAAGGACCAAAAATTTGTTACCCTAGGCCTAGTACAATATACAAATCACATACAAAGCAGCAAGTTTGCATGATCAACATGCACAACCTCTACAACCAAACAATGCACATAACATTATATAATATACCCTATCAATGTATACATGCAAAAGCACCAAAAGCCATCAAGTTAGTGGACCTGGCAAGCAACCCAGAGGGAAAGCACCTTCTTTGGGTATTGAGATGGATGTATGACGACACCTCAGAGCTTATAAAAATATATGATGGATGTATAGGTGGGACCACGCATACGTTATACCACATGGCAACATCTCGTAAGGATAGACGGCCCCTAAGCCATCAAAGAATATTTGATTTTGGAGTAGGATAAATTCATACACGTATGCTTCCATGAATTGTCACAAGGGGCCCATACACCTTACTCCTTGACGGAACCTTATTATCTTGATAGGTTTATTGTGCAGAATATGGCGACCAAATGGTGGTCTAATGACACCATAGCTGTGATCACCGGAAGCCACAGGGGCATTGGCCTTGAAATCGCCAAACAGCTTGCCCACAGAGGTCTCACCACCGTTATTACTTCTAAGGATCAGACTGGCTTGCAAAAAGCTTCCGATTCTTTGAAACAACTAGGTCTCCATGTGATCCCTCATATTCTTGATATTAGGGATCCCTCCTCTGTTCAGCAGTTTGCCTCTTGGCTTTATCAGGAATTTGGTGGCCTTCACATACTTGTAGGAGTTTCTTTGTTTAGTCCTTTCTTCACATTTTAGAGTCTTTGCATTATAGAGTTTGAATCTTGGGTCGGATTTGCAACAGAGTAACCTTCGATGTTGTTATTATCTAACTGATTTCTGCAGATTCTTAGGATCCCTAAGTTATTTTGCTACATATTGCAGATTAATAATGCGGGAGTTTCTGGCAGCACAGTGGATTCTACATCAAAGGCAGAGATTACAAGAGAAATTCTGCAAACAAATTACTATGGAACAAAACAGATCACTAAAGCCATGATTCCCCTGTTTAAGCCACTGGAGCAAGGATCAAGAATTGTCATGGTCAGCTCTGCTTCATGCCGTCTAGATGTAAGATAAAAATAATATTAAAAAATCCTGTTCTTTACCCTAAATATCTTTTACCAAATGAGTGTTATGGATTACAGTGGCTTCAAGGGGAAGCATCCAAATGGGTACCAAAGCTATCAGACATAGAAAATATGTCAGAAGAAATCATAGATACCTTTGTAGAAAATTATGAAGCAGATGCAAAAGAGGGCATGGTTGTGGAAAATGGATGGCCTATTCTGTCTGATGACGCAGAGGATCCTGAAGTATTTACAGATTATGTGGTATCAAAGATGGGATTGAGCACATATGCGAGGTTACTTGCCAGGGATCTGTGCAGCAAGAGAGATGAAGGAAGCAAAATATATGTGAATTGTATGTGCCCTGGATTTGCAGCAACTTATATGACCAGAGATGTTGGTCATCCTGTAGAAATTGGTGCAGACACAGCAGTGTGGCTTGCTTTGCAGCTTCCCAGTGAGAATGGAAAATTCTTTGTGCGGAGAAAAGATGTGGGTTTCATGCATACGCCTTTGTTTTTGAATAATAGATGGGCTTGGTCTGTTGAAGAGTGTATTGACATGCTTCTTTACCCTTAATTTGGGTTTATGTTATGTTGACATTGTCAACACCATTGTTTTTAAATAAAACTTTGAAGGTAAGACTAGTAAACGTGTGCCCGGCGTTGCTGGGCTAATGTCCTAGGCATGTGCTTTTCCTTCGCCTTTAACACCCTAGTAAATATTTGCCTCAAACATCTATATGTGAAATTTTGACGTTATTTGCTTTTGTAAAAAAATTTGTTATTGAAATAGTATAATGCCAGTAGCATTTGCGTTCATGGATTTCAATAGAGAAAACAATTCTTTATAACCAATGTAGGAGATAGTTTAATCTACCTCTGAAGGCAAAACATCTGGAAAGACAAATCCAAAATTGATGTTGAAATTGTCACTCTTAGAAGTAGTTAAGTACATCAATAAGAAATAAGTACAAAAATATATAAAACACAAAATCTTGTCTTGGCTCATTGATGTTTTAGTTCACGATGGAACTGTAAATATACATGTCCACATGGCGCACATGACTAAGGGCCTAATGTTGTACTTTGTTGGATGCTCCCGTGATATCTTCACTTCTCCGATAACATCTTAGCCGGGGTAAAAGTGAAATATACAGGCGAGTCATTGATTCGAACTGCCTATGTCTCACGACTATCAAGCACATGAAACAACTCATCTCGAAGGTAGGCTCGTATAATGGAATCAGATACCGCATCAGGAAGAAATGATTTGTAGACCCTAAAAAGTGTTCCATTACATATTCCAACACAAGTGAGTTCTTTTGCTACCAAAACACCAATTCGCCAGTGCACGGTGTCGTTTCTCATCTGATAAAAAAAGATAAACAATCGAAGATTAGTCAAAGCACTACATTACCCAATAAATAGATACTTGCACTCTATCCTCCACCTACCTCTCTCACAGCACATCCGCGTAAACAACTTTCCCTCGGGTAAACTTGAGCAAAGTCATCAATTAGTTGGATAAAGCGCTCCAACTTGACAACCTCGTCAGTGCTAAATATTTCTTTGAGCTTTGCAATGAACTCCTCAATTTCCACGCTTGCTACCCCATGTACATGAGCATGGTATTCTCGTTCCCAGTCATACCATGATCCAAGAGCGCGTATGACATAAGTAACACGTGAGATGTGGTAGCTCCTGTCACCCTTTAGGCATTTGGCGACATGGTGACCGAAGACATACCACGGGACAAAAATACGCACCATCTACATAGATGAAGATATAAGTAAGTAAGATAAAAATAAAAGGAAGAAAGAAAGTAGAAGAACCAATGAGAACAAAGAGAAATTAGAAGTTGTGATTTTTAAGTATTGGAGTCACACTTAGAGGAGTTCTTTGTATACAATATTTGTTGTATATCGTGATCTATCGACATCTGCAGAAGCATCTCCATCCTTCGATAGAATGAGTACCTTTATGCCTTGTATTCCTTGAGCTCTGGAGAGTGCCACGTAGAGTTGTCCATGACTGAATACTGGATTAGGCAAATACAAACCAACCATTTTCATTGTTACCATAGTATAAGCGAGGTGAGAGAGACGAGTATCGTCCATGCTGACCACCTTCTGGAAGTAGATGATGTGTCTGTCAAGGGCCCCTAGTCATTGAAGAGGCAAGAAACATGTTTCCTGCAACAGTATCTGGTATGGGACTGTGGACTTCACCCCCAGGGCTCGTGCCAAGAAAGCTTTCTGCCATTCCAAGTGGTGAGGGAAATCACTCGGCCCCAGACCTTGACCCCGCACAAAAGCACAGGTTCTACTAGCACCTTGAATAGGTGTGATTGATGGGCCCAATCATACAGCTCCGCCTTGTGGCTATTGTTCTCCATTGCATAGAGTGTTTTCCAAGCTGGTGCAACTCGCAGCCAGATGGAACTGTCCCAGTTCACGGCCGACGGGAACTCCAAGCAGACACCACTTCAACATTTTGGCCACGATAAATGAGGATAGGAGGCGTTGGCTGGCATGTTGACGATACCAGAACTACCTTGGTTTGGCTAAGTTGACCTGGCAAAATGTCACACCTACGCATGTCAGTCACCTGGCAAAATGTGTCCAGGGCATCGAGATGGCATTGCATATCAGCCTAAGTGTGCGCTAGGAGGTCCACATCATCAGCATAGATCAGCTGCCTGATGATCTGGTGTAGAAGGTGAGCTCCAATGCCTCCATTATCAACGAGCCATCTCTCCAGCTGATCAATATACAGGCCAAATAGTGTGGGAGAGAGAGGGCATCCCTGGCGGACCCCGATACTGCTCTCGAATGGTTGGCCCGCTGGTTGCAGCCAGCCGATGCATGTCCCATATAACCTGTACATTGCGTTCTGCAGTTCGGCAGGGACGTGTAACTGCTGCAATCTTGCCCACAGCTTTTTCCAAGGCACAGTGTCAAAAGCCTTGGTAAAGTCTACGGAGCAGCAATACAGATCTTGCCGACGGTTCCTACTGTCCTCAACCAGAGTCCACAGCGTGAAGATATGATCTATGGTTGAACGTGAAGAGTCAAATACGAGATGATGGACAAAATCTTGCATTATTTTTGCAATCCTATATGTAGTTTCAATTTTGGTTCTTTATGTTATGTAAAAGAGCTTTTCTTCAAAAATGAGATTGCCGTTAAAACACTGTGAAATTAATATTTATTCATTACTACTTTTGAAAATGCTTCTTATATTTTTAAGCTTCTTGTGATGGAAAATGAATCTTTGCACATCATATTCTGAAATTGCTGCCTATTTATAAGTTTTCTAAAGCTGCCAAGGTAGGTGGTAGGTAGTATAGATTGACATCTTCAATTAAAAAGAAGGTTAGTCTGTGAGCCTTTCATTCTTATCATTCTTATCTAATGGGGCAAAACAACTAGGTATCAAGAAGGTATTTTTAAAGCTTTGATCCTTTAGCTGTTCTATTTTCATCTACAAATGCATTTAAGTTTCTAGATTTTTTCCCTTGCATTTTTATTTAATTGATTCGGCCTTTGCTTTACAGGTTGTAATCTTGAGGTGTTTGATTTCTGCGTGATTCCAACCTAGAAGGGGAAAATGTCGGACCGGATTTAAAATGGATTGGCTTCATTCAAGTTGGATATGCCCTTGGTTTCAGTTTTTTGTGCCTGATCTTTTTCATAGGAGCAATTCTTGGCAAATGCATGTGTTTTTTATTTAGGCATGTTTCTTACCGGGGCAGGAGGCCCATTTTTCAAAAATTTGAGGATATAATAGAGCCCAGTACAAGAAAGATTAAGATCAAGCTGACTTGCAACGTATCAAGCAGGAGCCATTATAGAACATGTAGATTTGATGCTTGAATGATGTTTCAACGAATGGTTATTTAAAGGTTTGGTAAGCCCAGAACTATACCACCACTGAAGCATGCAACAAACTTATAAAATGACCATTCTTTTAAGTGGCACAACCATCTCAAACAGCATTAGTGGCCTTATATGCTCACTTTGTAAAAGGAAACATGCCGTAGAAAATTGCAGTGCAATGATTAACCTGGTTTCGATATGTAGTCAGATTGTTAATGGGTTCAATTCCCATACCATAATGTTGCTACTGGTTATTATTGAACCATTAATTGCAAATCTGAACTACACATTTGAATAATTTTATTCGAGGTCGATTTTTTGTCCCTTTTAACACAAACCACATAGTAAAAGATAACTATTTTCCCATTTTGGTTTAGGTGCATATTCATAGGAGGGATGATTGTAGGGCAACGAGAGCCCCCTCTTAATGTATAATGCATGTATTGTTATCTGACATACCCTAACTTGTGGGAATATACCTCTCAAATAAGAATCGTTATCTATGGACTAGAGTAAAGCACAACCCGCAAATATGCTCTCGAACTGCTATCGATGGTCGGCGACACCTCTAGTATCAATATACACTTGAACCTCGTGTGAATTAGTTGTTATATTATTAAAAATAAAAAAGGGGAAGGCAGAGGAAACACAAATTGAATAGAAAAAATACCTATGTTAGCTCGCTATTGTATTGGTCAAAGCATACGTAGCATTCTTATTAAAAGAACTAGTAGTAGTAATGGTTGTGCTGACCTATTGTATGGGTCCCATGGCCTCTTGTTGTTCATAGACATTAGAAAATCTATTTTATTTTATTTTATTTTATTAGGACATTGGATTTTTAACTATACATTCAAGTTATCTTCATACAAGTTGTATTTGGGGGGCATTCCGTGCCTTTGCCCAGCTTCTGCCACAATTTTGGTACCAGCTTTCACTCAGAGAAGCCCTGGAATCGTGCACCCAGAAGCCCTAGAATCATGCTTCTTCATGAAAAAATAATAGACACCCGATTGCTTTGATTTTTGTTTATCTAAACAAATTAAGTCTCAAGTTTTCTAGAACGGTGCTTTTTTTCTAGTTTTGATCAAAACATCCAGGCCTCTGTTCCGTTCAAACAGTAAGTGCATGTTTTGTGGGTGCCCCCCAAAAAAAAAAAACAGGTGCCGAACTTAAAACTCCTTTTTTTGCTTTACAAACGTTTCAAACTTAATTCTAACTTCCTTATTAGTTCTTTTTACTTATATCCATCAAAAAGCCCACAACTTGAATACTGTTTTCTACTAAAAATTATTATATGTGATTTTTTCTAACTTTATAGGTAGAAATATTTAGGAGGCACCAACGTGAATTGATGGTTGGTAGCAAGATGCTCTTACATTTAACAGTTTTGGTACATGTGTCCTTGAGAGACCAGAAGTGCATTTTTGCTTTATGTACGATGGAGAATAATTGTCACATGTGGCCATTGCTTTGAATACAAGACAATTTTAAAAAGTACTCTTATATTATGGTGGTGTCCCATTGTTGTTGGTTTCCTTTTTCTTTTCTTTTTTATGTATTTATTCTTTGACCTAGTTTGGCCGCCAGTTCTCTCTCCTCACAACAGTATAAAAAGGAAGAAACTTGCAATGTTGCATGCACATGAAGGGCCTTTTTTTTTTTGCCATCGCTATTTGCATGCGCCTTGCCTGAGTTTTGAATTTTATTATTTAGAGCTAGAGGCATTTGTATAGAGGATTTGTTGAAAGAAGTTCCTATTTCTTAGGATGGCTTTCGTGTTGAATTAAGTAAAATGTGGTCTAATAGCAAGCATTTATGTGAGAAAAAAAATTGCCCATCTCAAAAAGATGGTGAGACCAAAATGAAGAGCCTCCAAGACGTCTTGGAAGCCTCTGGATGGAGTAATGAGAAAAGTGTGAAAGAAGACTACAAGTATAATATCAAAGAGGAAAGTTCGAAAAAACCCTCAAAGCTCAAAGGGCTTCACATTCTTGTGTTGTTACAAATGAATGCGAGGTGGCATTGTGGAGTCATGTCTGGGAGGAAGATGTAGTATGCAATTATTATGATGAAGTTGGCCATGGTAAAGTATATCATGATTCACCAATATATCAGCATTCAAATATTACATTTAGAAAGTGGTAAAAAAAGCGAAGGGTATGAAGATGATCGTTATATGTCAATACTATGACAAAAAAAATTAGCTAACATTTAAGACTGCATGGCTCAGGTGTTTTAAAGTTTTTCTTGGAAAGCACCCCCTTTTTTTTCTACTTAATCTTCCATAGAACCGAGCTCATTGTATTTCTGGTATTGCATCCCATAAGCCATTTGGTCTTAATAGATGACATAATCCCCCCAAACACACAAAAAAAAGTACCCCCACCACCACTAATATGATGCCTTGCATATGAGAAGTTCAAGTATTGATACACCCACTTACACTCGAATAATTTGGGCTCATTTATCATTGAAATTGCCCAATATAGATATTATTTTGTCTAACAATTACATGATATATTTAAAAGTGATGAATGTGTATATGAGTTAGAGATGACACTGAAGAAGTCTTCGAGGAGAACTATTCAAAATTATGATTGATGTAAAAATTGGCGACCTGAGATGTCTCCGCAGATGTAATGAACACACTTTACACTCCATGCGGAGGTGGTGGCATGTCTATGTCCAATCGAATGCTGCTAATGTGGCACGTAGTAGAATAGAATAGAATAGTTTTTTTAACGTCCACGGAGACCAATAGGTAGTGAAAAGAAATCTTCTTATTCTCCTTTTTTCCCCCACACAAAAAAAGAAAACCAAAACCCACATTTCCTCGTCTCTCTGCCTCTCCCTTTATCTTGTCTCGGCAATATGAAGCTAAACTTTTATCCCTGGTTGCATATAATGACACATAAAAGTTACAAATGCATAGATTAGAGGTAATGGGAAACATTATCTTCCATGGCTTAACTACCACTACTTACAATAGACAAATATTTTAATGGCCATTCTGGGACGACACAGCTATGGAAAAATGCAGAGCTCCTAATCATATATTTATGTTCTATTGAAACTTTCAATGCATGGTTTGCAAGGCTGCGACAAATCCATCATTTTCTATGCTATTGAAATCCACTCCCCATTAATAAGGCATGGAACCAATAATATATTTGAAAATATTCAATCAAGGTTTTGGTTGATCCAGTACTGAAAAAACTATTGTCCAAAGCTATTATTGGATTTCTCATAGAGGGCTTCATTTGAGAGAGAAAATTATTCTTAAATATAAGTATCTACTTGAGTATTCTGAGGTTGATCTAGAAGAAGCTAGCAAAGTTTTATCTCTAGACTTATCAATATATTACTCTTAAGAACATGTCATAAGCTTGATGCTCTTCATTTCCAAAGCCATACCAAGGCCAAGGATTCAACACCAACGGTATGCCTAAAATTGTCAATGGTGTGTCTAAAATAGTGGAAATATTTACGAGTTATGCACATATGTTGCACCGATAGGCATGGAGATGCATGTTAAAACAAAAACATGTCAATACAATCCAATGTACAATAAATATCACAAATATATAGTATATAAACATAATTCATATATTTAAGGTCCTCCAATCTTAATAAACCTAAATGAACCTGATTTATATGGAAGAGAGAGACCCTATTTCATTGAATTGCTATGTAGCTCATTACGTGTTCATTTGCAATGTCATAAAGGGCATTATAGAAAATGTTACATGATGCTAGATCATGGGATGTGGCCAAACGGTATTACAAACACAATAAACATATTCTCTTCATTTGCAATGTGATAAAGGGCATTATAGAAAATGTTACATTGATGCTAGATCATGGGATGTGGCCAAACGGTATTACAAACACAATAAACATATTCTCTGCCCAACTTATGCCCAGCAACGCTGGGCACCATTACTAGTCTTTATCTTATAAAATTATAGCGTTTGTCTTCAACGGAGCCCTAGATCGGATGGTCGAGGATTTGATCAACCCAACAGTGGAGATGATGTGTGCGTGTCTTCCTAAAATTTCATCTTTACCAAGGCCTCAATATGTTTTTTTTTTTTTGTTGAAGGCGACTATTTATATTAAGTATAAGTTAAATATACAAAAAGAAACTTTTTTCAAGGGAAGTGTAACCCTATTACAGTTTAAAATACTTTTAGAAAAAGAGGTATTTGAAAAGCATAGTCTATTTGAACAGTAACAGAAAGAAGCTAATGAATTTCTTGGAGGTGCTGGTTTGTCCTTTTCCTTGCTTTCCCCTTCATAATCGATGGAATGTGCAAGAGGTGCATTTACAATTGCCCGCCATGGCCATGTTGAATCTTCCTTTGGCATCTTTGGCCTCGCAGATCAAATCTCTTCAATGTTGTAATTTTGGTCACAAAGAAGAACTACATACGATATGGCATCGAGATGCGCGATGTATCACCGGGTCAAGAACTTGATCCATTCCTTTTCATGCTCGGCTTTGTTCCTTTTCCATTTGAGCCTCCTAGTCATCGTGAAATGTAGTATCTCAAGCAATAAAACGATTCATACATTAATACTAAGGATCCAATTAATATCATACAATACCTGTTTTATGATCCCTTCCGGGGGGATAATTTCAAAATCAAATATGAAGGAGTTTCTCCCTTTCCAAATTATCCACAAGAGGATATAAATTCTCCAAATTGCTGGTTGTTAGGGCATGAAGAATTTTTTGTGATCCAAGGTAACAAGATTTTGGCCAAGGATCTCGAGGCCAGCCTGTAACCCATTCTGCACTATAGGCAAGACCCTCAATAGATGATTTTCATCCTTCTTATAGGCTAGGCATCTGTCACAAATATCAGAATTAGTCATAGAAAGCTTAAATCTCTTACAGTTAGTAGCCAATCCCTTGTGCCATAGCTGCCACATAAATGCTTTGATTTTCGGATTAATTGGGCTACTCCACATAAATTTGAGGTTCCTCCTAGCTGTGTCTGAAGAAACTCCCCATTTGAGGTGAATAGTAACAGTTTGGTCTCTCATGAGAAACTTGTAGGCCGAATTGACTTTGTAGCCATTCACCCCATTGTGTTTCCAAGAGTCTTGGGAGTGGGACCACATGCCATTCACTACTGTATTAATAATGGCTTCATACAGCATCTGTGTTTGCTGACCTTCCCCTGCAAGGACTGAGTTATGAAATAAAATAATCCCATTATCATCAAAAAGGATCTCTGATCATGGTGATCCCTTTTTGCTTCCAAAGCTTCGCTTGTCAGGGAAATGGCAGGCTAGGCACATATCAGGGTTATCCAAGATGAGAGCAGGATTCCAAAAAATGGATTGATCTATGGATAAACCCTTTTCCCAACTGTACATCTGTTTAACTTCGAGCCAAGCCTTTATCCACTTTTTAATAAGACCTGGAGTGGTGGCTGGAACAGAGAATGGAAAGAAGATAGAATGTGGCAGGTCCATCTTTAGATTTCTCCAACCATAAGGATGGCATTTAATATGGGGTGCTTGATTTTATCATAAGAGGCCTTATGAAAATATTTTGCTGCCAAAGCCAAACCTTACTTTCTTATATTAATAGTTCCCAGTCCACCTTCTGCTTTTGACTTGCAACACTCTTCCATGGAAACTGGATGCCAGCACCTTCTATTTTGGCCACAGGAGATAAACCTGCCAATAATACCTTGAAGCTTATTAGTAACTTTTTTGGGAGCTAAAATAATTGAGGATTGATAGACCTGCGAGGAGGATATCATAAAATTGGCTATGATAGCTCTGCCATTCTTGGAAAGATATTTAGAGTTCAGGGTGTCTACCTTTTTATAAAATTTATCAGTTATATCATTCCATAGTTCCGAGGCATTACTTCTGATGGCAAAGGGAATACCCAGAATTTTAGTCTTTGTACAGGGGGAGTTATACTTACAGCCAAAAAGGTCAGCCGCCTGGGTGCCTTTGTCCATGTCCCTGGCTTGAATAGCAGATTTAAGAGGGTTAATTTTGCAACCTGAGGTGTGGCCAAAGTCCTGGAGAATATGCTGAGTGTTGGTGATCGAATCCTGATCCATAGAAGTCATAATGAAGGTATCATCAGCAAAATATCCATTGAGGATCTGATCCACCTGAGAGTTATCAGGGAGTTGAAGTCCTTTGATAGAATTCTCATTCTTTGCCTTTTCCAATCTGCTATGCAATGCTTCCATGACAATTAAGAATAAAAACGGGGCTAGAGGACACCCTTGCTTAACACCTCTTTTGAGAGCAAAGAAAGGGCTGCACTCACCATTAACAAGAACTGCCGATCTAGAATTACTCAAGATAGCTTTAAACATACCTATACTTTCTTCGTTGAACCCCAAAGCTCAAGCAAAGCCAGCTTAAACAAGAAATTCCAACCGACCGTGATCAAACGCTTTGGATATCCAGCTTTGAGAAGGGCAATATCTTGGTTGGATTCCTTGGCCCAAAGTAATCCTAAGATTGCAAAGGACTACATTGTCCAGATAAAACGATCCTTAAGATATGCTGATTGGGTGCTACTGATTGCATTGTTTAAAATCTTCTTGAGTCTAGCAGCCAGCGCCCCTGCAATTATCTTGTAAATAACATTAGTAAGAGAAATTGGTCTATAATCGCAAAAGGAGGTTGGGGAGTCAATCTTGGGAATGAGAGTAATAAGACTCGTGGTTGATTCCGCATCCGCATTACTTATTTATCCCTAACTCATTGGCTAATTTGGTAATACCTTCACTTAAAATAGGCCAAGCCTTTTAAAAAATTCTCAGGAGGCCATCCGTCCCGGTCTTCCCATTATCCATTCCGTAGATAACTTCCTTGAGCTCAATATCGCAAAATGGGGTCATGATCGTTGTTCTCGTCATCATTGACTTTACTCCCAATGTTAATGAAAAGGTCCATCATCCCATCAGTATACCAAGTTGTTAGTACCCATGATCTTTGTGAAATGGTCCACAGCAGCCTTCTTAAGGTTGAGATCACCAGAAATTAGAGTATCCCCCACCTTGACTTCATCAATTTGATTTCTTTTGAGCTTTGTCTTGGCCTTAATAAAAAAATACTTGGAGTTGCATCTCTCATCCTCTTTGAGCTCTTTGATTTTAGCCTTTACTTTCCAGCCCTTTGCAATGCTAATTTCCTCCTTCTCTATCTGAATTTTGATGTCCTCTTGCATGTCAGCAGGGGCATTACTGAGGCTTTCTCTCAGATTAGCCAGATTGGCTTGCTTCTGGTAGTGGATTTCTTTACCCCAGCATTTTAGCCAGCTCTTAATGTGCTTGGCTAAATTAATCCACCACCACATCCAACCAATATCACCAGCTGGCATGGGGTGATAGTTTATAATGTTCTGGAGCTTATCCATAAATTCCTCATGGTCCAAAAGATTAACATTAAGCTTGAAGAAGGATTTTCTATTGCTATGCAAGTTCTTGCCAATAAAACATATTTGCTGAGGATAGTGGTCGGAGAGAGTGTATCCTGTTAGATTATCCACTCTACTGCCAATAGTCCAAAGGTTCTCACTAAGGTAAAAACGGTCATGAAGGCAGCAAATAGGATCAACTCTATGATCAGACCAGCTAAAAGAATTAGGTTTAGTTCTGGCAATTATGAGATTATGATCAGCTAGAAGTTTGGACTAAACGCCCTGTTCCTGAGGCAAGAGAGCTTTAAAATTCCTATTTTTCATGTAGCTATCAGTGACCATATTAAAGTCTCCAGCCAGAATTAGATCATCAGCATCTATATTGGCCAAACTTTGATTAATTTGATTCCACACAGCAATCCTCTCAGAGGGATTATGGTAAGAGTACACATTAGCTATAGCTATAGTTTCAGGGCCAAGGTTACCTACCAGAATCTGCCACCTACCACTGTTATCATTGACCATATGAATTACCTCTAGATTGATTCTCATGTTCCACACTATGGCAATACCTGCAGACGAGTCATTAGCACTTATAGACCAAACTTTAAAATTAGGAGGAAGGGATCTAGAAATAATCTCGTTATGATTAAGATCATGGATCTTATGCTCCTGGATTAGCAAAATATCAGGGTTAAGGGTAGATATACAGACCTTTAAGCGCTCCCTTTTGATAATACTATTTATACCCTGGAGATTCCAGGTAATGATTTTAAGGGGGTTGGACATTAGCATTTGTACCTTCCTTTGGCCATCCTGGATTGGATGGCAGAATTCCTCGGGCTTACTCTCAGAGGTCCAATGTAAGTTTTTTTCTGTCCCCTGCCTCTTCTTCTTGAAGTAATCTGCTTCCATCCTTCCTCATTGCAAGAATGTATGAACTCGTGGTCCGAATGATAAGATGGTGGGGAAAGGAAGAAAATGGGCTCATCTAAAGTCTGCCGAATCCCTTCAATCTCTGACCTAAGCCCTGAGATTTCATTTTTTAATTCCTGCACCGCTGCCAAGATATATGCTGAATCACCTTCATATTCAGCCGGATCCCCTGATCCTTTCTTCTTTGGGGGCATTCCCTACGAAAAGCTCTCTTTCCACGACAGGCGCCAAAACCGTCGCCTTGTGACCATCAATTAGGCAATTGTCGATTCATGTTCTTAAGTTTTTTATTGAGCTTTCTCAGTGGCAATTTAAACAAGCTCATCAAGCATGATCTTTTGATTTTGCATGGGCTTAGGTGTACATTTCATTTTGAAATCCAGTAAGACAAATGTGTATATAGATCTAGTTATTTATCTGTCTGGTGTCCATCAATCTCTAAAATGTTTGTAGTATTGAAGTAGGAGCTGAGTTTCACCTAAGGTGGCCCATCATCATCGGTTCCATGACATCCAGAACATCAATCATAGTAAAGGAAACGCACCATAAACGAGGCTCTAGCCCGGCTCAGACTCATGGGAATCAACTGGCGGTCAAAGTCACCGGATAACAACAGACATAATCATAACAATGGCATTGGCTGTCATAGAACAATGGCTAGGGTAGTCCACTCCATCCGCCCCTCCTGTGCACACTTTGCAGATAGGCTAGAACATGCTATGGCGTGATTGTAGCCTTCCAAAGACGCAATCCCATGGAATCACCCTATGGAACTACTCCAGGTTACATCTCCCCGGTCCGATGAGGCAGGTCGGAGAGGCGTCCCCTCCCCGAATATGACGGATCCCTGGGTGTGCTAAAGAACGTGTGCCCCCCTTAGTGACCCCCGCGTTCGTACCCAACTTACTCCCCTAAATCTAAAGGCCGGCTCACCTGCCCGTTCGAGCCCAGGGTGCCCAAGCATATTGCCTCGACACCTGCGAACCAGGAAGTGTCAGACCCATACCCGGCCCTCTCCGTGACCGGCTATAAGCTTACCACACTGTAGGAGTCCTGTAGTCGCGCTACGCAAGACCCCACCCCCGATTCACCATCATACTCGTTGTCTGGTGCTGAATCACATAATAGCTTCCCCAGCCAGGTGGGCTTTTGTGCACAGGCCGCATTTACTGGGATTTAAGAGGTTCTAGCTAGGAACATCACTAAATCTAAACAGCTTTCAGGTCTCTACCCTCCTTAAACCCATACATCACAGGAGGAACAGAAAGAGAGAACATAATCTGATACAAAATAGATCATAACATAGAATCCAATCATTCATCTACCTCAAACAAGGGTTAAAATAGCATATAACTACCTAGAACTGACCTGTGTCCTGGCTGGACCCATTGTCTCGAAGAACATCCATAGAACTGGTCAGATGTTAGGTTGTAACAGCTTCCTCCTTCCTCTGCTCTTCCCAAACTCGAATTTTGGCAGAACTAGGATGATGAGCTCAATTTGCCACCCAAAGATGGCAACCTGCCCTTGGCCAATCGAGTGAGGCCAAGTGGCACATTCTAACTAGCCTACCTGGCTAACTAATACCATTAGTTAGTGTACTTAGGTTAGTTTAATGTCAATAATTCCCCCTTAAGTTAATCCCCCAATGTTTTCAATACCTTGGTGACGTGTCAAGTTAGGTATACGTATACTGTATACTTACATGGAACGTCACATAGCTTGTTCCACCCTAAAGTCTCTGTATTATGGTTGCAAGTTATCCACAGGTGCCTGCGTGTTAATGTCTTCCGACATTGCTATGATCCTTGCATATCTGCACTATGCCTGCTCTGCCTTTCATACGTTGAGACTCTTGAGCACTGTCTCTATAATTGTCCAGAGGTTCAACTAGTGTGGTCCTGGCTACAAGGTTTGTTTAACAATACATTGGACTACCGATGCATCCTCTTGGCGTCCTATCCCAATGCATGGCCTCCAGCTAAATAGAGGGCATTCCATCTTGGTTCCAGCTGGCTCTTGTGGTCGATATAGGAGCGTCGCAGACACCACACCTTTCAGGGCATTTATTCATCTGCAGGTGGTGTTATTACGGTGGCTCAGAAAAAGATACTGATAGCCTATCCTCCCTTGAATCAGAAATGATGGAACGTATCTGGATTCAGTATCTTCGAATTGATTGTTATCGTTAGTCTCCTATTCTGGAGTAAGTACATTGTGCTCCAGGCTCGTGCTCCTGTAGCATCCTTTTGTGCTTATACAGTTAGATGAAACATGTAAATTTTGTACTTTTTATCTGATTAATAAACTTTTTGGCTTTTGTCCTCCACAAAAAAAAACCCAGTCCAAGCTAGCCTTAGCAACAGCCAACTAGCATGACATCTACCAAGGTCAATCCCTATGGTAGTATGATCAGACCATACTAGGACCGAAATCCATGATGGCACAGAGTTCTAATCCATCAAGTATTTAGTACATAACCTACTGCAATCGATATATCAAAGATGACTTAAATCAATATATCATACAGCCTTATGCACCAAAGTTATAGTCATGACCAAAATACCAACTGTTAGGTCCATAACTCAGCCAAAATCATTTTACAAATTACCATAAGTTGAAAGTCAATGTAAATCCTAAGGGCATTGTGCATCCTTAAACTGTGTGCCTTTTGATAATACTCCACATGTCAAATGACTTAAGGCTAAACCTTAAAGCCATTGTGAGTTCATTTTTTGCGACTCTCCTTCGACATGCCGCTGCGAGCATTTCCCTTTCCCAACATCCGTGTCTTACTCGCTTACATGCTAAAAATGTAAGTAAACTTTGCATCAGTTTCAGAACATACGGGATTTGAACCCGCCATATTGCCATGTGTTCCTTGCCCATATGATGCATAGATGGAAGCTCGACGACCATCCACATTGCGCATGATATAGTCTATCTTTATTATCTTTAATACTTGCTACGTATAGGAACCTTTTTATTTGTGACGACATCATGATATTAGTTTTTGGTAATTCAATGCCCATCTAAAATTAGATGATGAAAACATATAACCTTAACTGCACCTAATAACTCAAACCACAAACAATATACATTCACTAACTAGAATTAGCAAAAGGAAAATGTCAATTCAATAACAAACAACCCAAAATTAGGAAAATTTATACCTTGCTTGAATGCAAGGAATGCGCTCACACCAATACCTCGATTGCTTTCAATGTGTTAAAGTGATGGAGTATTTATAGTATGGAAGACCACCCTTTAAACAGTCGACACATGTCACCGATCAATGGTTATTTTAATTCCATGTGTTTGCATTATAATCCACATATAATGGATAATATCATTGATGATGATGGGTGTAATCATTCAAAACCGTTACCATAAAGGCATAGTAAATGCAATAAGGCACGTGTTAAAACAAAATCGTTCATAATTTACACCAAAATAACCCATGTGTCTATTCATGATTTCAAATCCATGCAGTCATAGCTTGTAATGAATGCTATGTAATAAATGACTCTACACGTGTTATTTACAGCTAATTTGTAAGCAAGAAAATGAGTCATGCGTATCCACACAAAAAGTATCCACACAAAAAATAATAGCTTGTAATAAATGACCCTATATACGAAATACTATGTATTAAATGAGAATGCACACGTGTCATTTGCAGCTAATTTGTAAGGAAGAAAATGAGTAAGAACAAAAAAATGAAGGAGCATTGCCTAGATTTCGACCATTGCAAAAAACCTAAATCTGCATGCGTGTCACGTCCTTGTAATAAGTAAGGAAGAAGGAAAAAAAAAAAGAGAACAGAAAAGGAAACACAATATAGGAAAGATAAGAAATTTCTAAGGCATGGACGATTGATTTAGTGCATACTCGTCCAATCCTCATACTCGTCCAATCCTGACCCTTGCTGGAAGCAATATTCCATGGAATATTTCAAATCCATAAACTAGGGCCGCTCATCCAAAAATAAGATGGGATCAAACCCCATTTTCCACGTCACCCAAAGGTTACAATTGTATTCTCATGAAGTCAAACATGTACATACTAAGTATTCAACAACAACAACCCTACATACACTACATGTTCAATAGCACCAACTCGAATGAGCAACCTGTGCCCTTCAATGGCAACAAACTTGAACATGCTCACCATTGTGCACAGTTTAAAGGAACTCCATTCCTCTTCAACACTAAAGGTGGTTGCCACAACATTCTGTTACATGAAGCAGATACTTGTGCAGGGGAGCAGAAGAGTCTGATACCTGTGGAGCACTCAAATTGCTATGAACCTTTCATGCACAAAAGATAGAGCAGAGGATGAATTAAACATGGGAGAATTAAAACAACAAGGAGAAACACCCAGCACACATATTTTTGCAATGCCAATCTGCAGAAATGTCAATGAACTTACCTTGCATGCAAATGGAAAGTAGAAAATTAGAAAGATTTACAAGAACAGGCATCGGGCATGTATGTCACCATTCACAGCCTGCAAAGAAGCACACTTAGAAAATGCAGCTTGAGGATTTGAAACCCCCTGCCAAATTGGCAGTACCAGCAAGCAACAAGAGAGGCAACAAGAGAAGCTCAAGAGAAGATGAAGACAAGATCTGGCATGAAGCCCTTGCTGGACAGAAGAGCCCTTATTGGACAGATTCGGCACGCCTCCACGGACATCTAAAAGAAGATAGAAAAGAAAGAAGAAGAATACAACACTGCAAGAAACCCACCAAGTAAGAAAAAGGAAAAAAAAAACACAGCTTCAAGAGGTCGAATATGGCAGCAACTCCGGCGGCGTCAAAGAAGGCAGGATGTCCACCGCCATAACCATCTCCAGTGTCCACGCGGCCTGTCCTTCCCAGCCGCCGAAGGAATTTCCAAATCGGCCAAAAGCACAAACCATTGAAAAGGCAAAACCTATATACTGACATCAGCATTATACTAAAAAGGCATACGAATACCCTCGTAAACCTTAAGAAATCATATGTAACATGTTGCCCACTCCACAATTGCGGAAGATAATTGAGGTGATGCATGTTTAGAGTGGTTGGTGCAAAAATCTAGCATCAAAGAAAAACTTGTGCAAAGGGTGGATATTTAGAAAGATGCCCAAGTGTAGCTTTAGACATTTGTGGACAAAACGTACATGCTCATTTTGTATGTTGAAGAGTGTAGCTTACGATTTGTTGGATGGAATGGGACACTTGAGTGTTGAGAAGTTGCCGGCTGAATATGTTCATACCTGTAGGGACCTTTTCTCTTATTTAAATCTGTTGATAGGAGAAAAACCCACTGTTCTCCTGCCTTTGTCCCCTTAAACATGGCGTCGGAATGGTGGTCCAAAGACACCATAGCTGTAGTCACCGGAGGTCACAGAGGCATTGGACTTGAAATAGTCAAACAGCTTGCACGAAGAGGCATCACCACTGTTCTTACTACCAATACTAAAGTCGGTTTACAACAGGCAACAGATTTGTTGAAACAACAGGGGCTTCAAGTTGTTCCTCATTTGCTTGACATTACAGACCCATCTTCTGTGCAGCAATTTGCTTCCTGGCTTCAACAAGAACTGGGTGGTCTTCATATACTGGTAAGGTTAAGTTTTTTAGAATTTCATTAGTTTATTATAGTAGTTTAGGGTTAGATGAGTTGCTGCAGATCAATAATGCTGGAGTGGCTGGAAGCACAGTGCATCATACATTAAAGACAGAAATTAGAGAAGAAGTATTGAAAACAAATTATTATGGGACAAAACGGATCACTGCAGCTATGATTCCCCTGTTTAAACCACTAGAGCAAGGATCAAGAATTGTGATGGTTAGCTCTGGGGCAAGCCGTCTTGATGTAAGATTATTCCTAGTCTTATTTCAATTGTCCTTTAATACTCAATCCTTGCTTGTTTTACCTAACAAACACATACGCATTACAGTTGCTACAAGGCAAAGCATCCGAATGGATACCAAAGCTATCTGACATAAATAACTTATCAGAGGAGCTGATTGATTCCTTTGTTAAGAACTATGAATTAGATGCCATAGAGAACAAGATTATTCAGAATGGATGGCCTGTTCTCTCAGAAGATGCAGATGATCCTCAAGTATTTGTAGATTATGTAGTGTCAAAGATGGCATTGAGCACATATGCTAGATTGCTTGCCAGATATCTCTCCAACCGAGACTTAGATAACAAAGTTTATGTAAATTGTATGTGTCCTGGATATACAGCGACAGCGATGACAAGGGATGTGGGTCATCCTGTAGAAATTGGGGCTGATACTGCAGTGTGGCTGGCATTGAAGCATCCTAGTGAGAATGGGAAGTTTTTTGTACACCGAGAAGATACAGGCTTTATGCACATTCCCATGGTTCTATATGATAGATGGGCCTGGTCTGTGGAAGAAACCATGGATTTGCTTCTCTATCCATAGTTTTCATCGTGCTAACCATCATGATACAGAGATAAGGAAGAAGTAGTTCTTCTTCTAGCATCATTGTAATGTTATTAGAATTAATGCATGGGTCGCACCATCTGCGCTTCCTTTCCTTCAGTTACTCAGAATTTTTAGAGTAACCAGTACTTTTGTAGGAGTGGTAAGGAAGTGCCAATTTGTTTTGTCAATATCATGGTTTTAGTTGTAGTTTATTGGCATCATACCTCTATTTATTGATTTCCTGCTACAGTTTTCGTTCCCTATTTGCCGTCACATCCTAACTCATATATATACTTGCTTGATTAATTCATGTGACCACGAATATGTTTATTCACAGTTGAGCTCCTACATGTGTTTTTATCCTGTTTTAGGCTTTCTTGAGTAGATTTGGGGGTTAGTTACAGATTAACCTCATGAATATTATAACGATAAATTAGTTGTGTCATATGACGCACTTGTTGTAACAAAGTGGCTTTTAATATATGTGATTTAAAAATGTTTTGACATTACGAACCTGTGCGGATACTCTTCAAAGCATTATACAGTATTATTTACAAATAAAATTGGATATCTTGAAATCGAAGAAGCAAAAAAACTAGGTCGTTTCAAAGCTTTTGTGAGCACTCGAGGGGCATGTTCGTAGAGGCAAATCGGGGGGCATCTTTGCAGTAATCGTAAGTCAAGTAATTCCTCCTAACCCATTTAAGTCTGTTAAAAATCATTGAACTTGTCACCTGATAAGCAGCCTGTCTCCACCAATCTGCTGTTGAATTGCTGCAAGCATCTACAGAGTCACCGGTGCATTTGCAGGCATCAATGTTAAATCCTCTGTAGGAAGCAATGAAGGGAGCGGAACTCCACTTTATCTTCTCAAGGCCACCTCTGGTTGCCCAATCGTCTCCATTCCAAAGGCTAGAATAAATCCCCATGGGCTGAATGAGTGGGTAATCTCCTCCAATTGTCTTGTAGTTCTTAAATGTTCGGATTGGAATGTCATCAACATAGAATCTGCAGAAAACAAAATATAGCAAATTCATTGGTTGATTACAAAGAAGATGCACAAAATTTAGCAAATTCATTTGTTCGATTACAAAGATGATTGGTTGATGCTTACAGGATCTGTTGTGGGTTCCATAGCAGGCCATATGTGTGATAATCAACAGTAGGGTCAAACCAAAGGTAAATCCTTTGCTCTCTATTCCCATTACCATTGGCGAAAACATTTGTCTGGACAATATATGGCTGACCAGAAGCATTGCCTAGAAATTCAAAATCTAGCTCATCATGGTTGTCTGTTTCTGAAGACATCTGTTGAATTATAAGCAAAGAAATATGATTAGATGTGCTTAAAACCATAAAATGAAATATCAAATTAGCCAAAAAAAGAATTGGATAGGCCATACATAGAAGGAAGTCACTGTCCCAGCAGATTCTCCAGGAACCAATTTGATCTTCATAGTGAAGTGCCCGAATAAATACTTGTCTTTGGAACCAAAACCAGCTCCAGATGCTTGATCCAGGACCAACTGCACGGTCTTATTATTATCTGAATATGTGACATGATCAGGGGCCCATCTGACATAATAATTTGTATCAAAGCTCAAGTCTGGTTTGATGGGAAGGGATGTTCTGTGTGCTGCAAGGGCTGGTTGCACCAGGATCAAAATGAAAACTGCTACCTGGGCTGTCCAATTTTCCATGTCTCGAAATTGAGTAAGAATATGATGTAATGAATGAAGTGAAGAATGCTAGATCCTGAAGACTACACATATTTATATGTGGAAAATATGGTGGCGAAGATTTGCCACTGGACCAAGTATGCCGAATCATTGGCTGTAATATGGGCTGTAAATTAAACGTTAGAGAAGTTTCGTTTAAACGCGTCATCTTGGCCGTGATCCAAATTCAAGGCAATTGCAATCAATTATCTGTTCAAAAGAATCCATCTCTAAATTTCAACATCCTTGTGCTTATTGTCAACCGTAGCTATCCTTTGGATATAGATAATTGCCCCGAAATATGCAAAGCCAGCGAGCAACACTTTAATTGGACAATTATCTCAAGTTTTGCCATGTCCACTTGACGTACTTTAAAATTAACTAGAGGCCTTAATTAAGAAGTAATTAGGTCGGTTTTGTGTGTAATCACTGTTAGAACCTCCATGCCCTCCATGCACGAAATTGCGTGTGTTATATTGCTTGATCTTTTTCAAGTTCTTAGGCATAACTTATCAAGCCTCGAATTTAGATTTTGCAATAACCAGCAAGAATGCAGGCTTTTATTTATGCTTGCCGGTTTTTTGAGAAAAATACTTCTAACTTGCCGGATTTAACACCCTATTTTTATGCCTCGATTAAATACCTCTAACTTGCCGTTAAACGTTCGAAAATCGAGAAGAATCCAAATTGTAGAGAACACCACAACTGAAGAACCCAATTCTGCCGAAAAAGGACCAGATTTTCATTTGTCAGAGTCATGCCTGGAACTCCGTAAATCTCAAGCGAGATGTGGTTAATGTGGCCATCCGATATCAGCCAGGTGGTTAATGTGGCCAAAGAGTGGTTAATGTGGCCAAAAAACCAGGCTTCAAACTGCGCGGCGGGGGCAAAAATTTCAATCGGCTGGTTCTTTCTGCTCTATGGGCAGTTTGATTCGATCTAAAAACCATGCCAATCGCTTTGTCTGCTCTTTTATGCTAGATTGCTGAAGAGAGGAAGAGATTTGAGGCAGAATGGAGCCGGATCGACCAAAAAACGCCAAAAACAGTTAGTTTTTGGGCTTCAAACCGCGCTGTTCTTCGTGGCTGATACAGGTGGCCACATTAACCACATCTTGCTTGAGATATACGGCGTTCCGTCATGCCTGCATTGTTAAAAATGCTATTGGTGCTAAAATGCCAACAGAGAACAGAGCGCGGAGCCCTGACAGCCAAAAGGCTAGGGCCGTGATCCATGGCCGGAGCATAAAATGCGCCAGATGTTAGCTCATGTCTGTTCAAAGGCGCCCCCATGAATCGGTCCAAGCATGCACCCAGCCTTGAATCAGAATTGACTTCGACCTCAATAGGATACTCTGCCGCTCAATGTCCTGAGCCTCCAGCAAACTAGATAGAACTCGGCACAAACCCTGTTTCTCAAATCTGGAAACAACTAGTGCTTGGGAAGGAAGAATCTGGTAAACAATTAGAATGTAGATCAAAGGCGGAACCCGCCAGAATCGGCATGGAGCTCAACTCATCAAGGTCGTGTCTTCAGGCAGACACCACCTAATTCTAGCCCACGTATATCCCTCCCTTCCACCATAGAAGGAACAAGCACAAAAAAACTCCAGAAAATAAGCTGCAACAAGCACACAAAAAAAACTCTGGAAAATAAACTGCTCACATTTTGGTATGAAGCTGCTAAAGATCTGTATTTATACATCTTTTATACAATATCACATTCCAATTCTTAGTCCAAACCTTGGCATGAATACCCTCCCGCTCTGTTCTCTGTTGGCATTTTAGCAACCAATAGAACCAACATGAGCAAACTTTATAGACTTAAAAGAGAAATGTCCCTAGATTATAAGACCTGCTAGAAATTAAAAAAACCAACATCAACAAATCAAATAGGAGGTGGATTTGGAGGAACACTGTTGCAGCATATTGATTGATACATTGCTTTGGAAATTAGTAAGTGATAGATTTGCTTTATAGTAGGCTTAAAAGAGAAATGTCCCTAGATTATAAAACCCGCTAGAAATTAAGAAATCAACATCAACAAACCAAATGTGAGGTGAATTTGAAGGAACAATGTTGCAGCGTATTGATTTGTATTCATATACCAGCTAAATCTCTTAGGTCTGGCAGGATAAATGAAGTGGAGTAAACAAAATCAGTAAGATAGATAGATAGGTATTATTTTAACATCCAAACATTGTGTGACTCTGGCCATGGGATAGGCCTATACTTAGTGTGACTCTGGGCGGTCTCGAACTTGGGACATAACAATCTAGGACTAGTGTGTTAACACTAGACCAAAGGCTCAGGCAAAATAAAATGTAACACTAGTATTGGTTATGAGGAGTGCTTTTGGGGACATCTTTTGTCATGAATTAGCATATGAAACTATGTCCACATTTTCTACCTATTTGCAAGTATTATTCAACTCCAAAAAGGAAGAGCTATTGTATTCAACTCCAAGTTGACCATTCGAATTTGCCATTCCTCCTTCAGGATTTCAGTTCCATGGATCATTGCTTCTTGCAACTTCTGTGGTCCTTCAACCATGAAAATAGTTCAAACTGTCTTGAAGCTATTTCTTGGTAAGGGGATCTTTCCCTAATCATCCTCTTCTATTGACCGGAGTAGAAGCGTGCTACTTCAATCCAGGCCTAATCTTATATGGTTCTTGTTTTAGTGGCTGGAAAATATGTTGCTTCAATCCGAGTTTGTTCTTATGTAAGGTGGGGTGCCCCTTAATGGTGCCGTCCCCTTTTATGGCGTCTCTTTTTTTTTCCCCATCTCAACGATCTTAATGGGCTCCTGATTGGTACATCACGATCTCCACGTTGGCATACTGAATTCTACCCAATGGCAAACACTAAGGCCTGTTACTGTGAACCCTAACCAAGAAAATAGCTATAGAAAAGCCGCTAAGAGAGCGGCGGCGATGATGCCGCCATTTATGGCACTTGCATTTAGGAAGCTTTGATACCTTGCTATACCATAGATTTCTACGGTTCAAGCAATTTTTGGCAGGATTCCAGAAGCAGAAACCACTGGAATGCATGTATTTTGCTTCCATATTCCTGATTTCCTCCAAAACTTGCATGTTCTTCCTATGGATCACTGACATGGCACAATCTTAGCTGCAGAACACAAGGATCATTGACATGGCAGTTCCGGAATCATTTTTTGACCTTAGCATTCCATTCCACGCTTCCACAACTTCTCAAAGCACCATCTGTGCATGACTTGGCATTATACATACTTGAGGTTCTAGATAAACGTCTGCAATTACTGAGCCCTCAGTAGTCATTATCTCTGCTTGTCTAGTATCATCATTACTGCAAAGGTTTTTCCCTTGCAAACCTTTCGAGGCAGGGGTTTTTTAATCCTAGTAGTAATAATTGTACTAGCCCATTGTATGGGTCCCATGACCTATTGGTCTCCGTGGACGTTAAAAAAACTATTCTATTCTATTCTATTCTTTAATCCTTTTTATTCTTGCTTGCATCCTGCTTTAGATGCATTTTAAGAGTGTGTTTATGTGACTGCATGTAATATAAGTGCCAACATCACTGAGAATTTTATGCCTCTTCTGTTTGCCTTGAAGCATCATTAGGATTTTGAACATCTTCTGTTTGTCTTGAAGCATCATTAGGATTTTGAACCTCTTATGTTTGCCTTGAAGCAGCATTGGAAAGCAGAGAAGGCAGAAATTTTTCATTGTTATTAAGTTTTAAGGCTGCAAACATGCATATTGATGATGTTTTCTAATGCCTAGAGAAGTGATAAAGCTAATAATCTTTATGCTTTTTGTCTTCTTAAATCCATTTGAAGTCTTTAAGTTTATTTGTGTAATGTTTACTTGCATTCATGATACTAATATGATCCTTTTGGTGCATAGAAGTTCTTGTTCTTTTGTTCGTCCTCTTTTAAAAATCTGTCACTGTTCTGAAATAAATTTGAGAAAGAACAGGACCATTGCTTTTCCACTGACTCCATTCCTGATCATGAAGTTCCAACTGATCTACATCTTCCTCCTAGAAAACGTAGGCCTTTTTAGGGCAAATACTAAGAAATCTAGCAATGCTAGTAAAAAACTTGTTAGAGGTTCTTGGACTATTAAAGCCTTAGAATCTGCTATTGAGTCTATTGAGAATGTTTCCAATATGAAAAATTGGTTTTCATTATGGTATTACTCAGACTGCTACAAGGAATCATTTGTATGGAAAGTCCCAAAGTAAGTTTGGATCAATTCCCAAAGCACTCACATCAGAGAAAGAGAAATTTTTCCTTACTTGGGCCCTTTAGTTGGCTGATGAAAGGGTGTGCAATCACGCTTGATATGATGAGATATTATAAAACAGAAGGTGGCCTTTACGACTATCAATAGGCCAACATGTTTCAAAGACGGTCTTCCTAGTAAGAAATGGTGGAAATGCTTTAGAGGTAGGCATCCAAAAATTGATGTTAGAACTTCCCAATGCATTGAACTTTAACGGATTCTCTATGACCACAAAAAACTAGGTTCTTGGTGAATTTATCGTCCACCATGTTGTCCCAAGAATTCAAAGTCTTATTCTCTAAGCCATACACCAAACCTTTAAAGAGTTTTCCAACCCTTGCTGCATTTCAAGCCTGAAATCTATCCTTGCCTGCTAGTGGAGAGCACCCTTCAAGCCATGCCACTCATTCAAAAGTTGTGAACGTAATAACCTTTCCATCCAAGTCGCTATATATAATCAATAGGGGTCCTTCATTCCTTTCCTTCTTTAATATGTTTTCTACGTCCATGGTCGATTTTCGTTACCCCGACCCTTGAAGCGTGTTGCTTATTAATTTCAACATTGCTCATCGACTATACACATGATACACGTATATTGTGCATGATACATTGTGAGCCTTATTCCGTAGGGTCACCAACCCATTTACTCCTTCAAATATTCTTTAACCCTCTTGTTAGCTTCTAGGCCACTATTACAGGCCGTATGATATAACAAGTCTATGTTCTAAGGTTACAACTATGCATTAAATTTTCCTTATGTCTTTTAACCCACGTTGAAGGTTATGAATTAACATAGTTATATACCTTAGAAATGTTAATCATTAGGTTCTTCTGTCATGACGTCATGCCGCTGTTGTGGCATTATAAATGACCTGGCATCCTCATATAAGCCATAGAAATGTTCTACTTTAGAGAGTGCACCTTCTTGGGATTCGTAAGTCACTCAGAGTTGTCAAGGCGCCTGCTTTGCATTTTGTAAGTATTCCTAAAACGCCTACGTCTGATATAACCCGGGCAGTTATTTTTCTGCTAACCCAGCTTGCATCGATGTTTTAGCTATATATGTTCTAGCTTACACCTCCTTATAACCCATGGGATTCACCTCTGCCCTGATCCAAGGATCATGTTGGATATCTAGCCTTCGGTGTCTATACAAGACACATTTGATCTTTTAGCAGGTAACCACTATTTGCCACCCAATTGAGCTTTATTCTATTGTCCGTTGGCATTTAAAAGTCATAGTCAGTAGATTGTTTATCGTCTGCATATTTCAGACGGAGTCCAGACCCTTCATTGGTAAGTTTGGCGTCCCCACAATACTAGAGTTCTGCTCTAACTTAGCTAAAGTGTAACCTTGGTAGTTCCTTGAAACAAAACCCATTGCCTGTGTACCGTTATGATGTGGCTAAGCCACCGACTTCTCAAATGGACAATGGCCAACTCTATGGTAGAATTGTATATGCTGCCTCGTTTTGATAGGGTCTCCAGGTTTTTCAACCATTCCTTTAGTGCTTTATGATACTTTAGCACGTCAATAAACTCTGATCCCCAATGTGATTATAGCAATATTCTAAAGGTTACTAGGGTGTAAATATGGTAATGCTACCCAAAAAAACGCGAAAGCACTTAGCACCTAAAGCACTTCCAAGCACTTAGCAGCCCGTAGTTATACCTCCCACAATCTCGACCTCGGTTCCCGCGCGCACCTAGCTTCCAGGCACCTTCCTTTTTTTTTATCCCAATTTGTGTTTCTTTTGCTCTGTTTTTCTCCCGCTCACATCATAGATCAATTATCCGGAACTTACATTCGTGAATCGATTACAATGGTAGAGGAGGCAGTTACAGCTGAGGATTTCGAAAGGATACACGGCCTTTCAAACCATGGTTTGCAGCCTCGAGAAAGCATTCAATTGGTCGGCAAATAATGTTACACAAGAACAAAGGGGAATCGGTTTGGCAAGAACCCCTCAATCCCAAGTCGGGTCGGCACTAAAGTTGCCGCTATTCACCACATCCGAAGGCCAAATTGGACCGGTTTGTTAAGGATTCTTTATCCGATGGGGTTTCAAACAATGAAATCGAAAGCAATTTGCCCTTGCATTTGCTTGGGAAAATTGCCAAGAAGGTCTTGAAGATCCCGGCGCCATCAAATCAATTGGGCCGCATATGGTGCACCGTGTTATGGTTTACGTGCATAGCGGTGCCGAGAGTTCGTGGTGTTAAAGAGAAACAAGAAATTGATTCAAAGCCTCGGCCGAAAGCAAAAGAGGTAGCAAGTAGTAAACTTGATCGCACAAACTTGAAACCGAATCTGCAGATAGTGACAGAGAATCTGAAAAACTTATGATCAAGAAAACTCGATGGAAAAAGAAATGCGGATATAGTTGTTAGCCCGGCAGTGAAGAAAAGTTAAATGACAAAATTTTTAAAAGGCTAACCGAAAAAGACACAAAGATGGAACAATTGAAATCACCGCTTGTTGAAAGAGGGGCCTGCTCATGACACAGAAGTAGAACAGAAATAAAGGAGTTGGAGAGAAAGTTAATGTTTGAGGAGTATGCCGCAGAGTCCATGGAGTCATTATGCACACTGAGATCCGTGATCTGATTTTGAAGAAGGGAAATTTGGAGGCAGAATTAATTCAACTGGATGGTGACATCAAGGCAGCCAAGGAATATGCAAAAAACCTTGACAGTCTAGGAGACATCAAGAATTCAACTTTCTGCATCAACACCATCAAGAGAAATCTTCCAGGTTTTTTACAAAATTTTTGTAATGCTTGTGGTTTGGGATTTCCTGATAAGTACAAGCTTTTTGTTAATTCTTGATTGCTCACATGAATATCATGTGATGTGTGCTGCCTTGTTAAAGGAAGGCAAATGTTTGAAATGTGAATGCCTAGTTCCTGAAGACCTTTATGTTGAGCTTGGCTTGAGCATTCCTGTTGCAGTTGAGCAGGTTGCTTCCTTTGATCCTAGATTAAGTTTCAGGAAATCAGATTTGGGATCAAATACAGGTCGGGCAATTGAAGATGTAGTAGATGTGCAATCTGACCAATTGAAGTCCCCAGATGTGCAATCTGACCAATTGAAGTCCCCTTCTACTAGCACGAAGAGAAGAAGGTTGAGACATGTCAGGGATGATTCTGATATTGAAACAGAGAATGTTCTGGGACAGGTGACCCCAATGCAGTTAAGAAGTGGCGAAATTTTCGTGAAGAAACAAAGGTCGCCTGTGATGAGGAGATTGAGTATGTCTTAGACACTCCAACCAGGAAGAAGCAGAAGCAAGATCAAGAAGAAAAAGCTGATGTGGTTGTGAAGAAGACAGGGAAGGAAAAGAAGACATTGAATAAAGAAGAGACTAGCAAAAAGAAAGGAGGTGGCAAGGCCAAAGCAGCTGTTCAGACCAAAGCCAAGGTTACTAGAAAGTATCCTTTGAGAAGGAGAGGTCAAAAGAATGATGGGAATGATGCAGGGCAACAGAACTTGCAAGGCAATGAAGAAGAGGTTGAGAAGGATGTCATGGACAACATAAACTCAACCCTTGCCGATATTGCGGTGAAGGGTTTGAAAGTTCAAAAGAAGTTCATGAAGAGCGACCAAATACTAGAACCTCGCACCAAATGTACAAGCCGCAAAGACTATCTCAGACAAGATAAAGGTACAAAACTTGCAAAAAATGATTGAATCCATGAGGGGAAAAACAACATCCCCTTGAGCGTAATAATTCATTCCCGATTGTTTAATTTGAATTCTTAAATTATTGTATTCATTATTTGAGTTGTCTTCAGAAATCTTCGGGAGTGACCAAGTAGTCCAAAGTGATGAGGACTTAAATGTATCCCAATTAACTTCCGTGTCTTGTGCTTTTTTTAATTTAATCTCAATATTTGTACTTGAATTTGGGTGTGTATTCACTTGATTAATGTTGTGAATGTTAGGTCCATCAAGTACAAAGTGTAAATGTAGCTTCAAGTTCCACCGCACCGCCAATTGTTATTAGGCAAAAAGAGATTGCTGATTCTAGATCTTAATGGCGCTCTCGTGAAGAGCCTTAGAAGAAGTAATCAATTGAGGGATGATCTTAAAAAGATAAACCCTCAATTATTAAAATCATCAACAACTAACAAAGTAGTTGTATTCAGTAGGGAGTACATGCTTTCTTGGAGGAAGCATCTTACCGGGTATGACTTAGCCATTTGGTCCTCTATGAACAGATTTAATGTTCATGAGGTGCTTGATGTCCTATGTCCCGCTAAGAAAGACAAATTCATCTTCATTTGGGACCGAGTTTCTCCGATGCGATGCCTTTCAAGTATCCTTTGGAGTCTTCTAATCCTATTTTTATGAAGCCACTCCATAAGGTATATGCACTTTCCCTCAGTATGGCGTAAATGTAATTATTGCAGATGATGAGGTTTACAAGACATTTTCTGTCCCCACCATTTACTTCCATCATGGTGCCTACTTTCACCACCGACCAACCGATGAAATTCGATGTTTATTTGCTTCCAATACTTAGACAGTGTCACATGTTTGAAGATACTTTTAGTCAGTCTTCAAGAATAACACTAGAGCGTAATGTTATACAAGTATTTCCCCGGGTGTTCTTGAAGAATTATTCCAAAGAGACATTGGAGCGTATAAGAAACCGCCAGATTTAGTGGTTAGTTGATGCACATCGAAATGTCTTCAGTGCAGACCAGTTGGTTCATCTACAGAAGTTTTTAGATTCCTGATCCTGGTATAAACTTTGTAAATTGCCTCAATTTTGTTACATAGAAGCATGTAACTATGTGAGTGCAGATTTGCCTCCATTTTGTACGATACTATATGAGAGTGCATTTGCCTCCATTTTGTAACTACACAAGAATTTTGTACCATCTTGCAATGTAATATATCTTCATTCTCTTTCATTATGTGTTCTCGTATGAATTTTCTTGAAATTGCAAAGTTAACTGTGCAGATGTTATGCTTTCCCAATTCAAGAAAAAATAGTTTAGACTATAAGACTCCTCACAGCCACAACCCAAACCTTTTGCAAATGATTTTAATCTTGGCAGGAACTCAAAGGAGTTGAGAAGATGTGGATTGAATTTGGACTAAAGTATTGCATCAGACCTTGTTCATATTGATGACACTGACCAGGTCAAAATTTGGTCAATGTCCCTGGCCGAAGTCAATTTTTTGCAGACATGTCTAAGCTGGGAATTTTTGGACTCTGAATAAAAGCAAGATAGGTAGAACTAATTTGAAAAGTAATCAAATGCTGAAGAACAAATGTGAACAGTAATCAAATGCTGTGGTGCACAGATAATTGAAAAAAAGAGAAATTTTTCACATTAATAACACAATAGCCTGCAGGCTCGAATTTAAAAGTCATCTGAGCCTGCAAAATTACAAAATTGGAGCAAAATTACAAAAAGGATGAAGATGGATGGCCTACTCAAAATTGGTAGGTGTCTAAGTACTTGAAGTCTTCAAAGAAATCAGGTGATTATTGTCACCGCTTGGTCGATTCCACCATTCAACACCGCCAATGAGGTACTCGATTGCAAAGTTGCCATATTTAGCGTAATCAAATTACCATAAGCATCCGCCTCGACCTCTATGATAGTAATAGCATTCTCTGAATGATCAAACCGAAAGAAGTCATGAGAGGGTTGTTCCTTTCTATGGAGTAGTACAAAGACCTTAACCGGTAAGTTGCACCTTTGCCCATTTTTCTCCTTCTCTCGCACAACTCGGTCCCTTAAATTGTACCTGCTCTTATCACTTTCCTTCAAGACATGATCTATATCCGCTAGAAGATTCTCAAAAGTCTCTTTCCTTTGCCTTTACCAGTTCTCAAGAACTAGCAACCCACCCACTTCCAGATTTCTTGAGTGCAACAAAAACCCTTGCCTCTCGCAAAAGTCACAAACTGGTCCAAAGTTTTTTTGCAGCTTTCTAGGTATTGTTTGAAAAGCCTAGCAAAGAGGAGGCCACTGCCTTTTAAGGGAATCCAATTCACGAGCAAATGTAGCATTTGTCTTGATCACATACCTCGGCCTGTGGGGACCCCTGTGTACAAGAACTCCTCGATCATCCAGAACTGGCAACACACCATCTGGGCCCGGGTCTTTGGTTAAATTATCCCAAGCAGGAGGATAAAAGGAGAAATAATCAAGCTCGGCCATTTTTCTTGACAAAAGCGACTCTGTGAGATGGATCCAAGCGGAGAGACCGGGTAGATCAAGGCGGAGATGAGCGGCTTCTAGGTTAAAAGAATTCTGAATGCATTTTCGGGTTTAAAGAATTTGCCATTAAGACTGGCGAATGGGCAGGAGAAAACAACAAAGGGCAATTGAAACAGAGAATTCTCCCAGCCTTGAAGAATTCTGTCAACTTCGCCAACAATTCTTGTTCAAATCTCCTCCAATCCCTTCACCAACCTCCTCCCAGTACAGTCAAATTTTGAAGACTCTACCTCCCATAAAAGCCCAGTAATGAATAAAGTCTTTGTAAGTGTTTGTAAGTGCTTTAAGTGCTTTAAGTGTCGTGGGCGCCAGAATTGTAACATGCTAAAGACAACCAAAAAAAGGGAAAATACCTTTTGATCCCCGCGGTTTGCATCCATTATACTTCATCCATTACCTTCTATGAGGTAGTTGGAATACTACTCATGATTTGTTGGCAAGTGTCTTCATCCATGGTATACATGTTAGAGTCATCTTCATCCGGATACATGTCAAACTTTGATGACAGCCTTACAAGATGGCTATAAACACTTGCCTCGTGTTTGTCCTCCATCACTCAAAATTTAGACTACCTGAATTTGTTTGTAATAAAGTCCCGAGACAATAACTTCTTCTACCCCAAACACATTCCCCATCCATCCTTATAATTTTCTAGCAAAGTATTCTTTGCTTCAGTGCACCTAAGCACATAAAAATCTACCCCTTCTTCATTACCTTCTTCAAAGATTTACAAAGAAAATTATCCCCCACTTCTATCATGGAACTCATTACATCATCTTCATCCTCTTCTTCTTCCTCAATATCAAACTCGGCCTCTTCTTCATTTTCAATGTTGTCACCTGTATTCCTAGGCTCCTTTAACCTCAACTCACTGTTCTCCCAATCACCAATTCGACTCACATACACACATTTATCCCACTTGAATTGAATGCAATAGTTGCAAAAAGCATGACAATGGTCTATAAGCTACCTTCAAAGAGTTTTCCTTGTCACATGGCCTGATGCGTTGAATCTTTGTTGTTCCTTCAAGGTATGGCATTCAATTCTTTCAGATCTGTCAATGTTTGAAGACTCCACCTCCCGTAATAACCTCAGAACATCAAGTGTTTAGAAGCTTTTAAGTCTTTGACAGCCAGAATTCAAAGACTGCCTAAAAACAACAAAAAAAAGGAATAATACCTTTTGATATCATTATCAGATGGATGATTTTGAAAGTACAATTGGAGAAAATTAACAACCTCATGTGCACACCGCAGCTTTGCATCCATTGTACTTCATTTGCTCTTGAGTTAGTACCCTCTTTATAACTCGCATTCAAAGACCATCATGCTCACCTTTGCCATGTGAGCTAGCAAAAAAATTCCATAGGAGATCCTTACCCTTTCTCCCATAAAATCTACCAAGAAAATGGAATGGTCTTGAAGACTTGAACTATGAAGAACAGCCATCACTCCAAAATACATGTTTCTTATATTCAATTCCAATACTTTGCAACCAATCAAATGCATTTGTAGACAATGTTGGACAAATTCTCGTGTCATGTGTTTTGTCATCACTAATATAGAAATGAGTCTCCTTCACAATACCTTTGAGAGTTTGTTTTCTCTTCTCCTTGGCCGAAGTCCTTGTTCTTCTTGTTCAAGCTCTCGCCCTCTCTTCCTTCTTTCTTTCTTCTTCTTCTTTCTTCATCCTCCTGTAAGTAATATGCACTAGAATTGACACCTGATCAAGATGCCAATGACAGGATTGAGCTTCTGTTGGATCTTAAACCGTAATTTTCTGCAAAGTCTATGACGTAAAACAATAGTATCATCTGGTATGGTTGCCAAGCATTTCTTGAATTCCTTAGCTTGCCAATGAGCTTTATAATTATGTGGAACAAAAGACTTCATAGTCTTTTTTGCATGCTCATTAAATTCAAAAGGACTGCCCGTCTTGTAGGCCAATCTAGTAACCTTTGCAGGTTTCTTAGATAGCTTGGCAGTATTCTTTCTTTGGACTTCTTGCTGACAGTTCAATGTCAAATGATTAGCTCAACTCCTAAAAAGTAATATGCTTGAATTTGATAGTTAGTACCTTTTCAAATACTTTCCATTGGACATTGATAGACTTTTGCTTGTTCCTCTCTTTAGGACATGTTGTCAACCTGCAATACAAAAACAATAATGGCAGATGTATCAGTTACAGTAACTTTCCCAATTCAAGAAAAAATAGTCTAGACTCTAAGACTCCTTACAGCCACAACCTAATGGTTTTGCAAATGATTTTAATCTTGGCATGAACTCAAAGGGGCTGAGAATATGTGGATTCAAATGACTGAAGTCTTGCATCGAGCTTGTTGAAAATGATCACACTGACCGGGTCAAGAATTGGTCAATGTCCCTGGCAGAATCCAAGATTTTGCACATCACTCTAATAGGATAATTTTGGAATTCTATCACCTGGATTAGACTCTAACAACTCTGTAGAATACCTGCAAACCTTAGTGCTTCAAATAAAAGCAAGGCACAATGTGATTTAGTTACGTGACTTAGTTATTTCAAGGTAGCGTGACTTTGAAATTTCGTGAGAACATAAATCACAGCATGAACACACTCAATCTTTTCCCCGTGTTTGAGTGAAGCCGAGCATTCCTATCAAGCTGGGACACTCACATACAACCCGGACAAGATAACTCGTTGAGGAAAAGATGACCAAGACTATCGACAGAAACATGTTTAGATTAGATACTACTTAAAAGTAATGTACAAGCAAAAGGAAACCATACTTACTTCTTTAACCCACACTTTGTACAAGTCTCGCATCAAACACACGCGCTTTATGCCACTCTTCACTCTCATCCTTTTGGCACACCACCATTCTCCAATAATCACTAGTTGATTTAATGGTGTTCTCCTTGGCCATACAGATCTGACTTGGGCCACAAACTTTGCACTTACATTTACATTCCTTGTGAACACCGTGAGGATCTGTCCTCATATTATTGATGGCATGCCTTACAAATTCTAAATGCAAATGGTATTGGCAGCAACAGGTCTCCCTTTCTTTTAATTTTCTAATGTAGCTTGGCTTCAGGCTCGAAGCCTCATTGACATCTTCATATCTGGATGTTCCTTCTTGAAACCAAGATATAGTTGAACCTGCACAATGAAAAAATTTAGTTACTTTCTAAACAAAAAGAAAGAAGAAGAAGAAGAAGAAGAAGAAGAAGAAGAAGAAGAAGAAGAAGAAGAAGAAGAAGAAGAAGAAGAAGAAGAAGAAGAAGAAGAAGAAGAGATTTTAACGTCACACCACAAGGCAGCGTCCTATCGGACATGTGACACTTTACAACACACCCAGATGGGTCCTGCCCCCACCACTTTACATTGCTGAAGTGGGTCCTTCCCCCACCAACTTTACATTGCATGGCCACTTTCACAACGAGGCGTTGAACCCGTGACCTTGGGTATGGCATTCAAAATGTATGGTCGAAACTATACCTGTGTCATCTCTAGCAGATGAATAGGATGATCAATTTTCTCACCTTTATCATTCAAATGCTTCCTCACATGCTTCTTATAAGGTGATACTCTGGTATTTTCATCCCAATACTTCCTGACTGTGGCTATTTCTTCAGCTGTGAAGGCATCTTTTCTTCTCTTCCTTCCAAACATTGACCGACCAGGGGCCACAGATTCTCGCAAAAAAATTGCCTTCTAAATGCCATGGCAACAGTTTTTCGTGGAATAGATAGAACCCTTGAAATTGCAGATTGATTGATCCCCGGGCCCAACAGTCGCCATTTGTAGAGTGCTCTTTCTTGCTTGCAAAATATCGCTTTTTCTTTGCATTTTTTGGGCCCCGCATTGTCTCTGACATTGGAAATCATGGTATGCATTACAGCCCGTGTTCTTGGGATCCGTAATTCTCCTTGCAATGGTAAATGTGCATTTTTCTTCAAAAGTCTTTGAAGAATTCTCCCTTTGTCTAAATCCTCCTCAAACATTCCTCACAATGTGATTAAAAGAGTCGGGCTAGCTCTTTTGATGGCTCTTGCAACCTTCTATCACTGAGAAAATGTTTTCTCTTCTTCTCATTTGGTGCAATGTTTTCTTTTTCCTTTAGTTTCAATCTCTTTCTGGATTCTCTCTTCCTCTTGGCTTCAAAATCCAGATAAATTCTCCTTTCCTGATCAGCAATGCTCTAGGAATTAGAATTGGGATTGGCATTCGGATTGAGAATTGCAAGTGAATTATCAGCCATGAGAACAGATCAAAGATTGAATTGGATTGGAATTGAAGACAACCAGGAAAATCTCGTTACAGGAAATCTTCGAAAGAATGACAACCAAGAATTTCCCTCCATGAATCCGGCCATCTAGAAATCCCGCCAAACATGAAAATTCATCTCCCAATTCGCGCGGGATCATCCATGTCATCGATCCCTACCTCCACGGGATGATCCATTCTATTTCTGGAGTAATCATCAAACGATGTCGTTGAACGAAAAAGCACTCGAGGGTAAAGCACCTAAAGCACTTACAGCACTTGTCCGGACAGTGCTTTTTGGGTAGCATTACCATATTTACACCCACTACCGCATCCGAAGAGCTTTTCCAAAGGCTCCTTCAGCTAAATATTCTTTGTGTTCCCAATATCAACCATGTTTTTTTTTTTTTCACAATTAGCTTAATACTTTCTTAGATTATCATGTCAACTTCAACTTTTGATCCGTTTCAAATGTTGTCATCTTCAGACCCCTCATAATGAGACGAAGGCATTACACCTTTCCACTGTATACACTTGGTATGTATTGTCCCCTTGTCGATTATCAATAAAAGTATAATTGAGAAAGTCATCATCCTTCTCTTCTTCCATCATTTGAGGGAATATTTCATATATCTTGTTATTCCCACTGTGTGACACCCAATAGATATTCTCAGCTTATAATGCCAATTTAATGCATTGGTATCTAGAACCCTTGAATAGTTAACCTCCCATTATCTATTATTTCAATTATATTCTAACCATCCTCGAGATGTTTCTGAATGTAACATCACCATATATACTAGACTTACTCTGGATATTTCCCTGACTTAAACTCTTTTCATGTCCCTTAGTACATTGTACCTACCGAAGATCATCAACTCCCACCATTGGGATAATTTTGAATGCTTATATCTGGTAGATCATACTTAATCCAATATATTCCAATACTTATTCCTTAAACCTTGTCAGGTAACATTCCAATCGCCTTACACGAATATCCTACTACCTTTTTGTCTAACATAAATCTGACTGTCATAGTCGACAGCCTTGCTATTCGATACTACTTAACCCAGTACTAGAGGATGGCTTGTCAGTTTGCAACATATATTAAACGTCCACGTCGCAAAAATCACGTAAGTTCCTATAAAGTCGCACAAAATTTAAACGATGTCGCAGATAGAACGTCCCACGTCACAATTGGAACGTCTGGTTAGACATCGCAATGATGTCCCATGTAGCACGACGTGCCATGTCGTACGAGCAGTGTGTCATGTCACAAATGGGACGTCATTGCGACGTGAGATGTTGCAACTGCAACGTGTCTTTATGTGAGATGTTGGTAAGGCCTTAGGTTTATTAGCAAGAGGTTAGAGGTTCGAGCTGCAGAAAAATGTTTTGGGCGCATATATGATGTACGTTTTTACAATGTCAATGACGTTGCCATCACATCACATGTGAAACGTATTTACATCGTAAAAATGACATATCATGTACGTTTTTACAATGTCAATGACGTTTCCATAACGTCGCATATGCGATGTCGTGCTGTGACGAATCCATGGCGATGTCGTTTGCGACGTGCGGGAAACGTTCTTAGGATGTGTGCATGTGACGTCTAACGTCGCTAATATGTTGCTGAGACGTCGCTATTGACATTGCAAATTGTCCATTCTGTAGTAGTGACTTTTACCAACATTCACGACCCTCACCATTCCTAAACCATTCCTAAGCCATTCCTAAGTCTAAAGTCATATACGATTGTTAGACATCGCCACACGTCGGCACGTCGACATTCTTCCAAGCCCGAAATGTTAGAGACAAAAACATTCTTGCAAATAAATAGGCATAATAGGTGGCGCGTTATGAGTGGTTTATGCATCTGAATTGCTTATAACCGTTAGTGAGTAGTTTGAAGGTGATACCCCATTGGCATATATCTTCTTGCTGCTTCTGTCTATAATGTTAGCACAATCAAAATTCTTATGTTTGTAACTTATGATTGTTGAAGGTTTTGTGCCGTATTCGTATGAAAATATGTAGAATGTTGATGTTGGCATCTGCATTTTGGTAAGAAACTGTATAAGGGTTTTTCAGTTGTTGGTAGCCGGGCAGGAGTGCGCGTGCGCCTTGGCAGATGGCGCCATGAGATCGTGATTCCAATTTGGATCTGCACAGGTGTCTGGGTCGGCATGTGGATGTGATGGGGAGACGGTTTGGTTTTGTTTGCTTCATCTTGAAGGACGGCGCACAGATGAGCAGTTTGTTCTTGTGGTTTTGTTTTGTTGCTTCTGTTTTCCATCATGTCGATAAAGAGAGCAGCGAGAAAGGGCAAGGCCCCCGCTGCCCATGTGCCCGTCTCTGCTATGGGTTCCATGTCTATCAGGGATATGTTCAATAATGTATACGTTTTATACTCAATACGTATTTTTCGAATGATATGGCACAAATTTGAAGTATAATACGTCAAAAATATGGCAAAAAAAAAAAATTCTGGCGTCAAAAACTTTTCGCATTAGTGAAACCTCAGCGAAATTTGGGTTTTGCTTACGCGAAATTTATTAAAAAAAAGGAATTGATTTTTCGTATAAGCGAGATAGCTTCACTTACGCGAAACAGTTTTCGCGAAGGAAAATTGATATTTCGCTTACACGATTTTTAATTTTCGCGTAAGCGAAAATATCGGGCCCTTTACATCTAATTGTTTCGATAAGTGAAACAAACTATTTCACTTTATGCGAAAAAAAAAAAAAAAAAAATCGCGTAAGCGAAGAGGTTTTCGCTTTACGCCGAAAACAGTTTTATGTGTTTAAACAACTATTTCGCTTTACGCGAAAAAGCTTCACAGTGAGCGAAGCCGCTTTTCTTTATGCGAAAAATATTTCGAAAAAAAAAAAATCACTAGAAAGAGAAACCTTTGTTTCGCTTACACGAAAACAGTTTCGCATAAGCGAAAGTAAGGTTTCGCTTATGCGAAATTTTTTATTTCCGGCCGGCGAGAGAAAAATACGGGAAATATGTTCTTAACCTAAAAATACGTATTTTTGGACCTTATACGTCTAGAAAAATAATTCTGTACGTACAGAACCTATCCCTGATGTCTATTGATTCTAACTCTGCACAGACTCATAATTCCTCTGCCATGCCCAATTTTGCAATGAACTGGGAGGCAATTGATATCTCTATGACACTAGGATTGTAAGGACAAGATGTCCCGCTTAGTTTCTTTGATGCCCTTTCATCATTCTGTATGTGTAGCTGGCGCGTACCTTGGAGCAGGTATTGTCCTTCGTCATGCCAAGCGCTTTGTATAGGGATCAATCAGGTGCATGCCACTGACCATTGCAACTTGGAGTGGCAGTCAGCGTGTCTGATCGTCCCTATGCATAGGCTTATTGTAACTGTGAGGAAATGTAGCATGAGCAGGTGAGCTGTGGGCATTGGATTCGAATTGGGGTTCAATTCCCCAATGTCACATGGATGCTGCTGTTATGCTAGAGGTTTATAAATCGGTGATGTATTTGTATGACATTGTGTTGTATACATACCATAATCTTTGTATACGATGCTAACCAATGGTGCCTGCTCTTTAGGCACCCCCTTTAAAAGCGAGTCAACAGGGGTTGATTTGACCTCAAATTGACTTGGGAAAGGCGCACAGGATCTATGGAGAGAGAATATTCCATGAACTATTCCACAATTGTAGGGCCTACAAAAAATAATACACGCTCTATAACATTTGCCCAATCAAAAACTTTTTAAGCACGAGATCTTAGCCTTTTTTTTTTGGATACATGCCTTCCTGCTATATTTGTGATTACAAACTTCTGGACAATTAAACAGCAAGGGCGAGCAATGAGTGGAACATCCTTTCTGGAGCAAAGTTGAATATTAGGTATAGATCTCTGTGTTTTTTATGAAGCTTCCTAAAAAATGGTCGAGTATAATTTATTAAAGCATCTATGGTGAATGAACCATCTGCAGGGACGAGGTACAGGTGAGCGATTGATTTTTGTGTTTTTGTTTTGTTGCCTCTGCTTTGCATCATGTCCATGAGGAGAGCAGCGATAAAGGGCAAGGCTCTTGCTGCCCATGTGCCCATGCCCCCTGTTGGTTCCATGCCTGTGGAAGATCCGTGGCTCTGCAATAATATCGTAGCCTTAATTCATGGGACAGGGCTTGGAGCAATTGCTGGAGCGGTTCTTTCTGTAGAATCTGTAGTAATCAATCTCTATTTTTTTCTGTTTTGCATTGAATCTGACCATTTTAGCACACACCCATATCAAATTTTAATTCTATAGTTTTTATGGCATTGGCGTGGCTCGGGTGGAGTTTGTCCAGGAATTATTAAGCGGCCTGTTTGTGCAAGGGCAAGTTGATCCTGCAATTCCATGAAGCCATAACTGGCGGGTCTATATTACTGCTCAAAATTCATGTGGATGATGCAATTTAATCCGAGCTCTGTGCTGCATGTATCATGTCAGGAATTAATTTGGATTGTGAAGTTTCAGATAAGGTAGTTGGAGACATCCTTCTCGTGGCTTTCCAGGTAAGCCTTGAGCATTGGGTTGGAATTGGGGTTCGATTCCCCAAGCTCATGTCACATTGGAATGCTGCTGCTATGTTTGAGTTGTGCAATACTGTATTGTATTAGTATGACACTGTATTGTAGAGATACCAGTATGCTTCTATACTATCTTAACCCATGGTGTGTGGACTTCAAGTGACCCCTTTAAAATCGGGTCAACAGGGGCAAGTTTGACCCCAAAAAGACTTCACAATGATGGACAGGATGTGTGGAGAGGGAATATCCCATGAATTATGCCATGATTCAAAGGCCCAAGCCATGATCCAAAGGCCCAAAAAAAGTAATACATGCTCTAGCAATAAGGGTGCTTTCCCATGGGCCCAAAACCTTGAGATTTTTCTAGGCTAGGCATACAGATGCCATGTTCCAATGAAGATCAGACCTTGAATTTTTTTCTGGCCAGGCATCCAGACGCCATGATCCCATGAAGATCCGACCTTGCTTGGTTCAGGTTTTCGACCTTTATGAAAAGTAATCAGTCCGCAATTCTTTTTTGCCCAGGTCAAGACCTGGGTACGGCAATCCAAGTCCGGCAATCCAGGTCGAACGGTCGAACGCATGGGAAAGCAACCTAATAATGTAATATTTAATGTAATTTTGATATGACCTTAAAATATGACATTTTTATTGTCTTATAAGAGTTGGTTTGCTTTGCCGGCCAAACGGCAGACCAAGTCCGAGGATCATGAATTCTGATCTGAACTGCAGAATTTGGAAACATGGTTCCATTTTCAGTTGCAGCAGCTGCCGGCCAAGGTGTAGTGGAAAAGGAAGTAGCAGAACTTCTTTGCTTTGAACTGGATCATGTCTTAGGTCCAGAATTCGCTGTCGGAAAAATACAGCATGACAGAAATCTGGGCGATCCTTCAAAAACTCTTTGGAGGGAGACTCATTTCGGCATAAGTTTCGTTTTGGAAAGCATAAAAGTCAGAATTGAGTCTGGATCTGTGGGAGTCAGAATTGAAGGCAACATATGGACTGTGAATGTGCATATCAGAGTTCCAGAATATGGCGTTGAGGCCCATTTTGATGGTGGAACATTGACAAAGCAGATTCATACGAAGGATCACCTGGATATCAATGTGTCTCTTAAGCTTACCAAGTCGGACGGTGCTGTGGAGCTTGATTTTAACATGACCCATATTAAGCTTGATGGTCTGGACCCTCTTGAGCGTCTGAATCCTCTGGAACATAGTACCCCCATATCAGACGCGATTAACAAAAAGGTGAATCAGATCGTGAAAGAGAAAGTTACTAAGGCTCTCGAAAGCAAGGTCCGAGAGCTGGAGAGATGGACTAAACCAATATCTCAATTGTTGTGCTGTAGTGCTTGCTGGTGATTGATCTGAGTTTTGATTTAGGTAAGTTATCAGGGTTATTGGTCGATTAATTTGCTTTGGCGTTGACAGACCAATTGCTCAGATGCTACCCTTTTTCCACAAATAAATAATTCTGCTCAATATAAGCATTAGTAATGTTCAGTGTTAGTTCAAAGGGTTGTTGTTGTTCTCATTAAATGTGATCGGTTTTATTATTATTGTGTCCACCACTTGAATTGTCGAGACATGGTCAAATATCAGATTTTCCTGCAGATAGTAGCCTTCCTTTATGGCACAAGTTAAGCTTTGATACAAATTGTTAAGTCAGATGGGTCATTGAACATGTCAGATATTCAGATAACAAAAAGACTCTGCAGTTCCTGGATCAAGCATCTGGAGCTGGTTTTGGCTTGAAACACAAGTATTTATTTGGGCATATCACCATGAATATCAAATTGTCTTGCAAAATCTTTGGGACAGTGATGTATGTCCCATTCCCCCTTCGTTTTTCCTACTAATATTTAATCTTATGGTTTTTAAGCACCTCTAATCTTATTTGTTTGCTCATAATTTAACAGATATCTTCAGAAACAGATAACCATGATGAGCTAGACTTTGAATTTTTAGGCAACGCTTCTGGTCAGCCATATATTGTTCAAATATACATTTTCGCAACTGGTAATGGGAATAGAAAACAAAGGATTTAACTTTGGTTTGATCCTATTGCTGATTACCACCCTATGGCCGACTGTGGAACCCACATCAGATCATGTAAGAAGAAACCAATCATCTCGTTTTTGAACATGCGAGCTTTTCGATATTTGAACATGCTTTGCTTTGTGCAGATATGTTGATGACATCCAATCCGAGCATTTAAGAACTACAAGACAGTTTGGGAAGTACCCACTTGCTCAGCCCATGGGGGTTTACTCTAGCCTTCAGAATGGACATGCTTGGGCAACCAGAAGCAGCCTTGAGAAGTGAGTTCTGCTCCTTTATTGCTTTCTACAGAGGATTCCACGCTCATGCCTGCAAATGCATTAATGACCCAGATGCTTGCAGTAATTTCTTATCAGGTGGCAAGTTCAACTGTTTTTAACAGGCTTAAATAGAAATATTTGAATTGTGAATATTGCAAGGATGTCCCCCAATTTGCCTCTAAATACATATTCCTCGAGTGCTCACAAAAGCTTTAAAACAACCTCTGGATTTCAAAATGCATGGTTTTCTAACTAACCTCCAGATCTGCTGAAAGAGCTTAAATCAGGCAACCAAACTTATAGGAGCTCAGGTTTAAAAAACATGCTCTCGGCTTTCATGATAACACACTTTTGCAATTAAAAAAAATCCAAGCAAGCATATATATATGAGCTAGGATATAAATAGAAGTATGATAACAATAAACTATGATGAAAGACCATCATATCAGCAACAATACAAAGCAAATTGACAATAGCTTACCATACTTCTATAAAAGTATTGGAGTTTCTACAGGATGACTGGCATCCCTTGTCATTATTAATGCTGTATATCCACGACATAGATTTTTTTACCTAAGTCTTGGTTTTGGCAAGCAATCTTCTTTGAAACTATATAACCTACAAACACTTCAGGATCATCTCGTTTTCTGCGAAAAATGCCATCCATTTTGAGTCACCTTGTTCTCTATGTTATCTAATTTAGAGTTCTTAAGAAAGCAATCAATCAACTATCTGATAAATTATCTATGTCAGTGGTTGGCAACTGCAACGCATATGGCTTGCATCAGAGCTCACCATCACAATGCTTGATCCTTGCTCTAGTGGTTTACACGTAGCTGCAAGGATCCGTTATGTCCCATAATAATTTGATTCCAAAATTTTTTCTATAATAATATGATCCAGTGTGCTTCCAGCCATTACGGCATTACTAATCTGCAATAACTCATCTAACCCTAAAGTATTCTTCTTTTATAAACTAATTAAATTCTAAGAAACTTGATCTTACCAGTATATGAAGACGCCCAGTTCTTGTTGAAGCCAGGAAACAAACTGCTGCCCAAAAAATGGGTCGTAGGAATACCTTGAAGCCCAATTTCCTGTTTGATTTCCTGTTTAAGAAATTGGTATCGGTAATCCGTTCATGTCCGTTTACCATGTCATCCTAGTCATTCCTGTAAGGTTCCCAAAATCTTTTTATAAAAGGTCTTTTATAATTTTTTCTAAGGATTGGGGAAGGTTTTAAATATTTAGGTGATTTAATTTAGTTTTGCATGGTTTTTGTTGGCAAGTTTAATTGCACCTGGACTACTATTTTTCTCAGATGTCGATACTGTCAGATCTGCTGCTGCTGTCAAAGGGCTCGTGAACGCGGCTGTTTTTTGTTCCTCTTTATTTTCCAGCCTTCTGTTTCTTTTGTATTTTTGGTCCATTCTTTCTATTCCAACATTTCCTTCGGAATTTTGTTTGTTTCGGATTTCTAGTTGTTTGGACTAAGCTTCAGATTTTTGCTTCTTTGGATTCTCTGCTTGCATCGAATTTTTTGTTTGGATTTTCTCTTCTAATACGGGTGTATGGCTGTGAATCGGATGCTCGCAGTGCCCTGCAGATGTGGTTGTCCAGTTTCTACATTGTGTTTACAACGAATACATTCTTATGTATTCAGTGTGTATTTTCAACAATTCAGTGGTCTTGGCGTCATTTGTTTTTGCCTAATCATTCCATATGCATCCTAAAAAAAGAAAAAAATTAAGTCTCCTAACCTTTTCCAAAAGCCATTTTTCAAGGTTTTACCTAGCCACATAGCCATTATTTTTATTTTTTTCTACCTGTTCCTTGTCGAACCCTCCCATTTACTTTCTCCACTTGTCCATCCCTCAACCCCTAGACATAAACCCCTATTGCCTAAATCTTGGCTTTTTGCCATCTCTTGGCAAGATGGTAATCGTTTAGCTCATTCATGTTGAGATAGTGGTAGGAATCAACTCTAATCTTGCCTTAGACCATAATTAACCATGAACAAGAGGCCATGAAGCCTGAAATGGCTTTTCAAACATTCTTAGCCCCTAGAACTTGAGCCTGTAAATGCAAAGCCCCTCCCTTCCTACTGTGAGCAAGTTCATTCCAGGAGATCAGATGAGTACACTGCATATAAATTCTCTGACACATTGCTTAATTTTATTGTAGGATGCATTGTCTGCTATTAAAGCTAAAGAAAAATAGACATGACTACTGGCTAGCACAGAGTTAGCAATTAGGATCTTGCCAGCAAGAGATAGGGAACCTTTATGGTGGAGGAGCTTCTTTCTTACCCCGTTGATTAGAGGCAGCCAGACAACTTTTAGACACATATTCACAGCTAAGGGGAGTCCAAGATGAGTCAGAAAATGCCCTTTAGGGACAAACTTAATTCCATGAGTATCAAGATATGGTCTGAGCTTATCTGAGAGAATAGAACACTTGGAAAAATTAAGTTGGATCCCAGAGGCAAGACCAAATTTATGGATGCATCCATAAAATTGGAGAAATTGCTATTGTTAGCCTTGATCATAACAAAAGTGTCATCTGCATATTGACGGATTGAAAGCTCCTTTGAAGAATCAGACATGGAGAGGCCTTGGATGAGCCCCTTAGCTTGGTAGTACAGAACCATTTTAGTAAGAACTTCTGCTGCAATAATGAAGAGGTAGGGAGCAAGGGGGCACCTCTGTCTAATCCCTCTCCTGATGAAAAATAACCCACTTGACGAACCATTTATCAGAACACAAGAAGAGGCATTTTAATTGAGCCCTACGATAAGCTTAATAAGTTGGGGGTGGATGCCAATGTGCACCAAAGATTTCTCGAGGAAGGTCCAAGAGATACAGTAATAAGCACGTTTGAAGTCAAGCGTAAGAAGGACACAATTCTGCCTAGACACGTTAGCTCCTACTCCTGTCGATGCGCACACGCTCTGGGGGCTGATTCTCCTGGTTGAACATTTGTTCCTGTTGATGTTGCAATTTCTGCGATCTTCTTTCTCAACATTGTATTTGCCATTGACATCTTATTTGGTCTTTCTAATACCTTCCATTTAGGATTTCTTTTGTTGGAACTTCGTAAATGGCCAATTTCTTCTAACTCTAATGCTTTGATTTTTTACAATTGATTTTTTACTTGCTTTACAATTTGGATCGATAGTTGTGGTGATTTTTTTTTTTTTTTTGAAGGACGAAAAGCAACACAGGTAAACATTACAAGGTGTACAAATCTCATCTAGCTATGCAAGCACAAGACAACGCTCTCCAAGCACGAGCCTGAGGGATTTTGTACTCACTCTAGCATAGTCTCGTTAGTAACTGCTTTTCGAGTCAAGTATTTATTGTTAGGGTTTTCCTCGAAAACCCAAAAAATTCCGATGCAATTAAATTGAAAAAATCCCACTTCCTATTTTTTAATTTAGCGGACTAATTTTGGCACATGCGTGTTTTTTAATTTAGCAGACAAGAATAATCGATATTCCATTTGCAGAATGTAATGATAATGGAATATTGCAAAATTTAAAAATGGAAATAGACTTCTACTTATAGAAATGAACATAGAATTCCATTACAACACGAATCCACGTCTACCATAGACATACAACATGAATTCCATTACAACATGAATTCTATTACACCATGATTCCACGTCTATCATAGACATAGGCATAGACATTTGTATGACAATCTAATATTCATGTATGTTGAATGACCTTCTATCTAGAATCTCTATCACATCAGCATCGTCATCAATTATCTTCGCCATTTCTGGAAAAGATACTAAAGCATCCACGAGGTTTTCTAATGCACTTACAACCTGTAACTTTGGCAATAGTCCTCCCATCAGATAATCATCTGTCATATAATTATATACCAAATATGGCTCTACAATCCAAGCATTATTAGCACGTATAAGTATAGCTGTCAACTATAAATGTATTTTCTGAGTGATGTTTGCCAAGATAATTATCATAAACCTCTTCCAAGGTTTTAAGAAATAAAGCTGTCCTTCCATACTTACGAAGCGTAATAGAGGATCCAATATACTCAGTCTGTGACCAAATAAAAGCAAAGGATTTCATGATTAAATCTAGAAGAAATGAAGTTAGAGTTGATCTGATAGAGTTGATCTGATACTTTCCAAGTTTTGAATCGATCAAATAGAGTTGATCTGATACTTTCCAAGTTTTGAACCGATCAAATAGCTATATCAAAGACTTTTAAATATGTCTAAATGAAATTAAGAACTCGAGGAAGAAGAAATATGTGTCTGGTTTTGGTCTCGATTGGCATCACATAGTCGATAGGCACACCTCCTTTCTGGAACGTATACATAAAAACTCCATTAAGGTTATATCAATAGCTTCCTATGAACATATGGGTTAGTGGTAATACATTCTTCTTGTGTATAAGAGTTGCTTCCATATGGTTTATGACATTCGTCTGACTTATTTGCATCATTTTCAACCACTTCCTTGTCATTCCTATCATCTCCATCACCATGGTCCAACTTAACAGGATGTAAAACTCTAGGTTCTTGGAGGTCACCCCATGGCCCGACTCGAGTATCTTTTAAAGGTCCAGATTCATGAAGGTTATTGTCATCAGTTTCTGACTCAAACCTAAAGAGTAAGAATAGAACTCATTAATGAAAGTTTATGGACTTAAGTCCGATGCATCAACTTCCAAAATCATTTTCAAAATCACTTGACTCAAACCGAAAGAGTAAAAACAATACGTTAGTAAACATTCACGCACTTGAGTCCGATCCATCAACCTCTAAAATCACTATTTTTTAAGGATATGAATAAAGGATAAAGGTGGGGAAAAAAGATCCATCAACTTCCAAAATCACAACTTTTAAGCACGTGAAAAAAGAGTATATGTGGATGTTAAAGGAATCTATCTATTGTCATCTTCCTTAACATTCATCATAGACGTAATCAAACTTCACATACATATCCGGGGCTTAAGCATCAATTGAATTACTCGTTGCGAAACTTACATATCAGCTCATTCATCATAGCCATTAATTTAGTAAAGTCTAAATCAGAACTCTCCATTGATGCTAAAGATACATCCAGAGTTTCCATGCAATGTTTCTGGAAAGAGTATATCATTCAGGGATAAAGACAGAGAGGTGTCATCTCTCCACCGTTGGATTGTCTTATTAGATCTACACCTCTCATTCTTTAAAGACTTTTATATCTTATATATTTATTTGATATCTAATGCAAATGACACTAACATGGTTTTAATGAATTGTTCCATGGTCAACCCGTGGTCTTTATTGAGTAAGGTTTTATTTATTGTTCCATGGTCAAACCATAGTCATTACTATTGTTTAATGGGACATTTTACATTCCTTCGACGTTTCTTAAAATGATTGCCATAATCTTCGTTGTCTTCGTCCTCACTGTCGTCGTATATTAAATGCATTAATGATGTATTTTCGATGTCTTGGTCTAACACCTTATCACTCTCCCCCACTTTTGTGTTGATCATAGGCTCAACACACAATTGTTTAGTGCTATTTTTATGGGCAGAGTGCACCTCACGGAAGTTGTTGTTGAAATGTGTAATATTTTGTCTGCGTTTTCCAGCCAAGGCAAGGGTATCATCTACATATGCCTTAGATGCTTCATGCAAAAATCTTCGTGTAGCCATTTCTTCAAAGAGTTGTACATATTTCGAGGGAAGATGACTTAACTTCAGGAACAGAGCAGTATCTGTGAAAGTCTTCTTGCAAGATTTATTCGGGTCAAAGTTGATGACGATATCCTTGGAAGGATTAGTTGGAGTGAGAATATAATGGAGGAGTTTGCAATAGCGGGCTTGATCGTATATAAGGCGCTCGGGACTATATTGAGCAACATTTATAAACATTTGTAAGTTGTGTAAGATATCATTGTTAGACTCCCTAGGTACCTTTGATGATGGCCCAATTAGGTAACTGTTTGATTGATGCAGTATGCCATGATAAGCGTCGTTGAAATCTTGGATCAAAGGTAGGATCATCTTGTATATGTTGAGGTGCTTTGGCAAAGTTGTAACGAATTTCATCATCCTGCAAATGCTTATCCCGCCAAGTTGTATCTTCAACCTGTGTATATAGTGGCATGTCAGAAAAGATATCATCATAGTGTATTGAAGCTGAGTCTTTAAGAAACATGTCGATTTTCCGCATAAGGACAGTAGGAATGAGATTGCGTATTTCTTTCCATTCAGAAGATGTGGGAATTTTCCAATTTATGAGATCAAAAGGCTGAGGAGCTGGATGAGAATTTGCTGAATATAAAGCTGTGTGCTCTAGCTGGAATGATAAAAATTTGACCCAAATTTTATAATCTTCATTGTGCAGAATTTTTAAACTGATGGTTTGAAGTAGGGAGTCTTGAACATCCCGAAGATGGGTCTTCAAATTTCTAATCATCAACTCTTTATCGGCAGCGGGTAAAACCAATGAGTTGCTCATATCATTAGATTGTAATGGACGACACTACTTGATCTTTAAAGGAGGTCATGGTCTAAGCTGCGCTGATTCATAAATGAGTTGTTGTGATGAGGAATAGTAAGAAAGAATATAACCGATACTGTCAACAGCCCATTCATGACATAGAACAGGGTCTTCGATGGTAAGATCATGGCGATAAATTGCAGTAATAAGTTGAACTCTTTCTGGAGAGATCATCTGTTTCCATAAGTTAGAAAATTGTTGAGCAGTGATTGATGTGCAAGGGTCAATACACCAACATAATAATCGGATTCTGAGGTTAGATAAATCATAATAATAGTTCGTCTCAAGATCATTTACTCGTGCCACATGAGTTTGAGATTGCTTGGATTCATCCAAAATTTTGAGCATCAGATCTTTGTATTGTTGTACCTCAATCTTCAGAGCAGCGTTCTCTTGCTTGAGGTCCTGTCCAAGGTGAAGTAAGGGTTGTACTTGAGCTTTAAGGGAGGTAATTTTTTACTCTATAAGAGAGTGTGAGGAACAATCATTATACTTCATACGTTCTTGCTGCAAAGTGTGATATTGTTGTTGAAGCTCCTGATATGCTTGATCTTTAGACTGTAATTGGGCTTGTAATTTGTTGATGAAGACTGGATATCAGATCTGCATTTGCCATATTGCTGTTAAGTAGATCTTGGACATTAGCATGAACTTTGCTGAGATTATCCTTCATAATATTAAGGTCATTGAGTAAGAAAGCATGAGACGGTTGAGGAATTTGTGAGAACATCTCAGCGTCGGATTTAAGAACCTGTTGTTGCGGTGGAAACGTTTCCTGCAAGGACAAAAAGTAATTCAATAATATTTGTAGATGCATGGCAAATGGAAGTTCTTGTGCATTGTTTCTTTTGATGTTGCGTATTTGTTTATGTAATTGTTCGGTGACGAGGGAGGCCCAAGGGATTTCAATGCCCTGAGTGGCCATGATAACATATGCCAACCATCGCTCTATATATTTATGTAGATTGACAGGTAAAAGTTTCCTTTTAAGATAAGTAAAGATTATAGATTAGGGATGAAAAGCTTTTTCAACATGTTCTCTTTTGGTAGAAAGGATCCCAAATTCACGAAAAATAGATATATTATGTTTAGGATGAACATTGCAGTTGGGGAGTCGTAAGGCTGCCATAACTGATTCTCGTTGAATATTTATGTGCCCAGTTAGTGTAGTAAAGTTGGTTCTGGTGGCAACTTTATAATTATCTATATATTCTGTTAACCATTTCGGGTTCAATTTTGGAAATGGTAATAGCACAAATGAAAGTAACTTTGCCTTTTCCAGATATGTTTGGGCCAAAGCATCCAAAGGCGGAAAATTATCAAAAGATATATTAGGATACAAGATTTGAAACTTATCTGAGGGAACTTTATAGTTTGTTTAAATGTAGTAAACCGGTATGTTGCGTTTCCATTGTCGTTGCTCACGCCGACAGCTTTGAAGTATAAGTTTTGCTAAGAGGTGTTTGTATCTACCAGAATTATGCCCTCGTCCAAAGCAAAACAATAATTTGTTGGGTGGCCAGAAACCAATATAATACATAACTTCCATGAAGATAGATAGAAAACACTCGGGGAATCAGGATCATTCCACCAATTGTACGCCTTGGATGTAGGAAAGGGAACCATGAGTAGTTGAAGAGTGCCACCTTGAATCTTAAGTCTATCAATTTGGAGCAAAAGTCTTGTAGATAACTGTTGGTTATCCCATTTGGAAATATTTAAAGACATTTTAAGAAGTCGAGAGAAATTTTGAGCGGTGCAAAACTTTGATGCTGGTTTTACCATATTAACAGGTTTGACTTCTTTGTAGGGTTTGAGTCGGCACCCATTCATGCGAGTAGGCAAAAGGTTTCTATCCAAATCTTGTAGTTGAACAGAACCATTTTGATATACTTTATAAATTTGGAATGGTCCAAGCCAGCGAATTTTTAATTTCCCTGGATGTTGTTTGTTCCTTGAATCGTATAATAAGACCTTGTCATTGTCTTGGAAATGAAATGATTTTAATTTTCGATCTAACCACGCCTTGCACCTATCCTTGGATACTTGTTGAGCCCATACTGATTGATGTCGCTTTTCATCGAGAGCTTCCAGCTGATATAATCTATTTTGAAGTGAAGGCACGTCATCACTCATTCTATGGTGAAAGGCCACCCTTAAGCTTGGGATAATGAATTCAAATGGTAGGATGGCTTCTATCCCATATGTGTTGGAAGGGAGTATGATTTGTAATAGTTTTATATGTCGTTCTGTAAGCCCACAAAACAGCGGGTAACCTGAGCTCCCAATCTTTCCTTGATGATTCACATACTTTCTTTAAAATATTAACCAATATTTTATTGGTTGACTCGGCTTGTCCATTAGCACGTGGGTAGTATGGCGCAGGGATAGGTTCTATACGTATTAAATTATTTTTTTAGACGTATAAAGTCCAAAAATACGTATTTTTAGGTTAAATACGTACTTTTCGTATTTTTAACCTACCGGCCGGAAAAAAAAAATTCGCGTCAGCGAAACCTTCAGTTAAACTACGCTGAACTTTTTTTCACAGAAGTTTAAACCTTCGCTTTAAAAATTTAAAAAAAAAAAAAAAAAATTATATTTTCGCGTAAGCGAAACCTTTAGTTTCGCTTACGTGAAGGTTTCGCTTACGCGAAAATTATTTTTTTTATTTTTTTTCCCCGATTTTTTTTTTTTTTTTGAATTTTCTCGGTTTTCAAATGTAAGTGAAATGAAGGTTTCGCTTTACGTGAAAAATTTCGAAAAAAAAAATGCAATTTTTTTTTTTTTTTTTAAATTTATTTTCGCGTCAGCAATGACACCCACCCTCGGCATGGCACAATTCAATGTGGCACGCCAGGCAAGGGTCACCGCAATAATAATAAAAATAAAATAAAATAAAAATGTTTTTTTTTTTAGTTTAGTTTAAATCAAGGTTTCGCTTTACGCCAAATTTTTTCGACGCCGGAATTTTTTGATCGTTTTTTTTGACGATTAAACGCCAAATTTGTGCCAGTATCAAACGAAAAATAATGTGATTACGATAAAAAGCATACGCGATTGAACCTATCCCTGGTATGGCGTGGACTTCTTGTGAGAAATTAAAAAATCTCTAGTGAGAGTTTCAATGGTGTCATTTATGAAATGTACACCGCGATCGCTGACAAGTTCAATGGGGCATCCAAAGTGGGTAATGATTTGATGGTACATGACCTTTGCAACACTTACTGCTGTATTGTCTTTAAGAGCCTTGGCCTCGGCCCATTTGGTATGATAATCAGTGAGTACCAGAATATATTGAGCCCTTGTTTTACTGGCTGGGGGATCCACAGGGCCAACAAAGTCAATATCCCATTTTTCAAAGGGGCCCAAAGGCAGTATAGGTTGTAAGGGCATATGATGTCTTTCTTGTGGTTTACTAGTGCGTTGACAAATATCACAAAGTGAGGCCTCTTTAGAAGCATCTGTAAAAAGGATTGGCCACCAAAATTCGGCTTGCAATATCTTTCTTGCCGTACCAGTAAAGTGCCCGCCACTGGGACCTTCATGTGCTTGTTTTAGTAGCTCTTGAGTTTCGTGTGGAAGCACACACCGACGGAGAATATGATCTTTTCCCTTTTTATATAACTGACCAGCTATGAGGCAGTATGGTGCTGCTTTTCGAATGAACTCTTTCTTTCGGGAGACATCTAATTCGGGAGGAAGAGTTCCAGGGGTCAGATATTATGCGATGCCTGCATACCAAGGTGGGATGGCATTTACTCTAAACAAGTTAACATCAGGTAGATCATCATATATTCCGATGGGAGGTTCACCGTTAGTTAATCTTGATAGATGATCAGGTACTGTATGTGAAGTTCCAGGTTTAACAACCACTTTAAAATTAAACTCCTATAGAATGAGCAACCAGCGTGTAATCCGGCCTGTGGTACAAGGTTTATTTATTAGATACAACAAGGCCTGGTGATCTACATAGAAAATAAAGTAATTCCCAAGAAGATAATGGCGGAACTTTTGAACAACAAAAACCATTGCTAAACCTTCATGTTCAGTAGTTGTATAGTTTCTTTCAGCCTCATTTAACTGTTTGCTTGCATAGTAAATCGGTTGATCCTTGTTACCAATTTTCTTTGTGCTAACACAACTCCTAAAGCAGTTTTGGAAGCATCTGTATGAACATAGAATTCCTGATCCCACTGAGGTGATATAAGTATAGGGGAAGAAGCCAGAATGTGCTTTAACGCCTCAAAAGCCTTTTGACATTGATCTGTCCAAATGTATTTCTTTTGAGAACTGCTCAGTTAACGGGGTCGCCACTTCTGAAATCTTTGCACCGAACTTCTTATAGTAATTTATTTTTCCCAAAAATCTTCTCAAATGTGTGATGTTTGCAGGTGGAGGCATGTCTAGTATCGCTTTAATTTTACTTGGATCCGTCATTAAGCCATCCTTACAAACTACATGACCTAAAAGCATGCCATGTGTGACCAGGAAGACACATTTCTCCGGGTTTAAAGACACTCCATATTGTCGACATCGTTTGAAGCACCGTTATAATTTAGCAACGTGGTCATCCATGGTACTGAAGACTGTAAAACCATCTAAGAAGATCTCCATGAAATCTCCAATGAAACTTTTAAAGACTTGAAGCATTACTCGTTGGAAAAGGAATGGAGCATTAGTTAGCCCAAAGGGCATAACTTTATAGGCATAAGTACCAAATTGCGTGATAAAAGTCATTTTTAATTGGTCATCAGGGTGAATTTTAATTTGATTGTACCCTGAAAAACCGTCCATAAATAAGTAACATTGGTGACCTGCAACATTTTCTAAAACTTGATCTGTAAAAGGCAACGGAAAATGGTCTCTTTCACAACAGGAGAAAGGTTATTTAGCGACGTCTATAGCGACGTCTAGGTCACGTCTATGCGACGTCTGACGACGTGACACAGACGTGACACAGACGTCGCTGGAGACACGTCGCATGCGACGTGCGTCGCATGCGACGTCGGCAGACGTGACACAGACGTGACACAGACGTCGCATGCGACGTGACGTGGAATATACACGTGGAATATACACGTAAAATATCAAAAAAAAATCCACGTGTGCCGTAAAAGCCACGTGTATACGTCGCATGCGACGTAACGCGTGGAATATACACGTGGAATATCAAAAAAATCCACGTGTGCCGTAAAAGCCACGTGTATACGTCGCATGCGATGTGACACGTGGAATATACATGTGGAATATACACGTGGAATATCAAAAAAAATCCACGTGTGCCGTAAAAGCCACGTGTATACGTCGCATGCGACGTCACGCAAAAAAATTATGAAAATCCACGTGTAATTAGAAAAGCCACGTGGCAATAAAAAAGCCACGTGGATACGTCGCATGCGACGTGCAGGAAAAAAAATAAAAAAAAAATAAAAAAAATAAAAAAAATAAAAAAATATTTGACTTAGATAATTATTACAATATGATGTACAAGGAGCAAAAGGGCATTTATATTTTTATATTTATATTTTTAAATAATCACAAAAGTATTTTTATATTTATATTTTTAAATAATCACAAAAGTATTTTTATATTTATATTTTTAAATAATCACAAAAGTATTTTTATATTTATATTTTTAAATAATCACAAAAGTGAATTGTATTTATATTTTTAAATAATCACAAAAGACTCGTTAAGGGGAGTATCCACCCTTTTAGCCTAGAGATAATCTCTGTCAGATTCAGTGGAGTAGTCATCCGATTCGGGGTTGCGATTGGATGGCCCTCCACCATAGTTTGCAGATCCCTCGCCGACCCCGCGCCCCATGTCCTCGTCTAGGGCTTGATTCTGCCTCCTATAAAAACCAAAAGAATATGGCATTAATGTAGTTCATAGAGTTATAATAATTTTCTACAACGCACCCCCGCATTCCCGTGATGTGGGACAGTTCCCTCTTCGTATAACTGTTGATACAGATAAACAGCTCCACGCCCGCGGGCTATTTTTCGTCTTTGCTTGCTAGGGGAAACCCGTATAGCCAGGTCTATGACAATATAACGAGTATTAGCTAATGACATTTAAAGTTCTTATTAAAATTAATGTGAACTAATATAGCTCTTACGAATCTATGGTGAAACCCTTTCCGACCGCTGGAGCCCAAATGAGACGGCTTTCATTCACTTTTAGTTGCTTTGTCGGGTCCGAGCTCTATGTTTCTGTTCTGGATCCTTTGCACGTTCGAATGCAATCTGATTGCAAGGCACACAACATTATCACAAGTTAAAGTGAACGAATGGCAAAAAAAATAAGAAATACCTTGATATCTTCCTTGTGGAGATTAAGTGGTTTAGGGACTTTTGACCAATCGCCTCCAACTTTTTCGCAAGTCGTCTTCAGTTCCTTGACCACTCTTTGCCTTTGACATAAATCGATAGATCAACGCAATATTAAAATAATAAAAACAAGACTATGACTAGGTCATGTACCTCCTTTTTCGTAGAAGCTCGCCCATCATCGAAGTGAGCTTCTTCCAGTTAAACTTCTTTGCTTTTTCTATCTCTGGGAAACTCTGTTTCATTTTATTTTTTATGCTCTCTATTTCGCGTTGGTCATAAGCGCCAGGCCACTCCCCTATACCGCGGGGAGGCCATAAACGAGAGATATTATTTGAGACCGCGTCCCTCAGTGTAGTATAAAAGACACTTCCCTCATCATCCTTCTTAGGAAGAGCGTCCCTGAAGCATAAATGGTGGGTATATAAAAGCGTGTTTATGTCTACCGTCAATATACATATCCCGTCCCGATAGAAAACTTTTGAGCACTTTACAATGTATTCTAAGTGAAGAGAATGAACAAAACAACAAATTTAGATGACAAAGTACTAATATTTAAGGTTGATATCTTAAATAATATGTTCACATAACTTACATCAAAAAATTATTATTAATATGATAGTCGGGTATATTCGGAACCAACTTACGTGTCTAAAACAAAGCAAAATGGACGCTCTTCTTCAGTGACGCGAAGTCGTCGGGATCCGGACCTCTCCAAGTCAGGCGATTCACGATGTTCTTGGGATCCCGAACCCTGTGATGATCGTCGCGATCTTGAACGTTGTGAGTCCGTTGCTCCTCTACTTCTTGACCTGGGAAGTAATGAGAGAATGAGCATCTTTAACATGCTGCAACCAAAGAAATGTTTGGTACGTAGTGGATATATATTTACCTGTTGAAATCTCCCTCCAAGTTCCTTGCACCAGAAAAATATGTTCCCATCTTGCCTAGAACGGGAGTCCATACTACGTCTACCGATCTCGATATTCTCGCGAGAATGTGGAGGCCGATAATCAACACTATGTCGATGGGGAATAGGAGCGGGAGGCTGCCTAACTGGCGTTGGTGTCAAAGAGGCAAAATATGCTGCAATTTGGTCTCTCTCAGCGGGAGACATGTTTGCGAGGAAGGCGGGGAGCGGCGGAGGAGCTGCAGAAGCACAAATATCATGCAAAAAACAATTCAATTATTTATTATTTTTATAAAAGCTATCTTAATACCCAAACCTGCTGGTGTAGTAATAGGTGGAGGTTGGCTGCTTCGAACATCAGCACGATTGCCCCTACCTCGTGGAGTCCTCCTCCTATTTTCTCTAAACTCTTCCCTTTCCTCTACACAACAAATTAAAACTCCATGCATAAACTTACATACCTAATTAGAGGGTAAAGCGTATAAAAACTATATAAATACTTACGTTCGTCTTCGTCATTCTCCGTACGATTGCGATTACCTTTATTCATCGCCGAGAAAAATAGCACACCTAGATCAAAAGAAATTATGAGAGAAACATTTGATAACCATGAATGATATGGTTGCAATAATAGAATGATACTTACAAACCATACAGATGATAAATAGTATTTTCATGGTTCGAAATGTGCTACCAATGAGCCCCGGCAGACTTACTGCAGTCTTGACCGTCTTGACCGGGGGCGGAGGGGGAGACGCATAATGCCATGAATATTGCATCAGCAGAAAGAGGGCCACAATGAGGAAGACTGCTAAGAATTGAGCCTATATATATTAATTTGAACAGAAAAGCTTTGAACAAGTGTCTTTGAATAAATACCTAAATTTATATTCTTATCTTCTTATTTATATTAGAAAAGTATCTCGTATATATGTATGGGGTGCATATCGAACTCTAGGTTGCCATATTATCAGGCCATGTATCATGTCATACACCGAACCCTAAATTATCCCACGTGGCATTTTTAGTGCCACATCATGAAACCCTACACTGCGTGTGGCACATCATTAAACCCTAGGTTGTGTCACGTGGCGACTTCGTATTGCCATATCATAGTAAGTGCCATGTCATCAAACCCTAGCTTGCGTGTGCCACATCATCAAACCCTAGATTGTGCCACATGGCATTTACAATCTAGGGTTTGATGATGTAGCACACAAAACCTAGGGTTTGACGTCTGTAGCGACACTTTATCTACAAGTTATGATTAATAATTTATTTACCATTAATAATAATTTTTTTGATTAATAAATTACTTTTTTCATTAGTAATTTTGAATAAAAAACATTTATTTGTTGCAACAAGCCTCAAATAGGAAGACAAAATTATATTAATCACTTCTTGCAAGCATTTAACAGTAGCTTAGCCATCTCAAGTGGATCACCACACTTCATATGTCGTCTCTCTCTCACAACTATATCAGAAGAAAGCCCTGCTGTTTTGAACACATCGATGACGCGAGCAATAGATGGGCGATCCATGTGCACCAGCTCTCTATCCATCATCATTTGAACCTTCATATGTTGGATGATGTCCAATGTGCTAGAGTATCGGTCAGTTGGGTATATCTCAACACACAACCCCATAAGCCGCATTGCCTGGACAAAATCAAGGAGCATCTCGTAAATGTAGCCCAGGGAATATATGTCAGATATCTCATGCCCCCATGATGCTTGGTCATCTGATGATGATGTAAAAACTCTCTTCTCCCACCAAGGATATCGCACCGTTCCATCTTATAGTGTATAACGGCTCTTCAATTTTGGCATTCGCTCCTTGCAAAAAAAATGGAGGGCCGTGTCCCAATCACCAATAGCCACCCACACATTTGTAAGGGAGTCATCAAAATGGAGTTTGACCCTTTTGCAATTGAGCTTTGTGTGTGTCCAACCTGGAGCGTGGATGGCATAGACTCCTTCTGCAAGAGCGAGAGCTATTTCTGGGACGTACTTACACGAGTCTCATTTTGGCTTTCCACTCCGCACTTATCTTCATATCAGCCCTTCTTGGAGCACTATGCATTGGATTTGACCATCTCCTATAAGAAGAGAATTGGCTCGGAAGATGGTCAAGTAATTCTGCAAAGGTTCCTCCATTCATGAATGGCAAGACTACCATTGGTCCCTGTGGCTCACTCCACAAAAGACCTCAGGGGCAAGTCCAAGGGGTGGGCCAATCTTTGGACTTGGGCTCTTGAAACGGATATACTTGTCGACCAACAACCATGATGCAGCTCTATCTTGGCCTCTCCACACAATGCCAGTATAATAGTCATCTTGATTAAAGTACAGGGTTCCCAAGATCTGGATTTGGTATATCTGGCAGTCTTGTTTACTATCAATGCACTTTACAACTCCAACAGCATCCACAGGAATGCTGTCAATAATTGCAACACATTTATCATGAGAATGTAATGATAATCTAGCCCCTGCACCAATAGAGCTCCCACCATGGATAAGACTATCTAACTCCTTCACCTGTTCATCTTTGAGACCTCATCGGCCATCTTGTGATCTTTTGCGTCGGACCTTTGCACTTCGCCACGAATTAGCCCATCGTCCCCGTGTATGCCTCGGCATAGGGGCTCATAAGTGGCACTTTATACTTAAGTAGCATCCTCAATTACGCTCGGGATTGCAAACCCAAGACTTTAAGTTCTTTCTCATCATATCTTCCAACTCGGACTCATGCTCGCCACCTCCCACATAATTCGACCGACATTCTTTCTCAACCGATGCTACAAAAACAGTTAATTCGATCATCGGTTGCATATGTCGCTCAGGTGGCCTGTCTTATATTTTGATTGATGAGGATGCGCCTAATTTCACTAAGCATCTCTCGTCCTTCGAGGCCATTTTTATGCCTACAAACAAAACAAAATAATGAATACAAAAGCCAAGCATGCACAAAGTAAATGCAACATAATACGACAATATCAAACATGTATGCGCATCCATATAATCATTACTTATAACACGCCCTATGGCGACTAATACCTTATCCGATCCCTCCCCCCCCCCCAAAGCAAGAAAAAAGAAGAAGAAACAAGAAAAACTAAATAGGTTAGATTAGGGTATTCAGACCCACGGTCAATTTACATTCGTATTACTAGTTAATTAGTTAGCAGATAGTCCCGAAATTTAGTTAACTTTTTTAACCAAAAACACTACCTAAACTTATCTTCGCACCTTGTTCGGATTAGTTAGCAAAATTAACTAAAAATTAACTAAATTAGAAATTAGCACTATAGAGGTCACTTTAAGTTTAGTTAATTGTGCTTATAATTTTTTATGCCTTTGGCTAACTTAACTAGACATGTTCGAAATAATTTAGTTAATTAGTTAAGTTATTTTTTTTACCAAAGCTTTTAGTGCGAATTAGTATTACATTAAGTTAGCCTAACCTATTTTTTTTAACTAGCACTGGTGTGAAGGGAATCATTCAGTTACTGTTAACTTAACTTCACGATAAAATAACTTAACTAAACTTGACCATGGGTGCGAATAGACCCTTACTCGGATCAAAAGCTAGATTTGGCTAGATAATAGAGGAGGCTTTGGACTGATGGAATAAGCTAGATAGACTAGATTAGATCGGCTGGATTAGGCTAGAGTATGATTAGGACCCGAACACGTGGTCCTCCCCACTCATGGTGGAGCCGACTATGCCCTTTCCCGAGCCACCTCTACCTAAAAACAAAAATAAGAAATGTGGGACTAGGGCCCGAACATCTGGTCCCCTCCACTCATGGTATAGCCGACCATGTCCTTGCCCTAGCTACCTCTAGCTAAAACTGACAATAAACGTGAACTAAGGCCCAAACACCTGGTCCTCCCCACTCGCGGTGGAGCCGACCATGTCCTTGCCGTAGCCACATCTACCTAAGAATGAGAAGAAAAGTGGACTTGGACTCAGACACCTAGTCCTCTCCACGCAAGGTGGAGCCGACCGTGCCCTTGAACGAGCCACTACAATTTTATTTTAAACCTAAAAAATAACAAGTGGAATTGGAAGTGGACTTGAACCCGGGTACGTGGTCCTCTCCACTCTAGGTGGAGCCGAATCGTGCCCTTTGAACAAGCCACTCATTAACCTAGGGAAACATTTATGATTGTAGTGAAAGTGGACTTGAACCCGGTACATGGTCCTCCCACTCTAGGTGGAGCCGACCAGTGCCCTTGAACAAGCCACTCCATCAATTTTTTAACCTACTTAAAACTATAAAAATAAAATGCAAGTGCGATCAACTACTTACCAAAAGAAGGACGCTGCGGTAGTAGAAGATCCCGTCGAGTCCAAATCAGAATAGAAAGCCGCAAATGTAACAAAGCATTAGAAGAATAAGAACAAAGAAGAAAAAAAAAATCGAAGAAGAAAGAAAGGAAAAAAAAGGGGGGGATAGAAAACAAGAGATAGAAATAAAACAAGAGAAAGAAATAAGAGAATAGAAGGGAAGAAATAAGGATAGAATAGAGAAGAAATAAGAGAAGAAACAAGAAAGAATGAAGAAAAATAAGAGGAAATAAGAGAAAGGAAGGGAATAGAATGGAAGGAAGAAATAAGGGAAGGGAAAGAAAAGGATCGAATGGAAAGTGAGGAAGAAATGTGAAGAATAAGAAACAAATGAAGAATGAAGAAATGAAATTAAAAAGAATGAAGAATAAGAAATGAAAAAAATGAAGAATAAGGAAGGGAAGAGAAGAAAGAAATGAGGGAAGGGAGGGGAAAGAATGAGGAATGAGAAAGCATGAGAAAGAATGGAAATGAGAAAGAAATGAGAAAGCATGAGAATGAAATGAGAAAGAAATGAGAAAGAAATGAGAAAGCAAGAAATGAGAAAGAATGAGGAAGAATGAGAAAGAATGAGGAGTAAAGAATGAGAAAGCATGAGGAAGAAAGAAATGAGAAAGAATGAGGAAGAAAGAATGAGAAAGATGAGGAAGAAATGAGGAAAGAAGAAATATGGGAAGAAAGAATGAGGAAAGAATGAAGCATGGAAGAAGGAGGAAGAAATGAAGCATGAGGAAGAATGAGGAAGAAATGAAGCATGAGGAAGAAATGAGGAGGAAGAAATGAAGCATGAGGAAGAAAGAAGGAGGAAGAAATGAAGCATGAGGAAGAATGAGGAGGAAGAAATGAAGCATGAGGAAGAAGAAAGGAGGAAGAATGGGAAGAAAAAAAATCAAGAACAAAGAAGAAGAGGAAGGAAAGGAAACCAAAAAAAGAGGAAGGTTGGGCATGCACCATTCAATCCAAAAAACCTATTCAATCTAAAAAATATGATATACTAACCTTAGAATAGTTGCTTGCAGGTCGATCAGGGTACTAGCGCCGCGGATCGCCCAAGAACCTCGAAGAAGTAGGGGAAAAAGAAGTTAGGGAAAAGCCGGCCGCCCGCGGGTTCAAAAAATGATAGAGCGTCGCATGCGACGTTATTTCAAATCCGTATACATACGGTTCTACGTCGCATGCGATGTCCCCGCGACGTATTTTGTTATAGCGACGTTATGGACTTTATATTTTTTTTTGGCATCTTTTTTTAATGTGATGTTCATTAAAGTTTGTCCTAGGCTTATTTGAACAGTCCTGAGGCATGCATGCAGTCAATCACATTCCGGGTTCTATTACTACCAGCGAAAATTTTAGTGGCCTAAATATATCTACCAGAACATGAAGTTGGTTTTCTGAAATATCGTCATGAAAAGAACAATTATTTGTATGAGCGAAGTCGAATCGCTGCTTTCTCGGGGGCGGTCGCCCTAGGGACGCTTCAGCGGTTTGATGTGTTCTCCCGACCGATCTTGGATTTTTTTGGTCCCCGCTCGAGCTGGATCCTTGAACGGAGGATTCAACGGGATAGATAGGGGAACCGAGAAGCCGGAGGGTGTTCATTAGCATACAGTCCCCCCAGATGGCGGTGCCAGGACAGGCTGCCTCGAGAACTTTTTTGGGGTCCGTCTCCTGGGGACGGGACTCTCCCCTCTAGTGAGGTGGCCGTTCAAAGTCCTCACCTTGTTTGACTTGGGGAAGGGTGCCAGTCATGCTTGCCCAACAACGGGCTGCCCGGACCGTTCTAACCCCAATGGGTGATGACCCTAGAAGCCAGCTGACCAAAAACCATAATTTAATTCCATGCCATGCATTAACTACGAATTTATGAACCATAAATGCAATAAAATGCATAACTAAAAGAGTGTGCATCAAAAAAGGCGAGTCTTTGACCGGGGGCAACAAGGCAAGGTGGGACACATTAAAAAAATTTCCACTTGGAAACTATGAAGCAATCTTTCATCAAGGTACAATTGTTTCTGAGAAACAAAACCAGTTCATTACAAGTTAGTTATGCCATCCATGTCAAATAGCTTTAGGGAGCAGTCCATTGAACAGGGGCATTCTCTCTATCCATACCTTTGATCTTTGAAACACAACCATCATCACAAGCCAATGGACTCAGAACGTCGACATTGCCCTGGAGACCAAGTTCCGTGGCCAGAAGACCACCCGACCTCCTCAGATTCTTCACAGCCTACACCGACTTCATAGTCCAGGCCCTAGTACGTTAGGATTTTATTGTGAGATGTCACGTCAGCAAAAAATCAGAATTTATTTTCGTACAATGCATTAATTGCGAATTTATGAATGTCTTGCCACTGCAAAAGCGCCCCCCGACTTCTACTTGCCACATCGGGAGGAGGACAGGCCCAAACTCCGCTCCGTCAGTTCCCCTTGCTCCATATTCTCGGCTGCAGCTTCTCGGCCAGGTCCCAAGTGCAACAGACCAAGTCTCGGCCCCCAAAACGCAAACCCTTCTAGAACCTGGCAACCCACATGGTTTACGTTTTGGAGGCCCTCTCCTTGTCGGTTCGGTAGGGACCTTGCGCGACTTGACATGGAGTGGGGGTGTTGGCTTGAGCCGGACCCTAAAATCCCCCCGGAAGCTGCTTGCCCCGAATTTCCTCTCCCTAAGGCCCTGGGAACGGACGGACGACCTCCCCTCTCCGGAACCACGATTTGGCTCTGCCAATGGACTCAGAACATCGACATTGCCCTAGGGACCAAGTTCTGTGGCCAGAAGACCAAAACTCGGCCCCAAAGCGCCAAACCCTTCTAGAACGACAACTCCGCGGGGTTTTTACGTTTGGGAGGCCAAACTCCATTCCTTTGCGCTAACCCTTGGCGGGACCTTGCGCCGTGACTTGGCGTGGAGTGGAGGTGTTGGCCTTGAACGGACCCTAAAATCCCCGGCTGCTTGCCCCGAATTTCCTCTCCCTAAGGCCACAGGGGCCGGACCAGGCGACCTCCCCTCTCCGGAACCCTGATTTGGCTCTGCCAATGGACTCGAAACGTCGACATTGCCCTAGGGACCAAGTTCTGTGGCCAGAAGACCAAAACCTTCGGCCCCCAAAACAAAAACCCTTCTAAAACACGGCAACTCACGGGGTTTACGTTTGAGGCCCTCTCCTTGTCGATTTGGCGGGACCTTGGCGCGCGTGTCTTGGCGTGGAGTGGGGTGTTGGCCTTGAGCGGGGACCCTAAAATCCCCCTAGCCGCTTGCCCCGAATTGAGTTCATTACAAGTTAATTATGCCATCCATGTCAAATAGCTTTAGGGAGCGGTCCGTTGAACAAGGGCATTCTCTCTATCCATATGCCTTGATACTTGAAACACAACCATCATCACAAGCAACCAAATCTAAACCCCCTCCCCCAACCCGCAAAGAGTCTTTTTGCTTTTCCTGTAATCATTTATCTTCATTCTAGTAGTTATGATGCTTTTCTCAGAATCATTTATCTTCATTCTAATAGTTATGATGCTTATATTCTCAATGCAATCTTAGACCAAGTATAACGTCCCAAACAAAGGTCAACCCCAAGTACAACGATCCCACAAAACTCCATTCCTTTGACCTTAGCTAACCCTTTGACCTAGACCTTCTCCTAAAAATTCAAAATTGGGCTATGTGTCTTTGAGATGAATTAGGAATCCACCGGCAAAAATCAGAATTTATTTTCGTACAATGCATTAATTACGAATTTATGAATGTCTTGCCACTACAAAAGTGCCCCCCGAATTCTACTTGCCACATCGGGAGGAGGACAGGCCCAAACTCCGCTCCGTCAGTTCCCCTTGCTCCGTATTCTCGGCTGCAGCTTCTGGGCCAGGTCCCAAGTGCAACAGACCAAGTCTCGGCCCCCAAAACGCAAACCCTTCTAGAACCTGGCAACCCACAGGGTTTATGTTTTGGAGGCCCTCTCCTTGTCGTCATTCGGACCGACCTTGCTCGCGTGACTTGGCGTGGAGTGGGGGTGTTGACGCCAGAGCACGGACCCCAAAATCCCCCCGGAAGCTGCTTGCCCCGAATTTCCTCTCCCCAAGGCCCTGGGGACGGACGGGCGACCTCCCCTCTCCGGAATCGTGATTTGGCTCTGCCAATGGACTCAAAACGTCGACATTGCCCTGGGGAGCAAGTTCCGTGGCCAGAAGACCACCCGACCTCCAAGAAGCGCCAAAGTAGCTCACTTCCATCACACTCGTAGTCAATTGGCCTAGGATGTGGATGCGGGATACTGTCGTGGAGGGCGTGAGTGTTTCTTTCTTTGCAAAACCCGACCTTGTAACTTGCTTCCTAGGGTAATTTACCGCCATTCCTGACGATTTGGCGGTCGACTTGCCATTCCGAGCCTCCCGGTGCTCGAACGACAAAACACATCTGCCCGGTTTCTACAAGGCTGACCTCAAAGACGCCCAGTGATTTGACAAGTTCTCCCGGACCGATCTGGAATCTTTTGGGCCTTCCCGAAGAGGGGCCCCTGAACGGAGGATCCAACGATCGGATAGGGGAACCGGGCTCCGGGAGGGTGGTCATTAGCGTGCAGCCCCCTGGGGGAGCGCTGCCAGGAAGGGCTGCCTCGGGAACTTTTTTGGATCCCGCCTCTTGGGGCCCGGACTCTCCCCTCTTGTGAGGGATCCCTGCAAGGTCCTGGCCTCGTTTGACTTGGGGAAGGGTGCCAGCTCGGTTGCCCTGCAACGGGCTGCCCCGACAGTTCTAATGCTCATCCTTTGACCTAGACCTTCTCCGAAAATTTCGAAAATTGGGCTGTGTGCTGGAGATGAATTAATCCAGCTGACAAAAAATCAGAATTTATTTTCGTACAATGCATTAATTGCGAATTTATGAATGTCTTGCCACTACAAAAGCGCCCCCCGACTTCTACTTGCCACATCGGGAGGAGGACAGGCCCAAACTCCGCTCCGTCAGTTCCCCTTGCTCCTTACTCTCGGCTGTAGCTTCTCGGCCAGGTCCCAAGTGCAACAGACCAAGTCTCGGCCCCCAAAACGCAAACCCTTCTAGAACCTGGCAACCCATAGGGTTTATGTTTTGGAGGCCCTCTCCTTGTCAGATTCGGCCGGGACCTTGCGCCGTGACTTGACATGGAGTGGGGGTGTTGACGCCAGAGCACGGACCCTAAAATCCCCCCGGAAGCTGCTTGCCCCGAATTTCTTCTCCCCAAGGCCTTGGGGACGGACGGGCGACCTCCCCTCTCCGGAATCGCGATTTGGCTCTGCCAATGGACTCACAACGTCGACATTGCCCTGGGAGCAAGTTCCGTGGCCAGAAGATGACCCGACCTCCAAGAAGCGCCAAAGTAGCTCACTTCCATCACAGTCGTAGTCAATTGGCCTAGGATGTGGATGCGGGATACTATCGTGGAGGGCGTGAGTGTTTCTTTCTTTTGCAAAACCGGCCTTGTAACTTGCTCCCCAGGGTAATTTCACCATTCCGGACGATTTGGCAGGGTCGATTTGCCATTCCTCGAGCCTCCCGGTGCGTGTCTCGACAAAACACCTGCGGGTTTCTACAAGGCCGACCCTCAAGCCGCCCAGCGGTTTGACAAGTTCTCCCTCCCCCGACCTGGAATCTTTTGGGCCTTCCCGAAGAGGGGCCCCTGAATCGAGGATCCAACGGTCGGATAGGGGAACCGGGCTCCGGGAGGGTGGTCATTAGCGTGCAGCCCCCCGGGGGAACGCTGTCAGGAAGGGCTGCCTCGGGAACTTTTTTGGATCCCGCCTCTTGGGGTCCGGACTCTCCCCTCTTGTGAGGGATCCCTGCAAGGTCCTGGCCTCGTTTGACTTGGGGAAGGGTGCCAGCTCGGTTGCCCTGCAACGGGCTGCCCCGACAGTTCTAATGCTAACCCTTTGACCTAGACCTTCTCCGAAAATTTCGAAAATTGGGCTGTGTGCTAGAGATGAATTAAGAATCCAGCTGGCAAAAAATCAGAATTTATTTTCGTACAATGCATTAATTGGGAATTTATGAATGTCTTGCCACTGCAAAAACGCCCCCCGACTTCTACTTGCCACATCGGGAGGAGGACAGGCCCAAACTCCGCTCCGTCAATTCCCCTTGCTCCGTATTCTCGGCTGCAGCTTCTCGGCCAGGTCCCAAGTGCAACATACCAAGTCTCGGCCCCCAAAACGCAAACCCTTCTAGAACCTGGCAACCCACAGGGTTTATGTTTTGGAGGCCCTCTCCTTGTCAGATTCGGCCGGGACCTTGCGCCGTGACTTGACGTGGAGTGGGGGTGTTGATGCCAGAGCGGAGACCCTAAAATCCCCCCGGAAGCTGCTTGCCCCGAATTTCCTCTCCCCAAGGCCCTGGGGACGGACGGGCGATCTCCTCTCCCCGGAACCGCGATTCGTCTCTGCCAATGGACTCAGGACGTCGACATTGCCTTGGGGACCAATTTCCGTGGCCAGAAGACCAAAACTCGGCCCCCAAAACGAAAACCCTTCTAGAACCTGGCAACTCACAGGGTTTACGTTTCGGAGGCCCTCTCCTTGTCAGATTTGGCCGGGACCTTGCGCCGTGTCTTGACGTCGAGTGGGGGTGTTGACGCCAGAGCGGGGACCCTAAAATCTCCTCAGAAGCTGCTTGCCCCGAATTCAGTTCATTACAAGTTAATTATGCCATCCATGTCAAATAGCTTTAGGGAGCAATCCGTTGAACAAGGGCATTCTCTCTATCCATATGCCTTGATACTGAAACACAACCATCCCCCCAAACCCGCAGTAGTCTTTTGCTTTTCTGTAATCATTTATCTCCATTCTAGTAGTTATGATGCTTTTCTGTAATCATTTATCTTCATTCTAATAGTTATGATGCTTGTATTCTCAATGCAATCTTAGACCAAGTATAACGTCCAGCCAGCCAAGGTCAACCCCAAGTATAACGATCCCACAAACTCCATTCCTTTGACCTTAGCTAACCCTTTGACCTAGACCTTCTCCGAAAATTCCAAAAATTGGGCTATGTGCTGGAGATGAATTAGGAATCCATCTGGCAAAAAATCAGAATTTATTTTCGTACAATGCATTAATTACGAATTTATGAATGTCTTGCCACTACAAAAGCGCCCCCCGACTTCTACTTGCCACATCGGGAGGAGGACAGGCCCAAACTCCGCTCCGTCAGTTCCCCTTGCTCCGTATTCTCGGCTGCAGCTTCTGGGCCAGGTCCCAAGTGCAACAGACCAAGCCTCGGCCCCCAAAACGCAAACCCTTCTAGAACCTGTCAACCCACAGGGTTTATGTTTTGGAGGCCCTCTCCTTGTCGATTTCTAGGGACCTTGGCCGTGACTTGGCGTGGAGTGGGGGTGTTGGCCTTGAGCACGGACCCTAAAATCCCCCCGGAAGCTGCTTGCCCTGAATTTCCTCTCCCCAAGGCCCTGGGGACGGACGGGCGACCTCCCCTCTCCGGAATCGCGATTTGGCTCTGCCAATTGACTCAGAACGTCGACATTGCCCTGGGGACCAAGTTCCGTGGCCAGAAGACCACCCGACCTCCAAGAAGCGCCAAAGTAGCTCACTTCCATCACACTCGTAGTCAATTGGCCTAGGATGTGGATGCGGGATACTGTCGTGGAGGGCGTGAGTGTTTCTTTCTTTTGCAAAACCGACCTTGTAACTTGCTCCCTAGGGTAATTTTGCCATTCCGGACGATTTGGCAGGGTCGACTTGCCATTCCGGAGCCTCCCCGGTGCCCGAACGACAAAACACTGCGGTTTCTACAAGGCCGACCTCAGCACGCCCCGCGGTTTGACAAGTTCTCCCGGACCGATCTGGAATCTTTTGGGCCTTCCCGAAGAGGGGCCCCTGAATGGAGGATCCAACGGTCGGATAGGGGAACCGGGCTTCGGGAGGGTGGTCATTAGCGTGCAGCCCCCCGGGGGAGCACTGCCAGGAAGGGCTGCCTCGGGAACTTTTTTGGATCCCGCCTCTTGGGGTCCGGACTCTCCCCTCTTGTGAGGGATCCCTGCAAGGTCCTGGCCTCGTTTGACTTGGGGAAGGGTGCCAGCTCGGTTGCCCTGCAACGGGCTGCCCCGACAGTTCTAATGCTAACCCTTTGACCTAGACCTTCTCCGAAAATTTCGAAAATTGGGCTGTGTGCTAGAGATGAATTAAGAATCCAGCTGGCAAAAAATCAGAATTTATTTTCGTACAATGCATTAATTGCGAATTTATGAATGTCTTGCCACTGCAAAAGCGCCCCCCGACTTCTACTTGCCACATCGGGAGGAGGACAGGCCCAAACTCCGCTCCGTTAGTTCCCCTTGCTCTGTATTCTCGGCTGCAGCTTCTCGGCCCGGTCCCAAGTGCAACAGACCAAGTCTTGGCCCCCAAAACACAAACCCTTCTAGAACCTGGCAACCCACAGGGTTTATGTTTCGGAGGCCCTCTCCTTATCAGATTCGTCCAGGACCTTGCGTCGTGTCTTGGCGTGGAGTGGGGGTGTTGACGCCAGAGCGGAGACCCTAAAATCCCTCCGGAAGCTGCTTGCCCCGAATTTCCTCTCCCCAAGGCCCTGGGGACGGACGAGCGATCTCCCCTACCCGGAGTCGCGATTCGTCTCTGCCAATGGACTCAGGACGTCGACATTGCCCTGGGGACCAATTTCCGTGGCCAGAAGACCACTCATGTTCTCCCAACTAAGAAATGAGTTTTTGACGTCGCTGTATACGTCGCATGCGACGTCAATACATCGCATGCGACGTTATTTGTTATAGCGACGTCATTTAAATTATTTTTTATTTTAGTTGTGACATGTTTGATACTGGGGCATGTTTGAGCCTAGAGGCAATGCTTGAGCCTAAGAGGCTTGTTTGAACCTAGGTGGCATGTTCGACCCTAAGGGAAATGCAACGCCTACACGTTCAACGTCTGTAGGCTCCTCATGCTTCACTCTATGTATTTGGAGTTGTTCACCCTGCAAAATACCATTAGTATTATCTGTTTGAAAGGTAGAGCAGTGATCCACAACAGAAAGCTAGTGGATAGCATCAAATTAAGCAACGATCAGGTTAACTTGGTGGTGGCACTGGTTTAAGGTTAGAGAAAATCGGAAGTAACTAAGATACCATTGAAGACTCTTTGGACGAGTTGAAATCCAAATCCTTACCAAAGATTTGAGTGCTTGTGCAAACTGTTTGCTGGCCTCATTAAAAGATTTTGTGCATGAGCCTTTATTGGATTGATTTCTCCTATGGATGTACTCTCTGTGACCAAAGTTTCGGCTACTCTGTTTATCTCCACAAAGGGCTCTCGTATGCGTGCCATTATTTGCTCTATGGCGACAGGATTTTGCTCAAAAACTTGTTTCGAAACATCAATAGGCCCAAAATTCTCTTTATGTTCCATGGAATCACCATTGAAATATGTTTGTCTGTCATCTGTACTGCTAACCTGTATTTTTAGATTGGCTTTTGGGTGCAAATGTGTTGCGAAATCTTGGGTGCATCAGCATCATCATTGTAATCCTGGCCATAATAGGGAAGATCAACAACATCGAAAGGCCAAAACCGTTCTAATGCTAACCCTTTGACCTAGACCTTCTCCGAAAATTTCGAAAATTGGGCTGTGTGCTAGAGATGAATTAGAAATCCTACTGGCAAAAAATCAGAATTTATTTTCGTACAATGCATTAATTGCGAATTTATGAATGTCTTGCCACTGAAAAAGCGCCCCCCGACTTCTACTTGCCACATCGGGAGGAGGACATGCCCAAACTCCGCTCCGTCAGTTCCCCTTGCTCCGAGTTCTCGGCCGCAGCTTCTCGCCCAGGTCCCAAGTGCAACAGACCAAGACTCGGCCCCCAAAACGCAAACCCTTCTAGAACCTGGCAACCCACAGGGTTTACGTTTCGGAGGCCCTCTCCTTGTCAGATTCGGCCGGGACCTTGCGCCGTGACTTCATGTGGAGTGGGGATGTTGATGCCAGAGCACGGACCCTAAAATCCCCCCGGAAGCTGCTTGCCCCGAATTTCTTCTCCCCAAGGCCCTGGGGACGGATGGGTGACCTCCCCTCTCCAGAATCGCGATTTGGCTCTGCCAATGTACTCAGAACGTCGACATTGCCCTAGGGACCAAGTTCTGTGGCCAGAAGACCACCTGACCTCCAAGAAGCGCCGTCATTTAAATTATTTTTTATTTTAGTTGTGACATGTTTGATACTGGGGCATGTTTGAGCCTAGTGGCAATGCTTGAGCTTAAGAGGCTTGTTTGAACCTAGGTGGCATGTTCGACCCTAAGGGAAATGCAACGCCTACGCGTGGTATTTTGTTATTGCGACGTCATATACAGTATATTTTATTTTAGTATGTGACCTATTTGATCCCAGGTATGTTTGAACCTAGTTGACATGTTTGATGTAAGTGGCATATTTTAGCCATGTGTAATGTGAGCCTAGGTGGCAATATGTCATTGTGACGTCATGTGTTGTATTTTTTTCTCTACTTTATGTGGCATATATTTGATCTTCTATTGGAGCCTAGGTGGCATGTTCTAGTCTAGGGGCAATGCTTGAGCCTATGTGGCTTCTTTGAGCCCATGTTCCACCCGTTCTTTATTCCTCCGATATAATGTATACCAAAAGGGGGGGGGGAGAAAAAAGAATTGAATTGAATGGGTTTTTATTGCACACGAAGAGCAATAGACATAGCCTATCAGAAGGATTGCACTGAGGATGTGCATAATATTTGACATATAGAATTTAATGATCGTCTCCTCTAGGTGCTAACTAGGAGTCGTCATTGTTAGCATTGCCAACATTTGTATTAAAATGCCTGAAGTACATCTGTATTTCGTGGAATTGCTCTGGTGTAAGATGCCGCATGAGAGCTGGTGGTCCAACCTCTTGATGCTCGTTTTCCGGTGAGTTTGAATGCCTTGATCTGCCAGAGGGCTCTTCAGATGTTATTGACTCCTCTAGCACAACACCTTGGAATATTGGGCCAAGGGGGATTCACCTTGAAATCCCGTATGAACCATCTGAGTTATAAGAAATGGGTTATTTTTGGAGTGCTTTCGTACGAAAATATATGGAAAGGGGTGGTTTTTAACACATTTTGCAATATTTTAAGCCTGTACATTTTCGATATGGGTATTTTTCTAGTTCTTTTGGACCGTATACTATGGGTTTTCTTGCTACCCTAGTAACGCAGATGGCATATCCATATTGTATATAGGTGAATCCCCTGGGTATTGGGCGTCCCCTCGGTGTAGTTTGTATGATAAACCACCATGTTGGGTCTTGTCGATCGATAAAGAAAAAAATCTGGTCAAAGAAGCTGGACGTGAGATTGATATTGATGGTCTAAATTTTGAAGTGGATATGTATATGTGTGTACCTGTTCACAGTTGTCTGGAAGGACAAGCGTCTCACTACCAGGGTACACTTGCTAGAGTTGACAGCGAAAAAGCCACTTGTTCTATCATACTTTACTGTAGGCCTGGCCCCCCCTTAATTGAAGGTCAAACCAATCGACATCGAATATGAAGGTCTTAAAATTGCCACCAACATCCACCTCCATTATAGTCTTTAACCTCCCGACCCAATCACAGGTGGCTTCCTGACGATTACGATCGGCAACACTTGATTGAAACTCCATCGTGAATGATGCCATGACTCCGCAGTCACAAGTTTTCCTGTGTATGTCAAGAGAACTCATACGATAGTGGGTCCCATGCCACCATATCGAGGAGTAAGATATATACTGTCAAAAGCACCATTAATGTCAATAGATACAATAACATCAAAAGAAAATACTCGATTTCGACATCAACATAATTTGTTGCAACTACCTTTTTCATGACACCTTGTGCGTACGCCCATTCCGTAGCTGTAATATACTCCCCCTTGTAATATGCATCGGTCAAAGCCTGTAGTACCCATTCTCTTTCCATCTTGTCCGGCAAGGGTTCATATCCATCAGGGTACGGGGCTCGTCTATCATGTCGTCTCCATTCATGCCTCTTCTCTTCCATTTCTTCCTTTTATGTTCTCATAACGAAAGCAATCCATTTTGCCATTGGTGCCGAATTGTAAAGAAGAAATTGATTAACCTTAATGATTATATCAGGCGGAAATGACTTCTGCATACCATTGCCTTCTGCCACTACCCCCACAATCTTCTCGTCCCCTTCATCACTCCATAAGCGAGGTGCATCTGGATGTACGGCGGAAATATATTCTGTCATATAGAAAAGTGACCATTTCGCAAGCCATCCCTCTGCCATACTACCTTCAGGACGTGCTCTTTGACACACCATATCCTTCAATACCTTCATAAACCTTTCCAAGAAAAACATCCATCTCGCATGTACAGTTCCCGTGAGCTCCACTTCCTCAACAAGATGTACCAAAAGATGGGTTTGACTGTCAAGAAAGCTCGTAGGAAACTCCTTCTCCAACAAGCAACATGCCTCTGCCATTTTCACTTTCATCTCTTCAATTTCGTCTTTCGGTATAGTTTTTTTACACATTCACCTATGAGGACCACTAAATCAACATGGGTAACAACCTTATGACCTTTGATAGGGCACTTATTGCCTCCAATGGTCCCTTGTCTAAAACTCCCCTAAAGGTCAGGGGCGTGAAGAACTGCATGATCCAAACACCAAATATAAGTATGGGTTACATTTAATAGTAGTGCATATATGTGGACTTCAATTGCTTACATGCAAGAACTTATGCCAGCCATGGGACTTTAAACCCGGTCGACTCCCGAAGACTTGTGAATGCGGTTCGCAATGATTGCATATAACCAGTTGGTGTTCTAAGGGCCCTTAAATCATCATAAATAGCTCGATGGTCAGCCCTAGCAATAACCCATTTTGCCGGAGGAAGTGGTTGCCCTTCACCTCGGATCCATGCCTCTTTCTTTGTATTACTTACCTTAAGGTCCATCCTGACATTTGTTGTGTCTTTTTGACCAAATACATGCTTCCATAAAGAGTTTCCCACGTTCTTGAAGATATGCATCGGGTCTAAAAGGTGTTGAATCAATAGGTCGGTCCAATATGGTAGTCTATAAAAAACAGACTTCCTTTTTATATTGGCAGTAAAGACTTCCTCCTCCGCGGCTTCCTCGCCACCACTGTATAATTCCTCATCCTCACCGCCTAGGTCGGCTCTGACCTCCTCACCGCAGTGCCCCCTCATGGATTTCCCCTTGCGGATTTTCCCTCTCTTCCTTCTTATCCCAACGCTCACCCCATTCTCGTATGGTAATTCTGCTTGGTGGTTCTGTATAGTCTACAGTGCCATCGAATTGTGCACGCTGCTTTCTGAAGGGGTGCGTGAGCGGCAAATACTTCCTAAAACCCTCGTATACTACTTTCTTCAGATGCTTAGAGTGACGGTGCTGCAACTTTTCCCCACATATCATGCAAGGGAAGTGCCCCGATGTCTTAAAACCAGAACACTCGGCAAGCCCAGGAAAGTCATGCATAGTCCACAATAATATACCTCTAAGATTAAAAACGTCATTTTTATGTGCATCGTAGACCTGAATACCTGTGTTCCACAAAGGCAGTAACTCATCCACAATTATTCTTAGGTACACATCTAAATTACTTGGTTTTTTCTTCCCAGGTATCAATAAAGTCATAATAATGTGCCCACTCTTCATCAACAACCATGGGGGTATGTACTACAAGGGATAGTCGTCCTTCAACGACGTCGCGACGTCGAAGACCGACGGGTTGTCGTCGAACATCGACGACATCGTCGTTCAACGACGACAACGTCGTTTCGACGTCGTTCAACGACGTTTATCAGGGCTGACGTGTCGGATTGGCCTGCGTGGCATGGTACTGCTGCCAAGCTGGCAGGACTGCGTGTCAAAACACGTCAGCGAGACGTCGTTCAACGACGTCTCACAGAGCTGACGTCGCGCCGCGTCCTGCGTGGAAATGGGTTGTTGCCAAGCTGGCAGCCTGCGTGTCAAGACGCGCCAGCGTGCCGTCGTTGAACGACGTCAGACAAAGCTGACGTTTCATGTTGGCCTCCGTGGCATGGTGCTGGTGCCAAGCTGGCCTGCCTGCGTGTCAGGAAATTTTTTTTTTTTTTTTTTGCCAAATAAAAACCCTAACCCTAACCCTAACCCTACATCCACGTTATAAGTGGATCCATCAGTAGCTGATGTTATTCTTATCTTTTGAGTGTTCTTCCCTATCTTGCTATAATGGTCCGGCAGTTGAAGACCACCTTCGCGCGATATGTTCCTTCTAGCAGTAATCCTCCTCCTCCAAGGGAAGACAACTCCAAAGAACCCCCGCTTCTCCCACGAGAACCCTCCCTTCACCATCGTGGCAAAGATGAGTGAAAAGAAGCTTCTGATTGCACTAACATCTGGCGTTCCATGCGGGGAACGGCTGGTAGAATGGCTCATCGAGCCAAACAAAGAGAAAACGACATTAATGGTGCAGATAATGATGCAAATGGTTGCATCAAACTGTCACATCCTCAGGATGGACATAAGTAATGTATAAGCTTTTTTTATTAATGGAAACAATAAGTTTTTTTATCTATTTGTGTTGTCGTTGTATAAGCTTATTTTATGAATGGGAACAATCAGTTTTTTTATTTATTTGTGTTATTTGTATTGTATGTTGTTTCTGTTATGTTAAACAATCACAGTTGGTCGTTTAACGACGTTATGATCATTTGACATCGTTAAACGACGTTATGATCATCTGACGTGGCATATGAGACGCCCCAAGCTGATGTGGCATGCCTGGGTGTCAGGACACGTCAGCTTGGCGTCGTTAAATGACGTCACACAGACGTCGATAAACGACGTTAAATATGGCGGGAACCCGACCGCTCGGGTTATTTACCATTCCTTTGTTATTTTGACTCGTTTGTTTCGGATTTTTTTGCGCCCGTGGGTCTTCATAAGGTAAGATCTCTGCTAATTTGTTAATCTTTGTGGTTTTAGAGTTAAACACCTCCAAATGCTAATAGATTAGAAGATTGAATCTTGAAAGTATGTTAAAAACTTGAGGGATGCATGATCAAGGTACTGGTCGGCTCCATCCCGAATGGAGAAGACTAGATGTATCGGGTTTATGCACCTTAGAACAGAAGTTTCAATCTTCATAGATTACAAAAGATTTGAAAGGTTGCGTGAATAAGGTACTGGTCGACTCCATTTCAAATGGAGAGGACTAGATGTATCGGGTTCAGGCACCCTTCAATCAAATGCTTTCTAAATATCACAAACGTTGTATGAATCTGAATCTTAAGAATAAACATTTGATAAAATCTAAAAAAAAACATGGATATTTATATTTATTATATTATTACATGGTTTTTATTAATATTTTTATTGTTTACTAGAAAAACAACATGGACGAACGTCAGAAGGAATTTGAACGTAAAGTGAGACAGAAAGCTTTGATAAAGTTACATGGCGACTTGCGCAAGAATGTTACCCCAACAATTGCCACAAATAGTCCAATTAGACCCAGTGGACCGAGTCTTCCTAGAGGCTTTGGTGGTGTGCATGAAATGAATGCCGCCGATGTATGTACCATAAACATGTTTCGAATGATTAGTTAACTTTATATCTTGATGTTACTTTTTTTTTTGCAGTTGTACTTGACGGCGGTTATATTGCAATTGTTCGATGTGCAAAGGACAAATAAAACGGATGAGAAAGACTGTCCTCGACCATGTTGACAAATATGGTGAATGCCCGACAAATCCAGTGCTCTCGGACGCACATGTGGGGTATTCCAACGAGGTATAATACACGAATCTCATGAACTCGAATCAACTACTCTCATGTACTTGAATCGACGTCTTAACTTAGTTTGCTTGTATTTTGTTAGGAAGAAATTGAGAATGAAGTGAGCTCGAAGCAGTATATAGATTTTGGGGTTATGTTGTCATTGGAAATAGATGATGTTGATACTATGAATGCGTTCATAGAAAACCCTACAAAAAGAAACATTAGAGGAAAAATGAGATCACATTTCGTCCCATTAAGGGATGCTTAAAATGCCATGTCAGCTTTTTAAACTGTCCAATAAGAGAAGAGCTCTAGTATATCTCATTCCAGTATTATGTGGCAGCCTGTAATTAATGCAGCTACAACTAACTTCTGTAGAATCATTTTTTCATTATAACTTTTGATCCAGAACTCTGATTCAAAAACTTTTTGTAGCAATGGGTTCGTCTTCACAAGATCTATCTAGTGATAACCCATTCATACATCGTTTACGATATAAATATATAAGAAATAAGCAAAAAATCATATTTTTTTAAGGTTAACGCATATGACCATATTGAAATACATCATAACCATATATCATTGGAAAGATCTTTTCATTCCGCATCATCGCAACATTTTGCCAAGTGGATCGAAAGTTATGGGGGAAAAACTACAGCAGTGAAGTTGTTGGTGCTGCATTAATTGCAGTTAATAGAGGGTAGCCATTCCATTGGAGGATTCTTATGGGGATAAAATGAGATCTCAAATTTCCTCTAATGGCCATCAACTTCCTCAAAGAGTATCCCATTACGTGATAGAACTCGTCGTGCAATGGCCGTTGCCAAGATTGGAGGGAATGACAATGTTCATCAAAATTGGAATGTACTAGATCATGTAGAAGAAAATAATCTTCCACCTTCACTAGTCCATTTGGTCCAGCCCTTTACAGATAAAGATCGTAAGAAATTCAATGCATGGCCTAGAGGCAAGCCAATTATTTATGGGGAGCAATTTACATATTGGGGTAGGCAGTACATGATTAAAAATAGTCGGGTCCCCGGTGCTGGCCTGGGATTATATATTATGACGAATACAAAAGTCAAAGATGGTACGACTGTTCCTTTAATGCCATATGTAGGTCCTGAATATAACTCAGACACTTGGCATAAATTGAGTAAGCATCGCGATGGCGCATGCTCATCTATGGCCTAAATTCAAATGCACCAACAATATCCAAGCCCAGTGACTACGCAAGCTTCACATATATTGATGGTCGCCCCTCGGTTGCATGGAAACCTTTGTTGCTTTTATTAATAGCTCTATCGAGAATCCTGAAGCTACCAATTGTGAATTTGTCGAGGCAAACAAAGACCAAGAAGATTTTTTTAGGCGTAAAATTGACGGGAGATATATCATGGTTTATGCTATAAAAACTTTGTGTATTGGTGATGAATTGTTCATTGAATATGAATACGGTAGACCAATACCGGAGGTCCTTTGATGATGTACTCAAATTACTCATATAATTTTCGTCGGAATGCACCCTTCTTCTTCTTCTTCTTCGAATTCTTCTTCTTCTTCTTCTTCTTCTTCTTCTTTTTCGAATTCTTCGAATTCTTCTTCTCTTGGAATGAGATTGCACATATTGAAGATAAATGTGTATTATATCTTCAATATATGCTTTGATTATGACATAAAATTTTATATTTCGTTTGTTATTAAATGCTTAAAATTTAACACACACGGGCTCTCAATCACGTATATATTTCGTTTAATCTGACGTGCAGGGTAGGCAAGTGGATATGAGACCACATCCAAGCGTACTGAATTGGCGACATCAAAAGTCATTGTGGATAGCAGAATTAGAATACATTGAGCAGTATGGTACAAACATGGGCACAACGCATAATGAAGAGTACAATGATGAAGATGAACAGGAATACGATGATGAAGATGACGACAATGCCCCTGTGGACGACTTCATGGAAGTTGAGGAACCCATAGCCGACATGTTAGATGCATTTGGCCCAATCTTCGACAATGACCTAGATGACGATATAAATACTCCTAACGATGGTCATGAAGATCACGTTTTATTGGAGGAGGCGCATAAAGCATTATATCCAGGTGCAAGCATATCTAGATTGACGACATCTTTATTGATATTAAACCTTCAAGCCAAATTCAAATGGAGCAATGCCGTTTACGGCTTTGTTAGAGTAAGTACAATTGCAATCACTTGACTTATTGAATTTGTAGTTGAATGTATACGTAAAGGTCTGTTTTATACAGGTTATTGCAAGAGAAAATACTCCCACAAGGGAACACTATGCCCAAAAGTCGCAATGAAATAAAAAATATATTGGCAGCTACCGGTTTAGGCTACCATAAGATTCACGCTTGTCCAAATGATTGCATGGTATATTATCCGAATGACATCTACAAGAACACGTAAACATGCCCTAAATGTGGTGCCTCTAGGTACAACGCAGATGCCAAGGGAAAGACCGTCCCGATGAAGGTGGTTCGCTACTTTCCATTGATCCCTCGCATAAGGCTATTGTTTCGATGTGAATCTCTAGCTTCGCTCATGGGTTGGTGTGCCGCTAATGCGTCGAGTGACAATGTACTCCGCGTGGTTAGTGACTGCAAGCAATGGAAGCATATTGATGAAACATGGCCGGAATTTGGAAGAGAGCCACGAAATCTCAGATTAGGGTTGGCAACGGATGGTGTTAATCCTTATGGACGCCATGCGGCGGCGTGATCAACTTGGCCATAGTGTTGATCAACTATAATTTACCACCGTGGTTACTCATGAAGACTAGCCATTTAATGGTAGTACTATTAGTTCCAGGACCGAAGAAGCCGGAAAGTCTAGATCCGTATCTGAAAATAGTTATTGATGAGCTTTTGACATTGTGGAGTTAAGGTATTGAAGTTTACGATGTCTCAAGAGAACTTCATGCTGAACGAAGATTTACCTTGAGAGCAATCTTAATGTGGACAACGAGCGATTGGCCTGGTTTGTATGAACTCTCTGGACTCCAAGTGTCTGGATATGCGGCATGTCACTTGTGTGGGTTTGAACAGTTGAACTCTCGCCGGTCAACGGCATTGCACAAAAATGTCTATGCAAACTTCAAGAGATATCTGCCAATGGAAAATCGACTTCGATACGTAGGTCCAAGAGAAAAACATTGCACTGAAGAGCCTTCCAAAAGGTTGACAATGAGAGATTGGGGTAACATGTGGGATGCCGCTGAAGGAAATAAGGTTAAGGGAATGAAGTGGAAAGCATCCTTCTTCCTTCTACCCTATTGGACAGAATTGAAGATCCATCATCTTCTTGATCCCATGCACATCTTTAAAAACGTTTCGGTGTCTATTTGGAGGCATGTCACCGGACGTAAGGACACAGATGCAGCACGAGAAGATCTACAAGAAGCTGGATCAAAATCTAAAGCATGGTTAAATGTCGAAGAAGGAATAAGGCCACAAGTGGATTGGATCGTGCCTAGAAAATGTATGAAACCCGTTCGAGAAGCGATCAAGGCAATAAAGACTCGGCAGGATATATGCATTCGCTATGTAATTGTTTCTCTAACGAAGGGGAGTTAACCGGGTTGAAATCTCATGATTGGCATAAGATGTTGCGCTTTGTTATGCCTATTGTTCTCGAGGGGTCGCTCCGGACGGTCCACTACGTGCAATATGTCTCCCATCGAGTTTTCCGTGTTCGCAGTTTAGAAAACACTTTCGATGCTGAACTCTCACTTAACTTTTTTTCTTTCTTAAATGATATTTAGATGGATTACAAGGAAGGAGATACCGACAAATGAAATTGCGGACATGCGAACTAAGGTCGCTTGAGGCATGTTGTATGCTAGAGAAAGAATTCCCAACAAGTTTTCTGGACATACAAACTCACTTACTAGTGCATTTAGTGGACGGTAGAGCTTGCGAGCACAACAAATCCTAGATGGATGTTTTTATAGAACGCTTTAAGGTCCTCAAGGACTTCAGACGTCGAAGGCAAGGCCGGAGGGTTGCATGGCCGAGGGTTGGTTAGCTAACGAGTCATTATTCTATGTCACCGAAGTTCTTGGCGATCTACACCCCAATGCTCCATGATTATGGACCGATGAAGACACTCCAACTATAATTGGAGAAGTTCCCGGCAAGGAAGACCACGTAAGAAATTGTTCACACTAGAAGAACAGGCAAAAGTCAATAAGTTTCTCATCTACAACTCCACCCCATGGAGAAATGGATAAAAAATACGAGGAAGAAAAAATAAAGAGAGATGAGGAGAGAAGACGCTATCGACAAAAGAATGCAAAAAAACCCACTTCCGGATCATCTAGGGTCCCGCCAAGTGAGATAAACAATAAATGGCTGCTCGAACAACTAGAGATGGCAAGGCAACGCGTGGCGAACATGTTTCTAGCGAAGAATTTGCATATGCTAAAGGCGTGTCACTATTTGTAAGTGCAACTTAATAGCATATAATTCACGAGTTTCGATTCGTTATTTTGAACATTTGTTCCTTTACTTTGTAGTATAATTCATATGCATCAATATGGTCTTCTGGTGCTCACTTTCGACGACAAAGTGTGGATCATGGCAAACGCACTTATGATTGTGGTATATCAGCAAAGTTTAGTACAGTTTGCCGGTGGTAGTCTGCAGACCCAAACCCAATCGAGGCAATGTTGGAATGGATTGGTACTATAAAGACTATCATGGAGGTTGATGTCGGTAGTGCATTCAAAACAATGTTGTTTGATGCGAATGGTTTGATCTTGTGTGTCTTGGTGCTCATGCCACGATATGCAAAGATCCGAGTGGCCCGTATTCACTAGATTCAACTCGTTTGGTATCGTGGTCAAGACACACTTTGAGGGTTGAGCAATGTGAACAAGTATGGTTACTTGGATGCAATAAAATTTATATATGTCATTAACAAAGGAACTAATGTAATAGAGGTTTTGTAGGTCACCTTCGTTCGAGATCCTTTGCAAGATCAGTGGTGGTTCGTAGTTCCATGTAAGGCTCGCTCCCGCCGCATATTTGAAGGTGAAGAAGAGATGGCGGTCGAATAGGGAGGTTGGGGGGCATCACTATTGTCATGATAGAAGACTACCATCGATTGAACCTTCATTACTTTATTATGATTATATTTTCTTCCCACATATGAATAAGAAAATACTTTGGCATGCGAATTTGTGTATACTACAAACCATATTAGGCAACATTAGTATTGCAACTTCGAAGTTATCATAGACATTTATGCCAAGTTAATTGGCAGCCTAGTATAGACCTATGGCTTGCAAGCGCCCGTCGTAGCAGTCCTACATACAGTTGAGTACACGCTTTATGTTTAATTAATCATAAAATGTGAAGATTCCCTTCAAAATGCAAGATTCATATACAAAAATCATATATGTATTCCCTTCAAAATACAAAATTCATATAAAAAACCCATACACAATTCAAATACACAAAACAAAGTGGATGCCAGTGCACATCTAGCGGTATATATCAGCATCCAGTGTGATCCACCGCAGCTCGGCTCAAGGTGCTCTCGACGGTGATTTCCTCCACCCCGTCCGTAACAAGCCTCCCGAAGCATGGAATCCAAGCCCTCCCGGCTGCGTGGTGTCCGTTTCCCAAAGGAATTCATGTACGAGCACTTCCCGCATGCCCTGGTTGGTCTGGTGCAACTTTTGAAAGTAGGGCTTCAGCAAATATTTCCCTTCCCAAAGGACCCTATCCTCTAGCATACGGGCCAAGCACAACGAGCTCACCATGCATTTCTTCAGGCATTCGAGCCTGTATTGAGGGAAGGTCCCGCCTCCCGATGTCTGGCGAGGTCTTTCTTGCCCCTATCACGCAGCTTTGTCATGGCTTGCTTGAACTCGCCTTTTCTTGGGTTAGGTTCGTCTCTAGCCACTCGACCGGAGGCGATTCGGGGTGCTCCAGCAGCCAGCTTACCGCGGCCTCTGGTGTGGCATCAGCGGGCATGCATCGGAGAAGCGGCCATGGCGGCGATGCACGGTGAGGAGCTCAATAAGGAGGAGGAGGAGGAAGCTGGAGAGCGGAGGAGCAGAGGACGGAGGACGGAGGACGGAGGGCGGCAGAGAAGCTGGAGGAATAGGGCAATATATATGCGAAAACAAAACAAATTTCGTACGACGTCGCAAATACCAAGAACGTCGTTATAGACGTCGTTCAACGACGTCCAGACGTCGTTAAACGACGTCCAGACGTCATTTAACGACGTCTCTGTTCCTTTAAATGTCATCGGCCGGCTTTCAATTTTTCCATTTCTTTTATGATTTGAGTATTGCGCTACTCGCTTTGAACGATCCTCGGATCCTAGTTTTTCATTGCAGTTATTGTGAGAGTTTTTTCTTTATTGCTTTTGGGATACATGGCCATGGAAGGTATTGATATGGTGGTGCTCGGGGGAGTGGTTGTCGGGAGCAAGAGTATGAGAAAGAAAGCCGTAAATGTTCATGTTAACCCTTGGACCCAAGTATCTTAATATACAATAAGTTAAGTTAGCAATTATCCTTAGCTAGACCATTGGGGGATATTTTTATCTAATATAAGATAGGACAAGTTATAAACCATAAGCTAATCTAAGAACCTTAGAAAAGATAGTAAACTATTATTATGGTTAAGAGGGGTACGCATCTATTATATCTATGGGCATAAAGGTGTACTTTTAATGTTAAAAAGGGACTTGGGCTAAATATAAGGACGTCATTCAAGTAAGGCTTATTAAGGGATACCTTTACCTTTTTCAAAAAGGAAGTGAATGTTGCAAGAGTAAGCGTATGTGAGGGCAAAGCTTGTTCCTATCCCAATTGAACATCTAAGCCAAATCCTAAGCCTAGCCTATTCCTCAAATTTATGTTTTTGCTACAAAGGATTTGTAGTGGCTAACTTGCGTTATTGCCTTTCTTTGGAAGTCTCTTGCTCAAGGACAACCCGGTCGGGTGGAGAGCTTACCCTAAGGGTGGATTTGTGCTTACTTGACTTGTTTCTTGGCGATTGTTTTTCTTTGTAGATCTTTGGAGACTAGCTAATCGTATCAAATTGGTATCGAGAAACGGTTCCCGATTTCTCTTGGAGCCAGTGTGTTTTTTATTTTGCTTATTTTGAGTGAACGAGTAAGAACTAATCTAATTGCTCTATTAGAAATATTTTGGTATTTGTTTGAGCGAAATTAAAAGCCTTGAAGAATGTTCTGCTCCAAAAAGATTTAGGGTATTGACTGAATCTCGGCCAGAATCAAAGCTTGAAAGACGTGCTAGGAAACAATGCTAGTTATGAACCAGTTTATGAAGAACTGAGAAAATCATAGGTCGCTTGGACCATGAAGTGATTGGTTAATATGAAATAATTGCAGGGCATAACTTGGTATAGAAGTCTAATGAATATGGAAATGGGTCGCATTGTCTCTCCCTAGGTTGTGATTGATTAGATCTTCATAAGTGTCCGTGCATTTCATTTGAAGCCATTAATAAACCGTTTGAAGCCTTAGAATTTTTTATAATATTTCTGTGGGTATGTTGAAAGAAAAATCATTTGAGGATATGTTAGTAAAGCAACATACCATTTGGTCATTGAATTCTCTAGGTTATTAATGTGTAAGACATGAACCTATGCTAGGTGATACATGCAATTATTGGTATAATCCAAAGAACCATACCATTTGGTTGGGTTTGTAGGTTCTAATGTCATGATTGAGTTTTTCGCAGGACATAGAAACTGTCATGCAGGAATTATTTTGGGAGATATTCTTACCTTCTTATTGGCACATGAGCAACCTAAGTTTTAGGCATTTGTGGCTATAAGGTAAACAGATATTTGAATTACATTTGCCTTAGGGAAATCCAAGGTGGAAGTATAAGGTGTTCTTTTCTTAGATGCGCAAAGGTATGGTAAGTCCCGAGACAACTAATATATTTGCAGCATAATAGTTGGACTTGGAAAATTTTTAGCCTAAAGGGCTGGACTTGAAATTTTTTAGCCTAAAGGGCTGGACTTGAAAATTTTTAGCCTAAAGGGCTGGACTTGGAAAATTTTCAGCCTAAAGGGCTGGACTTGGAAATTTTTAGCCTAAAGGGCTGGACGTGAAAACTTTTAGCCTAAAGGGCTGGATTTGACCATTTTTGATTATGCAGATTGCAACCATGGACTTGGTTGTGTTAATTTGCCATATAATTCTTGATCGAGGACTGATCAATCCCAAGAAGGGGAGGAATTGATATGGTGGTGCTCTCGGGGGAGTGGTTGTTAGGAGCAAGAGTATGAGAAAGAAAGTAAATGTTCATGTTAACCCTTGGACCCAAGTATCTTAATATACAATAAGTTAAGTTAGCAATTATCCTTAGCTAGACCATTGGGGGATATTTTTATCTAATATAAGATAGGACAAGTTATAAACCATAAGCTAATCTAAGAACCTTAGAAAAGATAGTAAACTATTATTATGGTTAAGAGGGGTACACATCTATTATATCTATGGGCATAAAGGTGTACTTTTAATGTTAAAAAGGGACTTGGGCTAAATATAAGGACGTCATTCAAGTAAGGCTTATTAAGGGATACCTTTACCTTTTCAAAAAGGAAGTGAATGTTGCAAGAGTAAGCGTATGTGAGGGCAAAGCTTGTTCCTATCCCAATTGAACATCTAAGCCAAATCCTAAGCCTAGCCTATTCCTCAAATTTATGTTTTTGCTACAAAGGATTTGTAGTGGCTAACTTGCGTTATTGCCTTTCTTTGGAAGTCTCTTGCTCAAGGACAACCCGGTCGGGTGGAGAGCTTACCCGGAAGGGTGGATTTGTGCTTACTTGACTTGTTTCTTGACGATTGTTTTTGCTGTAGATCTTTGGAGACTAGCTAATCGTATCAGGTATGCTTCGACGCTTGAACCAGATTCAGGAGGAGATGAGGATTCAAGAGCAGAGAGATATGGAACCTGTCTTCACAAGTAAGGCTACACACTCTGTAGTTTATACACTTTATTGTATTTTCTCTATTTTCTAATCTATAGCTTGGTGTAGGAGCCGTCGAGGGCATGAGAAGGAAGGGAATCCTCCGTGAACCCCCTCCTCCACTCGAAGATGAGGACTATGAAACAACGATCCATCGGATGAAGGTGTTAAAGAAGTATGTGATTGGTGAGAAGGCACTGACCAAATTGCTAGGAACCAGTGAGCTGCCTAGCATGATGAGGATGCTTCTTGAAAAGATGGTCAGGGTTTGGAAGCACCACAGGAAAAACAACATTAACATGATACTAGCGTCGACATGGCTGACGCCAGACATACTTGACATGGAGCTATGGTTCAAAGGGGATGGACAAGTGGAGGACTTCACGATGGAAACCATAAACCAAGCTCATGAGGAGTATGATGAATTGTTCAAGTGATCTTTTGTTCAATAAACCTATGTTTTGTACATTGTTATATTTTCTCTTGGGTACAATCTAGCATTGATACATGCATGAACATGATCTGAAGGATTCTTGAAGATATTTTGCATTCTTCTGTTGGATCCCGCCTTCTTCAGTTCGATTTGCCATTTCGGAGCCTGAGGTTTCTGCGATATTTCGACTTGGACTGGTAGAACTAGCTTCTGAGATTATTTGTGGTTTGGACTCTCCTGTAGCTCTTACAAATGGGACACTTCCATGTTCTAAATCTTTCAAATGCACATTCTTAGAAGTTTGTGATGGACAGTCAGCTTGGATTTTTTCTCCAACCTGACTGATAGAAGCAGCCACTAAATTTATGTTTCTTTGTGGCTTGAAGTCAACTGCATCTTTCAAATCTTCCAAATCAGCTCGGTTGCCTCGCAACGGGCTGCCCCGACGGTTCTAATGCTCACCTTCTCCGAAAATTCCGAAAATTGGGCCGTGTGCTGGAGATGAATTAGGGATCCAGCTGGCAAAAAATCAGAATTTATTTTCGTGCAATGCATTAATTACGAATTTATGAGTGTGTTGCCACTGCAAAAGCGCCCCCCGACTTCTAATTGCCACATCGGGAGGAGGACAGGTCCAAACTCCGTTCCGTCAGTTCCCCTTGCTATGCGTTCTCGGCCGCAGCTTCTCGGCCACGTTCCAACTGCAACAGACTAGGACTCGGCCCCCAAAACGTAAACCCTTCTAGAGCCTGGCAACCCACAGGGTTTACGTTTCGGAGGCCCTCTCCTTGTCAGATTCGGCCGGGACCTTGCGACGTGTCTTGAAGTGGAGTTGGGGTGTCGGCCGTGAGCCTTGGACCCTAAAATCCCCTCAGGGGTCGCTTGCCCCAAATTTCCTCTCCCCAAGGCCCTGGGGAAGGACGGGCAACCTCCCCTCTCCGGAACCACGATTTGGCTCTGCCAATGGACTCAGAACGTTGACATTGCCCTGGGGACCAAGTTCCGTGGCCAGAAGACCAGGACTCGGCCCCCAAAACGTAAACCCTTCTAGAGCCTGGCAACCCACAGGGTTTACGTTTCGGAGGCCCTCTCCTTGTCAGATTCGGCCGGGACCTTGCGCCGTGTCTTGAAGTGGAGTTGGGGTGTTGACGCCAGAGCGCGGACCCTAAAATCCCTCCGGAAGCTGCTTGCCCCAAATTTCCTCTCCCCAAGGCCCTGGGGACGGACGGGCGACCTCCCCTCTCCGGAATCGCGATCTGGCTCTGCCAATGGACTCAGAACGTCGACATTGCCCTGGGGACCAAGTTCCGTGGCCAGAAGACCACCCGAACTCCAAGAAGCGCCAAAGTAGCTCACTTCCATCACACTCGTAGTCAATTGGCCTAGGATGTGGATGCGGGATACTGTCGTGGAGGGCGTGAGTGTTTCCTTCTTTCGCAAAACCGACCGTGTAACTTGCTCCCTAGGGTAATTTCGCCATTCCGGACGATTTGGCAGGGTCGATTTGCCATTCCGGAGCCTCCCCGGTGCCCGAACGACAAAACAGTGCGGTTTCTACAAGGCCGACATCAGGACGCCCCGCGGTTTGACAAGTTCTCCCGGACCGATCTGGAATCTTTTGGGCCTTCCCGAAGAGGGGCCCCTGAACGGAGGATCCAACGGTCGGATAGGGGAACCGGGCTCCGGGAGGGTGGTCATTAGCGTGCAGCCCCGGGGGGAGCGCTGCCAGGAAGGGCTGCCTCGGGAACTTTTTTGGATCCCGCCTCCTGGGGTCCGGACTCTCCCCTCTTGTGAGGGATCCCTGCAAGGTCCTGGCCTCGTTTGACTTGGGGAAGGGTGCCAGCTCGGTTGCCCTGCAACGGGCTGCCCCGACCGTTCTAATGCTAACCCTTTGACCTAGACCTTCTCCGAAAATTCCGAAAATTGGCCCGTGTGCTGGAGATGAATTAGGGATCCAGCTGGCAAAAAATCGGAATTTATTTTCGTGCAATGCATCAATTACGAATTTATGAATGTCTTGCTTCAACATTATTATACTTCAACATTATTGGTATTATACTTCAACATTATTGGATTCGTAGCTATAAATTCTTTCAGCTTGCTTTCACTTCTCACTTTTCACCTTGCTACTTGATCTCGATCCTTGCTTCTTGCTCCTTCATCTTCCTTGTTCCTTGATTTTCTTGCTACTTGATCCTCCTTGTTCCTTGATCTTCTTGCTTTTGATCTTCCTTGTTCCTTGATCTTCTTGCTACTTGATCTTCCTTGTTCATTGCTTCTTGCTACTTGATCTTGATCCTTGTTCCTTGCTACTTCATTCTCGTGCTCCTTGCTATAATCTTGTTCCTTGCTCTTGATCTTGATACTTGATCTTGTTCCTTGCTACTTGATCTTGCTCCTTGATCTTCTTTGCTACTTGATCTTCTTGCTACTTGATCTTCCTTGTTCATTGCTCCTTGCTACTTGGTCTTGCTACTTGATCTTGTTCCTTGCTCTTGATCTTGCTACTTGCTCTGCTTGCTCCGTGTTCCTTGCTCCGTCGGTGATCCTTGCTTGCTTTTGCAAATGATTGGACCCAATCCTCCCTGGGCTACTCCAGAAGGCCTACAAGCATGCCCCAGGCATTCTGTGCGGCTTGGAATGGATGAGCTATGGGACCATTTCTTGGAGTGGAGGTTGCGCCACAGTCCCACCAAGGAGCTTACAATGGAGTTGATCAACTTCATTCTGGAGCGATTTGATTGTGGTCATGAGCCACTGATGGAAATTAATCCATCTGAATGTTATAGGAGACTTGCAATGAGGGGAATGCTTGAACCCCCTCCTTATCTGGACGAGATGCTACATCAATTGAGGCCTCTTCTTTGTGCTGGATATTTAGCACACTCTCTGGATGCATACATATCAGAGTTCATTCATGAAATTTGTAAGGGACAGATGTATGGCCTTATTAGGGTGTACTACAACGAGTACAACGGTGTTGTGGAGTTGGGTCCGCTCTTCTTCCGTGAGTATTATCCTGTGGAATTACTTTTTCTAATGACTAGGTACCCCATATGGTGGGAAGAATCAGGCTGGGAAAAGCGTGAGCTCTTGACTCCTAACCCAGATGCATGGGTTACACCTCACAGGCGAAGGGAAAGGGGAAGGGGTTAGGAACCTGGGGGAAGGTTACTAGGGACATACATAGTTCATACTTTGGTCTCTATTGTGTTTGGAAGTTGGTATATGATACCGTGTTATTATGTTCTCTAAATATTCATGTATGTTATTATGTTCTCTAAATATGTATGTATGTATGCTTCTAGAACTTTCATCAATCAAAAGCACAGTGCATCGAACAATTCAAACCTTGAAATTGGCGAGGCACAATCCACTTCGATTGAAGCCGATTTTGATAAAACAACGACATATGCTTGGAACATCATCAAAAGACGAAACATTATTACCAAGGGAAGTGGATGTGACAAGTTCAACACATTTTCTTTCAAAACATGAGAGGTGAATAATAGCCAACAACAAAAGAAAAACTTTAAATAATATAATGAAAGAACAACGCCACAAGAATCAAGGAGATCCACATGGGGAAGGTGACAAAGATATGGGGACCAAATTCTTTTTATTTATGGAAGGCTGCTTTCCTTCACAGGGCAACACAAACGATAATTACAACGTATGGGCTATGTACTATAGTTATAATAAAAAAAAGGCACGTCGTTTAACACAAAGACGTCGTTATGGACGTCGGTGATTTTTGGTATTACTTTCCAATGTTTGGTATTCTTTTAGATAAAGAAAATACATAGGTCTTACAAGACATGGCTAATTCAACACAAACATACTACATAATAGACAACATATAATAGAAAAGACCAAAGCTTCACTCTATGCCCACTTCAACCTCAATAAGATCCTCCAGATCGAACTCATCAATATGACTTCGACTGAACAGATCCAGCCAGTCATCCAAGTTTTTGAGAGAGTGACCACTGCTGACGATGAGCTTGGTTACTGGGTTGTTCCTCGTCGCCATTCCTTATCAACCCATCCCCTTCGAGGAGCTTCGTGAATTGGGCGCTAACTTCTCTCGTTCGGATCTGGTTCATCTCGTTTTGTACCTCCCAAACCAGAACCGATTCAAGATGGCCTAAGATTGCCTCACTAATATGAGACTGCATTTCGGTGATGGTGTGTTCCTGTCTGCGCCTTGTGTCGACCATTTTGAGTGTCCTGAGATGAATGTAAGAGAGCGAATGAAGATGCTTGCATGAAGAGATAGAATGAAGAGACGATGAAGAGACTGGATGAAGGGACCTCCTACCTCACCAACTTGCACGATTCCCGAAATTGTGGCTCCTTTTAATAACATCATCAAAAGACGAAACATCATCAAAAGACGAAACATTATTACCAAGGGAAGTGGATGTGACAAGTTCAACACATTTTCTTTCAAAACATGAGAGGTGAATAATAGCCAACAACCAAAGAAAAACTTTAAATAATATAATGAAAGAACAACACCACAAGAATCAAGGAGATCCACATGGGGAAGGTGACAAAGATATGGGGACCAAATTCTTTTTCTTTATGGAAGGCTGCTTTCCTTCACAGGGCAACACAAACGATAATTACAACGTATGGGCTATGTACTATAGTTATAATAAAAAATAAGGCACGTCGTTTAACACAAAGACGTCGTTATGGACGTCGTTCAACGACTATAACAGACGTCGTTGAACGACGTTACGACGTCGTTGAACGACGACTGTAACGTTTTTACAGAAAACAGGGCCGACTTTTCCGCCGCCTAGTTTTTTTGGTTCTAAGCGGCTGGAGGAGCGTTTTTCGTGGCGATTTTTGGCGCGGATCATCCTTGCGGTCCTTTCCAAGCTTCAAGCAAGCATCCAAAGGTATTTCAATGGATCAATCAACTCTATTTTTGAATTAGGCTTGTTGTTTGATAGATTTAGGGCTTCTTGTTTTTTCTTGTTTGTTTTCAATCCATCCCATTTCTATCCTCCTCTTCTTTCCATCCTTGTTTTTCTTCAATCCATTTCGCCTCTTCTTAGTATAAATCGAATCCTCCTCCTTCTTCTTCCAATCTTCTTCCAATCATTGGTTTTTTCCTTCTAATCTTCCGTTCTTCCAATCTTCTATTCATTTTCTTCTTCTTCTTCTTCATCACTTTCTCATTCTATTCAATCTTTCTTTCCTATCTCCCCCTTCTTCTTCTTCTTCTTCTTCTATTTCTTCTTCTTCAATTTCTTCTTCTTCTTCCTCTTCTATTTTTTTTTCTATGGAAGAAGAGGGGACGTCATTGAAAGACGAGGCCCATTCTTCCTCTATTTTTTATTACAAGAAGGGGACGTCGTTGAAAGACGAGGCCCCTTCTTTTTATGTTCTTCCTTTTTTTTATTTTTTTATTTTTTTGTTTTTACATGTCAATATATAGTTCTTTTTAATTAACAATGTAAATAGTTTTAATATCAATGATCTTTTTAACGTGAATGGTCTTTTTGTTTTTTTTTTTTATTTCTTTATTTATGTAAGTTTTCTAATTATTGAATGCCTTTATTTTTTTGCATGTACACTAATAACAAAATGCGTCGCTCTTGGAAATCGATTTTCGCAGCTCGAAGACATTCTAGGTAAGAATTTGAGTTTGAGTAGGAGAATAAAATTTTAATGTTTTATTTAAACTTGGGGAGACTTGGACAAGGGCATGGTCGGCTCCACCTTGAGTGGAGAAGACTAGGTGTTCCGGGTCCAAGCTCACCGTTTACTCTTGTAATTTTATTGATTAATGTATTTAGTTTAGAAAAAATTGTGGAGACTTGGACAAGGGCATGGTCGGCTCCGCCTTGAGTGGAGAAGACTAGGTGTTCCGGGTCCAAGCTCACCGTTTACTCTTGTAATTTTATTGATTAATGTATTTAGTTTAGAAAAAATTGGGGAGACTTGGACAAGGGCATGGTCGGCTCCGCCTTGAGTGGAGAAGACTAGGTGTTCCGGGTCCAAGATCACCGCCTACTCTTGTTTATTTTTTTATTAATATATCAATAAATAGAAATCTTTATGGGATTGGACAAGGGCAGGGTTTTTGAAAAAAATTGCATTATTGATTTTCGGGTTTCTAGTTAAGAATGTTGTTTTTTAAAAATGTTAGGGATGTCAAAGAAACACTGGTTAAGAGCAAGAAAAAATTTCAATAGTTGGTTTTTAAAAAAAAATTAAAAGGGAAACTAACTCTTAATAAAGTAGGTAAAGATTCATAATGAAGGTTTGAAAAAAGTCACAAAGCAAGATTAATGAATCTAAATTGGTTTGTAGGTATGGCCCCGAGTGTGAAGACACAAATGGTTAGTGAGATTAGACGCGTGGTCATAAATGAGATATGTGCTAACGAAAGTCCCGACCGAGAGATGCAAACTGGTCAACGTGTCGACCATTTTGTCAGACATGTGAAAAGGAAGTGCCAATTTGAGTTAGCACAAAAATGGCCAGGTCAAGAAGAAATGTTGACTTCTCTCCTTGACGCACATGTAAAGCCAATGATTGGAAACCCCATGGATGAACTGAAGACATGTTTGAAGTATTCAGTGCAGCTTAAAAGTCCCAATGCCGAGGCTCGTGTCAAGGAATGGGTAGCTTCATGGAATTCCTCAAAGAAGCGACGTGCAGATCACAAGAACATCATTGCGGATCTCAATGCACGTCAGTTGGAGGTAATTAAAAATGCTTTGCATCAGGGGGGAAGCTCTAGTGGAGCAGGGCCTAGCAAGCCCCACTTTTCTTTGGAGAATCACATGAACACATCAATCTTTGTTGATCCCATACCCGTAGAGGCCGTGGATGTGATACGCCTTATTGAGGAGAAACCAACACATCGCACGTATCAAATCAAGATCAACGGAACACAACACTTCCAAGATGATGAGCTATATAGTGGATGGGTTTTCAAGGGCAAAGATAGGGCAGAGACGTATGAGATGGCTCAAAGATACATATGCTTCAAAAGCCCAAGATCCCTGCTTTGGCTACATCCATTGGACTTGCATATGAAGTTGGTAGCTCTAGTGGGGATACCATAGGGCCAATGGTGATTCTACCTTTCATGAATGGAGAGACACTTGCACACTTGTTTGACTATTTACCTAATAACTTGTCACGTTTTAGAAGATGGTCAAATGCAATTGCTAGAGCGCCAAGAAGAACTGACAAACACATAGGCGCTGAACTTAGGAGCAAAATGCGAGTTGTATATCAAGATGTTTCGAGAGATAGCTCTTGCCCTAGCGAAGGTGTCCTTGAGATCCACAAAGGCCACTTCACTCACACAAAGCTTAATTGCAAGAGAGTCAAATTACATTTTGATGATGAGTACCAAAATGTGTGGGTGGCCATTGGTGATTGGGACAATGCAATTCATTTTTACGCCAAAGAGCGTCGTCCCTTGTTGAAGTGTCGGTACTTGCTTTCGGATGGACAAGCAAAATAACCATGGTTAGAGGAAACTGTGTTTGAGAAATCAAAAGATGATGATCGTGTATGGGGACACGAAATTCATGATGTCTATGCATTGGGATATATTTATGAGATGCTTACGGATTTCGTGCAAGCTATGCGATTTAATGGAGTGGTTTAATAATAACAACAATGCCCAATGGATTAATCCAACCCATATGTACCAACGACGTCTTGACAAGTTGGAGGAGCAAAAAACAAGAATGATGTGCCTACGTGAAGACGTATTCTCATCACGACCCAAAGCTTCTGAAATTGTTGAAGCCTTACAAAGTGTTGGAATATCTTCTACCATGGTTGTGAGACAAAGACGGCACATGAAGTGCATGGATGCCTTGGAGATGTCAAAATTGTTGTTATCACAACTCAAAGAATGAATACAATATTGTATATCTTGCCATGTTTAAGAGTAGTAAATTTTTTTAATTGTCTAATAACCAAATATATAAAGACACTTTTAATTATTCAAATCCCAATGTTTTGTAATGAACTTCCCATGTTGCTAACATTTGTTGCTTTCCTACTATGTTATTCATCGACTCCATATAAATAACTTGCAAGTTTTTGCACATGTCCAAAGAACCATGGGATGCGCACGATGGCATATCTATTGTTCACAACTTTACTTCTCGCGTGGCTTGGTAGCCTTTCTTGTGACCCTAAACCCGCAAAGGCCTTTTTAAGAGGTTAAGTTGGTCGTTCGGGTTTAGCTTCGCCACCACCGCCACCTCCACCATTGTGCGGATTTGGTATGGATTTTTTTCTAGGATAAAATGTAAGTTAACCATTTATTTTTAACGTTCTAATGTTTTTAAATGTAGCGTGTAAATGCGGTTTGCGTCCTTCTTTTCCTATGCATAATGTTCGCCATCGTGGTTATGGGCGGATCTTCTTCTCACCCACCGAAGAAGAGGCGGAAAAGGACCTCGCGTCGAGCAGGAAGACGAAGAGCAGGGAACTCCGAGATATCAACGAGGCGATAACCCTGAAGATAGGTGGAATGCCTTGCAATTCGGGATGTCGCCCGCAGAAATGGAGATTGCGCGCCAGGCTGTTGAACAAAGTAGGCGGAGGTCTGGCGCCTATGACCCTCCACGTCATAGCTCATACACTCCTTCGAATTCAATCTTGAAGCCTTCCGAAGCACGAGGAGATTGAACCCGCGACGAAAAAGAGCACCGACCGCCGTTCACGCCGGAGTGGGACTTAATTCCTCTTCAAGCTCTGTTAAAGATCGTGCACCACCTGCACCACCTCCACGTCGGCATGTCTTTGAATATGAGTGAGTTCATCTTGAATTATGCCCTTTTTTGTTCACTAACACATATTCATATGTTAGTCGTATGTTGAGTGTAGTAACAAGAAGTTGCCGCGCCACAACACTGCAGATGGCGACGATTTTTGGAAGATGGCTAATAGTGTCACAAATAGCATTTGCCAAAACGTCCACAAGGGTGAATGGAACTCGGGAGCCTATGATGAGGAAAAAGAGAGGATCAAGGCGATTTTAGAAGCAGAATATCCCGAGCTCAAGTCAGGAGAGATCTCATGGAGGGAGGTTTGTTCAAAACAGGGTAAACATGTTAAAGCCACCAGGTATTAGGCTTTTTCGTTCTTCATTATAACCTCATTGTACTCATATTTTATTTATATTTTGCACAGCTAATCAGAAGAAGCAGCTGAAAGCTCTTGCCAAAGCTACAGGAGTCCCGATAAAGGAAGTGGCACAGCCTATCTGGTTGACTCATGAGGCATTTCAAGTACACCATCTCTCCCATGAGTCGTATAATTAGATGACGCCATGTGGACTAAGTCCTTGTATTGCATTGTAGTCGGGAGAGTCGTATAATTAGATGACGCCATGTGGACTAAGTACTTGTATTGCATTGTAGTGTTTGAAGGCCAACATATTATCAAAGAAAGGGGAAGCTAGAACAAAGGCAGCGCTGGACGCGAGGTACGACGAAGCAAGTGGCAGCTATAGTGCCAATAAGACTGGGTCTGGCGGTTATGGCTTTCTGGATAAGCTATTTGTAAGTATAAATTCGGTTTATAATGTAGGTTCTCGAGTTGAACACTAACATTAGTTTTGGTGCTCATTCTCAATAGAAGTCATTTCTTTGGTCGCCTACCGCTAAAGATGAGCGCGAAAGGGCCTTCAAAAAGGCGATCATCGCCGGCCATCGATCTGTGCCATTGCTTGGCGTGAGCGGGGGAAGTGTGTATCATTCATTAGATAATTATTTGTGACTACAATGAACTAATTGTTGCGATACAATATAATGTAGGTAAATGAAGACGAAGGCACCAATGAAGAAGAAGAAGAAGAAGAAGAGAGCAACAACTAAAGACTCAATATATTTTGTAATGTGCAAATTACATTGTGAAATATATTAATTGAATTCAATCTAATTTTTTTATGCTTTGTTCTTATTATTTGTGATTTTTTTTTGTTATGTTAATTTTATGCTCGATTCTATTTTTTTATTCTTAGATTTATTAAACATTTAATTACATATTAAATAATAATGCTTATCTACCATGATACTGAATACTAATATAATTTAATCAATATTTGTTTCTATTTTTCGAATTTTTAAATTTTTAAATTTTTAAATTTTTATTCTCGATTTATTTTGTTCATATTTAATATTTATTAATACTATTAATATTATTGTTAATATTAATATTATTTAATATTAATAAATATTACTAAATATTTATTTATATTAAATATTTGTTAATATTGAATATGAATATTAACTGTCCGTTAAATAATATTGAATAATATTAAATAAATATTTTTTTTTCAAAATTCCTTGATCGTCGTTTAACGACGTTGATGACGTGGCTGCCACGTGTATCGCCACCTCATCATTCGTCTCGACGTCAGCACGCGGCCGCCACGTCAGCAACATCGTTGAACGACGTGGTGGCGTGGCTGCCACGCCAGCAGACAGGTGACAGCCACGTCAGCAACGTCGTTGAACGACGTTTAACACGTGGCCGCCACGTCAGCGCTACGCGCTGGCAACGCCACGCTGGACGCACGACACGCGACATGATGACGTGTACTTTTCGTCGTTTAACGACGTTGCCAGCTCATCAGCCACGCCAGCCGGCCGCGCTGGCGCGGTCACGCTGGCAGCAGTGCCGCGTGGCTGGCCAACGTGTACGCAACGACGTTGAACGACGTCAGGTCGTCGCTTTAAGACGACGCGGTTGCGACGCGTATAGCGACGCATAAAGGTCGTTTATCGACGCTCAAACGTCAAAATAGACGTCGTTTATCGACGTTTTGACGTCGAGCATCGACGTCCAAACGACGTCTGGACGTCGTAATAGACGTCGTAACAGGGCTTTAATTTTGTAGTGGTAGTTCACTATCATCACTGGCCATGTAGACCATGCAGTCGATTGTGTACCATATGGGTTTACGCCATCGGTGGCCAGGCCCAAACGCACGTTACGTGGTTCTTTTCCAAAGTCAGGCCATGTCGCATCGACATGCTTCCAAGCTGCACTGTCGCTCGGGACTCGCATCACATCATCACTAGATGCATGTGTAGCCGTGAAGTCCATTAGGTTAGCCAATGTCTTGCAACGGAACATCAACTTTAACCTATAGAATAAATTATAGGCAACATATAAGTACCGAAAATAAGTGAATTTACAACTATTTGTAAGAAGTGGTGATGCATATACCTTGGGATTATTGGAAAGTGTCGAATGACCTTCTGAGGTACCGTTTTTCCCTTTAGGTCATTCCTGTATCTCGGTTCATTACATACGAGACAATGAGTGGACTTCTCATGCTCGGCAGGGGGATAGAAGATCATACAATCATTTGGACATGCATGTATGACTTTATAACCAAGGCCGGTCGCTTGAATCATTTTCTTAACTTGAGATCTGTCGGTAGGCATATTGTTCTTCTCTGGAAGGATCTTCTCGTGCAATAACCTGCGCATCTAAGAGTGGTAAGATAAAAGATGGAGATGGTGGTAAGATAGAAAGACTTGATAAGTATGTCACCTCAATAGAGCAGAGACACTTGCATTGCTCCACTTGAACTTGGTTTGGAGATTGAGAATTAGCAGGCACGCCGACAAACGAGAGGTTCGAGATGCATGCTTCGATAACAATAGGGTCATCGTCAGTACGACCAATCCTCGAAGGGTATCCCACATCTTCTACCATATCCTCTCCACCACCATCCTCGACATCATCTAAATCAATATCAGGTAATTCTTGAAGAGCGTGCAACATATCGAGCATCGGCTCGTCACGAAAGACTTCGTTCTCGGGTTCGTCAATAGTTTCATCCTCTTCATATTGATCGTATGCAATATCTTCATATTGGTGCGCTCTGGCTTGAAATTCACGACGATAGGTTTCCCTTTGCCTGTAACTTAGAACTAATGGATCGAGATGGAGACCGCTCTGAATGAGTTCATTAAACAGGAGTAACGTATTAACCATCATGTCAAATAATGTAATAAGTATAAAATACATACAACCATTTGCATAGACTCACGAATGACAAAAACATATTTAAAAAAAAAAAATCTTTATTCCTTTTTTTAGTACAACAATACTATTGTTCCATCTCAAATGGGAGAGGTCTATCATAGCGATAGATGAATAACTCATCTCCAATGTTTATGCTTTTAATAGCACACACCATGATATATCTGCCTTTTACATATCTTGTAAAAAAATCTTCCTCCCCTCCTTGACACTCTAAAAATTCACAATTGCATCGCTCACGGTTGTCAATAGAACTGTTGATGAACCCTGCAATATTGCCATGAACCCCTGGCCGATCATCAATAAACTTCAACTCCTCATCACATGCCCCCACAGCTATCGACGCAGCATTGGAATTCATTCCATAAATCCTCATACGCCAAGCATATTTAGTCAAAGTTTGCCAAGTTTTCCAATCGTACTCGGGACCTGCATATGGCATTAATGGAATGTGGGTTCCTCGCTCCACTTCTATACGCGTGCCGGAGATAAGGCCGAATCCAGCTTCTGGACAAATGTGGCTCCGCATAATGATGTATCTTCTTCCCCAATAAGCAAATTCTTGATCCATAGGGATAGGTAAGTCTACTGGCCACAAGCCAAATGTCTTGCGGTGTCTAACAAAGGGTCGGACTAATCTTTGCAATTCTTCAGGAATTTCACGCTCGGGCAGTGAGGCCAAGCGTTCTTGGGAAATGTGCGACACATGCAATGTTCTCATGATTATAGCCCTTTGTGTTCTTTCACGCAGGGGAACACTCAGCGTTGAGCGGCAACCATCCACATTATTGATGAATCGGGTTACTGCTTCGGTTTCATATGCCTCTATGGACAACATTAAACCAAAATCCACATCTAGTTTGGAGGAGACATCAGCATCATCTACCTACATATTTAGATATCATAAACATCTTGAATAAATACTTGAACTGGGAGAGATACTCTTAAAAAAAAAAAAAAACAAATAATAATTGTATACCAACCTGATATCCATGACGAGCATCAGATCTGGTGGGTTGTTCAAATGTACCAAATCTTATCAGTTGGTCTTCAACAACCGTTCTAAGTCGTCTCTTCAGCCCCATACATCTTTTACAATCGCAAACTATTTTGTCCCTCTGCCAATTACAAAAGGTAAGTACTATATACTGCACAATAGTTTGAACGGCTGTGATAGATACAATATGGTAGTATAAACCCTAAACCCTAAACCCTAAACCCTAAACCCTAAATGGACAGAATTGGGCCCGGACACGTAGTCCTCTCCACTCAAGGTGAAGCCGACCATGCCCTTTCCCGAGTACGACCCTTATATAAGTTTCAATTGCAATAAAGATCTTTTGAAGACGCGCTAGCCCCGATACATAGAGTCCCCTCCACTCAAGGTGAAGTCGACATATGACCTTGACTACGCGACACCTCAATTTTGTAATCTACATTGTATTCAGTAAGGTATGAAGGTGAGTTTGGGCCCTGCACACCTGGTCCTCTCCATTCAAGGTGGAGGCAACCGTGTCCTTGACCAAAAACACCTGCGTTTTTTTTACTACTCGCAGTACACGTCCTCTCCTAGTTTATATATGAATCAGTCACTTACATGTGACGGTTCCGCATATCCAGCCTCCCCTGGTGGTAAGACAGCATCAATCTATCTCCTGGCCATCTCCAGGCGTCGATCATGCCGATGACCATGGCGATCCATATAGGGCAGCAACAAGTATAAGATATGGTTAAAAAGAAGAACACCAAAGGCGCTAGGCTAGAAGAGGAGCGAAAGAAAATAACAATGAAGGCCGAGAAATAGTTACTTATATAGAAATCTTTAACGTCGCATGCGCCGTCACGTCGCAGGCGACGTATTGTCAACGGTCACCTGCCAGGTCACCTACGACTTGGCAGTACACGTGGCAAATACGTACTGACGTGTCATACGTTCTGTACGTCACGTCGCATGCGACGTATAGTCAACGGTCACATTCCAGGTCACATGCGACCTGGCAGTACACGTGGCAAATACGTATTGACGTGTCATATGTTCTGTAATGTCACGTGACGTCGCAAGCGACGTCACGTCGCGGACATCCACCTGGCGTGACACCTGTCGTCCACCTGCCCAAGCCCACTTGGCGTGACAGATGGGCCAAGTCACTGTACGTCGCATGCGACGTGACGTCGCAAGCATCCACCTGGCGTGATACATGTCGTCCACCTGGCGCCCAAGTCCACCTGGCGTGACAGATGGGCCAAGTCATCAGACATCGCATGCGACGTGGACGCCGCAAGCATCCACCGGGCGTGACACTGCCGCCCACTGGGCGCAGACGTCCACCGGGCGTGACCGATGGGCAGTCACGCGACGCCGACGTCGCGATACATGTCGGCGACGCGGCGTGTCGCATGACACGTGACGCCGCGATTGACGTCGCATGGTCACGTGGTTTGCGACGTCACGTGACTTAGACGTCGCAAGCCCACGTCGCTAAATGTCCATTCTCTTGTTGTGTTTCAGTCACGGCATTTAATCTACGGAAATCTACACAAACGCGTAGTTTTCCATTTTTCTTTTTAACAATAACGATGGGCGAAACCCAATCACTCGTCTCAACTTCAAAAATAAAATCAACTTGAAGCAACTTTTCTAATTCCTCTTTGACATTCATAGCGTAGTTTGGATTTAATCGGTATGCTCGTTGATACAGTGGCGTAATGTTTGGCAATAAGGGAATTTTCATTTGACAAATTGCAGGATTAATGCCTCGCAAATCCTCGTATGACCATGCAAATATGTCTTTATACTCATGTAGAAGGTGAGTAGCTTTTAAATGAATATGTAAGGGCAAGTTTTTTCCCAGATGCACATTTTGTGGATTATCTCTCGTGCCCAAATTAAGCTCTTCAGTTTCAGGTGTGTTAAGATATGGACAAAGATTTCCATGTTGTAAGGTATGGGCTTGTAATGGTTTAATTTCAGTTTGCCCCATGTTGGTTTCTGTAAATGCTGTCGGAAAATCTGAGATAACTTCAACCATATAACATGATTCGCCTTCAATCTCTAAATACACATTAACATTGTAAAAATCCTCATCATCCTCATACTCTTCGTAAATGTCTTCATCATCCTCACTATCTGAGAAAATAATCTCATTATCTATAGTGGTTGTAATACCTGTGGGCAAGTCAATCTTGGAAGTTTTTCCTTGCTTTGTTAATTGGAGAGTGTTATTGGACCAATCATGCATTGCCCTTGCTTCACGTAACCAAGGCCTGCCCAATAGGAGTTCATATTCTTGAATACGACTTTGAGTATCCAAGATAACAAAATCTTGTTGGAACTCAAGGTCTCCCACTATGAAATTTACTGCTCTAACGAGTCCCAATGGCTCCACTTTACGATGATCGACCACTTTAATATCAAATGGCGATTTTTACCATTTTATCTAATTTCAACTGCTTCCGCAGTGCACTTGTCATTATATTCACACCAGCACCTCCATCGATAGGCACTCGTTGAATGTCTTTTCCTTTAATTTGAACTAAAAGAATTGGATTTTGCTTGTCCAATGGTTCAGTTTTCAGCGTAGACATTACATCTTTTTGGTAACAGAGTCCTTTGGTATGCCAAGACCTGGCATGTATTTAATGAGCATTGGTAAAGGAATGTCAATCCTAGTATCCTGAATTTGTTTTCCTAGTCCTTCTAGTTCTTCCCCTTCATTTGGGTCTATTGGCCCGAACGCCTTAAAGTCTGGAAAATGTTTAGCTACAAGTCTAAGAGACACAGGGACTTGTAATCTTTGCAATTGATTTTTCAATATGCTGATATCCTGACCAGATCTTTCCAACGGAAAGTGAGATTCCGTTTCTTGCATTGATTTAATGTCGGGTGTTGGCATATGTTTCAACTTCATCTTCAATATCAGGATAAGGCTTTAGTTTTCTTTTGGATGTCTGTTTAGGCATCTCAAAAATCTCAATCCCCTCTTTTACTGCTCGTTGGCGCGTAACAACATTAACACCTATCATATCTCCCTTATGCTCCAACGAAACGATTCTCGCATCTTCACTGTCTTTAGTTTGATTTTTTTGTGGGGATTGTATAATTTTACCCCGATTCAATTTATTTTTGCAATCTCGAGAGATATGGCCTTTCTCTCCACATTTCTAGCATTCAGTTCCCTTTTGGTCCTTACCATTAGATAGTTCAGCCATGCTCACAGCGTAAGCCAGAGTACTTTCTCTTTTGCCTTATTGTTGAAGTAGCAATCTTTTGTATCATGGTTATTCCTTTCACAAATGTGACAATATCTTGTTTCCAGTACTGTTCTACATTCATTAATGCCCAGGTTTAGAACACCGGGAACACCAAATGTAACTTCGTTTCTGTTCACTCTGAACAATTCGTTTTAGCTTCTCTTCCATATTTTGTTGCAATCTGCCTTGCATATCCCCAATTTCTTGGTTCACCCTTTTGTGAACCAAGCTTTCTAATTCTGGTTTTCCATGCTTGTCAGCACCCAGAATCCCATTTAATATTGCAGCTCTCTTTACTGCTTCCTCCAAAGTGTTTGGATCATCCATCTGTAATTGTTGTTTTATCCTTCCTTGAAACCCATCCACAAACCATGATACAATATGTGTCTCATGTGGTTTGGGATCTAATTGACTTGCTAAATCTGTAATTCGAATTGCAAAAGTCAATGGAGCTTCTTCAGGCTTAATTTGCAAAGCCTTTAATTCATCTTTGATCTGTTTGTATGTAGGGGCAACATGATAGGCTTTCAGAAAGATCTCTTTAAGCTCCTGCCAAGTTCTCTTATTGTCCATGTTGCGTAGTAGCCAATCTGCTGGTCTACCTTCCAAGGTAGTTGGAAACAACGTGATTCTTTCTAGGTCACTATCTTGACCATTTGAAGAGCTTATGAGCTCGAATTGCTTCACATGAGTATCAGCCTGAGTTTGGGCTGCTTTACCTGCACCATACTTAGGGTATGGTATTTTGGATGTGCTCATTGTGAATATATGCTGTATATCTGGAAGAATCTCCAAAGACCTTTCCTGTTTAAGTTTATTTTCTTCTCTCTTTATGTGTCTATGAGTTCTCTTCTCCTCTTGTTTCCTTCTTTGCTCTTGAGTTTCTTTAAATCCTCTCATTCATAGCCCAAACCATTACTTGAGCAATTATGAGGCCGTTTTGTTTAAGAAAATACCAAATATCCCTCTTTGGGTCTTAGTTCTGTGCGCAGAAATTTTCTGGACAGCAACTAGTCACCATATACCCAAAGCTAGTTAGACTTGGAATTTGGCTTTGAAATTTGGTATACTGGTAGAACATTGATAGAAGTATGTTGCAGCAAAATTTTGGCTCCAAATACGAAGGATAGCTTGGTCATTTTCAGGTCTGATATACACTAATCTTGCTGCGACAGAAATTGTTGAACTAGAGATAATTTAATGGCCATTTAAGTGGATCTCAACGATCTTTAATTTTGATTGATGCTTTTCCCGACAACGGCGCCAAAATGTTAAAGGAATCTATCTATTGTCACCTTCCTTAACATTCATCATACACGTAATCAAACTTCACATACATATCCAGGGCTTAAGCATCAATTGAATTACTAGTTGAGAAACTTACATACCAGCTCATTCATCATAGCCATTAATTTAGTAAAGTCTAAATCAGAACTCTCCATTGATGCTAAAGATACATCCAAAGTTTCCATGGAATGTTTCTGGAAAGAGTATATCATTCAGGAATAAGGACAGAGAGGTGTCATCTCTCCACCGTTGGATTGTCTTATTAGATCTACACCTCTCATTCTTTAAAGACTTATTTATTTGATATCTAATGCAAATGACTTTTTTTTTTATTGAAGGATGGTATTATATTTATATATGAAAAAGGAGAACAAAATTGACTACTTATATGGGGAGTGTCCACCCGGGTTAGCCCTCATACTAGAAGGCTATATATAAAAAACTAGCTAAACCATTTCCAAGGCAGAAAATGCCATGTGGAAAATGGGCATATTTTGAAATGTTTAACTGTTGAAAATAGTGGTTCTAGAACTGAAAACCAGATTTTAAGAACTCTGCACATAGGTGACAGAGGTTAAGAAAATTTTGGATGACTCCATTGTCTTGTCGGATTTCCAAAAGTCAATCAGAAGAGAAGCCAGCTTCGTCCAAGGGATCCGGTCCCCTTGTGATTATGGTCATTTTGCAGTAAAGACAGGGACAGTCCTTGATTTGGCGAAATTGTATTTCCCAGCTGCATCCGTGGCTTGACATGTAAATTCCCTTTTCAGATCAGGTTCGAGAGCGCACGAGCAAGTACAGTCGCAGTCTTCTTCGAAATGGTGCAGGGAGCAGCCTGTCAGAAAGTCAGCAGCCCATTTCTGGATGTCATCATACTTTTTATTTGGAAAGGTGATCCGTCTGCTCATGAGAAAGAATTTTCCTGCAATATAGAAAAACTTATGAGTTGATTTTGTAAATCCAAGAGACATCATAGTTGGTTTGAGAGAGTATGGCTTGTGGCCATATTATTTCATTGCAGAACACCAGCTTGTTTCTGCCTTTCCATATTCTCCAAAGAAGAATGTAAAAACTCCAATGTCTGGGGGAGGCGGGAATAAAGAAGTCAGCTTCTGAACTGTCCAAAGATAGATTGAGCTGAAGAGCTTCAGATGCAATCTCAATTGTCCATTGGGACCAGAAACATGATCTGAAAAGATGGTCGTCATTTTCTGCATAAGAGAGGCATCTCGGACAAATATTAGTAGTTGAGAAGTTGCAGTTAAAGCGCTTGCAATTGGTGGCTAAACTTTTATGCCACAGTTGCCAAATGAAAGCTTTGATTTTTGGATTAATTGGAGACTTCCAGAGGTATGAGATTGGATCTGCAACGTTCATAAGATAGTCCCCACTTAAGGTGGATACTCATTGTTTGATTTCTCAATAAGTACTTGTAGGCATCCTTGACTTTGAAGAGGAGTCTCCATTTAAACTGCCAAGTGATGTCACTGTTGTTCCAATCTGCATGAGCAATATAGCTAAGAACAGCATTATACAGAGATCTGCTGCTTTCATCTTCATATTTAATAATTGACAAATCAAAAGGAATAGGGCCATTATCATCAAACAGATCTGAGATTTTAATCAAACCTTTATCTTGCCATAATTTCGCTTGATCTGGAAAATTCCTGATAAGACAATGCATGCTGTTTTCTCCAAGGAGATAAGGGTTCCAAAAAATATATTGAGATGGGGAGATACCTTTCTTCCAAAAAAACATGCCCTTTACCTGCTGCCAAGCCTTTAACCATTTTCGGATTAAAGGAGGAGTGTTGGAGGGGATCTTTAAATAAAAAAAGGCAGCATCAGGGAGCACCATTTTGATATTCCAGCCATATGGTTTGCATTTGAGGATATAGTGCTTGATTAGCACAGCAACCGGATGCTGTATTTTATCCGTGATGGCTTTAAAGAAATATTTGGCTGCCAGGGCTACCGCATGCGTCTCAATGTTGATAATGCCCAGACCACCTTCAGACTTGGATTTGCAGCACTCTTCCATAGAGACTGGAGTCCAGCATTTTCTATTGCTGCCACAGGAGATAAACCTTCCAAGAATACCTTGAAGTTTACTGTAGACCTTCTTAGGAGCAAGGATGAAGGAAGATTGGTAAACATGAGATGAGGCAATGACAGAATTAGCTAAAATTGCCCGGCCTGCTTTGGAAAGGAATCTTGAATTGAGGGTGTCAACTTTATGGTAGAATTTCTCAATAATGCTATTCCAAAGGTCTGCAGCATTGGAACGGATGGCAAAAGGAATGCCTAACAACTTGGAATGAACATTTGAAGGGCTGAAACTGCACTCAAGAATGGAGGCGGCTTGAGTGCCCAGATCAGGGTCATGGGAGGTAATCTTGGATTTGTTCGGGTTAATATTACAGCCAGAAAGTTTGCCAAAGGCATATAAAATCCCCTTGGTCTGATTGATTGATTGGAGGTCCATAGATAAAAGGATAAATGTGTCATCTGCAAAAAGCCCATTAAGGAATTGGTCAGCAATATCATTTGCAGGGAGATACAAACCTGTTATTGTGCCTTCTTCTTTTGCTGCCTGTAAACTGCTGTGGAGAGCTTCCATCACTATAATAAAAAGAAATGGGGCCAAGGGACAGCCCTGCTTAACTCCTCTTTTGATGTTGAAGAAGGGGCTGCATTCACCATTAATGAGTACTGAGAAGGAGGAGTTATTGAGAATTGCAGAGAAAATACTGATTGAGCTGATATTGAATCCAAGTTTACTGCAGCACAGCTTAAGAAAATCCCAATTGACCATATCAAAAGCTTTGGTGATGTCAAGCTTAAGGAGTGCAATCTCTTGCTTGGTATCTTTTGCCCATCTGAGGCCAAGGGTGGCAGTAACAACATTATCAAGAATGTTTCTTCCTTTCAAGTATGCCGATTGGCTATGACTTATAATATTGTCCAGAATCTTTTTCAGCCTTTGAGTAATAGCACCTGAAATAATCTTGTACATAACATTAGTAAGAGATATACAGGTTCGGGAATCTTGGGAATCAAGGTGATGAAGCTGGTGTTGATTCTGTTATCCATTTGCTTCCTTATAATAAACTCATTGGCAATATTTTGAATGTAGGGTCCCATAAAGTCCCATGTAGCTTTGAAGAACTCAGCTGGAAGGCCGTCTGGTCCAGGAGATTTGCCATTCTTCATATCGTGGATCACTTTGCCAAGCTCCTCCAAAGAGAACAAACTTGTTAGAGCAATATTCTGATCATGAGTGACTTTTTCCTCCATCTTGATGAAGTTCTCACTTTCTTCCTGATAGGAGATAGAGGTGGTACCCATAATATTAGTAAAGTGATTTGTGGCAGCAGCTTTTAGGTTGCCATCTCCAGTAATCTTAGTGCCATTCACTATAATCTCATCAATTTGATTTCTTCTAGTTCTGCCCTTGGCCTTAACAAAGAAATATTTTGAGTGAGCTCTTTCATCCTCCTTAAGCTCGATGATCTTTGATTTGAGTCTCCAACCCGCTGCAATACTTGACTCGATTTCTTGACTAATTCTGTTGTATTCTTCCCCTGCAGTATTCGGGAGAGTATTTCTAAGATTGTTCAAATGAACTGTCTTGGCCAGGTGGATCTCCTTTCCCCAAATCTTGAGCTTATCCTTGATTAACTTGGCTGTATTACACCACCAAGACATCCAGCCATAGCTGCCGTAGGGTTTTTCTGTGGAGTCAATCAAATCCGAAATGATATCCCTAAAATTAGGATGTTTGATCAGCTGGGTATTTAATTTGAAGTAGGAATTCCTTTTGGTGGTGACTCCATTGTTCCTATAAATGGAGATGAGCTGAGGAAAGTGGTCTGCGAGCGTATATCCATTCAGGTTCGTGACTCTGCTGCTTGAATTCCAGAGGTTTTCGCTCAAATAGAATCTATCATGAAGGCAGCAGATCGGATTGATTCTGCGATCAGACCAGCTAAAATCATTTGAGGAGGTTCTAGCTAAGGTAAGGTTATTGGTGGAAATCAAATCAGACCAGGAGTTGAATTCATCCGAGGGGAGGGGCCTGAAATTACTATTTTTCATAAAACTATGAGTGACCATGTTGAAATCACCTCCCATAATGATTTCATCCGCCTCGACATTGCTGAAACTATTTCTGATTTTGTTCCAAAGATCAGTCCTCTCAGCAGGGTTGTTGTGAGCATATATATTGATAATGGCGAATTTAAGATTGTCGAGCTTGAAAATAAGAATTTGCCATCTGCCCGAGTCATCATTCATCATATACTGATCAGTTATGCTGAGACTCTTTTTCCAGCAAATTGCAATCCCACCCGAGCTGATATTGGCTAAAAGGGCCCAAGTTTCCATGCCTGGAGGGAGAGTTCTAGCAATTTTAGAGCTGTAATCAGCATCATGCAACTTATGCTCTTGAATGAGAAGAAAATCAGGGATAAGGGAGGATAGGCAGACCTTCAGTCTATCCCTTTTACTGGAATCATTAATTCCTTGCAGATTCCAGGTAATGATTTTAAGAGAGCTATTCATTTTGGATAATAGGAAGTTTATAAGGAGAGGGATGCTCCCTTGGACTTCTTCTAACAGGGGTCCTATAGTCAGCAGAATTGGTAAGTTGGTTTCTTTTCTTCTTCCTGCTGATGACTTGGTTCCATTCCTGCTCTGAAGGGATCTCTTGGATAGTAACTTTTTGCTGCTGCTCAGCTTTGCTGCAGGAGGTTAACAGATTGGAGTAGTCTTGGTACCTCTCACAGAAGCTCATAATAAGGTTCTTGAGGTGGGAATCAAACTGAGCCTTCATGTTAAGCATGTTTGGGAGATCCGATTGGATAGGTCTGCGCGGTTTGTTAAAGTCCAGAGCTAAAGTGGGAGGGTTCTGATCTGGGCTGGAGTGATCTATATTCGAGCCTCTAATGACTTCAGCAGGGGGGGTAACAAAGGGCACAGCTGGGATATTGCAGCTGCTAGCTTTTCCTTTTTCTGCCTCCGGGGGGGTGCTCTCATTCAGATTAGATTTTTTTATCCAAACCCGTTTGACCTCATGTTGGGCAGTTGTGCTCTTGTTTGCAGATTCTATAACTTCCTCTGTTTTAAGGCCAGAGAGGGGGGTATTACTGAAATTGATCAGAATTTCTAAGTTTTTGTGATGGGATGTTTTGATGCTAAACGAAGGAGACCAGTCAGAAGATATGGGTTTGGAAAGGCATATGGAAGGAAAATTGGTTTGGGGGATACTGATGTCAAGAACATGGCCGAGATGATTGCCTATGGCTCTGAGGTGATTCGAGGTCCATAAGGAGGGGGGAAGATTCGGGAATTTAGCCCAGGTGACAATGGAAATGTTAGAGTGGTCTCCTGGGGTGAATTCGGGGAACCATTTCATGATGTAGATAAGATGCTTGCCAAAAGAATTAATTTTCCTTTTGAGCACATTATTGGCATAGATGCTATCTTGGCAAATAACTTGGTAGGTCTTGGCATCCAATTTCAGAATGGAGGCAATTTTACAGTGATGGATCTTGGAAATATAAAACTTGACAACACTTGGAGCAGGGCAGGAGGCCGGAAAGTGAATGATGAGGCCTCTATCTAAAAAAATGTTGGAAGCAGAGTGGTCAGGGATAGAGGAGAGATCAAGAAGAGCGGGATTTTCTGTCAGAACAGGAACCTGTTTCTCTGCAGCAGGATTAGTACATTCCTGATAACTTTTTCCAATATTTTTTGCAGAAGCTTTAGAGACAGAAATTTGCACAATATCAGAGTAAGAAATGTTACTTTTTATCTTATCTGCCTTGCCAAGAATCGGGACCTCCACCTGCACCTTGTTTTCTTTTTCCTTGTACTTGATCTCGTTGAGATTAGCTTCCTTGAGTTTGGTGCAGTTTGGGCAGGTACAATTGGCAGCTTCTTCAGGAATAAAATACCCAATCTTGTCTATGCATTTGCAGCCGGTTGAGCTAGAGAACGGCATCTCGCTGATCAGAAATTTTGCTTTGGTATCTTCAAGGGAGACCACTGCATCGGGAAGGGCTGCCTCTGTATATTCTTTGAAATCTTTGTTCCATTTTCCGGCTACAGAAGGGAAAGATTCAGCCCATATTTCCACCATTTTAAAGGATACTTTGTACCATCTTCAGAGCATAGATTCTGATAACATTTGTTAGCTCTTGCTATGAGTTCATCCATAGTAGTTCGGAAAACCCCATTTTTCAGACTGCAGCAATTCTGGGAAGAGTGGCCTAGCTTGATAGTCATTTTAGATGTGAGCAGAAGGTCGAGATGCTGGATTTTGTTCAGGGTGTTGAGGGCAAATCTCTTGTCATCGGACCTGCCTGTAGAACATGGTTTTAATGAATTGTTCCATGGTCAACCCATGGTCTTTATTGAGTAAGGTTTTATTTATTGTTCCATGGTCAAACCATGGTCATTACTATTGTTTAATGGGACATTTTATATTTCTTTAACGTTTCTTAAAATGATTGCCATAATCTTTGTTGTCTTCGTCCTCACTGTCATCGTATATTAAATGCATTAATGATGTATTTTCGATGTCTTGGTCTAACACCTTATCAGTGGAGAAAAAAGAGAGAGGATATACTTACAGTATTTGCTACCTAGCAAGGAGTAAGAATGCTGCTGCTTTTGCATTGCTATCAAGTGGCTTTGGTAAAAGGCCAACTTGATTAGTATCATCAAATTCGATGGCATCTCTAATGACTTGTTTTTCAATAATGTTTTTGTTATTCTTTAGATCTCTCTAGCGCCTTGCTCCACTTTCTCTCTCTAGCCTTCTCTCCCTAGCGCCTTGCTCCACTTTCTCTCTCTAGCCACCCTTCCACCTTCTCTCACCACTTTCTCTCTCTAGCCTTCCTTTTGCACGTTCTCTCTAGTCCTCTTTCCCTGCTCTCACCAAAAACGACTCATAGTGCGCTAATAGAGTGTTCCAAGTTTTAGCACACTCAAAATTATTTGGATCGATGCATATACAGCTCTCTCTCTAGTCCTCTTTCCCTGCTCTCACCAAAAATGACTCATGGCGTGCTAATAGAGTGTTCCAAGTTTTAGCACACTCAAAATTCGCTAGATCAGTCGCCTTCTGCTTCTTGCTTGTGTTCTTGTGTCCAATCCCATTCCATCCAGTCGCCTTCTGCTTCTTGCTTGTGTTCTTGTATATGATTGCAGCGATTGGGGACCCGCATGCAGCAGTTAGAAGACGGGCTTTGCTTGGCACACTTTGAGAGGCAATAGGATAAGCAGGGCCTTGCTGACTTGCGAGCTCGCGTGGATTCTCTCCTCACTACAATAGAGACTATGGCACGGGACAAGCAGGGTGTTGAGCAGGATACAGTGGCAACTATCTCCCGCCTCAAGTCAGAAGCTGAGGGGTCTGTCACCACAGCCAGGCAGAGCTAAGAACCCTACTGAATAGGGTTGAGACACAAGATCAGAAGATACAAGAGCTCCGAGCAACCATTACCCAGCAAGGCAAGGGCCTACATGCCGAGGTCCATGAACAATTACAGCAGTGCACGAATGAGTTGGCTAAGCAGCAGAGATTTCAGCAGGAGCTAGGCTCTCGACTCCAGGCAGCAGAGGCCGCAACACGGAGCCAGACAAGCACACATGCCCCATAGGCCACAAGTTGCCAAACAAGCAGACACCACCTGCTCCATCTCGCACACCACACCGCCCTTGCTGTGAATAGCCCACACACTCCAGACAACAGGCATCACCTGCTGGGACAGCTAATGTTGCCCCGCGACTCAGTGAGCAGCAGGGCCGCCGACGTCATAATGTGGTGGTACGTGTCAGATCCTATCTCGCATGGCATTTCAGACTAAAGTGCACATTATTCGAGCAAGCTGCCTTGGGGCTCAACGCACAGATCGCCCCCGCATTGTCACCTTCACGGTGGCAGACATGCGAGTGCGTGAGGCAATTCTGCGTCAGAGTAGGCAATTGAAGGGGACTACTCTGTATGTCGATCAGGATCTTACTCCGATGCAACAGGAGTCCCGCCGGCAGCAGCTGGCTCAAGTCAGGGACGTTCTCGTCGAGGGGGTGCTGCAGGCCTGGTCCAAGGCAAGCTTCGCATTTTTAGGCCGGCACCTGCTGAGGTCACCAATGCAATGCGTCAAACTACCGCCACTCCTGCTACTGCCACCAGTATCCCTACTGCACCTCCTACTCCCGCTGCTCCAACTGCTCCTGCAACTGCTCCTCAGGCGCCGCACACTGCTTTCCCTGCAACCGGAACAGATCATCGAGTGTCTACATCAAATGCCAACGAATAGGAACTGTGCTTCCAGATGGTATCTTGGAACTGTCAGGCTTCCCTTGGCAGAAAGGGGATAGTCTCAACTCTATTGCACCAGATATGGATCTCATTTTCCTCATGGAAACATGGGAACATGCAGGGCACAGACTGCTGAACCTCCCAGGCTATCTGCATTTCTCGGTGTTCAATGAGTGCACAGGCAAGCGCAGGCATGGCGGGGTTGCCTGCTACTATCGTGCAACCTTGGGGCACTCAGTCTCGCTGCACAAAACAGACAGGTACAGTCGCTACTTATGGGTTCGCGTGCAGCATGACAGTGGCAACATTCTCTTCATAGCAGCATGCTACTTTCCACATGCCGAGAGCAACTTTTATAACACTCATTCGGATGTGGATAGATTGGAGCCCTATGTCGATCTATATGATGACATACAGCAGCACAAACAGTTGGACAAGGTTATGTTGCTTGGCAACTTTAATGCACGCACAGGAGCCGAGCAGGCCCCAAAATTTGAGCCCCTGGCAGAGGACGTCTTGCAGTTGAACCCCGCAGAGGTGGCTTGGTCAAGGATATCAGACGATAACCATATTTCGCGCTATGGCAGGCAGTTGCTGCTGCTGGGTAGTATCTTTAACCTGGTTATTTGTAATGGGTTGGCACAATGGCCATCTTCCAGCTGCTGCACTTGTAGACAGGAGAACCAAGGGGGCGGCTCCAGTGTGGTGGATTATCTGCTGGTTGAGGAACAGGATCTGCACCTGGTTACCCATTTTTCCATTGGAACAGACACTCGGGACGAGGAAGTGGACTCGGACCACCAGCCCCTGTTCGTGCATCTCCATTGGCAAGCTCCCCGTGCATCTACTGCCTCAACACCCCAGGTGCCCCAGTTGCGCCTGGACTACGACCGTGCAGGGACCTATGCCCAGCTGCTTGAGCATGACCTGGCAGGACTGCTGCAACAGCTGACTCACCTGCTTCTGACAGTTGCTGAGTGATGCTTTGGAAGAGGCCACTCATGGCGAACCTCGAGCGCTACCACCTTCCCCCGCAACAGATGGTTCGATGATGAGTGTCGGAAGCTCAAACGCACAATCCAATCACTGATCCCACCTCCCACCCACAGGCCATCAGTCAATACCGCTCCTTCCTCAAGAACAAGAAAGCCAGATACCTCGCAGAGCATCAGCAACAGATGTTTGGTCTCCTGGATCGGCACCCCAAGACATTCTGGAGAAGGATATTGAGCAAGACTGCATAGCCCACAGGGAACATCACCTCGGAGCAATGGGTACAGTACCTGCAACAGCTTTACGACCTGCTCGGGGGCCGGACACCAGTCCCTCTACAGATAGGCATGGCTCTGGTCATCACAGAGGGGGATGTCATCATGGGCCTACAATGTCTAGCTAATGGGAAGGCAGCAGATTTAGATGGCATGCAGGCGGAACTACTGAAATGGGCTGGGCCTCCATTGGTGCCTATCCTCACGGCATTATTCAATAAAGCATTGCAAGAAGGCTTCCCTCCGCAGTGGACCACTAGCAGAGTTGTGCCCATATACAAGGTAGGGGACCCTCACTGCCCGGCCAACTACCGTACTATTATGGTCAGCTCTCTCTTTGCAAAACTGTTGGCTGGCATCCTTGAACAGCGGCTGACAATATGGGCAGAGGAGGCAGATGTGCGAGCTCTCATACAGGAAGATTTTCGGCCCAGGCATTCCACCATTGATCATATCTTCACTCTGCGCACATTGATTGAGGATAGCAGGAATCACCGACAAAACCTGTACTGCTGTTTCGTGGATTTCGCAAAAGCTTTTGACACAGTGCCCCGGGACATGTTATGGGACAGATTGCGGCAGCTGGGGACCCCCCTTGACTTGCAGAATGCAGTATTTAGGCTATATGAGGCATGCTCAGGCCGTATCACATCGTCAAGATAGCCGGTAATCAGTAGTATTTGAGTGCGTCAGGGTTGCCCCCTCTCCCCCACACTCTTTGGTCTATACATTGACCAACTGGAAGATTGGCTCTCTGAGCATGGGAGGTGCGGGCGCCCATCTCATGCATCATACAATCCGGCAACTCATATATGCTAACGATGTCAACCTCCTGGCCTATACTCCAGAGGACATGCAACGTCACCTAGATGATCTTGACAATTTCTGCCGATTCACTGGCATGAGAGTTAACTTGGCCAAAACTAGGGTGCTGCTAGTTTCATCGTCCTGTCAGCCAAGGGTTCCCTCATTCACTTACCAGGGACAAGATGTAGAGGTGGCTCCGACCTACAAGTACTTAGGGATCGAGTTCTCTACTACCACCCATTGGGATGCTGCCATCAGGTTGCGGGTCACGGCAGGTTGGAAAGCACTATATGCCATGCAGAACAATAGCCACAAGGCAAAGTTGTATGCCTGGGGCCACTAGGCACACTTGTTTCAGGCCTTGGTCGAGCCGGTCCTTTTGTATGGGGCAGAAGTGTGGGGTCCGGTGATATCCCTCAACACCTGGAATGACCTCGAGCAAGTGCAGAAAGCCTTCTTGGCATGAGCCCTTGGGGTAAAGTCCACAGTTCCATACCAGATCCTACTCCAGAAGACAGGTTTTCTACCCCTTCAACAGGCTGCATTGGAACGCCATATCATTTACTTCCAGAAGGTGGTCGCTATGGGTGATACACGTTTGCCCAACCTTGCTTTGGCCATGGCGATGGGTCCCCAACGCCTGAAAGCCTGCTGGAAGGACAAGCAAACTCTGTGGTTCTCACGATGGGGAGTACAGGCAAACAGATGCGTACATGTAAGGACAAAGAAAGATCACAAGGCCCTTAAGCTGTACCTAGATGCTCCTTTCCTTCGCAAGCTCTGGGATGCAGATGCTCTGACGCACGTTAAGTTGGCACACTATCAGCAGCAAGTCAATCCTAGGCTTACTAGTGCCTGGCCAACCGTTGCATGAGTTATTGAATACGGCATCAGTGGGTTTGCTGGGGTCATACCTCCAGGAGGTTATGGATGCACGGACTCAGTTGTGTCCTCCGGGATGGTATTGAACTGTCCTATACAATTGTACAGCGTGCCAGCATACTTATTACTGCTAAGGTTCTTCCCTCGAAAACCCTTTGGGGCGGGGGTTTTTTAATCCTGTCAGTAATACGCTTGCTGCTCTCTTTTTGTTTGGGTCCCATAGGCCAATTGGTCTCTGTGGATGCTAAAAAACCTATTCTATTCTATTCTATTCTATTCTATTCTATTCTATTCTATCTTCAATTTTCCTATCATTTTGTTGTTTTTCATTCCTTATAAAATTCAAAACATCGTATAAAAACTTATTACAAAATACTTTCTCTGACTTCACTTCCCAGCTACAATGGAAGTAGCTTTATAACCTAAGCATATAGCTGCTTAGACGAGCATATCATAAAGGTACCATTCACATACCATAGTTTGTTTCTCATAAAAAGAGTTTATAAAATATTTTGCTACTTGAGCCCTCAACGGCAGTACATTCACTGGTCCTCCATTCATACCTACATCTGCATAAGGACTATCAGTTTTTTTTTTTTTTTTGGGGGGGGGGGTCTCAACCAAGTTCTATTTTCTTGTTGATCGTTAAAAAACACTTCAATAGAAACTTTTCTAAGGTAACATTGTTTAGATTGCACTCTAGATATTCCAGGATTTGAAATCATAACTATAAGAAGATAAGAGATACCAGTTGAAGCTATATTTGATTTTGATATAACTTGATGCTCATATATTGCATTCACAATTTGCTTATCATCTTCAGTGGAATGAGATGATGATATCGCCATATAACATTGAGGACCCATTGGAGACAAGATACACATAGTGTACATACTTAACAATGTCATGTCTGAACAATTTCTCCAAAATCGCTCGAAATCATTTGCATCCCATATTTCCTTGCTCTTACTGGAGTGCAAATCAAGAAAAAATAGACTTATTGATGCTTTTGGGAGATCCTTGCTACCTATGCCTTTGCACCCTATAGATAATTCAAAAAACTATACATCTTCAGGACTGAACATCCGACATTACATTCCTAATTTCTTTCTGAGCTATTCTTATATTGTATCTAGCAAATCAAGAGTATTTATATTTTTTTTCCACAAATCTTTTAAGATAATATGATGACATCGAGATATATATGTCTTGAGGTCCTCATCAGTTATGTTGAAAAACTTTGCATACTCTTCATAATCACTATTCAATTCTTTCACTGTATTTATCTATTGGATGATGCCTTCTTTCATCCCCTCTTCTTCTTATAAGTATTTGCACAATCAGCCACATCAACTAGATCATTTCTATCCTTTGGTTTTTTCAATAACACCTCACCACTTAATATTTTTTCTGTAAATGGAAGCATATCATCACCTAAACCCTGTGCTAGTCTCATAAAAGGAATGTTGAAGAATGTAAGGCTTGGCCTTTCAGACAGATTTTCTTGTCTAGTCATTTAAATTCTTATGCATCCACCTATCTCAAATTAAATTCCAATTCTGCCATCCTTTATTAGAAAGAATAATAAATTCGTAGTGTTCACCAAGCCTTGGTTTGCTTGACACATTCGTCTTTGTCGCTTTATTTATAATAGTATATTTTATTAATTCTTCAAATTCCTATATGGCATCCAATAAGATTTAACACCAGTCTGACAATCATAGAGATTATGAACATGAACAAATACTACCTGCCATGCAGTGCTTTTTCCAGAATTGCCGGGCAGGTGTCCTCTCTCGTTTTCCAAGAGCAATCCATTGATTTCTAGCATGCTTCAACTTGTCAACGTATGGACTTCTTTAAGAAAAACCGTTAGTACAAAACCTTATAAGCAAATAACAAGACCTTATGAGCAAATAACAGGACATAACATGAAATACCTTTCATAGTGTGAGACAACATTGATATTGTTTTGGACAAGGCTGAGCAAGGCTAAAGTGCTACTTTTTGTCTCCCCTGATAATACTCTACATTTTCTCATCTCATAAAGATTTTTCATATCATTAAAAGTTATATGAGATGGTAGCTTGCGTAGTACTTGGGAAACCATTGTAGAATGTTGTCCTATAATGTAGAAAAGAACATTCGGCTTATTAAATTCCTCTTTAGATGTCCAAATGATTGGATACCCTGTATTCCTATTATGGAAGAACATCTATGGGCGCAGGATTTCGGCAAGGAAAATCCATCATAGAATTCATAATTTCTTCCATATGATGCTTATTATACTCTAAATGAAAGAATGAATAGATAGATAGATAGATAGATAGATAGATAGATAGATAGATAGATAGATAGATAGATAGATAGATAGATAGATAGATAGATAGATAGATAGATAGATAGATAGATAGATAGATAGATAGATGGATGTAATGCTGTAATTTGGGATTTAACTTTTGGAAATGGCCAATCCATCATCGCGTGCTTTTGTTTTTGAACGGTAGACTCATTGCAGTCGTTCAAATCTTATGCAATTTTGGTCTTAGGGATTCTGACAGAGTTCTGCAATGAGGTTTTGGTTGTTCATTCGGATATTTTTTTTCCTCTGAACTATGCCATCAAAATCAATTGCATATTGGCTGGTATGTCGTTCTATAAGCAGGTAAATGTTCTTCTTCCATTTTATTTTGCCAAAAATGTAAATATTGTTTGTGTGCTGAGATTTTGCAGCTTAGTAGGATCACCAACAGCAAAAGGACAAAGGAATGGAAACGACAGAACTGGCAAGGGCAGGACATTTTGTAGTGTCTGGTAACTTGGCTCATAGGTCTGCGCCATGGCTCCTTTGGCATGCCTTCTTTCTTCTTCTTATTACTTCTCTTCGTTGCAGGTGCATAGACGGGAGCAATGGTAGTTGCAAAACTTATGGCTTGATCTTCCAACTGCAGAAAGCACTTATGGCAGTCAGCAAAGCATGGGAATTGACATAAGGCACTCGAGAAACGGTGCATCTTTTCTTGCTTCATCTTTCCATTGTGTCTTTTTTGATAGGGTAGCTTTCTTTCTCTCATACTTAATATTACGTAGAAAATGATTTGCATTCGCATCATTGCATCTCTTTCTTTCATGTTTGATTTAAACATGTTTAAGGTATACAATATGAAGTTGCCTCCATGAAAAATGCCAATAACAACTCTCTGTTTTGCGAGTGCTGAGAGTGGATGGTTCGTTCATCTTTTTGGTTGGATGGGCCAGATGCCAACACTTTAATCCAATTTGTTCAAGACATTGCAGTTGTTGGAGCTCTATCTCTTGCGATGGGGATGACAACTAGGTACATATCCTCTTAGACCAATGAGGTCTATCCCCTTAAACCCTATATTCTAGAACATTACATACCTACAACTGCCTTTGTCTATGAGCACTAGCCTTGATTGTTTGTTCATCCTTCATGTTAATCTTTACATGCGCTTCTCGCTAGCCGATATTTCTATTTTAAAGGACTCGCTGATGGCATAATTTTTATGAGTCTACATTTATCTGAAGTTGTGTTGTCGCTTATTGGTTGCTTATTGATCCTTTTACATTGGTCTATTATCGAAGCTCTATTACAGCAGAGTCTATGGTACATACATTCTCCTCAAAAGCCATCTCAGGCACTGGCCATTTTAACCATGTGTTTTTTTTTGGTAATTTGACAAATTAACATAACCTGCAAGTTATTTATTCGATTTTTTTTGAAGTATTGTTGGTGGTTTTACTGCGTACACAGATGTATTCAAAGTCCAAAGGGACATATCCAAAGTTCAAACATCTGCTTTATGGGTGTGCAATGGAATTGTTAACTAGTCTCACTTCTACAAATTTCTCGATCTGTTCTGGATCATGATATAATATCATAAAGATATGGTGACCTTGCAAATATTTGTATTATGCTGAATTAGCCAGCAGGCGAAGGTACTTAAAGGCATAGAGCAAGTACTTTCTTTACTTTTTTCATTTCTTTCTTATTAAATGTAGGCTTTGGAAACCACAACCTTGGCCATTCTGAGTGGAAGTCCTACTATATTTAGTAAGGAAGGGTTATAAAGTGCAGAGGTTGTTGTGTATTTGTTTTACTGCTTTAAAACAGTACATTGGAATTCAGTTTGAGTTGGATTTACCTCATACAATTTTCAAAACGGTTTGGAAGATGATTCTTATAATGAGTACGGATTGGATGTATGCACACCACACTTGGCCTAGATAAGGAATATACTAAAATCTTGGGTTCTTGAAATAGCCAGGTGAGAGCCTTCAACATGGCTTATTTTGCATTCATGGAGTATTTTTAACTATTTGCTAATTTTGCATTTATGGACTTGAAGGCCAAGACTATGCTGAAGTACTGGTGAGATTTGACAACAATAATGTTTTAGCCAACAGATTTAGCCATATAAGTTGAATGCATGTGTATTTCAAATGCGGTGTGCCCACTAAAGTCCTTTTTTATTATGCCCCATTGTTAGGCATTACTGGTATGCACATGTTCAAATTATTTATTTTAACATATCGTTACCCCATCAATGCAACATCATCCAAAAAAACATAAAGGCATGGTTGTAACGATCCAATTCGTCTTAGTTCTAACGAAGGTGCAAAGCACTAAACTCGATCATGTTTACATCGCAACATTATTTTGCAATCCATCTTGCAAATCCATTGCATATGAGCTAATTTTATGCAAGTAGGAGCCTAGAGTTTAACGACTTGATTCTAGAAAAAACTCACTCATGTACAAGGGTGCAATGATAATGAAATTGGAACAATTGAGTAGCACAAAGGTTGCAAACATGAAGATAGCTATAGAAACTCATTGTATGGTAGGTAGTTATTCACATTCATTGCGCAACAATTTCTCGCAACGCATTCATACTTTGTTGATTTACTAGCTTCATTCTATTCCTTTCTTATCGATCGGTGAACAATAAAAACAATTCATGAGGCCCAAAACACAATTCATGAAGCCAAAAAAAAATCTAAAGGGCAAAAATGCATGTGAAATATCTTTAACAACGTTTACGTGAGATATTACAAGCATTGGCTGCTAAAAGAAGTGAAATCTAGAGATTCAAATTGTAATATATTACATATTCAAGTTGTAATATGTTACAACCATTGGACGCTATAAGAGCTTGAAATCTAGCGATTCAAATTGTAAATGTTAAATGTATTTGTTGTTGGAGCTTTTCTGCTTTGTTTAGCAAGCTTGCATTTGTTTGCATATGAACTTTGAAAAATTATAAATTCTTGCCTTGATACGATGTTATTTGTAGCATTTCAAGCATTCCAAGCATATCAGACCCTTTTGATTTCCAAGTACTCCTAGAATAACCACTTCTACAATTCCATCGTCCAGCGCATGATAACGGTGCACATCTGTTGTTGCGTAGGGTTTGTTAATTGCATCTTGATAGATACTTGGTGGGGACTATTGCATAAGTAGTTGCAGAGTTGTCAGATCGTTACATGGCAGCTATTAAAGGGTTCTCACATTGAATCGCATAAGGGTAGAGAGCATGATCTAGAAAGACAAGTTGGGTTTATTTTAGCATGCTTGATATTACAAGGCTTTCCAATGCTAGAGTCCATTATATACCACACATGTAATTGGAGGATACTACAAGTGCAAGATATCCCATTTATTGTTAGGATTACTATTGGGGTATACTATGAGGTGTAGTTACTTTAGATAGATTCCAAATATTAGTACAAAGATTGAAATAAAAAATTACTTTCTGGTTGGGTATACATGAAGAAGTAAGTGATTGTACGTTGTGATATGTGTGTCATATAGCCATTTCAGTAATTCAATGTGTGTGCGACTTATTTTGCTACTTGAAGGTCTCATTTTTTCAGAAGTTGACATTCACAAGCAACTCCAATCATTTTGGACACTCTAAGATTTATTTGAACAACTCCAATTTATGCATGATTTGAGTTGACATGTAGTTATTTAGGCGCGGCAATGCCAGGCACCCATTTACTAGGAGAAGTAAATGCATTTCACTTTTATCTCGGTTAAGATGTTATTTGTAGGAGAAGTGAAGATACCATATGAGCATTCAACAAAGTACAACATTAGGGCCTTGGTGATGTGCGCCACGTGGAGATGCATATTTAGAGTTCCATCATGAACTAAACTACGCCAATGAACCAGGACAATATTTTGTGTTTTGCATTTTTGTACCCATTTTTTGTTGATGTACTTAAGTACTTCTGAGAGTGAAATTTTGAGCATAAGTTTTGGATCTGTCTTTCTCATTTGTCCTTAGAAGTAAATTAATTGCCCCCCACATTGTTTATAAAGTACCATTTTCTCTAGTGAAAGCCATAAATGCAAAGTTAATACATTGATACTGTCATTAGGCAATTTCAATAACAAAAATAATTACAAAAGCAAATAATGCCCATTCCTGCAAAGATCAAGATGTGTTTACTATTGACAAAAGTTGCACATGTGGACGTTAAAGGCCGACTAAAAATATATGCGACGACATTAGCCCGGCAACGCCGGGCGCACGTTTACTAGTAAGTATTAAACTAGATTCTATAAAGACACTTTAAAAAGCGTTAAGGGTTCGCGCCGCGAAACATTGAACACAACAAATTATTCTAAAAACTTGCTAGGCAAGGACACTGTAAAAAGCTTCAAAGTTTTGCGGCTGCAAATCTCTGATTCAAACAATGATCCTTGAAGCTAAACAAGAATGCTCTAAATAGCTACAAAGACTCGGGACCATGAATTCTCTAAAACTCTACCTTTAAAAGATTATTCAGCAAAGCTTCTAAGGATCGTGCACGATTCTCTGAAGCTCCACATTAGAAAATATATGTGCATGTATTGTACCGCATGCATCTGTGGTCAGACACAAGATTTGTGGCGAAGAAGTCTGCCCAATGCTGATTGCACGGGTTAGGTTGCAAGGTCTGAATGATGTTGAGGTCCATGGTGTAAACCGCATTTACTTCATCAAACGGTGTTGCCCAGTATCGGCGCTTGCCTTGTGTTTACCATAGCTTGCGGCGAGGAGAATCCATGGAGCCAGGCTATGTGGCTGGGAGATAGTTGAGGCAAAGGCAAAGGCGATGGAGGAGGCTAAACTTAAAATCGAAGGGACAAGAAGTGAGAAGGGAAGGAGGGGTTACTTAGGCCCAGATTCCACTGGGCCGGCAGTTGTTGTGAGGACAAATCGATGAGCAACAAATAAGCAACTGACGCCGCTGTTGGGATTCCACTGCAGGGTGGAAATTTCTGAGGTGGAGTCAGTTACAAGAAATTTTTGTGACGGGGGATGTTGCCCGGCAGATGGCTGGCAGATGCAGGAAAACTTGCCAGCTAAGCTGAGAAAGCTTCAATCTGAAAACTACCTTCGATTTCTGTGGAATGCTGATTCCGGCACTTTGGATGAAACAACCTGGTATTTGTTGCAAGCAAGATTAAAATCTGACGGCCTTGTGGAATCTGGGCCTTAGTATGCTAACATTACGGTGGACGTCAGCAATTGACTAACAAATTTAATAATTTATTCAAAATTCAATTTAGATCATCAAACAACAATAGCAATTCAAGAGGTTATCATGACAATCCTATGCTACATAATGGTCTTTGTAGTTTTAATTGCTTCAAATCGAATGGCTAGGATTTGGATAAGCTTTGAGGCCTGTGATCTAAGACTATATGCATGGCTTGACACCAAAGCATGATATGTGGTTAGGATGAGGACATGACCAAATATGTTATTTGGTTAGAATCATGAATATTACAGAATGGAAGTAAAATAAGTCATTTACATTTTATCTCAAAAATATTTACATGGCACAAAATTGTCTCTACTATCTATAGTAGGTTCATTAGGGTTGTGTAAGATAGTGCAGGCTATGGGGAAGGATATGCACAGCTGCTGGTAGACGGATCCCATAAGGCAGGCAAAAGAAATGCTCTGCTTCCTATGCCCCAAGCATTGAAGCTGGCTCCGGTTTTTTTATCTGCCATCAGATCTCCTGGATAACCAGAGTAAGCTCCCTTTCCAAATATGCCTGTGCAAGCTGTAGCAGCTTCTAATGGGGCTTTAGCATCTCCCTGATAATATCCATTGGTGAAAGGATTTGTGGCAGTCCCAGCAACTATGGTAGCAATGTTTATGATCATTCCGTCAATACCCACATCTCCATTTGGTGCAATTAGTGGCTTTGTATCAGGCCCAAAATAATTCTTGGCGCTTGCAAACGGCCATGCGCATTTCCCAGGGCATTGGGTTGCAGAATTTCCAACCCAAGCATATGGAATTGCTTGCTTTTTTCCCCTTTTTATTGCAGAATGTGAAGCACATGTTTGCACACAAAAGCCTTCTACATTCACATCATCAGAAGTGAGGAGCAGATACAGAACATTTGATCCTCCAGCAAAAGGCTTAGAATTGGATGCCTTCTTTACCAGATTCTCCACATCCACCTTCTTCAGATTCTTGTAGGAAGGCAGCCTGCACGTGGCACAATATCTTAGACCCAGATGGAGGGTCAGAACTGAACCGTTCAGGGGGAAACCTCAGCGGCCAGATGCATGCAAAGATGATAGGCTCTTGGGGATAAAGGTAGTGCCTGTAAGCGGGATAGGGAGTAGTCCGGAGGTACAGAAGCCAGTTGATCGGCGGCATATCATACTGGTCGCTTGGGCTCTCGAAGCTGCTTGGGCTGTCGGAGATCGCTGGCAGCGGAGATCAATTTGCTTTCAGTGGTATCAGAGCTAGCAAAATGGTGAGCAGACTTGCACTCACCTATATAAACAGCGCAGAAGTGTTTGATGGTGAGATTGGATTTCAAGTCTGGAAGGTCAAGATCACTGAAGCCTTGAAGATTGACAAACTTTGGGATGTGGTTGATCCCAGCGGGAGAGGAAAGGGCAAGGCTGCTGTCAAGGTGAAATCAGAGAAAGGGGAGACCACCAAAGGGGAAGACAAGGATGAAGTTACAGATGAGGAGAAAGAAGAAAGAGCCCGGGCTATTATTATGGCAAAACTCAGTGGAGATATAATGCTGGAGATCCAAGGCAAGGCAGCAGCAGATATGTGGAGCTATTTGTTGGCAAGATTCCAGGAGCAAACCTCTTCGCAAATTGACGTGCTGGAGATGAGATTACGAACCCTGCAGTACCGGAAAGGAGATAAGGTACAAGAATTGTTTCGAAAATTTCGGATTCTTTTCCATGATCTTGAAGGTGCTGGAGCGGCATATTCGGAACAGTCTAAGGTAAATGCTGTTGCTCGAGCTTTTCAAAGTTTTTCTAAGGATATCGCTAGATTAGTACGGACCATAAAAGACGCTTGATGAAGCCATAGAGGCTATCAGAACTGAGTTAGAACAAGAGAAGCTTGGAGAAGAAGTTCAGCACCTGCAGGTGAAGGAGCAAGAAGAGGATTGTCCGGTGGCGTTATATACAGGTGAACGAAGTGATCGTGGACGAGGCCGTGGAAGAGGCCGAGGAAGGGGGAGCCTTCAATGTTACGGGTGTGAGGAATATGGTCACATAAAAGCTGAATGTCCGAACCGAGGAAAATGGTCCAGAGGTCGTGGATGGCGAGGCCGGGGTCGATCTTCGACAGTGGCAAGTGTAAGCGGTGAAACCGAGAAAAAGGAGGATGAGGTATCGGTTGTTGGGGCCCTTACTGATCAAGAAGTAAGTGAATCTGATTTTAAGTTTAAGCTCAAACGTGCTTTGGTAAATGCTTGTAAATCCAAATTTGGTGGAACTAATACATTGACTTTAGATTCGGGAGCTGAGGTCTCCGTAGTAAATACCTCTGGATTGCTAAAAAATGTTGAATCTAGCAAGGCATCACGGGTGGTGCAGATGGGAAATGGAACTGAGCAGAAGATTTATGGACAAGGAGAACTAGAGTTAATGCTTAAGGATCAATCTGTTCTCAGCGTACCGGATGCATTGTACACCCCCGGGATGCTCTTTAATTTGGTATCGGTTGCAAACATTGTTGATAGTGATGTTGAGTTACTATTTCATAAGCGTGGATGTAGTTTTTTCAAAAATGGTGTGAAAGTATTTGAAGCACAGAGGAATGGGAATTTATTTCAATTAGACTTGCAGACCATTAATAAAGTGTCCTTGTTGGATGATATATGCATTTGGCATCTAAGATTAGCACATGTCAATTACAATAGCATCAAGATTGCAAAAAGGCACAATTTATTGAATGATTTGAATTTTGGAAATGAGAATCATGGAATATGCGAAGCGTGTATGCTTGGCAAGCAGAGTAGGTTACCCTTCAAACACAAGGGGAGGCGTGCAGAAAAATTGTTAGAGTTAGTACATTCTGACGTTTGTGGGCCTATGCAGGTGCAAAGCCTAGGTGGCAAACATTACTTTGCCACGTTTACTGATGATTTTTCTCGACGTACTAAATGCTATTTTCTCAGGTCCAAGGACGAAGTGTTTAGTGCTTTTAAGCTTTTTGCTGCGGAAGCAGAGCGGGGAACATCCTCGCAAATAAAGTGTTTAAGAACAGACTTGGGAGGAGAATATAGGTCGGGAGAGTTTGTCAAATTTTGTCAGATGCGTGGGATCAGAAGGCAGCTCACGTGTAGATACACGCCGCAACAAAATGGGGTCGCAGAACGAAAAAACAGAACCATCATGAATGCGGCAAGATGCATGTTGAAACATGCAGGTTTGCCGAATCATTTTGGGGGGAAAGCAGTTGCAGCTGCTTGTTATATACAAAACAAAGCGCCGCCTTCTTTGGGATTGATGGAGCCGTGCGGAAGAAGTATGGACAGTGTCAAAAGCAAATCTGTAAGGAGATTGAAAGTCTATGGATGCCTTGCATACATGCTAATCCCCTGAAGAGCTCGGGAGAAAACTTGACGGACGGGGAGCTTGTGCACGTTTTAGTAGGATATGATGAGGAAACTAATGGGTACAATTTGTATGATCCCCGTTTTCGGGAAGATATACATAAGCGAGGGATGTAGTATTTGATGAGGGGTATTGTACAAGAACGGGGAGAGATCTTGGCAAGTTCGAAAAGGAAGAATGGGTGCCATTGGATTACATTGAAGGTGATGACCATAAGCCAGATCAAGAGAAGAATGTGAATGAGCAAACTCAACAGTTGTCAATTGATGATGAGATAATTGACCTTGAGTCAGATGAAGTGCATGAGGTCTTGGAGACAGAAAGTGCACCTCATACACCGGAAAATGTGCATCAGGAGGTGCATGAGGCCGTGGAAGCCGATAGTGCACCGGAAGATGAACATGCAGAAGCTGCAGCTCCAGACATAGCCGTGGATCCTGAGCAAGAAACTGCAGAAGGTGATAGAGTTCCACAGGCTAGAACGCAGGGTCGTCGTAGTGAAGTAGAGCGTTTAACATCAGAACTGCCCTTTGACACTGAACAATATGGCCGAAAAAAGAGGGTTCCAAAGCCAAGAGTAATATCATGTGTTGTGGAGCCAAAGACGGTTGAGCAAGCAATGGCAAGACCAGATGCTGAGAAGTGGGAAGAAGCAATAAAAAGTGAGCTCAAATCCTTTGAACAGACAGGTACATATGAATTAGTAACAAAGCCAAAGAATAAAAATATTGTTGGTAGCAAGTGGCTTTTTAAAATTAAGAGAAATGCAGATGGATCTGTTGAAAGATATAAGGCACGTTTGGTTGCAAAGGGGTATACGCAGGAGGCAGGAGTAGATTACAAAGATACTTTCTCACCCATTGTGAAGTTAACCAGCATAAGAGCATTGATGGCCCTAGCAGTGCAAAGGAACATGGATATGGAACACATGGATGTCAAAACTGCCTTCCTGAATGGAGATCTGGAAGAGGAAATATTTATGGAGCAGCCAGAGGGGTATGAACAGGGCATTAATATGGTTTGTAAATTGAAAAAGGCAATATATGGTTTGAGGCAAGCCTCAAGGCAGTGGTACTTGTGTATGAACAGATTTCTTACGTCCATTGGGTTTATAAAACTTAAAACAGAAGGGAACTTGTATATGTGGAAAGAGGAAAATAAATGCTTGTTGATGGCATTATATGTAGATGATTGTGTCATTGTTAGCAATGACAGATCTTGGCTTGATAAATGCAAGGCATTGCTAAAAAGTAGGTTCCAGATGACTGATTTGGGAGAACTCAAGAAATTATTGGGAATGGAGGTCAGAAGAGATAGAGTGAAGGGGGAACTATTCCTCACTCAAGAACAGTACATTAAAAAGATGCTGAATAGGTTTCGGATGCAGGATTGTAACCCTGCAAAGACTCCCATGGCGCCTGGACTGAGAATTAGCAGCAACATGTGTCCTAAATCAGCAGAAGAAGAAAAGGAAATGAAACGAAAACCCTATCGTGAATTAGTTGGCAGCTTGTTGTATGCTGCAAATTGCACTAGGCCGGATATCACCTATGCTGTGAATTTACTTAGCAGATTTAACAATAACCCAGGAGTACAGCATTGGGTTGCAGCTAAGCGAGTCTTGAGATATCTAAAGGGAACAATGAATCATGGCATCCACTTCACACAGAAGGGTAGCGGACTAGTTGGATATGCTGATGCTGACTGGGGAGGAGACATAGATGACAGAAAATCCACATCCGGATATATATGCAAAATCGGGGATACAGCCATTTCTTGGGCGAGCAAAAAGCAAGAGTGTGTAGCGAAGTCAAGTGCAGAAGCGGAATATGTAGCATTGTCATTAGCAGCATCAGAAATTGTGTGGCTGCGAAGAATGCTGAAAGAATTAGGATGTGCGAGTAAGAATGCAACTGTACTTTATTGCGATAACAAAAGTGGAGTTGCCATGAGCAAAAATCCCACCTGTCATTCCAGAACGAAACACATAGAGATACATCATCACTTTGTAAGAGATGAAGTTGAGAAGGGAGAAATCGAAGTAAGGCACATTCCCAGCGACATGCAACAGGCAGACATGCTTACAAAGGCATTAACTGAGCCCAAATTGAACTTGGCTAAACAACAAGTAGGAGTATTAAATTGTGCAGGCTGAGGGGGAGATTGTAGGAAGGCAGCCTGCACGTGGCACAATATCTTAGACCCAGATGGAGGGTCAGAACTGAACCGTTCAGGGGGAAACCTCAGCGGCCAGATGCATGCAAAGATGATAGGCTCTTGGGGATAAAGGTAGTGCCTGTAAGCGGGATAGGGAGTAGTCCGGAGGTACAGAAGCCAGTTGATCGGCGGCATATCATACTGGTCGCTTGGGCTCTCGAAGCTGCTTGGGCTGTCGGAGATCGCTGGCAGCGGAGATCAATTTGCTTTCAATTCTTTCCAAGGGAGTATGCATCAGATGACTCTGCCCCCAATTTCACAGATTCAAGAACAGATTTCCCTGCAGCATCTTTGTAGCCAGCAGTTCTTTTCCACCACGAACTAACAGAGGGGGTTTTCTTATCTACCGATGAAAATGATGCCAGAAAATCTTTGACAATAGCCCGTTGAGCAGGAGTGAAGGAGCCATACCATATGAGATAAACATTGAGGGTTCCTTTGCCAGACAAAAGGGGGCCTTTGTGGTAATTAAGCACCACAGAAGGCTGCTGCACAAGCTCGGTTAGATGGCGATGGTGAGAAGGTCTGGCATTTGAGAGCAAAACAGAGGCGCATAACAGAGCAGCAGAAAGAAGAATTCGAAAGCCCATTTTGCAAATGGATTCGATTTTGCAAATGGCAAAGAGATATATCTAGACCAAGTAAGGCGCACGATTTCCTGGCTTGAGAAACGAAGGGACGAGCCCGCCATTTTATAGTGAAGCTGAAGCTGCAACGTGGGTTCCATACCCAGCTGTAATTTACAAGACGTGGAGTCAACACTCTTTTTCATATTCGTTTTTTGCCTGTATCTGTCTGATAGGAGACATTTGTGATTCAAACTATCAATTATCTAATTTAGATGTTTCCTGCAAACCAGCATTAACACCTCTATCAAACATTGATTACCGATTCCATAGTTTACACGCATGTAAGTGAACATGGCCTACATTATCACATTGTCTAAACTGTTTTACTTTCTTTGATCCTTGCTGTGTTCAGGCCATGTTCCTTATCCTTCTTCTGGCAATCATTCATTGTCTCTCTTGTAATATTTTATATGAAATATATTAGGAAACATTGTCTGATTAAGGCTGCTTTGTTTAGAGTCATAAGTAGGTTATAATATATCAACCTATGTTTGTTGTGACCCGACATTATTCATCTAACTTCTCCATTCTTTTAATGACAATATATTTCTCTATTTCTTCATCCATTTTCATGTGTATTTTTATCAATGAATACATTGCCACTCATGATATGCAGAGTATAAGACGGACAGAGTAGCATGCAAGGAGATGAACAAACTTAAATAGATTTCACCTACGTGTTGCAATATGGCATTAGCAACATTCAAAATTGTTTATCGAAACAAAACCCCTTAGACACACAATCGAAATGCCATATATATTCATTCAAATATCATCGGTTACACTGACCTAGTGATTAGAAAGTCCACCACTTAGGTTCAAAACTTGGTTACCATCGAGTGATTAGAAAGTCCACCACTTAGGTTCAGAACTTGGTTACCATCAAGTGGAAGAAGTCAATTGTACAAATCTCATAATATAGTCATCATACACAAATCTTAGGATATAGTCATCATGCACCAAAAAACAAGGATGGCACAAAATATTCTTACTATGAATGTGGGGATTCAAGTGGTAAAATAATATCAGCTATGGAATAAATAGCAGCTCGCATAACAGAATTGCCTAGATATAGATCTTAATGCATGGTTTCCAACAATTTTTGGATTGGATTTATTCCAGAACATTTCAGTTAATTTTTCCTTTGCTCCTGCCTATTCTCATAAGGCATCCTATCTCGATTTGCCTTGAATTGGAGAAGAAAATATCCAGAAAAAAAAACTACTTTAAAAAACAAATGGAATCAATTTCACTGTGCAGTTATTGCACCCCTGGGCTGGAGCTTCCATGTGCCACAATCGCTCCATTGGAATCTTCACATCCAAGGTAAGAATATATGAGGAGAATGGGAGTGCAAATTGTCATCATGCACCACTTTAATCTAGTATGTCCTGAAGACAAGGAGAATGATGAATCATTGCTAGCTTTAGGATCTTATCTCATAATGAGATGCCACTTGGTACGACTTTTATGTATAGAATCCAAAGTTTATCAACTCTGAAAATAATTATTCTACATCAAACTCGTTGCTTCAGTTATAACTTAGTATGTGTGTCGTCTTACCTATCACAAGTTTATAATTGCCAATAAGGACAAAAGCATGAGCAGTATTGACCTGTGGAAGAAGAGGATTCTAGACACATTGCATATAAATGATTGGAAAAATCATATCCAACGTTGTAAAGTTTTACTATGTAAGATAGTAAAGATGGTACATTACGAAGAAAATTTGATCTGCTATGCTTTTTTATGTGGCGTGAAATTACACACCCTCACCCCCTGCGTCTTTGAAGAATGTGCCTATCTATTAATGTACAAGTTCACCATGCCTTAGTTACGCCTGTCACAAGTCACAGAAGATTGTAAAGCATACATGAACCTATGGAGTTACATTTTGGCCATCATGTATATTGAAGTATGAGATCAATACAAAGCATGGGCAACAGCTGCACCTCTTGTCTTTTTTGGTGAAAGGATGTAGTCCACGTTCATTTCATCAATCATATAGCATCAAGTCAATTTCTTTCTATCCATGACTATTTTGCATCTAGCATCACGCGTTCTTTTATGTCAACATGGGGCAAGGGTGCAATTATGTACATATAACTAAAAGTTGCACGCTACTTTTACAACTTTTTCCATGATTGCCCATAAACACAAAGGAAACAAACTTGGAGTATGCATTACCTAGAGCATTCAATGGGGAACTCCAATGGTCAATGTCTTCCTAAAGTCGTGTTGATTCTTATGTGCATTATGATTAAGCACTTGTGACCTTATTGAAATATTTTCTAACGACAGAATGCACTTGCAATGCACTTAAAATGCTTGATTCACACACGTTAGTAAGGGCGAATACATTAGGGACATGCCCAAACCCAATCTTTTTTTGCCTAGGGTAATAAGAACTCACCATATCGATAGAATATCGATAGAATACCATATAAATTAAAACGCTACCAACATCAAAAAACGAGAATGGCACTACCTTGAATGATCCTAAGGATATATCTGATTATTTTTATTCCAAATATTCTGATATCTTCTCTGAACACCACAATGTTAGCTGGAATAATGTTGATGCTAAAGGTTTTTTAGATCTATTGGACTTTCTGCCAGCTAACATCATTGATCCTATGAATGAGTGAAAGGAAAAAATGAACGTTAGGCACTTCGGAACGTGCCTCGGACTCCGTGCGAAACCCAGACTCGATGGATGAGGCCTTCTTAGAGGCTATTTTCCAGGGTCTGGGTTTCCCGATTATTCCTTCTGACTTTGATGTTTGGATAGTTTCATGATTCAATCGTACAACTCTAGAACCAGAATAAGATTTAGTAGATCAGATTTTAGCAGTCATTATCTTAGTATTCTGTGCTTTGATAGAGTAGGTTCTTTAAGAGTCTCGGCTCATAATTCGGGTTATCTATCCTCAGGAATATTTTCTCGAAACCTCTTTCAAATTTCGGTTTTGGAAAGATTTGAAAACTATGTATATCACTTTTGCACTCATAAAAGATCAGCAGAAAGCAGCAGCGATATGCATGGACGTCCTAGGGGATGGGGTTATTTGTGATACCATGGACAAGCTGAAGTCCCTGGAAAAAGACTACGCCTCCGGAAGGGCAAATGACAGGGATTGGGCCTAGAACACTTTAGAATTGCTTCAAGAAATGGACCGAAACCTCTGTAAACGGATCATGGCTAAGCAGGGCCACTCGAAATCCGACTGTTGTAGCTTTAAAAACAACTTTCAGAAATCCATGAACGAATTGCTCAATCTGGCAAAGACCACTCTGGTTGACCTTGAAAACCTCCAATGTAACTCCAAAGCCTCCATAAAATTGATTAAAATATGGGAGGAAGCAGAAGACTATGTTATTGAACGACACCGTAAACAGGCTCTGAGCAAACTCCTGTCCGGTGCGGATCTGATCTTGGGGGAGGTTTCTCAGGAATATGGAACCTATCAGACTCGGCTCAAGAAAGATACCATTGCATGCAAGATCAGAGACTCCAACGGCTATTTCAATCCGCTTGAGACCGAGCAGTGTAACTGTAAGAATTGTGAAGGAATAATTGGCTCTGAGATGAATAAGACAAGTACCACAGTTGGAGATTAGAGCATCAGCAACCGGATCCCCATCATTGGGAAAAGCAACAAAGCTAAAGATCAAATTCTTCCTTCTTATAAAAATGCTTTGCTTAATATTGTTTCTTGTGATAACCCGCGTGATAATCCCCCTGCTAATTCGGATTACATTGATCTTTCGGGTATCCAAGACTCCACAACCATTAACCTATACTCTGAAAAGGGCCTTCTCATTCATTTCCCAATCAAATGCCCTTCTATTGGTGAAATTAAATTCTAGATTACCAAAACCCACAGAGTTCCCATTCAATCCTTGCTCAAGATCGATGACAAGACCTTTCAAATCTTGTGCAGGGATAATCTTAGTGTGACCTACATGCTAAAAAAGAAGTTGGGTAAAATTAGCAACAATGATTTCTATATTATGAGATAGAGCCCCCTCTTTACCCCTGGTAATCCCAAGCATATTTCTACTTCTACATGGATTACCCTCCCTATTTGCCACCTGCCTTATGGACTCTTTCCCATCTCAAGGCCATATCAGGTAATTTGGGGGATATCATTTGCATTAACATCCCCCAAACTAATTTTCCCTCCGTCTGTATCTCCAAGGAAATTGATTCCAGATGGTTGGGAAGTGTTAAAATCAAATTATCTGAAGGCAGAACTCTTGATCTTAAGATCGTGTACTCCAAACTTCCTATTCAAAAAGACCCCAAAACTCATGACACGGGCCCCCTTACTGTGAAGCCCCCTCTTATTATCAGGCAAGAATGGCGCCCTAAGAAGAAAGACAATGATGATGAGTCAGGTAACAACATCAACGTTATTCGCAAGAATGAAGCTCAAGCTTGTACAGATGGTAACAGGGAGCATTTCCTTAACACTGAGCCCAATTCTTTATTTATTGATAATAATTGGAACCTTTTACTTAGAAATGTCAATTTTGAGGTTAAATTTAAAACATGAATGATGACTTTCTCTTTCCCTCTCAAAAATGACAATCAATCTGAGGTGGAGTCAGAGGGATAGAATTCTGAGAATGACTTCATACAATCTTGTGATGAGAAAGGTTGGAAGCAGATTACCTCTAAGAGAAGAGGAAGGGGTCAGAAAAAATCTTATGTTGGACCTGTTAGAGTTAGTCCTAGGAATTTTGCCATCCAATCTAGGATGGCCAAAGGTTTGTATAAATGTTAATGTCTAACCCCATAAAGATTATCACCTGGAATCTCCAGGGCATCAACAATCTAATCAAAAGGGATCGTCTAAAGGTTTGTCTCTCTACCCTTAACCCTGATATCTTATTTATCCATGAGCATAAGATACATGGTCCTAATCATAGCAATATTATCTCTAGGGCTCTTCCACCCAATTTCAAAATTTGGTCTATTAGTGCTAATGACTCGTCTGCAGGAATTGCTATAGCCTGGAATCAGAGAATTAATTTGGAAGTAGATCACATGATTCTGATAACAATGGTAGATGGCAGATCCTTGTTGGCAGATTTGGTTCTGGTAAAATTGCTCTGGCTAATGTTTACTCCTATCACAATCCCTCTGACAGAATTATGATATGGAATAAGATCAATCTTAGTTTGGCTAATCTTGATATTGATGATCTGATCCTTGGTGGGGATTTCAATATGGTCACTGACAGCTTTATGAAGAACAGAAACTTCAAAACCCTTCTTCCTCAGGAGATGTGTGCTTGAGAAACCCTCCTTTCTGATCACAATCTTATTTGGCCAGAACTAAACCCAACTCTTTTAGCTGGTCAGATCACAGAGCAGATCCCATATGTTGCCTACATGATAGATTCTATCTGAGTGAGAATCTCTGGACCAACTGCAGTAGGGCTGATAATCTGACTGGATACACCTTATCCGATCACTACCCTCAGCTGATCACTGTAACAGGTAAAGGTAACCAAAACAGAAGGAAATCTTACTTCAAGATGAATATTAGCCTTTTGGACCATGAAGAATTCTTAACAAGGCTTCAGGATATTACTAATTGCCACCCCAAGCCTGCTGGAGATCAGGGATGGATGTGGTGGTGGATCAACTTAGCCAAGCATATCAAGAGTTGGCTGAAAGAATGGGGAAAGGAAATCCATTATCAAAAGCAAGCTAATTTGGCACAGCTGAGGCACAGACTTAGTACTGCTACTACTGATCAGCAAGATGACATCAAAATTCAGATCGAGAAAGAGGAAATCAACATAGCCAAAGGATGGAAGGGGAAAGCCAAAATTAAGGAGCTCAAGGAAGACGAGAGATGCAACTCCAAGTACTTTTTCATCAAAGCAAAAACTAGAATTAAGAGGAATCAGATTTATGAAGTTAAGGTTGGGGATGTTCAGATTTCTGGGGATCATGACCTGAAGAAGGCTGTTGTTGACCACTTCACTACCATTATGGGAACCAATACATATTGCTCAGAAGATGTAATGGATACTTTTATCAACATAAGAAGCAAAGTTAGCAGCAATCAGAATGACTTGATTACTTTCCCTTTCATCTATGATGAGCTCAAGGAAGTAATCTAAAAAATGGACAATGGGAAGACCCCGGGACCAGATGGCTTGCCTGCTGAATTTTTCAAGAAAGCTTGGCCTATTTTAGGTGATGGTGTTACCAAGCTGGCCAATGAATTCAGGATCTGTAAGCGTTTGGATGCCAGAATCAATACCAGCCTTATTACCCTCATCCCGAAAATTGACTCTCCCATCTCTTTTGCTGATTACAGACCTATCTCGCTAACTAATGTCATCTATAAGATTATTGCAGGTGCTTTAGCTGCTAGACTCAAGAAAGTTTTGGACTCTGCTATCAGCTGTACACAATCTCAAAGACAGATTCATCCTTGATAATGTTGTGACTGCAATTCTAGGCTTGCAATGGGCTAAGGATTCCAAGCAAGAAATAGCCCTTCTCAAATTGGATATTACAAAAGCCTTCGACACGGTGAGCTGGAATTTCCTTTTCAAAAGTTGCAGAGCCTTGGGCTTCAATGAGGAGAGCATTGGTATGTCAAAGCTATTCTTAATAACTCTAGATCTACTGTCCTCATTAATGGTGAGTGTAGCCCCTTCTTTTCCATCCAAAGAGGGGTTAAACAAGGTTGTCCTCTTGCTCCCTTTCTCTTTTTAATTGTTATGGATGCTTTACATAGCAGGTTGGAAGTTGCCATGACTAATAAGTCCATTAAGGGCCTTCAGTTTCCAGAGAACCCTCAGGTGGATCAAATCCTCAATTGACACTTTGCTGACGACACCTTATTTCAATGGATCACAACTCCATTATCAACACTCAACATATCCTTCAGGACTTTGGTCAAGCCTCGGGCTGCAGAATTAATCCTCTCAAATCAGCCATTCAATCTAGGAAGATTGATAAGGGCATCAAGCAGCCAGCCTCTTTGGTTGTAAGTATTATACCCCATGTACTAAATCCAAAATATTGGGGATTCCCTTTGCTATTAGAAGTAATGCCTCTGATTTATGGAATGATATTATTGAGAAATTTTATAAAAAGGTTGACTCCCTGAACTCTAAGTACCTTTCCAAAAATGGAAGAGCCATAATTGCCAATTTTGTAGTCTCTTCTTCTCAAGTTTATCAATCCTCGGTCATCTTGGCACCCAAAAAGGTTTCTAACAAACTTCAGAGCATTATTGGCAGGTTTATTGCCTGTGGTCAAAACAGGAGATGCTGGCACCCTGTATCTATGGAGGAGTGTTGCAAATCTAAAAAAGAAGAAGGTCTGGGCACCATGAATATCAGGAAACAGGGTTTGGCTTTAGCTGCGAAATATTTCCATAGAGCTTGCTATGATAAGATCAAGCATCCCATTTCAATCTTGATCAGACATTACATCATCAAATGTCATCCGTATGATTGGAGGATTCTTAGGATGGAGCTTCCTCACTCGATTTTTTTCCCTTTCTCGGTCCCAGCTACAACTCCGGGTATTATCAAAAAATGGATCAAAGCTTGGCTCGAGGTCAGACAGATGTATACTTGGGAAAAAAGACTCTCAATGGAGCAATCTATTTTCTGGAATCCGGCCCTTATTCTCGACAATCCCAATATGTGCCTTGCATGCCATTTCCCTGAGCAGGCCAAATTATGGAAACAAAGGGGGATAACTCTGATCAGCGATCTCTTTGACAACAATGGAATTATCCCATTCCATAATTCTATCCTTGCTGGGGAGGACCATCAAACAGAATTATTATATGAGGCTATTACAAACATTGTTATGCAGGGCAGCTGGTCAAATTCCCCAGACCCTTGGAATCACAAAGGTAAAACTGGTTACTTGGTCAAGCTGGCATATGGATTCCTGATGAGTCAACAAGAGATCACTGTACACCTGAAATGGGGAGTCTCTCCAGACACAGCCAGAAGGAATTTTGAATTCATGTGGAGTAGTCCGATCAATCCAAAAATTAAAGCATTCATATGGCAGCTCTGGCATAAAGGCCTGGCAACCAATTGTAAGAGATTTAGATTATCCATGGCAAATTCTGATATATGTGACAGGTGTCTCACTGGCAAGGAAGACGAGAATCACCTCTTCAGGTTATGCCTCTGGTCGGAATGGATATTAGAGCTAGCCTCTGACGTCCTTGGCCAAAACCTGGTAGCCCTGAGTGAGAGGGATTTCTTTATGCCCAATAACTCAACTGACTGGAGAATCTACATCCTCCTTTGGAGATTCTGGAAAGGAAGGAATGCTTTCATATTTAATTATGAGATTATTCCTCTGGAAGGAATCATTAAGCAGGTATTGTATGATATCAATTGGATCCTAAGTATTAATGGGTGATCCGGGTTTTATTGCAGATACTCTATTTCTGATGACGAGGAAGCTCAAATCAGACCCAACACAAACAAGGAATGGATAAAATTCTTTGGAGCTGCCAACACCTCTGAGCATGGAGAGAACAATTGCACATGCGGTTGCTGCTGCGATCAGAACCTCGATATCCGAAGGGAGTTGCTGTGCAGATATAACATGGCTAAGGCAGAAGCTTGCATGTGCATCTATTGCACCTTCCACACTGTATTCAAGGGGAAGGCAAGAAAATGCACAAATCTGAACCTTAGATCAGTTCACTAGATTATCCTCAGTCCAGAACTTTTGAACTCTGTTATCCCATAATCAGCGAAGACTAGTTCTATTTCCAGGATTATACTTCCCGTGAAAAAAGTTTTTTGTATATTTAACTAATACTTTAATATAGATAGCCTTCAATCAAAAAAAGAGATTAGGCAAACTTTAAATAGTTTGGCCAAAGGTAAGAGCCCAGGGCCAGGTGGACTTCCCCCTGAATTTTTTTATCAAATTCTGGGATGACATTAAATCTGATCTCATTCACTTGGTTCATGGATTTTGGCATATCAATCACCTGCATCCTGCTCTTGCTTCTCTTATCGCTAAACCTGATAATCCTGAAACCTTTAGCGATTGGAGACCAACATCTTTGACTAACACAACTTATAAGCTCTGTGCATTTTAGTAATAGGATTAAAGGCTAATTACAAAAAAAATATTAGCTTGCACCAATCTGCTTTCTTGCCAAACAGATATATCCTTACAACTATATTACTGTCATGAAGGGTGTGCACTGGACTAGGATTTCAAAGCAAAATTGTGTTCTTCTTAAGCTAGATTTCTCCAAAGCCTTTGACATAGTTAGATGGGATTTCCTTGTTCTTGCCCTTAAAAAATTTGGTTTTCCTTCTAAATTTATTGATTTGATTATGGGCCTTAATTCGAGATCTCAATCTTCAGTAATCATCAATGGATCTTCGGGTAGATTCTTCTCCTTAAACAAAGGGGTAAGAAAGGGTTGCCCATTAGCCCCTTATTTATTTATTATTGTGGCTGAAATGCTTACAAAAGTTATTCTTCATCATTAGCAGGTTGGCAATATAAAAGGTTTAAGGCTCCCTGATAATATGAGTGATTTGACATTAGTGCAATATCTTTAGCTTTCTATGGAATGATAACAATAATATCGAGTTCTTTATAAAAGTTATCAAAGGCTTTAGTGCTGCCTCTAGGATTTACCTCAATCAGCAGAAGTGTAATGATAAAAAAATCTATAAAGTCTCTAGTATCTATGCTTTTTTATCTCAGGATCATTTGCGATCAAAATCTAGTAGAATTTGAATATCAATTCTGATACTGAGTCTAACTTGCTTAAGAATATATGGAATTCCTACTGTTCCCCAAAAATTTCTTTCTTTATCTAGCTAGTGGCTAATAAAAGCATTCCTTGTATGGATCGTATTCATAAGATTTACTCAAGAATGGATCCTAACATTGCTCAGGTTTGCCCCCTTGGCTGCAATTCTAAGGAAATTGTCCAACATATTTTTATGTGTAGCACATTGGCCAGAAAAAGTTCAAACTTCATTCGAAAAGCTCAAAGAAGCTTTGATGGTAGCATCCGTGCTCACCCTACCAAATCCAAACAAAGATAAGTTAGTAGCATCCGAATGCAAGTAAGCTAGCAACAGGGGGAGTCCTCATGAAAGAAGGAAGTGTAATAGGATATGATTCGAAGAAGATGAACGATGCCAAGCAGCAGTATCCAACACATGATCAGGAGCTTTTAGCAGTCATAACGACGCGTCGAATTTGAGGCACTATTTGCTTGGTAGGAAATTTCAGTTAAACATTGACCACCAAAGCCTCCAATATATTTTTACGCAACCACTCCTCAATTTGAGGCAAAGATGCTGGATGGAATTCTTGAAGAATACGACTTTGAGATAGTGTACAAGCCATGTAAATTAAATGCGGTTACTGACGCCGTCGACTATTGGAAACTCACGTGCATTGTAATGCCATCTCCACTTTATCCAGTGATTTCGGAATAAAGATTTTGCACAAATGCACGCTGCCTCTAAATTGAGACATGCAAATGGATTGGCGAGGCACATGCGATATGCTATGTCAATCTTGCCAACTGGAAGCCATCAAGGGTGAAAGCCACACTCTTCAGAATTGTCTGGCATACGACCATATCTAGGTGTGCTTGCTGAGGTTGTCCCCCCAACCAGCCGCTCCATCTGCTATTTGATGTGGCCTCAATGGGGTTCGTAAGATCATATCTTCAGGAGATTATGGATGTATGCACTCAGATATGTTCTGTGTCACAATATTGAAATGTATTCTAATATATGATTGTACAGTTTATTAGCATGCTTATTACTGCCAAGGTTTTTTACCTCAAAAACCCTTCGAGGCGGGGGTTTTAAATCTTGTTAGTAATATATTTACTGCCATGGTTTTTCCTTCGAAAACCCTACGAATTTTATTTTTTAATCCTGACGGTAATATGTTTGCTATTCTCTTTTATTGGGTCCCATAGGTCAATTGGTGGATGAAAGCATACTAGGGTGTGCCATCTAAAATACTTTTTAGGGAGTGCAAAACTACCCAGAAAGGTACCCAGCACTAAGTACTAGAAACTTGCATAAATGTCTCAATAAACAATAAGTTTAATAAGAGTTGATTCATTCATTTTAGTCTCTAATAATATTGTTTTCCTCCTAATACTATAGATTCACACGGTATTGACTTTTATTTTGAAATTTTCTATTGATTTTCATGGGGAAGAAAAAAAAGAAGATACCAATTTTAAATGTACCTAGTGTAGGTACTTTTGAGTGTTCAAAAGTGGTAGCATTCTTTCATCTTGGTCTCCATGGATAATAAAAATCCATTCAACTCAACTCGATTCAATTCGATTCAATTCTTATAAATGGTTTTTATCAGTTTATCATATGAAAGAGTAAGGCTACAAACGAAAATGAGCGCCAATAGAAATGACAAGACTAAATGTTGTGCATAAGCACTAGTGACTCATTGCTATATCTATTTAGTTTGTGGACCAAGTGGCACTGGCAAGACGCTATGAAAGTAGATCTCAAAACTTATTGATCATGGTGTACCAATTCTTTTGAATATCCCTCGTTCACATATATTATATCTTTCACATATCTTATTGTTTAAATTTGGTTTTTCCGATCTAGAGGAAAACTTTTTTGGATTTTTTTTAAAGTTAGTTTCCTAAGGTTTTAAGGGCTTTTGCCTGCCGGGAAAATTTTCAGATTTCCAAAAATCGGCAAAGGTTTTCGTAGTAATTATGGGGTTTTGGCTTTCCGGATATGGAGGCATGGACTTCAACGAGAGATTAGGATTAGGATGATGGATCCGCATGAGAGACGTGTGGAGTAAAGAAATAGAAGGTTCTTCTGATGCACAGGCGCTGGTTCAACATAACGATATTTTGCCAGGATTATTGGCTTGCAGATACCTCTGGACGTCCTCTGATGGTGGCTTCCAGATGTCTCTAGATGTTTATCAGACAGTGTGGTTAGTCCGGCGTGCAGGGCTTAGGCATCCTCAAAATTCTATGTCTTTAATTCCAATAGGAAAGGTGCTTGGTTTCACCCTTTGATATTGGTGTCCTGTGTGTAATGGGCCTGTTTCCGTTAACCTAACTTGATGGGGTCAGAAATGGAAGGATTATTGGATTGGAGGGGTTGAAGCTCTGTTATTTTACTTTGTTTTCAACAAACAGAAATTATTTTTAAGTGATTCTCCTATGGTTTTGGGGTTTTTAGCTACCGCAAAAAATAATACGATTTCCAAAAATCAGCAAAATTTCCCTGGTTATGATTTCGGTTCTTCCCAATCTTCTGCATATCGATTCAAATTAGTGGCATGCATATGCCACAACTGTGATGCCTTTCTACAGGAATAGACTGCACCTGATCGATCTGTAGGACAAGTTTATGGCTTGCAGGCCAGATTTGAGTACCAGGTAAAGGGTTTTGGGTGGTTTATTGATGCTTTTCATCTGACACATTGTTCATAATATTTCAGGTCGTCATTTGAGAGCTAAGGAGGCTGGGTTTTGCATCATGGAGAATCAGGTGATATGCTGCACCAAAGCTTAACCCTGTTACAGCTAATATGGGCTATCCTAAATTCGAAAAAAGGGTCAAATCACATGTCCATCTCTATATTTTGTTGTAGAGGCAGAGGTAAATGATGGGTGTTCTGACATTTCCTTGATGTTCGAAGAATATTAAAGATCACCTTAAGCTCCCTCTCTGCTTCTTTGAATAGTTCCAATAATTTCTGCCATTATATCACTTCTATTTCGGGGAAGCTAGAGCATTTATGTAATGGTGAGGGATGGATGGAGACACAAATATATTCAGGTAAACATTTACGAGCAAAGCTCTTCAGGTAAACATTTGAGCTTCAATCCTGGTTAGGATCTGTTTAAACATGACTGTTGATGCATGCTTGATCATTTGATTAATGTCCCCTTTCTGCAAGATGTAAGTTGGTTACTATGCAAAGACTGGATTCTCATAGTTTATAGCCTTCCTGATCTATGCAGCCATTACAACATTACATCTTTATGTAGAACTATCTGCCATCATAAAGAACTTTTTGACAATAGGGCCGAATGGTAGATTTGGATCTAAGTGAAGCATCATTTTTTCTAAAGGTTAGATTACTCTAATTTATATTTTATGCTCCTTTGCCTAGCATATTTTATGGCCCTTTGCCTAGCATGGGAAATCATTCTTGCCCTGCAAGAGTTTGACATGGCAAATGCAATATTTAGGATTTGCAAATATAATATTTTCTTATATATTTGGTAAGACGAATAGTCTTTACGACCATAGCTGTTAAGGTTAACATTTCAGCTCCATTCCTGCTTAGCATCTGTTGAAACATGACTGGTCATTTGATTAATGACCCCTTTCTACAGGACAGCTGCTGGTTAATATGCAAGACTGGATTCTCACTGCTTATAGACTTCCTGATCTATCCAGTTGTTACATCATTACATCTGTATATAGAACTATCTGCAATAATATGGAACTTTCTGAGAACAAGACCAAATGTGTAGGCTTGGATCCAAATGAAGTATCTTCTAAAGCTCAGATTAATCTAATCTATATTCTAAGTTCCTTTGCCTAGCATGAGAAAACCATTCTTGCCCTATAAGAGTTTGATATACAACAATTGCAATATTTAGCATTTGCAAATATAATCTTTTTTTATATATTTGGTAAGCAGAATAGTATTTACGACTATCCTTACCATAAACATTTGGGCACCATTCCTGCTTAGTCTTCCTGACCTATCCAGCCGTTCCGTCATTGCATCATTACATCTATATGTAGAACTATCTGCAATAATATAGAACTTTCTGAAAACAAGCCCAAATGTGTAGACTTGGATCCAAATGAAGCATCGTTATGTGTAAAGGTCACATTAATCTAATTTCTATTTTATGCCCCTTTGATATATTGCTCTAACATTTTATCTCTTTTGGCCTTTTTGTTGCAGAATATGCTGGAACGCTAGAGAGAATATTATTTTTAGTAACTACACTTCACTCAGCAGAGTTCTACTAGGATGGGCAGATATACTTGATGCTAAACAGGTAGCACGAGAGGAAATCATGGTTTATAAAATGCAGGAGTTTGATGGAACTGAATAGTTACCGCTCATGCCAAAATTGTCACATATACTGGATGTTAGGTGGTCTGCATGAGAATAAATCATGTTTGATAAAGTGGAGTTTGAGGGAACTGAATAATTGCTACTCATGCCCCTCCAAACATTGGCCATCAACTTTTTCACCAAATATATAAAGGTGATCAATTTCTTGGAATTTGTTGAAGCTATTTGGGATGTAGCTTAAGGAGATTGAAGCGCAGATTACTAGCAGACATAAGCAATTTCAAACAAAGTACCATGAGGTATCATTGCCATCTTACTTAAGTGCATACTGATTAAGGTCTCCTTTCTGACGGCTATTATATGAATGTCTTGCAGATATGATCTTTTTTTCTGTGGATTAGATAGGATTGAGATAACCATTTGCTCCTTTGTTGTTTTTACAGCATATTCATGTGGAATTTGATATTGATTGAGAAAAAGGAACTATAATTGTACAATGATTTAAACATGTTATGGTGCTTCAAGGTTTAGGGTTGATATGGTTCTTACAGGTTGGAAAATTCGTCTTGCTGGAGATAATAGAGTACACAAAACTGGGCTATTTCTCAACCTCTATTTGACAATTACAATAATTTTGGTGTAATCTAAGTTCTAGCTGAAGATGTTCATCTTAGATATGGTGGATAAAAAAGTTAGACCCGATTCTATTTTGGGGCAAAAAGATTACCGTGTCAAGTAGGCATGGGATCAATGAAGCATCTATTTCACTATTAATTGAATTTCGTGGTAGACGTTGTCTCTTTATGTCAGCACTTTTGGGGTTCTGTGCTGAAAATAACAATGCAGAGGCCAATCAAAGCATTTCTGAGAAACGCCTTTTCTGACTAAACTTTTTGCCAAAAATGCTTTTTGTGTGCAATGTGTGTTTTTCATCATGTAGTTGCTTTTAAATATGAGTATGAGAAATATTAATAGAGTAATGTTTTTTTGATTTGCGATGTGATTGATGTGCCTCTTAAATATTTTAGTTGCAAAGTAGGCAAGAGCTCCAATTTGGTTTCAACCAGCTTGATGCCAACATGTGAGAAAGGTTACCAATACGCTTGAGAGTTTTTTGCCTCATGAAACAAGTGTTTGTCTATGATTCCTTAGAAAATTAATCATTATATTGCAATTTCCATGCTACATTGTAACTAATTTAAACAATAAGATACCTCTACAAAGATCAAAGAGATCATAAAACACTTAGGATGCAAGCAAATTGGGCGCCATTGTATCAGTTTAGCCCAAGCAATGTCCAAGCAATGAATGCAAGAAATGGAGTGGAAAAACGAATGCAACAAATCATACATAATTTAAATAAAAGCATGCAACAAATATACATGCTCTAGAATAAAACAAAACCACCTCGCATTTTCCATATTTCTAGGAAAAGCCTAATAATAAATAAGAAGAGTAAGGTACCAACACAATGGCAAACCACAGGCCCATCGATCATCCCTATAAATGATATCAATCCATGTCAATCATTCGACCATGAATAACAAACTTAAATGAAATAATGATGACTTTCACAGGCTGAACCATAAGCACCACAACATGTAAATGGAAATGAATTTTTGCTTCAATTAGCACATGTTTAGAACACCACTTTCAAAACTACAAGCTGCCACCACTATGAAAAACACCAAAGCTTATCATTGCACATAATCCAACCTTCTCTCTTCATATTAGATATTAGCTACTCATATTCATATAGTAACTTTCAAAAACGACAACATACCTTTCAGTATCGAATTTGCCAATGACTCGCAGTGACTTCATTTGTACTTATGCCGGGCAACGCCGGGCACCATAACTAGTATATATTATATCTCATTGTAGTGTATTGAATTATAATTCTTACAATCATTATCAATTATCAAACTCTTGCTAATTACATATTGCAAGAGGTGTGTAGGATATTTACCTGACTCGTGGTGCAGCTTCTTGCATGTAACCCTTATTCTCTTCCAAGTATATCAACAATAAACGATGAATGTTGCAGTGGAAACCAAGAAATCTATTATTATTAAAAGGATGGACAAGTTAGATGATGTATATGTCGGGCCAGTGAAGACATTACTAGGTACATTATTGCTACTTATGGCAGTAAATTATGATATCTTAATGAACAATGTTTTTTTTTTAAATATAACATAAAATCAAAGCAAGGAATATTGTTAGAAGAAGAAGAAGCATCCAAGGAGCATGGACAGATTAGAGAAGGACTAAAGAAGCCATGTTCACTCGTAGGCTAATAAACTATGCATGTATGATAGATGTTCTTTGGATTCACGTGATAAAATAAATGGAAGGTTATTAAGTAGGGTACGTGTTCATGTTGGCATGAAGGAAACATCTATGGATGTTTTGTTTAAGTGGACTAGTATCTAAAAATGTATTTTAATTACAATTGTCTATGATCAAATCAAATATACCAACACAAAGATGGACAAATGAAGTTTAGATCCACGTCATTAATTCCAGCCTGGGTTATATAGAACACACACTACAACTACATTTTTACACTCATGCCTATAAAATGGAATACTCTTCCTTAAATTTCCAAGTCGTTTGCCTATATATATTTTCAGTCGTTGACATTCATGTGAAGGGCTTATCAGTTGTTCGCAATTGATTACTAATTTCTTTCATGATCTTTTGTGAATTGTCCACTATATACGTGGAAGCAATAGCAAAAGATGGGTATTCTTGTGAATGCAACATACGCAAATATAAACTTTATGATGCCTTTCGGATTGACCATTTCCATAGACTCTCTAGATATTGGGTTGCCTTTGCTGGTGGTTGGTGAACTAGTATATAAGTGCTTCCTCTTGTTTCGTGGGAACGTATGCGCTCTTGCTATAAAATCATATAAATAGATTAATCTCATTATATCTCTCAAATGAGGATTTAAAAAGTTAGCACATACCGTGGTCCTTTTTACTTGCTCTTTCAAGACACTATCCATCAAGTAGTGGGCAATTAATTACTTTACATTCTTGTTTTGCAATTGCTTCTTTTTCCTTACCTTTTGCTTTCCTTTGAGTGTAATGATGGAATTAAGAGTAGTTCAGCAATTTGATTCAACCGTAAACCTCCGGAACAATGTCAAAGAACAAGCCATTTATTCTCATGTGGAATTAGAGTATGCAAATCTGAAAATGATGTCTTTTGTAGAGATCAATCATGTCCGTGGAGGTTTCATGCATCAATCATGCATGATGATGGGCGAGGACGTAATATATTAAAAATCAGGAACCATCCAAATTATAGTCCAAAGCAATTGTAAGTAGATTTTAAGAGAGAAATAGATACACAAATTATTTATAAGGTTGCTTGCAATGCTAGCAAACAAGCCCTTCACTCTATTCATGGGGATTATTCTGAAGCATACAAGAAAGTTGAAGCTTATTGTGATTAATTTCCTTAATATTATCCCTTGCCCTTATATTGCTAGACGACATTTAATAGATAATAGTTTATATAGCTTTGCTTTAATCCTGAGCCTTTTCATTGTGGACTACTATCCCGTGCCTGTACCATGACATCCACCCACAGCCCATGGGGCACATGCAACTAGCCAATATAGCACCCATCATGCATTTCATGTGAAAGCAATAGTCGCATCCCAATGTGTGTATGAGTGCAGCTTCTTACACATCAATTGCCTTTGCACCTACCTTCAGTGCAGCATCCACCGTTCGAATCTGCCTTAATATCTCCTTTGTCTTTTTTCAACTCTATGGCTGTGGAGTTCCCCATGTGCAATACGATTTGCTTTGGATTTGACCATGTGCAAAATCCATGGTTTTGTCCTTTCCGTGCACTAGCACAAACCCATCAAAATGCAGCAATATATTTGCAGCATAGATGTCCCTATACCCTCGTGAAGTTTGATCAAGGCATTTACGAATGACATAGACAAGGTTGCTCATGCTCTTTAGTAACTGGGGGAGAGAACTCACATGTATCCTCCTAGTTATATGCTCAGCAAATGCATTATCCGTATGCCTCAAGAGTAGTTCAAAAAGGGAACCGCTTTTCTAATAAGGGGAGATTAGATCTTGAAGCTCATCTTGGTTGCCCGTTATTGTGATGATGCAATGTATAATGGCTCCATGCTTAACCCGCATGATCAACTCGATCACGTTCTTAGCTAATTGTTGGAATTATCAAGATGCGCCATTGGCATGCATAAACTTGGCCACATAAGCTTCGTCCCTAAAGAAGCTTGATGCTAGAATCCGATACTTATAAACCTTTATGTATGCCCGACTGCCAATTGATTTCCTGTCCGCTACGTCATTGTCAGCCCAAGCCAACCAAATGATCTTTGCATCTGCTCTAGAATGTTCTTTCCACTCCATCAGCGTAACCTTATGAGTGGCTAGTGATACCTGAATAACATGGGGGGTTCGGTTGTCTTTCCTAGTCTTTCTCATTTTCTACACCTCATTCCAATTATGTGCAGGGATGCGCGACTCCTCCTTTTAACAAGAGTTTCTCAGATTACCCTCCTCCACTTGATATCTCTCACAACTTGCTGGGATGGTACCAATCACCCATCCACCCTTTCGTGCTCAAGCTTGTTAGTCGACTTCTCAAATTATTTGAGGCAAGAAAAGCCTCCTGGGCTCATCAGTGACAATGCCTTAGAATAATATCCACAAATCTTCCCTGCCTAGTGTCACCTCCATATCACGTCTTGAGAATCGCAAAATTCTATTATAAAAGCTTAAGAAACAATTTACCCTACTATATGATGATGTTTAATAAAGGAGATGGTGATATACCATTAATTGATTTAGGTATATCATACCACCAGTGATATAATGCGTCTTTATATGTAAGCTTGATCCCAGTTATCAAATTACGAGGCTGACAACCAGGATGCTACATGTAGGCATGTAGCCATGCATGTGGTATTGTAGCTTGTAGTGGCGGCATCGGATCGAGGAAGGTCCACGCCATTGGATTCCTTTCGTTGGAGGTTTCTAAAGTGGTTATGGACTTGCAAGGGAATCTTCGAGAATCACTAATATATTTACAAGTATATCATGCATCCGGTGATATAATGCCTCCAGTCATGCTACTTGGAGACTTCAAAGCATGCATAGGGGTAGAATAGCTATTGGCATTTGATCCCTTGATAGAGGATATGTTACAGTTCTGCCCAACATAGACGACTTGGCCATGGGCCTCAAATGACAGAACCCACTAGATCACGCGCTATGGCAGACAATTGCTTTTGTTGTGCCATCGTCTTTGACTTGGTCATTTGCAATGGTCTAGCTCAGTGGCCATCCTCTGGTCTAGCTCCAATGTCGTGGATTACGTGCAGTGGCAGACCAGGATTTCCATTTGCTTATCCACCTACGAGTTGGTGCAGATAGTAGAAATGGAGAAGTGAATTCTGATCACAAACCCCTTTTCTTGCATGTGGATTGGCAGTATGTTCGGGTCCTCAATGCTCTAACACCCTGCATGCCCCTATTGTGCTTGGATTATGACGATGCAGAGGCCTATGTTCAGATGGTCATAGGTAATCTAGAGGAAATCCTACAGCTTCCCATGCTACAGCAACAGACTACCCAGTTCATCCATGGGCTCATGGCTATTGTTGATATATGCTTTGGAACAACTGCTCACAGAGGCCCTTAGGAGCTATAATATTTTATTGTAACCAGTGGTTAGGTGAAAAATATAGGGAGTTTATACGTTGGCTTAGATAGGTCACTAACCCTGCCTGTGATCAAACAATACCGCACTTTTCTCAAAGGAAAGAAGGCCAGGTACATTGTTTAACATCAGAGAGAAATGTTCTATCTTCTGGACTGTCATCCCAAGATATTTTGGTGAAGAGCTCTCAGGAAATCTCTGCAGCTTGTGAGGAACATCATTTCAGAATAATGGGTACAATATTTGCAGTGGTTTTATGTTCTGTTTGGGGTTTAAGTAGTAATACCCCCACAGATGGATCTAATACTAGTCATTATTGAGGTAGGGTTACCAAGGGCTTATAGCGCCTCGCCAATGGAAAGGCGGCAGGGCCATCAATAGTCTTACATATCCTCATACCAACCAAGGCCCCTCTCATTCACTTACCTGGGCCAAATTATGGAGGTGGCACCCAGATAGAAGTACTTGAGACTAGAGTTTTCTTTCACTAGACACTTCCATCTGGTTGCATGGGACAACGAGATGGAAGGCACTGTATGCCATGCAGAACAATAGCTACAAAGTGGAGTTCTATGACCCCCCCTCCCTCCCCTCCCCCCTCCCTCCCCCCCCGTGCATTACTTGTTCACGGCTTTGGTAGAACCTGTTCTCTTATATCGAGTCGAGGTTTGGAGCACAGTAGTATCCCTCACCATCTAGAATGACATGAAGCAGGTGCAGAAAGCCTTCTGAGCTTAGGTGGAGGTTCGGGCACCTGGGGTAAAGTCCATAGTCTCATATCAAATCCTTCTGCAAGAGACAGGGTTCTTGTCTCTTCAGAGGGACGCACTGTATCTCCACCTTATCTACTTTCAGAAGGTGGTCAGTATGGGCGGCTCTCATCTCCCCAACTTGCTAATGTCATGGCATTGAACTGCAGCGCCTTAAAGCTTATTGGAAGGAAAAAGGGGCTCAGTAGTTTCCTTGATGGAATGTGCAAGAGCATAGGTGCATACAGGTCTGAATTTATTTTTATTTTATTTTATTTATTTGTCTAGTGCTCACTTAGGACCTTGAGAGGCCATGGAGCAAATATTTACAACTTTAACAAAAATGTACGGTGCGTATCCACCCTGTTCATATACTCTCCTACAAAGAATGGTTCCAGATTTAACAATGTAGAAAAACTGTCTATGTGTACCTCAAACTCCTCTCTTATATGCTCATACGCTGTGCAATGCAAAAAGGTGTGGGCTTCATCCTCCACGTCTCCAGAGCCACATATCTTACATTTTCTGTCTTCCATGGGAATGTTAAACCATCTGCCTACTTCAATCTCTAACCGATGGGAGCTGGTTCGGTATCTAGCCATTACTCGTTTATATGCCTTTGGGATATCCGAGCATAGATAAGCTTGGCTTTTGTATTCTCTCATGTCATTAACTTTACTTCTATAATGAGCCATTTTGCTACCCGGGGCAGCCCATAAACTATCTACTGCAAGCATTTCCAATAAGGTTCTAGCTTCGTTTTTATCATTAGGCCAGTTTGCTTCCGATAACCCCCACTTTTTTGCCCAATTCCAGAAATCTCTTAGCCACTCTTGTTCTGAACTTGCCATAGCTTGATAAGAGATTCGAGTTGACTCTTGTTCCTTTAGTCTGTTCATAAAATTTACAGCTTGATAAAGAGCTTCAAGCTCGAGAGGTAGCAACCCAGCTTCTGCTAGCATTATTGCATACGGAGTTTGAAGAAGATGACTATCACTTAGGGCAGTATCTTGATGATTGCTTCCTTAGCAAGCGTTGGAATGCAGCTATCCTTGGAACATGTCAAAACATCATATTACCAGTGGCAGATCAATTCGGTACTCACACAAAATACACAGTGCACCTGCATGAACATTTGCCCGTGAATAAACGCAAACAGATAGCTTCATTTCGCACAAGTGCACATTGCCTCTAAATTGAGATAGGCAGATGGATTGGCAAGGCACATGCAGACATGCTATGTCAGTCTTGCCAACTGGAAGCCATTAAGGATGAAAGCCACACTCTTTAGAATTGTCTGGCATACGACCATATTCGGGCATGCCTGCTGAGGTTGTCCCCCCAACCAGCTGCTCCATCTGCTATTTGACGTGGCCTCAATGGGGTTTCTAAGATCATATCTTCAGGAGACTATAGATGTGTGCACTCAAATATGCTCTTCAGCATGACATTGAAATGTATCCTAATGTATGATTGTACAGTTTATCAGCATGCTTATTGCAAGGTTTTTCCCTCGAAAACCCTTCGAGGCCGGGATTTTAAATCTTGATAATAATACATTTACTGTCGTGGTTTTTCCTTCCAAAACCCTTCGATTTTTATTTTTTATTTCTGACAGTAATACGTTTGCTATTCTCTTTTATTGTGTCCCATAGGTCTATTGATGGGTGAAAGCATGCTAGGATATACCATCTAAAATACTCTTTAGGGAGTGCAAAACTACCCAAAAAGGTACTCAGCACTGGGTACTAGAAACTTACATAAATGTCTCAATAAACAATAAGTTTAAGAGTTGATTCATTCATTTTAGACTCTAATAGTATTGTTTTCTACTTAATACTATAGATTGACATGTTATAGAATTTATTTTTGGAAAAAATTTATTGATTTTAATGGGAAGAAAAAACAGAAGGTACTTTTGAGGGTTCCAGTTTTAAAAGTACCTAGTGTAGGTACTTTTGAGGGTTCCACAGTAGTACACCATAGCATTCTTTCATCCATGGATAATAAAAATCCATTCAACTCAACTCAACTCAGTTCTTATAAATGGTTTTTATCAGTTTGTCATAGGAAAGAGTAAGGCTGCAAACAATAATGAGTATGATGTTGTATCTAAATAAGTGCACATAATGCCAAGAAAAATAACAAGTCTAAATGTTGTGCATAAGCACTAGTGACTCATTGCTATATCTATTCAGTTTAAGAACCAAGTGGCACTGGCAAGACGCTATGAAAGTAGATCTCAAAACTTATTGGTCATGATCTACCAATTCTTTTGAGTACTGCTCGTTCAGATATATTATATCTTTCACATATATATATTATATCTCATTGTGGTATATTGAATAATAATTTTTACAATCATTATCAATTATGAAACCCTTGCTAATTACATGTTGCAACATGTGTGCAGGATTTTTACCTGATTCTTGTGCAGCTTCTTGCATGTAACTCTTATTCTCTTCCAAGTATGTCAACAATAAACGATGCATGTTGCAGTCGAAATCAAGAAATCTATTATTGTTGAAAGTTAGATGATGTTTTTGTCGGGCCACTGGAGACATTATTAAGTACATTATTACTACTTATGGCAGTAAACAATGATATCTTAATGAACAATGCTCTTTTAAAACTATAACATAAAATCAAAGCAAGGAATATTGTTAGAAGAAGAAGAAGCATCCAAGAAGCATGGACTGATCAGAGAAGGATTAAAGAACGCCATGTTCACTTAGAAGCCATGTTCACTCGTAAGCTAATAAACTATGCATCTATGATAGATGTTCTATGGATTCACATGATAAAATAAATGGAAGATTATTAAGTAGGGTACGTGTTCATGTTGGCGTGAAGGAAACATCTATGGATGTTTTGTTTAAGTGGACTAGTATCTAAAAATGTATTTTAATTACAATTGTCTATGATCAAATCAAATATATCAACACAAAGATGGACAAATGAAGTTTGAATCCACGTTATTAATTCCAGTCTGGCCAACAATCGAGGTAGTCCAGGGTTCACCTCGTTTACAGATCCGAAGATCGAGGTAGTCCAGGGAACAACACAGGTGTTGACTGTCCTTCAAATTGGTCTTCATTGTCCCCTCCATACCCTTTTATAACCCTTCTAAAAAACTCCTTGGTGCACCCTTCTAAAAAAATCCTTGGTGGTGCTCTTTGTTAGATGCTATAATGAGCATATTAGGAATGAAGTTATTTGTGAAGTATGTGGATGCCAAAAATTTGGTAGCAAATTCTAACTATAGCATTTCTAAAGTCAAGTTCATGATATCAAATGTACCTCCTGGAGGTAATGGATACGCGGACTCAGTTATGCCCCCCTGTCCGACATTAACCTCAGCTGTACTTGTGATTATGTATATAACTGCGCAGTATGTCAGCATCCTTATTGCTACTAAGGTTTTTCCCCCGAAAACCCTTCGGGGCGGGGGTTTTTTAATCCTGGTAGTAATACGCCTGCTGCTCTCTCTCTTTGTACTTGGGTCCCATAGGCCAGTTGGTCTCCGTGGACGATAAAGTCATATTCTATTCTATTCTATTCTAAATTAAAGATAATGATCAAATTATGATATCCATGTATTTCCAGTATAACTACGTTCTACAATCTCCTAAATCTTATTTACTTTCTTCATCCCCCTCCCATGTTGAATCCAAAATCTGCTTCACCACCTTCTTTCAAATACATGGCCATATTCCACCCTTCAATTCGCCTTGGAGCATGGAACCTCTCCTCTGTACGATATGATGTTTTAGCTCGCGATGAGTGCTTTGTATGACATGCTTGGAAAAAGCAAAGATTCTACTTGATCTACTCCACTATTTGTGTTCATATTTTTTCTGCCTCGATGAAGTAAAATAATTTTTAACTAACAAAATGCCCTTTTTCTTTATGGATAATTTAATTTCATGTAAAAGTGAGAGAATGTTTTTTATTATATATCCTTCAAAATGTTGTATAATTCCTAATAATGAACACTCTAGAATAAAGTCCAATTGTAGAACATTCCGTATTTTTGGGCATCTTATATTAAAATTTTCAGCTTGTATAGGGTCCACAATGACAACCTTCTGCATCTTGATATTGGTTCATAAAGAATATAATCAACTAAGCATGTAGCATCACATCACTTATTTGATGCCAAGCATCGTATTGCCTTAAATGTTTCCATACTCTATCCCATTCCTCTATGGAAAATATGTTTCTTGTACTCTATCCCATCTTATAGAACCATATATGCATAGAGGAAAAAACATAGAGGCAACCATATATGCATATTATATTTTTCTATATACAGCATTTGTAATAAACAATATGTGAACCCAAATGGCCATCTTATATTGGGAGTGTCGAGATACAACTTCATACTCAACATTGCCCATGCTTCTCTTAAAGATGGTATTTATTAGTTTGTCATTGCAAGAGTAAGGTTGCAAACGAAATGGGTAATGATTGTTGTATCTAAATGATTGCCTATAATGCCAAAGAAATGACAAACCTCCAATGAGCACAATTCTACACATGCCGAAAATTCTCGACTTTGAAACAGGTAAGCTGAAGAGTTCTCCAGAGTCGTGGCTCATTGCTATATATATTTAGTTTGTGGGCCAACTGGTAGGACACCATGGGCATAGGTCCCATAACTTATTGTCATGATGTGCCGAAGCTTTGAACATCAGTTGAGGAGCTATAAATCTCATATACTGTATGATATTTCATCATAATGCTACCAATTATAATCATTATCAATTGCTAATGACATGTTGCAACATGTGTATAGGATAAACCTAATTGTTGTGAAGCTCCATGCATGTCAACGCTAAAGAATGAAAGTACTAGTGAAGATTAAGAAATGACTTATTGTTGAGAGGATGAACAATTGGATGACATTTATGTCGGGCAATTGGAGACATTGTTAGGTACATTATGGCATTAAACAAGGAGTTCATAATCAGCATAGTTTTCTTAAGTATATAATTAGTATATACAGTCGTAAAGTTGAAGAAAGGAGAGAGATTGTTAGAAGGAGGAGGAGCATGGACTGATTGCCAAAGGATTAAACAAGCCATGTTCACTCGTAAGCTATAAACTAATGCACCTACGATGAATGATTCATGTATTGATGATAAAATAGGAATGAAGAAGTGGAAGGGTATTAAGATACGTGTTCATGTCGGGGTGAAGGAAACAGATATTGCCAGTTTGTGTAATTAAATTGGTATCTAGAAATTTATGTTAATGGCAAATGTCTATGATCTAATTAAATATACCAACACAAAGATGATGGACCAAGCGAAGATGAGGCCACGTCATGTAATTCCAGGCTGGGTTGTGGAACTTACATTGAAGCTTCAATGTTACAAGAGAGAGAAAAAAAAAAAATTTGTTACAAGGGCCTATAAAATGGAGGACTCTTCCTTTCATTTCCCAAGTTATTTCTTTCTTCGCCATTTGCGAAACCGAACATCATTTGCAAAATGGGTTTCCGAGTCCTCCTTTCTGTTGCTCTGTTTTGTGCCTCTATTCTACTCTCAAATGCCAGGCCTTCTCACCATCGCCATCTAGCCGAGCTTGTGCAGCAGCCTTCTGTGGTGCTTAATTACCACAAAGGCCCCCTTTTGTCTGGCCAGGGAACCCTCAATGTTTATCTCATATGGTATGGTTCCTTCACTCCTGCTCAACGGGCTATTGTCAAAGATTTCCTCGCATCATTTTCATCCGTCGATAAGAAAACCCCCTCCGTTAGTTCCTGGTGGAAAAAAACTTCTGGCTATAAAGATGCTGCAGGAAAATCTGTTCTGGAATCTGTGAAATTGGGAGCAGAATCATCTGATTCGTATTCGCTTGGTAAAAATCTGAAGAAGTTGGATATGGAGAATCTGGTAAAGCAGGCATCCAATTCTAAGCCCTTTGCCGGAGGATCAAATGCTCTCTATCTGCTCCTCACTTCTGATGATGTCAATGTAGAAGGCTTCTGTGTGCAAACTTGTGCTTCGCATTCCTCAATCAAAAGCGATAAAAAGCAAGCAATTCCATATGCTTGGGTTGGAAACTCAGCAGCCCAATGCCCTGGCAAATGCGCCTGGCCATTTGCAAGCGCCAAGAATTATTTTGGGCCTGATACAAAGCCACTGATTGCACCAAATGGAGATGTGGGTATTGACGGAATGATCATAAACATTGCTACCATAGTAGCTGGGACTGCCACAAATCCTTTCACCAATGGATACTATCAAGGAGATGCTAAGGCCCCATTAGAAGCTGCTACAGCTTGCACAGGCATATTTGGAAAGGGTTCTTACTCTGGTTATCCAGGAGATCTGTTGGTGGACAAAAAGAGTGGTGCCAGTTTCAATGCTTATGGTGTTGGAAGCAGAGCATTTCTTTTACCTGCCTTGTGGGATCCGTCCACTAGCAGCTGTGCTTATCCTTCACCATAGCCTGCACTCTTTGTAGATTGTAGAGACCATTTTTTGTAGCCTGTAAATATATTCCTGAGATTTAATGTAAATGAGCTCTTAAGATCAAGCTAATATATAAGTATGTCATAACCAAAGACCCCATTCAACTCCAATATTTTAGAAGCTTACGAATTGACAGCCCCATCGATTTGGAATTTCTAGAAATGTTCCAAAAAAAAACTTTAAAATTTCAACAAAGAATATATTAGCTGCAATCTGTCATTTCAATAGCCCATAACTCATACCACCACATCAAAAATGATGCCCACATCCTCCTTAAAATACCCCCTTTTGGAAATGGGGATTGACTAGCAAAGGATAATTTTTTGAGGAGAAGAGGATTTTAGTTCTATGTTAGGGGTAATGAGGGAGTAATAGGGGGATTGTAATTTATACCATAGGGATTTTCTATAAAAAATGAAGAATGGAGGATGAGGAGAAATGGGGTAGTCAGGGGTACTAGGGGTAATGATGGAGTAATAAGGGGATTGCAATTTAGAACATGGGGATTCCTTAAAAAAAATGAAGAATGGGGGATGAGGAGAAACGGGGGTAGTTAGGGTTAGTAGGGGTAATGAGGGAGTAATGGGGATTGCAATTTAGAACGTGGGGGATTTTTCTCAGAAGAGATGAAGAATGGTGGATGCGGAGAAATGGGGTAGTCAGGGCTACTAGGGGTAATGAAGGAGTAATAGGAGGATTGCAATTTAGAATATGAGGATTTCTACTAAAAAAATGAGGAATGGGGGATGACGAGAAATGGGGTAGCCAGGGTTAGTAGGGGTAATGAGAGAGCAATGGAGGATTGCAATTTACAATGGGGAATTGCAATTTATAATGGGGGATAAGATTAGTAAGGGTAATGAGGGCCTAATGGGGGAATTGCAATTTAGAATGGGGGATGAGGAGAATGGGGATGAGGAGAAATGGGGATTCACATGAAAAGGGAATGAAGAAAAGGGAGGATGAGGATTATATTTAAGTTAATATTTCAGTAGTGGGTGTTGCTTTAGATTGCCAATTTGAGAACACCACTAATATAACTAATAACATTTAAACCTTTGCAATAATCTTATTAATACTTATTATACTAGTCAAAAGATTACATGTTGGTCCGTAAGTGGCTGAATTAGCTCATACCCTAGAATCTTTGTATCATCGTATGGCACAGGGATGAACTTTTGAACTAGAGAGTTAATAAACCTGGTCTTTCCAAAGGCTATATCTAAGAAAAGGATCCATGCCTCTGTAAATGGATCTTTGTTACCTCGATAGAAGTAGTTTGCCATGTAGTAACTCTTTAGCTCTCCAACATATTCATGAACAAAGATTGTTGATATATTACCCTTGGGCTCTATATGGTTTTCCTCACTTAACTCTTGTGACGCACTAGGATCCGAACAAAGCTCCCTCGAGAAGACAACCTGTACCTGCAAAAGAACAAACAGAACCACAGCTTGGGGGGACTCGTACCACCACCAAGTGAGTGATACAAATGAAGGGATTGATCTCTGGACCAACACTAGGGAGCCTGCCTCAAAGCTATGCACCACAACAAAAAAGGAAGCTCAACAAGATCAAGGCACTTGGGGGGACTCTTACCTCCACCAAGCACGATATACAAATTATGGTATTGAACGCATGATCCCAAGCCCCTGGGCAAACACCTTAACTAGGCACTTAAACCACTAAGGCTAGGCCACCAAACATAAAAGAAAGAACATAGCAAGCTAAAATATTCATGGAGGGACTCGTACCTCCACCATGAAAATAAAACAGAGCAAAAATAAAAGCACTAACCATGGGGGGATGAGCTCACCACCAACCGTGAGATACATGGCAAGGGATTGACCCCTTGACCACTAGCTAAAGAGCTTGCCTCTCAGCCACGCACCACAACCAAGAAGGATGGGCCGACTAAAATAATAAAAACCAGACAAGAACCTTGAAGGCAAAGAGAACCTCCCACAAAACCTGCAAACATATCCAAAAATAACCATAACACTTGGGGGGACTCATACCTCCACCAAGTGTACTATACATACTTAGGTATTGAACCCATGATCCCTAGCTTTGGGGAATGCCCCTTGGCTAAGCACCATAACCACAAGGGCTAGGGGTCAAAGCATGGAGCTGGGGGGCATTTTTGCGCCAGCCAAGCACCCCCTAAGCACCTAATGTTGAAAACTTTACTTATTTTTATCTTTTTTTCTATAACTCCGATGAAGCTGAAATTTTGTATTCCAAGGCGTAATATGAATGCGTTTTAGGGAAAAATATCAAAAAAATAAAAGAAAAATATTTTTCAAAAATACAAAGAAAATAGCCCTAGAAAGCACCCACTAAGCACCATGTGTCGCTGACACAAAAAGTGTCCCCCACCTCCATGCTTTTACCCCTAGGCAACAAGATAAAGAGCAACAAAGAACAATATACTGGTAGCCAAGATATTCATGAGGGGACTCGTACCTCCATCATGAATAAAGCGGCATCCAAACCATACAATTATAACACATCACCACCTTTAAAGAATCGAACCCACCACCTGAGGCCCCTAAACTTTGAATCTAGCCCCCTTAGCCCATTAAGGCAAGGGGGAAAAGTAAAAAACACAAGCCACTAGAGGAATAAGTAGAAGAAAGTGGCTAGGGGGGATTCATACCTCCACCTTGGCCAAAAGATACATGAGAATAGCCCCTAGGGTCAAATAAGCAAGTCCAATGGAAACCTAACCTTATTTATAAAGGAAATCCAACCAGGGGAACTTTGGAAAAAAGGCTGGGGGGACTCGTAACTCCACCATGGCCAGAGAATTACATAACATAACATCAACCCCTAGGGACAACAATGGAAACCTAACCTTGAATCATAGGGGAAACCTTACATTTTTAAAATGTTATCACCATAAACTCGGGAGGGCAGAGGGCATTAACGTTCAATTTGAGGTTTAGCAGCCACGTGGGCCAATGGGAGGATTGACAGGCTGTATCCCCACCTACCTCCGCCCATACGAAAAAATCATTACAGACTGTCAGTACGATTCTGGCAACTGGCGACTGTCCCATTTCGACCGTCCGGGCAACACTCGAGCCTGTGATTTTGCTTTTTGCTTTTGCCTTAGTAGAGAGGACTTGGCCATAGTGACCATTTCCATTCCGGCACTCTGAAATGCTTGAAGGATCAGCTATGGCGCTAAGACCGACTGATTCCTCCCCATGCAACTGCATGCGATTGAGCTTTGCATATCCATTAGAAGCTTTGTTGTCTACTTAATTAGTATTTATGATTGGATGAATTGAGACCTGCAGCTTCTGTTAACATTGCATAATCCTTAAACTTCAGGTCTTTCACGGCCCCGTATATATAACCACAGCCTTGCCCTTATTCTAGTAGAGTATGCTTCGGCAGTAAGTTGAGCTATTTACTCAATCACCTGTGACAAATAACAAATCAAACTAATATGGTGCTACTTTGACATGGCTCTTTACTCGCATGGAACTGTTCTAGATGCCATGGCTTGACAGAGGTTTGTTTCTCTCTATGATTGGCTGTTTTACGTTTCTTGTATGGGTTGCTCCTTATATCGTGCTGTGCTTGCAGCGATTTAAAGTTATTGAGGTTGTTAGGGATACACCACATTGTCTTCAGGTATTTTGGTTACAGTAATATTATATTGTTTCACAATTTGGAAGCCTAACTCCTTATCTACGAATCTACATCCCAAAATGACAGGGCTTTGTTGGATATGCACAAGATTTGGAAGCTATTGTTATCGCATTTCGTGGAACTCAGGAAAGCAGGTGAGGTTTTTTCTTTATGACACTACCCTGTTGCTGGCTTCAAATTTTGGGTGGATTTGACTGTCAGTTGTCTACTGAATTATGAATCTGAATGTAATACGGAAGCCAACTAACTTTGGTAGAGTCTGATCAATAGGGCTTTTGCAGCTTAAGTAAAAGATATCATTTTTGCTGCATGGCCAGTTTCCCCTATAAATCAGAGTCTTCAAATCCGGCAAGGTTTATCCCCAGAGAACTAGAGCTGATGGCGATGGAATCCGGCGCTTGCAAGAAGGGTATATTTCTCACCCTTCTATTAATCCTTGAAAGTAGAACTCTGACGCATCCCTTCTGTTATACAGGTGATCAAATCGAATCCTCTGCCCAAATCTACAGAAATATTTCCATTTCGACACTTTGCATGTCGATTTGCATGGTCAGTTTCCCTATAAAACAGAGTCTTTAGATCCAGCATGTTTAGATCACAGAAATGAAGAGCTGATGGCTATGGATTCTGGCATCTGTAAAATGGTATGATCTTGACTCTGATAGCCTTACGAAAGATATGAAAAGCTCTAATCTTATGTTTGTAAATCATATTGAATGTGAACAGGCGCCGGTGAAAGAAACAAAAACTTGTATTATATGCAAGTTACTAATCAAGATTTATAAATCCAGAGCAAGAAGAGGATGTTGTATCTTCTCAGGAAAGACATGCAGTCCTTGTTAACATGTTGGACTTAAGGTAACATGCATACATTACATTGATATTTTAACATGTATTGACATTTTCATTTTTCAATGTCAAAGAAAAAGAAGTTGTTTGTATGTTTCTAATGAAGATCTCAACTGTCAATGAGATGTACACTCAAATTCCAAATCTGGCGAACCACTGATCTCTCTTACCCCTCCAACAGACCCTGAGCCGCTGCGGGCCCATTGCCACAGCGTAAGCCAGGTGCGGGAGCCGAGCATCACCCATATTAACCACTTTCTGAAAATAGACGATGTGTCTATCAAGGGCTGCCCGCTGAAGCGGCAAGAATCCAGTTTCCTGCAGCAGAATCTGATAGGAGACTGAAGGTTTCACCCCAAGTGCCCGTGCCAAAAATGCCTTTTGCACCTGCTCCAAGTCATTCCAGGTCGCCAAAGAGACGACCGGGCCCCAAACCTCGACCCCGCATGTATTTAAGGGACAGGGCTCGACCACCAAAACAGATGTGGACCGATGGCCCCAATCATAGAGCTCACCGGTGATTGTTGTTACGCATGGCATAAAGCGCTTTCCAGCCTGCTGTCACCCGCAAGCGGATGGACGTCTCCCAACAGAGCGAGGAGGGGAACTCCACCCCTAGGTATTTGTAGGTGGGCGTGACCTCCACAGGCTGTCCTTGATATGTGAGTGCAGGAGGCGTGGGGTGGCGTGAAGAGGATATGAGAACCACCCTGGTCTTGGCCAGATTCACGCGCATGTCTGTAGCCTGGCAAAATGTGTCTAGGGCATCAGATGAGACCGCATAGCTCCGGGTGTGGGCGGAAGGTCAACATCGCCCCGCGATAGATGAGCCGGGCGGATGACCGGTGCAAAAGGCGTATGCCATCCCCCCATGCTCGCAGAAGTTGAGCTCTAACCGGTCAATGTAGAGGCCAAAAGTGTTGGTGAGAGGGGGCAGCCCCGGGACCTCGATACTCATCGGTGAATGCTTGGCCCGTCGGCCGCGATCCTGCCAAAACAACTCTCATACGTACCAGATATGGCATTCTCGCGCGCAGCAGCGGCAGCCCCAGATTGACGCAGATCCTAGCCTCTGACTTTTCGAGGGGACCGACGAAAAGCCTTCGCGAAGTCCACAAAGCAGCAATACAAGCCCTGCCGATGGTTTCGGCTGTCTTCAATCAGTGCCCACAGTGTAAAGATATGGTCAATCATTGAGTGGCGGGGTCTAAAGCAAATAAGATGCTGGGCACGAAGAGTTGCACTCTGATGGCCCGATCATGGTTTTTGTAGAGAGTGGGTTTGTTCGGGTTTCATCATTCCATGGTTTGCTTGTCTTATGTTGTAGAACTTAGTAGATAGTGTGTTTTGCATTGGTCGTATGGTGCTCCTGAGAAGCATGTTGTGTACGTGTCATTCTTGACATTGCACATGAGGGAGCACTTACAAACAGGGGCGGGGGTGCTTAAATAAGGAAATTTTTAATGCATTTGAGAAAGGAATTTAGTTAGCTGATAGCAATGAAATTGATGTTTATGTTTATGTTGTCCTTTTTGAGCATGCATGATGATTGCAGATGTAGAAGGTAAAGATATACATGTAGATACAATGGAAAACAAACTTGAATGGGATATTGTCATAGCAAGTATCCTTATTGAAGAGGGGAAGAGAAAGTACTGATGACTTTATACTGTGTAGGCTGAGCCGATTTATCATTTTTTGGAGTTGTGTTGTGAACGCTGGTTGCTCCAGTAGCAGTGGCCGATGTCGCAGACCACGGGCTTGAATTCTGTCCAGATGTGGTCGAGCACTGTCATGGAGCGCGTGGTGGCATTGACTCGCTGGGCGAGGCCAGGCATGGTGGCTTGTAGGGCTGTGGCAATGTTGTTTTGCCGCAGGTTGTTTATGTTGAAATCTCCCATGAGGATGGTCCTGGGGGCTTCCATTGCATTGTTGGCTTCGGCTGTGGGCTGCGATGTTGTACTGTTGACAATCGCTTTGATGTTGTTGAGGGATTGCTGCTTGTTCCCGCCATGGTGCCTGTATATGCTGGCCGTGTGGACGACGGTCTCTGTGGTGTAACCTCGGAACATGGCGAGGATGGTTGTGACTGCGGGTTTCGTGACTTGTTGGTGATACCGGAGCTCGAGCCTATTGCTATTGTAGAGTGTGTGGTTTGAGCAAACACATGTACTTGTCTCGAAGATGGCTCAGTCATCCGATCTCGTCTCTTGTAGGCAGAGAATGTCCGATGATGTCAGTTGCGGGTCTGTTAGTATGTGGTTGATATACTTTGCTGATGTGAGGGTGTTGAGCATTGTTGCGACGAGTGCCGATAGCCGTTTGTCGACGAGGTTGTGAATGGTCATCATTCACGACATCTCTCTCTGCATTCTCTGGATTTCTTCTGTGACTCTGTTGTCGATGGTGAAGTTCTGGTTGGTTGCATGAAGATTACATATTGATAAGTATCATCTTCACAATGACATCTGAGCCTAATATCACAACCGATATGAGCTTTTGAAGCCATTTTATCTAAGATTAAAGCTTCTAATACAAGCATCAAGAAGATTAATCAACATAGCCTTATCTGGTTTTATGCATTTAAGAGAATATGTTGAAATAGTTTAATTGCATTTTTAATCAGGCCCATCCAAAATGTTAAAGATGCTACTATACATTGAAGAATGGTCCCAATCAGCTGGCTAACAAACATCGGCCTTGGTGATGAAAGAGTAAGGAGTTTTAAAATCTTGCATCAAACTAGAGCTTGTAGATACAATGCTCATCATTACTCCAAATGTGCCTACTGTTGGGTTTTCCATAAAACGTACGTAATTGCTAAATAATTTTGTAATGTTCAATGAAGGTCAAGCTGCATCATATCTAACGTAGTACTGCAGCACTATACCTTCTACATGTCCATTGCCTACATGATGGATTGTGAATATGTTAAAAGATGGATATACAATAAGATGCAATCTAACAAAAGTTTCATGACTCTGCCATTCCAAGTTGTGTACAAGCATAGTCTTGAAATATTCTAACTATATATTATATTCCTGCCTGTGGCAGCATAAGAAAAGATGTCTTGCTACATTCTAGGATTCCATGCAAGAAAATACTTTTAGAATATCAACACTGGTAATATTACTGCGACAAAGATTTGAACTCTATTCTGGGAAGACCATTTATACATACTTTGAGAATCATAGTGTCGTAGCAAAATGCTTTGAAGGTCTTTATGTAATTGGAAGCCTTTGTTTGTTAGCCTCGGCTGCTAGAAATGCAGGTCTCCATTTTGCAAGCCTAGATATCTTTGATATTGTAAGGCTAAATAAGGCTGCACTTTGATTTAATTGATTATGTAACATTGACAATGCATGTCATTGAATATTCTTGCATGTCATTGCACGTGGAAAAACAATTGTTATCGGAAATATCGCCTGAGAATGCATACCAACCCCTTTCAATATCATGTCACTGTCTTCAAGGATCAAAGACATCAGGCCTCTGTGCTTGTTTAGATAGTAGAACACCTTCGTTGACATATAACATATTCTACCCAATCAATGAATGACGGATTTTATCGCATTTACCATCATCGAACAGATGCAATTTCCTCCTCCTGCATTTTAATAAAATAGTCCATAGCTTCGTCATTATAGCCGTACTGTGCATAGCCTGTAACAATTGTGGTCCATGTGAATATATTTCTTTATGGCATCCTGCCATAGACTTGAAAAGCATCCTCAACACTTGCGCATTCGATATAAGCATCAACAAGAATATTGCCAATAATAACATCCTTATTACAACCTCTAATCAAAACTTGTAAATGGACCCCCTTCTCCAAAACAAGTCGGCACAAGCACTAAGAACCTCCACAAAGGTAACCCTATTTGGGCTAACTCTATCTAGCTGCATTTGAGTGAATAGCTGCAGTGCTTCCTTTCCATTGTTGCGTTCGCATACATATCCACAAGTGCACTGCTCGCAAAGTTAAAATCAATCTTTTTCATAAAGCTGCAGACAAAGCATATGTGATTGCCGCATTGCCTGCTCAAGAAGGTCAGTACACTAAGTTGAAGTATCCATGATTCCTCCACCTATAATTATAATAAGCCTTTCAAACAAGAGCTTGCATTAAGAAGAATGCAATCATGGAATATCAATTCAAACCTCCTATTAACTCATGATACAAGCAATCTGCAATGTATAAGAGGTAATGTGCATCACTGCATCTACTCGAGCAAAGTGTGCCATATCATTAGGGAAAGGACGTTGTCTCCAGTATATATGCTTTCTGAAGCAAATAAAAAATACCCAAAACTACATTGTTGGAGTTTTTCAAAGATGTCATGTTCCAAGTAGATTTTGAATAATGCACTAGAGAAAATCAGACACAGAGGCCAAATTTGAGTAAAACTAGGCTGGAGAACTTTGGCAATCCTACACCCACTATACACTACATTTCATAGAAGCTATTCATCAACCTCAAGATGGTCAGTTGAAACATGCAAAAGCTAACTAATTTTTCCAATATCTTCTCCTTTGGTAATCGCAATGAATAATTAGACGAAACTGTTCTATAAATCTAGTTTAACATTCTATGCTTGTGTAGTTCTAAACATTTGGTCAAATTGATCATGCTTTATATCCATAAGTATAAAGCTCTGGCTTTAGACAAAACAATATAATTGTACCAATCATCAAACATATGGAGCATAACCATCCTATAGCAAAATAATTCCTGCTGAATTTATCCATACCTGAAATGTTTTATCAATCGAAATATTGCAATATGTTTGCAACAAATATGCAAGTGATCGCTGTGGTTTGAAAATATCACAAGCCTGATATGACAAGTTAAGAACAAAACTTAGTCAACTTTAACTATACAAGAAACTTATCGCGGCGGCCGCCACGAACGTTTCTCTTCACCAACTTATCTATACGTGCTAGAACATGCAGGATTTGAACCTGCACTTTTTTTTTTGCCCTGTATCCAGTGCCCGTACGATAGAAGGATGCTCACCATAACGACTATAGGATGCCCTTTTTTTTTAACAATCATGTCATGCAACAATAGCCAGTGGGTTTTGAACCTGGACAGGGGAAGACCCATATCCAATGGTCTAACCACCGGGCTATGATCACCATGACATAGATCATCCATGCCACCGAATAATGGTCAGTGGGATTTGAGCTTGGATAGGGGACACCCATATCCAACAGCCTAACCACTAGACTACTACTGCGATAAGCACTTTTCATAGATCAATCATGCCACCCATTGATTGCAAATGGGGTTTGAGCGGGGAAATACCCGTAACCAGTAGCCTAACCACTATACTGCCAATGCGATAAGCATTTCTGCTATGTAAGCAAAGGGAATCCCATAGTAACTATGTAGCACGTTGTCTATTGAACAGGCTATATGTGTATAGGTATGCACATGTACTTTATTGTTTTGAGATGGATATCTCATTTCCTTCCTTTTTTTCTTTTTTTTTTAACCCACCCGATGATAGTCAGTGAGTTTTGATCCTGGCTAGGGGCCACCTATAACCAAAGGATTTACCACTAGGCCACCACCGCGATGGATGGTTTTTATTTGTTCACTTTGATCAAACTTGGTCGAGGGAAATCCCGTTACAATCAAACAGCACGTCATGTATCACACAGGCAGGTAATAGTACCTATTAAAGTATAGAAAAAGTACCTTATTTAAAGTCCAGTTGACCTATGACGTACTTGCTTAACCTGCAACTGAAAAGGAAAATCCCGTTATAATCAAACAGCACGTCATCTATCACACGGGCAGGCAATAGTACCTGTTAAAATATAAGGAAAGTACCTTATTTGAAGTCCAGTTGTCTTATGACGTACTTGCTTATAATTTGTAACTAAAATGAAAGGAAACATGTTTGTGATCTGGGACCGGGGAGGGTAATGAGGGAGTTATATGCAACTGCCACTTACTGCATTGGTGTAAATTCCTTCAAATTTGTTAGCAAGGTAACACACATCAATGATAGATGTATGATATGCTAGAGGAAATGTACATTTTTGTTAGAGTAGCTCCTTGTAGATGACGTTCAGAGTACTTCTAGTTGTGTTCTCTGGGGAGAGGAGTATTAGCAGGTCTTGTCTGTTTCGTACACGAGTAAAGGCCGTATATAACTGGCCATGTGCAAAGACATTCGTGTGCAGATCAATGACCACTCGATCCAATGTTAAACCCGGCGGCTATTAAGCGTGGTTGAATACGATGAGTGAGTGGTAATTGTCGTCGATGAATAGTCCATGGGCGGTTTTACGGTTGATAGAAGAAATGCATTACGGAAATGGGTACATGTTCCTTACGGATCACCTAAAACCCTCACCATTACAAATTTCTCATGCATCGATTCAATCACAAATCTAGCATTCTTCACAAGTCCCTTCTCCATGTCTAATCGTTTCATCACATGACATATTGCCCCCACCTTAAGTGTGAGTTCATGATTGGGAATCCCAGAGTGTGTGAAATTATTCAAAAAATCCGATGTTGCGTAGGGATGGTCATGAATAAGTTGGTCTTGTTCGGTTATATGATCATGGCTGTAATACAACTTATCCTAGTTAGGAACCCTGCTTAAGACCCGACCATTGAAATCATCAACGTGCCTGTTGATTGGAGCGAGGGAAATTCGTTTGTCACATTCGACTGGATCGTGGAGGATATTTGTTGGATGGAGGAATTCAACTGTATCTGCAATGTTTGTAGTTATGTTGAATAAATCCAACGATACCATAGTTTGTTCCCAGTTCTCCCCAATATTGTCAACAAAATGCATGAGCTCTGGATCCCCTGCATTTTGTATTGGTTGATGCAACCTCAACACGCAAAATACTTTCCATAACGACGATGATTTTATAGATGCACTGAATGTTGCAATTCTCCCCCCCACCCTTTACTACAGGTGCAACTTGCCTAAAATCACCAGCAGCTACGAAATGTTTTCCACCAAAAGGAAGACTGTTTCCACACAATCGTTGCAACACATGATTTACGCTTTCTATTACAGCCTTATTGGCCATTGGAAACTCATCCCAGATAATGACCTTAGCCGCAGCGATGAGTTGTGCTGCTCCTGAATTGGGGTCTAACATCGAATGTAGCCCAGCATTATTTTCAATTACAGGGATCTGAAATAGGGAATGTGTCATTCGCCCGCCTGCATATAATCGGGCTGCCAGTGCCGTTGTACCACATGGAAGGACTATGCCTCTGTTGCTGCGTATGAGAAAGCATATGCATTTCAAAACAAATGTTTTCCTTGTGCCAGCTTTTCCATCTACAAATATAGGGCCATTGCTTAGAGAAGATTCCAACCATTGTTTTATGAAATGAAATATTTCTAGCTGGTTATCATTCATCATACTTGACATTTGAAGCATAGATTCTAGGTACGATGCGTGGTCAGAAAATTTTGCTAGCTCGTGCCAATACGATGTTGCAATTGTAGCCCAAACGCCATGATGTTAGTCCCATGTTGAACAAATATTATTGACTAAGTGCAGAGATTCATTGAATGCAATTACATCATCATTTGGATATTCGTCTAATAAGTCAAGGCTCATAGGCACCTGAAACTTGGTTCATAAATCGATTGCTGGTCCCTGATCAAGTATTAACATGGCAAAAAGAAAACATAGCTGCGTAGGACTCAATGATAGAGAAGTTGCCTCTTCCATAACTAGCATTGCTTCATTGTGTGCCGCAAGCAAACCCCCCGCTTCTGCAGCCTGTTGATATGTCTCATAAGTTTGATCATTAACCCTCTTTAATTCATCCCACGTCCTGGCTGGACGGTGCAATAAAATTTGTCTTAAGTAGAACGCCTCGCCGACCTTAGGTAATAGTAAACGTATTCTACATATTAATGGTTGTCTAATCCTTTTCTTTACGATGCTTCGTGTAATTCCTTCTTGCTCTTGTTCTACATATGATCCAGATTCAGATGCTAATGATGGGTTAAAGGGTGTTAACGTATATTGTTCGTAGTATTGAATATAATTAAGCGTATCGAATACATGATCAAGCGGTCGTAAGAAGTATCGGTCCAACAATGATCTTGTATTCGGCCGCAACAGATGCAAAGGTAGACATTTAACAGCAGGGGACTTGTTCGTTATGTCGTATGACATTATTCTCCAAGATGCCTCCATGGCCAAAAGGTATCGTGCCTTTAAGTACTCACGTATCTCATCTCTAGGAACCGATGCAGTAGTATGCGTCTGCGGAATGTTTTCAGAGCAATGACCTGTATTGAGATTTGTACGCTCACCACTCGCTTGTGTATCTCGTGTGATCGGAACTCTCTGTTGATCAAGGCCCGATGACGTCTCCGTGTTTGTATGCCTCTCTTGAGTAATTTGAAATCTTGCAGTATTAAAGCCCTTATATATGTAACCATAGAGATAAGAGAAGACATGCACGGTGGATGCGATGTCAACCATAATATAGCAATCGAGTTCATGTAGCAAGAATGCATTATATGGAACTACCCACGCGTCATCTACACTCCTCCTCCTATATTGCACGTACCCTTTCGAGTCAAGGTGCGTCGTTGGATTAACTAGTTTTGGATAGTTATAGCAGCAAGAAGCACCACGTGGGGAGCATCTATTAGAATGTCTATGAATCATAAATTTTTTGGACCTGCGCTCGAATAATCGGATCACTTGGTAGTTCTGCAGATATAATTTCATCAACACATTCTATTGGTATATCTGGTTCGGTACGTAACACAAGATGCGAATGCGGTAATCCTCGCTTCTGAAACTCTACTATATTTATTATATATGATACCCGCTGAAAGAATTTATGCAACAATTCTTTTAGGCGTTGCAACCTTCCATGAAAACATCGGACAACAGTGATAGGTATATCAGAAGCATTTTGTCCAGGCCTAAGGGCAGCCCTTATTTCTGGTCAATCCGTGTTAGTCGTCATTGTAATGAATAGAGTTGGCCGGCCTTTTGACCTAGACAATGCCAATGCATCAACAACCTACCACCTTTGACAACCCAAGAATGACGAAGGAAGGATAACATCATTTTGATTGTCATTTTCTCGCGCAGAGTAATCCTCATCGTATTGAATCCTCCTATTCCTGAAGGCGGAAGTCCTAAAGTAATTTAGTCGTGCGTCCTCAACCCTTGAATACATATCAACGAGATACTCCCCACATAAACGGCCCAGCTGAAGGAACCTATCCTCATGCAAGATTCTTACTCTGTACCATTGTAGTTGCATGAGACCATATTCATTCCTAAGACCCCACCCTGGTGTACCATGCGGAAGTAGTAGTGGATATTGCAAAGGTTCATACATGGGATCAAGAATATTCATAAAAGTCGGTTCACCCGCATTTCGAGCCCAAAAGCCCGCAACTCGGGATGCAATATCAGCGGTATTGCTAACCTCTGCAATTGCCGCTATTTCATCGCTCCCAATTATTCCCTCAACTGTAATATATGCCGAAGGCATATGCACACTTTGTGAATCGTCATATATATACCAGTGTATGGGATTTCCAGTATCTCTTGTTGGAAGCAACCGATGATACGTACGACCCGTGATCGTCACTGATGAAGGGAAGTCCAAGTTGACGAACTCTCCATCAACTCCAAGCACGCTGAAGCAAAATAGTCTATTTATCTTTCTACATACTCCATTGAAACCCGACATGTTGTATAAATTAACCAATGCATCAGACAAGGAAGGTAACTGCGGGAACTTTCCCTTAAAACAACAAAACCCATTTTGTTCAACATTCAACAATGGAATATGGCAATACGTGCATCGTTTATTCCATGTGCACATCGTGAACGTTTGATTAATTGTTGTTCTCATATATTGTGCACGAGCCTGCCAATGTGCAAGCACCCTTGACACTGAGTCGTCCTCCATACTACCTGCTTGCATCTCGATACGGCTAGATGTCGTGCCTGCAGCAGCTATATTTGTGTGACGTCCTCTGTCCATTAGACGTATACGATCCCTTTCTTCATCAGGCAAGTTCGCATAACACTATCTTCGTCTATGGCGTACTTCATCTCTGTCCTCCTCAGTTAACCTTGCATATCATCCTGCTCTGTACGTGTTATGATCACCCGCAATTGCCGATGAGTCATTGACCAACTCGTTTTCATTGGTCGTTAACATGTTCAGAGTTGGAACAGTTCCTTTTGTTCCATCTCCAGGTGATCCCTCGTGTAACTCCCTAACTCCAGCCGCGAAGGAGGATTCACGGAAATTTGCATACTGTTCCCTTCGCCTACGACGAACTTCCGCCCTGCCTTCCTCACTCAATCTAGCATACCAGCTCGAGTTACAGGTATTCTGCTCACCTCCAACTATCGGTGACTCCTCGAGTAGTTCGCCTTCACTAGCAGACGGAACATTCGCACTTGGAGCAAATTCGTTTACCCTAAGTTCATTTGTTCCATCTCGATGTATGTTTGTTCCATGTCCATTCAGAGTTGGAACAGTTCTTTTTGTTCCATCTCCAGGTGACCCCTCATGTAACTCCCTAACTCCAGCCGCGAAGGAGGATTCACGTAAATTTGCATACCGTTCCCTTTGCCTACGACGCACTTCCGCCCTGCCTTCCTCACTCAATCTAGCATACCAACTCGAGTTACAGGTATTCTGCTCACCTCCAACTACCGGTGCCTCCTCGAGTAATTCGCTTTCACTAGCAGACAGAACATTTAACCATCATCCAATTAAATTGGGATTATGTCAACTCCAAAATCACGCCAACCTGCTATTGTCTTCTAGGGGGTTTTTGTTTTTTTTAATCTTTTTTTTTGGACTTCAAAAATAACATAAGGTTGCGATTCACGTGTGACTTTTCATATGCGAATTGAAATATGCAGAAATGAAGAGCAAGTTGCTAACATAGATGAGACAAATATTGCTTGCTCAATAGATGATAATATTAGGTTTGATAATAACAAATTGCATTATTTGCGAGGCAATTCCAGACTCGAAATTATCGATACATGGCACAAATATCATACAAAAATATCATATATTCCAATAAAACATTAAGGGATCAATCCATGTTTTTCCACGTATTTAACAAGGTGTGGTTCCATGTCGGCCGTTCTATCGGTTAAGGTGCGAATCTAACACTTCACCCACCGTCATCCCCATAGCCAAATTATGCATAATAGACACAAACTTCACGAGAAAATCATACGTCCCAAAGTTTTTTGGATCGTAAGATGGTGGATTGAGAACTGTGTTTGATTGTAGAAGCATTTGAGAGCATCATCATCCACTATGATTATATCATCCTTATTTCGATACCAAGTTAGGTCCATCATGTTACTCAAGTGTTTGATGAAGATAGGCTTGCTGTTGGATCCTTGGGATTAGTGAACTTCACACATTTGTTACGATCCCAAAGGGTCAACCAATTTCTACGCATTTCCCCGGTGCCTCCAAAGTATCCTTGATGTTCCTTAGTTCCATGGATGACCAAATACCAACTTCGAAATAACTTTGAATGCCTCGTCTAGCATCTCCTTCAAGTGCGGTGGCGGATAGATCCACTTGGTGTTTGATTCTCTTGGTGTCGATGAAGCTGTTCTCTAGCCACTTTTATTTTTCGGAAAAGTCTTGCAAAGGACTCCGTTTAGGTCGAACACCACAACCTTCTTAGAAGCGCCAATGGAAGCTGAAACATCAAACATGTATCCGGTTCGCAAGATCACGATAACACAAACAATACAAACTGGCCAAGCGTGATTTGAAATAGTCATAACCAAATGCTTCGGCGTGATTTAGTTTGACAACGAAAAATAATCAAAAGCAGCTTGGCGCGATTTAATTCAAAGGTAATACAAATTAAATCACAGCGTGGCGCTATTTCGTCGGCAAGGCCATACCTATCATCTTCGGTTTTTTTTTAGTCATCGGCGTCATTCTCCCCTCCGCCACCCTTAATCTTCGTCTTCTTTCACCTTTGTTAGAATTGTTATTTTCTATTAGTTCATTTTGCGTCCTTCTGGCCGACATTATTTTACTATTGATTTGGCAAACACAGTGAATCACTAGAGCCTTCGTTGCCTTCATTTTCGGTTTCCCTGTCAATTATTTCATTGTTAACTTTGTGAATCTACTCTATTGTTGCTTGCATCACCCGCAATGTGGGCAAGGATATTCCCTAAGTTCGCCGCCATCACGGTACTTTGAGCAACCGGTTTAGCGACTATTTGTTCATTCTTGCTTTCCTTATCGGTGCAGATTACTAGTTCCCTCTCCGGGAGCAAGCGTCCACTTTCGAATTGGACAAGTCTCACGAGACTTTTGATTGCTGATGATTTCAGGTTGCCATAAGGGCCTTTAGGAGACTTGGCAAGCACATGCATGAGGAATGGTTCAAGAAAGTCTTTGGCACGCTCATCACTCACAAAGCGGTGACATCTTCTTGCACCCATAAGAGCCTCTCGGGCAATATAACCTCAACATGAAGCTCCAAGCGAGGTTGTATCAATTGGAGCAAATGCCTCGGCGAGGTAAGCAGCCATAGGCGGGGAAATCCATTTTTATTTAAGGGGCCCTTCTCCTTAGTTTGTAGCTTCGTACTTGATTTCCCCACTTAGGAGGGGGGTCCGATCCTCATCCTCTTCGACTCATCTGATTACGTGATCGATCCGTATGAAAGAATATAGTTCTTAAGTGCGGATCATCTAGAAGAAAAACATTCCCATGCCTTTGCTATTGTCACCCTTGGCCTTAGCAATATCATATTCCTCGTCGGCGGCATGGATATCATAATAAAGATCACATGTGCCATCTTCCGATTACGTTCATGACTCATTATCCTTAACATCATATATTAGGCATCCCTCCCTAATAACTTTGAGGCACTCGGATCATGGCAGCGAGATAGTGCATGCAGATGTGACTCACTCACGAAGGACAAGCGATGACAATAGTGAAGGACCTCTCGGTTGTCAATCCTATCAATTTGGTAAAAAAGCTCTTTGTAGTCCTTACGGTTCATGCCCATATCTCCTCTCCACCCTGGTTGTCCAACACAAAAGAGTGATATATTTTTAAGGCGGAAGTTGAATCGGCAAGAGACCTTTGTACCCAATGGAGGTGAATCTTGGGGCGATTGTGTCGTCTTCTCGGTAATCTTCTTCACAAGGGCCACTTTTCTTCTCAACTCGGCCCGATTACCTTAGGGGTAGAGTCTCCTTATGTTTTGTATTTTTAGCCTTCCAATTCTTTAGGAAGTCCTTTGACCAGAATACAAACTTCTTGATGTCATCATTCTTGACCTTGTATTTGTCCGGCAATCCAATTTGAGATAATGCCACATCCCAGATAGCCTTTGTAACTTCGGCTCCTACGGTGACTTCATTATATCGTACATCCTTCACATGGCTGCAAGCACTCAGCGAAGGACATCCTATCCTTGGTGAAAGCACCCTTCTTGTATAAGACTTCCTTCTTTAAGCACTTTGGTCTAAAACCCAAATGGTCTCGGCGTCGTCTAGCCCACGAGTCTTTCTCATCTGTCACATTCAAGTCAAAGATGCTTACATCAGCAGGAGGCACCCTACCCATAGTATCGGCGGCTTCCCTTGTGCATAAAAGCGTCCCGAATTCATTCCACTTGAGCCATCTTGCCTCCTTACAAAACACAATCTTATCTGAGTGTCATTTGGTCGACCGCTTTGGATGAGCTTTGAAGGATGCAATGTCATCACCACCTTTTTCTTTGATTTTCTTGCGGTCTTCTTCTTCTCTGTATAATTATATGCGGCGAGTCCGCTCCAGCAGCTTGAATGCCTCGGACTTTGACCATACATGCGGTGGGCAATGGGCAGCCATATTCCACCCTTGTTGGCCGGGCGTGGCGCGGTTGTTCAACGTATGGACTGCAATAAATGCGGACATTGAATCGGTATCATAGAATAGAAACATGCGGGCGTGATTTGAATAGAATTGATGAAGAGAAAAATCACGCTGGCGTGAAATGAATAAAGTTACTAATGCAATTCCGCCCGGCGTGCTTTCAAATCAAACCAATTCCGCCCGGCGTGTTTTCAAATCAATGGAATTCACGCCCGGGCGTGTTTTCAAATCAATTGGTTGACTTGAAAACACGCTGGCGTGGAATCGATTGATTTCAAAAAACGCTGGCGTGAATTGGTTTGATTTGAAAGCACGCTGGCGTGAATACAATTTATGAAACCAGGTTGATTACCTTTTGTATAGAAATGTCTTCCCCATTTCATTCAAAGTTGCACTAATCTCGACCAAATCTGCGGGTGAAGTATTGGCATCAAGATCTGACACCTCCTATCGCGCATAGTGATTGTAGAACACTTTTTGGCTGTTTGTTACTTTTTGCCGATGATGGCCTTTTTTGTGCCTCAACGGAATCTTTGCCGTCGATGATGACATATTTAATATCATCACTTGATAATAGCTCTGGGCGTTAGATCCACCGGCCGAGCTTGTTGAGATCATATCCCAAGGTAGCACATCGGTGGCATAGGCATTTGACTGGATTACTAATCATGCTCGAACAATCTCCATGGCATGTCTTTGGATCATATCTCCTGCTAACATAAATGGAGCTTGGTGAGCGGATGAGGACTTCACATGGATCGCATAAAAGTTTCCTTAAGACCCAATGGATAATGGTCGGCGTACTTATTGACTTGTTCATGGCCTCTAGGCTGCGCCACTCTGTCTGTTCATTCTCAAAAGCGAAGCCTCCATGCCGCCGACAAGCTGCGGGTTGAACATTCTTCCCTAGATCTAGGACCCTTTTAGAAGCTTTCAAGTCAGCTAATTCCTAGCTTGCTGCAAATAGTGACTTGGTGTGGGTTTAGTGAACATGCCTCTACGCACATTTTGTAACCCCTTGGCAAATAGATATTGGCGTGCTTGCTACATTGGTTGGCCAACCATACTTAAAACATGTCTCACCGTTCACATCTGTCTTCATGAGCGTATCCTTGTATGCGGTAGCTCTCACGGTGAGTAAGTGCGGCGGATCTTTCTTACGCTACGTGTAATCTCCAAGAGCAATTTGCGGTGGGTGTCATCCTCTTCCTCACAAGAGATTAGGATCCCTTGTTTGGCCATCTTATGCGCTTCCTTTTTCCTCGAGAAGAGAGTTAAGTCGAGCTTGCCATTTGTCTTGGCAAGGTCAGCGTACCCACTCGGCACCCTCGTCCATTTCCTCTTGAGGCGAGGCGGGGTCGGTGGTTGCTATAAGAATCGGCCCTTCATCATCTAAGGTGAGATCATATGGTACCGCATCACGGGGTCGTCGCCCTTGCTTTCTTGGCGGGATTAGAACCGAATTAGTAGGGTTTTCTTCCTCTTGAGCACTTTGCAAATGAAGATGAGCACTTTTTAGAGCACTTTTCAGGAACAAAGAGATCACGCTTGGCGTGCATTTTAAACCTAAATTAGTACAAATCACGCTTGGCGTGTTGGTATCTCCACCATGCTATCGTTAATTTGAAACTAAATTATTTTGCATCCACATTTTAAGCTACATACCCTTCATGAATCCATATTTCACACTATTTAACCTCATTGAACATTGCTATCTCCAAGCTGTCTAACACCGCTATATTCTATATATAAAAGCGAGCAAAATTATGTTCTCTGAGCGGACAATCGAGCATTAGCGATGTTAATACTTAAAATTCATGCAAAGCATAATAACTCAAACTCATGCAAAGCATATTAAGTGAAAGGAAATATCTCAAATTCATGCAAGCATAATACTCTCCACGATTATTGTGTATACGTGGCAAATTAAATACCTTGAATAGGGTTACGTGTATTACGTGTATTACGATCAGCGTCCTCACGAAACTTGAGAAGAGCGGGTTTAGAGATTCCTCTTCCACCGCCTCCTCTGCCCGTCGCCTCGACCTCGATTCGCTTTAGAAGACATCTCGAATCGCCCTAGTAGCAGTGAAGTCGGGAAGGTTTCGGATCTGGCCTTTCGAGCTGCTTTCGAAGAAATAGCTTTTTCTACATGCGAGAAAATAGAAATTTGAATTTCAAGAAAACACAAAATCGGTTTGAAATATTCTTGACACATACAAATAATAATGGCGAAGACCCGTCCGCCGACTTCTTTCATTAAGTTTTAAAATCCCTACCCAAATTTATCCGCCTAAGCGTAGTTAACCTAATCTTTCTTCTAATTGAATTTTCCCGACCGCCGAGTTTCCATAGCGCCTTGACTTCTCAAATCAACCGGAGACTCAAATCAGCTTCTCAAGAATGGCTCTGAGAATTCGGTACTCATCTCATTCAATAGCTTGAACATTAATTTCCAATAGTAGGTGTCACGAATAGCAATTTTTCTGCGATTGTCGAAGATGAATGTTTCATGTTAACTACAAATCGAGAAAAGGAAAGTAGGATTATGCAAGATCGACTCCATCGATCCATTGTAATGCTTGTCATGGAATTCGGCTTTCGGGGATAAGTATGTCGAAAGTTCTGATGATTAAGCTGGCTGCGCTATGGATGAAGCTTTACCTCATGAGACACCCCGGTGGGGATACGGTTGGAGAAAGTGTTGGAACATTTGTTGCATGGCCAAAACCGCTTAAAAAGGTATGTAACATGTATTACATTGTAGAAATATAGAAGTAGACAAAATTTGTTGTATTCATTGGAAAAAGATTACAATTGTATATAATCGGATAAATTTGGATAAACCGGACAAAATCGGACTCTTTGTTTCAAGCCCGGTCCTCTTGAGTAGGCTGGGCTATCGATCTCCCATTTCCATTGCGGGGCATAGTGAATTCTTACGGTAAAACCCCGGCAAAAACACGGGCTCTAGCTCCACCACCCCCCTTTGCTCCACCTCCACCTCCCTGCTCCTCCTCCTGCTCCACCTCCTGCTCCATTGGTTGAACCTCCAATGCATCGTATAAGCGCTGCGGTAGTGGTTCCATTGGTTGAGCCATCTCCATTGCATCATTATACACCTTTGTGGTAGTGGTTCGTGTTGGGGCATCCGGGCATAGAGGCTAACCACTAAGAAACGCTTGACTCCTCATTTTGAATCTCGGTGGCCGGATCACGAGATTCACTCTCGATCAATGCATGTCTTGCATTCTCGAAGTGATTAGATAAGAGGGCGAGCCTCAGATGCGATTGCAAGGGCCCCGAGCCCGGATCTATCATTGCCTGGCGCTCTGCTGCCATCATCATTACTTGATCCAAGTACTCGGGGTTGCAAGATCGGTGCTCCGGCCCGAGCCCGGTGCTCGGTAGCAGTTCAACCGGTTGGAGATTGGAGCAGCCGAGGCTGGGAACGTGTGATTGCTGGCCCAAATGTAATTCCAATCCATCTTCGTCACCAATAGGGTGATTAATGTAACTGGCATCTATCAATAGGAAGTGGCGGAGTATCGGTATTCACGCTGGCGTGTTATATTTCTTTATTTATAAACTTAGAAACTAAGAACCGCCCGGCGTGTTTAAGCGTAAAAGTTGAAAGTAGGGATACAATTGTTTGCATTTCGGCGTAAAAAGCGCTATATAGGAAAAACTATACACGCGCTCGTGCATGCATTAACCGGCGTGTAAATAATTGCGGCCTTTATCTATTTACTTATCTATGCATGCAGGTTTTTTTCTCCCTCCTCTTTGAATGCCGCCCGGCGTGTATTCATGTTGAAAACTAAGATTACCCTAAAACACGCTTTAGCGTGTTTCAAATATTATCTTTCAGATTTTTCTAATGCTTTCTACTACACATTCATAATAGAAACTTGCATGCAATAGCATGATTAATTCAGGAAGAGAAACTCAAGAATTTTTCGAAACAAAAAAGCGGATGAAGTTTATAAAAACTATTACGGTTTTCATAAACATCATCTGCTTCCTCTTGCCTCGAGCAAATGCAAAAGCTTGTCTTCTTGGATTAAAACGCCATTGAGATGATACTTAAAACTAAATGAAAACTAACCTTGAGTTACGAGGCTGGAAGGAGGATAGATGCTTGTGGTTTTAATTAGAGGCTTTTTCGATTCATGAGACCTTAGTCCTCTGCTTTTGGTTTTAATTCGAGTCTCAGATGTCCTCTGCTTACTGGATGCTCTCTGAACAAAAGCGGAGTCTTTTAGTAAGTTAGGAATTGCGAAACCAAACATCTAACATTGATGAATATAAATCTGCTCACCAAGATTTGGACTGGCGGATCCAAACCGCATGAAAGCATAACCGGCAAATCATTATGAAGGAAGGAAGAAAATGTAGGAACTTGGAGAGCGTAAAATGGATTTATATAGGCACAATTAGAAATAAGTTAAGCGTGAATAATTGATTGCTTGAATTAACACGCTTTGGCGTCACGGTCTTCCTTGGACATGACATGTATATGGTATATATGGAGAATATTGCATTTCATGCAATAAATTCTCCATGACATTTTATTCCATTCATTGCATTGAAAAAAAAAAAAATTTGAAATTTTATATAGGCTAAATTAAAAATAATTTTAAAGGCAAAATTATCAAGGCTAAAAAATGACTTGTTGAGTTTGGGAATTGTTTTAGGTCGTATAGGAAAATTTCCTATCTTCTTTGTGATTGATTTATAGTGTTCAGAGACTTTGTTGACACAAATCTGAGAGACAAAATTTTGGAGAAAACACTTTGGAGACAAAATGCTTGGAGAAAGCAGTTTGATTTCATTCAAAATATTTTTATGTCTGAGAAAAACTGTTTGAAGAAAAGCTGTTTGAAGAAAAAGTTTGTGAAGAAAACTATTTGATTTCATTCAAAATTGATATGTCTGGATGCCAAGAATGGCTTTACAAAATGCGAAGGCTTTACAAAATGCCGAAGGCTTTACAAGATGCACGGGATCTGCATCATTGATCTTCCACGTCTGGAACAAAGAAGAAAAAAGGTGTTAGAAAAGAAAGAAAGGTGAAAAAAAAATAAAAGCAGGACATGCAAACTGGCTCATCTCTCGGCCATTCTAAAAAGCTGGTGAATTCTCGACCTTCCTCCTCATCCTCTTCTTCCCCCCTCCTCCTCCTCTTCCTCCTCCTCCTCTTCTTGAGAGATTTCATTCTCTGTTTTAGGGGGTCAAGCCAACCACAGGCGAGGCGGTTTCATGCTCTTGGGAGGACATCTCCTCCTCTTCCTCCAACTCCTCCTCTTCCTCCTCTTCCTCCTCTTGAATCGGAGGAATCGGAGGAGCTCAATTCCTCCTCTTCAAAATCGGCATCATCCTCACGAATCGGAATCGAGGAGGAGAATTGGGCAAGGAAATCGATGGCGGGGGAAGAGAGGGGTTCTTCAACCCGGCGTCTCTTTGGCGAGACCTCGGGTTCTTCATGAGCCAGAGGCAGCTTCATGGCGAGGCGAAAAAAAAAAAATTGGGACGAGAATGGTCTTGAGGCGTGAACGGATTTATATAGGGTTAATTAGCTCTTAGCGTGAATAATTAATTGCCTCAAATAACACGCCCGGCGCATCTGAAATTCCCATGACTATATTATCTAGGGTATATTATTATGGATAATAAATTCTCCGTCTATTAGTTATATGTCTTTTAAGTAATCATATATCCAAATTTTCGATAATTAAAATTTGGATATATTTATATAAATGTCATTTCCTTGTTGTTGCCATGAAAATTCTTGTTTTAAATGATTTCGTTTACGCCCATTGTTATTATTATATTAAACCTATTTCCAAGGAATTTCTTGCTTTTAAAAAAATTTGATTTACCTCTACATATTCCATAAATGCATTACTTTTTTTATCTTATGGTGTAATAATTTTTTTCTTACTCATTGACTAAAAAGGGTGCAATTTGCCTAGGTCAATGGTGCCCCTCCAACTCAAGATGGTGAAAAGAGCAATATCAATGAAAAACCAACTCCTAGCAAGAATGTTGAAGAAAAACAATTAGTCCTCTATAGTAGGGTGCAATGGAGGAACAAGAAGGTGAGAATCATGCACAAGTGCAACAAGGAAATAGTAGGCCAAGGAGTCATTGTGCTAGCAGATCACGGTCAAAATTTGTTAATGATGAAAGGCTAGGGAAGACAATATTGGTATTGCAATTTCGATGTTGGAAGACAAGCTGGAAAGGTAAAGGTTTGGGTGACAAGGAATGTTTTGGTTGTGTCAAGCAATTGGAGGTTCCTTGCATCATGGCATGGCCTATAAGTAGTGTTCAATTTGTGGAGGATTATATTTTTCGAGCACGAGGTTGTTGGGGACAATGATTGTCTTGATATTGATCCATTGGCAGTTGGAACTCTAAACCTAGGCAAAAGGGGAGAAGTATCGGTTGCGGACATTATCCTAGCAAAAGAGCCAAGTTGATTAGTGACACCAAGCGTGAGACAATGGTGAAGGTTAGGGGCTCAGTTGTTGTTGGAGTGATTGTATGCAATTCTTCACAATAGAACAATTGGTGGAAGCAAGAGCCACTTTTCAAGAGTACTTGTTGATGAGAGGAGGACCTACATGTACACAATCTTGAGCATGCACTTCAAGATGAAAGAAACCCAAAGCGAGAAAAAGATACCCTTTGCTAGGCAAATGGATATGTGCAAAAGCATGGCGAGTATCCATGCAATTCCAACTTCTTCATGGCATAATTGGCAAAAAAAAGCAGTGAGGGGAGCAGGATTGCTTTACATGGAAATAATGGTTTGTTGAGACCAAGCGACTAGGACCACGGCTGCCGAGGGAGATATTTGAAAAATATATTGATTTCAATGCGAGAGTCTATGCCACACAAAAGCGAAGGGATGAAAAGGGAAGAAGCGGTTGTTGAGAAAAGGTTGCCATCACATTGTACTCAAAAGAGTATTTTTGGAAGAAGTGAATTCCCTACTTGAGAATTGGGAATTCTTCCAATATCCCAACCTAGCTTTAGTAGGTTATGGAAGAAGCATTTCAATCATGTCACCATAGCAACTTCAAACAACTTTGCAAAGTGCAATTTATGTGCTAAGTTGAAGGAGACTCTTGATAAGGCTGTGCAACCTAGTCAAAGGGCTAGGATAAGGGAGCATATGAAGGACCATATGGTGACCAACTATCATGTAGATCATGTTATTGGATGTGGAGGACTTTATCGCATTGGAACCCAATAACTATTTATGTATTATACATGACAAGATGGACCAGCAAAGACTTGTCTTCCACAATTCAAGTACATACCAAAGTCATGTGGAAGATCATACCCTTCTGAGATCTCAATGGTGGGGCAATCTTGCATGGGCGAATCAAACCTACTATGGCCATTTTAGCTTGGAGTTGTGGAGTGATGGTCAGATTTTCATATTGGGAGTATCATGAGGTGTTTGAGAAACTATGAAAATGGATACAATGGTCACCTCCGGGACCTTCTGACTAGCCGGGCACTACATAGAGCATTGTTAGATGGAAACCCTAACAATATTGAAAAGTTCAGCAAGGCAAGGTTTAGGAAGCATGGGTCTAATGAACATGTTGGAGCTTCAACTTCACGTGCTAAACCTCAAGATCTACCCAAAAGGTTTCTCTTGCAACTTGATAATTGTCTTTGGCCAAAATAAGAACGGTGGATGTTTTCTTTCCTATCCTACTTAACATTTGTGGGGATATTTGAAAGAGTTAATTTAGGGTTTCTTATGCCGGGCATACCCATGAGGATGTGGATGCATTATTTGGCAAATATAGTTGTATCTTGAAGCGACAAGCGGTGACCAACTTTCCTAGGCTAATGGAAATCTTGCATGAATGCACTACTCCAAACCCTATAGCTTCTCTCATAGAAGAAGTGCCCGATTGGAAGAGCTTTGTGGATGGTTATACATTGGATCTTGAAGGTCATTCCGGGCCTCTGCAGTTCACTTTTTGGGTGAGAGATGGGATTCCAATCTTCCAATGGAAGATGAGACCTTCAGGAGGATGAGTGGAGAGGAGGGGAGGAAATATGGGCGTAGAGATGAGAATGGCAAGCCTATGATACCTCTAGGTCAACCAAAAGCTTTAAAACCTACTGAAGAAGTGAAGCAATTGGGATTGACTAAGGAAGGAATCCAAGACTATATAAAGCATTGGCAAACCAATCCGGATGACACCAACCGGTGCCTTGGTGGCTTCTTTGGAAGAAGGTGATTAACTTTGTTGGGGGAGATAGACACATCCTCGGATGAATTGAAAGAAGGGTGGTTGCCTAAAACTAGGTGGAAGACCTTAGCGGTCTTTGAGGATTTTTGATGACACTTGTAAGTAGCATTCATAAGCAATATGCTCCTCCTCCTTCCGACAAACACTATGTTGGTCCTAAGAACAATAGGCCAAAGTTTCTAGGCATGGATGCTTATGAACCTTCCACCGACTTGGAATGCCACCAATTTGTGGTAGTAAAGCCAGCCAGATTTAGATACATATCCGGTGTGGTTGGGGTTCACTATCTCTCGATATTTGCAAAGAAGAAGGTAATATTAACTTCAACCATGTGCGGGTGGAATGGTGGTGTCGGTGCATCGGTTGACCAACGTGTCGGATAAAGAAAGGTACTTTCATTGTTGGACAAAGAAATGGAGGAGAAATCCGAGTGATCCTGATCTTTGGCTAGACTATGAAAGTGTTTTGTACTCATGGACTCCAAACACTATTCCAGCTAGAAATGCGAGAATTACAATACCTCAGGATGTCAGGAAGAAGGCTATGATATCATTGGGGGTGCTTGAAGAAAGTTGAATAACTATGTAAATTTTTGTTATCACGTTTTTATGATATGGTGCTATATTGTGAAATATTGACTATTTTGTAAATAACATGATATTACGTTTTCATAATTTTGAGGTGAAATGTGTGAATTTGAATATGCTACTAAAAACATGCAATATGAAATTTGTCCCAAAATTAAGACATAAACCCAATTTAATTGAATGATGGTTATTTGCACTTGGAGCAAATTCGTTATTCTGCTCACCTCCAACTACCGGTGACTCCTCGAGTAGTTCGCTTTCACTAGCAGAGGGAACATTTGCACTTGGAGCAAATTCGTTTACCCTAAGTTCATTTGTTCCATGTCCATGTATGTTTACCATTTCAGGTTGAGACTGTCCTGCTCGATATCCACTCCTAGCACGAGCTACATCTCGAGCAGCTTCACGCAAATTTCTATATCGCTCTATTTGCCTACGTCGCACCTCATCCCTGCCTTCCTCACTCGAACTAGCATACCATCCTGATCTATACGTACTCTGTTGGCCTCCAACTACTGGTGACCCCTCGTGTAACTCCCTTTCAAATGTAGGTAGGACATCCAGGCTTGAAACAAAGTCACTTATCCTAACTCCAGCCGCGAAGGAGGATTCACGTAAATTTGCATACCGTTCCCTTCGCCTACGACGCACTTCATCCCTGCCTTCCTCACTCAATCTAGCATACCAGTTCGAGTTATAGGTATTCTGCTCAGCTCCAATTACCGGTGACTCCTCGGGTAGTTCGCTTTCACTAGCAGACGAAACATTTGCACTTGGAGCAAATTCGTCTACCCTAAGTTCATTTGTATGTAAAGGAGCCCTGTCTAATTCGCTAGCTCTCCTAGGTTGACGTTGTATTGGTTGTCGTCTCGCTCTCTCACGTACCACCTCTCGAGCAGCATCACTCAAGCTTGCATGCCGCTCACGCTCCAACTGTTGATTCATCCCACTATAATCTATTGTTGGTAGAGCACGAGAGGTCTCTCCTATCTGTCCAGCTAGACGCCGTCTAGCACGATCTCTTGCCATTGCTCGCAAATTTGCATACCGTCATATCCTTCTCGATTCCATGTGGTTCTCAGTTGGGCTCGATGTGTTATCATCCATATTCAATGCAAATTCTATTGCGACACGCAATGATGCAGAAGAAGACTTACATGTTTGTCTCATCCAAGAATACCTTCCCTCGGATAGTAGCAATGAGATTGGGAGTCTGCAATTAGGATCAAAGGAATTGCCTTGTTAACGTAGTTCATCATCATGCATTCTATGACACAACTCATAATTCATAGCATCTAATGTATCATATAAGATGTCCATAGTAATGGCACGATTATCTTATAAGATGTCGATAGTAAAGGCATGATTTTCTAATTATCCCATAGTATATACCATATGTAACGAGTTTATTGTAACGAAAATATATCAAGAGCATATAACGACTGGCAAGGAAAAAGTATCTTATAATATGTTCACAATTTAGCTCACAACATATACCTCATATAATGTGTTTATTGCGATGGAATTATGTTGATAGTATATTATGCCTCATGGCGTAATCCACAATTCATCTCACAGTATATACCTTACGTAGTGAGTTTATTATAACGAATATATATTGAGAGCATATTACGTCTCGCAAGGAAAAAGTATCCTATAATATGTCCATGGCAATGGCATTATCATCTAGTTATCATAAGCACATAACATGATCTCCCTCTAATACTGCCGACCTTACAACATCACTAGCCTCAACAATTTGCAACAATCGGTGGAGACGCGTTAATTGCGCAGTGAGCCTTTTAACACTGATCGAAAGAGTGATATAATCCTTAGATATTTTATCTAGCTCTTCAGAAAGCCTATCCACCTGTTCCCGAAACTTCCTTGCCATCACTGGAGGAGCACGTTTCCTATGCGATGCTATGTGCACAGCGATTTGGTTCCGTCTGTACTTGCGAAGGGTTCCCTTCCTGACAATCATCACGAATACCTTGCGACTGTTCTGATTATTATTCAAATCTGCATTCATATCGTGAACAGTTAGAGACTCGTCAGTCCCATTACCCAGGTCAACTTTAGCCGCAATGGTCTCCTCAACCAATTCTGCCATCTACTACAATGCAAGACATAAAAAACAAAAATCAAAATAGATCCAAACATGCAATAGATCCAAACATTAACGTTATGTAGATGTTAACATCGATATTAAATTAAACAAAGGAATAGATCCAAACATTAACATTATGTAGATGTTAACATCGATATTAAATTAAACAAATGTACATTCAATAATCCAAGTCTGTTCAATTACTAACGATGGGATAAGATGTCACTAAATATCCCAACTTCAATCCTACCATCCACCATTTCAGTCTCCACTCTGAACATACCTGCAGGACCAATGGAGCCACAACCCATGTACTTCTCAAGATAATAGGATATGGCGCCTGAAGGGTAATTTGTTTCGATTACTTCTAGTTTGTTGAGCAAGGAGCTAGGCAGAAAACGTTCCACAGCTAAAGTATCAAAAAGAAACTCCGAGGATCCATGGATCCAACCACATTCCACATGGTATAACTCATCTCCCTTTACTTTAATCGTTACATATAGAAATTTTTTAATCTTAGATGTCATCATAACCACGGCCTCCGGCAATGGCTTGCCCATCTGAAATTAGCAGACACTATTAACTCACAGAGCAAGGAATATTCAAACAGTTTGAACTTCGTAAAGGATTCGAAGTAAGTGGTAATAGTATACATGAAATAGTGTAGATCTTAATGGAGATATATAATGTACTTATAGAATGGTGATTACCTTAGAAGTAGGAGCAGAACGAAGTTAAGCGCCCAGAGGAGTTCGAGTTGTGTTCGAACGTTTGAGGATGCATTCTATTTATATGCCAACAATACGTGCACATTTTTGTAAAACTAAAACACCACGAGTGCACATGCAAATATCTTGAATCCGATATCTATATGATTATAGTGAAACATTTGCACATGCAAATATACTAAATCCAATATCTACATGATTATAGTGAAACATTATCTGATATCTACGTGATAATAGTGATATATAAAGATAATTCTAATGATGTGAAACAATAATGGCCCGAATTGGGAATTATTAGCAAGTTGTCACATCATTGTTGCAGTCATTAAAAAGGCACCTCATAATGATGTAATAATGGTGCATTTATTGGCTCCAGCAATATCGGACTAAAATTTGGAGCATAAACTGGCAGGTTGGATTAAAATTGGAGTGGTAAAGCTTAGAAATCAATGGGTTTACTTTCCTTTTTAATTTCGGGAGAAATTCCTTTTATTTGGAGATCGTGTTATTCCGGATTGCTATTTCGATTGGAGCTGTTAATCCTAGTTTCGATGTGCAGGCATGTTGCTTGTTGATTTCAGAGCTTTAAGAGCCTTAACATCACTGTACAGGCTCGACCATTCAGAATTTGAAGCAATATTTGGGCTTCTGGCAGCAATCTTTGGGCTTTCGATTCTTTCCTGTAAACTACAGTTTCAATTTCATTATTCTAGCCTGATGGGCTTAATCCTTTGAGTTCCAGCCTAGCGAATGATTGTAGCAACGAGAGCTTAGATCAGAGGGACATGGCAGGCCATGGATGCGGAAAATTGGCACAGGAATGGATGGTAAGGGCTAAATCCGATAACAGATCGAAATAAACGGATGCTTGAAATAGATAAAAAGAGGATTTTTTTAGAGCATAACAGAGGATTTTTTGAGAATGTAAAGTTGGGCGCCCAGAGGAGAACTGCCAGTTCGAAGGAGCGACGGGGTCACCTTCCAATCCAATAAATCTGCATTTGTGCAAGAAATCCGAGCTGCATGTTAGTGACTAAGGAAATCCTCTATCTGCATGTTAGGCTGAGGCGCTATCTTTTCCTCTGCATAGCTTTGGGAAGCTCTTCGGAGGGCAGATGCAGCCATGGCCATACTAAGGGTCAGCTACACATCTTTCTTTGCCATATCTGGCTCCTTTTTTCTCAACTGACCCAACACCGTGCGCTTGCCTTTTGACTGTAAGCAATCAGACTCAGACTTGCTGCTCGTTGACACCTCCAACGCCAAGCAAATGTAGCAAACAAGTTTCTGATGAGCAAAACTGGGGAACACGAGGAACCCACAACTAAAGGCACAGGCTATTTACAATGAAGCAGTGGGTTTTATTGAACAATCTCAGCATGGTATCCGTTTTGTTTTTTCTTTGGAAGGGCTACCTCCATTACTAATCCTGGAGGCACATGCCATTTCAGGTTTCAGGCTTTTTTTTGCACAGTGGAGTTTTGATGTATGCTCAGCCGATAACCACCAACAATACTCCTTTCAAATTGCCTTGTTTATGGGTCACAGGTTGGAATTTGTCTTTGCATTACAGTCAATTGAAAGCAAAGTTCAGGGTTGCTTCTGCAATTTTTTCTTATTTGGAGTGCTCAGCATTGCTTATATGACCTTCTTATGGAATTCAAACGATGCTATGGCGATGTAAGATACTGTTTATTTCATATATAGATAAACTACAACAGTATTTAGAGCTACAATTGCATTTTTTCAGGGCATCCCACTACCCATTCCTTGATACATGTTTTACAGCGGCCAGATTCGTCCACTTCATCATTGCTGACAAAACAGAGGCAGCTACTACAGGTTAAGACTGTATCATATCTGAATATGAATGGTAAGATACCAATATCAGAGAGATCTTCAGAAAAGTCATCCAATTCAAATGTATCGATTTGAGCAGGTAAATCAAAGTCAAGATCAAAGGGATTGAAGCTGTCGGAAATATCAAACAAATGGTCATCCAGATTAAGGCTACCAGAAACAACTGCCAAATTGTCCCCAACCTTATGGCTTCCACCCTGCTCCACATTAGGACCTTCGTCATCATCACCACCACAATTTATCCAACCATCCACGAGCACCAGAAGATCGATTCTGTGGCGTTTTGGATCCGGAAGATAATCATCCAAGAAGCCAAGAATTGTCTCCTCAAATTTTCTCTTCTTCGAAGCCATGTCTCCTGAAGCAGAATGCCATTACCAGCAGCTCGCTTATATAGCTGTGAGAGAAGGATTAAATTGAATGCAAAATATTCCAGCATGTACGGCACTGAGGCACTCAATCTAGGGCTAAATTCGCACTGCATTCTAAATAATCTAGGGATGGATTCTTACTATAATTCCAGTTTATCAGATTTTATTACAGGTTTTATTCCTTAGATGGAGACGTGAGACAATTCCAGACCGTTAGGGTGTGTTGCAAATCTCCAACATGACGTCACTACATTTATTAGGTTCCAATATTTATTGCGCACACGTGTCAGTACCATAAGACTTCAAACAAAATAGCATACATGTCAGCACCATAAGACTTCAAACAAAATAACATACGTGTCAGTACCATAAGACTTCAAACAAAATAACATCAAACAAAATAGCCTCAAACAGAAAACCAAACTGAATTATATATGAGTTGAAAAAATTGCATTCACTTATAAGCGCATGATAGACGAGAAAACATGCATGGCCTGCATGCCATAACTACAACCATCCACTATCAGAAATTATCAAGCCCGATCCGAAGCCCAATTATATCCCCTACAAATCCATAATACAATTTATTTGTGAATGCACAATTATGCTTTGATTCCATAGACATGTAAGTACATGCTATGCCTCATACTACCTTATTCTCCACATTCACTTAATGCGCCCATGGGATACCCCTCCAAAGTCCACAACCCTACCAAAGAAAAATTGTAATTGTTTAAGTTGCTAGAATCTAGCACATCTATCCAATTTGAGCTATATATGTGAGAAGTGTTTATGCCAGCTGAACATAATTATCACAACTCCTCATATTCTAGCTTAGACTTAAAGATTGAAAGGAAGATCTAAATAAAAAGATTTAGGACATGACTTGACTAATACAAGGCAATTAGGTTAGTGTTTATTTTGAGTTTTTGTCAAGGAAATAATTGCATTTATTTGCAACTAACTTCAAATGGTTAATAAGATGATAAATATTAAGCCAACTTACACGAGCTGTGTCAAACAATTTTTTTTTTTGTTGAAGGACGTCAGACTTTATTCAATCAAAGAGTCAAATACAAGTATAAATGCAGAGACAGGAATAAAATCTCAGCGGATAAGCGGAGACCCACCGAGTGAAGCAACCTGCCTAAGCATAAGAGTGCACATCCAAAAACTCCTCAAAAATCAATCGCCTCTTGCGAGGGGCAAGTGAAGAACAATGATACGACTTTACAATGTAACATTGAGCTTCTTGGAGAACACGATTATCTGCCACATCCAGTATGCCAATAACTGCTCCAAACCCATTGTCGACTGTGAACTATTGGTAGCCCCTATTGCTAGGCAACCACTCTAGAAACCGGCTAACCGATTTCACCACTTTCTTACGTTGCTCCATCTTTTAACGCAATACCCAAAGATTTGCATCTTTATGCAGATCAAATCCGTGCCTTGGTGGATGCCCCGGTTTTGCATCCTTCTAACCTGATATTGAGCTATGATAGACCTCCTTCAATGGAGCAGCCTTATATTTGGGTGGATTCGAAGGGAAAACCTGAAAGTCTTGTTGCAGAGCTTGCTAGCCAAAAGGAATTTAGTGTTGATACAGAGGAACACATTGTTCATTCTTTTCTTGGTTTCACAGTTCTTATCCAGGTATTTGTCATCAGATATAACTTGTTATATAGAATGTTCTATCCACCATTTTATAATGCACTCTGCAGATATCCACCCATAACCATGATTATTTGATTGATGCGATAGCGCTGCATGATGTCATTGAAATCTTAATGCCACCCTTTGCAAACCCATCTATCAAAAAGTTTGTATGAATTTGTGGTCTATACCCTATTTCAACTCAATTTCAAATTTATTAAGACGTATCCGTCAATTTGTTTTGAACTATCAGGTTTTTCATGGTGCAGATAATAACATATTTTGGTTGCAAATAGACTATCATGTATATGTCGTCAATTTGTTTAACATATTTTGGTTTGCAAATAGACTATCATGTATATGTCGTCAATTTGTTTGTTAGACTATCATGTATATGTCGTCAATTTGTTTGTCATGTATATGGGAGGCTTTTCAGTTAAAGTTTCTATTGGGGCGATGGGATAGAGTTCTTTGGCAAAAAGTTGCTGATTTTCTACAGCCTATTCTGCCACACCAAGAAGATATTTTGGTATGGGTTTGTCATGAAGAAATTAAGGAGTGCAAATTTGTGAACTCTATGTATCAGTTGTTGCTTGATACTGATATTCTTCCTCCGTCTAATAAGTGGTCTCTTCAACTTCCTCCTCTTCAATGGCAGAAGGTGTGGTCTTGGGCATGGGACAAGCTACTTCATCCTAAAGTGGCAGTTCTTTGGTGGCAGATTCTTCATAGGTGTCTGCGGGTTAATGTGCTTGTCCATAAGTTTAACCCTAGAATATCAAATCAGTGTCCAGTATGCAAGCGTGGATCTGAGACCATTGAGCATTGCTTTTTCATGTGTGAACACCTTAGACAGGTATGGGACTGGTTGTTTTCCCTTTTTCAGGTTTCACTAACAAGTCAACAACTGCTTTTGGCAATTTACCCAAGTACCTGGACAGAGTTACAAGGCCAGGCTTAAACCCACATGAATTAGGGTTTGCCCCTTAGGGGCAACCCAAAAATAGACATTTTGTTGCATGCTTCTTTTTTGGGTTGCCCGTAGGGGGGGCAATCCTTTGTTTTGGAGGGGAGGGGGGGGGGGGGGCTTTTATAGAAGGCTTGGATTTGGTTTTAATGTAATATTTTATGGAATATTTTATAATATGTTGAATACATAAATGTGATTGTTTGGGATTCGGTGTGGGGTTTGTGACACTTTTGTGGCATTTAGACGGTAGAGATTTTTTTTTGCAGATAACGGAAGGTGGATATGCAATCCGCATTTTCAGGCGATGACAGCAGTAGGGCGGAATCGAAAGCGCATGCAAGCTTCTCCAAGGATTGTGTTTTTGCAAAGGCTTGAATCTATACAGAGATAAGCAACCATGGTTTTTGCAATGGATTTGCAACCAAAGTTGCAAAGTTGCTCTTGCTCATTTTGTTTGTTTTATGAAAGCTCTCATTTTTTTACAGGTCTCAGTGTTGGGATTGACAATTTGGATGCTATTATGTGCTAATTTTTATTGCTTCGACTGAGGATGAGTGAAATTTTCAATCTGGGGGTTGGAGCGCCAGAAAAGTAACCAAATTCTTTGAAGTAATTCCGTTGTCACAGGTTTGCCATAGTAGAGACATGTTCTGACATCTTCCACGACAGAAAGTTTGAGAGAATGGTAACTGAATTCTAATTGTAATAGTAATCATTAACAAATTTGCTAATAAACATTCCAAGATAATTCCCGACATTTCAGAACTTTCCAAGTACATTTTGAATTCCACGGTTTTAAGCTTTCCACACGTAATGAGCTTATGTCACAGTACGAATATATTGCATGGCTAAGAATAGATACATGCATAGAATAGTTACATATCTTATTCTTGGTAGCCTTTTAATATTTGGTTATTGTGTTTGGTGATGGGGCCTAGTCCCCAGGTTTTAGATGGGCTGTTGCCCTTGCATGTGCCGTCCCATAACCCGTTGGGTTCCCGTGGACGTAAAAATTTATCTTATCTTATCTTATCTTAATTTCTTTTTTGAATAGTTCTTTATTATTTGTTTTAAAAGGAGCAGTAGTAGAGCTTTTCTGCTTGATTATGATGGTACAATGATGCCTCAGGCTTCCATCAACAAAGCTCCTAATCCTGAAGTAATTTCAATGCTAAATACCTTGCCGTGACTCCAGAAATGCAGTATTTGTTGAGGCAAAGATACACTTACCAAGTGGTTTGCACCATGCGATAACCTAGATCTATAGCAGTAGAGCATGGATTTTATTACAATAAATAACTTAAATCTTTAGATATCTTAGTTTTCTAATACAAAAAATAAATGGTTGATATGCTAAATTGCAAGACAGCTGTTAAATGGGAGCCTGTTTTAGTAAATTAATTTTTTGAGATGCTTCTACTATCTAACTAAACATTACTATCCGTGCAGATGGCAAGTAAGTGCTCCATGGCAAACAAGTGTATTCGTCTCAAGTTTTGAGTGGAAACAAGCTGCATTGCCTGTTATGCTTCAATACAAGGAGAGTGGTAATGGGGGATTGATGGATTCGACATTGATAGTGGTTGGCACCATCGTGATGCAAGTTTTTTGCCACTTAGTGTTATTGTTTATACACTTGAGCTTGAAGGCCACGTTTTTAGCAAGCTACACTCATTCTGGTCCAGTGCATGTGGTGCTCGTGATATTTGTATTCTTGGTGTATGTCTCTAAGAGCAAACTAGGGAGCCCAAGTGACGTGTACCACAAACTCCAGACGATTGAAAGTGCAGCAAGTATTTGCACAGAACTAGTTTCTCATGCAACACAAGCTTGTGATGAAAAGAAACAACGATGGCTCTTACTTAACAATGGTGGCCTTATTTCTGGCATTTCAAACATTGTTGGCAATTTTGGTACAATCTATGGCGTTTGGGCAAGGGGAGACAGATTGTGGCCCTACACATGCCAGCCTTGTTCATTCTTGGGTCCCATGACCTATTGGTCTCCGTGGATGTTAAAAAAACTATTCTATTCTATTCTTGCGTTTATTGCCCATGTTCTATTGTTTCATGTTTCATGTAGGGACTAGCACGGTTATCTTGAGATTGGATTCCAACATAACAGGGGCTTTTAAATTCAGATAATAGAGGTTATAAATCCAAGAAACAGATCTGGACTCCAAGTCTGAACTAGACACGGTGGCCTTTGCATTGCTTTGGAGAATGCAAGTGTTGGGTGTTCATCCTAACAAAGTTACTTAGCTAATAATGATCAAGTCATGCGAAAACCTATTGTACACAGATTAAAATCAGCCACTGGATGCATTTAAGAGCTGGTTATGATAACATGTCTTTGGATTAGATTAACTGGTTTCAAGTCTAGTACATGCATCAAGTGAAACTCGATTTCAATATCAGGTGGCACTATAGCAACTTTTCTGTGCTTAATATTTTTCTTTCAATTGGGTTTTGAATGTTAAGTGTCTCAGGTGCTAACGTAAATCATATCACAACCGGTGCTCCGCCACTGTTTTGGCATAGGAGTTAAACACATGGAAGTTTTTCGCTTAATTACAGAATACTAGGAAAAAAAAAAACACAATGGAACACCACGTATTGAATAAGACATAGTGAATAACTAGTTAACCTTCTGAAACAATACTATAAAGAGATTACAAATCAATAGATGCTTTACAACATGCTTTAGAACAGTTGCTTTTGTGATACATGGTACAATATACAGAACGAATGTAATATTAACATGGACTCTGTCAGTCCTTATTGGTATATTACATGCAGGCAGAGGTTATTAACCATGTACATAGTGCAAGGATAAATATCAGCTGAATATGATATAGTACACTTTATAAACCCCTAACTTCATGCACAGAAGATACAACGCAGACATTGGTTGAAGAAACAATTACTCATGAGATTCCATCAGCCAATTTGCAATGTTAGTCAATATAAGACGAAGGACAAAGGCACATGGTGGTATTTAGTATCGGCAGGGTTGGTTATAATTGAAAGATAATGCAACATTTTGCCTTGCAAGCCTACAATACCTTTGTCATGGAGCACGACCACTTCATGACTTCCATGATCATGCTCTATATGAATGATGTCCAATACATGCAATCCGCACTCGTATTTGACAACCAATGTAACTAGTGAAAAAAAATTGTTTCCATGTGTAAATCATCCATTGTCCATATATGCAATCATCCACCATCAGATCCTTTCTGCATGCACTTTCATCCAATATCACATAACACAAATGTTGTGCCAGCCTTAACTACTATGGTCTATACAATTAAATACAGTTACCATGGTGCTCATAATATTTGTATTCTTAGTGTATAACTCTAAGAGCAAACTAGGGTGGCCAAGTGATCTGTACCATAAACTCCAAGCAATTGGGAGTTCAGCAAGAATCTGCACAAGACCTCTTTCTAATGCAACACAACTTGGGGTCCAATGAACGAAGACAATTGGTTGGCACGAGTTGGTATTGGCTGAATTAGCTGTTATTCCATGGCACATATCTTCATCTTTGCTAGCTGATGTGTATAAAATTGCTACTATGTATAGCAGAAATCACCATCCAGATGCTGCTTAAAAGTGCTTACAAATGGCAGTTTTTAAACACATAGTATTTGGTGCTTATTCAGACAAGCTCCATAAGAATTCTTCATGAAACTGCCTCAAACTTGACCTCCTAATTTGTTTTTGCATCTCCAATATAATGGAATAGACATCATTACATTTTATGAAGCCGTTTGTGAGATATATGCTTTTCCCTTATAGATATATACCATAAATCGTTTTTTAGCTTTTTTACTACCAAGATCTAAAACTTGACCTCCAAAGACATTTTTTCATTACGAATCCAAATGGAATAGACGGCATCAAATTCTGTGGTGTAGTTTCTAAGATATTGGCTTTTTTCGGTATAACATCAAAAATCGTTTTTTTCCCTCTTGCATTGAAATTACTCAATGGATTTACTTGAAACTTGGTGTTCTAGGATTTTTTTTTTCCTACTACAAATTCAATGGAACTGGACAACAATCGATTTCATGAAGTATTTTATAAGATAGTGGCTTCTACTCTATGGCAACCCTAATCTGATTTCTCATGATTGTGCTCAAAATATGCACATGTAGAAGCTGCAATTTCATAAGTATTCTTAGTTTTGGATGTTGATTCCCTTGAGCCATAGCTTGCTTTATTCGGTGAAGTAGATCAAATGCCACAAATGGAGAGCCACTACCGTTACAAAGCGGGTCATATTAAGGAATTCTAGCCGTTGATTAGTTCTGACGGTGATGATTGTCCAAGTCTTCTCATTGTGCTCTCGTAGTGCCGATGTATTTATATGTTTTGCCAAAAATTGTACCCCACTAGCAATTTTGTACCCTGATAGCTGATCTTGGGTTGGATGTAATGATAATTACATCAGACATGCATGCTGAAGCAAGTTGGTTAGTCCTTACATTGTAATTTTCTTAAATGCGTGAGTTCTTTTTAGGGGGCCGTAGTCTATCAAAAAGTCAAATGTCTGAGATGGTGATGTTTCCACTGACAATAGTTAGTGGTTACAAATTAGAGGCCCCAATTGAGGGTCGAGATTCTTGGTAAAGATCCTTGAATATATTTCATACTGCATGTTGAGGGCATTATGTTTCTTTCTTGTTTAGCTCCCAAACATTATCAGAAACTTCGTCACATGCTGAAATGTTATTTCTGATAAAAAGAATGTACAAAATAGTAGTTGTGTGTCAAATTTTTGACTGATCTTTTATTCTGTTTATGTGAAAATGAATCAATTAAGAATGCCCATAGATAAATACAAATGTGGGTGTGGTACGCGGAGTTGTGGCATTCATCTATTCACACCAACTCTAAATTTCCTCCTACAACTTTCATTGTCCAGAATGAGTAGAAAAGAAAACCACGAAAAATTTGAATATGATGAACTGGGCAAGTAGAAGTAGGTGGCAGACCTAAGTTAAAACTCTATATGAAACATAAAAAGGTTTTCAAATAATGACTAGAATTTCACCCAGGCTCTATTGGCAATTCTGGTATTTCTTTCTCTATTTTCTTCACAAGATTTTCTACAACTCCAAATGGAAAATGCCCAATTTAAGGAATGGAATGCTATAAGTGACAACAAGATCATATGTCTGGGTATGTGATCCATCTTTTAAATGTATGTTAGCCCGTTCTACAAGATTTCCACAATTTTTCTCGCTAAAAAATATGGACATGGGACGTTTACCTATTATTAGCTCCAGAAGGACAGCTGTATACATTCCCTTTGGTAGTGGCTCTCTATGTCTGACAATATTCCAGTGAAACATATCCAACGTACCAGCCACAATAATGCTAACATGATTTTCCACTGAACCTATTATTCTGGCCAGACCAAAATTTGTTAATCAAAGTTCAAAATTTTCGTCAAGAAGAATACCACTGGCTTCCATATCTTTGTGAACTATAGGAGGCGAGCAATTATGATGAAGGAATTTCAAACCTCTTGCCATGCCTAATGCAACATTAAGCCTCACTAATAGCTTATGTGTGTAATAAATCTCTCTATATCTGTTGGGTTGTCTGCCAGTCATGTAATAATTGTACATGAAGAGGAAATCAAACAAGCAATAAACCTGAACCACTTCTTTGCAAAATGATATGACCCATTCTATTTTCTTATCTATAATATCACTGTTCAGACTAAGCTTCTCCATCAAATCACTAAACCCCAAGTTGTCCATTTGATCATCAAAACTTCTCGCACCAGATCCTTTCGAGAAATTGAGATACACTATCATGATCAAGAAAAGGAGCATTAGAATCAATAACATTCAAGTTAAACACAAAAGGACAAAAAATAGTCCTATTAAATCCCAATTCCTGTCATATTTATCTGCAAAATTACTTTTATGAGCTGTAATAGTAGCTTCAATATCAAATTGAAAATGCATTTTAATCCAGAAAAGAGAGAAGCTCTTGCCACCATACACAACTCCATTTCTAGCCTTTCAAATATTTTAAAAAGCAATAAAGATTAGAGTATGAGCCAAGATGCAATTATTTTAAATGCGAGAAGACTTCCAATAGGCAGGGATTGAAAATACATACCAAGTTTATCTCCGAACCAAAATCAAAGAAGGAGTCAATGTAGAGCTGAAGAAGATATGCTTCAACTTAAGCAACTCATTGTCATCATTCAACGTTAGCCAAAACTCTGAACAAAAAACATCTGCAAGAACAAACTCACCGAATTAGAGTTCATAACTCGTACCGCAATAATAAGACTTGTCGGCCTTTGAAGTGGCAACATAGAAGATGTACTAGGTACAAGACCTTTACTACTGGTAGGTAAATACAAGTGATCTACAATCGTCGAATCCCATTCTCCAATATCGTCATATAGGGCTAGCCAGCATGGAGTTGATTCCCAATGAAAGACCACCAGGGTGCAGTCGGCTTTCCAGGCTTGGACAAACATAAAAGCATTGAAGGTCAAGGCTGGTGGAGGGAAGCAATAGTCATTTGCACCATTCCAAGACTGAGAGAAGGCATCTATAGGACAAGGATCTCCTGAGATAGGGTGCCAACCATTTAGTTCAGGTAGGAGATGGTTGTCCAAATTGGCAAAACGATGGAGCCCACAGGATAGGTCAATGATGCGAAAAACCTCAGGCGTCAAACTATAGTCATTAAAATCTCTCAGCTTAGACAAATAATTGGCCCACTGTTTGAGGCTATGGGGAATCCAAACCAACTTTAGGATGATGTTATGATGAAGATATAATGTAAAGATATGGAGACACAAGCAATGAAGGGTTGGGATCTGAGAGCCCCCTTTATTCAAAATGTAGAAGCAATTCAAGAAATCTCCATATACAAATACACACTTCCTAGCGAGATTGACGTCATGGAGCTCAAAGAAATGGGCTAAGATTGAAAGCTCTCGGGCTATAGATGATAATGGTTGTTCGGTCTCATTAAAATTTTTACTCAACTCGTTACGCATAGCGGAATCATGGACCCACACTCCCCACCCAGACCCACTGGCATCATAGGATAAAAAAATCATAGGAGCAATTGGTTCCCAAATAAGAGCATAGCTTAACAAATCGACCATTGTGTCCAAGCATTGATCTCAAGTACAACAAGTGGGTTTGCATCTAGCTCACTCAAGCTATCATTTCTATTAAAAGCCAGCCATTATTCCATCCCTTTTGGTCCAAGTTGAGCACGAATTTGATCTTCAAAGTCAACAGTGGCATCCTGTAGCATCTCAGAGGTCTCAGCTAGAAGACGTTTCCCTAGCCTAATGGCTTTAACTTTGGTCGATCCTTTGGCAATCTAGACATTGTTGCAGATCTCACAAAAGGCTTCAAAACTTCTGTTAAAGGCTATCAGCGAATCCTACCAAATTTATACAAGCCAGACCAACTGGATCAATTTTGGCAAGTGAAAACCGTTATCAAATATTTCAGCAAAGCAAGACCAGTTATTATAAATAACTCAGCAAAGCAGGATGGATAAAGCTGATTATGGTGTCAGATAGACACGCTGTTCCTAAACCATTGAGTAAGATGCCTTAAAGAATAGGAGATTATTCGAAGCAAATTGTTGGTCTCGGCTCTTGAACTTTAATACTAGAGTGGTCAGGTGATGGACCAGAAATGATCCATTTGCAGTGTTCACTTCAAAATTCATATAAAATCAATGGTACAAAATCTATTTGAAGCCTTCCTAGGAGTTCATATGTGGCAGTCATGGTCCACTAGAAAAATACCTAAAAATATATATATACCTCCATTCTTGTAAGTTATTCTCTAGCAAACTCAGGGGGGTCAAGTACCAAAAGCTTTATGTTTATATAAAGTCAAACTGTCTCGACAAAACGATTCTTTCAAATTTTTTGATTACCATGATATTTTTCTACATGAGATAGGGAAAATGATACAAAAAACCACATGTCAATCCGAAGTCTGTGAAGAAAGATAGGGCATTCAAACATGACTGGGTCAAAACTGCTTTCGGCCTCTTTAGAACCAATTATGGTTTCCAGAAGGCAGTTGTAGTTTAAATACAACAACTTTTACAGGGAAATGCATTTTGAGCTAATATTTGATATATTTGCAATTGACAAGTTCCTCCATCCCATAAAAATATTGACTGGCCTTGAGTTTGATGTTTGGACTTTCATTTTTTATCTCAATTTTAGGTAACTTGTAATAATGATTAATATTTTTCATATGAGCAAAACTTACTCTATGATGTCCTCCAAAAAATCATAGTATGAAAGTTCAAAATGATACGAAACCAATGCAAAAACAAGCTTATAAAAAACGCAAAAGACATAGTCACAAAAAATCAAGAAACGTTTCTGTATCTGAGCCCATTACTGGTCCGTAGGTGCATTTAAAATTAATACCTTCCTTATGTTAATTGATCTCAAGTTAAATTTTGGGATATAAATAGCTTCTGATTTACTTTAGTAATGAAAATATTTGTTGGTCATAACATTGAGATTTGGATTAAACTTTATAGCAATGTCTTCTATGTTTATTCTAGATTTATGCCTCGAGATATGACTTTGAAAAATGACATTCTCAAAATGTCCCATGTCATGAAATCAATGCAAAAAAAAAATCAAAGAAAAATATGGAAGTTTATGACTATAAAAAATCAAGTTAGACTGCTATATGCAGTTCCACTTGCAGACCATTATTGGTCCACAGGACTGAAAGTTTAAAAATTAATAGAGGCAACATCTCAATCAATTTTGATCTCAACTTTAGAATATAGTTTATGCGTACAATTCTCTATAGGATAAAATTAATTGGTTAGACGAGCTTGCATAATTTGAGGGCAATGTTTAAGCACAAACAACTGTGAATTTATGGGGTACTTATTTGCCAATTGAATCTACATGGATTTCCACTCGCACCTTTCAAAAATTATGTTATTAAAGGTAAGAAACCATGATATCAATATGGGGATAAAATGGAAAGGGCTAGTGAGAGATATATGCTCTACACAATTGGTCTAGTTATGGATATTTGTATCTTTCAAATAATACGTTATTTCAATATGAAAATAGATAGTTATATTGCAAAGGAAGGCTCGCATTCATGAAAAATATAGTGTACATGAAAGATGACCTACTTGTAATATTATCCTACTAAAACTCTAATGCTTTGTTGCAGCAATGGATATACCAGCTTTATACTAGTAAAAAATAACCATGTTTCTCCGTATGTTTTTGCAAGAAAGCCACACAATCTACATAGGAGACCTACATATATGTTTCTTATCATATTTTGAACCATTTGGAAGGCTTATTTGGAAAAATGTAGCGTGCTCTCTACAAAACTGAGAAAGACGCATTGAAAGTCATATGGTTTACTTTTTTATTCTTATACTTAACTTTCATTCATCAATAGACATCATTAGCTAGTAAATGATGAATTTTTAGCCTATGATTTTGGAATTAACTCAAAATTTTAACCTAATGTGTTAATCCTATGGCTACACATCATCTTTAAATCTAGTTAGTTGCATGGTTAAACCCTAATTACACTATATGCAAGTTGATAAAGTAATTTTCTATGTGGATATAAGAAGAATGCATCATTCATTACCCTCGTGATACTTACAGGTGGTGATTTTGGAGCATTTTAACATATAATTTTGTCCTAAATTCTGTATAGGAAATTTCTATTAGATTTTGAAGTTGATATACCTTATGAACACTCAGAAAAAATATAACATTGTACTTCATATAGTGAAGAACCTATGGCCACAAGAATTAAGCCAAAACTTGTAAAAATAAGAGAGAAATAATTCCTAAACTGCAAGCAGTGTTTTTGAACAAAATAGGGTTTGTCGGCTTCCACGGATGTTAAATGATAGCAACCAAAGCTGAAAAGATACGAATCAATGTGTTCTATCATAAATAGACAAATACTTCCAATTTTGGCAAGGTTTAGACTTGTTTATACTAAGAAAACCCAAGAATGCAGTTCTGGACTGTTGCAGAAACTGTCGAATTCTCTAATATTTGAACAATCACTACAACATATAGGTGAGTTCATTGGTCTTTAAAATCTCGAAGATCATTAAGAATCAAATAAAGATTGATATGGTGGCGATATATCGTGAAATTGACATTTCTGTTCTCAGATATATTGGTTTAAGTGGCAGTGGGTCAACTGGACCAATTCTGGTCCATGGACCAGCAATGGTCCCTGGGACCACTCTAGCGGTTCATGTCGGTTTGCCTATTCATTGGAAAATTCACAGAACAATATGGCCCAAACAAAAGTAAGATCCATAAAAGCCCAACTCTATACCACCGAAAACCAAAGCCATAAAGAAAAAAGGCCAATTACCAGCAGGAAGAATATTTGTGATAGAAAGAATATTTGTTCGAACAAACTGCTGGTGCACTCTTGAAGCTTAATGTTGGTCTGCTAATCGTTGGAAAATTCTAAGAGCAAGATGCCCGAAACAAAAATAGATTCCACGAAAGCCCAAACTCAGTGGCACCGAAACCAAACCACAAAGAAAAAACTGGCTTATTATCAGAGGCCACAGAAGAAAACCTTGAATGCTAGAAAGAAACCCGAAGCCATGCAAGCAAGGGTTGAAAGAACTCAGACTGATTTGGGGGTCCCAAATACGAGCTAGTGAAACCTAAAATAGTAGATAACGAAAAGGGCAAAATGGCCAAGACAAGAACAAGGAAAACTGGAAGGTATAGAAGAAAAAGCATAGACAAGAGTATAAAATGTCGTGAAAAAACAGTAACATCCTAAATTAACTAATTGTTTTGACAATTACATAAAGTGTGTAGTGGCCCAATATTATGTGATGCTGAAGCAAACATCCAATTTGTAACACTGTTATTCAATTGAACTGATGCTTTGGAAAGCTTCATTGAAGCTCTCTACAAATTTACCATATGCAGTTTGCAAAAATAATATGATGAACTCACCTTTGTTGCACTGCCTTTCAAGATTCGCATCTAAATGTCTCATGCAAAAAGCATGATGGACTCCTAAATAAAAACACAAGATCTAATATGTACCACAATAACAAGGGTCCCAAGGAGATTTGACATAGGTGTATAAATAACCATTCCTGAAAATCATACATCTAAAACAATTGAATGGGTTGTTATAATAAGAAATATATATCCAATAGAAAAAATAATCATGTTAATTTGCTAGTTGTATTGGTCAGAGCAATCTTATTAGGACATTGAATAAATTTTGGTCGTTATTCGAAGCATCATATTTCATATTCTGATAAGCGAACTCCATAGAATTTTGAGGCCCAATAATATATATTCTAGACCTTAGGCAAGCCTCTATTTCATATTTCAAAATTATAGGTGCCCCTAGTCATAAATGACCTTATTTGAAATAAGGAGCGCCCAGAGGCCTCAACATACAATCTGGGCCAAAACCATCATTCAATTAAATTGGGATTATGTCTTAATTTTGGGATAAATTTTATATTGCAATTTTTTAGTAACTTTGTTAAATTCACTTTTTTAGTAACTTTGTTGCCCTTAGACTAGAATAGACATTAACATATAATCACACACCTTAATATAAATTCACACCTTAACTTCAAATTAAAAAATCATATATCATGAAACTCAAGTAGTACACAACTTTTTATTAATTGTAGAAAAGATACATAGTAACTGTTTTTCATTTTTCCACCAGCATCCCCAAGGATATGAGAACCTTATTCCTTACATCCTGAGGTATTGTAACTCTCGCTGTTTTACTAGGAATAGTTTTTGGAGTCCACGAGTACAATACGGTTTCAATGTCTAGCCAAAGATCAGGATCACTAGGATTTCTCCTCCACCTCTTTGTCCAACAATCTGAATATCTTTCTTTATCGGTGACATTACTCAACCTGATGTCTTTGGACACCACCATTCCACGCGCACCTTATTGAAGTTAACATCACCTTCTTCTTTGCAAATATCCGAGATAGTCCATCCCAACCACACTGGATAGGTCTCTAGATCTGCTGGTTTTATTACTACAAATTGGTGGCACTCCACGTCAGTAGAAGGTTCATAACAATCCATGCCTAGATATTTTGGCCTATCCTTCTTAGGACCAACATAGTGTTTATCAGATTGAGGAGGAGCATATGCCTTCACAATGCTACTAATGGTACCATCATCTTCATCAGCACCAGCTAATGTTTTCCACTTACTTTTAGGGAACCACCCTTCTTTCAGCTCTTCTGAGGATGTGTCTACCTCATCCAACAAGTTGATCACCTTCTTCCAATAACCTATCAATGCACGATTAGTCTCATCTGAATTAGTTTGCCAATGCTTGATGTAGTCATTGATGCCATCCTTAGTCAATCCCAATTGCTTGACTTCTTCAGTTGGTTTTAGAGCTTTTGGTTGACCAGGAGGTATCATAGGCTTGCCATTTGCATCCCTGTGCCAAATTTCTGCCCCACCTCTCCACTTCTCCTCTGAAGGTCTCATTTTCCATTGCATGATTGGAATCCCTTCTCTCACCCAAAAAGTGAATTGAAGAGGTCTAGAATGACCCTCCATGTCGAGAGCATAACCATCCACAAAACTCTTCCAATCAGGCACTTCTTCTATGATAGATCCTATAGGAGATGGATTTGTACATCCATGAAATATTTCCAATAGTCTGGGAAGTTGGTAACTGTCACTTTGTCTCAATACATGACTATATTTTCCAAACAATGCATCCACATCCTCATGAGTATGTCCGGGCATTAGGAACCCCAAATTGACTCTTTCAAAAATACCCACAAATTGTTAAGTAGGATAGGAAAGAAAACATTCACTGTTCTTATTTTGACCAACACAATTATCTAGTTGCAAGAGGAGCTTTTCAAGCAGATCTCGAGGTTTAGCATGAGATGTTGAAGCTCCAACATGTTCATTAGGTCCATTCCTCCTAAATCTTGCCTTGCTAAACTTTTCAATACTATTAGGGGTTCCATCCAACAATGCACTATGTAGTGCCCGGCTAGTCAGTAGGATCCTCGTGAGGGTGACCATTGTAACCCTTCTCATAGTTTCTTAAACACCTCATGATACTCCCAATGTGAAAATCTGGACCATCACTCCACAACTCTAAACTGAAATGGACATAATAGGTCCGAGGCGCCTATGCAATATTGCCTTGATCATTGAAATCGCAAAGGGTATGATCTTCCACATGACTTAGGAATGTACTTGAATTGTGGAAGACAAGTCTTCTGTTGGTCCATTTTATCATGTATAATACATAGATAGTTATTAGGTTCCATTGCGGATAAGGTCCTCCACATCCAATAAGTTGATCTACATGATAGTTGATCGTCATATGGTCCTTCATATGTTCCCTTATCTTTGCCCTTAGACTTGGTTGCACAGTCTTATCTAGTGTCTCCTTCAACTTAGCACATAAATTGCACTTGGCAAAGTTGTTTGAAGTTGCTATGGTCACATGCTTGAAATGCTTATTCCATAGCCTACTAAAACTGGCTGGGATATAGAGGACACTCCAAGTTTCGAAGCAATGCATTTATTTCCTCTAATATGCTCTTTCGGGTACAATGGGATGGCAATTTCTTTTCAACAATAACTCTACCCTGTTCATCCTTCTTACTCTTATGTGGCATGTTTTCTGCATTGAAATCCACATATCTTTCAAATATTTCCTTTGCAGCTATAGTTCTTGAGGTAGGCCTTACCGGGCCGGTGTTCCCATGCAATGCAATTTTACTACCATTTTCATGTCTCTTTTGCGGTTTGTGCCAAGAAGAGGTTGGAATTCCATGTATAGCCATCCATGCTTTTGAACATATCCACTTTCCATTCAATGGGAATCTTTTCTTCTTTGATCTTTCATCCTGAATTGCATAGCCAAATATGGTGTACATGAAATTCCTCCTGCTATCACACTTATGTTCCTGATATGTAGCTCTTGCTCCCACCAACTCCTCTATTGTGAACATTCTAACACAAGAAGCCCAACAACATTCACCTCCTCTAACCTTCATCATAGCTTCAGGAGAACAATCATAATCTGACTTGCATCTTTTGGTGGGATCTGTGTGAACATTGTTGACAATGGTTCTACATCTATAGGAAACGTGTAGTTCCCCTCCAGTTGAATACTGTCCCTAGGCCATGCAACAATAGTTGGAACCTCTAGTTGCTTCACACAAGCTAGGCATTCTTGTTTGCCTGAACCCTTTTCCTTCCAATTGTCATATAATTTTGAGATTGCCACACCTAACCTTTGTCCTCCCCTAATCTTTCATCATTCCTTTGCATTGATAGGATCCGCTAGAACAATAATCCCTTCTCCCCTTGCCTCTCATTTGCATGCATGCGGGATCTTGACCTTTTGTTTTTCCAATCGACCCCGAAAGTATAAAGTACAATTTCCTTTCCTTTGGCATCATCCTTTTCATTTGAGGTCTTTTCCTTTCCTTTGCCATCATCTTTGTCATCTTCAACCTTTTCATTTCAGGTCTTTTCCTTTCTTTTCCCATCATCTTTGTCATCTTCATTAGTTGGGGATTTTTCCTTGCCTTGATCACCATCATTGGGGGCCTTGGGGGATTTAGCATTTTGCATGCCATTGACCTAAAATGCATAAAAACCTATAGTAAGTTAGCATATCCAAATAACATCTCCCTAACATGTTCTTAAATGAAAGTTAACCTTAATAATAACCTTAATAACCTATAATAACTTAATCTATAATAATAATAAGTTAACCTATAATATATTAACTTATAATAACCTTAAATGTTGTAACCTTAGAAACAACTTTAAAGCTTATTATAGGTTAGCACTTTTAAGGTTAGAAGTTTCAAGGTTAAAACTTCTAACCTTCAATAAATATAACCTTAAAACTTCTAAAACTTAAAACTTCTAAATTCAAATTCATAAACTTTTAAACTTATAACCTTATTTATGAACTTAAAAATATTAACCTTAACTAATAACCTTAACTTATAAACCTTAAAACTATTAACCTTAAATCTTATAACTTATAACCCTTGTAATAAATTTCAAGGGTAGTTATTATATGGCTGTGATGCAATTTTTTAAAGCAGTTATTATGTACAGTTTACAATCCCTTTCCAACTTTTCCAGCTTTTCTGTCTCTCTTTCGAACTGTGCTTTCGACCTATCTGCAATCGGCTCCACAATTTCTGTGGCTTTTCTGGCGCTTTCGAGCTTTTCGGCTCCACAATCTAGGCGCTTCAATCTGCATGCAATCTAGGCGCTTCAATCTGCTTCAATCTGCTTCAATCTCGACTTCTATCTGCTTCGGCTTTATCGCATCAATCTCGACTTTTTCGGCTTCTATCGCTTTAAACTTCGGCTTCTATATGCTTTAAACTCGGCTTTTCGAGCTTTTCGGCTTCTACAATCATCTGCTTTAGGGTTTTCGGCTCAAAGGTGTTTTCGGCTCAAAGGTTTGTAGGCTCTATACAATGTCTCTGGCTTTTTTGGCTTTTCGGGTCTCTACAATCTCTCTGACTTTGAATATCTTTGGTTTTTTGTGTTAAAGCTTCTATTTGCTATTGCTTTTTCTCCAAATTAGCTGCTATTGCTTTTTCTCGGCTTCTTAAGGCTTCTCGAATCAAATCCACTTTGGTTTTCGATCTTTTGGTTTCGGCTCGAAGGCAAAGGCTTAATTCTCGGGTTAGTATTTCCTGTTATTTACATAAAGTAGTTATTTTACATAAAACATGTTATTTACTTTTACATGCATCAGTCCTAAACTGCCCTAAACTTTCATATATAGATCCTGCTCTATGATCTTGTTCTGTGATCTTGCCTATATGATCTGCTCTTATTCTATTTCACTAGCTCTTCCTCTATCTGTTCTAATTAATGATCTAAAATAATGAAGTAAATAATGATCTATGATCTATTTGCTCACTGATCTTGCTCTATGATCTATGATCTATGATCTATGATCTATGATCTATCTGCTCTATGATCTATCTGCTCTATGATCTATGATCTATCTGCTCTATGATCTATCTGCTCTATGATCTTGCTTATATGATTTTCTTTTGACCGCTCTTATTCTATTTCACTAGCTCTTCCTCTATCTGCTCTAAATAATGAACTAAAACAATGAACTAAATATTGAACTAAAATAATGTATTCTCGTGATTATGCATTACGTTAGAATAATATGTTAGAATGGGAGAAATCGGCTTGGCGCATTTCTATTTTGGTTTCGATTTTCCACTAGGTTAATCAAAGCGGCGCTAGGCTTTTAGTTTGGCTTTTCTATTTCATACGGTTCTATACAAATCGCGCCAGCGCGTGTGAAATAGATCCGTGAAAAAAAAAAGCAAACAGCGCTGGGGCGTTTTGAATTATGTATGTTCGTAATCGTTTTATGGGGAGAGTAATATATCATTTGCTAATTACTTAATTTCTCTCGTTCTAGTGCCATGGATTTTCCTTATGCATGGACACCGGGCCGATCCTACACTGGATGGTTCTAGTTCAAATACACTTCCCCTGGACGACCATCAACTCTCGGACCCCATACAAGATATTACTTGATTGTGCTGTTCAAAACGTTCAAAGAGAGTTGGAGATTCCATTAGACAGTCTGTATCAGGGGCCATGGGAACACTTCCATCGCATCTCTGGACATATGGGGCTCCTCATGCTCTTAGTAAGGCTCATGCCAACTAATAAGTACGAGGATTTGATTTATAGTATCAAGGATCGATACAACACTCTGGTTTGGAGACTCGACATTCGCAGGGAAGATGAGGATCCTGTCATATCACAGTGGTTCAGGTGGGACTTTTTGCGGTATTGGGCCGATGAAGTGGGCCTATGTGACAGATTGTAGAGATAGAAAGAATTCGCGCCTGGCGCATTTTTGTAGAAGAAGAAATGTACACACACTTTTTTGGAATATGAATACAAACTCGTGCCTGGCGCAATTTTGCACTAGACTTTTATGTCATTAGTTTATTATGTTTTTTTATATGCAATGTCGAAAACATTGAATCCTTTGATGCCCTCCAGCCAGTATGACCAACCCCAAGAAACTACATATTTTCATTAATGTGTAGTTTCATGGGGTTGATATGACTGGCTAAAGAACATCACAGAATTCAAAATTCACAACATCATGCAGATGTTATGATATATTCATTTTTTTTGAATATCCAAATATACATACCTTTTTCAGACGTTCTTTTGGCCATGCTACAAATGTGCCCACACTTTCACCAACTGTATCGCCACCGGGATGTCTTCTTGGAAGAGCCTCATCTTCATAATTGCAGTTTATAATGGAAATCTTACAGAAACTGTTTCCAAGAGGAACCCCATGACACATAGAACTTGGATTCAGATCTTCGATTTTACATAAGCCTACTCGACGCTTCAAGTTTGCTGTTAAAAGATAGCATTCTTCTCCGACACTGATAAAGAACCAGAATGCATTGGAAAAAATAGAGGACAAAAAAAAGAGAACAAGAGAATGCATTCGGAATGGAATCACACTCACCATAGTTCAGCAGACATCGAATGGGATTGAAGGCGGCTCGATCGAATGGGATTGAAGGCGTTGTAGACGGATCTTGGGCGCTCTGATAGTCGATTGTTCTTGGGCGCTCTGATAGTAGGAATGATCTTGGGCGCTCTGATAGTAGGTGGCCGATTAGGTGGTAGTAGATTGCCACATATGCGTTTCTTGAAATTAATAATTAATTGTTATCTTGAAATTGCACTAAAAAGAAAAACACAATTTAAATTTGTAAATGAGCGGGACGGGCGGTTAATTAAGGCGGTATAAATTTAAAAGGACGCGAATTTGAATTTACGGTTGTAAATCTGACGGCCTAGATTATGAACGCATACATATAAGTTTAAACCAAAATCCCAGTCTCATATTATCCGCACTTGCAGTTCTATGGCGTCTAGAGGATCTGGCCGCGGCCGAGGCGCTGGTAGAGGTGGGCGACAGCCCAAAGCACAAATCCCAAGCCTGGAGGCTGCTGAACAAGAAAAAAGCACAAATCCAACAAGCGCCTCAGGTAATTGATGATTTTTTGTTTCAGAATTGATTTCTGTGTACCTTTTTTTTGTTAGGTTTTTAGGATGTTTTTCTGTAATAATATAGTTATTATCCAATAAGAAGCTTAATGTGTACATGTTGGTTTCTCTTTTAATGCTGTATGTGCTGTTTGAAGCTTGTATACTTAGCTGAACAGTATTCAGTAGCTAGTTGTGTTTTTTATAGTTAGTTGTGTCCTCTGATGAAGATTCGACTCTTTAAGTTGCATTTTTTATAGTTAGTTGTTTCCTGAGCATTTTGATTCGGACAAAACGCTCGGGGCCTTGATTTAATTAGGCATTACATTAGTTTCTTTATCTTTCAGGTCACTTCTAAAGCGCGCCAAGCGCTTATTTGTTGCATTTTGGCTGGGACAAAACGCGCCTGGCCCCTGACCCCAATAAACTAAATGAACTTGCTGTGTATTCATTTTCAAATCGCGCCAAGCGCATTTTTGTTGCATATGTGTCGACAGCATATATTTGAGCATTAAAAGATTAACCCATGTGCTGTAATTTCACAGGATCATAAAAGACAATCAAAAGAGGGAGGATCAAGCAAGGCGAGACCTCTACAGCCCAGAAAAAGCAAAGGACAGATGAAGATGTTACTGTTACAGACCTGCAGCATGTATTGACGTTAGAAGATACATCTGGAATAATAAAGGCTCAGGTAGAACCTCCATGTCCAGAAGAAGATCTTATGGAGGGGTCAGAATGGTATGTGGAGATATTCAAAACTGGTGGGAAGACAGACCTCATATTCATGTCAAGGTTAAGAGAGACTGATCAAATGAAGAAGCAGGGAATTCTTATTACATGTTGAAGTGGGCCAAAAACATAAGAAGAGCCTAAAGAAGATCAATCGATGCAGTGCGAGCTCTTTTAAAGAGACTGCTTTAAGATCAGACGACATGGCCGATAACCTCTTCAAATTTGGCTGGACAGTTGGCGAGCCGTTGACTCCTAGAAGAATATGCGAGGGGCTTACAGCTGTTCGACGGGCCATTAGCACGAGGCCCTCGGGCAGTGTCTACTTACAGGCAGTGAAGGATAAGGAAGAAGCTAGCTCTAAAGGCAGGGAAACTACAGAAGTGACAGCAGGCCTTACAAGTGACGATGACAAGGCCAGGCAGTTGGAGGCAATGAGCAAACTGAAGAAATATGCCGACAAGTATCCACTGGGCCTCAGCTTCACCCATCCAGTCAACGTGGACAGGCTTTTCAGGTCCACTAAAGCAATTTATATTAGCAGAAGGTATGACAAGCAGCACTCTTTGGAGATATTGAACAGCATGATCGAAAATCCAGGGCAGGTGCCAATGCCTGCAGATGTAGTGCCATACGATACCAGAACAAAAAAGGTAATCATTTGGAGCAAGCTGGAGGACTTCATCGAGAACCCAGACATACATTTTATGATAATAGATGGCCAGCATTCAATAGAGGCCCAGAAGATTCTCATCAAGAAGGCACAGAATACTGGGAATCAGTTGTTCTATAAGCTTTATTCTGTCAGAAACTGCCGGTTCCTGAGCGGCTCAACAACACCTGCCGAACTAGCCGAAATAAGCGCACTCCTAAATGACATGGGAAAAACTTTCTTATACAAAAGGTAATTCTCTTCCTACATTTTTATTTTTCGTATTTGCAAATCGCGCCAAGCGCGATTTCAGAGTAGAAGGCAAATCGCGCCAGGCGCGATATGCCGTCTCTAAATAGCAAAGGGTTCCTGGGATGGTAGACGTTTCTCGTCAAATAAGCAAATCGCGCCTGGCGCGATTTCTTATTAGAATACAAATTGCGCCACGCGTGATTTGCCTAGCCTGAGGAGACATGGTTGTCCTTGAAGATAGCCGTTTCTCTTCAAAGTAGGTAAATCGCGGGTGGCGCAAGTTGTATTCTAATATGAAATCGCGCCAGGCGCGATTTGCGTATAGGACGAGAAACGTCTACCATTCCAAACACCCTTTGCTATTTAGAGAAGGCATTCGGCGCTGGCGATTTGCCTTTCTAATATGAAATCGAAAGCGGCGTGGCGATTTTAAACTAGAAGGATTGTTTAAATTCACGATTATGAAGCTAACGGTTATTCCTTGCAGTCCCTATATAGAGCAACCGGCATGCTCCGGAACCGGTGGATTGAATATGGGAAGCCAATGCCCACCGGACAGGCATACCCAAAAGCGTTGAATTCAAGTTGCTGGAAAGGACACTTAGTCAGACTATAATACAGGACAAGACCAGGAGCACCAGAACAAAGAAAAAAAAAGGAGATGAAAAGGGTGACGCTGCCGAAGAACCAACTGTACCCAAGGATGCATGCAAGATAGTTTTTGCTTCAGATTCGGTTTGGGAGAAATGGAATGAATTCTGGGACGCCTACGTGGAGAAGAAGTTGCCAGATTCACAAGGAAGATTTCCTCCTGTGGACACATCAATTTTTGATATCCATATAACAGAGATGAGGAAGGCCCAGGGATTGGAAGATCAAGAACTCATCTCAGTCCTGGATAGGTTAATCAGAAAGGAAATCCTTTACAGGAAAACCTCGACAGCAAAGGCTATGGAATCATTCGAAGATGCATGCAACGAGCTGAAAAATATTAGAGTGCTCAAGAAGGCAGTTCGTGAGGAATTACAAAGGCTTACAGGAGAGTGGTCGTTGTCGGAGTTAGGACTCATGCAAAAGTATAACGTCTCCAACGACGACCTAAAGAAGTATGTACTTTGTCAAGCAGCAGAAGTTGAAGAACATTGCAAAGATCAGTGGGATTCACACAAAAGTTGCATCCGACTTGAAACGAAAAGTCGCGTTGGTGAAGCGGAGACCGGGAGAGACGGAATCCACGTTTTTATCAAGTCTCCACTGGTTTCAAGTGTGCCTTGCCAGAAGTGGGTGAAGGTCCCCATGATATCACACTCTTCGTGCTTGATAGCCGAGGCACCAGATGGTCGCTTGAAGACTATAATACGTTCTTCAACATATGCAGTGGTTGCACGACAGAAATGAATTACACAATCGTCACTATATGTCCCTCCGACATGTCCTATGCATATGCTCTAAGTGCTGCAAATGACTTAGAATGCGTGAAAGTCATAACGACAAGGCGATCCTCATAGATGAAAACAAGGACGTTGACTTCAAAGACAAAGAAGTAAAATTTCTCATGTGCTTATTATTATGATAGCCATGATGGATGATAAGGAATATGAAAGGCTTGAGGGAAAAACAGATGGAGAAAAACTAGCATGGCAGTGCTATCAGTTAGATGAACGCATAATGCGAAACGTCTTCTATCTGGAGCAAGAAAACAAGGGGAAGGCTGTCAAGGTCGTGGAAGAGTTAGAGGAAGAAGAGGAAGAAGAGGATGAAAACGAGGACGACCCAATTCTTGTGGGCCACATTAAGTATGAGCTCTTAACTTCACATAAGGGGAAGCTAAACAAGAACGGGTTCTCTATGGACCTTTCCCAGTACCTCATTGAAGCATTTTGTCCATTGAGAACAACTTGCTGGGAACTTCACGTTGGAGGTTACATCGGTAGAGAAGCTTTGAAGTTAGCAAGGAAATGTCAGAGCGTCGTCTCCGATGATCGAGCCAAAAATTTCTTGGACCTCTTCTTTGATAAAGTACTAGAGGAAGCACCTAGGGGACCAATCGGCAGTGCAAAAAACAAAGCTTCTAGCTCTAAGGCCGAAATACCTGCAGGTTTGCTTAAGGAATGGGAGAATTTGAGAAAGCTATTTGTTGGCCAAAACATGATGGATGAAATCGAAGAGCAGCCAGATCAACATGTACATATCAACATGCCTGTGAACATCCATGACATTGAAAATATAGATCAGGATGAAGCTAACAAGGATGATGATAATAACAATATTGATGATGAAGCAGACTCCAAATCTGAAAACACTAGCCAGGTTAATGAACTATCAAGCATAGTTCACACTGTACAGATCTCAACTGATGTGGTTGGTGCTTCTATCAGACCGGAGACAACTCAGAATAAGGACGCAATGGAAGAATACACCGCGGGGAATGAAGAAGAAGAAAGGTATCGTAACAATCTTCCTTTTTTTGATATCCATGCATTTTTCAAACTACAAGCATATAGAAATCGCGCCTGGCGCGATTTAGAGTTACCTAGAGATCATATTTTTAAATTATGTTGATATGCATCATTCTTGAAATCGCGCCTGGCGCGTTTTCCGTTTCCATTTCTTTTATCTCATACGTTATTGCTCTCCTTACAGAAATGATTTGGCTTCCCCAAAAGTACTGGTCTTTGATTTGAATGGTGTGCTATGTAGAACGTTACCTAAAGCAACGTTTGAAAAGTCATGGTATGCGCAACAACCATTTGAGATACATTACCAAATATGTTTACCGCCGCCCTTATCTGAAGGAGATGTTGGACCAGGCCTTGATGCTTTTTACAGTAATTTGGTCATCTATGGAGCATAGAAATATACGGGATGTTTTGAAAGTAGTGCCCGAGCTAAATAGAAATTGGGCCCATCCGGGATCAAAGCAAATGTGATTCATTCACAAACCCTAAAGAACCGACAGGTAAAAAGATATTTGTGAAATGCTTGCGCAACATGATGGATGCCCTAGGTGTTGAGGATAAGGAAGGCATGATCATGGTGGATGATGACGCTCTAAAGTGTTGCTTCAATCAGTCACAGTCATTGAATCCGCCACCCTATCATCCTCAAGATTTTGACAAAGATGACTTCCTGCTTCGCTTTGTTAGTGTCCTGCAAGAAATAGCTTCAGGAAAAACGGTCGAAGAGATACAAACACTATACCCGAACCTTGATCGGACAGGGGAAATTGACAGGGACCTTGAGAAAATCGTTCTAGAAAGGGAACTTTTTTGATATATATGTATACAGGAAATACACTTTCCAAAAAGTTTTGAATATGAAATATACTTTACACGAAAGGTTTTGAATATATATTGTGTTCTTATATCAGCATTATTGGTTCTGTGTACGTATTGTTTTTTTATATTATGTGTATGGTTTGCTATACTTGCAATAATTTGTATGTATATACTGTCAATAATTTAGGTGTGTATAAATAGGTATGCATGAAATTGGCAAACCATCGGCTTCGGTCTCCGCCTTCTGCTTGTTATTATGGCACATTCTATTACCTGCAAGATGAACCATGCGGACCTCTGCAGGTGCCGCGAGCTAGAAATAGAACTTCAGGACTGGCTTGATGTCGTTGCTATGAATCCCGTCCGCTTCTATCCTGATCCCTTTGATGTTGTAATCCATCTTATATGGAATCCAGAGCATGGTTTGTTCATGATCGACAGGATCTCAGGACCGCCTGCAGCGCCTGACGACGATGAATCGGATTAGTTTTTTAAGTTTATGTTCTATTATAATGCGTTATTTATGCCAAGCAAATCGCGCCACGCGCGATTTGAACCACGAAAATCTCTGTTTTGTAGCTACTTGCTTGCTGTTATTTATGCGTAAAACATTACAATTTCAATGTTTAGATTTCGTTGTCGTCCGTGAATGTGCGAATTAATAAGCAATTTCCTGCTTTTTCTATTGCCAACATTCTGTCATAATATGGGTCATTTGCATCGGATATTTGAATGCCTTTGCATTTTAACGTAAAATGCATCTTCCTAGCCCGAAAATGAACACAGTGCAAAAGTGTGGTTAATTCAATATAATGGTCAATAAAATGCTTATACGGCGCGATTTTGGAATAGACATAATCCCAATTTAATTGAATGATGGTTCCAAATCCAATGCTTTCATTTTATCAGCCATAAAAGTTACAGTTTCTAGAATCCGGACTCACGTAATAACTGCAAGAAGCATACTCAATTGTCTCCATGTTCATTGTCGATCACACCAAATGCAATAGGATAGAGCCCTCCAGTTGTATCAATGCACATAACAGATGTTCAAGAAATCTACCTGTTAAGAATGTGCCATCCAAACCAATAAATAGCCTACAACTCTTCCATCCTTCAAAGCATGGACCAAAAGCTAAAGAGCCTGTAAAATCTGCCTTCCATCATTTGCTGCACAACTACTACACCTTCTAACTTCACAATAAGCTTCAACTTTCTTGTATGCTTCAGAATAGTTTCCATGAATAGAGCAAAGGCTTTGTTTGATAGCATTGCAAGCAACCTTGTAAGTAATTTGTGTACCTAGTTCGCTCATTCTTAAAATCTGCTTGCAATTGCGTTGGACTATAATTTGGTGGGTTCCTGATTTTTTTCTATATACTTTGTTGTTACAAATGATGCAGAAGCTTCTGTATTACATTGTTTTAGCTATGCCTCCATAAGTATACAAACCGTTGAGCTTCTTGATCTCATATCTTCGCCCACCATGCACGACTGATGCATGCAACCTCCACGGACATGATTGATCTCTACAAAAGACAATATTTTCAAATTTGCCTACTCTAATTCCACATAAGAATAAATTGCTTATTTCCTGATATCATTTGGGAGGTTCATGGTTGAATTAAATTGTTGAACTACTCTTAAATCTATCAGAACATACACTCAAAGGAAAGCAAATGGCAAGGAAAGAAAGCAACTGCAAAACTAGAATGTATAACAAGTAATTCACCACTACTTGATGGATAGTGTATTGATATAGCAAGTAAAAGGAACCGTGGTATGTACTAAATTTTTAAATCCTCGTTTGAGATATATAATGAGGGATAATCTATTTTACATATTTTTGTGGCAGAGACAACCGAATATTCAGTCCACGAAAATGGTCAATTCGAAAGGCATCATAAATTTCTTATCCACGTTGCATGCGTCACATCCACTAGGAATACCCATCTTTTGCCATTGCTTCCTAGTTATATAGTCATGAAAGGAATTAGTAATCTTTTGCCATTGCTTCCTAGTTATCTAGTCATGAAAGGAATTAGTAATCAATTGTGAACAACTGATAAGCCCTTCACATGAATCTTATTGTTCTTACTTGAAGCAAAGTTGCTCGTTCTCATTGAATAAATTTGGGGGGACACCACTAACTTTAGTTGGAAGCCCAAATTCGTCCTGAAGAGAACATTATCTTTTAGCAAGAAAAACATATACACATGATTAGCAGAGCATATGTAATACTCTTACCACCATAAACATGCTTCTATTTGCCCATACATCTGCCCTATGATGACCAAAATATATGGGCATATCTCTAACTATTGAGATTTCTTTACTATTGGCACATCTGTGAAGAGCATGCCATTGCATTTGGGAAATAGATCAAGATCGAGCGCTCGAAGAGGATCTGCAGATTGTGTTAGTTTAAATGTAATTGAGTCTGAGGAACTTTTCATCATGTCCATTCTATTATAAAATTTGGAGCAGATAATATTGCGTGTTTTTGGAACCTACCTCCCTCTAAAAACTGATCAGATATGAGGTCTACAAATATATAGCTCTTTTCCCATGAAAGAGAAACAATATTTTGAAAAGACCTTTAATATTATAAAATGGGCTAAGCGGCATTGGCTGCATATGGAAAAGCAGTGACCAACTATCTGGGGTGACAAATAGGAAGCTGCAACTATAATTAAAAGGGAGGCGACATCTGTTCTACGGGTGACCAGCTATAATATAGCAGAGTTGCGACGAAGTATTAGCAACAATGACATACGTATCAAATAAGTAGCCACATCAGAATACTGAACGAACTCCCTGTAGCATCAACCAGTTTATAAGGTGGATAAGAAAATGGCCACCTATCTTGGTGCAATGACCATGATTCAAGAGCAATTATCCCTCCACAGGAGCAGCCCAGTATCTTTTGCCAGAAGAGAGACAGATTACAGATCAAAACCATGAATCCCTTCATTAGAGGAAATTTGAGATCTCATTTCATCCCCATAAGAATCCTCCAATGGAATGGCTACCCTCTATTAACTGCAATTAATGCAGCACCAACAACTTCATTGTTGTTGTTTTTCCCCCATAACTTTTGATCCACTTGTCAAAATGTTGCGGCGTTTGTTGCATTAGATGCGGAATGAAAAGATCTTTCCAATGATATATGGTTATGATGTATTTCAATATGGTCATATGCGTTAACCTTAAAAAAATATGATTTTTTTGCTTATTTCTTATATATTTATATCGTAAAAGATGTATGAATGGGTTATCACTAGATAGATCTTGTGAAGACGAACCCATTGCTACAAAAAGTTTTTGAATCGGAGTTCTGGATCAAAAGTTATAATGAAAAAATGATACTACAGAAGTTAGTCGCAGCTGCATTAATTACAGGCTGCCACATAATACTAGAATGAGATATACTGGAGCTCTTCTCTTATTGGACAGTTTAAAAAGCTGACATGGCATTTTAAGCATCCCTTAATGGGACAAAATGTGATCTCAAAGCTAGTGTAATTTTCCCATTAATTAAAGATTGCAATTTAGCAATAATGATCGTAGTTGAGAGCCAGTTTCCAGAAACCAGTGCAACTTTGTCTATAGCTTTTTGGAGGTGGATCCGATTGAGCAGTTAAGTACTATACCATAACAATCTTTTGAATAAACGTACAGTTTGTTTAGAGTTCTTGATATGGATTAAGGAATTTGAGGCTTACACGCTAGTTCAACAAAAGAACATGTGAAGAATAAGAGCAAGACAGATTTGTATTTCAATAGGATATGAGCACATGAATAATCACCCAACTGGATCCACTCCAGAATCAAATCTATAACACTGATTTTGGTTATTGGCTTATGAAATTGATCACTAGTCTCCGATCAAAGCCTTGTACAACTAGTTTTGGAAAGGAAAATTCAACATGACTCAAATCAATGCCTCGCAGTCTTGACGAGCTGATGAATATGCAAGGGTTCCTCAACTTACAGAAGGAAACTTTATATGGATCACTAAAGACAGAAGTTAGTCACGGGCTTTAGACTGGTCGTTGACGACAGAAGCTGGTCACAGACTTGGAGTCAATATTCTTTTGATGAGTCTGACTGTCCATTAAGTAGATGATTTTTCCTTTTTTTTGTACCTTTTGTTACAAATCTCCATAAGTGACATCTCATTTTGCAGGTTGCATTATTGCCCTTTGATATTAGTCAACCTTGTCCATTAAATGGTTCGCGCTGCTTGTCTTTGCTATTATAACAGGCTTGCCTTTATAAGAAAAAGATGCCTAAATAACAATATTTTAACAATGGTTCCCCATATTATCCTATGCCCCTTCATAGTATTATTGGGAAAATCTCATAGGCATAATATTTACACTGAATTTGTCATATTTAGTAAATGAAGGGAAATAGAATGAAGACTGGGCCGACAAGGCTACATGAGCATGGCTGCAAAAACACACCAGACCCAAGATACTTTGGCTCACGATAGTTTTTAATCCAGAACAGCAGATAGGGCAACAGATGTACCGAGACAATCTGCTAGGTAAGGCCAGGAGAGACGTCCTGGCGAGATTTAGGATGGGGAGCCACGATCTAAGAATTGAAAAAGACAGATGGAGGAAAATAGAAAGGGAGAACCAGATATGCAGAATCTGTGACACAAGAAAAGTAGAGGATGAGAATCACCTGCTCAACGAGTACCCAGTGTACGGAGACATCAGGAACAAGTACAGAGGCATAAGATGGGGATAGCCAGTACACACCCTGATGATAAGGGCAGACACAATGAAAGATCTGGCAGATGCAATCCAGGAGATGATGACCAAACATCGAGAAGCACACAAAGAAATAGGGCTTATAATATGAATCGCCCAAGAGGTGAGACATGGAAGCCCACAAAACGCTCGGCTAAAATCTAATTGATAACGATGCACCACCGCATGGCCATGACGCCGATTAAAAGCGGGGTGGCGGTATTAATAGAAAGTAAGAAAAGCCTTCAGAAAAGGCTACAATATACCAGCGTGATGTGCTAGTGGCGCCCTTTAGGGAGGTCACCCATGCTACATCAGTCCAGGGGCCTTAGGGCACAAGGGACATCTCCCCCATGCTCGCATCATATCAATTCTTCCTTTCTCAATAGATTGTCTATGATCATCTCTATAACTTTAATAACTTTGCAAAATCTAGAAATAATTATGGATATTCTTGTTCTTCCATAGTATCATAAATCCCTTGTACCTCCACGGCACTACTCGATCGTATCTCTACAACATAGATGCAACTTGTGTCAGGCTTATTGTGTTGCAATCACAATTACCACTCTTCAAAAATATACATTATGCACCCTTGTTCAAACCTATTGCATTGTGCATCACAAGTGCTAATTTACTAAGAGCCATTCACATTTAGTGCACTGTGTTTGAGCTTATAATGTTGCAACTATAATTATCAATCTACCATGGGTACACTTTATACAAAAGTAAATATTTAATTTTTATTGTGCATAAAGAAAAATCAACTTACAAGTTTGTCCATTTAATATGTAGCAAAATAACAGGGGGTTCCAGGGGGATCTGATATGGATCAATGCCTCGCAGTCTTGACGAGCTGATGAATATGCAAGGGTTCCTCTACTTACAGAAGGAAACTTTATATGGGTCACTAAACACAGAAGTTAGTCACAGGCTTTAGACTGGTCGTTGACGGCAGAAGCTGGTCACAGACTTGGAGTCAATATCCTTTTGATGAGTCTGACTGTCCATTAAGTAGACGATTTTTCCTTTTTTTTGTACCTTTTGTTACAAATCTCCATAAGTGACATCTCCTTTTGCTGGTTGCATTATTGCTGCTCAGGGACAGCAACATTTCCGCGTAACCGATGGTTTGATGCGGAGTGTAAAGAACGCAAGCGCCAGCTCCGTCACATTCTGGATCCAGGTACCCGCTTGCAGGCCACCACACAGTACCGCGCCCATCTGAAGGAGACAAAGGCGCGGTACCTTGCCAGGCATCAGGGGGAGATGTTCGGCCTGCTGGACACTCATCCTCGAACCTTTTGGCGCAGAGTGCTTCGAAGGCCAGCCCAGCCTACAGGGGACATCACACCCGGGCAGTGGGAACAATACTTGCAGCTCTATGACCCACCAGGGACGCGTACGCCCATACCCCCACAGGATGGCCCCCCATTGGTTCTCGCGGAGGAGGATGTTGTGGAGGGCCTGCAACGGCTGGCTAATGGGAAGGCAGCTGACCTCGATGGTATGCAGGCCGAGTTACTCAAATGGGCAGGGCAGCCGCTGGTGCCGATCCTCACTACCGCTCAACGGATCATTGCGGAAGGTTTCCCCGACAATGGACCACAAGCGTGGTTGACCCCATTCACAAGGCTGGGCGACCCACACCGTCCGCCCAATTACGGACGATCATGTTCGGGATTCCAAGATTTGCCAAACCGTTATCGGCATTCTCGAAAGCGCGATTTGACCCATCGGGCGTAGAGGGCAGCGAGATGTGCGAGCCCTCACACAAAGTAAGGCTTTAGACCCCGCCACTCAACGATTGACCATATCTTTAAAATCGCGGCACCGATTGAAGATGGACCCGTAATCATCGGCAGGACTTGTATTGCTGCTTTGTGGACTTCGCGAAGGCTTTAGATACGGTCCCCCGGGAAAAGCTACGGGCTAGACTGCATCAACTGGGGCTGCCGCTGCCTATGCAGAATGCCATATACAGGCTGTATGAGAGTTGTTTTGGCAGGATGCAGCCGACGGACCAAGCATTCACCAGTAGCATCGGGGTCCGGCAGGGCTGCCCCCTCTCAACAACACTTTTCGGCCTCTACATTGATCAGTTAGAGCCCTGGCTTCATGAGCATGGGGGGATGGCATACAGCTTTTGCACCAGGTCATCCGCCAGCTCATCTATGCAGACGATGTTGACCTTCTGGCCCACACCCCAGAAGTTATGCAGTCTCATCTGGATGCCCTAGACACATTCTGTCAGGCTACAGACATGCGCGTGAATCTGGCCAAGACCAGGGTGGTTCTCATATCCTCTTCACGCCACCCCACGCCTCCTGCACTCACATATCGGGGACAGCCTGTGGAGGTCACGCCCACCTACAAGTACCTAGGGGTGGAGTTCCCCTCCTCGCTCTGTTGGGAGGCATCCATCCGCTTGCGGGTGGTGGCCCAGCCGGAAAAGCTTTATGCCATGCGTAATAACACCACCGTGCGTAGAGCTCTCTATGATTGGGGCCATCGGGCCACATCTGTTTTCGCAATCGGTCGAGCCCGCCCTTCTTCAGACGGTCGAGGTTTGGGGCCGATCGTCTCTTTAGCTTACACTGGAATGACTTGGAGCAAAAGTGTATAAGGCATTTTGGCACGCACTTGGGGTGAAACCTTCAGTCCCCATCGTAAGGGCCGCTAAAAACCGGATTCTTGTCGCTTCAACGGGCAGCCCTTGATAGACACATCGCCTATTTTCGTAAAGTGGTTAATATGGGTGATGCTTTCGGCCCCGCACCGCTTACGCCGGGCAATGGGCCCGCAGCCGCTCGGCCGCTTGGAGGGGTAAGAGAGATCGCTGGTTCGCCAGATGGAACGCAAGAAGAGCATGTGTACGCAAGTGTGGGACACAGAGGCCGATCGTGGCGTACCAGGGAGTACCGGACGCTTGCTTCCTTGGCAAGCTCTGGGACCCCGGCGCTCTAGAGCAGGTCAAAATGGCCCATTACAAGGAGCATATCAACCCCGTGTTAGCCCGGGGCCCGCAGCTCTATCTGCGTTCCCAGCTGCCCCTGAAAAAGCGCATTCGCTCATTGCCTCCATTCGCTCTGTCAGTGCTGTCAAACGGGTGCCATTGAGGATGAGTCTCACACTTTCCAGAGTTGCCCAAAGATTCGGTCGATCCGGGCGATATCGCTCCCTTAGTACGGCCGGACTTGCCCCTACATTTGCTGATGAACACACCGTCAGTACGTGCTCTAAGGTCGTACATTCAGGAGGTACTGGATCTGCGAGCTCACCTTTGCCCCGCCCTGGCTGCCCGCTCATCAGGCACTACGGGTGCGGTGCATGAGTGTATATATTTGTGTGTTTTTGCATTTTATATATTGGAACAGTTTGTCAGCAGGCTGATTGCTGCCATGGTTTTTCCCTCGAAAACCCTTCGGGGCGGGGGTGTTTTAATCCGGGTAGTAATCCGCTTGCTGCGCTTTTGTATTGGGTCCCATAGACCGATTGGTCTCCGTGGACGATAAAAATACCTTCCTTCCTTCCTTCCTTCCTTCCTTTGTATTAGTCAAGCTTGTCCATTAAATGGTTCACGTTGCTTGTCTTTGCTATTATAAAAATAGCATGTCAACATTTTAGAAGGATTATAACAGGCTTGCCTTTATAAGAAAAAGATGCCTTTGTAAACAATATTTTAAAAATGGTCCCCCATATTATCCTATGCCCCTTCATAGTATTATTGGGAAAATCTCATAGGCATAATATTTACACTGAATTTGTCATATTTCTCAAACCTATTAGAGAATGCACAGGTTATTAAAGCTACTAGAGAGCTTCTGCGAAAGAATAGGGTTAACAGTGAACCTCGTGAAAACCAAAATAGTCATCTTCGGTAACAGGAACAGACACAGGCCTTTTAGGTATATGGGGAGAGAATTAGAGGAATCAACAGAATATAGGTATCTGGGATATGACGCACACAGCACGGGGAAATGGGCTAAAGGTGCAGATGCCAGGGTTCAATCAGCCATTGGGAGCTACTTCAGTATGAAAAATTTCTGTAATAAAAGTAGAATAATCAACTGGGAGATCAAGTGCTACTTGTTCAGTGCAGTGGTCGTGTCGACTCAACTATATGGGGCTGAAGCATGGGGATCGGGCCTAACAGATAAGAAATGGGACAAACAAGAAGGGATCTTTAGACAATGGCATAAACAGGAATTTAGGGTGCGGGCAAACACACCCCTGACAGAAACCAATGGAATTGAGAGCATGGGAAAGGACTATCAGGTACCTAATGAAAGACAATTCAGGGGGTCACTTAGGGAAGCTGTCAAGCATTGCAATCAACGAAGCAAAATCACACATCATCATAAGCAGTGGATGGTTCAAAGATGTAGCGATATGGACTAGAGAAATGGGGATGAACCTGAGTGATCTAGTAAATGAAGGGAAATGGAATGAAGACTGGGCTGACAAGGCTACATGACCATGGCTGCAAAAACACACCGGACCCAAGACACTTTGGCTCACGACAGTTTTCAATCCAGAACAGCAGATAGGGCAACAGATGTACCGAGACAATCTGCTAGGGAAGGCCAGGAGAGATGTCCTGGCGAGATTTAGGATGGGGAGCCACGATCTAAGAATTGAAAAAGACAGATGGAGGAAAATAGAAAGGGAGAACCGGATATGCAGAATCTGTGACACAGGAAAAGTAGAGGATGAGAATCACCTGCTCAACGAGTACCCAGTGTACGGAGACATCAGGAACAAGTACTCTGGCATAAGATGGGGATAGCCAGTACACACCCTGATGATAAGGGCAGACACAATGAAAGATCTGGCAGATGCAATCCAGGAGATGATGACCAAACATCGAGAAGCACACAAAGAAAGAGAGCTTATAATATGAATCGCCCAAGAGGTGAGACATGGAAGCCCACAAAATGCTCGGCTAAAAGTTGATTGATAACGATGCACCACCGCACGGCCATGACGCCGATTAAAAGCGGGGTGCCGGTACTAATAGAAACTAAGAAAGGCCTTCAGAAAAGGCTATAATATATCAGCGTGATATGCTAGTAATGCTACATAGTCCAGGGACCTTAGGGCACAAGGGAGAATAATTCTATTCTATTCTATTCTATTCTAATCTATTCTATTCTATTCTATTCTATTCTATTCTATTCTATTCTATTCTATTCTATTCTATTCTATTCTATTCTATTCTATTCTATTCTATTCTATTCTATTCTATTCAAGTGGACCACTCCCCCATGCTCGCATCATATCAATCCTTCCTTTCTCAAGATAGATTGTCTATGATCATCTCTAGAACTTTAATAACTTTGCAAAATCTAGAAATAATTATGGATATTCTTGTTCTTCCATGATATCATAAATCCCTTGTACCTCCACGGCACTACTCGATCGTATCTCTACAACAGAGATGCAACTTTTGTCAGGCTTATTGTGTTGCAAACACAATTACCACTCTTCAAAAATATACATTATGCACTCTTGTTCAAACCTATTACATTGTGCATCACAAGTGCTAATTTACTAAGAGCCATTCACATTTAATGCATTGTGTTCGAGCTTATAATGTTGCAACTATAATTATCAATCTACCATGGGTACACTTTATACAAAAGTAAATATTTAATTTTTATTGTGCATAAAGAAAAATCAACTTACAAGTTTGTCCATTTAATATGTAGCAAAATAACAGGGGGTTCCAGGGGGATCTGATATGGATCAATGCCTCACAGTCTTGACGAGTTGATGAATATGCAAGGGTTCCTCAACTTACAGAAGGAAACTTTATATGGGTCACTAAAGACAGAAGTTAGTCACGGGCTTTAGGCTGGTCGTTGACGGTAGAAGCTGGTCACAGACTTGGAGTCAATATCCTTTTGATGAGTCTGACTATCCATTAAGCAGACGATTTTTCCTTTTTTTTGTACCTTTTGTTACAAATCTCCATAAATGACATCTCCTTTTGCTGGTTGTATTATTGCCCTTTGATATTAGTCAACCTTGTCCATTAAATGGTTCATGATGCTTATCTTTGCTATTATAAAAATAGTATGTCGACATTGTAGAAGGATTATAACAGGCTTGCCTTTATAAGAATAGAATAGAATAGAATATGATTTTATCGTCCACGGAGACGAAAAAGATGCCTTTGTAAACAATATTTTAACAATGGTTCCCCTATCCTATGCCCCTTCATAGTATTATTGGGGAAATCTCATAATATTTACATAGAATTTGTCATATTTCTCAAACCTATTCAAGTGGACCACTCCCCCATGCTCGCATCATATCAATCCTTCCTTTCTCAAGATAGATTGTCTACGATCATCTCTAGAACTTTAATAACTTTGCAAAATCTAGAAATAATTATGGATTTTCTTGTTCTTCCATAGTATCATAAATTCCTTGTACCTCCACGGCACTACTCGATTGTATCTCTACAATACAGATGCAACTTTTGTCACGCTTATTGTGTTGCAATCACAATTACCACTCTTCAAAAATATACATTATGCACTCTTGTTCAAACCTATTGCGCCGTGCATCACAAGTGCTAATTTACTAAGAGCCATTCACATTTAGTGCACTGTGTTCAAGCTTATATGTTGCAACTATAATTATCAATCTACCATGGCTCATGGGGGATTCACACAGAAGACCCGTATAAACCTAGTGAGTGTATGGAAGGGGGTTTTTTCTCGACGTTTTTGTACGTATACTAGGGGTTTAAATCCCCCTCTTACTGACATTCTAGTGTGTTTTGTCCACGGAAGGGGTTTTTTCCAACACTTTTGCGTACGTATATAGGGGTGTTTCTTCTCACCTGAAGCACGCAGGTGGCATATGTTCATGAGATAAAGGTGAATCCCCCGTGCCATGGCTACACTTTATATAAAAGTAAATATCTAATTTTTATTGTGCATAAGGAAAAATCAACTTACAAGTTTGTCCATTTAATATGTAGCAAAAGGGATCTGATATGGACGTGAAAAAAACAATTCCTGAAACCATAGACCATATATCCCTAAAACAATTGAATGGGTTGTTATAAAAAAAACATAGATTCAAGATAAAAAATAATCATATTAACTCACTGGATATATTGCTTAAAGTAGTCTTATTAGGACATTGAGTTATTTTGATAGAGGTTCGAGCCACCATGTTTTATATTCTAAAACCTTGGGCCGTATAGAGGTTTGATATTCCCTCAAAACCTTAGGCGAAATCGTATTTTATATATCAAAATCATAGGCGCCTCCAATCATAAATAACTATTAGTCCAAAGTGCACCTCGTTTAGAGTATGTAGCAAAATAACAGGGGGTTCCAGGGGGATCTGATATGGATGTAAAAAAAAAGCAATTCCTAAAACCTAGACCATATATCCCTAAAACAATTGAATGAGTTGTTAAAAAAAAACATAGATTCAAGATAAAAAATAATCACATTAGTTCACTGGATATATTGGTTGAAGTAGTCTTATTAGGACATTGAGTTATTTTGGTAGAGGTTCGAGCCCCCGTATTTCATATTCTAAAACCTTAGGCAAAGCCGTATAGAGGTTCGATATTCCCTCAAAACCTTAGGCGAAATCGTATTTCGTATTTTAAAATCATAGGCGCCTCCAATCATAAATGATTGTAAGCGAAACAAGAGGTGCCCACAGGCCCCAACATATGATTGGGTCATAGGATCGACGAATCCGACGACTGTAGTAGTCCAAGGTGCACCTCGTTTAGAATATGTAACAAAATAACAGGGGGTTCCAGGGGGATCTGATATGGATGTAAAAAAAAAATAATTCCTGAAACCATAGACCATATATCCCTAAAACAATTGAATGAGTTGTTATAAAAAAAAACATAGATTTAAGATAAAAAATAATCACATTAGCTTACTAGATATATTAGTTAAAGTAGTCTTATTAGGACATTGAGTTATTTTGATAGAGGTTCGAGCCCACGTATTTGATATTCTAAAACCTTAGGCAAAACCGTATAGAGGTTCGATATTCCCTCAAAACCTTATGCGAAATCGTATTTCATAATTCAAAATCATAAGGCGCCTCCAATCATAAATGACTATAAGCGAAACGAGAGGTGCCCAGAGGCCCCAACATACGATCTGGGTCGTAGGATCGACGAATCCGACGATTATGGTAGTCTAAGGTGCACCTCGTTTAGATTCACTGAGAAAGAAAATAAACTCAATTCTTTATCCTAAAGTTGCAATTTGTAACCACTTCTTCTTTCTACACATATATAATCGGAGTCTCCTATTTTTTTTTTCTTGTTCCTTTACTTATTTTTTCTCCGCCGCCTTTTCGTCGTTTGTCCACAGCTTTTTTAAAGAGAACCTTATCTACTCATGAGACAGCTGTATTGTGTCTTTACAAGAAACGTGCGCAAATTGTCTTCAATCATCATTTATTTAAGGCGTCGATCTTCATTTAATGCTCCGATCTTCATGATTCGTTAAGGCTCCGATCTTTAAGGAATGAAAAAACACAGCAAACTTTGCAAAAATTTAAGAATCAGAATTTGTAATTGACACCTCTTGACGATTGGCACCACTAGGAGATTGAGCATGGTGTTTCTTATGCACGTATAAAATTTGTTGTTGTTCCAGATGTTACTCTGGATTCAACAAGATTTTTATTATGGATCAATCTACCTCTAACATTTCATGTGGATCTCTCTGGGTATAAATAGATAGAGTTAGATTGCCTAAGTTTTTCAATTCAGTAAGACTCGTTGTAAGCAGTTTCATATAAGTTATACCGCCTATTACCAAATTTGTTTCAAATCCCCTGTTTTCTTTGGTTTCACACAGTAGCACCAGTTAATCACGGAATTAGTGTCTATAACAGTGTCACCTTTATCTTTTCCTGCTATAAGTGAGATCATTCACAGAATTAGTATCAAGAATAGACTCGCCTGTGTATCTTTTTCTGTTGTAAGTGATAAATTCATTGCTTTTAGAGCTCTAGGCTGCGCCAAAATTTTCAAACATGTTCAGAGATCTATCATCTCTTCATGTTTGCCTGAGCTTAGCCATACTAGTGAGGGCCAACTATTCCACAGAAGCTGAGCTGGCCTCGAGGTAAGATGCAAAGAGCTGAAGCTTTGGCTGTATTAACAGTAATGAATTAAGGGATTAATCTCCCTGAACAAACACAATCAGTTTGTGCTTGTACACGTCATCAATCCATGTCAAAGGACATGATGATGTGTAAGTGTCCATTCATGAAGAGATGCAACTCATGCCTCTTCACTGACTATGTAAAGCCATGATCCAGGCTCTTTGGATCAATCATCAATCTTCAATACATACAATTTTCCGCTTATTTTCTGATTATTAACATGGTATCAGAGCCTCGTTAAAAGGCTGAAGAAATCAAGGGCTGCCTTGTAGAGCAGCCCAGCCCAAGCAACAGTCAAGCGAACGATCCTGGACACTGCGGAAGAAATTAAGGTTTATACAAAAATCTTAAATTTTTTTTCTCAATCTTAAGCAAGCACATAAAGTAGCAAGATTATGCTGCTATGACATTGCTCATTGAAGCAAATTTATCACGGCTTCTGTACAAGAATTTTGAATTGGCATCCCCCCTGCCAAATTCATGTTAAGGTCTCTGCCATGGAAGGCAATGAAGACTGAAAAAGGATGCTGACGCTATCAAACGATGCTCAGCCTGAATTCCAGTGAACAAGACACTGAGAAATATGCACAAAGTTTGCATGAAAATCTCCCAGAGAGATCACCCTGCGAAGAATAATGCCGCAGCGGAACCTTGCAGAAGAAAATTGCAGAAAGAAACATGGGCCAATCCGAGTTATTGGATCCATTCAATCTATGAAGGGCAAGAAGTTTTTGTCCCTTCTCGTGAACAACAACAGCAGAAGAACGTCAAACACTCTGGTTTTAATCAACCGGAGCAAAGCAGATCATGCCATCAATTGGTTCTTTCCACATAACAGAGATATGACGGAATCGAATTCCAGTCATGCTGTCCAACGACAGCAGAAGGAAGGAAAAATAACTTACTGGTTTTTTGGATCAGCCGGATTTAGCCATCCTAAAAATATGGCCTTTTGCCCAATTCGCCCAGACCAACAGGTCGAGACTATTATGCCGAAACTCTGTTTTTTTAACCAGATCATTATCAGATACGGCGTTCGCGGCTGATGGACGTCGACCAAGAAAATTTTTGGCAATACTTTGCCACGTGGCCAACTGGAACGAAGAGGTGCGCCTACCAGACGCACCCCTTCCGGCTCCTTAATCTTGCTTCCAACTTTGATTTATCATCTCTGCTCCAACTTCGATTCTATCTAATCTGCTTTTCCAAATCACTCTTGAAGAGCCTGCGCAACTCTTCAAGCCTCATATCTTCTAGCAGAAAATTATTTTGGATTGGAGCACCTTTCAACAAGCAAGCAAATCCTTACAAAATGGACAAAGGGAAGAGACCTGCAGAAGAACAATCTTCGAACTCACAAGGCAGTTCCAAGTATTCACCTCCTCCAAAGCGAAAGGTGAAGTACTCTCAGAATTTGTTTATGATAATGCCAGAATTATTTAAGACTTCCAATAAGAGTCAAAATCATGGATTGTGAATTGAATTCACATCATCCACATTTGGACCTTAAACTCATATTGTTGCTCTAAGCATCAACAAGAGCTTCAGCAACCGGTGTACATCTTACACCATCCAGGGGAAGAGACCAAGGAACCCAGTTCCTTGAATGGTCCCCGGATTAATGAGAGTCCCATTGAGATCACTTCAGATGACAACACTCCAATTCCCAACGGAAATAATGAGAGTGCTGCATCTCCAATTTCTATTATAGAAATATCAAGTGATTCATCTATTCTGGCAGCCGAGTCTTATGACGATTACTCAAGCATAAGTACTCCTAATTCTGATGAAGATTTGGCAAATGATGGCGAATACTATCAACTCTTTGAAGCCACCACAACTGGAGCTCAAGAGTATTCGGAGTCGTCATACTCCAGATAAGTTGTTCCATTCTGCAAACATAATAAAAACCATCCATAATAATTTGGATGTATAAACCCACAAACTAGTGGTCATCTACATGATGTTAAAGCCACCTCTAAGTGGTACTCCATAGGGCACTAACTCTTCTAGGTCAAAAACTCTCCAACCTAGATCTTGTTGGAAGTTCCCAAGATCAAAAGGGGGAGAAGTTAGGGAAAGCCATAAGCACATGGCACACCCATTTTATGTGTGAAGAGTAGTGGAGTTATTCTGGAAGTTTGATCTTGTAAACTTCCAAAGACTTGAAATAAAGTTCAAGTGTTGCAGCTTACAAAGTTAAGGGTAAGTCCACAACCCTAGTGGTAGTACCTAACTTGTGAATTTGGGAATAAGCCCACATTAGATGGCATCCATAGTAATGAAGACCACGTTCTGGTGGTAATGCTTATCATGAAGCTGCAAGTGAAGAAAGGAGCAATGAAGACTCCAAGATGAAGCCGCATAAAATCATATAAAGGTTTGTTCATGAAGATTAAGGGGGAGTATTAACAGTAATGAATTAAGGGATTAATCTCCCTGAACAAACACAATCAGTTTGTGCTTGTACACGTCATCAATCCATGTCAAAGGACATGATGATGTGTAAGTGTCCATGTCCATTCATGAAGAGATGCAACTCATGCCTCTTCACTGACTATGTAAAGCCATGATCCAGGATCTTTGGATCAATCATCAATCATCAATACATACAATTTTCCGCTTATTTCTGATTATTAACAGGCTGCTCCCTGTGCAAAAACTGCCACGGAATGGCAGATCAAGGCGAAGATGGAAGGTCTTGGGTGTATTCCAATGCAAGGGCTTCGACAAGATCAGATAATTAGGGGGAAAAAAAATAAGCCATTCCGATGCAAGGGTAGAATGGCAAAGATGGACTTAGGGCAGATGGTGAAGGGCGTTGCGGGCACTGGCTACATAGCCCATATCGTTATTGTGGAACAAAATATAAAGAATGGATTTTCTTACACAGAGGATTTTGATGGAGAGACTTCACTGCAAAAATAGGTGCAAAATCAGCTACAATGTTGGCAAAAAGAGTGCAAAAACTTACTGCCTAACAAAACAGCGGAGAAAAGAGATGATCATAATAGAGAATATTTGATTCAGGCACAATATCATACCCACAAATTAATCCCTTCACCTCATCTTCTACACCCCAATGAAGGGCCTATGCATACCTAAGTCCATCATCAGCCAGGATCACCTCTTTAATCATTTCAATGTTGTAGATTAGATACTACCTGAGGCAGATCTATAAGTATAAATTGAGCTCCTAATCTAGCTGCCACAGGCCAGAAAGTCCTATTTCCCCATAGTTTTCTTGGAGATACCATGAAAGAGCCATGGCGGCCACAACTGAAAAGTAAAGCCTTTTGAGGGCAATTGGGTCATGGTTTCATTTTGTACTCCACAATGGCTTCCAACACCTCTTGTACCGCATCTATGCTAACTAACGCGGCCTCCTCAAATAGATCTCCAATATCTGGATCCTCCATTTGCCTGCAGAAACCCACTGCCCAATCAATTCCACTCAAGTTGATTCGGCAATAATTTTTGCACTCTTTTTTGCCAAATCAAGAGAACTTCAAAAAATATACCCCAAATGAAGGGTATTTTTATATGGTGGCTGAACAATTACAACAAAGTTGTTTTTCAGAAATAACAGCTACACGATGCATCTTCTCCTCTATCATTTTATATTTTACCGAAAAAAGGCAACTTTTATTGAAATTTTTTTGAATCGGTGTTCCCCAACCATTATAATATTCCACCATAGCTCAAGATAATTTCCTTTAGGGACAAATCAATATTAGAACACGAGAACACTTCTTAATCCTAGTGCCCAACTTTGACAAAAAGATATCTTACATCACTCTTCTCCATTCAACAATAAATTCTCTAGCTAAAAGGTACTTTAGTCTCATATGGATATGTAGCCTATTGAGGCCAATGTGCCATAAAGTCTTGTGTGACTTCAATGTTGATAATGGCTTTAGCTTTAGCTATCACTTGCTAGCTTCCACAACATTCCAACTTCATATTGTGCGTCAGTATAGGGAAATGTATAGCGCCTAGGGGGCGATAAGTTTCTTGTGGCTATAACCCTTGCTCATTCTTCATCCTAGAGACTTGCTTTTTCTCGCTCTTCAGTAGCATTAGATATTTCGGCTATCTGCTTCAAAGGCTTGACTTCTTCTAACATATGCATTTGAGTAACTTCTTGAGGTTTGGGTGGTTCAATTTTTGTTATTTATCCCTCCCTGTAAAGACAATCCCTTATATAATGCTTTCTCCACATCTATAACATCCTCTCTTTGGTTTCTTCCTTTGCTTGAATTGATTGCCTTCTTCTTGCTTTTTTCCAAATTCATTGCTCTCACTATTGTACCTTCTTCTTTTAAAATATTAAAAGTATATGTATTTCCATTCTTTTATTTGCCTTTTTTTCACATCCACCTGGTCTGAAGTTTCCTCGTCCGAGATGTTTAACTTTCGAGTTTTAAATCTACCTTCCTCTCGACTATAAATGCCAACTTTGTAGCCTCATCTAAATCTATCGGATTCAATATTTCCATCTTTACACATATGTCATCTCTACATCCACTGACATATTTTTGCGAAAGTTCATTTCCATCTAAATTTCTTATCAATGTTGCCAAATGGGTGAATTTAGAAGTGTAGAACAATTGTTTCATATTCATTTTGTATTAAATGGTCCCATGTGCTTTGCAGCTCAATTTGACAATTGGAAGATAGATGATGCGCTTAAATGCTTTTTGGAAACTTTCCCATTTGTCTACCTTAGGATCACACTCTTGTCTGCTTGGCACCATGCTTGAGCTTGAGCTTGATCCTTCAGACAAGTATCCATTGCTTGCAATCTTTCTACATCAGTTGCTTAACATGCTCGAAGAACTTTTTCCACTGACTTATAAAACTAACAACTCCAACTGGCTTCGTCTTTCATCCGTTGAAAGTCGGCATGCCTGCTTTCTTTAACTACTTTCTCAACTTTGGTGGTGGTGGAGGATTTGTTAGTTGAGGATAATTACGTAGAAATAGCTGCTGGTATGTATCTGGAAGGAAGCGGTACAAAATAGCCAAATTTGAGAATTTGTTGTCGCTTTTCTTGTTTTTAACATATGAAATACATATTTTGTCAAAAAGGGCACCTTTCATTTATTCCGTACTTTTTTTGCATTTTAGATATTATACTTTGTGCCTATTCTTGACATAAACTTTGTTAATCGAAAATAGAAAATACACTAGAACATACTATGTCTATTGATGCAAGTATAACAAGATGCAACTAGAACCAGCCTCAAGCACAATGCACTTACAAACTATAGCGTGGTCAAGTGATAAGACCCAATCTAGAGATAATGTCTCTAAATACAATCTCTTGCATCCGGTTCAAGAGATTCATATGCCATCAATAAGTTTGCTTGGCAACAGAAACAATGCCAGGAGCAGAGAATATAATACCATGAAGGACATAGAGTCTTCGACATTCTCAAATGGACTACAACGACTATGGAGAGTCAAGATGGAATGCTCTTTTCTTAGTTGGATGCCAAGAGAATGCTGGTTAGACCTCCTCACGATCAATGGACATTTTGCAAAAGGTACAAAAGGTTCAATGGACATATTGCAGAGACACGACGATCACAATGATGGCAAAATGCATTCACATGCAAATGCCTATGAATAACCTACCATTGAAGTATCGAAACCTTCAGATGATGCTCCTAAATCCACAAACTACGAGCCCAATTCTCCTGTAGAATTTTTACTGCCATCTAGCATGCAGCAAAAGGGCAATTAATGTCAAGAAAAGAAGATATACAAAGCTGACATCATGGTATATTTTCCATAGCACTAGCAGCCACAATCAAAGGCAATTTTTCTGCCACCTTTTTCCACAATAACGTATTCCATATAGAGAGAAAGAAAGTTGTTTGAAACATAGTTCGTGGTAATAAACAGCTCTTAATGTGCCAGACATGTGTTGAAATAGAACCTATTTGAACCCATCATCGACGTTGAATGCACAGACCGATGCAAAAAATGGAGGCGCTCATAAATCTTGTGATCATAGTGATGCCCACTATTAAAGTACCTCCAATTAAATATAGGTTGAAGATGTCTCATTGCATCCCAAACCGTCAAGGGAAAATTTAAAAAATGCCCCTAATTTTTTGCAAAATTGCGAAAAATACCCATGTTTTAAGGGTATTTTTGGTAAAATGATCATAACTTTTTTTTGATGATCCAAATAGGAATATGTCCTTCAGATGAATTATAGGTGAGAATGATATCTTTCCATTAAAACTAAAATCATCTGAGAGTTTGGAATTGTAAGTTATGATTACAATTTGTTTGTGTCTAAGATTTCACATAACTTGTGATTCCAGACTCCGATTCAGGTAATTTTAGCTTTGATGAGAAGATAGCATCCTCATATATAATTCATCTGAAAGATACATTCCTATTTGGAACATCAGAAAAAAGTTATGGCCATTTTACCAAAAATATCGCTAAAATAGGGGTATTTTCGCAATTTTGCAAAAAATTAGGGGCATTTTTAAAATCTTCCCAACCGTCAATAAACTCTGCAAAAATGGAAACGTATTTTGAGAATGGCCTGAATGAGTAAAACATAGCCCATGGTAAAACATATTTAACTGCAATTTATCAAATGGAATGTAGCGATCAACTAGTTGCCTGATAAGACACAAACCAAGAGAATCATCCACATCCCCGAGAAGCCTCCAATATAATAAGTTCTGCACCTTAGATTATGAATCTATCAACAAGGAGGCCCTGCATACATGGGTACTACTGAACAAAGACTTGGACACTGTGATGCCATCCACAAGTGATAACTTTATTGTAATCCACCAGAAGAGATGTTGCTCTAAGCTTTAATATTCTCTTTACAAGAACCCTACATGGATAATCATGCAAGGTTCTTGTAAAGAGATTATCGGTGCAAAGATTATTGAGATTATTCTTGTAAAGACATTGAGGTTTAAAATGGCCAAAAATACATTTTATACTTCTAAGATATGTTTTTTGGGAAAAATATGTACGAAATTTTTATTAAAAAAAGTACAGTACCTATCCTTGACTAATACATGCTTCTTCTGTGCCTTCCTCCTTGTTCGCTTTAGTGGCTAGTCCATTGGGTTAGCAACTAAGAAATCTTATGTTAAGTCTCTGGGGGGTTTGTTATATGTCCTCATGGATGCTGCCAATGTGGCATGACGTAAAAATTCTATCTATTTATTTATCCATCTTTATAACAAAGCGTAAAAGAGCCTCTTAGATGATGCAACAATAAATAACTAGCACAAAGCCTCAACGATGGATGGATGGATGGATGGATGGATGGATGGATGGATGGATGGATGGATGGATGGATGGATGGATGGATGGACGCACGCACGCACGCGGGGCCATTGGGCATTCATGACGAATGTCAATGACTGGATGAAAAAACTTAGATGGGCCCTTCATGAAATAGAACAATTGTTAGAGCAGAAACATGGAGCTTCATAAGATCCATCATGAATTGGTATTTAAAACCTAATCCAAGTAAGCATTAACACATAAAATATCAAGGTGACACTATTATAAGCTTTCGCAAAATCATGTTCAAGATACACAATCAGAAGATTTTGCCAAGACGGGCCCAATTAATTCCCTTATATGCAGCGGTAAAGTTGTTAAGGATGCACCTCCTAGGCAAAACTCACGACTGAGTTGTTGAAATGGCATGTCCGACTGAGTTGTTGACAGGTCTTTACGGACGTTATTCATTCATTCATTCATTCATACAAACAAACAAACAATGAGCATGAAAAACAGGGGCATGGACAAGCAAGTTATGGGCTATTGAAATGACAGATTGCAGCTATGTTCTTTGCTGAAATTTTAAAGTTCTTCTTGGGAACATTTCTAGAAATTCCAAATCGATGGGGCTGTCAATTTGTAAGCTTCTAAAATATTGGAGTTGAATGGGGACTTTGGTTATGACATACCTTATATATTAGCTTGATCATAAGAGCTCATTTACATTAAATCTCAGGAATATATTTACAGGCTACAAAAAATAGTCTCTACAATCTACAAAGAGTGCAGGCTATGGTGAAGGATAAGCACAGCTGCTAGTGGACGGATCCCACAAGGCAGGTAAAAGAAATGCTCTGCTTCCAACACCATAAGCATTGAAACTGGCACCACTCTTTTTGTCCACCAACAGATCTCCTGGATAACCAGAGTAAGAACCCTTTCCAAATATGCCTGTGCAAGCTGTAGCAGCTTCTAATGGGGCCTTAGCATCTCCTTGATAGTATCCATTGGTGAAAGGATTTGTGGCAGTCCCAGCAACTATGGTAGCAATGTTTATGATCATTCCGTCAATACCCACATCTCCATTTGGTGCAATCAGTGGCTTTGTATCAGGCCCAAAATAATTTTTGGCGCTTGCAAATGGCCAGGCGCATTTGCCAGGGCATTGGGCTGCTGAGTTTCCAACCCAAGCATATGGAATTGCTTGCTTTTTATCGCTTTTGATTGAGGAATGCGAAGCACAAGTTTGCACACAGAAGCCTTCTACATTGACATCATCAGAAGTGAGGAGCAGATAGAGAGCATTTGATCCTCCGGCAAAGGGCTTAGAATTGGATGCCTGCTTTACCAGATTCTCCATATCCAACTTCTTCAGATTTTTACCAAGCGAATACGAATCAGATGATTCTGCTCCCAATTTCACAGATTCCAGAACAGATTTTCCTGCAGCATCTTTATAGCCAGAAGTTTTTTTCCACCAGGAACTAACGGAGGGGGTTTTCCTATCGACGGATGAAAATGATGCGAGGAAATCTTTGACAATAGCCCGTTGAGCAGGAGTGAAGGAACCATACCATATGAGATAAACATTGAGGGTTCCCTGGCCAGACAAAAGGGGGCCTTTGTGGTAATTAAGCACCACAGAAGGCTGCTGCACAAGCTCGGCTAGATGGCGATGGTGAGAAGGCCTGGCATTTGAGAGTAGAATAGAGGCACAAAACAGAGCAACAGAAAGGAGGACTCGGAAACCCATTTTGCAAATGATGTTCGGTTTCGCAAATGGCGAAGAAAGAAATATTAGACAAACAACTTGGGAAATGAAAGGAAGAGTCCTCCATTTTATAGGCCCCCTTGTAACATTGAAGTTTCAATGTAGGTTCCATAACCCAGCCTGGAATTATATGACGTGGCCTCACCTTCGCTTGGTCCATCATCTTTGTGTTGGTATATTTAATTTGATCATAGACATTTGCGATTAAGGTAAATTTCTAGGTACCAATTTAATTAAACAAACCGGCAATATATGTTTCCTTCACGCCGACATGAACACATATCTTAGTACCCTTCCACTTCTTCATTCCTATTTTATCATCTGAATGCATGAATCATTCATCTTAGGTACATAGTTTATAGCTTACGAGCGAACATGGCTTGTTTAATCCTTTGGCAATCAGTCCATGCTCCTTCGCCTTCTAACAATGTCTCTCCTTTCTTCAACATTACGACTATATATACTGATTATATACTTAACAAAACTATGTTGATTATGAACTCTTTGTTTAATGCCATAATGTACCTACCAATGTCTCCAATGGCCCGACATAATGTCATTCAACTTGTTCATCCTCTCAACAATAAGTCATTTCTTGAGTACTTCATTCTTTAGAGTTGACATGCATCGAGTTTCACAACAATTAGGTCTATCCTATACACATGTTGCAACATGTCATTAGCAATTGATAATGATTATCATCCACTATATGAGATTTGCAGCTCCTCAACTGATGTTCAAAGCTTGGTCGATAAGTTATGGGATCTATTCCCACAGTGTCCTACTAGTTGGCCCACAAACGAAATTTTGACCACCTTAAAATTTCGCCCTTTTTCGACTCGTTTTTTTACAGTGAAAAAGTTTGTTGATTGTCTTTGCGGTTTTGGCGGCGCCGCTTTCTACTCTGCTTTTGCACTGCGCCTTCTCCTCTGCTTGTGCACTCTGCTTCTGTCGGTTTCAACCATAGCTTTGCCCTGTAGTCGGCCGGAACTGTAGCACGTCCTGTAGTCATAGATTTGTGGTTGCCCTGTAGTCGGCTGGAACTGGATGGACGATGGTCCAAAAAGGGCAAGATTCTTTCCTGCACTGATGTGAAGAAAAAACAGAGGAAATTTGGAATTTTTCACAGCAAAAACAAGGTGCAAACAGGGGATTTTTTTCACTATTCTTCCATGATCTTCCCCTTTCCGGGCCGATTCTTGTTTTTATTTTCTTTCTATCTTCTTCCAAACGCAATGATCCTAATATCAGGAGTTTTTTCAGCTTTATTCTTCAGGAGCTCGTAGCTCGATTATTGCAGACGAGTCCAATCCACAGAATGAAGGCCTCCTGCATACAGTGTAAACACCTATCAAATGTAATAGAGTGCAGAGTGTAAAATCAGAGCCGCCACCGGGCAAAGATACGATGCAAACGCCATAGCCATGGCTGGAAACAAGGCCGGAAACGCTGGAACCATAGCCAAGGCTGGATGGAACCGCTGGAAATGCCGGAAACGCAAAGCCAAGACTGGAATCAATCATGAACGGGCGAAATTTTAAGGTGGACAAAATTTCGTCGGAGAATTTCACTCACCGTTGAAATTTCTCCAGGAAATTTCGAGCAGACCTGGCGGCACCACTCGCGGCTCCGGCCGCCGTGGCCCGTGTCAGTCCTGAATTTCCGAGAAATTTCAAGGTGAGTGAAATTTCTCCTTCCTAAATACATATAGCAATGAGCCACCACTCTGGAGAACTCTTTAGCTTGTTGGAAATCGAGAATTTTCGGCACGTGTAGAATTTGTGCTCATTGGAGATTTGTTATTTCTTTTGGCATTGTATGCAATCATTTAGATACAACAATCATTGCCCATTTCGTTTGCAACCTTACTCTTGCAATGACAAACTAATAAATACCATCTTTAAGAGAAGCATGGGCAATGTTGATATGAAGTTGTATCTAGACACACTGCCTATATAAGATGGCCATTTGGGTTCACATATCGTTTATTACAAATGCTATATATGGGAAAATACAGGATATGTGGTTGCCTCTTATAGAAGTAATTGAAGACATTGTTTTTTCCGCAGAGGAATGGGATAGAGTATGGAAACATTTAAGGCATACGATGCTTGGCATCAATTAAGTGATATGATGCTACATGCTTGATGAAATAAATTTAATCTGCTTAATTGATTATATTCTTTATGAATCAATATCACATTGCGCAAGGTTGTCATTGTGGACCCTATACAAGCCGAAAGATTTAATATAAGATGCCGATAAACACAGAATGTTCTACAATTGGACTTTATTCTAGAGTGCTCATTATACAACATTTTGAATGACGTAATAAAAAGCATTCTCTCACTTTTATATGAAATTAAATTATCCATAAAGAAAAAGGGCATTCCTTAGTTAAAAATTATTTGGCTTCAGGGAGGCAGAAAACATATGAATGCAAATAGTGGAGTAGATCAAGTAGAATCTTTGCTTTTTCCAAGCATGTCATACAAAGCGCTCATCTGGAGCTGAAACATCATATCACGCAGAGGAGAGGTTCCATGCTCCAAGGGGAATTGAAGGGTAGAATACGGCCATATATTTGAAAGAAGATGGTGAAGCAAATTTTGGATTCGACCCGGGGGGGAGGGGATGAAGAAAGTAAATAAGATTTAGGAGACTGTAGAAGGCAGTTATATAGCAAATACATGGATATCATAATTTGATCATTATATTAATTTAAAAAAGCAAAACTATCATTACCTTTAGGTTAGTACTGGATATTTGATATCATATAGCTAGAATTTGCTACCTAATTTTTTACATCCACAGACTTCACAAATAACTTCATTATCAAAATGCTCATTATGGCATCTAACAAAGAGCACTAAGGATTTTTTTAGAAGAGTTATAAAGGCTATGGAGGGGATAATGAAGATCAGTTTGAAGGACAGTCAACACCTATGTTTTTCCCTATATTCTAAACGAGGTGAGCCCTGGACTACCTCGATCGTCGGATCCGTCCATCCTATAGCCTAGATCGTATGTTGGGGCCTCTGGGTGTGTTTCGTTTCAATTATGGTCATTTATTATTTGGGGTGCCTATGATTTTGAAATATGAAATACAAGTTCGCCTAAAATTTTAGAATATAAAATAAGGAGACTCGACCAGAATAGTTCTTATCCTAATAAGAATGCTTTAACTAATGCAACCATCAAGCTGATGTGCTTATTCTTTCTATTGAACCTATGCTCCCCGTTAGGGGTATAGTCTATGGTCTCAGGAATGGTGATTTAAATGGATTCATATCCCCCTTGAATGAATGAATAATGAATAAGCTGGGTTGTCTTAAATAAATATATCAATATAATATTTATGTTTGCTTTGTTAGGGCCCAGGACCCAATTTTTTTTTTTTTTATTATAACAATCAACACATAATTACCATTAACATTAATTAACACAGCCATTGCATCCAACACTTTTAAATTAAAACCCCCTTTGGTTTGGGTGCATATTCACACGGGGGGGTGACTCTGGATATCGAGAGCTGTTGGATGGGCATATTTACCCATTATTCCTCTATCTAGGCCATTGATAGCGATCCTTGTTTGTGGGATATGCTTGTACAAATTTTTGTATACTGTATCACAAGGCTTGCAAAATAGTATAAGGTTTGAGGCAATGTACTAAATGGTTTTTTTTTTTTTTTTTTTTTTTTTTTTTTTTAAGAACGACAAACTTTATTGAAACACCAAGCCAAAAGCCAGATACAACTACAGAGGCGGGAATAAAATCTCAGAGGATAGTCATGATCCTTTGAGTAGAACACCAGCCTAAGCAGTTCGTCTAATTCTGCTCTCGAGCCTATAACCATAGACCTTTGTACTAATGAAAAGCACGAGGAGCTGAAAAACTATGGAAACCTGGACTCCACTGTAAACAATAATGAAGATAAAAGATTTAATCTGTGGAAATAGGGCAATACCTTAGAAAGAATTATAAGACCTAGGTTTTCTGAATGGATTAAGAAAGGAGTTCCAAATGAATCCCGTAGCGGCAGAGTAGAAGAGGCCTTAAATTCTCTTTCTTCTAAAAACTTGTCTGCCAATCTAGAACATCTTCTTCAACCAGCAGGTATCAAACCAGAACATGGCAACCTTAAAGTAACAGAGATAAACCATTCAAGGCATATCAGGAACATAGAAAATCTAATCTCTAAGGCAGTGGTGGGATTTTTTACGGGAGGTTTTTTGGACCACAGGAAGCTACAAAATTGGCTCACCAGGCATCTTGACGCTCTGAATATGCCGCAATTTCAGAGCATCAAAGCTATTGGGAATAACCTTTTCCTAATACTATTCGATGATGAGAAAGCGGTGGAAAAGATAGTTTCCAGGGGAGTAGACCGCTTCGCGAGGAATTTGTGTTATATCAGTACTATACTCCAGGTTTCACCCCAGATAAATTGTCTGTTGTTAAATTTCCCTGTTGGCTTGAGATAGAACAGCTTCTAATGGATATGCTTGACTCGGAATTTTTAACTGCCATAGCAAAGACCCTGGGGATATACATAACTTATTCGATTGCAAAGGGGCCAAGGATTTGTATGGGCATTACAACAACGGAGGGTACTCCACAGTTCACTCCCGTGCGAAGTGGGACATACTTACTCCATGTTCAAGTTAAGACTCATAAACGGATGGAAGATTAGAAGGATTTCCCCACAATGGAAATTAAGGGTTTGGAAGATTGTTTTGTGTTCAGGAGAGAATCACAAGGCAACATCAAAGTAGCAGGAGAAAAGGCAACAAAGTTGCACGACAATGTCAAAGTAGCAGGTGAAAAGGTAATAGAGCTAAATGGGAAAAAAAGGAGGGATCATATAAACCCAGGTGAAATGGAATGTGATGTTATGTCACCATCTAAAGAAAATCCAGAATTGGACAAGAAGCAAGAGCGAGGGGTAAACATAGAAAATAGAAAGGAAAAGGCGAATGAAGATGGGTGGGCCATGGTACAACACAGAAATGGTGGCAAAATTAAAAATCAGATGCGAAAGAGGTTGCCCAATCCGGGAGGTACCACAAAAAATCTCACAGGTCATAACTGTCCCAATATGTAAGCAACAGTAGAGAATCACAATGAGGAAATACCAACTGAGTATATGGCAATAGAATATCAAGCTACTAATGAGGAGTTTCCAATGCATAATAACAGATAAGCGGATTTACCAATGGATGAAAATATAGACGATCTTGCTGATGGAATGCCAAGAAAAAAGCGAGCTATACCAAGATTGGGAGAACAGTGCTATGAGATGACATCACCCAGACAATTGAATGTGTTCTCTAATGCAACATAAAATCCTTAGCTGGAACATCAGGGGGGTAAAATCCTCTGAGGCCAAAGGCAGTAGGCTATCTCTAGCGTTGAAAAAAATTTTCCCAGATATTGTTTGTTTACAGGAGCATAAATGTAAGAAGGAAGAAGGAAGAAGGAAGAAGGAAGAAGTTGGGGTCTTGCTTAACCTACTAGGAAAACATTATGTGGGCATCATGTCGTCTAGTGGCAGTTCTAGTGCGGGAACCTTTATTGCATGGAGAAAATAGTTGAAACTTCTATCGACATATACAGATCATTTTGGGAGGTGCACAATACTAACCTGGTATGCTCATGGTAAAAAATGGGGAATGATAATTATTTATGCACATAATCAAGCCAGGCAAAGAGCGTCCTTATGGGCCAGTATGAAGAACAGACTGAAAATTTTTGACAGAGATACACGGTGGATTATGGTTGGGGAACTTTAATATGGTAGAAAGCAGTAATGATAGATATGGGGGTGGGATCGAAGTTGTGCATGGATTCAAAAAGGAAGGAAGGAAGGAACATGCTTAATGAATTGGGATTCATGGAATTACAGGGAGATCCAGGCTTCACATGGTGTAATGGTTGGATTGGAGATGGCAGAGCATATGCATGGCAGGACAGATGCTACGTAAGTGCTCAGGTCTTGCAAGAAAGGAACATGTCACTATACCGTCATAATCTCTTAGAGAACTCTATTTCAGATCATAATCCGCAGATTATACGCTCTTCCAGAGTTAGTACATCTAAACCAATAAAGACAGTCTTCAGATTGAATCCCAGATTTCTTAAGGATGCAGATTTTAAAGATCAATGTAAACAGATTTGGACAACGGCTAGTAGAAACAAACAGGGAATGGAAGCAATGATTGTGTCTCTAGCAGCAGTTAAAAATATTGCTAAGGCTTGGGGTCGTAATAAGGTGGCCAAGGAAAACGCTTTATTGGAGTCACATTACAAAAAATTGATCGAACTTAGAAGAATTGATACTAGCTCAGGCGAAAGGGAAAAAATAGTTCTAGAGAAAATTAAGAGAATAGAACAAATCAAAATTCATGACGTGGATCAACGAAGGTGACAAATGTAGTGTACAGGTTTTTTTTTTAGAGTTGCAAAGCACAAGAAACAAGCAGCCATCTTGTCCTCAGTACAGGTGGAGGATGGATCCATTATCCGGAACCCACAACAGGTGAAGGAGTTTGTTTCTAAACATTTTGAAGATTTCTTTAAGAAAAAGAATATAAATTTTCAAGAGTGCTTTGAGGAGTTAATTCTTTCCAAAGTTGTATCTAAAGTATCTGCTACGCAAAGGGAACAGCTTGAACAACCGCTGTCCGTTGAAGAGATGCGTGGGCCATCTGCTCTCTGACCAAAAATAAATGCCCAGGTCAAGATGGCATTCCAGCAGAATTCTTTCAGGAGTATTGGAAATGGGTACAGCCTATTGTGTACAGTGCTTATCAGGACTTTCTACCAGCAGATAAGCTTGATCACAAACTAAACACTGGATGTATCACCTTAATCCCAAGAAGGAACCGAAGGCCATAGGGGACTGGAGACCTATTACATTGTTGTCAACCTTTTACAAAATTATAGCAAAAGGTTATGTGGAAAAAATAAAATTATATCCTGCAACATGTCTTTTCGAATGGTGTGTTGATTCAACACGATGAATTGTAGCATTTCTTGTTCCATATTTGCAAACATATCACAATGTATTCTTGAAATAATTGGCCAGCCATGTGAAGGGGAGATGCATGACCATGACGCATGAATAGATGATATCTATAGTACTACATAATAGTTACTTCCTTTGCATCACTCCGTCCATGAGGTATTTTAAGATGCCATCCATCTGTACCATAGGGAAGAAGTAGCACAACGTGTAATGGATCATATACTGCGTGATATGCATCTATGAACGTCAAGCCACCATCCTTAGAGTGTATAATAATGTCTCTTTGACCATCTTCAGGCTTATCATCAATAGGCAGCACTTTGCAAGAAGGTATATGCAAATGGATATCCATATTTGGATGAATACGCAAGATTTGTGCCGCGCTAAAAAATATGCTAACAAGTGGATTATGCTCGGTCATAAGGACCTGCAACTGCACCGCTATTTCTTGCTTCAATCCATCAAAAATGGGCATCCTGCATTCAACTTGCATATCATCACCATCCATGTGTATAACTGTGCAAATTTTGCATGCTCTTGATGCCTATCACACCGATGTTTTTAAGTTGTATAGAAGTGTTGTTTTATTCCAAAAACAACATCATCAAAATGGCACCAAAAGTCCAGGTGGTCATTTTCTCTAAACTTGCTAGAAGATACAGTTGACTTTTGGCAGAAATTTCCTACAATGTTTTTTTGGGACTTTTTATTCTGTGTTGTCAACGTTTTTTTTTTTTTTTTCATTATTGTTTTTTTTTTCATTATTGTTTTTTTTCATTATTGTTTTTTTTTCATTATTGTTATTATTTTTTGTCAACGTGCCCTTGTGGTGGTTGCAAGTGGAAATCAATAGAGGCTGTGTGCCACTTTTCTCGGTGGTGAACAAAAGAACGCAACACAGATGGATTGGGGCAGGTTTATCGTGCATTGGAGATTGGTATCGATGCGGTGTACAATGTTCCTGGGAGTCATTCCAAAGCGAGTTTAACTTGAGAATGCGAGATAAGCGAATTTGGAACATGGTCGTACGTGATAATATTCCGCCTTATGCGGTTCCACAAGTAGATGCTTTCTGCCTACCTCGCGAAAATCTTGATAAAAAACATTTTGTTTCAAAGGCATACAAGATCCTGCATGTGAATGAATTGATAAGTCTCCCCTCTTAATGGGAGTTAACATTAGAAGATAATCAAGTCACTCGAGTATGGAAAGGGGTCTGGAGGAGCCACTTGCCACCAAAGGTATCCACACTATTATGGCAAATTTTTCATAGAGCAATCAGGGTCAATATATTAGTGAGCAAGTTCAACCATGATGTATCATCGAGTTGCCCAATGTGCGGGCGAGAAGTAGAAACAATTGAACACTGTCTCATGGATTGTAGAGAACTCCATCTAGTATGGGAAAATTTGAAGGACGCGTTTGAGACTTCTATTTCAGAAAAGGAGATCGTGTTAGGCCTATATCCATCATCTTGGCCAACTGAAAAAAGAGTTGCTTTGAATCTATGCAAAGGATGGCTTCTATGGCTAATATGGAAAAGGTGGAGAAAAGTTGTGTTCTCCCAAGAATATCTCCACCCTAATAACCTATGGCCATCTTTGAAACAAAAGGCCCGCCAATATCTTGCAGCATTTGAGGAGGAGGAGTGGGCTTCCCAAGCCCACGACTTTCTTTCATCACTCTTATAAAAGTTTAGCTTCATAGCCAAGTGGTTATCCCTACATAAACAAATATGGTGTGTAGGTGTATGATATCACTTGGCGTATGTATGTCATTGATGAGTTCCAATTAATATATATATCTGATCCTTCAAAAAATAAAAATAAAAATCCACCCCCGTAAAAGGACTTGTGACTTCTGGGGAATAAATCCAATTGAAATGACGTGCGCCATTTTTCTTGAACTTTTGTCTTTTCCTCCATTTTCAGTTCAAAATTGTTTCTTGGCAAAAAAACTCCCTGAAGCCTGCATTGCTATTGGATCTGAAGGAAATTTGGCAATTGAAGGGGCTGCCCCTGTAGAGGGCCAGCATTATCGAATTGCTCATAATTTTCTCTTTCATGGAAGCTAAAATTTTTGCAATTCTTAAACAGGGACAGAAACTAATCTGTGGTTTTCTCTGTGGCACTCCTGCTGATCTTTGGAATAGCTTCTTAACAGAAAATCTCTTCCCGGATAATCTTTTCTCACAGGAATATAGCTTTGTTCCAAGCTGTGTTGAATTTGAGACAGAGATCATCGATTCTTGGCTGGAGGAATTTGTGGGAAGCAAGAGAATTCAAGCTACTGCTATTTTCAGAGTGCATTGTGACTGGTCGGATGACAAAATTATAGTTAAATTGTACTCCCCAATCTGATTTCAATTGTTTTTAGTGTTCCTAAATTTCATAGTTTAGCAATTGAAGGTAATCCATTCCGCCTAATTTGTCCAATTTCTCTCGATCCTACTCTCTAGCCTATTTTTTTCCCTTTCTTTAGACTCCCTCTGTTTTTTGGCGCTCAATTGCCCCTTTGTTGTCCCCTCCTGAAGTAATCATGAACTCTGCTGGCCAATGTAACCTAAATTCTTCGACATTGCCCTTTCTCCATTGCTTCTTTGCTCTTTCTAAGGAGGATCAAGGCGCTCTCTTGGCAAATCTTCATAAAATCTCGGCTGGTCCTGCAAAATTCATCCCTTTTGGAAATTTCAAGGATTTATCTCTTCTGGAAAGAAAACTGACACCCCTGTCAGATAAAACTCCAATTTGGGACAATCTCTCCATGGATCCAAGTGCAATTGGAAACTCGACCTCTGATAAATCCTGCTACTGATGTTCCTTTGCCATATGGAGTCGTTAGGCCATCAAATGAAGTTCGCTCTGATGAAGATTGGGATGGTATTCTTCAGCAAGAGAGGCCAGACATTGCTTCAAACCTCGCCACTGTTCATGGTATTCATCTTAACTCACCTATGGTTCTTGAAAAGCTGAAATGCCTCTCAAACTCTGCTGTTGTTGTTAAAATCAATAAGGTCGGGATCAGCATTGAAAAACTTTGGTCTTTTCTGCTTTCTTTACAAAAAGGCCTTTCTATCAGAGCTGTTTACTGGTTAAACTATCCTTAAATTATGGTTGAATGTGGTAGTCAGAGGTCTGCTAACTATCTGTTGCAAAGTGGTACTCTAGTTTTCGAAAATTTTCATTTGTCTTTTATCAAATGGAATCCTAAGCTTTCAACTGCCGACCTCAATAACTTTCTTGTTGCCTCAACCTCTTTATTTGGCTTAAATCCTATTTACTGGAATGAAGAATCAATCAAAAGCCTATTCAATTCTATTGGCAACTATGTATCTACTGTTTATGCTCCATATAAGCCTCCTGTTGTCTATGTCCAAATTGACATTTCTAAAAAAATTCCAACCTCAATTCCTTTCACTGATTGTTTTGGCCAAAAAACTTCCCTGGATCTAAGGTGGAATGGTTTACCTCCTATTTGCTCTTCTTGTGATTTTAGGCATGCTTGGTATACTAATTGTAAGGAGAAAGGAATTCAAGACTCAAACTCAAAGGGAGGAACTTGTGATTATGCTATCCCTTCTCTTCCTCCTACAAACCTACTTCCTGAAAAACAGCAAGAAGACAAAGCTACCACTTGGAAAAAGGTCAATGGTAGCACAAAGAGAATTGCCAAAAAAGGGATGGAAAAGGGCATTCAGATTGGTGTAAATGCTCAATTTGCTGCTGGTCACAGAAAATCCTCAATTCCCTCTGAAGTTATCACTAATTCTGAGAGATACAAAGCCAAAGGAAAAGCAAAAATGTATGAGGACGAGACTTCTAAGGATTTACATTCTACTTTGGCTAAAATTGCTGCTGATTCAAAATCTTTGAGGTACCAAAGTCATCATTCAAACTCAAAATGGAATCTATCCAACTGGATTCCCATCAAAGGCATTCATTAACTAAGGAAATTCAAGCAAAATATTCCTTGCAGAATAAGGAGGAATAAACTCAAGAAGACAAACTGGTGTTATCCCCAAACCACCAGATAACTTCATCAGAAATAAAGATATTGCTGAGACTTCCAAAAAGGTCTCCTCTGAAATACATGATCCTAAAGTGACAAAGGAAAATTTGGTGAAAACTTCTGAAGACAATTCAAGTAAGCAAGACATTGATGAGGTAATCCAATGTTCTAACCAATTTGCTGTCTTTACTAATTCTCATGCAGAACAGATGGAATTACTGCAATCAGAAAATGAGGATTTAGAAGTTCCCCTAAATCACTTAACTAAACCTCCATCTCAGCCACCACCTAATCTGCTGGAATTTGATACTCCTATCCCAAAAATGGTGAATTTCCTTGACCTCATTGACCTTTCCTCTCCTGAAGACTCTATCTCTTGCCATGACCATCAACCTGTTATCTCTAACAAAATAGCAGATCAGCTGGCCTCCATAGATTTCACTGTTAGACCTATGAATACTTATCAACAGATAAGTCATGAAGGTTTGGAATTAGATAAGGATAAAGGAAAAAAGTTGGATCAGCAGGGTCATAAAGGATCAGAAGAATCAACTCAGGACTTACTTAAGGGTGATATTTGTGACATTGAATTTGTTCCTGAGACTCCACAATCTGCTGGTATACAGTGCACTGAGCGAGAAAAGTCCCCTTCCAGGCAAGTTCTTGAACCTTCCAAGTGTCAATTTCATAATAGTCTTAATAATAATGAAATGGCTAATAATGCTGCTGTTAATAAGACTATTAATAAATTGTTTGAGTTTATTCCTGGGGGGATTTCCTCTGATGAATTAGACAGTGACAAGGAAAATTTGTGTACTAATGGGAATGACAGTAATTGGGATATTGAATATTATCTTAACTCCTCCTCTGGAGCTAATAGTGACAAGAGAGAGACAAGTAAAGCAAAGGTGGGCAGAAAAGCTAAATTGATTGCAAATTATAGTGCTCCTGCCAATAATACTAGAAGTAAAAATAAGAAAGATAGAAAAGGGAAATCCAAATCCAAGCATAGATAATTTCCTTGTCCTTTCCTAGCTTTCATTTTCTTCAAAAATGAAGATTCTATCATGGAATCTTAGGGGAATTAAGGGAGTTCTCAAAAGAAGGAGAGTTATTTCTCAAATTAAATCTTACAAGGCTGATATCATCCTTTTGCAAGAATTAAAGCTGCAGAAATTTGAATGTGCTAATCTTGGGGACTGGATAATCCCTGGTAGCTCCTCCATCTGGTTGGAGGCTGAAGGAACCTCTGGGGGCATATGTATGATTTGGAAGGATCTAAACACTGAACTTTTTATAACAGCCTGAGCAAAATGTGGCAGTGTACCATCTTCAATATTATGAATAAATCATTTGGTCTTATTAATGTCTATGCCTCAACCAATCCAAAAGAGAGAGAGCTTCTTTGGTTAGATATTAATCATTGGATGAAGGCACAGAATATTAATGATTGGATTCTAGCTGGAGATTTCAACAACACTCCAAATTGGGACCAAAAATTAGGTAATAAGATCAACATGACTAGATTGGAAAAAAATCATTGGAATGATCTTATTGATGATCACTCTTTGCTGCTGATCCCTTCCTCCTCTGCTAAATTTACCTGGTCTAACAAGAGAAAAGGAAATGCTAGAGTTTTCTGTGCCCTTGACAGATTTTATTTAAATATCTCTAACTCCAATTTCTGGGATAATGCCTATGTTTTTAGTGATGAATCTATTGCTATTTCTGATCATCAACCTCAATTCCTTTGCACCTATCGTCAGATTTCTGCTCCAAGATCTGGAAATATCCCCTACAAATTTAACTCTAGTATGCTTCAAAATGCCTCCTTTTGTCAAGAGTTCAGGGTTTTTTACTCTCAGCTTCCTAGAGTAACTGAGGTCATGTCTATGAAGAGCTTTTATTCTAATTTGAAGACTTCCAAGTCTTGGATTAAGGAATGGACCAAAAAGCTAAATTCTGAGAGGATAAAAGAAAAAAATATCCTTCTACAGCACATGAGAGATGTTAGGCTGGCCTTAAATGATGATCCTTTCAATTCCACCTTACATATTCAAGAGGAAAATCTTGAGAAAAAGATTAAGCTTATTGAAGAATTTGAGGCCAAAGGTGCTGCTATTAGATGCAAAATTAAATACACTAATGATATGGACTCTGGCAGCACTAAATTCTTCTTTAGAGCTGCCAAAACAAGGCAGGCTAAGAGCTCTATTAATGAGATCACAAATGACTCTGGAATGGTTTTGAACAGTCCCTCTGAAATCTCGAATTTCTTTTATTCTAAATATTCTAATTTGTTCTCTAAAAGCATCAACTCTGATACTTTTGTGGACAATCAGGCTAAGAAATTTATTGATTTGATTGATTCTATTATTCCAAGTGATCATTGTCAAATGGATCTTTCCTTCTCAAAGGTTCCAAGTTCTGATGAAGTTTTCTCCATCCTCAAGAGCTTTAAGCATGGCAAATCACCTGGTCCTGATGGATTTCCCCCAGAGTTTTTCTTAGAATTCTGGGATGTAATCCAGAATGACTTCATGTATTTCATAAGGGGTTTTTGGGAAGCTAAGCATCTTCACCCTTCTATTGCTAGTGGATTTATCTCTCTAATTCCTAAAGTTGATAAGCCTTCTTCTTTTTCTGATTGGAGACCCATCTCTTTAACTAATTCCACTTATAAGATCTGTGCTAAAATTATTGCTTCAAGAATCAAGGATTATTTGCAGAATTGCATCAGTGGAAATCAGAGTGCTTTTCTTCCCAATAGATTTATTCTGGAAAATTACATTGCTGCTATGGAAGGTTTACATTGGAATAAAATTTCGAGTCAAAATTGTGTCCTCCTTAAATTGGATTTCAAAAGAGCCTTTGACAATATTAGATGGGATTTTATTGAATATGCTATAAAAAAACTTTGAAATGATTAAGCTTATCATGGGCTTGAATCTTAGATCAAATTCTGCTATCCTCATCAATGGTTCTCCAAGTGCATTCTTCCCTCTTGAAAGGGGGTTCAGACAAGGCTGTCCTTTGGCTCCCTATCTATTTATTGTGGTTGTTGAGTTATTAACCAAGGCTGTAAAGCATCACCAAAGGATTGGAAATCTTTCTGGTCGTAGGCTTCCTGACTATACTTCTATTTGCATCCAGCAATATGCTGATGACACTTTATCATTCTTGGAAAATAAGGCTCATAATATTAATTTCTTCATGGATGTCTTGAGCCAGTTTAGTGCAGCCTCTGGAGTGGACTTAAATTTATCCAAATGTGTAATTATTGGTGACTGTAATATCTCTAGTGTGGCTGGCATTAAAATTATTAAGACCTCAGAGGTCAACAAACTTCTGGGTATGCCATTATCTCTAAATTCCTATATTTCTGGTCTGTGGTCCCCAATTATTGAGAAGATAAGAGCTAAACTTCATTTATATAAAAATTCCCTATCTCTGGCTGGTCGGGTGGTTATTGCTAATCAGGTTCTCACCAGTTCTCATATTTACTTCTCCACTGCCTTAGTGGCCCCTGCCTCTGTTTACAAGCAAATAGAGAAGATAATAAGGAATTTCATTTGGAATGGAAACAATTTGGTTAATTGGAACACAATTACTAAAAAGAAAAAGGATGGTGGTCTGGCTTGTAAAAATATTCATAAGCAAGCTCAAGCTCTTGCTGGCAAGTTTGTTTGGAAAGCTTTAAATGGTTCTGATAGTGTGGCCTCCAAATTTATTATGTATTGGCTTAGGGAAAGTTCTCATGTGGAACATCCTTCAATCTCTCATGAATTGCCAAATTCTGCTTTTTGTGAAGTCTCTTTAGCTCCTAATATGTCCCCTCTCATGAGAAATATTATTAAAGCTTGGAATATCCTTTTGGCATTCAAATATGATCAGGGTGCAAGTTTTCATTCAAATATGTCTATTTTCTGGTCATCTCCTTTTATGGATCATCCAAATCATGTTCTGGCCTTAAAACATCCCCAGATTTATAAGAAATGGAGTTCTCTTGGCTTCAAAAGCTTGGGTGATTTGTGGCATAATATTAGATGGATTACTTGGTCGAATCTCAAATTGAGAATCAAGGGATCTCATACTGATAAGAAGATCTATAAACATATCAGGAACATAGTTGGTAATTCGATTCCAAATCATAATTTAAGCAGCAAATTGGCTTGGAGCCTAAACAGGAAATCTTGCTACAAGGTAAAGGATATTTACAATTTCTTAGATCAGAGTCTTGACCTTCCTAAATCTTCCACAGCTTGGAACATTGATGCTGCTGCTACTAAATCTCTTATCAAAAATGTCTGGAACTCTTATGCTTCCAAGAAAATTTCCTTCTTTATTTGGCTTATTGCAAACAAAAGTGTTCCTTGTCTTCAGGTCATAAATAGTAGAAATCCAAATGTTTCAGCCAATTGTCCTCTAAATTGTAATGTTGTTGAGGATTTGGAACACATCTTCTTCTGCTCTAAGTTGGATCCCCTATGGTCTTGGTTTATTTCTTACTTTGGCAACTTTGATAGATCTTCCATCATTAATTTTCTGCAAGGGAATGACACCTACAAAAACACTATTGCCTTCTTGTATCTTTGGAATGTTTGGAAATCGAGAAATAGATGCTTGTATGGTAAAAAAAAGTTTTCTGTTACCTGGATCAAATTGCATTTCAAATATGATATTGAGCTATGGTACACATCAAAAACGATGCCCATATCCTCCTTAAAATCCCCCATAAAAAACCCCTTAAAATCCCCCTTTTCGTGGAATGGACATGATTTTCAGAAACGGGGTATTTGGCCACAATCCCCCGTTGTGATTTTGTAGATTGATATCCCCTTATTTGAATTTTCTTTATATCCCCCATTGCCATATGCAATGGTCATACCCCTTTTCTCACAAATAATGTTTATACCCCTTTCTAGGAACAATCCCCCTTTGTGATTTTGTAATTTAATATACCCTTATTCCGTTCATACCCCTTATTCCTTTCATACCCCTCTTCTCAACCATCCTCCTTTTATGTTTTCATACACCTTTCTAGGAACAATCCCCCTTTGTGATTTTGTAGTTTAATATACCCTTATTCCGTTCATACCCCTCTTCTCAACCATCCTCCTTTTATGTTTAATATCCTCTTATTCCGTTCATACCCCTTTTATGTTTATACTCCTTTTCCGTTCATACTCCTTTTATGTTTCATATCCCCTTATTCCGTTCATACCCCTCTTCCCAACCATCCTCCTTGCAGGAGTGATACGCAGGATGGGGGAGCTAGTGTGTTGGATTACCTTCTCGCTCCTGTAGCAGCACTTGACATGGTTACACACTTCTCCATTGGCACAAGCACAGGGGATGAGGAGGCTTTGTCAGATCATTACCCGCTTTATGTCACGCTGAATTGGGAGCACTCAATAGTGGAGACACCGCAAAGGGGGCATGGAGGGTTACCGTACATCCCACGCTATCAGAAGCAGGGACAGTATGAATCTGTGTTGGTGCGGGAGTTACAGGGGTTTGATAGCTTCTACACACTGCAAGACAGGTGTGCATGGGTCGGTGAGGGCCGCTGGTACTTGAGAGGCTTCCTTTGCAGTGAAGGGCCCTCCAAGGAGGGACACCGCACATTTTCCTGAGAACCCGTGGTTTGATGCTGATTGCAAGGCTCTAAAGAGCCAGTTGCGCTTGGTAATAGATCCACAGTTGCGGCCACAGGCCCTGCAAGACTATAAGATCTTCCTAAAAGCCAAGAAGGGGAGATACATGGCAGAAACCCAGGAGCGCCTGTTTGACATGCTTATGGCAGAGCCAAAAGCTTTTTGGCGTAAGGTGTTATACAAGAAGCGCCCGGTGGTCGGTAATGTAAGTGTGGAGCAATGGATGCACCGCTTGCCAGGGGAGTTATATGACCCCCGAGGGGAGCTAATGCGGGGTCCCGGTGAGGTAGGAGAGGTGCTGCGGCTCACGCGGGAGGATGTCAAGCGGGATCTCGGGCATCGGGCGAATGGCAAGGCAAAGGATTTCTGAGGGGCTGCAGCGCCGAATTTGTTGAAGTGGGGTGGCCCATCTATAGTAGGGCCCCGGCGGTGATCATTAACCGTGCTCGGCGAGGGCCTCCCCGTGAGTGGATGGTTAGTAAGGTTGTTCCTGTTCATAAAAGCCGGTATCTACGGATGAGCCGGTAATTCATTGGATGATTATGGTAAGCTCGCTCTTTGCAAAGCTCTGGCGGGGTGCTAGAGAAGAAACTCACTAAGTGGGCCGAGGAGGCGGGGGGTGCGGGCAATTGGTCAGCGGGGCTTTCGCCCACTCACTCCACCACCACCATATCTTCACTTTGAGAGTGTCGATGGAGGCAAGCCGCAATCTTGATGAGGACTTGTATTCTTTGCTTTGTAGATTTTAAAGGCTGCATATGATCCGAGTCCCGAGACATCTTTGTGGCGAGAGGTTGCAAGAATTGCGAGTTCCACGGGGAGTTGCGAGAATGTGGTGCACCAGCTTTATGATGGGATTTATCTTTGCTGTACTGCCTTATGAAGATCGGCGGGTAGCTAGCACTATGGGAGTTAAGCAGGGCTGCCCGTTGTCTCCAACGCTTTTTGGGTTGTACATTGATAGCTTGGAGGCGTGGATCTGACACCATGGGGAGCCGGGGTGCAATTATCCGATGCGACCTCGTGGGGCGATTACTATATGCGGATGATGTAGCTTTGCTAGCCCACACGGCCAGCAGTATGCAGCAGCATTTGGATGCCCTCAGTGGGTTCTGTGGGGCAACGGGAATGACAGTGAACTTGCACAAAACTAAGCTTCTCGCGATCCTGTCCTCGCAACACCCTATCCCGGGAGTTATATTACGGGGGCGGGGAAGTGGAGATGGTCGGAGCTTCAAGTATCCGGGAATTGATTTCACTACTAACATCTTTGTGGGATGAGTGTGTGGAGAGGAGAGCCAGTCAGTTTGGAAGGCTTTTATATGCGATTAAAAAACGCGTGTTCTTGGGATAGATCTCTGTGGATCGGGCGAGGAGAGCACACACATTTTAGAGCTTTGGTCGAGCCGGTCTTTGCTATATGGGGTGGAGGTTTGGGGCCCAGCAGTTAGCAAAAATACATGGGATAGGTTGGAAAGGGTGCGAAAGCTTTCTTGACATATAGCTTGGGAGTGAAGGACACCGCATCAGACGATTTTTGTTGTATGAGGCGGGGTTCGCCTTTACAAAGATTCGCTATCTTGAGGGCATCTTACTTGCTTCCATAAGGTGGATGGGATGGATGAGCATCGCTGCCCCCCACAGTTTGTGTTGTTAACGGAGGGCCCCGGTTGGTTGAAGAGGGTATGGCACGAGCCTTTGTAAGGGATGGTTTAGGAGGTGGTCTATGGATTACCAACGGATGGTGGCACCGCGCATTCGGCGCGAGAATGGGCAATTGGATGCGGGCTATCTTTGCCACCACCGTGGGATGCCTCTACTCTTGCAAAGCCCAAGGCGAGCACTATCACGCTTCAGATTAATCCCGGCCTTGAGCATGGACCCCATCGGTACTTGAAAGCACACATCTCAGTGAAGAAACGGAGAGCTATTGCTGCCATAAGGACGGGTTCCCATTACCTCATAATTGAAACAGTCCGCTGGGGGTTGAATGGCGGGCACGGGATCCCCAGGGAGGAAAGGATATGTCAGTGTTGTGAGATGCACGTGATAGAGGATGAGCACCATGCCCTCCAAATGATGCCCAAAGATATGCCCATGTCCGAAAGCAAAGGCACACCGATCTTAGATGCTTTCGACACACCGCTACATCGGGTTACTTGCATCACCTATGGTAGCGCGGCTGGGAGCTTACATCCTGCAGATTTCGGCCGTCAGACTTGCTCTTCTGGGGCATGGTATTTGAGAGCCTACTGCTAGGGTTTTTCCTCCCAAGTGGGGGTTTTTTCATCCCGGTAGTAGGGTTCTACTGTACAGTTACATTGTTTGTTTTTGGTGTTGGGGTTTTTGGCTTTTTTGCCTGTTCTCTGCATGTACCGTCTCATAGGCCTTTGGCCTCCGTGGACGTTAAAATAAACTTCCTTCCTTCCTTCCTTCCTTTTGTGACCTTGTAATTTAATATCCCATACTCTTAATACCCTTTTCTCAAAAATCCCCCCTTCGTGATTTTGTGTTTAATATCCCCTTATTAAACACAAAACCTATTCTATTCTATTCTATTCTATTCTTATTCCGTTTCTTACCCCTCTTCTCAACCATCCCCCTTTTGTGACCTTGTATTTAATATCTCGTACTTAGTTAATACCCTTTTCTCAACAATCTCCCTTTTTTATTTTGTAGTTTACTTAGATCAGATAATAAAGCATATAGAATAGAATAGCATATGAAGATGTAGATTTGAATGCAGATAGGACGGAATTGGGTGCAGGAGCACAGATGCGTGCAGGTGAACACAGAGGCCGATCGTGACAGCCTGCGGGAATACCTGGACGCTTGCTTCCTTGGCAAGCTCTGGAACCCCGACGCTCTAGAGCAGGTCAAAACGGCCCATTACAAGGAGCACATCAACCCCGCGTTGGCCCGGGCCCCGCAGCTCTACCTGCATTCCCAGCTGCCCCTGAAAAAGCGCAGACTCATTGCCTCCATTCGCACAGGTGCCCACCATCTCCGCATCGAGATGGGCAGGCGGATTGGGGAGCCCCGCCAGGACAGGCTCCGTCAGTGCTGTCAAACGGGCGCCATTGAGGATGAGTCTCACACTGTCCAGAGTTGCCCAGGATTCAGTCAGATCCGGGCCAGATACATTCTCTTAGTACGGCCGGACTTGCCCATATATTTGCTGATGAACACACCGTCAGTACGTGCTCTAGGGTCGTACATTCAGGAGGTACTGGATCTGCGAGCCCACCTTTGCCCCCGCCTGGCTGCTCGCTGATCAGGCACTATGGGTACGGTACATGAGTGTATATATTTGTGTGTTTTTGCATTTCGTATATTGGAACAGTTTGTCAGCAGCCTGATTGCTGCCACGGTTTTTCCCTCGAAAACCGGGGGTTTTTTAATCCGGGTAGTAATCCGCTTGCTGCGCTTTTGTATTGGGTCCCATAGACCGATTGGTCTCCGTGGATGATAAAAATATCTTCCTTCCTTCCTTCTAAAACAAAAAACTTATTATTTTACACTGTGTTGTCATCAGATGCGTCATATTTCATGCGGCAGAAAAATCAACGTGATGCGTTATCAATACTACGCAGTGGCCAAAATATGGCGGACTTGCTCTTAGGGCAGCCAGCTCCATGGATCGCTTTCTTAAGTCTCTTGCCTTCTGCAACGGGTTATTGTTTCTCCTCTCCTTTCCAAGATTTATATTGTGGTAAGTAACTTATTTAAACTCTGATTTATCTACTCTATTGTCAGAATTTTAGATCTCTTTATAGCCCAAACTTTTGCACTGTGTTGCTTTGGTTTGTAGCTTCTGGAGGACATAATCGCGCTATTTTGTTCAAAGATCTGGTTTAAGGAGCCAGATCTTGCTTTCCTATGGCTGCTGTTTCTCCTAGGCGATCTGCGGGTTACCTGCATTCATCTCCGGGTACCCTTTCCTCATTAAGTCGTCCGCCCAGCCATAGAAGCCCTTCGAGTCGGTATGACAGAGAATCCTCTTTGGCGACCTCAAATGGTGGTGAGAATGCAACAGAAACTGCAGAAATGTTGGCTAAATTGGCCATTGAAGAATTTGCCAAGGATAGTGTCTTTTCTAAGTTTTTGTCTGATGACTTCAATGCTACACAATTTGCCAGTGATGCATTGCGTAGTGGGTCTGCGGCGGCTTCTACAGAAAAGCTTGAGGAGGGAATTCAGCTGCTTGATAAACAGCTTAGGAATGAGATATTTCTCAGGCACAATGAGCTTTTCCAGCAGCTTTTGCGGCTAAAGGATATGGAAGGTGCACTTACAGTTGTCAAGGCAGGAGTAAGTAGCCTTCAAAGCTCTTTGAAAAGAGTTAGGTCAGAGATTGCTGATCCATATAAGCAAATCAAGCTGAAGTCTCAGCAACTGTCATCTCTTCATGAAACCATCGAGCTTCTCAGGTCTGTTGTTAGAACCCTCAAACTGTTGAAAAGATTAAGGGAACTACTGGAAGCTGAAGGGGCAAAGTCAGATTTATCAAAGGCTGCTCAACTTTATAGTGAAGTAGAAACATTGAGAAAGGAATCAGATCTTTCTGGAATTGAAATCATAGATGAGGAGATCCCTTGGTTCTTGGAAGCAGGAAATAAAATTAGGGCCGAAGCCATGAAAGGTTTGGAGAGAGGCATGGAAGCCCTTAATCAGGCTGAAGTCGCTAGTGCTTTGCAAGTATATTATAACATGGGAGAACTCAAATCTACTGTGGAAACAGTGGTTAATAGGTATAAGGTGCAAGCTATTAAGAGTATCAACACAGCATTAGATATGAAAGCGATATCTTCAAGTGCTGGCACTTCTGCCGGTCCGGGGGGTGTTCAAAGAAGTGGTACTCCACAAATTGGAGGTGGATCAAAGGCAAGGGAAAGCCTCTGGCAAAGATTGGCAGTTTGCATGGATCAACTGCACTCTATTATTGTTGCTGTATGGCATCTGCAGCGTGTTTTGTCCAAGAAAAGGGATCCTATATCTCATGTGGGGTTTTTTGATGAAGTTGTCCAGGTATTTAAATTTCAGTCTTTCTGTTTATATTATGCAGAATTTGTTACGTAAACATATAAAGTTGGCTTGAATACCTTCAGGCTGGTGATTCATTTCTCACTGAGCGTGTTTGGGAGGCTTTGGTCAAATGTTTTACAAGTCAAATGAAATCTTATTTCACAGCATCAAGCTTTGTGAAAGAAACTTTTGTATCAGGCTATCCAAAACTTCTGGCAACTGTAAGTGGTCTGCTTCAGAAGGTTGTACGGGATACTGATGTAAAGGGCATTTTCCCAGCCATTAAAACTGAAGATGGGGAACAGCTCATAAGGGCACTTGAGCCATTTCAGACCGCCTACTTGACTCAATGCTTGAATCGTTTGTCTGAGCAAGTGCATGGTATGTTCCCAGCAGCAATTCGGGGTAGCATACCTACACAGGATCAGATTGCAAAATTTGTCATTCGGATTCAGGAGGAGATTGAAGCTGCAAAACTGGATACAAGACTCATGCTTCTAGTTTTACATGAAATTGGCAAAGCACTGCAATTGCTTGCAGAAAAGTCGGAATATCAGGTGTGTTACATGTATCTAACCTTTTATTCTTAAAAAAGTCTTTATTCCACAACTAAGATCACGACTCACCATTTAGGTTTCTTAGAAATGTACTCTTGGAAACTAGGGCATTTTCTAAACACTGCCTTTGGTAGGTAGAATCCTTCAATTGAGCTTTAAACATGCCTCTAAAACATGCATTGATAAGGACATTTGAATTTCGGTAGGGCTTATTTTTCTGAAGGAAGAGTCATTTGCAGTTTGCATTCAATTAAAGGTAATATTATATAGCCTCTTCGTTTTTGGACTCCATTTGAAGACGCCATGTCACGCTTCATGCCATGCAATTGAATGATTATCTTTAATTACAAGAATAAAATTTCTAACATGTAAAACTGCTTCATTTAAGACAATTTTTCATCTATAATTCAAGTTTAGTGCGCTTTAGGATTTTAGATTTCCTTCATTCTGTTTCGTGCTCCTCTTTAGATTTTAACTTTTGTTAGGCTGCTTTGCATTTATGCAGATCACAACAGGTCCAGATTCACGTCAAGTGTCTGGTTCTGTAACCCCCCTGCAGCTGAAAAATTTTAGCCTCTGCCTCCATTTACAAGAAGTACATCAGAGAGTCACTGGCATGCTTGCTGGTCTACCAGATGCTGCAGCAGAGATGCTTTCACCATCGCTTGGTTCAGTCTATGGTGTGACACTTGATACAATCACTCCGCTCTTTAAAGCCATGATGGAAAAGTTGGAAAACTGTATCCTAAAAATGCATGAACAGGATTTTGCTTCAGATGCTATGGATGTGGATATGGATGGTGGTAAACAGAAATATTTGGAAGAGATACAAGAAGCCACACTACATTTTCGTAGCGAATTCCTATCAAAGCTTATGCCTTCCCCTGCATCTTCATCTATTATAGGCGATTCAATCTATTCAAATCTTGCGAGGAAGATGGCATCACGTGTTTTGTTGTCATTTGTACGCCATGCTGCATTAGTCAGGCCATTATCTGAGATGGGAAAGCTTAAGATGGCAAAAGATATGGCAGAACTTGAACTAGTCGTTGGTCAAAACGTATTTCCAGTTGAGCAACTTGGTAGTACCTACAGAGCTTTGAGGGCGTTCAGACCCCTCATATTCCTTGAAACCACAGAAATTCTCAACAGCCCCCTCTTGCATGAACTTCCACCAAGTGTCATACTTCATCATCTTTTCTCCAGGGCGCCTGATGAGCTGGAGTCTCCCATGAAGCGTCTGAATCTTACACCTTTACAGTACTCATTATGGTTGGATTCTCAAGGGGAAGAACAAGCATGGAAGGGCATTAAAGTGGCATTAGACGATTATGCAACCAGAGTGAAATCTCGTGGGGACAAGGAATTTAGTCCTGTTTATCCTCTTATGTTGCAGCTGGGCACAATTCTGATTGAGGAAAAGCAATCACAAAAGAATCAATAGGATGGAAGTCACATAAGGAAATTTCTGAGATGTTTACTTCATTCTCTGTATTGCTTCTTGAACATGATGGCGGCCATAATTTTCCTTGTGCAAGTTGTATAGGTAGTTTTATATGAGAGGCTGTAATTCGGGCAATTGTTGTTTATGTTGAATGAATAGCTCTACCGGAGATGTATTTTTGGGAGCAAAGTTCATCGTGTTGTTGGAAAAGTTGTTTTCCTGGTCATCTAGCAACAACTTTGCGAGATAAAAGAACAAGACAAGTCCAACATGAAATTCAAATTACAATTGCTATTTAACACTACTTTCATGTAGGTATTTGACATGCCTTTAAGAATCAAAGGAAGTTTTATATGCCCAACAGAAAGTGTATTTTCAGAAGGCACCTTGTCTTATGATTGGCATCTAGAAAAACCTCAAAGGAACATTTCAAGAAAGCATGAAAAGGTGCCACAGGAATGTACAATATAGCACCTTCTGCACCATTCTTTCATAAGCAAGTTCAAAGAAATATTATCAATTCATGACACCAAATTTCAACATGCTTGAAGTTGCTTTGGAAGATGGAGAAGAAAGATGGAACAAATTCGGGTTTGGAGTGCACACTGTGAACATGGTGTACTGACATGCCTAAAGCATACAATTTTTGGCATTCCGGAAAGATAAGTGAGAATGATGAGGGTTTCCAGGTGCTGCCTCCCTTGAGAAGATTGAGATATGGTAAGTTGGCTTGTCCATTATATTTATTTTATTTATTAATCAAGCCATTTAGGCCCCCAAGCCTCTATGGCAAAGAATACAAATTAATACTTTGGCACTTAATTCAGAGTGCCATCAATATCAAAATTACTCATAAGAGTGAAAAGCTCAATTATGTCTTCTCGTTCTTTCAAAAGATCTCTAAAATATGAATATAAAGTATGTGCAGGCAAAAGGAAAAGTTCACCAAGTGTTAAAGCTATAATGCCATAACGAGCCCTTATCTGTTCGGAGTGCATGTTCTTCATCTTCAATTGCTAGTTCTAGGCAACTTGGATAAAACCGCTCTTTATGGGGTGTTTCATCCCACCTACCAGTCTCAATTCACAAATTATGAGATGATAATCTCATTTGCGAAATAAGCATGCGTTTCTTCCTGCTGATACATGAGAGTAGATAAGCTGCTCTTTATACTCTGCCAGATCGTTTAGATTAGTCAAGTAAAACTTCTTTTTTACATCTTTATCATCGTCTACTCGCCAAAGTTTACGAATTGCTCATGCAGCTACATAATCATGTATCTCTTCAAAGTTCTGGGATAGCAGTCAATTGTCATCATCAAGCCATTTCCTTGCCCATCACTTAACATCGGCGTACCAACCTTTTGTGCTATGCATAAAGGATTGGTAAGGTAATCGGTCAGTGTCCATATCTAAAACCCTGTTAACAAATGAAATGGTTCTGCACTTGATTCCCAATTCAACTATCAAGAATCTTTTTTGTATCTTCTCTATATTGCTCCACCCCTTTGAAGATAAACCTGGCCCCCAAACCGGGCTTCCATAAAGAACCACTGTTTTTACTTGTATCCAAAAAAAAAGTTTCTTTAGTCGCCAATGTTCAAAATTGTTGATTTTGCACTGATTCATCATACTGTAAAACGCTCTGAGACCACCTGATGTACGTTTCTGAGCTGCCAATGTCCACTTATAATTATTTGACACTTCAATTCCTAAATACTTATAATTCGTGACCTGTTCAAGTGGAACACCACCTACATAAAATATTGTGTATCCTGGCCTCCTAGCACCATTATCTTTGATTTATCGGGATTTACCCTCATGTTTTTTTCTTCACGAAAGCCACATAATACATCTAGATGGTGTTGCAGTCCAGCTGGGTTCTTTGAAATTAATAACAATATCATCAGCAAAAAGCAGAAGCTGCAAAACATACCTTCCCAAATGGACTCCTAAACCTCCAAGCATCGTCGTCCAATTTTCTAGTTCATCTATGAACAATCCAAAAAGAATTGGAGAACAGGGACAACCTTGCTTTACCCCAATGGTATTCTGCACTTTTTCTGGCCCTGTAAATGGGAAAGATAGTTCTACTAGCACCCTGTAATATAAGCACGCAACTGCATGACGAAGTTCCTCTGGAACTTGTAGCATTTCCAGTCTGCAAGCAAGATCCTTCCTCTTAACTGTATCAAAAGCCTTTGTGAGATCTATAAAGGCAAGGTATCTTTTATTACTAGCACCCTTTGCACTTTCAAATAGTACTTGCAGTGTAACTAAATGGTCCAAAGTGGAGTGATCAGTTCTAAAACTTGCTTAACTAAAGGTCCGAATATCATTTTCATCTGCCCATAAAGACAATTTCCGTTCTAGCATAGACGCAAATAATTTAGCAAATATATTGCTCACTAAAATGGTCCGATAATTCTGCACATCATCTCTACTACCAACTTTATGAATAGATACAATCCTATTTAAGCACCATGTATCTGGAAATCCATTTTTCAAAGCATCATTACATAGATCAGCAAGGAGTTCATGTAACTTGGATCCTTCCCATTTCAGAAGCTCGATTGTCAGCCCATTGAATCACATGCTCAGCCATTTGCCATATTTCTAAGCGCATCAGAGACATCTGTGTGTGTGTGTAAAAAACAATGATGCTTCTCCACTAAACGCGAAACCCTCTACATGAATAGTCTGATATAAGGCCTTTACCAAATTAAAGAGATCATCTCTTTGGATATGGATAAAAGCATGAAAGGGTGTACGTACATCGTACTGAATTGAAGGACGAATTCGTGCTTTTTCGGGCTACATTTTGGGTGTACAACGTGACACTCCGATTTGTCTTTTTGTAGCAGGTCCGCAATGATTGCGAGAACATCCCCTGACAACCCACCGCCGGAATTCTTGGCGCACCGAATCGAACTCAGTTTGAATGAATCCGTCCCTCCCTTTTCAAAATTTCCCCCTTCCCAGAACGTTAACCAAACAAGAATCCTGCAAGAAAGATGGAGAATTTCACAAGAATTCTACAAGGAATTCCAATCAATTTCATTTTTGCAGATGGAGGGCGAGAACTCCATTGCAATTGCTGGTTCTAAATGCAGGTATTCCGACACTGGCCTGTGCTACGCTACGAAACAAATAAAGCAGCGTGTTGATAGGTCGGTGGATTGCATTCTCAGCTGTTTGCAACCCCTTCGTCCAGATCAAAGAGTAGTCTTTGGTGCTCGTTTAGGATGACAGGCTTTTTTCTTTTTTCAAACCTGTGATTGGAAATCCTTCTGAAGTTATTGTTATGAAATCAATGATCAGAAACTTGAAAGATGGGCTTCAAGACGTAAAATCTGCTAATAGCAAAGACCTGTTGGCTGCAAAACATTCGCTGTTATCAATGATTATTGGAAAAAAAAGGCGATATAAACAAGACTGTTTCTTCAAAATTACTAAAGATACAACCAAGAAATTTATCCAAAGCTGCAGCAAGAAGGAAGATAATGTCATTAAGTGGAGCAAACATGTGGGCTTTGGCAGGGAGAAGGCCAAGATCGAATAGAATCGATGACTCAATCAAGCGTCAGGTTCATGAATTTCGGCTTGATAATACCAAAGTTTCACCGAAGGTTAGAGATGTCATGAAGAGAAGAACACAAGCCATACAATACCTTGACATCTCACACGTTTGTTCTTGCAATTGAATCAATTCTCAATGGAATCTGCAATTGAATCGATTCTCATTGGAATCTTATATTTTCTTCTCAATTCTTTCATGATCTTCTTGTGTACATTGCAGTACAGTTTCCCAGTGACCTCTTAGTGAATGCACATGGTTATCATGACATGTATTGCATTACAATGTCTGTTACATTGTTTACATGGTAGCAGAAATTTTGCAGTCATGTACCATTAGCTACTTTTTAGATGTGAATCCATTTACAGTTACACGTACATGCACCTGCATTTAACATGTACCTGCCTATTAGATTTACATCCCTTTATACTTAAATGTACTTTCAGGTAATGAAGCCAAGAAGCTATAAGATATGTACATTACATGTACATTTATGTACATTCTATGTACAGTTATGTACATGCACACTATATGGACATCTCTAAAATTCGTTAAATGTACATCAGATGTACACATGTATTACAAATGTACAAATGTACTGATTAGTACTTTGGATGCATCTGCTTGCTTATAACAAATTGCTAACATGGTCTAATACTTGTGTTGTTGCAGTCTGAGCTTTATCAGCAGTTTGTCTAACAGAATCCTGATACCAAGATTCGCCTTCGACATTTTGAGTATCTGAAACCTGAGTGTATAAGGAAATTGAAAGAGAGGAACACATGTTGTTGTGTCAAACATGAACAGGCATATCTGTACAGAAAGGCCTTCAATGATATGAGAAGGGCTCTACATGTTAATTGCACTTGCTGCTGCAGTGTTTGTGCATCCCAGGAAAACAATGGAGTGTGTCAAGCAAATAAGAAGACTTGATAATGTCAGCATCTTGTGGAGGTCAAGAGTTTGTGAGAAATATGTGACAGATGAATGGCATAAATTAAAATGTATCAAGGGTGAATGTGAGGAATGTGGAGACATTTGTCCAAAAGAGGAAGATGGAACATGCATGCAGGATGTCGATTGGCAAGTATATGCTTATGTCAATGAGCCTTCCAAGAAAGGTACATCCAGAAGGCTTAGATTAGTTGCACAGCATGACAAGGTATCTGTCATGTTAAAGAACATGAAAAATCAGCTTGCTAAGTTTACAGATCATAACTTTACTGCACACTGGCAGAGGAAACAGTTCAAAAGATGTATTGAGAAACTCCCTAATAAGAGTGTGTTGTCTGTTGTTGACTTTGCAGAGAACTACACATTGAAGCCAGGGACAGAAGTGCAATCAGAGCACTGGAATCCTGATCAGATTACGATTTTGGTCCATATTTCAATGATGAAAAACGAAGGCAAGCTTACAAAAACAGTGCATTTCTTTGTTTCAGATGACAGGAAACATGACACTCATTTTGTACAACATGCTTTTAAATTACATTTGGCGTGGCTTAAGAATAATGGAGGCAGTGACATAAACCTTCATTATGTGTGGTCGGATGGTTGTGCATCTCAATTCAAGTCTTCAAGGGTATGGTATGGAATCTGCAGATACCATGTTGAAAACAAAATTCGAGTGATATGGAATTTCTTTGGATCTGGCCATGGGAAAGGCACACATGATGGAGAGGCTGGTATAGCCAAGTTATGGCTTGAGAGCGAGCAAAGAAAACAAAATGGCATGCCAGTGACAGGTGCAGCAATAGCTTGTGCAGTTTTAAGGACCAAGGAATCGGAGCGTGAAAGGATATTTTGGGAGGTTGGAAAAACTGATGTGGACAGGCAGCAAGCATTTAATTGCAAGACTTTACATAATATTCAGCAAATACATTCCGTCTCAACCATAAACCCAAATGACCCAACGAAGTTGCTTTGCAGACCACTCTCGTGTTTCTGTGATGCTTTCATTATCTTCGATTGGCTGAATTGTGAGAACATACAACATTGTGGCGAATGGTCCCTGAAAAGTTTGGAGCCCACAGATCATGTTGCCTCTCGTGGAGAAGCTAAAAATGATGTGGATGTGTTGTATGCAGAAGACGAGCCTGGTTTAGATGACACCGTAGGAGTTTCTGATGTTTTTGTATCATTTGCAGCACCAGACAATGTAGAAGGTGTTCCATACTATGTTCTAGTATGTACAAGGGAAAAACATGCATTGGAAGAAGATTCGGTTGATGACTATGGAAATGAGTACGCTACTGGTACTAGAACTAATTCCAGGCTGCCACAACAAGTATAAACTACTTCCTAGTAAGAATCTTTTGGTACCCGCTGAATCCGTCATTGGGTTTAGAATTCCATTCAACAAAGTAACTCACAGGCTGAAGGGGGCGACCACAGCATTTCATTTGCCCGATGAAGTTCATGAGTCATTGCTATCACAACTTCCAACAATTGTAGATGTCATGGACTAACTCAGATCTGGAGATGTGAACATACATTTACATACATCAATGTACATCTGTTGTACATCAGCGTACATTTTTGAAATAACTTGTATATCCCAATTTGAACAGAATTGAATAAAGTTTATTGCATAAGCATTTAATATCATTTTATCAATCTGAAGATAAGACATGAACAGATTTTCATGGAAAAATGGTCTATATATTCATATTGTACAAATAAATACAACATATTTATACCACGGGTTCATGGTTCATGGTGTACTTTCAAAATGTCCTCAGGGGGCTTATATCTAATGACTTCTGCATTATGCCTTCCTTTCTTCCAGTTGGCTGTAGAAATGCTCTCCAAAGCAGTAGTCCATGCTGTTTCAATTGCACGTGCCATTGGGAACCTACCCCATCTTATTCGTTCCTCATCCACTACAATTGGTTGCCCCCAAGGGTTATGCACCAAATGATTTGCTGCCAACCGAATTTTCATTTGATCTCGTTCTCCCTTATCTTCTACATTGTCAACTTTTTCCCAAATTCCAGGAAGAGCGGTATGGCAGCGAGGACTAGTGCCCAACCCAATGTACTTGCAGCTTTTCGTGGTGGTTTGAGCATCCGGGCGCAACAGAATTCTTTCCCTTAACAATTTAATAGTCTTTTGCACATTAGTCCCTTCATCTACAAAGCAAATTAAGATCACTTAAATATATGTAGACACTGAAACTTAAACCAAATATGAAAGGAGAGAAAAACTTGTACCAAAACAGAATACTCATGTGCACTTTGAATAACAAAAAAACTGTCATATATTTACATCTGGAAAATGTGTACATCAGTTAAAGTCTGTACCAACAATAGGCCATTCGAGAGGCCAATAACAGTTTGGCAATTTCTCCATTCCCTGCTCCACGTATTAACTGAACTTAGAAAGTAGAGCAGCCAAGTTATTGCCATAGTTACCCAGCAAAATGCCTTCAACCTGCTCAGATATTCCATCTGCTGCATTACTCATTGGGCGCTCCTTCACGTAGCTTGTAGCATCTGCAACAACTTTTAAACCACTAAGCCAGGGAATGAGTTCCATGACAAACAACATGTCGCCCTGTAGAACTGGTGTCCAAGAGAAAGGACATATGAAGCTTCCTGCAGGATTCAGCGTTGCTTTGTATCTTTCGTCATTGATTAAAACTGTATTGGCATAGTATTCAGGATACTCTTTCCATACTACAGCTAATGGTTTCACAAACAATCCTTTGTCTGGTTCAGTGGGATGTTTGTGTGGAAGAGACCAACAATGCTTCTGACTGTAAATAAACTTCAGTTTTATGCCAAAGACATTGCAGATATGGTCCACAACTGGCTGCAGATTCTTTGATGTGAGTGATGACCAAATGGCAACATCAAAATGCTCTCTAACAAATGCTAACAGTGATGCTAGCCCTGGCCTACAATAAAATATCCTGTTTCCTAAATCAAATTTCAGCTCATCTTTTTGAATCTTCTGGTATCTTGAGTTCGCAGCATCACTCTTGTGGACGCTTTTGCCCAACACAGAATTTAAGTCAAATACAATGAGCTTCATGATTGACTCAGATGATTCACCTGTGTCAGCAACAAAACACTTGAGAGTAGAGTGAAAGAAATATAATTACAGTAAATATATTACAGTGAAATACATGTTATTACACAGTTAATGTTTGCACAGGTACAAGTGACATAAGAAAGTCATATTTCCATTAATTGTTGAATACAAAGAAAAATGAGCATGACTCATGATAAACTGTAATTCATATGGCCAAACTATTTACCCATGGTAAGAACAACACTTTGTATGTCCATCTCGCCTTCGACAATTAGAACCTCTATTAGATGATTTCTCCATGACTTGGCATAGGCATCAGTGAACCAGTTGGATGTCATCTGCATGGTTCACAAGTATTAAAAAACTGTATCAGCAAAGAATGCACAAGAAAATACTTTGTTCTACTTACAAAAATGGAACTTGGTTGTGCAACAACCACGGCATCGATGAATGCGTGCATGTAAGCCACAATGTATGTGCAAGGAGTGCTGTTACTGGTTTCAGGCACTTTGGGATGGTGGACAGGGGCATCAAAATTCTTCCTGCCATGGCTTAGACTGTTGGATCGCAACATCATGTTATTAATCACAAGCTTATGAAACCTGCAAGATCGCAATGTGAGAATAAGGAAAGCATAAGAAGTTGCAATATGTGCATAATCAAATGATTCAAAAGAATTCGAAACTGATACTACTTTTGAAGTAGTTTAGCGTCCACTGCGTAGCCTTTGACAGGAGATAATATCTGTATGCTTGGACTCACTAAATATGGGAGAGCGTTTTTGAGTGGACCAGCAAGCACAAATATTGCCAAACCAAAATTTGGCCCTTGCAGAACCGGGACAAAAATATATTGACATCGTGCAAGCACAATACCATCCATCCCTTCCTTTATGTGGGTGTTCTGGACATTTGCAGAACTCCTGTTCTTAAGGGCACTCACAAAATTGAGGAAGCTCTCTGGTTTGAACATAAAGAACTTATTTTTAAGCTCAGATGAAAGAGAGCTGCAAAGGTACATGCACACGAATCCAAAAGATATATTAATACTCTGAATGAGTGTAAGAATGAAATAATAGAAAAAATATTTAAAAGCCTACCTCCCATACACTTCTACCATCTTTGATGTCAAGTCAAGCTTCCAGCAAAACTCGTCAACATCGGTTTGGAACACAACAGGTGCAGGCTTAGGTGGACAGTCCCTGTGAGGAGTGAATGGGACCAACCTTCTCAGTCGGTCCATTAAACTGTACAAGGCAACGAGAGTATTAGCATCACAAAAATTATATAAGTCATGAATAAACAAGATACTCACTTTGCTCTGTCATCACCATCCTTTGTGCCAGAGTCAGAGGCTGCTCCTTCTGCATCTTTTGTGGACTCTTGCATCTTGTTTGCTATGTCATCAAGCGCGCGATCAATGTCCTCTTGTTCTGGTTCTGACTCAGAAGCAGGTTTATCCTTAATTTCAACTTGTGATATTGTCCTATGTATTGAAAAACTATGGTTAATTATCATAAAGCTGAGATGATTAAACAAATTAGCTAACTAATCCTGCACATACCTCTTTCTTGGTGGTGGTAGTGCCTTGCCTGGGGATTTCCTTTTTGGAGGGTTCTTTTTTGCTGTAGCCTATTTTTTTCCTCGTGGAGTTACAGCAACAACCTTCTTTTGTTTCCTCCTAGGAGTAGACTCAACATCCACCTCTTCCTCTTGGGGCTCCTCTTCCCTGCACTTGCCTAGGTTAAAATCAGGATCTGTATCCACTGTAGCATCTGTAATAGGTACAGAACTAGCTTCTGCAGATGATGCTGATGTTGATGATGGAGCAGACCCTGATTTTGCAGCATCTGAAGCTTTCTCTGGAGATTTTCCAATTACTAATATTTCAGTTTTTTCAGTTAATGATTTTGCAGCTTCTGATGGACCTAAGGATACAGTTTGATCAATTGGTAACGTATTTGCAATTCCTGCTGCTCTAGCTCTCAAAACTGCCATCTTCTCAATTTGTTCAATTTCAGACTGCCATGTTCGAGCTGGGACTATTGTGACAGGTTCTGTTACTGGCAGAGACATCCTGGTTGGTGTTTTGGAAGTGGAATCTGGCATCTGTTCATATTGAAGGTTTTCACGGTCATCACCATCTGTACACAAAGTCGATGCAGATGGTTCAGCAATGTCAGCGACGGTAGGTTGCATGGAAGTGGCCTTTTGGATATAAACATCCTCATCTAGAAACAAACAAATGGTGTAAATGTTAATACACATAAAAGCAAAACTCAATGTTAATAAACATGAAAATAGAACTTAAGTATGAGAAATATCAGGTACATTCTGGTACATCCACCTGTGACATGTACATTTCATGTACATCGAATGTATCAAATGTACGTAACTTTAAAAGCAGCCATTCAACCTACGTCTATTGTACATTTAATGTACATATAATGTACATAATGTATATAGGTGGACCCAAGCATGCAGATTGCAGAGAGAGAGAATATAGACCTATGCCCAAAAAATGCACATATATGTAACAAAGGTACATTAAATATGAATCATCTACCGATGCACTCCAACCACAGGAACATATGCATCCAAAAAAGGAACATGTACATCTACTTGCAGATGTAGACTCAATTAAATCCATGTATAACTAATACATAAAACAAATCATACATATGCAGCCCAAGCTAAAAAATAGAAGCATCAATAAACAAGCAAGTATATGCCTATGTACCCCTGCAAACAGATGTACAATAAAAAAAAACACATACAAGGAACAACAATGCACTATAAGACATACATGTAGAACTATGTAGATTACAGTAACAAATATGAATCAAGAGCAATCTAAGATTAATCATTTAGAGTAATGCATACCTTGTCCAGCAGGGAAACCAAGCTGATTTTGAATCCCTCATCCCAAATGCAGCCTTTTATGCAATTCTGTTTTTCATATACGAGATAAGACAAGCAAAAGAGGCAATAAGGATCTCTGCAAGGAGCCAGCAGCACCAAACCAGATTTGCCAAAGCCTTGGCCACAACAGGTACACGAATTGAATGAGATGAACTCTTGTACAGAAGTAGCTCCTACAGGATTTGGCCTAAGAAGCAAAGTTTCATTAAATCTGGAAAAATATGAATGCAATGGAATTTTTTTATGGTAGGGTTGTTGGAGGGTTATATATACCTGTTGTAGGGTTATGCACGTTGTAGGGTTATGTATACTTGTTGCAGGGTTATGTATACCTTAGATTAAACACACATATCTATATATACACGAATACATTGACATGTGTCATACCTACCTCAACATGATATGTAATGCATTTTAGCATACACAACTAGAATAAGGATACATCTGATACATACAACTAATTCAAGATAAGAAACATACGATATATAAATATGATGTTATAATCTAAGAGAACCTTTGATTGATGTTATGTCCTTCCACACGTCTACTTGGAACCTTCATTCGTCAAATATAGAACCACAGATCCTGCATTGCATGTCCATAGACCCAATTAGCTCATTAAGGTTGAAGATTTCCATGCATCAACATCATTATACGTACTATCATGAAGCCAACTTGGATTTCATCAATACGTCATCTATGCCAAGACAGATAGTAAAACACATACTTGTTTTTGGAGTATTGTTAATGCTTCTTGCAAGGATATGATATGGTATCATTGACTGCTTGCATACATCACCTACCTACATTTAGCAACAAAGTAGGTGATGGTGGGACATCCTGCACGATTAAAAAGAGAGAGGAAAGTCAATCTACATGCCAAATATAAGTCATTAGTGAAATAGTCTCCACTTATGGAGTCATATGCTCCACTTGAGTAAAATGGGGCCACTGCGCCATTTAAATGGTGTGATGCCTCATTTGAGTCAAACTAAAGTAAATGGAATGTCGACATGCAGAAAATGGTGCCATATAATGGTAGCTCCATTTACTACTAATGTCACCATTTAAATAGCTTCATGGCTCTATATTAGATTAAATGGAGCCTGACAGAACCAAATGTCATCTCCATTTTAGGTTTTACATTTTGACTCAAATGGGGTAGGCTTTTTATCTATTCATTACATTCAATCTGACATCAACTCATTGTACACTATAAATTTCTGCTAAAATTCCTGGCATTCTATTACTCTTTTATATGCATCTATCCACTTAAAACTTACACATCAATACCTATCAAAATTTAAAGCACCAACCTCGGAAAGAATAGTGTAGAGAAGAGGTTTGGAGTTGATTACAGCAGTAACATTGGAATGTAGAGAAGATGCAAAGCCAATTTGTCCATGCCACGAGCTAATACCTTGATGATCAACAAAGAAAAAAAGAACTTTGCAAGATCAAGCATCTAAGATTAGCTCCATATAGAATGCGTAAACTAAAGCAAGAATAGTACCCATGTAGGCGCTTAGCATATGACGTGCATCCGCGTTAAACAAATTGCATTCGCATGGTGTGTCGCAGAGGAAGCGCTAAGATGGAAATAAAATAACCTCCTTTCTAAATGGCATTAACATGGAAGGCTTTTTTAATTTCGAAATAGGGATATTAGAGGTAATTCAAAATTTGAATTCAAATTTTAGATTGACGGGCGGGATTGGGGGGAATTTCAAAATTTGAATTCAAATTTTAAAATGAGGGGCGGGACTTGGGGGGAACTGAAAAGTTTGAATAACATATTCCCTCCAACCCCTACTTTCAAAATATTTTACCATTTCCATTCCACCATATTGCTCTCCTTCTCGACCACCGTATCATTTGTCGCCATGAATATTGTCCTCCACCGCCTCCTCGTCCAATGCCCCTACACACCTCCATAAACCTTCACAACGTGCGTTATGCAGCAGCACCACAAGCGCTTCATCCTGGAACACTGTATAGCCTCCTACCACCAACCTAGTGCTCTTCTCCTCCTCCATTGCCATATCCTTTGTTGTCATACCATCGTCATCTATTGCCTCCTGCACCAGCACCCTCTAGCTCCAGCATCTTCTCTTCTCATTATCTCCTTCTCATGTGCTCCTCTAGCATCTCGTCTTCTCATGTTCTCCCCTAGGTTTACCTCCCTCTCTCTCCCTCTCCCTCTTCCTCTCCCTCCCTCCCTCCCTTTCTTTGTTAGTACAGTTGGATTATGTTGTACCAAGTGCCATTTGATGATGAAGTAGCAACTTATACAATTGGAGTAGCATTCTACATGTTTAGCCTTTACGAGTTACCAGTTGAATATCAGTTGGCATGCACATTCACCTATAACTCTATAATTCTTACCCGAATATGGGCTCTACTAGGACCCATTGCTCTTTGACCAGCTCCAGCACCATCATCAAGGATCTACAAGCAAGCAAATATTTTAGAAGAAAAAATAAGAATTCTTGGTTGAAAAGTGTTTACAGTGCAGAGGAGAGACCATTGATTATATTCACATGCTGCAACTCTTGAATTACATGCTGCAAACACATCAACATATCTCTTGATTTCAGTTTGGATTTACTGCAAGATGATTTTAGTAGCTTTCAGAAGCCTTTCGTATGCTTTGATGCATCAAGACACAGCTGGTAGCAGTTATTTAATGCCTCAGCCAATGGATCTCCATAGTTACTGCAAGAACAAAAACGCCAAGACTAAAATACGTTAACTTGTTTACCATAGCCTAACAGAATGCATGTGCAAAACCCCAACATTATACTTACCAAGTCCAAGCCATAGAGCTGTGGCGGTTGGATCTTTTGACTTATTCCGTGTTTCTGTGCTTCCGATGAAGATCATCGAGAACGGCTTAATCTGTACCTGACTTTAAGTTGAATCTTGAATGGGACGCAGTGCCGAAAATATATCACCTGCATTTGTGCGATTAGAGAGTTAGGAAAGCCTGCAAGCGTGGCCCATCCTTGCCATGGAATCATGATTTCGTAGCACTTTCCAGAAAGAAAATAAATAGTTTAGACCGATCCATAGTTTCATAGAGTTTTAAGAAGTCTCAGGTATTACCTGAATACCATGGCTCTTGCAGACTTGGAGCAGTGTAGAGGTTGCAAAGCTCGGATCATTCACCCTCCGAAGGCAGCGGTCACCTTGGATTTTTTGGCGGACCTCCAGGTTTACCAAGCTCCATTCCGGCGCCAGAGAGCTGCTGTGAGATCTTGGATTTCCGTCATCTTGGAGCTTGGATTTCTTAGGGATGAGCTGCAGCGCCGCCAGAGGGCCGCTGAAGAGATTTTAGGTTAGAAAGCCGCTGGAGATATTTTAGGGTTAGGAACAGAGAATTCTTAAGTCTTCGTTATGTACAAGGTCTAGTTTTCTAGAACGTATTTTTTGGCAACACTAGCCACTAGGTCTTGCACCATACTGTAAAAATAAAATGATCGACGTAAGATAGCTAGATAGATAACTATTTGACCATTTTAGCCCTAAATCTTGTGACTAATATTTATAAAATCTTACGATTCTTTGTATAATTGGTTCTTGATAATAATCAAATGGCACTATTTTGTTTGATTTACTTCCACAGTTAACTTAAATAGAGCGAGTTTTCACTTCTAAACTTAATAAGGTTGGGGTATTGAAATGCTATTTATCATTATTTTGTTTGTTTTGCATCCAATGGTACCACGTTCTTGGTAAAATAATTGGTTGGTGGCGCCATTTGCATTCTTTTTTAGGTTGTTTTCCGCTGTTTTTTCCCCAAATGGCGCAATTTTAGGCACGAAATATAACAGAAATTAAAAAAAAAAAAATATTTTCGAGCAAAATTGGAATCACCAAATTTCCAGATTTAATGAAACTGTGCTTTAAGGTGCAGAGCAATAGGTCCTGCTCTCCCCATGAAATTCAAAAATCTGGGAATGCCTTTGTTGAACAAGTTCCATGCAGCTAAGTTTCTCCTTTGCTTGTTGAATTGAAATTTTATGTTTTTCAATGTCTCTAGTTGCTTCCTGCAAACCAATCTCTAGCTTAGAACAGTGCTGCTTCTTCTCTGTTCTACTCATAACCAAGTCTTCCAATTTGCATTTCAAAACTCCATAGCTAACTTGATTTTCAGCAGGATCATTGGCCAATTTGTCAAATTCCAACTTCGTGTCTTTTATTTTCAGGAAAATCTGCTGCAAATCTTCTTCTAGCATATCCTTTTTACCCTCAATCCGGCTGATCACTTTCAATGCATCCCTCCTTTTGGCTTCCAGTGCTTCCACTTCATTCAATAGGTTAATTTTATCCTCTGAACCATTCTTAAGTAACTGATTTATTATGTCAACATCAAATTTAGAATAGCCTAAAGCCCTAGCATTCTGATGCAATACCACCTCCTGCTTGATGTTCGACGATTTTCTTGTTGTAGGTTCCTCTGTAATATCTGAAGTTTTGGCAAGATCCTTGGCGGTCTTAGCAACATCCACCCAATCAATAAGGCGTTCCTTCAAATGAAGAGCAAATGCCCGAGCAAAATATGTGGAAATATAGTGGTTTGTTACCTGCTTCTTGCCATAAAACCAATTCATAATATTTAAAAAATTCTTCTTTCCATGCATTCTGAACTCTGCCTTCCTTGAATCCTCTTCTATTCTTTGGAGCTGCACCCCATACTTCATTCATAATTTCCTCGAGTCTGGGTATGTGGATCTCGGCATGTTTTTCACGGAGGTCTTTGGCTTGGATCACAGCCAAAAGTTTTCTCTTTGTTGGTAATTTTCCACTGCCGGAATTGCTAGTTTCTTGGTTCGGCTGTGGTGAAGAGCAAGCACTGAGTTGGGGAACAGATTTTGGGGCCATAAGTGGACCAAGAATTGGTGATCGGAGTGGAGGCAGAGTATGCGCGGGCGGGATAGCGAACGCGAGGCAAAGCAGTGCAAGAATTTGGTAAAGAAATTTAAAATCCGAAAATGGTGCGGTTGCAGAGTGGTGGATAGCATTAATCATGGCAGTTACTAGCGGTTCATGATTATAGGACTCCATAATTTGTGCATTGGGTACATATGTATATGTATAAAAAAGGCTACATTTCTAGACACCCTTTCATGCTTTTACCCATATTACCTATGCCCATATGTTTTTTGCATCGGCTATCTCCTGTTCCGTCATGACCATCTCTTGATGCTTCCGTAGCCACTCTCTTTTCTTTCTTTTTACTACTATATTCTTATAATGTTTCAAATCTCATATCCCTTTACTCTGTTTAAATGTCCTCTTTGCGTCAAAGCATTCTTTATCAAACCATTTACTATATGTTTTTCTTTTTCCCTGTGGGTTTGTATATCCAAAAACAAAGGATGCAACATCCTGTATCAAATGCTGAATCTGCATATTTCTTTCTTTGCTGCCATCCCATTTTATGTTTTCCAGTTTTTGCGTCAATCTATCTTCATACTTGGATGCTAATTTGTAGCTCATCCTTAATTTCAGTTGTGGCAGAACTGGTGGCATACTTTTATTGCACTTCATATCCAAACAAATGTGCAAGGGTGCATGGTCTGAGTCTGGATTCCTGTCCATAACAATAAATACTGACACGAGCTGTATATTACTTGGTTCACCGATTAACAAATCAACAGTGCTACAACTATTAGGCTGGAAACATGTAAGTCCTCCGGAGTCAAAATATTTTTTAAGGCCATTGTAGATTTTCATATTAAATGATTCGCATAATGCAAGAAGATGCCTTCCCATCTTATTTTGCATGCAATCTACGGATGTTCTTGACCAAGCATCATGTTTCGCAGTTAAGTCATTTAACCACAAGTCATTACCTTCTCCTGGCAGCAACGTGGCTTGCGTATCACTGATTCTGCTATTTAAGTCACCCATTATGAAAACTGGTCCTTTTTGCTGATATTTCAAGACATCAGAGGCTAGGTGGAGAAAGGGATCATCAGCACTCAAACATTTTTTTGAATATACCGCAATAGGCTGTGGATCTAATGGCGCAAAATAAGCAATTGCAAGGTATACATCTGCCTTACTTGTATGAAATTTTAGCCAGGCATACTGCGCATATTCATCCTTCTTCTCCATTGTGAAAGATTTTACAATGCTTTTCTTTGCATAGCAAGCTATTCCACCCCATCCCCTTCTGCTGTTTCCAATAGGATTCCGGACTGAATCGATAATCTCAAAGCCAGAAATTGCCAATAACCTGCTAGTCTCCGATTCCCATGTCTCTAAAAAAGCCAGTATATCATATTTTTGAAACAGAGTATCATCGCTGATGATAGTATTCTCATTTAAACCATAGACATTCCAAATTAGAAGCTTGAAGGCATCGTTTCCCTATGCCCGATTACAGACAACCAATCTGTTATTAATAATATGCGCATTTTTTCCCTCATCTTTCAGTTTATTAACTTCATCTAAGAGCTGTCTCCGTTCTTTTTGCTGCTGCAGCGTTAAATCATCATTTAACCAGAGTTTCTGCCCTTTGAGATGACTTCTGTGTTGCATCACCCTTGTTCGTGCTTCAATTGATCAAAATTTCAGCAATATCAGTCTATTTCTGCCTTCTATCTTTTTGCCAAGTCGCCTGCAATACAAGACTCCTGGGTCTACCAAATGCATGCATTCTCTAAAAAACATATCAACAGTATCATTAATGTTCTCACCTTCTTATTCCTTTTAGACCAACAACAATAGTATTCTTCGCCCTTACGGTCCCTTTCTTCTTGCTCAGACAGCCGCTCCTACCCTTGTGCAAAAAAGGATGTAACCTTGTTCTCTAAATTTGAGGTGATCTGTGCTATTATATGTTCATGGTTTTCAGATTTAAAATCAGATTGAGACGAACCAGTGTCTCCTTTACTTCATCCAATCCTGATTGCACCTCCTTTATGCTGCTTTTGATTATCTGTAATTCATCCTTCACTGTCTTTATCTCCCCCTAAACATTTCGAATCTCTTCTCTGGCAGCTTTCAATTCATCTGTAACAAGTTTTATCTCATCTCTTGCTGCCTTCAATTCAGATGTGAGACCCTGAACCAGGTGGATTAGCTCGTCTTCCTCCTCCAACGGCTCTACTCCCTTACGAGATGCCCTTTTAAGGGACATCGCTCAACCAAAAAGGTCCGACCTATTTCAAGGGCGCCCAATTAAGCGCCAAAGTTCCGCCAAAATAAAGCACAAAAAAGGGTTGGAAACATTTTTGGGACCTTTTTTTTGGCATGTAACATCCTTTATCTAATATCTCTTACTTATAGAGACATTGTTGGAATGCTGAAGGATATGTAATGGGCACACATGAAGAATGACTCGGTGGAAGAGTGGTGTAATCCCACCAATGGACTGGTAGCTCATTGTTAGAGTACTTGGTTTACAAGTTAGTGGTCCTGGATTCAATGCTTAGCATGTCCACCCAATCAAAGGAGGCTCATTTCTCAGCATGGTATTAGAGCCATGTCCCAAGTAGTAATTGCAAGGGGATAGTCCCCATTAGTGTATGGGTGAGAATGAGCAAAGCTTGGCCATAAATAGAGGGTGCTTAATTGCAAGGGGATAGTCCCCATTAGTGTAGGGGTGAGAATGAGCAAAGCTTGGCCAGTGCAATCCATGGTCCCAAGTAGAGGGTGCTCAATTGCAAGGGGATAGTCCCCATTAGTGTAGGGGTGGGAATGAGCAAAGCTTGGCCAATGCAGTGATGGAGTTGCCCTTAGAGAGGGGAGGGTGCTTAATTGAAGAGGATGGTCCCAATTAGTGTAGGGGTGAGAATGAGCAAAGTTTGGCCAGTGGAATACAAAATAAGGCTTTACCCTTTGAGGCAATCTAAACAAGACGCTAACGCAGCGAAGAATTGCCTTAGTTCAAAACCCAAAGATAGTTATAATCTTAAAGTTCTCCCTTACAGGTCCACATTTGAATGTTGAAGCTGTAAGGGTCTGTATGCTCCCGATTTGCTTTCCAGTTGAAGGTTGCTCAAGAACATATTGGTGATTGATGGTTCTTGAAACTTGGAGCTTTCGACAGAGCAACTCATAAATTCGCAGTTACATAATAATGCATAGGTATTAATAATAAAATTGATCAAAAAAAGTTATAATTAATGCAGGACAAGGTGCAGGTTTCTTATGATGAGTATGAAAGCTCTTCTGCTTGATCATGATAACCTTTTCCATTCAAGTTCTTGAAATTCTTGCCCCATGTGCAGATTAAATGGAAAAGCAGCTTCTTAACTTACTCTACATTGTCATTCCGCTAGAATGGTGCAAGGGCTCGGATTACAAAAGCTTTTGAGTTGCAAAATCAAAGACGAAAGGCTTTGCTATTGCACAACCTGTTGTCGTCGGGCTCAAAATCGGCAACACAGGTCAACACAATAGTCTTAAATGCAAAAATTGATGTCTACACGAGCACAAAAAGAAAATACACAAAATTAAAGGTCAAGAGAATAAGAACCGGCTAGTGACCAGTAAAAAATAAACATTCCAACAAATATTCATAGTATATTCCAAGATCTCACCAAACATGGGTTTTCCCCATTTTGCAATTCCTCCCTCCTTTGCCCCTCGGGCTGAAAGGGCCGGGCCGGGCGCCTGCCGAGCACACCCGGGCCCTGTTTGGTCGATGCGGTGCCGCGTGGAAGGGTGGCGCTCGGGAGGTGCGATTGATGGGTGGCGCTCGGGAAGGAGCGTTTCGCCTTAGTGATGATGCACCTCCTCTGCGACTTCCTGGCGTTTTCGAACGCCGCCTTCCTCAAGCGCTTTGGGTGATTGGCGTTCGCCTATTGGATCTTTGTTTCCGACTTGGCCGGTGCCCTCGTGGCCACCTTTTGCCGGTGTAGCTCTGTGGGTTTAGGGACTTGACCTCGTTCCGGTGGCGGCTCTTATGGTCTAGTGGTTTGATCGAGCTCCTTGATTGGGTCGCCACTGGGATCTTTGCACCAAAGATCTATTTGCTCGGTTTTAGCGAGAAGGTGGAGATTTAGCACGTGCGTAAGCTTGCACCAGTCCTCAGCACCCAGCTGTGAAGAGGTTACGGTTCGGAGGCGTTTGGTGAAGTTCTTCTGTTTGTTGGAGGTATGCTTGTTGCTTCTTGCAATAGCATGGGTTTTTGGATATGTAGTCATCCTGGCAACAGTTTTTTCCCATGTGGTTTTTAATCTGGGCCATGGTGATTATACTTTATTTTGTTTGTAAGGGCTTCGGTCCATGTTCTGGTTAGGGACTTCGGTCCCGCTTTGTACTTGGGTCCCATAACCCGATTGGGTTCCGCGGACGTTAAAAATTTCTTCCTTCCTTCCTTGGGGCAACCAAAAAACAAGCTTTCTATACAGGTTTAGTTTGGGAGGGTAAATTGAGGGTGCACTTGCAGGGCAAACACCTAGGCTTGGGGGGTGGGAAGCTATACCTAAAGAAAAGCAGCTGGCCAGCATTTTTTTTTTTTTTTTTTTTTTTTTTTGCAGGGCAAACACTGAAAACAAGCTATCTATATAGGAATTTGAGCGCCTAAAACATAGGACTAGGTCATATTTAAACCACGGGCATATCTTTGGTATATCTGGCCAGGTTTTTGTTATGTTAAAAAACCACACAAAAAAAAAAAGAAAAGAAAAAGCACACGTGCTTGATGATTGTTTTAACATGATATCTTGGTAGGACTTAGAAAAAATAGAATCTTACATACTGCAAAAATAGTCCCAAAAATGTACACTGCACACCTCAAAAAGAAGTATCTACAACAGACTGCAAAATTAGTCCCAATATGTACACTGCACACCTCAAAAACTAAGCATCTACAACAGGTTGAGGAGTGCAGGCTATGGTGAAGGACATGCACAGCTGCTGGTGGAAGGATCCCACAAGGCAGGCAAAAGGAATGCTCTGCTTCCAACGCCATAGGCATTGAAACTGGCTCCACTCTTTTTATCCACAAACAAATCTCCTGGATAACCAGAGTAAGCACCCTTTCCAAATATGCCTGTGCAAGCTGTAGCTGCTTCTAGTGGCGCATTGGCATCTCCTTGGTAATACCCATTGGTGAAGGGATTTGTGGCAGCGCCAGCAACTATTGTCGCAATATTTATGATCATTCCGTCCACACCCACATCTCCATTTGGCGCAATCAATGGCTTTGTATCAGGCCCAAAATAATTCTTGGCGCTTGCAAATGGCCAGGCGCATTTGCCAGGGCATTGGGCTGCAGAGTTTCCAACCCAAGCATATGGAATTGCTTGCTTTTTATCGCTCTTGATTGAGGAATGTGAAGCGCATGTCTGCACACAGAAGCCTTCTACATTGACATCATCAGAAGTGAGGAGCAGATACAGAGCATTTGATCCTCCGGCAAAAGGCTTGGAACTGGAAGCCTTTTTTACCAGATTCTCCATATCCGCCTTCTTCAGATTTTTTCCAAGTGAATATGAATCAGACGACTCTGCTCCCAGCTTCACAGACTCTAGAACAGATTCCCCGGCAGTATTCTTATAACCAGAAGTCATTTTCCACCATGAGCTGACAGAGGGTTTATTTTGATTCGCAGAAGAAAAGGAAGCCAGAAAATCCTTGACGATAGTTCGCTGCGAAGGGGAGAAGGAGCCATACCAGATGAGATAAACATTAAGCGCTCCCTTGCCGGATAGAAGAGGGCCTTTGTGGTAATTCAGCACCACAGAAGGCTGCTGGACAAGCTCGGAGAGACGGCGATGGTGGGAGGGTCTGGCATTACAGACAAAAATACAGGCACAGAGCAGAGCAGCAGAGAGAAGGATTCTGAAGCCCATTTTCGCAGATGAAATTGGGGATTGAGTTGAATCACAGAAACCGAAATAAGAGATATGATTTGCAGAAACGGCCTTAGAGATTGAGAAAATCGGAATGCCAAATTCGTGCTTGAGGGATGCAAAAGAACGGATGGGCATTTTTATAGCGATGTCAAGCTCTTGCCAGCAGGCTGAGAAATAATAAAATCCAGCTGGACCACAGTCAACCATGACGTGGTCAATAGTTGGACGCACACCGCTGGCGCTTCATTATTTTAGGCCTATCGTACATTTAAGAAATGGTGGATGTTACACATCTTGTTTGTATGCAATTTCTATTCCACCTTCTTTGTGCTTTGTTTTGTGCGCTCCCCTTCTAAGAAAAATAGAAAACAAAAAAAATATGTCTCCCTGTCTCTCTAATATAAGCATTGTAATCCTTTAACAAACAATTGTTTGATCTCTTCAAGCATATCCAACCGACACTACAGCCGCCACCAAATGGAGGTAGACAATACTAAACACTTCTTGCTTTCTTTTCACCAGAGTGGAAAATTGTTCCTTGTGATATGATGAGATTACTTCATTTCTTTTCCTGGAAACAATCAGAATTTTTTTATTTCATTCTGTAAAAAAATCAGAATGTAAGTAGAAACAGAATGCAAGTAAAGCACTTAACATTCCTCGAAATGAAACTCGCGACGTGTCATCACCACATTGGAACTCAGGGCAGGATGACACGTAAGTGTTGTTTACGTTTAACCCACTTCATTTTAAAATTTCAAACCCTTATTTTTTCCACTTGTAATGAATGAACCTTCTATTGGTTAAATCAACAATTTAAGTTCGCATATTCAAAGAAAGATGTCAATCAAGTTATCACATACTTTTTGAAAATGACCTAGACTTTTAAAAGTGCACGTACCTGGGCAGGCTTGTATGGAATAGTCATGTTAAAAAATTGGCCTAGGGTAACCTTTAAGACTATGATTGGTCGGTCTCAATGTGTCAATGCGAGTGGCTTTGCTTGAACAAATGCTATAGCATTTGGGCGCATATGATTTGGCCACCACATCAAACTCATTACTCGTATTGAAGGTCTTATTCAGAAGATGGGACGTCAAGGGGGACCCTAGAGCATGGGCAACCTTCATACCTTATAATTGTTTCTCCATTATTCTATGCATGAATTTGATCCAGAATGCATCTAGATAGCAGATGCATTCTGATCAATCATGGGTAGCATCCAATAAATTGAACACTTTGAATGCCAGCTATATGTGACATCTTGTGATTTGACAACGGAAAGGTCATTTATGACAATAGCATGGGCAACACTAAAGTTAGAAAAATCGTATCCAAGAAAATATTCATTATGCAAGAGATGCCTTGCACACTTGTATCAAATGGTGACTTGTACAGATGCTTTGCCCACATTGCAAGGGATCCTTCAATCATAAGAATTTGATAATGTAGTTATAGATTTTTCTATACTATTGTTTGCAACTTAAAATCTCAAACGGAACTGGTTACGCCCACACCCCTCCAGTCAACTAGAATATAGATGATCTTAATGGCCTTCACTTGATTGGGTTGTTTGAACGAAAAGTTGGATGATATTCTTGTGTGGAATGAGTGATCTCAAAGTGTGGAAGTGTCTGACCACATTTTGGATCACCCATTGGATGCTAGGATGATACGCTTTTATTCCATGACATCATAGAAAAAAGCTAGTATTTACAAGATCATATAGTACAAAAACACAAAGAAATGGGGATGATCATTCTTAAAAAAAAAAATAGATGCCACATGGTAGCATGTAATTGCTCCAATTCCAAGAATGGTGAGCTCAATTTCCTTCATGTAATGTAAAACAGAATGGGGGAGCCATTCTTGCTGCCCCATGACCTAAGATTCTTCAGGTCATTGTGTGGCAGGAAGAATCACTGACCCCATTTAGTTCTATGATGTCAAGGAAAGTTAACCAGATTCTTACGGTACATGTTATTATATATGGTACCATAAGTCACATAGGCAAAGGACCTTTTAGAAGCCTTTTCATAAAGGCATTGCCTTTCATGAAAGGCATCGTGAAAGGCATCGGCTAACACCCCCCAACTGCGACTTCGGTCCTCACTAAATAAGATATAGAAAATGTACCTTCTCTAAAAGAAAGAAGACCAAATATGCCACAAAAACATATAGATAATCTCCCCACCTGCCAATTTGGCCTCACACTCGGATCGAAAAAAATCTTTGGTGGTCATAAAGGAGAAAACTCAAGTGCTAATATTTTCTAGTATCTCTTCGTATCTTCAACGATGTCGAGATTTAACATTGTCTTGATGGCATTTTTCACCTAATGATTTAGCGAATGTATCTGCAATCCTAAGTGTAGGCAGACAATAATCCAACCTAATGGCACACTTGACAACTTCGTAACTTAATGTGCTTGAATTTAGAACGCAGAACTTCCTCTTTTGGACAACCATGTCAACCATAGTAAGCTCATCGAATACAACATCACGACTTTGTACTTTGATAAGGAGAAAGTCAACCTCAGTTTCTATGGACATATTCCAATAGCTAAAGATATAGCATGTTTCACTTCTCATAAGAGATGCATAAACCATCATATGCACCATCATGCAGTTTGCTATTAGATGAAGTCATCATGCCATTGGACTTTCGGAGAGGTGACTGGGTCAAGCTTTACCACTTCTTTTCAGGTATGTGCACGCATGCAACACAACCAAGAACTCTAACATGCTCAACATTTGATTTCATACCACTGTCTCTATCATCTTTTTAAGCACTCTATAGATGGAACACAATCTGCATGTACAAGTTCTAGCTCTTTAGCTCAAGCACGCTTCCCAAGGAAAGAATGGTGGCATTTTTCAATCACATACACCTCAGATACACATCCATCCGTGATCATATCAAAGGCTTGCATGGAGCACTCTCTACCGCTCAATGGCAACCTGTCTCAGAAATAAGTGTCTCATTCAATACATCATCATCATGTACTTGCATACTTTATTTCCATAGCTCCAAATCAATTTATGCAAGCAATCCATCTCATAAGTGTCTCATTCAATACATCATCAATATGAACTTGAACACTTTATTTCTATAGCTCCAAATAACTTCTCAACCATACTCTTAAACTCTTAAAATTTGAAGCACAACTGAGATTCCGTAAAGATAAAATATACAAATGCTCTACATAAGAAATCGTCTACAAATAGTAGAAAACAACGTGAATCACCAGCATCACTAGCTGTACACCAGCGTCATCTGCTACGTAGCAAGTATGCGAAAGTTGTCCATAAACGATAAAAAATAACGTGCATCACCAGCATCATCAGCACGTATAGCAGGCATGCATCACAAAGGAAGACACGTCTATTCATTACATGTTACATATATAGTACCATAAAGGTACATAAAGGTGAAGGACCTTTTAGGAACCTTTTCATAAAGGCATTGCCTTTCAAGAAAGGCATCGTGCGAGGGCTAACATTCCTCAAAGCCAGTTGTCATTTTGATCAAGACTGGTCGAAGGATCTGCAAGAACGCTAAGCCCTTTTCTTGACATAATCCATACCATAATTGGGTCACTATCATTTTCGATGGTGTAATTTTGTACTGCCGCTCATCCACGACAATTTTCAAAAATCACAATGTCGGTAGATCATGTTATTCCACCTTTGCAATAAGTCAGGAACATCACAAAAAAAGACAGTTATGAAACTCTTTGGGTAAGCGAAAAGGTTTGGCGATTTCCTGGTTTGTGGGTGAGCTACTCCTGATTGCCGCCGAACATAACATCCGCCCCCAAAACAGTAAATCGCTTTCTATTTAGCTTATCCTTGCACAATTGATTTGATCTTTCTTGATGTCATCTTGCCCATTCTTGATGTTGAGTTTCCATTCTTGCAGATCGGTCTGCCCATTTTCATATATTTAACTGCGGATGTACTTTAACATCAATCATGTTGTGGAACAAACATTGCTCTACTATTCAGGGCTTTGGACTATGCATGTTGCTAGCCAATGTAGATGTAGTTTAAAATCCTTGTGGAACAAACTTTAGCTGCTCGTGGATCCTAAAATCATTTTGAGAGAGCATGATGTCCTACTCGTATAATATCTTTTGGAAAGAGTGCATTGAAACAATAAATAAATTGCCATTGTCTTCCCTTTGGCAAATTACAGGTGTACTGCTTCATGTCTCCAAATTTAAAACAACCCCTTTTTAGCATGCAAAATAAAGTCTAAAAAAGAAGGCCCTAAAAAACAATTTTATATTACATATAACCCTAAACAATAAAATTGAAAGAAAAGATGCATTTACACTCCTAAATTAACTTAATCTTTAATATATATATATTTATGTTTGCAAATTACTTACATACAAACCAACCTAGACATGCATACCAATTATGTAGGATTTGCTAAAATCTAATGATGTTCAAATAATCTCTATATGTTAAGCGCATGCTTACATTTAAGCATATTAAGGGAAAAACATTTAAGCTCTAAGAATTCAAATAAAAGTGTAATTTGAATCATGCCATGCAATTTGGATGTCCATTTTGGGAGTGACCACCAAAAAAAGAGTATCGGTAGCCCTTCAATTTCCAACCTTGCATAGAGGTTTTCAATCCTAAAATAATGTAAAGGCATTGCCATTTAATAATTGCATCTTAGATATTGACTAACAGTAACCAGAAATTGATTCATTGAATGAGCATATTGGTTTTAATGATTCAAAATGTTTTCTAGTGTAATAAGAAATAAACAAAAATGCCTCTATATTTCTTGAGATACGATTAAATTTACAAATTCTTAAGCCATGTTTGAGGCCACTTGATCTCATTGAACATATACCTATCGCCCTATGAAATGTACAAAGTTCTCCTCCACCTGCCCTATCTCTTGGTCAAATATATTCTATGTACAAGTGATTAACATGTTTATTTGGTTTCTTCTAAGGCTTGGGATATGTGCAGCTACTAGTTTAAGGATTCCACAAAGAATACAACAGAAATAATTTGGATCCAACACCATAAGAATTGAAACTGGCTCTAATCTTCTTATCCGTTGCCAGATCTCCAGGATAGCCAGAATAAGCTCCACTGCTAAAAATGCATGTACAAGCAGTAGCAGCTCCAAGAGGTGCACTTGCATCCCATTGATAATACCCTATCGTAAAAGGAACAATTAGCAGCTCTGATGATCATTGTCGCCAAGTTTATGATCAATCCATCCATACCCACATCCCCATTATGAGCAATCAATCGCTTTGTATCAGGGCCAAATTAATTTTTGGCGCTTGCAAATGGCCACACGCATTTTCTTGGACATTGGGTTGCAGAACTTCCCACCCGAACATAGGGCAGAGATTGATCCTTACTATTTCTAATCGATGAATGCGAAGCACGAGTCTAAATGCAAAATCCCTCCACATAAACATCATCAGAACACAATGTATAAAATCTTGGCATCTGCAACAAAGGTACATGAGCTCATATCTTCCTGTACCAATGTTTTCAAATCCACCTTTTTAGGTTTTTTCCAAGAGAGTGAGAATCTGATGTCTCTGTTGTTGATATAACTGATTCTACAATATATAGGCCAGCAGAATTCTTATATCCAGCAGTGATCTTCCACCAAGAACGAACGGAAGACTTCTTCTGGCCTTTGGAAGAGAAGGAAATTAGAAAATCCTTCACAATAGTCCTCTGCAAAGAGCTAAAAGAACCATATCATATTAAATACACATCTAAAGCACCCTTTCTGGCAAGAAGAGAACCTTTATGATATGTCACGGCCGAATGAGCGTTCGGTACTAGCTCGGTGAGGTGTCGGAGATGGAAGGATTTTGCATTAGCAAGATCCCTTGTCTCATATCAGGGACCCAGATGTTGACACGTTAGGTTGTGGGCCCACTAAGATCTTTCAAAATTCTTCCAACTTGACTGGCAGAAGACAGCTTGTATAATGTTCTTTTTAGAACACGATCTTTTCTTTCATCATAAAACATTAAAATTGCTCAAAAAAAAAAAAGAAAAAAAAAATCCAGCCTTGCTCATTTGCGAGCTTGGCGCTTATCCTTTCCCTAGTGTACTTCAATCATTTTTACCTTTGATTATGCTTGATAGTTTTTGGTATTTCAAAACAAGCATTTCCTAAGTTTATGCACACGTGCAATCTACCATGTACCTTAATATTGTAATATCCTTTGTCAAAAAATATGTTTATCGTAGTATCCGCTTTTTCTCAACACCTGTCCAGGCATGTTCCTGGCATGCCAACCCATTATGTCCTTGTTTTCACTTATATGATCACAACCTAATGCTCTATCTTAATTCAAGTGGAGTTTCCATACGTATAGTACAAGTCTTAGATGCAGGATCATCCATGTCAGCAATCAAGCAATTACGTGATTGACTAAGGCACATATAATAGATGGACTTGATTGCCTAGATTTGGAATCGATTTGGATCTTACATTCTGCAAAAGAGAAAGTTAAGCAACATCCTCAGCCATGTCACTAAACAGTCTCTTAGCGAGAGAGCAATTTTTCTCTTTTGCAAAGTACTGCATATAGTATAAGCAAACAACTCTTTACCTATCAAACAAGTAGAAACACACATTTCAATATTACCTGCTCACAGAAATAATAAAAAAAAAACATAGTCACAATGAGGAATTTATGTATTGATGGAGTAGAAATCTAAAGTTTTTTTTTCTGAAATCTGAAAAAAAAAAATCTAAAGTTGTTTGAGGAAGTAAAGCCATCGAGAACTTGTGACATAACCCATAAAAGAAAGGCATTCAGAGTAACCCCTTTAGCTCTAAATTACTAACCCAAAACTGACTCAGACACTAACAAGAAGCCCATTAAGCCTCAACAGTACATGCGAAAGAGCAAACCAAACAAGCATGAACTAAACACAAATACCTAAATCAATGACAAACATCCACAATGCCAGGGCATAAAAGAGCTCTCTAATAGCTCAAGAGCTTGTTGTTATTTAAACATGTCACACCCCCGATCATAGATTCAAGTATGATCAACATCGGTCTAATAATATGGACTTTAAAATCCATTGGCCTGAGGTGAAATTTCAAGATTGACTATATATAATTTATCATCACATGGGACTGCTCAAGATTTGTTTCTTATGAATACATTTTTTCTGTGATATATGTATTGTACGACATGTCGTATGATGAATAAATTGGCTGGCTCTTGAATTGAAAAGAAATAAGGTGCTAATACACTGCGGATTGCCCGTGCAACTAATTTGTAGATGGGGCCTTCTTCGACTTCTTCTTTCTTATTGTGGTCTAATTGTCAACATAACCTTCTTTACATGGAACTTGGATGCCTAAGTATTGACTCATTAAAGAATAAAGCTAAGATATGTTAAATCTACCATTCCCGTTTGTTTCTTGATTACCATGAACCCATTATGAAACCTTTTTGAGGCAAGCATCGGATCCCATTACAAAATGCAAGGGCTTCTTGGAAAGATTAACACTAGACCTGTCCCTGGGACCATTCCTGATCCATGGACCAGAACTGGCCCAAATGACCTCTGCCACTTAAACCCACGTAACTCACGAAAGATTTCAATTTTATAATATACCACCATCATTTGAGTCTTCGCTTATTTCTTAATGACCTCTGAGAATTTCAAGACCAATGGGGTCACCTATACCTTGTGGTGATTGCTCAAACATTGGAGAAAATAGTAGTTTCTGCACCAGTCCAGACTGCCTTTTTCGATATTTCTAGCATAAAGTGACCTAAACCTTGCTAAAGTTGGAGGTATTTGCCTGTTTATCATAGAATACATTGAGTTTTATGTTCCCATATTTTCTTGCTATCATTTGAAATCGGTGGAAGCCACCAAACCCTATTTTGGTCAAAAAAGCTGCTTGAGGTTTAAGAATTGTTACTCTTATTATAACAAGTTTTGATTTAATTCTTGTGGCCATGAGTTGCTAACTATTCGAGCTATAGTTTCATAATTTTTTGGAATTTAAATAAGTCATGTTAGCTTAATATTTACTAAAAGAATCTACTATACAGAATTATGGACAAAGTATATGTTAAAATGCTCCAATAACAATCATCCATAATGCCATGTGGACAATAAATGATGCGTTCTATTTATATCTACATAGAACATAACTTTTATCAACTTACATATAGTGTAACTAGGGTGTAACCATGCAATTTTTGGAATTCAAACATGATGTACAATAGCCAGATTAACACATTAGAGCATAAAAAGTTGTGTCAACTCCATAATTATAGGTCCAAAACTCTACAGTGATTAAGCAAATGATGTTTATTGATGAATTCAAGTGGATGTTGTGAAGTTTAGTCATGACAATATATAAATAGACCACATAACATTTCATATATGCTTCTTTGGTTCATAGAAAGAGACACTACTTTTCCCCGAATATGCCTTTAAAATGGTTCAAAATTTGAGAAATGACATATATAGAGATCTCTTATATAGGTTGTATGATTTTATTGAAAAAAATACCATGAAATCTGCTTATTTTTTACCAGCATAAACTTCATATCTGTGTTACTGCTACAAAGCATTGTCATCCAAGTAGAATAACATTACATGTAAGTTATCGTTCATGTATATTATATTTTTTTATGGATGCAAATCTTTCTTGGCAATAGAAACCTCTAGTTGCATATTGAAGTAACATGTTATTTCTAAGATTTTAATTTATATAAGCACGCATCACCATTTATGGTCCACGAGACCAATTGTATAGAGCATATATCTCTCAATAGCCTTATCCTTTTTTCTCCATAGAATGATACTATGGCTTTTTAGCTTCGATCACATGATTTTTGAAAGGTGTAAGTGAAAGTCCATGTAAGTTCAATTGGTCTTAAATACCCTATAAATTCTCAATTGTTTGTGCTTCAACCTTACCCTTAAATTATACAAGCTAACCTAATCAATTAAGTTTGTCCTATAGAAAATCATCTGGACCAATGATGGTCTGCAACTGGACTGCAGATGGCAATCAATCTTGATTTTTTATAGTAAAAGTTTTTCATATTTTTCCTTGATTCTTTTTGCATTGGTTTCTTGACATGAGATATTTTGAAGATGTGATTTTGTAAAGTCACACCTTAGGGCACAAATCTAGAACAAACATGGAAGATATAATATAATTGATGCTATCTATTCTAGTGCAATCCTTAAGATAATGAACAAAGTGGTCCAAGAGCTACTCGTGTCCCAAAACTCAACTTGAAATAGACTAACATAAGGATATTATCAATTTTTGAATGAACTATGGACCAGTAATGGGTAGGTATAGATATTGTTTTTGATTTTTTTTTACCATGTCTTTTGCTCTTTCCACAAGCTTGTTTTTGCATTGGTTTCATATCCTTATAAACTTTCATAATGTGATTTTTTGGAGGACAACCTAGAATCATATGTAGCAATACTATCCATTTGTATAAATTCCATAAAATTAAAAATAGAAGTAAAAGTCAAAACATCAAATTCAAAGTCAACAAATATTTTTATAGAATGGAGGACCTCGTGAATTACTTATATGCCAAATTTGGACTCAAAATTGATCTCCTTCTGAAAGTTGTTGTTTTTATATCACAACTGCTTTCTGGGAACCAGTATTGGTTCTTAGAAGGCAGAGGACACTTTTGACCCTGTCATGTTTGAATTGCTCTATCTTCCTTCACAGAGTTCGAATTGAGATGTGGTTTTTTGTGCCTTGCTCTATATCTCGTGTAGAGAAAAAACATTATAACTAAAAAAATCAAAAAAATCTTTTCATCAAGACGGTTTTACTTTGTGTGAACATGAAGCTTTTGGTACTTGATCCCCTTGGGTTTGCTAGAGCATAACTCACAAGAATGGGAGCTGATACATTTTTGTGTATTTTTAATATGAAGCATGACTGCCATATATGAACTTCGAGAAAGAGTTTGGCTAGTTTTTGTGTTCTTGATTTTATATGATTTTTTTTGTGAACTTTCAAAATGCCCTACATGGTCCATCATGAGACAGGTCTAGTGTTAAGCTCCAAAAAATACCTCGCTAATTCTTGAAGATGAATCTTGCATTAATTTTTCAAAATCAAACTCCAAAGATCTTAGAAGCTTATGATGGAGCACAAGTAGGTTTCCCAATGACTCTTCACGACTGCTCTGTTGCCTTTTTTTTTTTGGTTAAAATTATCTTGGCAGTTGGACAGGGCTTTTGTTTGGCCAGAGGATCATATGCAATGGGTTGCTTGAGGCCACGTGGAATAGTGCGCTTCAATGTATTACAGCTTTCTTTTTTTTTTTTTTTTTTTGAGAGTAAGGGTAGATTTTTCCATTAATTAAATAAAGCCATACAATCCTTTTGTCCACCTATCAGGTATGACAATTGGAGAAAATTGATACTCTTTATGAGCATCAAGTAGAAGTAGTAAAAATAATAGAGGTAGCAGTAGATAAGAAGAGTAATAAAATCCAATAGTAGACTTAAAGTTAAGTGTAGTTCTACTCCTTTGGGTGACGTATGCAGTAAAAAGTCTTCAAGTTCCTGCTCTTAATTTCCTGTAAAAGCAAACAAAAAACCAACCATGATTTCACAAGAGCTGTTTTCTGGAAATCATAGAGATGAACATGGATGATAGGAATGATAGGATATGTAAAATGAAATGGAAGGCTGTAATGAGGGATCAGAGGTTTAGATGTGGCTGCCAAGGTTGTTGTTAAACCATTCATTGTAGTGCTGGTAAAACTCTGCTGTAGAACCCAGAATGTAACTGCCTTGCCCTTTATCATTTTGCACCAGTAGCTTTGTCAAACTTTCCTTCCCCATCAGAAGAAGAAGGGTATCATACAAGTCTGTCAACAGTTTATGGCTGTAGTACATTTCTCTGAACCTGCTCAACTGAGTTTCTGTCATACTGAAGTGAGTATTAAATAAGAACTCAAACAAGGTGTGCATCTGCATGAACTCTCGAGTATATATTTCTGCCCATACTGCTTCTCTTGTTCTAGAACTTTCAACCTCTTTCAAAAAATCATCTGTCAGCTCACACAATTGCTTCAATGTTAACTTTTTCCCAACTTGTTGACTCTGATACATGGCTAATTCATAACTGTCAACATCTGTGTCCAGCTTTGTGGCACCTTCTCCCTTAAGAAACATTAAGTATTCTGTCACAGTCAGAATATGGAGCATTAGAATCAATAACATTGAGAGAAGACACAAACAAATCAAAATGGCCCCTGTATAGCCCAATAGAATTCTAGCAAGTATTATAACTGTCTCCAAATTTTCTTTTGTGGCACGTTGCAATGGCTTCAATATCTAATTGAAAATGCATTTTGATCTAGAAAATAGAGAGAGGTTTAGATGCATAGAGAACCCTATTTCTGGATTTCCAAATATTCCATAAGGCAGTGTGCACAAGAGTGTTTGCAAAAATGTCACCTTGTTGCAGGAATTGAATAATATTACTGAAATTTCTGTTTTTCAGAAATGAGCCAAGCTTATTTAGGAACCAAGCCCAGAAGGGTCTCAGTTTGGGACAAAGGAAAATATGATGTAGATCCTCTTCCTGAAGACATCCAGAGCTACATATTGAGGTTACATTGCATCTTCTAGATAGGGAAACCAAGTTTGTTAGACTTTTATGAGCAATCAACCAAACGAAGAAGCAAATTTTAGGAGTACAAAATGACTTCCAAACATTTTCAAAAAGAGACTGAACTTGAGCTTGATCTAATGACCATTTCTGCAGAGCCTTTAGTGGGGCATCAGTCACATTAATCAAGGTATAAATTTCTTTGACCATGTAAGCATGTTTACCATTTATGGAGCAACCAAGAGATTTACTGAAGTCACCAAAATTATTGAAGGAAGCCAAGATATTCTTAAAATGCAGAAAAAGCTTCTTATCACTAGAGGTACCCCTTAGAACAGTCTTCAGAGCAGTCCAAGTTATGAAAGTGTTATTCCCTCTGTAAAGATCTTTTATAGCAGTGATCCCTTTGTTAGACCATTTTCTGTAAATCTTAGGATGCTTAATGGCCATTGTATTTGAGAACTGATCAGAGAAGATTGGTGACCAAAAAAGATCAGTGTTCATAGTGGCTTGATGAATATTGTCAAACTGAAGCACAGGATGAATTTTATTCCAGGCCATTATTAGATTTCTCATCAGAGGAGAAGTATTAGGAGCAGGGTGAATGTCCACAAAAGCAGATTGAGGAAGGCAATGCAGATCGATCCGACGGATCGCGATTCTCGAGCCAGACGAGCATGCAAGAGTTGCATGCGTTGCCTGCATGCATTGCATGCATTTCGGGCCTCTCATCCGGTTAGGGGATCGCTATTTCTTCCTGCATTCGCCTTCAGCTTCTCATCGGCGCTTTCTCTTCGCCCAGCAGTGTTTCAGGTTATGTTCTATGCTCTCATGCAGAGGAGGGGCTTCCTCTTGCATGGGTTGACCTTTCGTGGCATTTCCTATCATTCTTGTTTCTCTTCGACCTGACCTTTCCTGGCGTATCCCTTCCTGGCGTTTCTTATCGTTCTCGGTTCTCTTCTACCTTGGCTGCGTTGACCTTTCTGGCGCATCCCTTCTGGCGTTTCCTATCTTTTCGTATCTCTTCCTATCCTTTCGTCTCGCTTCTACCTCGGCATTCCTCCACTATGGGGCAATTCTTGAGCCTTCATCTCGGATCGACGGGAAGTTCTCTTCTTTCGAGGCGTTGTTGTGTCATGCGAGTCGCGGCTTCGAGAATCTGGTCGATCAAAGCCGGATCGCGATTCTCGAGCAGTGACGAGCATGCAAGAGTTGCATCGTTGCTGCATGCATTGCATGCATTTCGGGCCTCTCATCCGGTTAGGGGATCGCTATTTCTTCACGCATTCGCCTTGGCTTCTCGGGCTTTCTCTTAAGCCCGGCCCGGTGTTTTGGGTTATGTTCTATGCTCTCCCTCCCTCCCTCCCTTAAGTATTTTGTTTATATATGTTGTTGGCGTGCCGCACGGCGCTTTAATCACCCCTCGCTTTTTGAGGGTTTTGTTCTTCTCTATTGTGTTTTGTGGTCTTATGCAGTGCAGGCGTTGCCGCGGCGTTGGTTTCTTTTGGGCGTGGGTTTTGGGAAGTTTAGCGGCCGGCGTTGTCTAAAGCCCCTTGCCTAGGGCTTATCGCTAGGGTTTTTCCTCGAAAACCGAAAGGGAGGGTTTTTAATCGGCGATAAGCCCTAGGCAGGTACACTAGCCAAACATCTATGATATATTTTTGTATTTTGGGGTCCAGGTGTTATGACTGGATATTCCCTGTATTTTTTGTTTTTTGGGTAGCTTGCGATATGCAGCTACCCACTCTCTGCCATTGTAATTACACTGCTGGGATGAATAGAAAAGCCCCATCCATGGCGTTGTTGTGTCATGCGAGTCGCAGCTCGAGAATGCTTAATAGAGGAATGTCCAGTAGGGTAGGAGCAATTAAGCCGATTTTTCGATGAACGGGATCTGTGTAATTATTTCCCATGATAGTTCTCCAGATATATTTTCCTGCCAAAGAACAAGCCAAGTCCCCCCAAATTTTTAGGCCTGGAGACAGAATTCCAATTAACCAGATGTGAACCATTTCAAATGAAATTTCTAATAACCTTTTCCAACTCAGAGTAAATTGATTTAGGAGCAATAAGAGCAGAAGAAAAGTACACATGAGAGGAAGCTAAAACTGAGTTTGCAATGATTGTCCTGCCTGCAAAAGATAGGCAATTCCTATAATTATTCAGTTTTCTTTTGATTCTTTGCAGGATAGGATCCCAAAGACCCTTTAAGTTTGCTTAGAGAGAGAGGCATACCTAATAATTTGGAAGCTTGATTAGGATTCAGAACTTGAATGTCACAAATATAAGACTGAGTGACATCTCCTATGATCTTACTTTTATCAATATTGAGATGAACTCCTGATGCTGCAGAGAACTCCTTAAGGAGATCTAGAAAGGTATTGATATTGTTGGGATTGGAATCCAAGAATACAAAAGTGTCATCAGCATACTGTGAAATTGTAAGCATATCCAAGTTATTAGGAAGAGATAAACCAGTTAACAGTCCAGAATTTTGCATATGGAGAACACATCTCGTGAGCATTTCAGCAATAATGAGAAAAAGATAAGGGGCCAAAGGGCAGCCCTGTCTAACACCTCTTGCCAAGGGGAAGAAATTTGAAGGAGATCCATTGATCAAGACAGCAGAGTTGGACATAGAATTTAGACCATGAATAAGAGATATGAGCTTGGTATGAAAACCCATTTTTTTGAGAGCAATGTCAATGAAATCCCAACTTACAGTATCAAAAGCTCTCTTAAAATCTAATTTGAGCAGAATGCAAGATTGATGGGAGATCCTATTCCAATGCAAGCCTTCCATAGCACTAATATAATTATCTAGGATAAATCTGTTTGGTAGAAATGCAGATTGATTGATACTTATATTTTTCTGGAGAAAAGCCTGGATCCTTCTAGCAATAATTTTGGCACAGAGTTTGTAAGAAGAATTGGTGAGAGAGATTGGTCTCCATTCATTGAAGGAAGTAGGATTATCCACCTTTGGCACTAAAGTAATGAAACCAGCAGAAATGGAAGAGTGTAAATGACCAGAATTCCAAAACCCATGCACAAAGCCAATAATATCAGTTTTCATAATGTCCCAAAATTGAGAATAGAATTCTGGGGGGAAACCATCAGGACCAGGAGATTTGTTCTTGGAGAAGCTCAAAAGGGTTTTAAGAATTTCCTCCTCCCCAGGAATTGCAATTAGGGAGATATCCATAGAATCAATAGTATTTGGAAGAATAGAGTCCAACCTAGCCAGAAATTTATCCCTGTTTATTATATCAGTAGCAGTGAGATCATTGCCCTTGAAAAGGAAAGAGTAACTGTCATAGAAATACTTCTTGATCTCATGATTCGAGCTGAGAGTAGTGCCAGAGTCATTGATTACATGACTTATAGAGTTCTTGAGAAGTCTGGACTTAGCTACTCGGAAGAAAAATTTAGAGCTCCCATGGTCAATCTCACTATTGTATTTGATTTTACATTTTATTGCAGAGAATCTAGCCTCCTTTTCCTCAATGGATTTAAGATGCCTCTCAATTAATTCCTCTGCTATGTGAAGACTAGAATTATATGGGTCAATTTGCAGCAGGGACCTCACATCTTTCATCTTATGAAGAAGACTTTCTTTTTCTTGAATCTTGGTCTTATTTTTATTTTTTGCCCAAGCCTTTATCCACTCTTTAGCCTTTTTTATTTTGGAATAGAAATTTTTCATGGATGTATTAGGTAGCATGGAATCAAGGGACCTTTAGAAATCAGAGAACTCTTCATGAAAAGAGTTGTTTTGAAGGAGAGAACAATTAAATTTGAAGGGAATATTTCTCTCCCTTGGGGGATTAAGCAGATGCTTGGTACAAAGAAATTGGGGCTGATGGTCCGAGATGGAAGTACCTTCATCACTTATGACATAGCAATTATCCCAAAAATCAGAGTTTGGATTCGAGACATAAAATCTATCTAAGGCACAGAACACTCTGTCAAGATTTTTTTGTTTATTAGACCAAGTATAAACAGAGGTAGAAGAAGGAATGTGAATGAGAGATGAATCAGAAATAAGATTATTCCAACTCACCCTCTCTGCCACAGACATATTGATTTTATTTTCCAATTTCATATCCCAAGTAGGGGTATTATTAAAGTCACCTGCTAGAATCCAGTCAACAGAGGAATTTTGAGTGATCCAAGAATTGATATTGGGCCAAAGATTTTCTCTCTCCTTTGGACAGGTGGAGGCATACACATTTATGACTCCAAAGGAAATGTTGTTCACAGAGAAAGTGACAGACTGCCACATTTTAGAGAAACTATTGCAGAAGGAGACATGATGCAGGTTTTTCCAAATAATGGCCATTCCTCCTCTAGTACCATTAGCTTCAATCCAGATTGATGAGGAGCCTGGGTAAATCCAGTCTCCCAAATTAGAAGCTTCAAACTTAGGGAGTTTGAGTTCCTGGAGCATTATAATGTCTGCATCATACTGCCTAATTTGAGCAATGGCTCTCCTTCTCTTCAAAGGTCCTTTAATACCTCTTAGATTCCAACTAAGAATCTTCATTTATAGATGAGATAAGAAATAAATAGAGGGAACTTATATGTAGATCTCCCCAAATTTTTGCCAGCCTTTTTATTTCTCTGTTTAGATTTTTTGCTTCGAGTATTATTGGCAGGGGTGTTGGCATCCACCAATTTTAGCAATGTTTTGGAATGAGGCTTAGCCTTACAGAAAGAATCTCTCAAGAGCTCATCATCTCCCCAAGTATTATCCCCTAGATTTTCTTTATTAGAATCTAGATCTTTCTCACTCTCACTATCAGAAGCACCCCCTGGAATAAACTCAAACATCCTGTTTACTGAGCTATCAAACAAGCATTTCTTAGCTGAATTATGAAAAGGTACTTGCCTGGGCACTTGAGCATCCATAAGAGAAGTATGAGGGTTGATGCAGATCTCGGGACTAAGACTTGGAGGAGTTTCAGAAACAACTTGGAGCTGATCTCGTTCTGGAGTATCTAATACCATTGCATTCTCTGAGAAACAGCCTGATCAACCTTTCCAACATCCTGGGCCTGAGTGCCAATATGAGTTGAGTTCATGCAGACTAACCCTTCCTGCAGTATGGCCATTTGTTGCTCTATATCTGCTGAGATGGACTGTCTCATTTGGTTCACAAGGGGAGGGGATATTTCAATATCAATCAGAGGATGGGAATGAGATGGAGGAAATGAAGATGGAGATTGGGGGGGTATGGGAACATCACTGAATGGAAATGAAGGAGTATCATGAAGTGAAGCAGGGATGTCATGATTTCCAGCAGACAACAATTGATCATCAAGGTTAGTATTTAAATCTGCAAGTACCTGAAACTGATTGGAGCAGAGAACCATGTTTTCTTGATCAGGTTCATTTGAAATCACCAATGGAGATATTTTATCCCCTTTGTCCAGGTCGTGTTGGGGAAGAGTTGATGAAGAATTCTTACATTTATCCACTGCTAATGTTTTCCTTTGCAGAGATTTAGAAATCTCACCTTGTTTCTCTAATTGTTTCTCTTAGGAGTTGAGATTTATTTGCATGGCTTTCCCTAATTAATAGATCTCCCTTACTGCTTTTTTGAAAATCCAATTTTGAAGACAGTTTGGAATTATTCAAGATTTTTGCATCTTGAATAATTCTATCAAGAGTTGAATGCAAATCTTCTGTTGATATTGCTGACTGATCCATGGGGGCTTTCCCTTTTCCAATGTATTCACCATATTTCTGTATCACCTTTATTTCTGGAGGCTTTTTAAATATTCCTGTCAAAGCACTTTCATTTGAAATTGTTGCAGAATTATGATGGTCATGAGTTTGCTTTAACTTCTCCTTTTCCAATCTATTCTTATGGATTCTCCTTTGAGAACCATTGACCCTTTTCCAGCTGAAATCATTATGTTCATTTGCTTTTGATGCATTACCTAATAATGTCATCACAACTGTTTCATTTCTGTCTCGAGGCATAGCACTTCTGAATGCTATTGTTTCATGTGAGGATACAACTTTCTCAGCTTGACTCATACCCTTTAATGGAATTGTATTTATTGTCATGTTTACCTGATTCTTAGAGCATGAACTGCAATTGTCATACCAAAAATGCCTGTTCTTACATGTTTGACATTGAGGAGGCAGACCTGACCACCGTAGTGATAGAGTTGACTTCTGTCCAAAAGCATCAAGGAAAGGAATTTGAGTTGGAATATCTTTGGAAAGGTCAAGTTGGATGAAGGCACGGGGTGGTCTCTCAGGGTAATATTCAGTGGAGATGTAGGTGCCAATGGAGTTAAATAAAGATCTGAAACAATCTTCATTCCAGTATATAGGATTCAAGCCATGTAAAGTAGTAGAAGCAATGCATAAAGAGTCAAAGGATTTGGTGTCAAGTCTGGGATTCCATTTAAGAAAGGAGATTTGATAATTTTCAAATATCAGAGGACCATGGTTCAGAAAGAAATTTGCTGATCTTTTATTTTCACACTCAATCATGATGAATGGATAGTTTAGCCAGTAAATAGCTTTGATAAGAACACCTTTTTGGAGCTTTTGGCAGAAATTCCATAGCTTCCCTAGGTTAATGCCAGACTTGTTGACCTTAACTAGAATAGCAGTATCTTTAAGAATTGACATCTTTTCATGCACAGAGGGAAGATTTAAAGAAATACCATGATAGAGTGGTTGCTTGCTTCCATCGCCAGGTCGGGTCTCCATTAAGGCTTGAACCAAAGCTTTTATGCGAGAGGACACTTCTAAGCGGTTTTGGCACCCCATAAGGCAATGGGATTTGAGTGTTTGGGTGCAAAATTGGAAGACGACCATAAAGATCCGGGTCCTTAGAAAGATTATCCCAGATTGGCACCTTATGAGTTCTAGGGTGCATGATCGATCGAGGAAGATAGAAGGTTAGCAAAATCACCAAAGAGCATACATTTTTTTGGATTTTCTTGGTAAAGACTTAACTGGTGAAGCAAGGGAGAGCGCTCAGAGTCTTCAAGCTGAGCAAAATCGTGAAGAAAGGCTAGGAATTTAGGGCTAAAATTGGCTAGATTATCCATTAAAAAGATCAGGGGAAGAAAACAGAGACAGTGAGAAGGAAGTAAAAGGAGGGAGCGAAAAATTTGAAAGGAAAGAGGGGAAAAGAAACAGCAGGGGAGAGGCAAATTGAAAGGAAATCAACTCAATCACTAAGAATTCAGGAAAGCACTCTTCATTGTCTTTGATCTGCCTCGGAATACAATTTGACTGTCAATTTTGAATCTGTCCAATCACAATTTACTCTTAGTATAGCAGTTGCTTCAGTATTTTTGTTTCCAATGAATTCTTCCAGCCAAGAATGAATGATTTCGATCTCAAATTCTTCACAGCTTGGAACAAATGTGTATTCCAGATGAAAATTTTCCTTCGGGAAGAATTGATTTGTTATCAGAGAATGCCAGAGGCGAGTTGCAGATCCACACAGATATCCACAAGTTAGTCTGCCTTTATCCTGTAAAATTACAAAGATTTTAGTGTCCATTTGTAGATAATTTGGAGAGGATTCATATGGCAGTAGGCTCAGATTGCTAGCTTTCTATTTCCAAGTTCTTTGTATTTTGTGCTTCTTCGGCTATAGAAGGTAGCGAGGCTCTGTCTGCGGAGGATGGATTGTCCTGAAAGTAGCAGGGTTGGCCTTGGTTGTTTTGTCCTGACAACCATAATTGTTATCCTGAGGCGTTTCGTCTTCTATGGCTATTCGGAAGCTATCCGGATGAACTTTTCATATGTTTATCTGATCTTTTTCTCTTTGAAAGAGGATGACTATTTTGATATCGGGTAATCAGACATTTCCTTTTAAATATAAAATCCTTACCCATTCTATAATCTGGAACCTACGGCTATGTGGAAGCTATCCGACTGGCCCTTTTCATGTTTTACTTGTCCGGATGAACAGGCCATTCTATCCTAGATTCTTCGTTACTAGCTTTGAGCTTGCCACATATTGCATCAGAATGACATTTCTATGTCGACTTAAATCAGAGGTTTGAATCAGGGTTCAATCAGATCTGCCTGTGTTGTTTGTCTCTTTGCCATGGTCGCTCCTCTCTCCCCTTTGGCTCTTGCTCCCCTTGCCACGGTTATGGCTCCAACTTTTTGTCGGGATCAAATGGTTTTGTTGGACGGCCCTTGTTTTTTTTGTTTGTTAAAAAATAGCGATTACGATGGGTATAGCGATTAGAATGAGTAGGCAAAGAATGCATTCACAAGAAGAAGAAATATTACCAGCATAAATAAAGAAAGAAACTCCCCATAGCCTTAAACTAATGATAGATAAATAACTAAAGATAATGGTAGAGCAACATAATCAGGCACATGATACAATAGCGACAGGGAGCCTGCTAGCTCAAGCTATGGTGGCAATAGGAGAAGGAAGCATAAATCCGGCAGATCAGGGGCAAAATCTGAAGCAGAAGGTTCAGAAGGGAAAATAAAGAAGCCTCCACCAAGAGTTCTTCAATAAAGGATCAATACACAAAGGTGGAAAGAAGAGGGTGGATGTCGGTGGTCTACACAGCTCAAAGCTTCTAGTTGAAGCGAAAATCGGGCTACAAATCCAACAGAGAAACGATAGAACGACTGCTTAGAATGATAGGCACAGGGACAATTTCGGCCTTGGCATTGATGAGCGGGGGAGTGCTGGGTACTCCAAGCTCCAGGTACCGATCTGGCTGTGCATGGATCGTGGTGGGGAGTTCTTCATAACCTTCCCATGATTTCAAGCCCTTTTTTTTTTTTTTTTTTTTTTCAGATAACTATTGGGGTCAACTTCCTAGAGGCGGCGCCACCAAGTTTGCAATTTCTCGTCTGCATTAATTTCTGGTCTGCGCCAAGTTTGCAATTTCTGGCTTTGCCATAACAGAGGTTCCACTGCATTCCCCTGCCCAGTATGGATCTTGTAAGCTAGGTTAATGGCAATGGCGGCTTAGAAAACTAGAACTATTCAGGAGTTGCAGTTCTAGATCAAACAATAGGTTTTGGAGCATTTGCAGATGGCTTTATGGCACGCGACAGCTTCGCTGGAACATAGCTTCTGCAAAGATCTCGTTGAATAGAGCTTCTGCAAAAATCTTGTTCAACGGAAATCATGACATTAGAACCTGCAAACCCAACCAAATGATATGGTAATAATTGCATGTATCACCTAACAGAGGTTCATGTCTTACACATTAATAACCTAGAGAATTCAATGATCAAATGGTACGGTTCTTTACTAACATATCTTCAAATGATTTTTCTTTCAACATACCCACAAAAACATTATAGGAAGTTCTAAGGCTTGAAACAGTTTATTAATCGCTTCAAATAGAGATTTAATCAATCACAACCGAGGGAGAGACCATGGCACGACCCGTTTCCATAAGTAAGGGTTTAACTAAACTTCTATACCAATTTATGCTCTGCAATAATTTTCATATTAACCAATCACTTCATGGTTCGAGCGACCTATGATTTTCTACTTTGGGCAGCAAATAGGATGCTTCTAAAACACTAAGGAAGAACTCAAGGCATCAAAAGACATTTTTGGAAATAGGCATCGGCCGGATTTGGCAGAAGACTTCATCGATTTAAAAAGGGAAAGCTTCAACGACCTTGAATAGGGAGATATTCACATTTGCTGTCATTCCTACAGCCGAATTTAGGGCTTTGTTTGCAGCCAAGATCCAAGAAAATGAAAGCATAGCTCTTAACTAGCATTGTTTCCCAGCACGTCTTCCAAGCTTTCATTCTGACTGAGATTCAATCAATACCTTAAAGTTTTTTTTTTGGAGCAGAACCCTTAAGGGATATCATGAAAAAAAAGAAGTTAATGCTCTTATGCCATCCAGAATTCTAGTTACATTTCTCGAGACCTAGTCTTACTTCTTTAGGGTTTTCAATTTTGCTCACACCAACCTCAAAATATTTCTAATAGAGCAATTAGACTAGTTCTTACTCGTTCACTCAAAATGAACAAAATGAAAACACACAGGCCCTAAGAGAAATCGGAACCATGCACTGATACCACTTGTTACGAATCAAAGGTTAGACAATAATAAAAAGTTTAAACATCTAGTAAATCAACACTAAAACATTAAAGATTCTCAAAAACCTGGCCTTTAGCCCAAAGATCTCCACCCAACCGGATCAACTAGAAAAGATGTCACCAAGTCAAGCTACTCCGCAAGACTGCATAAAAACAAACTCTTTCTAGCCACCAATCGTTGGTGTTACAGGAACTCGTTTTACTGATATGATCAAGCAAGAAGCTAGAGAAAATACTAGAAGATAAGGCTAGGGTCATCATCAACATACGAAGAAGCAGATCTAGCTGTGCAGTCAGCTTAGACCCCTATGCACCTTTCTAGGCAGAATTCTCAGATCGTAAGGAATCTATGGACAACCAATCCCAATCTAAAAACTAGACTTCAAAATCTTTCCAACAAAGTAAGGATCGCTGATTTAGGAGTTGTCGTCGCGGAGATATAGTTTCTCAAAGTTAACCTTCTATTTATAGGTAACAACACTTTTTTTTGCCTTTTTGCTTCTAAATAAAGGTCAAGGTTTATAAGCACTGCACTCTTATGCTTCCACATGCCATCAAGATACTTGAAAATGTCAAATGTAACTGACCTAGAGCTGAAGAATCCTTCCTAAGCTGTAGGAACTTTGCGATTCAGGAATTCAGATCACTATCCATCAATTCTTCAAAGACTTTGAAAGACTCCTCCAAACTCTCAATGTATGATCACAAGCAGAACCATCTCGGCAGTGTATTTCATCCAAGAAAGAACAAAGAAATATCATCCAACTCCAAATAAGAAATTTAAGCTAACAATAAAGAGGCAAAGGCATGATGATTTTTGAGCTGTTCCAAGTAGCCAGAAAGCATTTAGCACAGAAAATTGTGCTGCTGCATGATAGACATAATGAAAAAAATATGGCAAAGGCAATTATTAGTTAACTTTGCATCTCACCTCTAGACTCTTCCGATGCCTATTGCAGCCCACCAAGATCCTGGTTAGGAAGAGAGCAGAAAAAGGAGCTTAGCATGAGGCAAAGCCGTTGCAACAAAAAACGGCTCCAAAATTTGTTTATGGCGCTCGAAATAAGAAACAACGATATAAAGACTTCCAAATCTTAGATATAAACCCCAACCTCCAGGCAGACTTTTGGCATCGGAAAGAAGTCCACAAGCAGGGCTCAAAAAAAGAAGCCAGAATCCAGAGGATGCAGGTGGGAATTTAGGAGTTTTTCTAATTTCAAAGACCATTGGATGGGAAAATAAGGGATCCAAGGGGCCAAGTCACGCCATGTTGGTTTTTGGATGATGCGTTAAACAGGTGGATAGCTTAGGAATCTAGGGACGATTGTTGCACCCTGGGTTAGGCAAGCCCTGCTAAAAAAAAAAGAAAAAAAGAAAGAAAAAGAGAGCAAAAGAAAGAAGAAAATGATCCATTGCCTTTCACTTAGCATTTGGATGGTTATTGTGGTCTATCTAGAAGCGCAGAAGATTATGTGTCTTTAAAGGCTTGGGTATTGCTGTTGTTGTCGCTTGCCCCCACAGGTTGTGTTGTTAACGGAGGGCCTCCAGCGACTGAAGAGGGTATGGCACGAGCACTGTAAGGGATGGTTTAGGAGGTGGTCTATGGATTACCAACAGATGGTGGCACTGGCAGCTTCTGATGCGCAGAATGGGCAATTGGATGCGGGCTATGCTGCCACCCTGTGGGATGCCTCTACTCTTGCAAAGCCCAAGACAGAGCACTATCGCGCTCAGATTAATCCCGGCCTTGAGCATGGACCCCATCGGTACTTGAAAGCACACATCTCAGTGAAGAAACGGAGAGCTATTGCTACCATAAGGACGGGTTCCCATTACCTCAGAATTGAAACAAGTCGCTGGGGGGTGAATGGCGGGCACGGGATCCCCAGGGAGGAGAGGATATGTCAGTGTTGTGAGATGCACGTGATAGAGGATGAGCACCATGCCCTCCAGCGGTGCCCAGCATATGCCCATGTCCGAGCAGTGCACACTGATCTTAGATGCTCTGACACACCGCTACATCAGTTACTTGCATCATCTATGGTAGCGCGACTGGGAACTTACATCCTGCAGATTTTGGCCGTCAGACTTGCTCTTCTGGGGCATGGTATTTGAGAGCCTACTGTTAGGGTTTTTCCTCCCAAGTGGGGGTTTTTTCATCCCGGTAGTAGGGTTCTACTGTACAGTTACATTGTTTGTTTTTGGTGTTGGGGTTTTTGGCTTTTTTGTCTGTTCTCTGCATGTACCGTCTCATAGGCCTCTGGCCTCCGTGGACGTTAAAATAAACTTCCTTCCTTCCTTCCTTTCAGGACGCACAAGATACAAATGCTATGGCCATTCATTGTTCTTCACTTGCTCCTGCCCAGCAGCAGTTGTTATTTGAGATTTATTTGAATGTGTTGTCTTATGCATAGGCTGGTGGTCCTATCCTACTCGGTATATCATGATTATCCTCTGAGATTTAATCCCGGATGTGCATTTGTATCTGTCCTTTGGCATGGATTTGAATAAAGTTTGTCGTCCTTCAAAAAACCAAATTTGATATTAACTTTCTTTCATTTGCTTTAGATACAAACCAAAACTCAATATTGGTATATGAATTTGGGAAAGAAACAAAACTCAACTTGTCAAAGTGGATACGAATATAGTTTGGCAACATGAGTAATTATAAAGCGACAAAAGCGTCACACAATTGAAATTTTGTCAAGATCCTCCCTTCTCATCCTCCTTGCATGTAACAGATGGGCCTTCTCCAATCATTGACATGATTGGAACCTCATTTTAGACTTTGTTTGATGCAACCCCACTCTTTATCAACAAAAAACAATGACATTTAAGTTGCCAATCATAAAATGTCAAATAGCATATTGCAAGACTTCAAATTACAACAAAACTTTAGAAACGTGTGCTTGTTTTACTTTTGTAGAAAATGTATGTTGAAGCAGGAAGAGGAGGAGACGCTCGGCAATCCGAACAACTAGGCTTGACCTATTTATTGGTATTTGTACAAGTGCACAAAGTTGCTTTCTCAACACTAATGAAAATCCAAGAATGAGGTGAGAACAAAAAAGGAGGGCCCCAAAATTGACCTTATTGTTATGTGTACGTATAGGGGATGTATTAATATTGGACCTTTCATGAATTGTGGACGAGGAAACATTGAAAATAGAATATTTTTATCAATTAAAATGCATGACTAGAAAGCTCTTAGTATGAGATATTGGTTACGAAATTCCAAATGAAATTAATCTATCTATAAGTAGTATGAATTGTTCAAATACCTTATTGTGGATCAAAATTGGATGATTAAGATTGAACCCACTTTTTTACATGCGTTATTCAATGGTTGAGATTGACTCAAACAACACTTAAAAACATCATTTACTTTATTATGATAATGACAATGGCCTTAAACCTATAGAATGCAATCGAAAATCGTCTACCTTACCTGCAATGACCAACTCCCTATTAAGTGTTGGGGAAAGCCCGAGGTAAGGTTTTTTGGATTGAAAACTGAAATCTTCTATTGGGGAAGTTCTAGGTTAGGTTTTCTAGATTGAAATTTTTTGTTCAATTAGTGCATGGGAAGATAATTTCAGATAGATTTTTCATGCATATTTCTATAAAGACGAGATAAGTTTTGGGTTGGAAACTTGAAATGTCCTACTATTTAAGGAAGATTAATAGAATTTCTGACAGAGTCTAAGAATTTCCTCAACTACTAGTATAATGCTGGTGCAAATATCGAACATGGTCATGTTTAAACCAACCTTAAGTCACAAAAATTTCACTGAACTCCACAAAAACGCCTTGTATTTTTTCCAATGTGGCGTTAACATGGCAAAGATCAAAATGTACCACGGATATACTCATGGTTTAAACATGACTGGGTCAAAATTTACAGCGCGTGTTGGGGTGGGCAAAATTTGGGCACCCTCCGGTCATGAATGTGTGTCCTATTTTGCTTTGGGCATCAACCATAGATACTCACATGTTTAGCATGCAAAGAATAGTATGGACATGTTTTTAAACATCATGTAATTTTAGACGGGAAAAGACAAGCAAATGAGTAAACGCTTTTCGCGTCCAGGCTGTTGCCCTCCAGTCAAATATGATACGATCCTGAGGGTCCAATCTGCAGATCCGCGTCTCAATCTGGACCCTACAAATACTTAGCTGGACAGGAGGAGGGAAACGTCGGAGACATGTTAGGGCTTCTTTGTACCTTATATAAACCCTCCGTCCTTGTAAATTGCCATCGCCCATTCTCTTCTTTCCTCCCATCTCTGCTCTGTATCTCAGAAATTTTTCAATCCGGTGTTTTTTTTTGAAACATGGAGTACAAATTCTTCTCCATTGCCCTTCTGATTTCTGCTTCTTTCTTTTTGGGTATTAATGCAAGACCTTCCCACCTCCGGCATCTCACAGCGCTTGTTCCTGACGCTCCTTTGATCTTGCCCTACCACAAAGGACCTCTTCTTGCCGGAAATGGAGCTCTGGATGTATACCTAATTTGGTATGGATCTTTCGGTGTTTCACAGAAATCTATTGTGAAAGATTTCTTTCTTTCTTTCTCTTCCAGTGCCCAGAAACAGCCATCTGTTAGTTCTTGGTGGAAAACTACTTCAGGATACAAGGATCTTGCTGGCCAATCTGTTGTAAAATCTGTTCAGCTGGCAGCAGAGGCAATAGATGCTTATTCTCTTGGAAAGAGTCTAAAGAAGATGGATGTAGAAGCTCTAGTGCAGAAAGACTTGAGTTCTCGCAGTTTTGCTGCAGATGCCAAGGTTTTGTATGTTGTGCTAACTTCTGATGATGTTTATGTTGATGGATTTTGCATACAGACTTGTGCTTCACATTCTTCTATAAAAAATGGCCAGAATCGGGAGCTGCCCTATGCTTGGGCTGGAAACTCTGCCACCCAGTGCCCTGGCAAATGTGCCTGGCCATTTGCAAGTGCTAAGAATTATTTTGGGCCTGATACAAAGCCATTGATTGCTCCAAATGGGGATGTGGGTATGGACGGATTGATCATCAACTTGGCTACCATACTTGCTGGAGCTGCTACAAATCCTTTAACCACAGGATATTATCAAGGAGATTCAAGTGCTCCACTTGAAGCTGCCACTGCTTGCACAGGCATTTTTGGCAGTGGAGCTTACTCTGGCTATCCTGGAGATTTGGCAATTGATACTAAAACTGGAGCCAGCTTCAATTCTTTTGGTGTTGGATCAAGAATGTTCCTATTGCCTGCTTTGTGGAATCCTTCAACAAATAGTTGCACATATCCTAAGCCTTAGAAGAAGAATAAAGTAGCAGTTGTACAGCTGTATAAAATCTAATAGATTCATGGTTTGACACGCAGATAAATGCTCAAGATTTTTCTTTTAAGGCAGCAAAGCAAAAGAAATGGTCAACAGCTCTATGGTCAATCTTGAAAATACAGAAATACTTCAAATTAGGAGAAACATATTAAGAAATGCATACTCCTAAGAGAAACATAGGCAGTTTTTTTTTTTTTTTCTTTAATTATTGCTTGATGCATGTTTCTCATGAATATGAATATGCTTCGGAATTTAAACTTCAACGGTTACTCTAGCAAGAGGACGCATGGGACGCTTGTATGTATATAATAATGGTACAACCCGACTTGGTCACATTTTAACCATTAGATTGTCTGCACGTATAGTGAACAAGATTTAAATTAGGAAGGAAGGAAGGAAGGAAGTATATTTTTACGTCGCACCAGAAAGGCAGCGTCACGAAGGACATGCGACCACAAGTACAAAGAAAACAAAAATACATTGCATGGGCCGAAGCCCGTGAGCACCATGGCCCGGATTAAAAAACCCCACTGGGGAAAAACCGTTGCCATGATGACCACAGATCCAAAAGCTATCTTTTGCCGCAAAAGCAACAAGCATACCTCCAACAAAGCAGAACTTCAACAAACGCCCGTAACCGTAACCTCTTCACGCCTAGGTGCCGAAAATTGGGTGCGGACTCATGCACAGCTAAACCTCCATCCTCTCATCTTTGAAAACCGGGGCAAATAGATGCCGATGCGAGATCCCGGTGCCGACCCCCGAGTAACTTCGATCAAACCACTAGACCATAAGAGCTGCCCCAGAAACAGGTAGAGTCCCAAAACCCCCATAGTAACGATCTGCAGAAAGGCGGTGGACCAGGGAGGGCACCGCCGGAAAACCAACGCGATCCAATAAGCCCAAGCGCCTTTAAGTCCATTTCGGGGAAGGCGGCGCTCGGGGAAAACGCTCAGAGAAGTCGCTCGGAGGAGGTGCATCCTCCAGCCCTGCGCCAAGGCGCCAGCACCCCTGCTCCATCGTGTGCTCCAGCGCTCACATTAGGGGAAGAGCATTACCACTTCACAAGCCTATGAACAAGATATCAATGTTTTTGCAATAAATAATTAAAGGATGATACATAAACCATATGATCATGTTTAACTCAAACACAAAGCTCATCTTTACAAGATATCAATGTTTTTGCAATAAATAATCAAAGGATCAATACGTAAACCACCAGTAGGTGGAAATTCCTCGATTTTTCCTTGATTGTTTAAAATAGGTAATTTTTTGGCTTGTGGTTTCTGGTGGCGCCGCTTAGACGGCCTTGCCACAATTTTTTCACACTGAACAACAAAATCAGAGTTCAAGATGAGGAACAAATGGGGCTTCTTCAGAGCACGTAAACCACCAGTAGGTGGAAATTCCTCGATTTTTCCTTGATTGTTTAAAATAGGTAATTTTTTGGCTTGTGGTTTCTGGTGGCGCCGCTTAGACGGCACCGCCACAATTTTTTCACACTGATTTTTTCACACTGAACAACAAAATCAGAGTTCAAGATGAGGAACAAATGGGGCTTCTTCAGAGCACAAAGCAGCAGGACTGCAGGTATACACAGTAGAAATCGAGCTGTCACAAAGAATCAAAGCCTGCTTTAAGAAAACCAGATGAAAATAAAAAAAAACCAATGCTGCATGTTAACTCCGCATGCCCGTATCTGAGGCTTCTCATATTTTCGACTTCTGCAAAACATCTGGTGCCAAAAAGCAAACTCTTCCAAAAGATTGTGGCTTCTCTGTTTTGTCCCCTACAGGAAGCAACTTTCATATCCGGAAGAAGATCTTAGAACAGAGCATTCCGGAAGAAGATCTATTCCGTTTAAAAAGTCTGGGCTACTGGACATATGTCTAAAAGGCCGATGAATGGGACGACAGAGAAGGTACTTTCAGATAAAGATCTACTCCTCTTTTTCAACAAAAGACAGCACAGGATGCATCAATAGCTCCACAGGATGCATCAATAGCTCCATTTCACCGATCTGTCACCTGTTTCCGCCATATCTGGTGTCAAGATCTCCATATCTGCAGCACAAGAGGTAAGATGTTAAACAAAAGATAATGCAAATGAAAAAAAGACAAGATATACTGCAAGCGCCATAAAGCAGGACCTCAAAAATGTTGAAATGAGATCAAATGCCTCCAGGAACCGAGAGATCGCCATCGCCAAAGCTCTGAGCTCCGCCATAGCCGGACCAAAAAAATAGAATTGAAAAAAGTGGCGCACGGAATTTCCACCTACTGGTGGATTACGGCTGGGAGCCGCCCTTTTCGGGGTTTCGGCTGAAAGCAAGCAACGGCACCCGCCGCCGCTGGCGGCGCCGGGCGCCGGTTTCCAGCCGGAAACCCCTCAAAGGGGGCGGTTCCCTAGCACATAAACCATATGATCATGTTTAACTCAAACACAAAGCTCATCTTTTGCTATGTCAAACATGTAGTTCTCAATTCATTAATATGTTGTTGTATCAAGGTATTTTAACTTTGAGACTACTCTGCCTTGCCGAAAGTGCTCTTCTCCACGATTCGGGTGAGACTTCAGATTCTTTCTTGTCAAAACTGCTTTACTCGACCATCCGATTGAGAGTTCTTGTCAATCGTTTAATTACTGACTTATGCATTTCCTAGTGAAACTACTCTACACGACCATTTGGGAAAGGACTTCTCTGGTGGATTGTTTGGCGACACATGCATTTCCCTTCTCGTCGTAGAACACAAGGCTTATGAAATGCATTTCATAATGTGCATTTCCCTTGTCCAGCATCTTTTCTTATATGACCATCATCCCATAGACCATGAATAAGAGTATCAGCTAAAACTATCAATATTGTATATCATAGCTTCATTTACCTGTTTTTGTTTTGATGACAAATAAATGGCATACATTCATCAAGATTAAAGTTAATAAGCAGGTGTCTGATGATGCTGAGCATTCTAGATTGATAATGTTATGTATGCAAGAGTTGATATGATTTATGTCATATTGATTGATTTATTTATTTATTCATTTATTTTTTGTCAAACATATTAGAGCGGATCATTGTATTAAATGATTCATTAAACAAAATACCTCATAAGCAATACAATATTTTAGAATAATGAGCGTTGGGAGAAGGCATGTGCATGCCAGGCTTCAATACCGAGCTCACTAGAGCTAGAGATCGATTACCCAGGAAATTTAATAGTGAGCTTCATGCCGAGCTTCAATATCATACTGCCAGAGCCAAATATCAGTTTTCCCGGGGAATTTGATGGTACGTGATGCAAGCTCCATGAATTCTTGAATCAGAGACGATTGGTAATTCATTTCAAGCTTGGCATACGTATGGGGGATATTAATCTTCTAAAATATTGGCCTCTAAAAGATTGCTGACGGTTTATAGGATTAAAGAGGGAAGTCTTGCCTCAAGGTTGTTCATGCTTGCAATCTTTGTGCTTCTTAAACCCTAGAATCCAAATCAGAAACTATTCTGACCTTTGTAAATAGGAGCCATAGAAATGAAACGAATCAAAACTAAAAAGCACAGATGTATAAACAGAACTAAAGCATTGCACATAGATCCAAGACAGACAGACAGACAGACAGACATGCAGGCAGACAGCCAGGCAAATAGAATTTTAACATCCACGGAAGCCAAATTCACTTGGAGGTCTTCAGTAATACTAGTAGCAGTGACCCAAAACTTGCTGGAGAGCTAGCTGCCAGGTCAGTTCACATGGACATAATAGAGAAGGCTACAATAGCAGTTTAGAGGCTAGCAGCGCAGTCATCAAACCTTTTGGCTGATCATTCACCTCTGGGTCTATGAATAGTCGACCATGCTTGCTGGTCGATCTACACAAATCCTTCAAAATGTTAATCAAAGAGCTCCTCGGTGGTTTAACTCCAGATCACAAACTCCTCAAGAAATTTGTCAAAATACGGTTATGGAGATAGAATCTAAAGAGAAAGATTTGTAGAAACTGATCTGCTGCGACCGATGGTGAATGATTTTTGTGACCGCTACTTCACTGTTATATAAGGATTCTTAATTTCATATGAATTGAAAGGTCCGCATTGAGTGCCCTAAACCATGACAGCGGAAACCGCGTATGGCCACCTCTTGAATGGTGGCCGTGATTGTGCAAGTCGGCAACAGCTATCAAAAACGATCTAGTGCTTCAAAAATTCCACTCCATATGAATACGCCTGAGACCTCAGCAGCTTGTGAAAAAGAAATTAATCAAAATCCTTTCCTTGACAGATGGCCTTGTTTCAAGAAGTGGGCAGTCAATATCTGCAGGGCACTGGTTGGTTGCGTGATTTGAAAACACAAATGCCACCTGGTCTTTAGAGGTTTGAACAACCCTTCTGGGGGCCTCTACCAAGAGATAAAATCTCGTCTCCATGATCAGTTCCTGATTTCGAAGCTACATTCAGATGTCAAGGATGAGGTTTGCGGTCACCTCTACCTCCCTTGACTTCTCATTGTATTAGCATCGTCTTAGTAACATAAAGTTTCTTCGTTCTTCAAGAAGGGAGGAAAGGAAAAAAAAAAAAAAGCAAAACTATTTGTATACAAATGTCATCGTTAGAAAAAATTAAAGCAATGATATAAAGCAAGGCTCGATTAAAGCCACATGGGCCAATCATATGCCTTGGCCCTAACTTCGAGGCTATTTAAAGAAATGCCCTCAAACCCTAAAACCTTTTAAATTCAGAGGCCACCACAGGGTCAAGAGCTGCTGGAGCGAGATTCGAGGAGCGCCAAGGATACTTGAGCCTCAGAGCTCGAGAAGAGCCAATGCAGGGGCTATTTTAACGCCTTAATTCTTGAGGAAGATCGGCCATGTCAGGGTTGTACAGTGGCAATTTAGATGAAGTCAGGTTGGTCCTTTAATAGTATGTCAACTATAGCTTAACAGTCAGAGTTAAGCTAAATTGTCTCTTTTGTTTTAGTTTTAAGTGTTCTTGACTCAATACCTTAAAATCAGACTGACTAAACACTAACCCTTGTATTTCCATAAATTAGATATGATTAGAATTGTGTGTTGTACAGTGTCACATGTCCGATAGGACGCTGCCTTGTGGCGTGACGTTAAAATCTCTTCTTCTTCTTCTTCTTCTTCTATTGTTATGATAATATGTGATCATGGTATGATGCTCTATTATGCACCTCTTGTGTGTGCAGAGAGCAAGTAGAGATATTATAGAAGCCATGTTAGTATGATTCTAGCAGTTAGTCCTCATTAGTTCCCATTATATTCAGCCTGGGCATAGAGAGCCAGCATGATCGTGGGTCTAGGGCCTTGGATGACTTAGAATAGGGGACTTGTTCCGACTGCAGAGGGATTCATGGTGTGCTTATTCTACCGAAGTTATGTAGCTAGCTATCTAGATCTAATACTTTGTCGCTGCATGCGATCAAGATATGGATTTGACCCCTCCTAGGTGATGCGTCACCTCAGAGAGGTTAGGTCGAGTACGAGAAGAGGCGACCTCGTCTCTCTAGCTGCCTACATTTGGCAAGATGCCTCTTGGGAGGAGTTGTATTTTCTGCCTCATCGAACTAGGGGAGATGAAACCCCAGAGTAGCCTTAGAGTTGCATATCTGGCAGGCTACAATCGAGATCCAAAACTCTTTGATCTATCTGCAACGTATGCACAAGAGGGGCGGATGGAGCAGACTACCCTTGCCATTGTTCTATGCCAGCCAACTCCATTGTTATGACTTCCGTCTGTTAACATCCTGAGACCCAGACCATCAGTCATACCACACAAAGTTAGAGCTTGGGTTAGGATCTCCATTTATCTATGTTGACGTGTCTATCCCTCACCTTTCGTGGTGAGTAGTTATATAATTTATGTACATGTTGCTTATGCTAACATTACATGCTTCCGCCATGAGATCGACCCAGGGAAAGACGGGGCAATGACACGTCCTTTCTTCCACGTTGCTTTTGGAGCACCAGCCAACAACTGACATTGCAAGGACGGTCCCTCATCCACTCGAGGAGTTTCCGAGGGGGATCTCTTGGTCCTATATGATGAGAGCATTGTAGAGGACTAGGGGACGTCACATTCAACCACCAATAGTTTTAGAAAATATAGTTGAGCCAACTATAGTTCAGCGAACAATAGTTCAACATTATGTTGATATAGTTATAGAGATATTTGAAACAAGTGCTGATACAATTGCAAAGGCATTTGAAACAAGTGAACGAAGAGGTGAAGTACACGTGGTAGAGATATTTTTGTGAGTAGAAAGCTGGACCTCAATGGTTGTGCTGGTGAAAACATAAACAAACTTTGAGAAAATTGAAGTACCTAGACCACACATTATAGAGTATACAAAAAATAAGAAAGTTCTACTCAGGCTTGGTATTAGGGAATTCTTAAACAAGGTAAGTGTCCACTATGACTTGGGTTCTCAAGGCCCTCTAATTTTGCATGAATAGTGCACAAACGCACAATATATCTGCTACCGAATCTAGAAACATCCCACTTAATTTTTTTTTTTTAAGTTGGCTACACTACAGCTCTAGCTTTTCTAGCTGGAAGATTTGGTATTGCGGTGAACCGCCGATTTAGTTGCTTGCTCCATCAAAGGGTGTTGTTGCAGAAGCATTGAAGCATGATTGAACATGCACATGAATTTAACATACACAGCATAGACAAGCAGCTTGCAAGGGCGAAAAAATGTGTCTTCGTATGTTGGTCCTTTCTAAACTTGCTCCATGGAGGGTCGTTTCTTTCAAAGTCTTTTTGAAACAGCAATATGTGAATCAAACACTGCACTCTATAAACAGGAAGAATTAGATGAAGATTCAAGTGCTTTTGTTGTGTCAAACCGATTGCTAGGTGCATGACCATTTATAAAGCCAGATTAGATTGTGGTGGGTCCATCTCTTACATCACAGGGTAAGATATTCCGAAATATCTTCTTCTGTTCGAAGTGCTTTCGTTCAGTTGCTTCTTATTGTTGTTCAGCCATTGGCTCTATTGTTGGCACAGCTTTCCTTGTCCTCTTCATGGTCTGCATCATTCAACTTTAATTTGGATCAGTGCATTGTGAAGATACTTGGGCTACTTACTGCACAAAAATTCTATTTATCCATGTCCAGGAGGGTCCAGGAGCATTTCTCCTGCACAAAGATTCTATTTGTCCATGCTCAAGACCATGTTTCCTGCACCTGTGTCTTTCTTCGATGCTACTCCAACCTTAGTAAGGCTTTCACTATTGGAAGATGCATATCTCTCTTTTTCTTTTTGGAAGTTCTCGGTGCTTGCATCCCAGCATAGCATGCCTTTGCCCATCCTTGTTGTAGGTCTGCTAATTTGGATGATAATGTATTGCTAGTTTGGATGGTAATGTGTGGCAGTCATCAAAAGGTCATGTCGCCCTGATTTCACTTTGCCATTCTTATATGGCAATTACATTGCAGCTAATTGGAGTTGCTCTTGTCATTTCGAAGATTACATGGTAACAATCTATGCCATTGGCCTGGATGTACATTTCTTATCAGGTACATATGGCCATAAATTCTCCCAGAGTGACAAGTCGTACAAGGACATGATGAGTTAAGTCCCGTAAACATGGAGTACAGAGGTGGGAAGGGTCAGGGAAGTACACAAGCCAAAATGCACACGGGAGAAGTATATTATGTGATAATGAATGACACAGCAGCGGAGATAGTATCGGGATTCAGGCTATTAGAATGGCCGATCGGAAAAAGGGAGAGCCACAGACCCATACAGCTGACACTTACAGGGAATGAACATGCCTCGAGTGACAGACAACAAGAGACAGAGGAGGCTAACGGGAAACTGAAAATACAGTTTCAAGAGAAGCATGTAGATATATTTGTACAGTATATCAAAGAAGAGATGGGAAAATGGAACTGGACGGCACACAGGGCAGACGAAAATGGGGACAGGCTTAATGATATAACAGTGAAAGTAGCAACGGAAGTGTTCGGAAAGAGAAGAAGAAAAAGGGGGAAGGCCGCATTCAAGGCCTCAAGTTGGTACGACGATGAATGTAGAGAACAGAAAAGAAAGGTTAGAGAGCAGAGAGGGAGAGAGACATACCAATCCGAAAGAACGGTGTACTTGAAGATGCTGAAGGCGAAGAGAAACAAAAACTTGGTACAGCACCAATGGGGACTGGCTAAACTTCTGAAAAAGAAACCTCGGAAATTCTGGAAAGGATTTAAAGGGAAAGGGCAAGGGAATCAGAAAAATGGTAGCACGCAAGACGATATTGGGGCAGACGGGTGGGAGAGATACGTGGAAAAACTGTATAAGACCGGAGCATCTCCAGCACCAATACCAGAGTTGCAAGGGATGGACAAACCGTGTTTTAGCACACAGGAAGTGATGATAGCACTAAACAGAATGGCCAATAACAAAGCCCCAGATCTATATGGATTAACAGTCGAATTGTTAAAATGCGCAAATACAGCGTTAGGAAAACAGGTGACAGATATATTCAACGGCATCATACACACAGGACTTCCAGCCAGATGGGCGTATAACAGGGTGATACCCCTACACAAGGGAGGGAGCAGACAGGAACCTGGAAATTATAGAACCATAATGGTGAGTTCCATTTTTGCAAAATGGTTTGGAAAAGGTTTAGACAATAAGCTGAAGCAGTGGGCAGAGGTAGGGAACCGGAGAGCACAGGGACAGGCAGGGTTCAGGCTGGAACACTCGACCATGGATCACCTAGTGACCCTCAGGATATTGGTAGAACAGAATAGAAACCAGGGAAAGAAAGTAATATGCTGCTTTGTGGACTTTAGGAAAGATTTTGACACAGTCCCGAGGGAAAAACTAATACAAAGGCTTATAGATATGCAGGCACCAAAGGATATGGTAGGGGCAATTGCAAGATTGTACTATAATGTATATGCAAAAATGGAAGAAGAAGGGAAAGCAATAGACTGCGACACGGGAGTCAAGCAGGGATGCCCATTATCCCCCACACTGTTCGGGATATACATAGATGCATTACAAGATTTCATAGCAGAACAGCAAGGGGACAAAGACGCTCCCACACTAGGGGACACCAAAGTACCCATCATGCTATATGCAAATGACCTGACCATGATGGCCACAAAGAACAAGGGAATGCACAGGTTACTGAAACTGTTGGAAAGCTTCTGCGAACAAACAGGACTGACAGTTAATCTCGCGAAAACCAAAATAGTCTTCTTCGGTCACAAAATAGACATAAACCGTTCAGATATTTGGGAACAGAGTTAGAAGAATCAACAGAATACAGATATCTAGGATACGACACACATGGCAAAGGGAAATGGGCTAAAGGGGCAGATACAAGATTCCAAACAGCCATTGGGAGTTACTACAATATGAAAAATTTCTGCAATAAAAGCAGAATAATAGACTGGGAAATCAAATGCTATCTGTTCAGCGCAGTGGTCGCAACCACGCAACTATATGGGGCAGAGGCCTGGGGACCGGGGCTAATAGAAAAGAAATGGGAGAAACAGGAGGGAATATTCAGGCAATGGCATAAACAGGAATTCAAGTTGAGAACGAACACACCATAAACAACTATAGTGTATGAGACGGGGCAGAAACCAATGGAAGTAAGGGCGTGGGAAAAGAACATCAGATATCTCATAAGAAACAATGCAGGCGGGAAACCGAATAAGTTAGCGAATATCGCGATCAGCGAATCAGCGAAAGCCCACATAACCGAGGGCAACGGATGGTTTAGGGAGGTAGCAATATGGACAAGAAAAATGGGGATGAATCTGAGCGATCTGATAAGTGAAGGAGAATGGAATGATGAATGGGCAAACAAAGCTACGCAAGCTTGGCTGCAAAAACACACAGGGCCCAAGACAATTTGGCTTTTGACTGTATTCAATCCAGAACAACAGATAGGATAGCAGATGTATCACGATAATCTACTAGGAAAAGCCAGGAAGGATATCCTGTCAAGATTTAGAATGGGAAGCCATGACCTAAGAATTGAAAAGGACAGATGGCGGAGAATTGAGAAAGATGATCGGATATGCAGAATCTGTGACAGAGGGGAAGTGGAAGATGAAAATCATATGCTAAATGAATGCCCAATATATGAAGGCATCAGGAACAAGTACAGAAACGGAAGATGGGGCCAACCTGTACACACCATGATGGCAAGGACAGAAACAATGAGAAAACTGGCAGACGCAATACGGGAAATGACGGCAAGGCACCGGGAAGTACATAAAGAAAAAGGGCTTCTGTTATGAACCGCCTGAGAGGCGCACCATACCTGCCCAGAAATGCTCAGCTCAAAGCTGATTGATAACGACGCATCCGTGCACGGCCCTGAAGCCGACCCAAAGCGGGATGCCGGTATTAATAGAGAAAAGTGAAGCCTTCAGAAAAGGCTACAATGTAAACCAGCATGATGTGCTAGTAGCGCCCATCAGGGAGCTCGCCCATGCTGCATAAGTCCACGGGCCTCAGGGCACAAGGGACAATAATGTATCTATCTATCTATCTATCTATCTATCTATCTATCTATCTATCTATCTATCTATCTATCTATCTATCTATCTATCTATCTATCTATCTATCTATCTATCTATCTATCTATCTATCTATCTATCTTCTTATAGTGCCCTTATTATCTTTCTGATGCACAGTTTATGGACATCTAGACTTAAGATTGACAACTAGTGTCTTCAGGATATATTTGGTTTCTCGCCATTCAGAATACCTTTGCTTATGCCTAGTATAAAGGCGCAAGTGCCATTTATTAAATGTTTTCAATTTAAGTATGATTAAAAGTTGTTTACTGAGCTAAGACTGTGCCATGCATAGAAATTAAGAGAGGTAAAGTTCCCACCTTATAGTGTTATGTAATGCTAATATCTAGCACATATGCCTGGATCATGTTCTCATGTATGCATTTTCAGATTTGTACCATTTCTCATATGGAAAAGCTTATCCGAACTTTGATACTGTCAAATTCTAGCACAACTCGCTTATGTATTGACCTTCCTAAGTATAGCAAGCTCCATATGCGCCAAACAAACCATGGGAGCACTAACTTTGCTTTGAAAAGAAAAATATCATTAATATTGTTGTTGCAAGATTTCGTCATGTTCAATTCCGAGAACCTGTTTTTGTCCTAATGATTACACAAAATATGCTCATAGTTGTTTGCAATGGAAGCAATTCGTTTCTCTTGATGTTATTGTGCTTCTTAGTAATTAATATTTAGGCCCATAAAGTTTACCTATGTTTGCTTTAGTTAGGGCCCAAAGGTCCCAGTCTTTTTTTTTTTAATATAACAACCAACACACAACTACCATTAACATTATTAACACAAACCATTACATCCAACACATTTAAATTAAAATTCCCTTGAAACCCCCTTTGGGTTGGGTGCATATTCACACGGGAGGTTACATAGGGCAGCGAGAGCCCCTAAAAATTTACAATACACGTACAAAATTAACACCATTAAGTACATTCTCTCAAACGTTATAGTTCCTTTTTTTTTAAGGACGACAAACTCTTATTCAATATTCCAGAAGAAGTACACACATAGATGCAGAGACAGGAATAAAATCTCAGCAGACAAAGATAATCCATTGAGTGCAGCCACCTATCTATAAGATAAGCTACCCAAATATTCCTCAAAAATCAAACATTTTTTCTTAGGAGCAAGCTGGGAACATAGGTATGCCTTCACCAATTTGTCTTGCGCCTCATGGAGAAGTTGGTCGACACTAATTGATAAGCCTTTGAAGATACATATTTGCCTTCTTTTCCGAATAGACCACAACAACCATCCTGAAGCTAAGTGGAAAGTTTGTTGCTGCAAGCTGTTCCAAGTGGAAGGATAAATGGCGACAAGCACCTTCTGGCGAGTCAAGACCACATGGAAGAGAGATAGTAACCATGATCAAACTGGCTGAACTTGGTCACATAGAAAGAAGCAATGCTCGAGATTCTCAACTTGCCGCATACACAGTGGGCAGAGTTCTGAAATGCGGGGATAAAACTTATGAACCAGCACATTAACCCGCAGACATCTGTGAAGGAGTTGCCACCATAAGGTAGAAACTTTGGGATGCAGCAATTTATTCTAGACACATGGCCACATACACTTCCACTGAGGAGGGGGAATACGGAGCTGCCAGCCAGCCTGAGGGGGGACAATGTCAACATCAAGCAGCTTTTGATATAATGAATGCACAAGACGTTGTGCATTAACAATTTAGGGACCAGTCCAAATGGGCACATCAACTGATTCTAAAGGAGCGTCTACAGAACGTCAGCCAGCTTTTGCCACAGAGCTCTGTCCCATCGAGATATCATAAACTTAGTCTGAAAAGCATCCCAAGTCAACAAGTGTCCTGCCTCATACCAAGCACCAACTGTGAGAATACCAGCAACCTCCAACACCGCTGAGTCAATGGATGTACAGTAGCACACAGAGGTATGTGATTATCCAGAGGAATCCACCAACACAGGGAACCTACCTGTGGACACACAACTGGATTAATCTTAAATAGCACACGAACTGTCTCCCAAGAATCAACTAGTCCCTTCAAGAAGGGGGAAGCATTCGGATATGGACGAAGCTGATGAAAGAGACACCAAGGAAGAACTGCCCTAAGTGCCAGTTTCCCAAAAGGAATACACTGCCCAAGTGCTTGCGCAACCAATCTCATTCCAGGTGACTGTACCATACCCATCAAGTAGCAACAAATGAACTTAGATATCATAATTTTACTCTGTAAATGAAAGTCAATCATACCTAGACCTCCAGCAAATTTTGGTTTGGTACATGTGGACCAAGCGACCTTCACAACCACACCTGTCTCAATACCTGCCCAAATGAAGTTACGGACAATTGCGACAACCTCTTGAAACTACAAACGTTATAATAATTTGCAAACCTCAATATACAATATACGAAAACTTGTATAGGCATACCCCACTAACGAGGATCGCTATGTATGGTCCAGATCAAGGAATAAAGACCAAATATGCCCATCCGACAGCTCTCGATGGCCGGAGTAACCCCCCATGTGAATATACACCCAAACGAAAGGGGGTCTCAGGGGGGTTTTAATTTAAATGTGTTGGATGCAATGGTTTCTGTTAATAATGTTAATGGTAGTTGTGTGTTGGGTGCCACATTGTAGTAGGAAGGAAAATTTAGCACTCTTATATTTACATTGGGATGATCCGCATATACATCATTTCGCAAAATAGCAAAAAAATGGCTATGTATAAGCGCAGGCACTAGTGGACAAATCCCATAAAGAGGGTAAAAGAAATGCTCTATTTCCAGCACCATAAGCATTGAAGCTAGCTCCACTCTTTTTATCTGCCATCAGATCTCCAGGATATCCCGAATAAGCCCCCTTTCCAAATATACCCATGCAGGCAGTAGCAGCTTCTAATGGAGCTTTTGCATCTCCTTGGTAATACCCATTAGTGAAAGGATTTGTGGCCGTGCCAGAAATTATGGTAGCAATGTTTATGATCATTCCATCAATGCCCACATCTTCATTTGGGGCAATCAATGGCTTTGTATCAGGCCCAAAATAATTCTTGGCGCTTGCAAATGGCCATGCACATTTTCCAGGGCATTGGGTTGCAGAGTTTCCAACCCAAGCATATGGAAGCGCTTGTTTTTTGCCCGTTTTTATTGAGGAATGTGAAGCGCAAGTTTGCACACAGAAGCCTTCTATATTAACATCATCAGAAGTGAGGAGTAGATAGAGAGCATTTGATCCTCCAGCAAAGGGCTTAGAATCAGTTGCCTTTTTAACCAAACCTTCTACATCAATCTTCTTCAAATTCTGTCCAAGTGAGTATAAATCAGATGACTCTGTCCCTAGTTTGACAGATTCTAGAACAGATTTTCCTGCGCCATCAGGGCTTCTTTTGGTTTGTTGAATGAAAAGAAGCCAGAAAATCCTTTATAGTAGCCCTTTGAATAGGAGTGAATGAGCCATACCATATGAGGTAAACATCAAGCGTTCCCTTTCCAAAGAGAAGAGGGCCTTTGTGGTAGTTAAGCACTACAGAAGGATCTTGCACAAGCTCTGAGAGATGACGATTATGAGAGAGTCTAGCATTTGCTAGGACAGCAGAGGTGCAAAAAAGGACACAAAACATAATTAACTGGAATGCCATTGAGCTATGAATTTCTGGATCAATCTTGTAGCAAACACCAAAGCAGATTCAATTTCTTTCTTAAATAACTGGAAAATGGGCTTCCATTTTGTAGCGAGTTCTCTCTTGATTTCTCTATCGACGAAGTATCCCAAATTGCCAGCAGACCATTTTCCAGCTAGTTACAGTAGTGTCCTGCATAGCCATTTTGTATTAAAAGAGGAATGTTATGCACGAAGGGAACATGATTTGTTTTGTTTTACAAAATTGATATGTCAAATTAAATCACTTAATCACCCATATGTCCCCAAGCCAGCCGACATCAATTGCTTAATCATGCATCTCTTGATTTTAATTGTTAACACTTTGTAAACTTGACTTGCCTGCTAACTACCACACAAAAACACGTCATGTCACCATTAATGCTTTGTTTCATGGCCTCGTGCTGGCATTAAAATCTCATAGTGTTTTGTTTAGAAAACAATATTGAGAATAAAGAAAAGATTCTTAAGTTATCTTTTGCTAGAATATACGAAGTCAACCAAGTCTTGGAAACATAAGAATATGACACTGTGCTTCACAACCTAACAAGTCAAAAGAAAACTTGATATAATAAACTACCGGAGTCTAGAATTTGCAATTATTCGCGTCCACAGTAACGTTATACATTAGAGACATTCACGCAGTCGTGCATTCTTGTTTATGTTTTTTAGAGATTTTAAATTGATGAAACAAGAAAACTTGATATAATAAACTATAGGAGTCTAGGATTTGCAATTATTCGCGTCCACATTAACTTTATACATTAGAGACATTCACGCAGTCATGCATTCTTATTTATGTTTTTGGTCACTTTAAGTTTAGTTAAATGTGCTTATAATTTCTTATGTCTTTGGCTAACTTAACTTGACATATTCGAAAGCATTTAGTTAACTAGTTAAGTTATTTTTTGACCAATTTTTTTAACTAAACGAGTGCGAAATGGTTTTTCGTTAAGTTAGCCTAGCTAAATTTTTTAACTAGTGTTAACTTAACTTAACAGTAAAAGTTAACTAAACTTAATCATGGGTGCGAATACACTCTTACACCATTTTTTGTGCCACATAATATAGTTGATCCCAAAATACATATATTGAAATAGGTAGGAAAATGCGCATGCCATAAAATCCGAAAAAATCTCGATGTGATGCGAAATCAAGGAAAAGATTGTGACATATTGACTAGTGAGCAAGAAACAACTGGACTGCCTAATAAGTTGGCGCGAAGGGTCAACTATATCGAGGTTGTGGGATGGACGTGTTATATATGAAAACTGGCAAAAACAAGTTGTAACAGGAAGAAGCAGCGCAATTGCAACTTCAAATATAATAAGTCGTGGGGCAGCTTCAAATATAATGACCTAAAATTTGATAGAATTGCCTACCCCTAATATGACCACCATACATAATAACCTTGCATTTCTTACCCAGCTGTATCTTCTAGGGCAAACGTTTCTTCTCCGATGGAGGGCCGCTATGAAGATCCTCCTATAAAACGGACCTCCATTTCTTTACCTTCTATCCAAGGTACGCCACAGTCTAAGTATCATCGCATTTCGCAACAGGTTTTTCCTCTCTGGACTTTTTTGGCTGCAAAATGGCCTTCCGCATCTTGTTGTTTGTAGCCCTGTTTTGTGCCTCTTTTTTTTCCTCAGACGCCAGGCTCTCTCATCATCGCCATCTCTCAGAGCTTGTCCAGCAGCCTTCTGTGGTTCTTAACTACCATAAAGGTCCTCTTTTGTCTGGAAAAGGAGCTCTTAATGTTTATCTCATATGGTATGGCTCCTTCACCCCTGCACAAAGAGCCATTGTCAAGGATTTTCTTAGTTCTTTCAACTCAGCAGATGAGAAGTCGCCCTCTGTCAGCTCATGGTGGAAGAGGACTGCTGGATACAAGAACACTGCTGGAGAATCTGTTTTAGAATCTGTGAAATTGGGAGCAGAATCATCTGATTCATATTCGCTTGGTAAAAATCTGAAGCAGGTGGATATGCAAAATCTGGTAAAGAAGGCATCCAGTTCTAAGCCCTTTGCTGGAGGATCAAATGCTCTATATCTACTCCTCACTTCTGATGATGTACATGTGGAGGGTTTCTGTGTGCAAACATGTGCTTCACATGCTTCAATAAGAAGGGGCAAAAAACAAGCAATTCCATATGCTTGGGTTGGAAACTCTGCTACCCAGTGTCCTGGCAAATGCGCCTGGCCATTTGCTAGTGCCAAGAATTATTTTGGGCCTGATACAAAGCCACTGATTGCACCAAATGGAGATGTTGGTATCGACGGAATGATCATAAACATTGCTACCATAGTTGCTGGGACTGCCACAAATCCTTTCACCAATGGATATTATCAGGGAGATGCTAAAGCCCCATTAGAAGCTGCTACAGCTTGCACAGGCATATTTGGAAAGGGATCTTACTCTGGTTATCCAGGAGATCTGTTGGTGGATAAAAAGAGTGGTGCCAGTTTCAATGCTTATGGTGTAGGAAGCAGATCATTTCTCTTGCCTGCCTTATGGGATCCATCGACTAGTACATGCGCTTATCCATAATTTCTGCCATGTCCTATATGAGTGTATATGAAACGGACCACTGTAAATAGGAGAGAAACCTATTCTTTTTCCCTGTTGCAAGCAGGTGAATTTTCCATGTTGTTGTTGAACTTCGTCAATGAACAAAAGAATTCCATGTTGAGAAACATTTATACATTTTGTGTGTGATTGTTTTGTATAGCCTCCCAATGACCTAAACTTATCAACCCATGGTCAAGCACCGGAAGTATATGAAGCATGTTAGGATTAACAAGTGACTGACCAGAATCACTAAATAGCCATTAGTGTGTAAACTGGCAAGTGACAGCCCTCTAGATAGTTATTAGTGCATAAATTGGCAAGTAACAGCCATGGAAGCATATGAACCATGTTTGGATTAACAAGTGATTGACCAGATAGTGATTAATGCATAAACTGGCAAGTAACAGCCATACAGAGAACCACAATTGGTTGATTACATGCATAATGGACACTGGTTGATAACATGCATAATGGACATATATATAAAAAAAAACAAGGTGCTGCGCACGAGGGGTTGCCTTTCGGTGACGCGAAAATGTGTTTTTATGGTTTCTGTTTCAGTGTTTGTTGTCACATAAACTGCAACCTGGATGAGAGCCATTGTGATGTTGTAATTTTGATGAGGTTTTTATACTTTTGTAAGATCGAGTTCAATTTTATCATTTGAGAATCCAAGACAAGAAGTAAACAGTAGGCCCCTAATTTAACGACGAACTTAAATACTTGGCAACTTTTTAGCATACTGTCTGTGACGCTCCCTACTAAATATACGTCATACATCTCGTAGGAAATCCCCCCATCCAGCTGGCCGCATGGGGCCTCCATCTATCCCGTACCCAAGATATCCCCAGTGCAGGAAGTGGACACGGAGGTGCCTTGACGCCCTTCCCTATGGGCTCCTATAACAGCGGAAGCATAACATAATGTCAGCACTAACAACAACAATACATCTAACTACCTCGAAGAGTAGGACATCCATACATCCATAGATCCAACAAAGATATCAACATGCCATAAAACATGAGAGCTCCTACCCAGGCTCAGACTCGTAAGGAAGTAGACCGATGGCTGGGCTACAAGATAGAGCAGACCGAGATATAACAATGGCGGACCTGGGTATAGACAATGGCTAGGGTTGACAACTCCATCCGCCCCTCCTGTGCATACTTTGCAGACTGGCTAGATCGGGCTCTGACGTGACTATAACCTACCGGATACGTAGTCTCATGGTATCACCCATCGAGACTACTCCGGGTTGCATCTCCCCGGTTCGATGAGGTAGGAAGGGTTCCATCTCCCCTTCCCGAGGTCTAGTGGTTCCATAGGCGGCTAGAGAATCGTACCCAATTGAACTCTCCAAAACAAGAGCCAGGCCAGCACCTGCAACTCCTAAGGGTCAGGATGACACCGTTGACCCAGGAAGTGCCGGAAGTATACCCGGCCCACACGAAGTGACCGACTATAAACCTAGCCCACTATGGGTCCCCAGTAGCCACGCTCAGCAGGACCCCCATCCGCTTTGCCACTAGCCTCGTTGTATAGTGCTAAGTCATTCCATAGCCTCCGTCGCCGGGTGGGTTCCTATGCAGAGGCCGCATATATAACAGACCCATGGGAGACTGCTCGAGTAGATCTGGGTGTCGCGTTCCCGAGACACCGACATAAATGGGTAGAAGTGACTACTCATAAACGTCTAGACGGTTTTGCCCAGTTGGCTAAGGGCATGTCGGTTAGGAACGTTACATTTGGTATCAGAGCAGGGCTCGAGTTCGAGTCTCCATGGGGGCAAGTGTGACCCGGAATACCGTTGGACGGTAGGTCATGACTTGGTTTGTGATGCTCGACGACGAGCCTAGTTCTAGTGGGAGAGATTGTAACAGACCCATGGGAGACCGCTCGAGTAGATCTGGGTGTCGCCTTCCCGAGACACCGGCATAAATGGGTAGAAGCGACTACTCTTAAACGTCTAGACAGTTTTGCCCAGTTGGCTAAGGGCATGTCGGTTAGGAATGTTACAGCATAATAATAGGAACTAAGGGGTCTAAACTAGAAGCGTCATCTAGATAATAGCCACTAGGTCTCTATCCCCCTTCCCAATACACAAGAGGTGCAAATATAAGATCAACCAACATCGTGCATCAACATAACATGGTAAGTAATGAAGATAACATCTAAATCTAATCACATGCATCTAACTTATAGTTAGGGTTCATTGATTCGGGTTCAAGATCTAGATCGAGAGTTCTAGAATGGCTCTACTCGAGATACAAAATGCTAACACTCATCTGGTTTCCTAACTTTCATATGATCTACAAAGGACTCAAACCCAAATACCTGCTCCTGAGGAACTCCCTCCTGCTCCCGGTGTCTTCACGACCTTCAAGGGGTTCGAAGTAGCTCCCACTCCTACTAATGCATGCATGCTCCGGGGGCTGCTGTGCTATGTTGTGCCACAGTTGACGGTTCTTGAAACGAAATTTCGAGCGCGAACAATTTTCCCAGACTGTTGGAGCCAGAAAAATGGCCTAGGGTCAATTTTCCCAGACTGTTGGAGCCAGAAAAATGGCCATGGGTTAGGGTTTGGCCATTTATAGGTTAAGGTTCCATGTCACTGCCACATGGCTCCAATGTGTCACATTTAGGGGACTAGACGGGACTTGAACCCACTACCTCTGGAGTGGTAGTTGTGCATCCTAACCGAAAAGGCCACGACGATCTGGATGAAACCAAATCACATGCTCTAGACCTGATAGGGTTCAAGTCCCGTCCAGTCCCTTAAATGTGACACAATGGGGTGCTTCCACGTGGGGGGTGCCCAATAGGGTGAGGCCATGTGGAAATGGCCCTATGCCTAAGGTTGGCTAAGTTATCGAAACATATGTAATCATACATTCTTTTTCGCCCCCTTTTTTTTCAATCTTATTTTTTCTGGGTCTTGCCTCACACGAAGTTGACACGCATGGACTTTTTTTAGTTTTCTTCAACCGCAAACAAGGTTGCTTTTCTGTTTGATATGAATTTGTTTGACGCCAAAATTTTCTTTGGTTGACACCTGGCCAATCTCTCATACCGGTGCACTTACAGCGGATTAACTCAAAATTATCAACTGCTACCATGGTCTTTCTGCGAGATAGCTTTGATTTCATTCCCCTAGCATCCAAGAGTAGCTGGATTCAGGCTGTCAATCCATCGTCTTCCTTATTGTATCAATTTCGGCATTGCCTAAAGGTACACAGATGATCCCTTACTCCAAGCTAACTTCCAATTGGCACAGTAGGCAAGGACGACCATGCTTCCACACCCAAATAAAATGCGTCAGTATCTGGAAGATCCGAAAAAGCTCAGCCTTTCCCTGTTTATGGTCTTTCTTATGCAACACATGGCTTGGGTTATGTGGCTCGCCTAAATCTTCAAGAACAGGCTGAGCCTTTAGAGCACCAAACTGGACCACTTAATGATGATCAGGTCTTGATGGATCGTTGAAAGTTAATACCTATTTTTTTGTTCTCAGTTCCGCTCCCAATAAACAGGATGAGGGGGAGCCTGCGTTGCTTTTGATGGCAAAGGCTTGACATTAACTTCTTTGTCTCTGGTTGATTGATAGCATGGCAAAACCTGGAGCAGAGAGATTATTTATTTGGTTCTGGAGGTATACAAAAGGAAGCCACTTGGTATGCATGATGCTCATGGGGTCCTAGGATTTGGCTGCGGCAAAATCCTAGAATTGGAAATTATGTGCAGAGCTTTTTGCATGTCCATTCTGCCTTTGAGGACTCCATCGATAACAGATAGTTTTTAGAAACATCCCTTCTTCTAACAATCCTAGCTCAACAAGGGTAGGATGCTCCCGAGGAGTTAACAATTTAGAAGGTACTAAGTTACATTTATCTTCTCTTTTATTATAGACATCATTATTCTACGTTGGTGATGCAAGTAGATTTTTAGATTAAATATTTTCGTTGATTCTCGTTCTCACAGATTCACTTGTTGATTTTGTCCAGACCAAATTGTATTGTACAAGTTTGAAGGAGAACATCATTGAGTACTTAGGTATTTTGGTTATCAAATTAGATACTACTTTGAATCCTGCTACAAGAGTTTTATTTTTGCAAATATTTATGTGATCAGATGCCCCAATGAAATATTATGTATTTGCTGCATACACACAACAGGGTCAATTAGAGGAAGCTTCAAGGCTTTTAAGAAGATACCTAAGCAGGATGTGAATTCAAAATTGCCGCAAAAAGAGAGAGCTGAGGCAGGCATTATTTCTTCCAATCCAATGGTCTAAAAGTTCTTAATTTTTCTGTCATAACAACAAATGGATTTAACCTATAAAATCGGACCCGCTGCAGCACAGATGCATAACAAGAAGTCTGACAAAGAAAATTCGGCTCATCCGCCAAAAAAATTCGGCGCATCCTGTAAATTCCGAGGGTTATGTTATCACTAATGGGTTTTTTCTTGTAACAAATTTTTAAACAACAGAAGCTGGGGGAGAAGGATAAAATTTCTTCCTCTACCATTCTTGCATGCTTGTTCGACCAATCGATTCTTGATGGGTGTTCTAGAATCTGCCATATCAACGTTCCGCTGCAGATCTCTGAGACTTGTATAGGCAGCACAGGTCTGATCGAATGAAATGGCTAGCCGCTTGAATTGTATGAATTTGCAAGCTAAGTCTTACATTTGATCAAAGGCTTCAAAAATTCAAACAAAGGGGAAAAAGAGAGCATGTTTGTAAAGGCTTAGCTGGTGCCAGCTGTCCACCGTCACACACATATTACAGGCTTTCTTAAGTTGGCCTGTAAATCTGTTGATGCATAGTACCTTTATAATTCAAGAATTGGAGACTAAGTGACTATCAACACTAGCAATCTTTAAATAATGGACACTCAATTTTGACTAAACCTTAGAGAATATGGACAGTGAGCAACGATACGGTTTAGTTGGGGAAATTATGAAAGACACCATGCCTTTTGCTAAAGGGAACGAAAAACAGCAATATACTAGAAACGTGTGCCCGGCGATGCCGGGCATTAGTTGTGGCCGCGTGGAATGTATAGATATAATCAAATATAGAGGGTGAAATGGGATAGGTATGGTGGAATAGACTCCGATGCATAGGTGAAATAGAATGTATAGATGTAATGAAGCACATAAATGCCATGGAGTACGTAAAGTCTAGGTCGTTAACTGGTGCAATATGTACAAAATTCGAATTGGATTACGTTGGAAAATTGAATATTCACATATGTAAACACGTGCATTTAATTGATTATGTGTGCAGGGCAATGCTGGAATGTGGAAAGAAATTCCATATCTGAAGACATTCACGATGACGTGTTGCTATGGTTATTATGTTTCATTGCTTGGTCGGTTATGAGCAATGAAACATGTTTCATCCTCTCGAGGAGTCGTAATATAATAAATCCTAAACTTGTAAATCCTAAACCCTAATCAAGATGGAGAATCAAGATGAGACACAAAAAATTCTATTAATCATGAAAATCCACCCTTGCTCGGCATTATAATCGATGATGTGAGTGTGGTGATAATGTATATCAATAAGTCAATTTTATTTGTTAAGTTCATCGTATGACCTATTACATTCGTATTTTAATGATGAGTGTGTGTGAAAATGTGTTGTGTGTGCAGAGGTATGTGTATGCCCTACATGTGTAGTCTAGAGACATTTGAATGAATTTTATCAAGGAGAAGAACAATATCTTCAATCTTGGGCCAGAGGCCAAAATTGTTTCTCAAGCAAGGGTCAAAAAAGCAAAAGTAAAAAAAATCTGTAGGGCAAGATAAGTCTTTGAATAATTAATTGAATTCAATTGGATGTTGGGTCAAAGGTTAGAAATGGCATTGTAATCCTGGTCCATAATGGAATGACTTCTTCGACTGCCTTATGTATACAGGAACCGCGCGGAGGCAGGTTGACATGCCAGGAAAGGCATGTAATTGGCCTTCCCTGTAACGTGGAAATCATTTAGGAGCTATTCTGTGGCTCGACATGGAAGGTAAATCACTGGAATGCAGTGTAGAATCAGTGGAACCGAAGATAAATCTGTGAAACGAAGGTGGATCCCGGAACGCACAGGAGATTTCTTTCTCTAGAACTTCTTGGCTTTGAAACAGTACGAAAAAGTGCCGCGTGGCAACATATTATTGGATGTGAGGGCAGAATAACTCTTAACTGGTTTTTACGGCAATAAGAAAAGAGAGATTTCACTTAACTTATTGCATAGCATCTCTTTTAAATGTAAGGCCGTGTCAAGTCGAGTGCAATTGCTATACATCAATATTTAAACCTTGACCAACTCAAAATAACATGGTCATTGGATATATCATGCCTAAAACCTTGTGTGTTTCAAGATGAAAAATACCATTATAGGTTGATCAGAAAACATTCAGCTCATCATGGAACAAACACAAACCCTTGAAATTAGTTATCAATGGGCTAGATACAACAGTTTGAAGTGATAAGCCTGTTATCTCGAATTGTCAAGGGCTCAAATTCTCTATTTCAAGTCATTTGATGGTGTGTTGAATGGTATGAACACTCACAATTATGGTGACTTCTTTCACCATGCAGCCGCAATTATTGACACTACACTTCTTTCTGAAATCAACACATGCTCCATTAAAACCTGTCAATAGCAAGAAAGGAAGTGGATCACATGTATTAGGCTCATCTTTGTCTATCTCGTTATACTGCCAATTATTCTACAGAAATTCGGCAGCCAGCCAGGTGTTGTGTCAAGATTAGATGGATTATGACTATAGTGCAGAGTCAACTTGAATGCATTCTAAAGTTCAAAATTAAAAACTGGTTATAACTAACCTTTTTTTACTCGGCTTTCTATTTTGCAAAGTGGCACAGTCTCCTTGCAACTTTTGTCCAAAAGGCATCCAAATATTTGGATGTCTGCTATGAAAAAGGAGATCCATTATATCAAGCGTGTTGCAACTAAATATTGGAGCAACAAAACTGGACTTGCTGCATTTGCAACGGGCTTTTCCATGCAGGTCAATGTTGATGTTCATTCCTTGCATGGTTGAAGAATTGGCTGCAACAAAGAAAACCTGCCCGACATTAACCTGCACAATTAGTTTATGATCCTGCCAAAGTTTTTTATTGTATCTACACATCATTCACACAGACAAAAGAAATAGTAAAATACCCACCCAAAGATATTTTGGAGCCCTGATCATAAAGCTGCAAGATTAAGCTGTAAAGAGATGAATTGAATAGTAAAGGGGCACCACCTAGAGCTCCAAGAAAACAGAAAATCAAAGTACCTTGAACATAGAAGAGTTTTTTTCCAGTCTCGATGAAGAAAGCCGTCTAGAAGCTTTAATTGACGAACAACAACTTGCATTAATTCAACCAGCTATGCATTTCCAATCTTTGCCATTTCGATCTATGCCAAAGTTAAGCACATGCATAACCTTCACATACCTGCAAAACATACAGAAATGCCTCCAAAGCTATTTTACTCAAATTGTAGCAATCGCTGACATCATGACATTTAATTTTTCACACATTGACAGAAGCTTGCGAGCTGATGCATCTATAACCAAAGCCTATTCTGTATACCAAGGATTTCAAGAGATGGGCATCTCCAACCAGTAGTTTTTATCTCAAATGCATGAATGAGCACAGTAGGCTGCATGGTAAACAAATAAACTAATCTATTTCTGCATAACAAAATGTGCTGACAAATCACATGACAATTCATTTGGTAAGCGATGTTTATATTTGAACAAAGTTTAGCGAAAAACATGCAAAATAAACATGAACAATCAAAATTACCATAATTATAATAAGAATAAAGCCAATATAATTAATTATGAGCTAAAGCATACCTCATCCAGCATCATAGAACAAAAGAATGGTTCCAGCATTCAAAAGTGTGTATACACCAGGAGCATCTTCTGTCAATATTGACCTTAAAGCCTGATCACTGCCATCTTCTATAGCCTCTTGAAATGTTTGGACCGAGAAGCTTCTAAGTGCGTAAAGTTCTTCATGCAAAGGCTGTGAGAAGTTTAGTCACAGTTGTACTGGCACTATGAAAATGTAGCATACCACAAACCCATCCTAGTTGAACCAAAATTCCAGACCTTGTCATAATTTTGAAAATGACCAACTTGCAATGAAGTTCAATACCTCAGGATGGGCTTCACCATTAACATGAGCATCGCAACGTCACGTAAAAGCACTGCATGCACCAGGCAGAACTTGTTCAGAATCCAAAACTAACAGAAAAAAAGATGTGACACAAACGCAACGTGAGGACAAAAACATACTTGCAGCAAACTGATGGAATTCATTCCATACCAATGTCATCAAGCAGAGCCCCATAGTTCTTCATTGTAGTCATTCTCAAATGACCTTTACTTTAGCTTCTTGAGCCCATTATTCAAAGTGTTCCACCTGAACAATTAATATTACCATAGTTATATTAAGAAAAAGCCAACATAATTAATTATGAGCCAAGCATACCTCATCCAGCATCATAGAACAAAGGGCGGGCATTTCAAAAGTGTATACACCAAGAGCATCACAGACATTTACAATTTTTCAAAAGGTTCATAGTAACCAGGAACTCCACTGCCGCAGTCCAGGATGACAGGTGTATCGTCCATAAAGGTGCGTAACGACTGAAATTGGAATCCACTTCTTCAAACGCATTGAAGCCTATGCACCTCAAGTTTAGCTTGTAATTGACCTGTACAAATGGGTTAAAATTTGTAAGAATATATGGCTTCAGCACCTACATAGAAAATGCAACAACAAAATAGAAGCCATGAAATTATTCTGATAACATTTTTTTTCATGTGAAACATGATAAGACTCCCGAAAAATCTCATTGCAAGCTTGGTATCTAAACTATTGTCCCATGTAAAATATAGCAAACTTGGCATCACCTATGCGAACTGCAAACATACAGTCAGTTATCTGCAATGAAAAATAGATAAGGAAAAAACGAAACTCTTCACATTTAACAAAGGTTAGAACTTGATTTACCTCACTGCAGTCCGTTTTGATGATGTCCAGACCCTATGGAATTGAAGAGCAAACACAAGAGCTCATGTAAGAACAAAAGTTCCATGCCAATCCAGCAAATAAAAAGCAAAGAAATAATACTTGATTTCATTCTTTAGACTTGCAGCCATATCTATCTCTAACGTGAAATTGCAGATAGATAAGCATAATAGATTCTTATCTCCACAAAATTCAGTAAACACAGAGCCAACACCACTGTTTTTATGAGTTGCCAGGATCCTCCATCTTCAGTTTTGGAGGATTCATCGTTCCTTTCTTTGTCTGAGTAAAATTTAAAAGCAACTTAGAATATGTAATACATAAACGTAAAAGCACATTAGCAGAAAGAAACTTTGACCATAAGCTATAAGAACAAAACTCTAAGAGTAGCTGCATGTATATGATCTCTACTATAAATAATGCCGGAAAGCCGAGTTCCTTCAACATGGCAACATAAATAGCTTACCATAGCAATTTACAAATCATGGCTGTGAATGACATCCGCACAGAAATATATCGTGCAGACAGAGAAACTGTAAGGACAAACTCTTCTTTGTTCTTGGCATAAGCAAAAATAAAATGAAATCTTAACAAAAACGAAACCAGCTATTGAACAGCCCCAAAGGCTTATGTGGATCGGACCTAGCAATACATGGGTCGTCAAAGCTACAGTCTAGCTACTAAATACTACTACCAGAGGCCATGGCATTTTACATCCTAACCTCTTCCAGCCTTGAAAAGCTCATGTAACTCGGTCTCATCTTGGCAAAGGGAGCTTTCAATGTGACACTTTCGATGGAAAATCCAAGAGGAATAGAGCTCGGCCGATTCAAGACTCGAAGTCTGATTATTAGGAGCTTCCATTTGATATTTTTCGTGGAAAAGCCGAGAGGTAAGCCGATTCAAAACTCGCAATCAATGCTACTAACCTGCGTCTCGCAAGGGGAACCGCAAGCAGAGAGGGAACGCCGCGTGCGTCTGCACATGCGGCGTTCCGGGCGCGGTTACCAACACGCTACCATTTTAATAAAGAAGATGAAAGCCAAAGAATGGAAAGCCAAGATCCTATTAACACAATTAGAAACATTATCTCCAAAAACAAAACTTACATGTTTTACACTTGGTCCAAGACCCTATTAACACAATTAGAAACGTTATCTCCAAAAACAAAACTTACATGTTTTACACTTGGGAAACACATTCCACACTGCCTCCTCGAAAATTAATGCATGTGCGGGAGCAATTGCACTGACCGAAGAAGGAACCTTGTTACATAACATTTTAGATAAGGACTTAAGGCCAAACCATATACGAGCCAATATAATAGTAGTTTTGAGGTCGGTGTAGGATGCAAGAGCGGTACTTGCACTCACCCAAGAAGGAACCTTGCTACATAACATTCCAGACAAGGGACAAACCATATATGAGCCAACATAATAATAGTTTTGAGAAACAAAAATTGTGTAAGTTCCAATATTCGACCTTCCACTGCAAATACAGTGGAAGTGACAACAGCGATAATCTTATGATGTACTATTATATGGGCAAATTAACACAAGGCAATAGCACGGGTTCAAATCCCGTATGTTCTCAAACTAATACATAGTCCGAGTAAAATTTTAGCACGTAAGCTAGTAAAGACAAGAAGATTGGGAAAGAGAAATGTAAGGCCGCCACGATAAATTTCTTGTATGAATAACTTAGCCATGCTCCCTTTTCCACCTACTATGGTGTACAAGGCTACTATAGTAGTAGACTTGTACAACGACGTGGCCCAAAAATATACGTATTGATAGCGTATAATAATAATAATATACGTGGCACCTCTCTTGTGAAGCAAAAAAATAATAAGGCCCAGATTCCACTATGGCGGCAAGTTGAAAGCTCGATCACAACAACTAGCAGGTTCTTGGCAAGAAATCAGAGGCAACTACCAGAATTGGCATTCCATTACATTCTTAGGAGTTCATGGATTAAAGCTCTACTTAGCTTAGGTGGCCGGATCTTGATGCATCTCCCGAGCAAGCTCCCCTGTCACAAAATTCTCTGATATCTAACTCCACATCAAAGACTTTCATCCTGTAGTGGAATCGCTACAGCATGTCATTTGCTTATTTGTAGCCCCCTGGATTTGCTCCCACAGAAACTCTCGGACTACTGTAACCTAGGCCTAACATTAGATTGCATAGGGGATTTAGGTCTTGAAGGATTTGTGGGGTATATGTAGTACATGGTCCTGAAGGATTTAGGTCTTGAAGGATTTGTGAGGTATATGTAGTATATGTTTGGATAACCTAAATAGGCACAACATAAAAAAAAGTACCACGAAGAAACATTCCCCCTTGCACAAGGCAACCCAAGAAATGTTCGCGACGGCCAAGGACGCCGTGATAAATTTCTTGTAGAACCAATTGTGATTCTCTTACAATTATGGTTGGCTGGCTCAAATTTACATATGAAGAGTTGTTGTTTGCACTAATGGCTATGGCGTTGCTACTCTTTACACACTAATGGTTGTTACTTGCTAGTTTATGCACTAATGGCTCTCTGGTCAATCACTTGTTAATCAGAACATGGTTCAAGGCTGCTGTTACTTGAGTAACAGTTTATGCACTTAACAGTTTATGCACTGATGGCTATTGGTCAATCACTTGTTAATCTAAAAATGGTTCAAGGCTGCTGTTACTTGCAATTTACGCTCTAATGGCTATTTGGTGATGATGGCCACTTGCTAAAAACATGGTTCATAGGCTTCCCATGGCTTGACCATGGGACTGATAAGTCTAGTTCATTGGGAGGCTAGGCACAACGGGCCAAAGAAAAACACACCAAGACGTAGAAAATGTATAAATGCCTCACAACATGGAACCCTTTTGTTCATTGACAAGTTCAAAAACATGGAAAATTCACCTGCATTGCAACAGGGAAAAAGAAATAATAGGTTTCTCTTTTATCTACACTGGTCCGTTTCGTATATACACTCTTATAGGACATGGCAGAAATTATGGATAAGCGCATGTGCTAGTCGATGGATCCCATAAGGCAGGCAAGAGAAATGATCTGCCTCCTACACCATAAGCATTGAAACTGGCACCGCTCTTTTTATCCACCAACAAATCTCCAGGATAACCAGAGTAAGATCCCTTTCCAAATATGCCTGTGCAAGCTGTGGCAGCTTCTAATGGGGCCTTAGCATCTCCTTGATAATACCCATTGGTGAAAGGATTTGTGGCAGTCCCAGCAACTATGGTAGCAATGTTTATGATCATTCCGTCGATACCCACATCTCCATTTGGTGCAATTAGTGGCTTTGTATCAGGCCCAAAATAATTCTTGGCACTAGCAAATGGCCAGGCGCATTTGCCAGGACACTGGGTAGCAGAGTTTCCAACCCAAGCATATGGAATTGCTTGTTTTTTGCCCCTTCTTAATGAAGCATGTGAAGCACATGTTTGCACACAGAAACCCTCCACATGTACATCATCAGAAGTGAGGAGTAGATAGAGAGCATTTGATCCTCCAGCAAAGGGCTTAGAACTGGATGCCTTCTTTACCAGATTTTGCATATCCACCTTCTTCAGATTTTTACCAAGCGAATATGAATCAGATGATTCTGCTCCCAATTTCACAGATTCTAAAACAGATTCTCCAGCAGTGTTCTTGTATCCAGCAGTCCTCTTCCACCATGAGCTGACAGAGGGCGACTTCTCATCTGCTGAGTTGAAAGAACTAAGAAAATCCTTGACAATGGCTCTTTGTGCAGGGTTGAAGGAGCCATACCATATGAGATAAACATTAAGAGCACCTTTTCCAGACAAAAGAGGACCTTTATGGTAGTTAAGAACCACAGAAGGCTGCTGGACAAGCTCTGAGAGATGGCGATGATGAGAGAGCCTGGCGTCTGAGGAAAAAAAAGAGGCACAAAACAGGGCTACAAACAACAAGATGCGGAAGGCCATTTTGCAGCCAAAAAAGTCCAGAGAGGAAAAACCTGTTGCGAAATGCAGTGATACTTAGGCTAGACTGTGGCGTACCTTGGATAGAAGGTAAAGAAATGGAGGTCCGTTTTATAGGAGTCTCTCCATAGCGGCCCTCCATCGGAGAAGAAACGTTTGCCCTAAAAGATACAGCTGGGTAAACGAAGGTCTATCAAATAATAACAAGAGCTGCCCCATGCCCCCATGACTCCTTCAATTGCACTTGCCTTCGTTCCTTCTTCCTTTTACACTTTAGTTTTCATATATCAACACGTCCATCACACAACCTTGATTAGAGGTGAATAAAAGTGATTAGATTTAATCGTCTGGCAAATTATTGGGTAGCCTAGTTGTTTCTTTGTTACTAGTCAATCCGTCACAATTTTTTTCTGGATTTTGCATAATCCACTATATGGGCAAATCTTGGCCTTTCAGATATACAACAGATATGGGCAAAATTTTTTTTTTTTCCTTTTTTTTTTAAAGGACGACATACAGATTTTATTACCAATCAATGGAAAGAGTGTAGTAAGCTGAAAGACAATTTTAAAACCCAAAGAGAGAAAATACCCCATTGTGCAAGCCTACCTGTACATCTTAGGATGTCATTTTGACTATCCTTTAATCTACCTATGACTTGTCAAAAGATCGTTTCCTTCTAGGTACCACAATAAGTTAGGTAGGAAATTTTTTTTTTCCTAAAGTCCTACATATACTTATATATGCACTTGGGAGGAAAGGAAACTGCCTCGATGCAATCAGACATGTTAAACACAACGCATCCTAAACTCTTTTATACATGTAATGAAAACATACGAGTTAAGTTTTTTTTTTTTTTTGAGGGATAAAAAAAGATTTTATTTACTTAGAGAGAATGATACAAAGCCACATGGCAGAGGTGCACCCATCCACGAATATGAGATGGGGGTAGCTACGTAGCTCCAGCTTGTACTATTCTCTTAGACCAGATTAAAATAGGTGCCCCATATTTCTTCCTTTACCTCTTCTTCACATTTAAAAATTAGCCTAAATTTTTTAAGTCTTTCAAGTACCAGGTGAAGTAGTTGAGTTGATGATATGAATACCTCCTGATTCTCAGCGAAGCCTCGGGCATTCCTCCTTTTCCATATTGGCCAGATCGTCCAGGCCCTGGCTATGTGAAAAGAAATCTTCTTCTTGGGACACCATTCTGGAGGGAGAATTCCTAGCAGCAATTCTTTGGTTCCTAAGGGGTATTCGAACCTATCCAGACTCCAGGTTCCACCAGACAATGTTCTATGGATTCTTCTTCCTCTTCACACATAGGGCAAAGCGGGCTCACGTTATTGTCCCATTTGGAGACTAGATGATTGACCCTTGGGACCCTGTGGATCAGTTGCCAAAGAAAGGCGTTGATTCGTGGAGGGAGGAATTTCAGCCAAGCGTTTCTCCAGATGTTTTTAAGGATGTCCTCCGTGATCACTAGCTCCCACTTGGGAGATACTGGAAGAAATCCCTTAGTCTTCAAACTACTGTAGCATGACTTCACAAACTTGTTTGGCTGTATCGAAGGATGTACGACCCATGGACTTTGATCTCCTCTATTTATTGTGTTTGGGAGTACACACATTCCCAAATTATCTTGTCTGCCTCCTTTAAACCAAAACAGGCTTGAAATGCTTCCCAACTAGCCAGGTGCTCTCCGATATACCACTGAGCACAAGAATGTATACCACAGTTTTTCCATCTCTTCACAATCCTCGCGTCAGCCACTATACCTAATGGGCCTTGTTTATTGTGTAATTCCACTGGTACCCACCATGGAGGGGAGGTCCCTGCTTTAAATTTGCTGATATCAAGCGTGAATAGTTTCTTTATGGCATTCCATGCCGAAATAAGACCCTTTAGGAAGGGGGAGGCTTCTTTACATGGCTTGAGATAAAAAAAAGAGAGACCATGGAAGCGAGACCTTGACGGAGGGCTTACTATGCTTACAAGAATATAATAGAGCTTGGTTGATGAGGTGCAAACCTGGAGACTTCACCTTTTCCTGAAGAATCATCCATATGAATTTGGCTATTAATACTTTGCTCTGTAAGACTATGTCAAACATACCAATTCCCCCTTCTGTTTTGTCCCTCTTGCACTTCCACCAAGCTATTTTGATCGTTGCACCTTCTTCATTACCCCCTGCATTTAAGTTCAATCAGCCCTTCTAACTCCCTGCACCTTCTCCCCCGGAGCAAGTAGAATTGATGACATGTATACATAAGTATTACTTAGCACATGTTTTGCCACAGTAATCCTCCATGCAAGGGATAACTTTGCTACCTTCCACCAATTTAGGTGTTTATGTAGGCCTAGTAGCATTTCATCCCATATTCGTGCACTAGTGATGTTAATGCCCACTGGGATTCCTAACAAGCTGGAATGTTCACCCTCAGGGATAATTTTCCATGGTAAGCTTTCCAAACATATGGGATGCCTGTTCTCCAAAGGCCACTGCACTGAGCATTTTTTCCAATTTATGAGGCAACCTGAGGCTATTGAGAAGGTGGCCAGTAGTTGTCCTGCACATGACATATTGTTTTCCTCTGCCTCGATAAACAGAAATGAGTCGCCTCGCATACCGGGTTACAGATTTGTTGAGAACCGGCCCCACATTTCTAGTCCCCCGAATGAGACCGTCTGCAGATGCTTGCAGGAATAACTGTGAGAGATCTTCGGCTGCTATATTGAAGAGGAAGGGAGCCAGGGGACAACCTTGCCTGATGCCCCTCTTAATCTCAAATATAGGAGATGATTCACCTTGAAATAAAACTGAGGCTCGAGCTGATCTCAATAGTTTCATTACCCCTTCTGTAAAACTATCCCCACAACCCAGCTTGAGCATCATTTTATGCGAGAAAACTCCATCTAATCTTTGTCATATGCCTTGGTGAAATCTAGCTTTAGATAGGCTACTTTTTGTCCTGTTTTCCTGGCCCAGTGCAACCCTTCAAAAGCTGCTGCCACATTGCTCAGAATACTCCTACCCGGTAAGAAGCCAGATTGGGCATGTGAGATACCTTCCGCTAGAATTGGTTTGATCTTCTCTGCCATAGCCTTGGCTATGATTTTGTAAAATGCAGATAGGAGTGTGATAGGCCTCCAATCGTTAATTGTGCTTGGCTCCTTACACTTGGGTACTAAGGCAATGCAGCCTGTATTCAATCTTGGATTTAAATTTTCAGCTTGCAAGAAGTCTGTGTATGCAGAAAAGATATCATTTTTAATCCATTCCCAATTGCATTGGTAGAATTCGATGGGAATTCCATCCATACCCGGACATTTATTCTTAGCCAATAAGAGGGTGGCTTTTTCAAGATCCTCCATAGAGAGAGAGCGACTCAGAATATCTTTTTGGCTAGAACTCATTATAGGTGAAACTTTTGAGATCACTAGCTCTTCATATGTATCTTGGAATGGTAAGTTATGTTCCCCAAAAAAACCTTGGAAATGATTATGTAAGTACCTTTTTAGATCCCTTGGGGATTTGAGGGTCGAGCCGTCGCCTAGTGCAATGGTTGCTAGAGTAGACAACCTCTTCTTTTCTTTAGCTGACTTAAAGAAGAACTTGGTGCATTTATCACCTTCATTTAGCCAAGTCAATCCTGCTTTGCATCTGTTCTCCATTATCTTGACTTCCTCTAGTGCCTTTATCTGTTCTATTATTCCCTTCTCCTCTATCCCATCATTCGGGCCCAATGCTCTAAGTGAGTGGAGCTGATTGTAAAGGCTATCCAACTCTCCCCTCTCCCTTTGCACTTTAGCTCTACCCCAAATTTTGGCATAATTTTTTATATTACCCAGGGCCGTTATCATGGTTTCCATCACTGAGCCCGTTCTAAAAGTGGATTGCCATATGCTTTTACAAGCCTCCACAAATTCTGGATCTTTCAGATATCTAGTGTTGAGTTTGAATACTGTTTTAGAGGTTCTAATCTGGCAAATCTGGGTAGATATGACCTGTGGATTGTGATCCGAGATAGCATTTTGTAGAAGGTTGGATCTATGCACATTTGAAAGGATGGTAAGTGCCTCATCGTTGATGTAGCATCTATTATGTCTTGCATAAGTCCTACCCATGCCTATCCTCCGTTACACCATGTATAGCCCTTATCTCCATCTACTTCCATGAAGCCTATATCTTCTAACATTTTGCACCACTGTACTTTCTCAAACCCATGCACAATTGCGGATGATACCCCTTGTCTATCCTCAGCTGCCTCCACCATATTGAAATCTCCTACCATTAGCCAAGCTACCTTGTTCCCGAAACCTTTTAATTTGTGCCTAAGAGTGGCCCATAGGGCTCCTCTGCCTCTTAAATGCATGTTTATCCTTTTTTCGCTCTGGGTTCTTCTGCAGAAGGCCGAATTCTGATAGGCCACCATAGCCAAGGCAAGCAGAGCTTGTATACACACTGGAATGGATCATCCCCAACTTCTGCAGGTAGTCATGGTTTTCTTAAACAGCTTTCTTTCTTATCATCCTCATATTTTGGCATGCAGAGAGACGGATTCGAATCCTTCTTGCATTGCAGGTGTCTTGGCTATGGCGGCCGGCGGCGAAGGCGGTGCAGGCCTCAGGAACCGGAGCATCATTTTCTCTTTTCTTTTCTTCTTGCAAAAAACAGTCCGGGAAAAACATGCGTTAACATTAGAATGCATGGCTTGTTGCCACGTGGGCGTCCTTATCGGACATAATAGATTATATATGTGTAGATAATGATATATAAGCTAAGATACATCATGTCCCCAAACAGATGAGGAGAGAATTATAACCCGATATTGTGTACTCTAGAGAATATCATCTCTTCTTCCCCACCATGTGGGTACTATAAGGGGGATCGCCTATCTTCACCAGATAGTGGGCACTACAGAGTGAATTAACTCCCTTTTCACATCTGGAACCACCAAAACATTTAGCTCTGGATAGCTAGTTGACTTACCATTGCACTATTGACATCAGTTGCATCTGTATAATCCCTATTGAACCAGTGACACCTGAAGAAGGAATAGAACCCTTCCAGTTTCCCTAGCCTATCCAGCTCTCTGTTATATCTTTTATCTTCTTATCGTTATACGAAGATAAGTTCAATTGTCAAAACCAGGCAATGAGAAGAGAGAGAATATAAGACAAATTGAATGAAAGGCCACATCAGGCATCTCCACTAAGCACCAAAATCACAATACAATGTTGAAAATAGAGGCAGAAGAAACTAAGGTTCGATGGAATGGGAGGAGGAAGCCAACAGGTGTTCCACGGACCTAGGATTAGTACGACACAAATTTAAAGCACGAGAAACCAATAGTTGTTGCTGGAGAGACGGGCAAACATAGCCATCTCTGGCTGAATCAAAGCGCCAATGCCCATGAGCTTTGAAGATTTTGTCTAGAATGTTGAAAGCAACTGTTGAAGTTGCACCCCCTCTTCTAGCCGAGTGGGTGCCAAAGGCTCTCGTATCCTCTCCAATGGTAGAAAGGCAATGTCTCAGGACCTCAAAGTGGTGTAAGACACAAGTTTTCTCCTTAAAAACACCCTCGACGTGTAATATGAATGCCTCTAATCAAGTGGCCACCCCGAGGGCCATCCACACGAACAAAATCACCCAAATGCAACAACCTCTCCAATAGGGCTACAGGGCAACAGGGACCAGAAAGGCGGGCAATAGTGACCCAAGCTCTACTTAGCTTAGGTGGCCTGATCTTGATGCATCTCCCGAGCAAGTTGTCACAAAATTCTCTGATATCTGACTCCACATCAAAGACTTCCATCCTGTAGTGGAATCGCTACAGCGTGTCATTTGCTTATTTGTAGCCCTCCGGATTTGCTCCCACAGAAACTGTCGGACTACTGGAACCTAGGCCTGATATTAGATTGCATAGGGGATTTAGGTCTTGAAGGATTTGTGGGGTATATGTAGTACATGGTTTTGTGTACTTGATTAAGAAATTAATATTAAATATAGAGAAAACAATGTTTGGATAACCTAAATAGGCACAACATAAAAAAAGGTACCACGAAGAAACATTCCTCCTTGCACAAGGCAACCCGAGAAATGTTCGCGGCGGCCACGGTTGCCGTGATAAAATTCTTGTAGAACCAATTGTGGTTCTCTTACAATTATGGTTGGCACAAGTTTACATACGAAGAGTTGTTGTTTGCCAGTTTATGCACTAATGGCTATAGCTTTATGCACTAATGGCTATAGCGTTGCTACTCTTTACACGCTAATGGTTGTTACTTGCCAGTTTATGCACTAATGGCTATCTGGTCAATCACTTGTTAATCAGAACATGGTTCAAGGCTGCTGTTACTTGCAGTTTATGCACTGATGGCTATTGGTCAATCACTTGTTAATCTAAAAATGGTTCAAGGCTGCTGTTATTTGCAGTTTATCCACTAATGGCTATTTGGTGATGATGGTCACTTGCTAAAAACATGGTTCATAGGCTTCCCATGGCTTGACCATGGGACTGATAAGGCCCTTTTTCCACAGCAGTCTTATTTTATGGCTGTCTTATTCTTATAAGACATCCTTTTGGGTTCCACGTCACCTATACGACATGTCTTAAAAAAAATGGTTTTCCACTACTTTAATATAAGACATGTCTTATTCACATAAGACATGTCTTATAATGACTGTTTTCCACTATGCAAAATATAGAGCAAGATATTCACACTAAAATCCTGTTGGCTTCAAGAACGAACCAAAATCCTTCTGAAGCATCTGATTTTCGACCTTCTGATTTTCGACCTGCTTTTGGGCTTGAATCCAACCTGTTTTGGGCTTGAATCCGACCTGTTTGTGAGGTTCTGTTTTCATTTCCAATCGAAAATTTCTGGGTTTTTTGCTGCATTACAGAAAAATTTGCATTCTGAAGCTTAAATTTCCGGTGCCCTTCTCTCCTAAAATAAACCATTGTGTGATAGGTATGACTGTGGGCATAAACTCTGGCCAGCGGAACTCTGAACAGGCATCCAGAAGCTCCATATGCCCGAAGATCCTAAGACTCAACCAAAAGCTCCCTACATTCAAAGAGCACTTCTATTCTCTGCCGCAACAACCATCCGCCATTGCCAGGCTTCTGCAGTCGGATTTTGGAGTTGGCGAACTTGAACGGTGATTGGTTCAAGAATGCTATCTTATTTTGTGGCGGGGGAAATCCCCCGGAAGAAAATGAGACAGCAACATTGTACTAAAAATTGCGGTGGAAAAACTGTAATGTCTTAAATGCTGACTTGGACCAACCAAATCAAATAAAAAATAAGACACTCTGGTCGTGGAAAAAGGGAGGCTAGGCACAACTGTCCAAAGAAAAGCACACCAAGACATAGAAAATGTATAAATGCCTCACAACATGGAATTCTTTTGTTCATTGAAAAGTTCAAAAACTTGGAAAATTCACCTGCATTGCAACAGGGAAAAAGAAATAATAGGTTTCTCTTTTATCTACAGTGGTCCGTTTCGTATATACACTCTTATAAGTAGGACATGGCAGAAATTATGGATAAGCGCATGTACTAGTCGATGGATCCCATAAGGCAGGCAAGAGAAATGATCTGCCTCCTACACCATAAGCATTGAAACTGGCACCGCTCTTTTTATCCACCAACAAATCTCCAGGATAACCAGAGTAAGATCCCTTTCCAAATATGCCTGTGCAAGCTGTGGCAGCTTCTAATGGGGCCTTAGCATCTCCTTGATAATACCCATTGGTGAATGGATTTGTGGCAGTCCCAGCAACTATGGTAGCAATGTTTATGATCATTCCGTCGATACCCACATCTCCATTTGGTGCAATTAGTGGCTTTGTATCAGGCCCAAAATAATTCTTGGCACTAACAAATGGCCAGGCGCATTTGCCAGGACACTGGGTAGCAGAGTTTCCAACCCAAGCATATGGAATTGCTTGTTTTGCCCCTTCTTATTGAAGCATGTGAAGCACATGTTTGCACACAGAAACCCTCCACATATACATCATCAGAAGTGAGGAGTAGATAGAGAGCATTGGATCCTCCAGCAAAGGGCTTAGAACTGGATGCCTTCTTTACCAGATTTTGCATATCCAACTTCTTCAGATTTTTACCAAGCGAATATGAATCAGATGATTCTGCTCCCAATTTCACAGATTCTAAAACAGATTCTCCAGCAGTGTTCTTGTATCCAGCAGTCTTCTTCCACCACGAGCTGACAGAGGGCAACTTCTCATCTGCTGAGTTGAAAGAACTAAGAAAATCCTTGACAATGGCTCTTTGTGCAGGGGTGAAGGAGCCATACCATATGAGATAAACATTAAGAGCTCCTTTTCCAGACAAAAGAGGACCTTTATGGTAGTTAAGAACCACAGAAGGCTGCTGGACAAGCTCTGAGAGATGGCGATGATGAGAGAGCCTGGCTTCGGAGGAAAAAAAAGAGGCACAAAACAGGGCTACAAACAACAAGGCCATTTTGCAACCAAAAAAGTCCAGAGAGGAAAAACCTGTTGCGAAATGCAGTGATAGTTAGACTGGCGCGTACCTTGGATAGAAGGTAAAGAAATGGAGGTCCGTTTTATAGGAGGATTTCCATAGCGTCCCTCCATCGGAGAAGAAACGTTTGCCCTAAAAGATACAGCTGGGTAAACGAAGGTCTATCAAATAATAACAACAGCTGCCCCATGACTCCTTCAATTGCACTTGCCTTTGTTCCTTCCTTTTACCACTTTATTTTTTACAAGTATTTGTCGCGGCAGCCTTCGCTGCCGCTACATTGTGCTTTTTAATTTGTATCTTGAGAAGTTATACGGAATATGATATTTGACAATAAGAAAAGAAAATATGCCTTACATTCTACAATGAAGGTAATATGAAAGGGTATATACAATAATATGGAATGGCATATACAATATAAAGTGACTCTTATCTTCAAATTTATGCAAAATATTTCAATTTTACATAGAATAAAAGTTAGAATAATGTATTACAACCACCCTCAACTACATAATATACATTTGCATCTCCATGAGTAAAAGCAAGCTGTTTTACGGTTTCACTTCATTTAGAAATTCATCTCCATACCAAGAACCTTTTCATAATATTTGTCCCCTTGGACTTTATTGGCACTTCTTCAGTCATGTGATTTTGATAAAGTGAGATTAGCTAAAAAATTATTCTCGGTGCAGTATGGTTAAGTTTGATTGAGTGGCACAATTCGGTGAATGGAGTAAAGCTAAGTTTAATAAAGTAAAATTCATGTTAAGATCAAATCGTGATACACCTACGAATGTTGCTACTCTTTAATGCTCTAAACAGAGATTAAAAACATGATTAAAATCAAGATGCAGTTACGTAGATGACTAGCAACTCCCATCCGTAGCCCACAAAGATAATCATACCCTTGCAAAACAACTCTCTCACATATCTTTGGGACGCATTATAAAGGTAGCATAAAAAACCACCATCTGTAATTTGATGAACTAGTAAGCATCGGTTCTACAGTATTCCCATGTGAAGCAATAGAATAGAATAGAATATGATTTTATCGTCCACGGAGACCAACCGCCTATGGGACCCAAGTACAAAAAGAGAGAGAAAAAAGCGATATTACTACCGGGATTAAAAACCCCCGACCAAGGGTTTTCTGGGAAAACCTTAGTAGCAATAAGGATGCCGACATACCGCACAGCTTATATACATAATCACAAGTACACGGTGAGGTTAATGCCGGACGTGGGGGCATAACCGAGTCCAGCAGATCCATTACCTCCCTGAGGTACGATCCCAACAAGCCCTACAGAGGCCGTGCTCAAGTAGCTCATGCAAGGCCCGATGGGGCACAACTAACCGAAAGCATACCGAGCCCGGATATGCTCGACGCACGGACAGGCACGGAGGGCGTGACTTTCATCCTCAATGGCACCCCGTTGACAAAGACCGGCGGACTCTGTCCCTCACGCTGCCCCGAATCCATCTCCCCTGTCTCAATGCGTAGGTGGTGTGCACATGCGAATGGAAGCAATCACCCGCGCTTTTCATGGGTAGATGGGTGCGCAGTAGTGGTGTGGGCCCCTCGTGAGCATGGGATTAACCTCGGCTTTGCCGATAATTTGCCACCTTGACATGTGACCGGGGCCTCTCAGATCCCAAAGCTTGGCCATGAAGCAAGCATCAAGTCTTGCTTCAAGGCGTAGCGTTCCTTTGGTGTATGCACCGGTCCACATCGTGTGCTCGCACATTCCATAGTGAGAACCACTGGGCTTGCTTGTCTTTCCAGCCCGGGCTTTGAGTCATTTGGAAGCCCATCGCCACCGCCAAAGCAAGGTTGGGCAGCCGGGCTTCATCCATAGCCACCACCTTCCGGAAGTAAATAATGTGACGCTCCAGTGACCCTCTCAGAATGGAAGGAAGCCTGTCTCTTGGAGCAAGATCGATATGGGACCGTGGATTTCACTCCCGGTGTCCGGGCCAAGAAAGCTTTGTACTGCTCTAGATCGTTCCAAGTGGTGAGGGATATCACCGCCCCCACACGCCCCATAGAGGAGGACCCGGTTCAACCAAGGCCCCGAACAAGTGTGCCTGGTGACCCCATGCATACTGGCTCTACGCCTTGTGGATTGTTGTTTTGCATTGCATACGGGGCTTTCCGCTGCCGCAGGTGACCCGTAACCTGATGGATGCATCCCAGTGTGTGGTAGTAGAAAACTCAATGCCCAAATACTTATAAGACTGAGCCACCTCCACTACCTGCCTCTGGTAAGTGAATGAGGGAAGACGTGGGTGCCGAGATGATGGGACTAGCAGCGCCCTTGTCTTGGCCAAGTTAACTCTCATATCAGTGAATTGGCAGAAAGTGTCCAAAGCATCCAGGTGGCGTTGCATGTCCTCTGGGGTATATGCGAGCAGGCCAACATCATCAGCATATATGAGTTGCAAAGCAGTGCATACATATATACACTGTAAATGTTGTGGGACGGATTTCAAGGCAGATGGGTCCATATGTTTTTCTGTAAAGCTACCAAAAATACATTTTTTCTGAAATGAAAGAGATTTCACTACAAAATATGAAGAACTAAGTTTTCATATACTCAGGTAGAATCGCCAGATCAGTTGTTATGCTGGAGAGCCAACCACCGTGGTTGCATCGGAAAAACCAACCACCGTCGTTGTATCGGAAAAAGCAACGTCTACTAACTTATAAAAGCAAGACAAATTGTTGAGTTGACCGTATGCTGAGCTTGGCCGGATCTGCGGCCGGTGATGCAGATCTGCCACAGCGAGCATCCCAGTCAGTGGATACATAGACTCTTGGATCCTGAGAAGGAGAGTGTTGTGCCAAATCACAGAATATTCAGTCTATTGCCTTATCTTTTTCTTGGAGTTTCTTGAGCTTTCAGTTGTTCTATTCTCTGGGGTTGCTACTTTTTGCTTTTCATAAGTGCCAATTGGATCCGTTGTTCTTGGGTATGCCTTCTCAGGTTAGATTAAGTCTGTTGTTAAGATTTGGAGGCAGCTGGAAATTTGTTCTTGGTTTTCTGGAAGCAATACAGCTTGGGGAGGGCAACCTGGGGAGGGCAACCGATGTGCTAAAGACATGGTGAGCTATTAGTTATCCTTCAGACATAGGGTTTTGGAAGGAAATAGCTTCGGCAAATCTGCAAGTGCGGCATGAATTTCCTCCTTTTCAATTTTGCCAGACCAATCCAACTATTTATACGAGCCCTGGGTCTGTTCCGATTTCTGCAGAAACTGTCAATTCGCCAAAGCCAGAAGATTTTGGCCTGAATTACTTCACTTAGAGATAACCCACATCTACTTTTTCAAAGCTGGTTGATGTTCGTCAAACAAACGGAGCAGTGGATTGTTTATCTCAGAAGACAATGGGTTCTGATTCTTATTTGACAAACCCATAGGAAGGATCCATTTGTGTGTAACACCGGGAAAAGGAGCTTAGCGCAAACAAATTTACGCTGCTGACGCCTAACATCCGCTCTTTATATACGGTATGAATACACCTTTGGAAACTTCGAGAAGGTGAACGGAGCTTTTAGAACAATGTTCTGGAATATCCTACAGCGAACACGAAAGTTCTAGAAAGAGCTATCTCCTCCCAAATTTTCTTGTGTTGACACGTATTTAATTAAGATCATAATTTTCTATAAAAATACACACACGTAAGCTGCCCCCTTACCTTCCATATTAGAATTATATATTAGAGATATATCAACACGTCCATCGCACAACCTTGATTAGAGGTGAATAAAAGTGATTAGATTTAATCGTCTCGCAAATAATTGGGTGGCCTAGTTGTTTCTTTGTTACTAGTCAATCCGTCACGCATAATCCACTATATGGGCAAATCTTGGCCTTTCAGATATACAATAGATATGGCCAATTTCATTTATCTTTTTTCCTTTTTTTTACGGACAACATACAAATTTTATTACCAATCAATGGAAAGAGTGTAGTAAGCTTAAAGACAAGTTTAAAACCCAAAGAGAGAAAATGCCCCATTGTGCAAGCCTACTTGTACATCTTAGGATGTCATTTTGACTATCCTTTAATCCACCTATGACTCTCAAAAGATCGTTTCCTTCTAGCTACCACAATAAGTTAGGTAGGAAAAAAAAAAAACTTCTTTCATACGCATTTGGGAGGAAAGGAAGCTGCCTCAATGCAATCAGACATGTTAAACACAACGCATCCTAAACTCTTTTATACATTTAATGAAAACATACGAGTTAAGAAGTTAATTAACCAATAGAACTTATATGATTGAACAAATCATGTCAAGAATGTGAATAATCCATAGATATGCTTTCACTCGTAAGATCAAAAAGAACCTTTCATCAATTTAAAATTCCAAAAAAACATAAACAAGGATGCACGAGTGCTTGAATGTCTCCATTGTATTACTAGCTTGTTATTCTACTCATGTTGTTCCATTGTAGTGTTTCGAGGCAAGGGTTTTTTAATCCTAGTAGTAATGATTGTACTAGCCCATTATATGGGTCCCATGACCTATTAGTCTCCGTGGACGTTAAAAAATCTATTCTATTCTATTCTATTATTGAATGTCTCCATTGTAATACTAACTTGTTATTTTATTCATGTTGTTCCTTTCACTTTGTAGCGTTCCTCTAGAGGGAGGATGATTGCTCATCCTAGACTAGTTTATTATGTTCAACTGTTATTGAAATCTTTAAGTTATGATGCATCGTGTCATGTTTTCTAAACTTGGTTAACTTCATGTGTTTCCTTAAATAACGTATAATCTTTTCTTTTCTTTTTTTCAATACTATTTTCTAGTGTTAACCAAATAAAGCACTATGTGATTTAAATGCCAACACGAAGGCCATAAAATAGAGCATTAAGAAACATGTGGGGTGTTTTTGGATGGTAGCTAGGAGGCAAGCTAAGTCTACAAAACATTAACATTTAGACAAATAATATTAAGAGATGCATGATTGAGTAATTCATGTCGGCTAACTTTAAGATATATGACTGGAAAAAATGGTTTAAATTGAAAGAATAAAGCAAACCATGTCCCCTTTGTGCTAAACATTCCTCTTTTAGATTAAAACACTACATATTACTTGATAACCAGCTGGAAAATGGTCTGCTGGCAATTCACGATACTTCCTCGATAGACAAAACCAACGAGAACTTGCTATGAAATAAAAGCTCCTTTTCTAGTTATTTAAGCAAGAAATCAAGTCGTAGGTAGGTATGCATGCCAGTGTGGGTTCTCGCTCCAGTGTGGGCAGGAGTACCCTAGCATCGCTCGTCTTGTACTTACTCTAATATTAATATTAGTTAACTTGATCTTTCAAAAAAAAAAAAAAAGTTCCTTTCTGCATTTGCTACAAGATTGACTAAAGATTCATAGCTCATAATGGCATTATAGTTCCTTATTTTTGTGCCCCTTTTTTGTGCCTATGTTTCTTTTTTTTTTTTTTTTGAAGGACGTGAGACTCTTTTTATTGACAAGAACAAAGGCACAATACACAATGCACAGACAGGAATAAAACCCTAGCGGATAGACTGACCCAACTAGGCATAAACACCCGTCTATGCATAAGAAGAACACCGTAAATATGTCTGCCAAATTATCTCTTTTTTATCAGCAGCTAGAGATGAGCAACGATAAGCTTTAGTGATCTTCTGCTGAGCACAATGGAGAAGCTGCTGATCAGAGATGTGTGCACCTTGGAAAATACATAAACGTCGCCTCTGCCAGATAGACCACAAAATCCAACTAGAAGCAAGATGAAATGCCCGCTTACGCAAGTTCGGCCAAACAGGGGGATAAAGTGCAAGTAGGATCTCCTGGCTAGTGAGAGACACACTGAAAAGAGTGAACAACCATGCCCAAGCAAGCATAAATGATCGCACAAGAAGAAGCAGTGTTCAATAGTTTCAACACGTTGGCCACAAAGAAGGCAACGATTTGAGACTCTAGGGTTCATCTTGTGAACCAAGACATTCACTCGAACACATCTATAGAGAATTTGCCATCGCAGCTCTGACACTTTAGGGTGGAGCAATTTATCCCATGTCCACATCCAAACACTTTTCCACTGTGGTTGAGGAATCTGAAGATGCCAGTGCTGGGATGGGGAAAGAGGCTCACAATCTAAAAGCAGCCTGTACGTGAAAGAAACAAACTTTTCTGGCTTAACACGTGCATCACATATCCAAATAGGCAAATCAGCCTGTGGTTGTTGCACAATGGATGGCAAAAAATCGGCCACCCCAACCCAAATTTGCCGATCCCATCTGTATAACAGAAACCTCGTCTGAAACCTAGCAAATTCGAAGCTCTCCCATAATCGCCAACTCCCAGAGCTTTTTAACAGCCCCTTGTAGTGCTTAGTTACCATAAAGGCCCTCTTCTATCTAGAATGGGAACCTTCAATGTCTACCTCGTATGGTACAATTCCTTTACTTCTGCTCAAAGGGCTATTGTCAAAGCATGTGATTTTTCAATGCCTTGAAGAACTGAACTTAAAGTTTTGATAAAAATAAAAAGATATATTCATGGTCTCTTAATATATTCAGTATATTAGATCAATTGTTCAATTCAAGGTAGAGTGCTACTATATATAAAAAAGGAGGTTTGGTCATGCTCCTTGCAATCTTACCTAACATCTCCTAGCCTGTATTTAGAGATTTTTGAATGATTCAGATCTAAAGCAAGGGTTGTCTTCGTGGACGTTAAAAAATCTATTCTATTTTATTGTACTTGTAGAATTCATGTTGAACCTAGGAGGTGGCCATCAAGGATTCGTTTTTGATGCAAATCTTTAGTTCCATAGATAATCCATAGATATGAAGATTGACAATGTGAATAATCCATAGATATACTTTCCCTCGTGAGATCGAAGAAACTTTTCATCAATTTAAAATTTCAAAAAACATAAACAAGGATGCACGAGTGCTTGAATGTCCGATTGTACTATTAATCATGATGTTCAATTGTAGCGTTCCTTTGGAGGGAGGATAGTTGCCAATCCTAGACTTCTCTAGTCTATAAAGTTCAATTTTTTAAGTTATGACGCACCTTGTCGTGTTTCCTAGACTTGGGTAACTTCATGTATTTCATTAAATAAAACATAATCTTCTCTTTGTTTTCAATACCATTTCCTATTGTTAACCAAACAAAGCATCGTGTGATTTAAATGCTAGCAGCATAAAGGCTATAGAATAGAGCATATAAAATAGAGGATTAAAGGAGATGTGAGGTGTTTTTGCATGGTAGCTAGGAGGCAAATTAAATTTACAAAGCATTAACATTTAAACTTATAATATTAGGATATGCGTGATTGAGCCATTCATGCCGTCTAGCTTTAAGACATATGACTGAAAAAAATGACTTACACTGACAAACCATGTCCCCTTTGTGCTAAACTTTGTCTTTTAATTTAAGGCACTACACACTACCCATCGATAACCAGTTGGAAAAATGGTCTGCTGGCAATTTATGATACTTTATCAACAGACAAAACCAGAGAATCGTCCATGAAGACCAATCGGACATGGGACCCAACAAAGGAGCATAACAGGGTTATTACTGTCCAGATTTAAAAACCCCTTGAAATAAAAGCTCCTTTTCTAGTTATTTAAGTAAGAGATCCTATTCTCTTCTGCATTTGCTACAAGGTTGACCCAAAGATGGCATTACAATTCCTTATTTTTGTGCCCCCTTTTTGCACCTAAATTGTCCTATCAAATGCGAGGCTCTTTCATTATCGTCAACTCTCAGAGCTTGTTCAACTACCTCCTGTAGTGCTTAATTACCCTAATGGCCCTCTTCTATCTGGAATAAAATCCTTAATGTTTATCTCATATAGGTAGTATGGATCCTTTACTCCTGCTCAAAGGCCTATCGTCAAGGATTTAACGAATCAAAAAAATTCCTCTGTTAGTTCATAGTGGAAAAAGACTGCGGGCTATAAAGATGGTGCATGAAAATCTGTATTGGAATCTGTCATGGGATAGAGTCATCTGATTTAGTATACTCACTTATGACAAAAGTGAATTAAGTTCACGCTATCATGTTAAGGTACGAAGTTGCACGAAAGAGTGGGTGATACCTTATTTAATACATGCATGAGTAGGACCATTGCATAGAAGAATAGAAGATTACAGTCTAACCCTTGATATATTTTATTACGAAACTACTGCATATGCCATATAAAGTAGAGTTTTCAATTTTCAAATCAAGTACCTTTTTTTTTAAGGGTAAGAGTGTTTATATATAAATACAAGTTTATTATTATTTAGGGCCTACACATTTCCCCTAGAATTTCAAAGATTATCCCAAGGTTCGCATATATTTTCGAAGATTCTATGTATATTCTCCTAGATTCCCTTAGATTATATGAAAAATCCTTAAGATTCTCTAGGATTCCATTAAGATTCTTCCACATTATGAGAGTTTATCCCAAGATTCCTCTAGATTCCCCAAGATTCTGTGTATATTCTTCTACATTCCTTTAGATTCTATGGTCAAGATCTCACTTTCAAGATTCGACGCTGCAAATTGAGTTGACCGATTTATGTGCACCACACATCAAAGTGTGTTTATCTCTACACAAGTATATTGTTATATAGGTATCCATGAAGTTGACTATATGAAAAGCACGCACTATAAATGATATAAATATCTTTAGCCCCTTTTTTGTTAAAATTCCATGAAGATCTAAATTGTGCCGATAAAAATAGCTGGTAGAAATAATAAGATTCTTAAGTACAGGATCGAGATCAATTGGCAATCAAGTTCGCATGTTTTGATTTAGAATTCATTCGAACCTTTATAGCCACGCTATAAAGTACATTATAGCCTGTTTCTACCTCCAGGCTACCGAAGTTGTGAACGTTAACTTGTTCTAGCATCGTTATATTTCAAAATCATCTCAATTGGGAGTGCAACTTTAGGCTACTGAGTTAACCCCAGCATCTATGTATAATGTGCCGACACACATTTCCAGCCTACTGAAGTTGTGATTCTTTTATGTCAATTGATCCAAGTTCCAAACTTCGGTTTCTGCGTCCTCGGTCATCTTATTTTTAAAACCTTCCTAAGTATGACCATTCTTGTCAGAGCGTTCTAAATAGCAAATGAATGTTGACGTTGTAGTTGTAGATAAAACCAGTTTGTTATTGGATTAAACATCAATGTAACTTAGCACACCGCAGTATTCAATCGTGCTTTGATGATTGTTTTCTAATGCTAGTAAATTAAAAAAGCACATTAATGACTCAGCGATCTTAAACACTTACACCATTTTAAATGGACTAAGCTAGAGTATGCATAACTAAGTACCTAAATAAAGCAAAGTATTTCAACTACTCAAGCTAGTGCCATCGATCGCGATAGTGGTAGAGGATGGTTGGATGATGGAAGGTTGCGCAATGAGAAGGTGTACAATGGAATGATCTACTCGGTAGTGGACAATTACATGTTATTACACCCTTATGCATTGGTATCAACCGCTTGTGAGGCCATTGATTTAGAAACTTCTAATGATTCAGTGACCATACCACCTTACAAACCTGAATCTTTAGATTTTAGGTTTTAATGCCATACAATATTCAACACGACCAAAAAATATACATTGGGAATGTTCAGCGGGGTAGTGCCGATTCTTTGCCATTGATCGCAAGATCCAAAACCTCAATGCATAGAAATTGAGAAGGGAAGTTAGAAGTAGAATGCTCCAAAGTGATCAATAACTTGACATAAGAATCAGCGATCAAAATTGTGGAGCTCCTCAAATTTATCACGGAGATAAGCACATCCGAGTGTGAGATGGAAGCAAAACTTAAGAAACACTCAAAATTCATGTGGCTTAACATTTCAAAATTCAATTCCTATCACTAGATTTTTGGCTTATTTTCCAGCTCAAAACTTTACCTTACGCAATTACATCTTTTATACACATCGAGTACATCTTACGGGCAATCTGCAAATATAAGAAATACCCAATCTCTTGTCGTTTAACAATTCCACCTTCGTCCTACCGGTAGATTTTTGGCGGCTTATATCCCCGACTCATAACTTTCGTTTTCAGAATAAAAGGAACACCTAACTGTTGTGGTTTGACAATTCCACCTTCTTCATACCGTAACATTTTGGTGGCCTATGCCCCACTCGAAGTTTCCCCTCCGTAATAACACTGGCGGTATTTGAAAATGCAAGCGTGAGAACTTTCCTTACTGCAGCGGTTATGCCTTTTACACGATCCGAGTATAATGTTGCATAGAAGTTGAGAAGGGAAGTTAGAAGTAGAATGCTCCAAAGTGATCAATAACTTGACCTAGGAATCACCGATCAAAATTGTGGAGCTCCTCAAATTTATCCGGAGATAAGCACATCCGAGTGTGAGATGGAAGCAAAACTCAAGAAGCACTTAAAATTCATGTGCCCTAACATTTCAACATTTCAAAACTCATGATCGACGTCAAAGCGTCGATAAACGACGATCTATTTCGGCGTCAGAAGCGTCGATAAACGGCGTTTATCGTCGCTATCGCTGGCGCAACCAGCGGCGTGATTTAAGCGGCGACATGGCGTCGTTCAACGTCGTTAATTACCGATGGGTCGACCCAGCGCCGCTCTTTGCCCGAGTGGTAAGCGCCCAATAGCGGCCGAATTTGGCGTGGCGGATGACTCGCAACGCGTCGTTCAACGGCGAAAAGTACACGTCATCATGTCCGATCGGGCGTGGCGTTGCCGGTAGCGTAAGCGGCTGGCGATGTGCCCGGCGTGTGAAGCGTCGTTCAACGGCGTTCTTCGGGCGTGGTTGCCACCGTCTGGCCGCGTGGTACATGCGGCTTTCTGGCGGCCGGCGCCCGCCGAACAACGTCGTTCAACGACGCCGCTGACGTGGCGGCCACGCAGACAACGTCGTTCAACGACGATTAAGGAATTTTGATAAAAAAAAAATATTTATTTAATATTATTCAATATGATTTAACGGACAGTTAATATTCATATGCAAAATTAACAAATATTTAATATAAATAAATATTTAGTAATATTTATTAATATTAATATTATCAATAATATTAATAGTATTAATAAATATTAAATATGAACAAAATAAATCGAGAATAAATATTTAAAAATTTAAAAATTCGAAAAATAGAAACAAATATTGATTAAATTATATTAATGGTAGATAAGCATTATTGTTTAATATGTAATTAAATGTTTAATAAATCTAAGAATAAAAAAATAGAATCGAGCATAAAATTAACATAACAAAAAAATCACAAATAATAAGAACAAAGCATAAAAAATTTAAATTGAATTCAATTAATATATTTCACAATGTAATTTGCACATTACAAAATATATTAAGTCTTTAGTTGTTGCTCTCTTCTTCTTCTTCTTCATTGGCTTCGTCTTCATTTACGCATTATATTGTATCGCAACAATTAGTTCATTGTAGTCACAAATAATTATCTAATGAATGATACACACTTCATCCCCTTTCACGCCGCTAGATGATGGCGCGACGCTGATGGCCGCATGACTGCTTTGTTTGAAGGCCCTTTCGCGTTCATCTTTAGCGGTAGGGCGACCCGACAAATGACGCCTAGTGAGAATGAGCACCAAAACTAATGTTAGTGTTCAACTTCGAGAACCTACATTATAAACCAAATTTATACTTACAAATAGCTTATCCGAAAGCCATAACCGCCCGGACCAGGTCTTATTGGCACTATGGTCGCCACTTTTGTTTCGTCATTACCTCGGCGTCCAAATTTGCCTTTGTTCTAGCTTCCCCTTTCTTTGATAATATGTTGGCCTTCAAACACTACAATGCAATACAAGGACTTAGTCCACATGGCATCATCTAATTATCGACTCATGGGAGAGATGATGTACTTGAAATGCCTCATTAGTCAACCGGATAGGTCGTGCCACTTCCTCTATCGGGACTCCTCAGTAGCTTTGGCAAGAGCTTTGTTGCTTCTTCGATTACCTACGCAAAATATAAATAAAATATGAGTACAATGAGGTTATAATGAAGAACGAAAGAGCCTAATACCGGTGGATTTAACATGTTTACCCCGCTTTGAACAAAGCTCCCTCCATGAGATCTCTCCCGACTTGAGCTCGGGATATTACGCTTCTAAAATCTCCTTGATCCTCTCTTTTTCCTCATCATAGGCTCCCGAGTTCCATTCACCCTTGTGGGCGTTATGGCAAACGCTATTTGTGACATTATTAGCCATCTTCCAAAAATTGTCGCCATCTGCAATCTTTGTGGTAGCGGCAACTTCTTGCTACTACACTCAACATACGACTAACATATGAATATGTGTTAGTGAACAAAAAGGGCATAATTCAAGATGAACTCACTCATATTGAAAGAGATGCCTTCGTGGAGGTGGTGCGGTGGTGCACGATCTTTAACCGAGCTTGAAGAGGAATTGCGTCCACTCCGGCGTGGACGACGGTCGGCGCTCGCCGTGGGGGTTCATTCTCCTCGTGTTTCTGAAGCGGGCCCAAGATTGAATTCTCGAAGGAGTGTATGAGCTATGACGTGGAGGGTCATGGGCACCAGACCTCCGCCTACTTTGTTCAACAGCCTGGCGCGCAATCTCCATTTCTGCGGGCGACATCCCGAATTGCAAGGCATTCCACCTATCTTCAGGGTTATCGCCTCGTTGATATCTCGGAGTTCCCTGCTCTTCGTCTTCTGGCGGATGCGAGGTCCTTTTTCCGATCTCTTCGGTGGTCTTGAGAAGAAGATCCGCCCATAACCCGACGACGGCGAACATTATGCATAGGAAAAGAAGGACGCAACCGCATTTACACGCTACATTTAAAAACATTAGAACGTTAAAAATAAATGGTTAACTTACATTTTATCCTAGAAAAAAATCCATACCAAATCCACACAATGGTGGAGGTGGCGGTGGTGGCGAGCTAAACCCGAGCGACCAACTTCGCCTCTTAAAGGCGCGTTTGCGGGTTTAGGGTCTGTCAAGAAGGCTACCAAGCCACGCGAGAAGTAAAGTTGTGAACAATAGATATGCCATCGTGCCGCATCCCATGGTTGCTGGACATGTGCAAAAACTTGCAAGTTATTTATATGGAGTGCGATGAATAACATAGTAGGAAAGCAACAAATGTTAGCAACATGGGAAGTTCATTACAAAACATTGGGATTTGAATAATTAAAAGTGTCTTTATATATTTGGTTATTAGACAATTAAAAAATTTAATACTCTTAAACATGGCAAGATATACAATATTGTATTCATTATTTGAGTTGTGACAACAACAATTTTGACATCTCCAAGGCATCCATGCACTTCATGTGTCGTCTTTGTCTCACAACCATGGTAGAAGATATTCCAACACTTTGTAAGGCTTCAACAACTTCAGAAGCTTTGGGTCGTGATGAGAATACGTCTTCACGTAGGCACATCATTCTTGTTTTTTGCTCCTCCAACTTGTCAAGACGTCGTTGGTACATATGGGTTGGATTAATCCATTGGGCATTGTTGTTATTATTAAACCACTCCATTCGTCGTCATAGCTTGCACGAAATCCAGAAGCATCTCATAAATATATCCCAATGCATAGACATCATGAATTTCGTGTCCCCATACACGATCATCATCCTTTGATTTCTCAAACACAGTTTCCTCTAACCATGGATATTTTGCTTGTCCATCCGAAAGTAAGTACCGACACTTCAACAAGGGACGACGCTCTTTGGCGTAAAAATGAATTGCATTGTCCCAATCACCAATGGCCACCCACACATTTTGGTACTCATCATCAAAATGTAATTTGACTCTCTTGCAATTAAGCTTTGTGTGAGTGAAGTGGCCTTTGTGGATCTCAACGACACCTTCTGCTAGGGCAAGAGCTATCTACGGAACATCTTGATATACAACTCGCATTTTGCTCCTAAGTTCGGCGCCTATGTGTTTGTCAGTTCTTCTTGGCGCTCTAGCAATTGCATTTGACCATCTTCTAAAACGTGACAAGTTATTAGGTAAATAGTCAAACAAGTGTGCAAGTGTCTCTCCATTCATGAAAGGTAGAATCACCATTGGCCCTATGGTATCCCCACTAGAGCTAGCAACTTCATATGCAAGTCCAATGGATGTAGCCAAAGCAGGATGCGGGCTCTTGAAGCGTATGTATCTTTGAGCCATCTCATACGTCTCTGCCCTATCTTTGCCCTTGAAAACCCATCCTTTGCATAGCTCATCATCTTGGAAGTGTTGTGTTCCGTTGATTTTGATTTGATACGTGCGATGTGTTGGTTTCTCCTCAATAAAGGCGTATCACATCCACGGCCTCTACGGGCATGGGATCAACAAAGATTGATGTGTTCATGTGATTCTCCAAAGAAAAGTGGGGCTTGCTAGGCCCCTGCTCCACTAGAGCTTCCCCCGATGCAAAGCATTTTTAATTACCTCCAACCGACGCGTGCATTGAGATCCGCAATGATGTTCTTGTGATCCAAACGCCGCTTCTTTGAGGAATTCCATGAAGCTACCCATTCCTTGACACGAGCCTCGGCATTGGGACTTTTGCCGCGACTTTGAATGCTTCAAACATGTCTTGAGTTCATCCATGGGGTTTCCAATCATTGGCTTTACATGTGTGTCAAGGAGAGAAGTCAACATTTCTTCTTGACCTGGCCATTTTTGTGCTAACTCAAATTGGCACTTCCTTTTCACATGTCTGACAAAATGGTCGACACGTTGACCGCTTTTGCATCTCCGTCGGGACTTTCGTTAGCACATATCTCATTTATGACCATCGCCTAATCTCATTAATCATTAGTGTCTTCACAGTCGGGGCCATACCTACAAACCAATTTAGATTCATTAATCTTGCTTTGTGACTTTTTTCAAACCTTCATTATGAATCTTTACCTACTTTCTTAAGAGTTAGTTTCCCTTTTAATTTTTTTTTTAAAACCAACTATTTAAATTTTTTCTTGCTCTTAACCACTCCACGTCAGTGTTTCTTTGACATCCCTAACATCTTTAAAAAACAACATTCTTAACTAGAAACCCGAAAATCAATAATGCAATTTTTTTCAAAAACCCTAATCCCGTAAAGATTTCTATTTATTGATATATTAATAAAAAAAATAAACAAGAGTAGGCGGTGAGCTTGGACCCGGAACACCTAGTCTTCTCCACTCAAGGCGGAGCCGACCATGCCCTTGTCCAAGTCTCCCCAAATTTTTCTAAACTAAATACATTAATCAATAAAATTACAAGAGTAAACGGTGAGCTTGGACCCGGAACACCTAGTCTTCTCCACTCAAGGCGGAGCCGACCATGCCCTTGTCCAAGTCTCCCAATTTTTTTTCTAAACTAAATACATTAATAAATAAAATTACAAGAGTATTCGGTGAGCTTGGACCCGGAACACCTAGTCTTCTCCACTCAAGGCGGAGCCGACCATGCCCTTGTCCAAGTCTCCCCAAGTTTTTTTTTAACCTAAATAAAACATTAAAATTTTATTCTCCTACTCAAACTCAAATTCTTACCTAGAATGTCTTCTTTCTTGAAAATCGATTTCCAAGAGCGACGCATTTTGTTATTAATGTACATGCAAAAAAATAAAGGCATTCAATAATTAGAAAACTTACATAAATAAAGAAATAAATAAAAAAAAAAAAAACAAAAAGACGATTCACGTTGAAAAGATCATTGACATTAAAACTATTTACATTGTTAATTAAAAAGAACTATATATTGACAGCCTCGTCTTTCAACGACGTCCCCTTCTTGTAATAAAAAATAGAGGAAGAATGGGCCTCGTCTTTCAACGACGTCCTTCTTCCATGGAAAAAAAATAGAAGAAGAAGAAGAAGAAGAATTTATTGATCCTTTTTTGACATTTTGTTGTATAGCAAGTTGAATTTGTGATGAAAACCTTCGTGCCACTTTTGGACAGGGAGTATGCAAGCTTAGAGCTGAAAAGACTGTCATACATGAAGGTTGTAACGGAAGATGAAATCAGTCTGGACTGACACCAAATATGGTGAGTATGAGATGACACAACTACTTGGGTGCCACACATGATACGGGGATCATGCCATGTTGAGCTGAGAGGGCTGGCAAATATGGATATGTGGTGCATGACTAGCTATTACATTTTGGATAATGGTACCACAAACTTGACATATCGTTTATATTGGGAGTTCACTTAGACTACTAAAAATATCTTTGGATACCATTGTTGTGAACTATCGATGAATAGTATATTGGTGACGGAGTGTGAAAAACAATGCTAAATAAATATAATTATTAGGGTAATTATAACTGAAATGACATTTGTATTTCAATGGTTGGAATAAGCATAGATTTGAGGCTATGCTATTAGACTGGGGTTTATGCATTTAATGGCAGTAGCTCGAGAATAAGGTGAAAGGCTCGAGACGGATATAAGATCAATGGTGGCACGTATCGAATAGGTAAGAATAAATTCCTTTGACCTTTATTACCTTTGAAAAAAGATGAGATTTTGTGCATTCGGATTTGGCGGGGACTCTTGGGCAGCACTTCGCCTATCTGCTCTTCTGCTTTGCTTCTATATTATTCCGCTTCCGATCATCGGAGTACTGAGCAGAATGCCAAGAGGGGTATACATAAGAAGGCCAGGCAACAGAAGCCGTGCCCAACAAGCGGGAAACTTCCCATACAGGCGTTTCCAGAGGCCGGATAATGGAGGAAGAAATGTTCCTGTCCAAAGGAACAATGCACGATCTGGAGCCAGTGATAGGAGCGAAACAAAACAGGTCCATGCATGTTCTTACATGAATATTGTTTTTTCTATGGCTAGCAAGATATTTGTTAAAAAATCCTATGCATGGTCAGTTACTGTAAGATTTAATTGCTATGAATTTGTAAGCCTAAGAGATTACGAAAATCTGCTACTGATTGGTATAACAGAGGATTAGATGGTCTATGTTGCTTAAATCGGCAGTGTCTATGTATTGTTCCTGTTGGACGACATGGGAGCCTGTTTGGGTGACTGCCTGCATGAGATGAGTATGCTAAGATAAGATATGTTGCTGGCAGAATATCTAGTAATGCTTGTTAAATTGCTTATGGTAGGCGGTTGAAAAACTTCATTTGTGCATTACCAGCATTGCCTAGTTTAGAACTCATCATTCTGCTGTGGCCTATTATGCATAAATGGTGGAGCTGGTTGTTATAAGATTGATAAACAGATAGATAAAGGCCCTTGTTGGAATATATAGTGCTCCTGTTGACAGGGTTACATGTTTAATCATTGAAGATGTGTACAAGATCTAGCTTTATTTTGACAAATGGTAGGAAGCTGCTAGATCCGGATTGATTTTGCATAGATAAGGATATGCTGGCTGCTAAAAACAGTAGTGCATGCATAATAATAGATGCTGGTGACTGGCTAAGGTTGTTCATAATATCTGAATCCCAAGCTTTATGTTATGGTTGGAGGTACAGCTGGATGGACATCTCTAAGCACAGATATATGATGGTGGCATATTATGGATGTTTGATGTCTGGACCATGCATTTTGCAGCCTTATGAACTGTATTTATTTATGGAGACCTAGGCTATATGGTGATCCTTTTAGGCGTATTTATTAGGCTGTTAAAGATTATAGGCATTTTGGATACGGGATAAACTGGCCCATGAAGATATGTAGAGCTTAATAAGAGCTTCGATTAATGCTATATTGGGCCTTTTTGTAAGAAGACTAATGCTGCTTTAGGTCTTAAATACTGAGGTAAGCAGTATAATAGCATATAATAGCTGGATGTTTACATTATGATACCTCAGGCCACATATGGTTACAGAACTGCCCTATTGGGTGTGTTAAATTATTGCTTTGATGAATTTAGGTGAAGGGCGATAAGCCATGATGTTTAATAGCTTACCTGACGCCCCTTGCTTTGTTACCATAGATTTGCTAACATTTGCATTGGTTGGGTGCAGGTAACCTAAACATCATCTCCATGAAGTTCATTTGAAGTATTTCTGGTTACTTAAGCGACAATAATGGAAAGATATCTGCTATGGTTACTATTTGTAATGGTTTCCTGATACGGTGAGATCGTTCACATATTCTTATACATTCTTTGGGAATATTGTTATCTGATCAAACATGGTTTGTTGGATATACTCGATGATGGGTATGAGATCCTTGTAGTTGTATTTATAATGTCACTGATCAATAAGCTGATTATGCTTGAATGAACTTGAAGAATTCTGAAGAATACAAGATAGTATTCCTGTTAATACAAGCTATGAAGTTATGTAATTTAAGCAAAATTGTTTATGAGATGTCTTACTTGAGATTAAAGATGTTAGGTGTCAAATGAACTATCGATATGAATAAATAATGAAATATCAAGCAAAATGAAAAGCTTAAGTGGTTGAGTATAAGGTTTAAAGCTAAAGATGCTGTTACTAATAGATAATAGATGCCAAAAGTGAAAAGAAAAGATTCGAAGATGCTACCTCAAGTTGAGATGTCAACTGAAAAAGTATTTAATGGTTAGTGTTTTGAACTAATATTTTGGGTTGTCCCTATAAACTGTGGCCTAGTTGAAAGCTAGGATGGATATATTTGGTAAGTTTACATCTTAGATGGAGCTGTATATATGACTGGGTCAGATAACAGTGAAAATTTTGATGTAAACGGTAACAAGAAGAAATTGTGATTTCCATTTGTTGGAGTTATCTAACAAACACAGTAAATTCCCAATGTATTAGTAAGATGTTCAGAATTGGTTCCAGCTATTAACTCTATTATTTTGATTTGTGTAGAGAAATGTCTGGACAAAGCATTTGCTAGATATGGGATATGGGGAGGTCGGATGTCCCCCCAATAATGCGGTCCAGGCCATTTTATGCTTGATTCCCAATGCTGAAATTCATGAATTACTGCTGACCATGAACAAAAAATTGGCAGCAGATCAGTTCTCACCTATCATTCATCTTGGATTTAGTGCTTGGCTGGAGACCTTTTTATTACTGGATCAGAAAGGAATGAAGCTTAGTGAATGCAAAGGGATGATCCAGCAACTATTTAATGATACGCAAGACATTTTGGCGGATCGTACTGACCTTGATGACATGCTCTCCATGGAGTGCAAAATTGGGGTAACGTATTTAGAAAAAGTTCATGAACTAACTGACAAAACGTTTGTTGATGAGAATAAAGGAAAGCAGGTGGAATGCAATGTTGATGAAGGTGAAACCACTCAAGGGTTTGTTAAATTCATTCCAAGGGAAGATATCGATCTCATGAAAAGGGAAGTAGAAGCCAAGCTGAAAAACAATGTCAGAGATAACTTGGTAAGGTTAACTTTGAACAATTGTAAGCGCTTTCCCATTATTTCTGAGATGGCTATAGAGTGGCTCGGTGAAGAATTTCTGCAAGGATTATGGAGGAGCAATAACTTTAGTATTCTGGCACCCATCAATGCTAAGGCTTGGATGCTAATGGCTGATATCAAGGAAGATGAACTGGCCGATGCCATTAAAGACACTGATAATATGGTTAAAGTTACAGATAACCTGCAGGTTGACTTTCCATTTGGCCCAGACCTGTTCGATAAGAAATGCAGATTGAACAATGGAATGACTTTGTTTGTGAAAGCTCATATGGGCTACCTTGACACTGACAGGGGATATGCTTATTTACACAAGATATGGAGGAGCTGGAGCCCATATATTAAATGCAGTTGCACTAATGATACATGCAAGGACTCAATTACTTGGTTTGACCAAGCTATCTGGTATGCATTCAACCACTTGGAGCAAATCTACCCGAGGTATTCCATGGCTGGAAAAATGGGATACTTCATGCATTATATCAGACAGAATCTTAAGAAACCTGTTCTGGCACAGATTGCATACCTGCACGTACGGGATACAATGATCAAAATGACTAATAAACTTGCTGTGAACCCGAATTGTGACATCTTGTTGACCTTTGGTAACACAAAACTTGTTGAAGTATGCGAGGTGATGCTCAAGGACACGGTGTTCTTGCATAAGAAGTTCAACAAGAAGCCTAATGAAGTGCAGAAAACTCCCTCTGTTCAAACACACAAGACCAATGTTGGAAGTGAAAGTTATCTTCCACCTCAAGTTCGTAGAGGAAGTACGTCTGGAAGCTGCAAAATTATTGATGATATTACTGAAAAATCTGACACAATAGTCAGCTGTACCCCTGGTGAAGGGTCTGTCAACAAGAGCAGACCAGACTATCTGCAAAGAAATTATGAGGGCGTGCAAGGTCAGCTGACATTCGAAAAGTAAGGATTTTTATGCCTTAAGGTCCTACAATGGATCTAAAATTGTCTCTTACCAAAAGTAGTATTATCTACTAATTTTGGTGCCCTTGTGCTTTTTTTAGCAGGGCGGATATCAGGTCTAATGGACCTGACATCATCTCACTACAGTAAAAGATCGTACTATAAAGTTCCCTGAATGTTAGCAGGGATGACTATATGAGGCTAGTACTTAGTATAATCCTACGGGATATATATCAGCAACTCTACTTTCCGGCAACTTTACTTTCCTGCAACTCTACTATTACCAGGCGGATTATAATATTTTGGGTTCTGGTATTTGATGAAGTATTTGGATCATTAGCTAAAGGACATGAAGAATCCGTCCTTAGTCTATGGCAATATAAGATTTTCCGGAGGATTCCACCATATGCAGTTGCTGTATATTTTTGTATTATCTACAATACTATAAATTAAATGAGCTTGATACCATGCCTTTTGTTAATAGACTCTGTGCTATGTGCTGGTATAATTATAATTATAAATTAACATGCAATGATTGGCTCCATAAAATGTCGATGGTCAATATTTGTTGTTGCTTACAAATAGTTGTTCTTTATGGATCTGCAACATGTTAAATGCTAGTATGACCATAAAAAATCATATTTTAATTCTTGTCGCCAGTAATGGTGTTAAACTGGTTAAGACTATGTGCAATAATGCTTAGATCTAGGTTGTAATATTCTCCTGATCTTAAATAATTGCTCAGATCTGGGCTGTAATAGTCTCCTGATCTTAAATATGGTGGTTTATATTCTGAAATGAATTAGTTACTCTCCTTGTCAAGCAGTTCTCATGGCTGCTATGTCATGCAGATGGAGGATGATGATGGCAAAGTTATTGGATATGGATATGACGGACGTAAGACCTTTGTGAAGGCAAAGTCTACCAGCAGAAAGAAGGTAAGGACACACTTTCTATTTTCATCCAAGATCATTGATAAACTGGATATTTGGAAGCACTTCAAAGAATACATCCTATTGAGGCTTGGGGATTTCGGAGCCCACATTATAGCAGACTCCTGTTTTGGATGGAAATATGAAAAAAAGTTGACTGACTACTTGTATAAACCATATAATATATTTGCTGCTGAGATTGTACCACATTGTGTCTGTCATAAGCCAGGGATGAATAAATTTATAGATGAACGAGTTGGCCATGTCAGGACAATGGACCTCAGTATCGTGAAATCTAAAGGGCTCAGGAAGATGCTGAAGAAAGGGCTAAATTTCATACCTGACAAACCGTTGAATATAGAGGATTTGATAAATGATCTTGTCAGAGGTTTTGAAGATTTGTTCAGCTGTCATGAGGGCAGAGGTAGAAATTTACATCCTTATGAGAAAAGAAGCATCATCCAGAACCTTAACAAGATGATTGGGCAAGAAGCCCTAGAGATTATCAAAAAAAGAAACAAAACTAAATGTGTGATCAATGATGCAAAAGTACTAACATGCATTGATTGGCTGGTGCGGAATTTGTACATTGCTGGAGTCGATAAGGCTACAAATGTCCCATCATTCATTTGTCCCTGGCATATCAGAGAAATGGCCAGACTGAGACTGAATGGAAGTGACTTTGAGAAAGTGAAGATGGAGAAAGATATGCTCATACAAAAATTGTGCAATGAATTGGAATGCAACTTCAATCTAGACTGCCCACATAAGGACAGAATTCCCTACCTTCTGGGTACTTATAAAGCACACAAGGCCGATTATAGGTGGATCACAAATGCGAACAAAACTATTTTTTCATACCCTGCTAAAATAGTTACGAAAGGACTTAAAGGCCTTCTGACAGTACTGCCAAGTGCATACATGCATAGGTTAAGTAAGGTGAATGTTCTACTGCCAGGAAATGTTAACCCATTTTGGATAGTAAATTCCATTTATGACTTTATGCTGAACCTGCCCACGAAAATTCATGATATATACACGGCTGATATCTCAAAATGCTATGAAAACATTCCTTTAACCGGGGAGGATGGTATCTGCCAGGTGATCAAGCATGTAATTGAGATGGCAGTGGAATATATGCGTGGTAACAACGAAGAAAGCAAATTCTGGTTCAAGAGTATGAAAGACGATATTATAGGTGTCTGGGATTACAAAAAGATTGTAGGAGCTGGCTGGAAATGCATGAATAAGGATGAGTTCTATGAGTTGAACCAATGGCTGTTGTGCAATTGTTTCATTATTCAAGGAGCCAATGTTTGGAGACAGGCTTGTGGAATCCCTATGGGCTTCGCATGTTCTCCGGATTGGTGTAATGTTTATTTGTCATTTTTCGAGATGAAGCACATTGAAAGGCTCGCGCATGCTGGCCGATTCAGGGACATTATAAGGTTTAGGGATGCTAGAAGATACATGGATGATGTTTGTATCCTTAATGGCGGAAACTTGGACGAGTTTTTTGTTAATGGAAAAGACAGGGATGAGTGCTTCAATATCTATAATCTGAAAGTTCTGCACATCAAGAATGAGACTGAGTATGAAAATAAGGAAGATAATACTGGAATGGTGGGATATAAAGGTAACTTTCTCAACGTGACTATTGAAGTAATAGATCATGCGACTGGGCTGTTTATGACGACCAGATATGATAAAAGGAATAAGCTTCCATTTGAGATGATAAAATTCATTCATGCCACGGGGTGCAGGCCATACATTAATGCTAGCCGTGTGATAATCTCTCAAATACTGCCATATTTATATGTCCACAGTAGTCCTGTGTTGGCTGCTGCAGACTTGAAGGAGTTAGTGCAAGAGTTTGTAAATAATGGTTTTCATAGACAAGACCTTATGGAGAATGTTTGCAGGATGTTAGATGCCAAAAAGTTTCCGGGAATTGCTTTCAATACAATGGAACTAAAGAGTATATTCTTAAGAGATGAATAAGGTTGTAGGGCTAGGGGACCCCTTCCATCATGGAAGGGGGGCCCTGTGCCCTGCTTCCAATGATGAAATGGGTCCTACTACCCGAGGGTGGGATGTGGGAAGAAGAAAAAGAATTTATTGATCCTTTTTTGACATTTTGTTGTATAGCAAGTTGAATTTGTGATGAAAACCTTCGTGCCACTTTTGGACAGGGAGTATGCAAGCTTAGAGCTGAAAAGACTGTCATACATGAAGGTTGTAACGGAAGATGAAATCAGTCTGGACTGACACCAAATATGGTGAGTATGAGATGACACAACTACTTGGGTGCCACACATGATACGGGGATCATGCCATGTTGAGCTGAGAGGGCTGGCAAATATGGATATGTGGTGCATGACTAGCTATTACATTTTGGATAATGGTACCACAAACTTGACATATCGTTTATATTGGGAGTTCACTTAGACTACTAAAAATATCTTTGGATACCATTGTTGTGAACTATCGATGAATAGTATATTGGTGACGAAGTGTGAAAAACAATGCTAAATAAATATAATTATTAGGGTAATTATAACTGAAATGACATTTGTATTTCAATGGTTGGAATAAGCATAGATTTGAGGCTATGCTATTAGACTGGGGTTTATGCATTTAATGGCAGTAGCTCGAGAATAAGGTGAAAGGCTCGAGACGGATATAAGATCAATGGTGGCACGTATCGAATAGGTAAGAATAAATTCCTTTGACCTTTATTACCTTTGAAAAAAGATGAGATTTTGTGCATTCGGATTTGGCGGGGACTCTTGGGCAGCACTTCGCCTATCTGCTCTTCTGCTTTGCTTCTATATTATTCCGCTTCCGATCATCGGAGTACTGAGCAGAATGCCAAGAGGGGTATACATAAGAAGGCCAGGCAACAGAAGCCGTGCCCAACAAGCGGGAAACTTCCCATACAGGCGTTTCCAGAGGCCGGATAATGGAGGAAGAAATGTTCCTGTCCAAAGGAACAATGCACGATCTGGAGCCAGTGATAGGAGCGAAACAAAACAGGTCCATGCATGTTCTTACATGAATATTGTTTTTTCTATGGCTAGCAAGATATTTGTTAAAAAATCCTATGCATGGTCAGTTACTGTAAGATTTAATTGCTATGAATTTGTAAGCCTAAGAGATTACGAAAATCTGCTACTGATTGGTATAACAGAGGATTAGATGGTCTATGTTGCTTAAATCGGCAGTGTCTATGTATTGTTCCTGTTGGACGACATGGGAGCCTGTTTGGGTGACTGCCTGCATGAGATGAGTATGCTAAGATAAGATATGTTGCTGGCAGAATATCTAGTAATGCTTGTTAAATTGCTTATGGTAGGCGGTTGAAAAACTTCATTTGTGCATTACCAGCATTGCCTAGTTTAGAACTCATCATTCTGCTGTGGCCTATTATGCATAAATGGTGGAGCTGGTTGTTATAAGATTGATAAACAGATAGATAAAGGCCCTTGTTGGAATATATAGTGCTCCTGTTGACAGGGTTACATGTTTAATCATTGAAGATGTGTACAAGATCTAGCTTTATTTTGACAAATGGTAGGAAGCTGCTAGATCCGGATTGATTTTGCATAGATAAGGATATCTTTGTGCCGCTAAAAACAAGAGTGCATGCATAATAATAGATGCTGGTGACTGGCTAAGGTTGTTCATAATATCTGAATCCCAAGCTTTATGTTATGGTTGGAGGTACAGCTGGATGGACATCTCTAAGCACAGATATATGATGGTGGCATATTATGGATGTTTGATGTCTGGACCATGCATTTTGCAGCCTTATGAACTGTATTTATTTATGGAGACCTAGGCTATATGGTGATCCTTTTAGGCGTATTTATTAGGCTGTTAAAGATTATAGGCATTTTGGATACGGGATAAACTGGCCCATGAAGATATGTAGAGCTTAATAAGAGCTTCGATTAATGCTATATTGGGCCTTTTTGTAAGAAGACTAATGCTGCTTTAGGTCTTAAATACTGAGGTAAGCAGTATAATAGCATATAATAGCTGGATGTTTACATTATGATACCTCAGGCCACATATGGTTACAGAACTGCCCTATTGGGTGTGTTAAATTATTGCTTTGATGAATTTAGGTGAAGGGCGATAAGCCATGATGTTTAATAGCTTACCTGACGCCCCTTGCTTTGTTACCATAGATTTGCTAACATTTGCATTGGTTGGGTGCAGGTAACCTAAACATCATCTCCATGAAGTTCATTTGAAGTATTTCTGGTTACTTAAGCGACAATAATGGAAAGATATCTGCTATGGTTACTATTTGTAATGGTTTCCTGATACGGTGAGATCGTTCACATATTCTTATACATTCTTTGGGAATATTGTTATCTGATCAAACATGGTTTGTTGGATATACTCGATGATGGGTATGAGATCCTTGTAGTTGTATTTATAATGTCACTGATCAATAAGCTGATTATGCTTGAATGAACTTGAAGAATTCTGAAGAATACAAGATAGTATTCCTGTTAATACAAGCTATGAAGTTATGTAATTTAAGCAAAATTGTTTATGAGATGTCTTACTTGAGATTAAAGATGTTAGGTGTCAAATGAACTATCGATATGAATAAATAATGAAATATCAAGCAAAATGAAAAGCTTAAGTGGTTGAGTATAAGGTTTAAAGCTAAAGATGCTGTTACTAATAGATAATAGATGCCAAAAGTGAAAAGAAAAGATTCGAAGATGCTACCTCAAGTTGAGATGTCAACTGAAAAAGTATTTAATGGTTAGTGTTTTGAACTAATATTTTGGGTTGTCCCTATAAACTGTGGCCTAGTTGAAAGCTAGGATGGATATATTTGGTAAGTTTACATCTTAGATGGAGCTGTATATATGACTGGGTCAGATAACAGTGAAAATTTTGATGTAAACGGTAACAAGAAGAAGAAGAAGAAGAAGAAGAAGAAGAAGAAGAAGAAGAAGAAGAAGAAGAAGAAGAAGAAGAAGAAGAAGAAGAAGAAGAAGAAGAAGAAGAAGAAGAAGAAGAAGAAGAAGAAGAAGAAGAAGAAGAAGAAGAAGAAGAAGAAGAAGAGGAGGGAGTTAAAAGTTTAAAACAAAAAAGATTGATATGAAAGGGCTATTGGTGAGCTCTGAGTGCAGCTCTTCCTCTGCTGTCTTAAGTTGTAACAGAACTCTGGAACATGTTATGATCTCCTCACAAAATGCCCCCTTGGGTGCCTAATGGGCCTAAAAGCATATGGTGATGTTGTCTTACTTTGTGTAGTGAAAGAAAAAAGATAAAAAGATTATACCATAAAAAGTGGGATATGGAAGGGGTTACTTGCTAACCTTGTGTGCATCTCTTCCTCTGATATCTTATGTTATGCCATATTTGTGAAACGTATTATGATCTCCTAACAAAATGCCCCAATGGTGCTTAATGGGCCTGAAAAAACATATGAGGAGGATGCCTTAATAGTTGTATTGAATGGTACTTTATAAAAAGATATATGCCGTGGTGCATAATGGTATGATGCCTTGGTGCTTAATGGGCTGAGGATATGAAGTTGTGGACCGAGGATTTAATGAATAAAAGGAATAATGGATTGGCTGGAAAGGTGATATCCGTTATCTTGATCATATTTCCCTTTTGTTGCTCAGTGGCTGCCAATTTTGACACAGTTTACAATGGCCTTACAAAGGCCTCAATGAGTTAACTGTTGTATGAGAACATACGGGTATGTTGGCCTAACATAAGAGATGGTTGAATGTGTGACCAAAAATGACATGCCTTGGTGCATAAAGGGTTGGATACAAAAAGCTTACAATGGTAAGGATGTATTTTGGGTTAAAACAATCAATAATAATAATAATAAAAAATGGGTATATTTTCCCTCACTTTAGTTTAGGTGATGCCAAACGGTGAGTTATGGCTTGAATGACCAGTGGATTTGCCTGACCATGACTTGACCTTAGATATTGCCAGGGGATTTCTCGAGCGTGCTTCCCAATTAAGAAGTTGGTGGCCTTTTCACGTAAACTCTGTGGAGTCTTAATGTTTGGGTGCTCAAGATCCCTGGATTTATTCATGCCGAAATAATGCACAAACCATTGCTGAGTTTTGTTGGGCGCCTCCGCCTTGGCTACGAAAAAATATTGCAGTGGCTTGTGTGGCCCTTTCGACGCTAAACCATGCCAAAGGGGGTTTATCAGAGAGGTCCCGGGAAGAAAAGCAAAGGCCCCTATGAAGGTGGCTTACCTCAGAAAAAATATGAGAAAAATGGCTTCAACAAAAGGCCAAATGCAAGCGGAGCTACTTCCAGCATGCAAAAAAGAGGTGCTTCAAATCAGGTTCGTCTTCTATTATTGATGTTTTTTTAAGAAAATAGACAGTAACAAGGGCGTCATTCCAAACCGTGAGGTCAAATGATGGATCAGGAATTTCGTACTGGGATTCTTTTCTAAGCTGTGCTAGCTAAAAACTGGTAAATAGTTATGAATAACAGAGTTTGGAATGGTTACGGATGTGTGCATGTTTATCCGCTGTGATGCATCCAGCCAATGGCGGCATGTTTGATCATTGGCTTCCAGTTGCTGGTTTGTTGAAAGATAGAGTTTATAGGCACGGTTCATTGGATTATGCAGATCTGAACTGCCTTAAAACAGTAGTCGTGGTCATTTCATTTAAATTCTGCTGCTTTGCTAGTCGTCTCTTTAACATATATGTGCACATAAGCATGGCTAAATGCCTAGTAATCTAATTTTTTTATTAATGGGGAGACCAAATAATCTGAATCCGGCTGACTGCTGTTGGCTTAAAACTGCTTATGCTTCACTCCCATAAAAGATTCATGACAGATTCTGATAATGCATGCTGCCTTCAAGAAAAAGATTCATGCTGGCCTCTGATAATGCATGCTGCTATTATGAAAATGATATTTGTTGAGTATGGCTTATAAGATGTCAGGCCTGTTAGTTCTTAATGAAAATAACCTCCAGGTCTTTACTCAGCAGGATCATATTTATGGTAAAGTGGTAAACAAAAGGTATTTGTAAAGGTTTGTGCTTGCCACTGTAAAACACAATGGGGATCTCAGGAGCATGCTAACTTTTTGATAATAAATTTGCTGTGCTTGGGTCTTCTTTTATGTAAAGGTTTATTTCTCTGATTTAATCCCATATTTTGGCTTAAAAGAACACTTTACTCAGATTGGCCATGCTGCGGATTGTTTTTACTGAACTAAAAACAGAGTTTGGATGGTGCTGGTGTTCTAAGAGAACTTTAAGTGGTTATATTTGCTAATTAACTAGCCTAGTTAGCTTTGTAATTGGCAATCTAACTTTCATAAAGCTGGCCTCTTCTACTTAATAGGGTGGTTTTTGCTCTAGATTTCATCTAATTTCTGAAAATAGTAGGTGAAGGGCGAAGAGCCAGAGAGTTGTAAAGCTTACCTGACGCCCCATGTATAGTTACCATGTTCTTTGCTAACTTATGCATTGCTTGGGTGCAGGTAACCACGACTCTCTCTCCTGGTTCTATTTTCAGCTAAAGATCACTGCGGTGGTATGGTTGTTAGACACAAAACAGCCTTGACTAAGTGCAAATTATGGGTGAGATCCTTCCTACCTTGAGAAAAAAGGCTTGGAGCTGCAGATTGTAAAAGCTGTTAGGATCTATTTTACACGTCCTGTCGTATGACGTCTTTAGCCCTTGCTAATACAAGCTGGTAAGGGATAAATCCAATAGTGTTCTGATAGCATAGAACCAGCAGGGCTATGTAAGTTTGATACGGAAAAAATGGTAATATCTGATCATAAGTGAAATATTAGTTTGAAGGATCCTTTATGAAAGTTTGTGAGCACAATTCAAGACATATGTACAATATTTGCCTTTATAATGAAAATTGTGAAAGATTTTTGATTAATAAAATTCCAGGAAGTCATTCATCTGCTGATTTAAAACATAAGCTACTGTTATCATTAAAAGATATGTATTAATGAACTCAGGAACGTGGTCTTAAGAGTACCTGATGTGGCCTGGCTTTAACACCAGGGTAGATATTTTGGGACATGTGCTTACTTTGAACAAGGCATTTAATTGTTTTCTAGAAAAACATTATTTAGACTGTAGTCTTAGTAAGAACATATTCGAAGAAGAAACGGTGACATCTATTTGTTGGAGCTATCCAACAAACACATCAATTCTATAACCACTATCCTTTGGGTCTATGCATTTAAGCATCTAAGAATTAATTAAGTATGTTAAGTATGGTGATTGCCCTTATCGGGTATATATCATGATTATGGGTCATTTGTGCTCTGGTTTTGAACTAACAAACAAACTTTGATTGTTCCAGTTAAAAGGAGTTTGGATCAGGCATCTAGCTGACATGGGCTATTGTGCTACTGGAAGAGCTCCCAACAGGGCATTGCAGTACATACTTTGTCTAATTGCAAGCCCTGAAATACATGAGGTAATTCTGAAGTTGAACAGAAATGTACCCCCTGACGCATACTCCCCGGTGATACACCTGGGTTTCAGTGGTTGGTTAGAATTATTCCTGAAGTTGGATGGACTAGGGATGGTAGTCAAAGATTGTGAACCGGTTCTACAGCAGGTTTTCCTGGACATACCGAATATTCTAGCTGACAGAACTGATCTTGATGACCTACTGGCTATTGACTGCAAGGCTGGAATAACCTACTTAGAGAGGGTCAACAAGATGAAGGATAAGACATTTGCTGAGGACAGCAAGCCTGAGGAGGTCATTGATCAAGACAAACCGACAACAGGTTTTGTCAAATTCATTCCTAAAGTGGATCTGGACATCATGAAGAATGATGGGAATAATGTGCAAAGCAATAACAGTGATACTATGATGAGGTTGACCCTGCACAATTGTCTTAGGTTCCCAATCATATCCGAAATGGCCATTGAATGGTTAGGTGAGGAATTTGATCATGGTTTGTGGCGCAGTCAGAACTACAGCACCCTTGCTCCAATTAGCAGACAGGCTTGGATCATGATAGCTGGACTGAACAATAACCACCTGGCTGATATTGAAGTTGCTGCCAATAACTTGGTAAAGATTGGAGACAAAGAACAAGTAGAATTTCCCTTCGGGATGGCTCTATTTGATAAACAGTGCCAAAGCAATCTTGGCATAACGCTGTTTGTTAAAGCCCATATGGCTTACCCAGCCATAAAAAGGGAATACAATTATCTACATAGAATCTGGAGGTCTTTCAGCCCGTATTTTAAATGCAACTGCGCAGATTCCTCGGCATGTAAGGACTCCATTACTTGGTTTGACCAAGCTATTTGGTTTGCATGCAACCATTTGGAGCTGGTCTACCCTAGGTTTTCCCCTGCGGGAAGAATTGGAGCGTTTCTTAGTTATATACAGCAGAACCTAAAGAAACCTGTTATGGCCCACTTGGTCTACTTGCATGTAAGAGATATGATGATTAGTGTCACCAATAAGCTGGCCAGTAACCCTGATTGTGATATTCAGGCTACTTTTGGAAACACCAAGTTAGTAAAGGTGTGTGAAATGATGATTAAGGACAGGGATTTCCTGCTGGAAAAGCATGGTATGGCTAAAGAAGATAATATTTCCATATTTTCACAGGCTGCTTGCAGCAAGCATGATGAATTTATGCCACCAAGAGTGACGAGGTGCAATACCAATATTAATAGTGATGGCACTAGTACTAACTCTAGCTGCCAGATGATCGAGAGCATTGCTAGTGAATCAGTTGCATTTGTCAACTCCACCAATGACGAGGCTTCTGTCTCCAAGGGCTCAAGACCTGGCCTTGCTGACAAGAGCGAGCTGAGACAGGCTAAATTGATGTACTGACCTAAGGTATTTGGAGCATGATACAAGCTCTGACTGAATTAGTCCACAGTACTAATTCAGGGTGCATATTTTTTATGCAGGGTTTTGTCGGGACCTATGTGGCCTCACGTTTTACATACCCAACTCATACATATAATGGTTGGTAGTATAGACGTGATATGTATGCTGTATTTTGTACCGAAAATTATATGTTGAGCATCTGAACCATAATGGGGCTCAATGGTTTTTGATATACAAATATTTAATCTTGTATTAAAGGCTTTGCCAATCATAATGAAATTTTGGTTTATCCAATGCTGGACATTGGAAAAAATTATGTGTCACTTCTACAGATGTGTTGTTAGATTATCTCATGGTTGGGATTGACACCCAAATAATTAATACTTATGATGCTCTTCATAACTTAGGTTTATTTCAAATAAAAGTCTTACTGACTTAAAAAATGTCATCATTTTTAGGATGAAGATGATGCTGCTGAACGATATATTTGTATTGGACCCAATGGTCGAAAAATGCTGGCCAAAACAAAAGGTGCAATCACAAATAAGGTTAGAATACACTTCCGTTTCTCCTCCAAAGTAATTGATAACATTAACCTAAGGGAGACTATCAAGGAATACCTCAGTTTAAGATTAGGGGACTTTGGAGTGCATATTATGAGAAAGATTTGCATTGGTTGGACATATGATGATCAATTATTGGATCTCGTGTATAAACCATACCGGTCTTTCTTTGATGAGGAAGTTCCCAAATGCATATGTCACATGCCTGGAATGGAAAGATTTATCGACCAGAAAGTAGGGCATGTCAGAACACTTGACTTAACCATCATCAAGTCAAAAGAATTAAGGAATATGTTCAAAAAAGGTTTGAACTTTATCCCGGATAAACCGCTGGACTTGAATGAGTTTATGAGTAATGTGGAGAAAGGGATTAGTGACCTGTTTATTGGTTTGGAAAGGACAGGGGTTAATATACACCCCTATGAAGTTACAAGTATTAAGAAGGGGCTGCTTAATTGCATAAAAGCAAAGGCCAAAGATAAAATAAAGGAATGTACAGGGTTGCATAATTCCATACAAGATTCTAAGCTCATGAAATGCTTAAGTTGGCTAAATAGGAATTTATATGTTTCCAGCGTGGACAAAGCTGCCAATGTTCCATCTTTCATATGTCCTTGGCATATCAGGGATGTGGCACGTGCAAGATTGCATGGTAAAGACTTTAGTGAGTATGCACATGACAGAGCAAAACTGCTTCAAGAGATTGACGACAGTCTAAAACAAAAGTTTCTGTTGGATTGCCCTTATAAGGATAGATTACCATATATTTTAGGGTTGTACAAAGCCCATAAAAGTGATTATAGGTGGATCACCAATGCCAACCGAACCATTTTCACCCTACCAGCCAAAATAGTAACAAGGGGCCTGCGTGGTTTGGCTGAAGTGTTACCCAAGGCCTACAGATTGAGATTGGAAAAATTAAATGTTTTACTACCAGGGAAAGTTAATGCCTATTGGATTGTAGACTCAGTATATGAAGTCATGCTAAATTTGCCGAATAAGATACATAACATATTTAATGCCGATATTTCTAAATGCTATGAAAACATCCCGCTTCAAGGGCATGATGGGATCTGCAGGGTGATTAGAGAGGTAATTGGCATGGCCATTGACTACATGACAGGTCATGGGGATGAAGTAAAGCTCTGTTACAGAGTGCTTGATGATGATGTGATGTACACCTAGGACTGTAAAAAGCAAAATGGGGACTCGTGGTGTTATTTAGATAAAGAAAATTTCTGCGAGCTCAATATGTGGCTCTTGAATAACTGTTATGTTATTCAAGGAAATGGAGTTTGGAAACAGATCTGTGGCATTCCAATGGGTTTCGCTTGTTCCCCGGAATGGTGCAACCTTTATTTATCATATTTTGAGCTTAGGCACATCGAAAGACTGGCTGCCAATGGTAAATTCCAGGATATTATGAAATTTAAAGATGCCAGAAGATACATCGACGATGTGTATATACCAAATGGAGGGGATCTATCTAGGTTCTTTCAAGAAGGAAAAGATTGTGATGAATGTGAGAACATCTATAATCTGCAACTATTACAAATAAAGGATGAAACAGAGTATCAGCCATTGGATGGCAATAACGGACAGTTTGGTTATATGGGCAATTTTTTAAGTGTCACCGTAGAAGTAATTAACCCCCCTACTGGGTTATATACGACTTATAAATATGATAAAAGGGACAGATTACCTTTCAAGGTTATGAAATTCATTCATGCCTCGAGTTGTCGACCATATTTGAATGCCAGTAAGGTGATAATCTCTCAGGTCTTACCACTGTTATATGTGAACACAAGCCAAGTAAGGGCTATTCAGGACCTTAATGGTCTGATACAGGAATTTGCTGACAATGGGTTTAAGGCTAAAGACTTAGCTATTAGCATTAAATTAATGCTACAAAAGAAGACTTTTCCAGGTTTGACTTATAATGTCAAGGAAATATTGAAATGGCTGGATGAGTATTTCTTTTCTTCTGAGTAGGGTTGTAGGACCCCTCCTTATAGGGGGGTCCTACCTCCTATAAATGATGGGTCCTGCATCCCGAGGGAGGGATGTGGGAGAAGAAGAAGAAGAAGAAGAAGAAGAAGAAGAAGAAGAAGAAGAAGAAGAAGAAGAAGAAGAAGAAGAAGAGGGAGTTAAAAGTTTAAAACAAAAAAGATTGATATGAAAGGGCTATTGGTGAGCTCTGAGTGCAGCTCTTCCTCTGCTGTCTTAAGTTGTAACAGAACTCTGGAACATGTTATGATCTCCTCACAAAATGCCCCCTTGGGTGCCTAATGGGCCTAAAAGCATATGGTGATGTTGTCTTACTTTGTGTAGTGAAAGAAAAAAGATAAAAAGATTATACCATAAAAAGTGGGATATGGAAGGGGTTACTTGCTAACCTTGTGTGCATCTCTTCCTCTGATATCTTATGTTATGCCATATTTGTGAAATGTATTATGATCTCCTAACAAAATGCCCCAATGGTGCTTAATGGGCCTGAAAAAACATATGAGGAGGATGCCTTAATAGTTGTATTGAATGGTACTTTATAAAAAGATATATGCCGTGGTGCATAATGGTATGATGCCTTGGTGCTTAATGGGCTGAGGATATGAAGTTGTGGACCGAGGATTTAATGAATAAAAGGAATAATGGATTGGCTGGAAAGGTGATATCCGTTATCTTGATCATATTTCCCTTTTGTTGCTCAGTGGCTGCCAATTTTGACACAGTTTACAATGGCCTTACAAAGGCCTCAATGAGTTAACTGTTGTATGAGAACATACGGGTATGTTGGCCTAACATAAGAGATGGTTGAATGTGTGACCAAAAATGACATGCCTTGGTGCATAAAGGGTTGGATACAAAAAGCTTACAATGGTAAGGATGTATTTTGGGTTAAAACAATCAATAATAATAATAATAAAAAATGGGTATATTTTCCCTCACTTTAGTTTAGGTGATGCCAAACGGTGAGTTATGGCTTGAATGACCAGTGGATTTGCCTGACCATGACTTGACCTTAGATATTGCCAGGGGATTTCTCGAGCGTGCTTCCCAATTAAGAAGTTGGTGGCCTTTTCACGTAAACTCTGTGGAGTCTTAATGTTTGGGTGCTCAAGATCCCTGGATTTATTCATGCCGAAATAATGCACAAACATTGCTGAGTTTTGTTGGGCGCCTCCGCCTTGGCTACGAAAAAATATTGCAGTGGCTTGTGTGGCCCTTTCGACGCTAAACCATGCCAAAGGGGGTTTATCGAGAGGTCCCCGGGAAGAAAAGCAAAGGCCCCTATGAAGGTGGCTTACCTCAGAAAAAATATGAGAAAAATGGCTTCAACAAAAGGCCAAATGCAAGCGGAGCTACTTCCAGCATGCAAAAAAGAGGTGCTTCAAATCAGGTTCGTCTTCTATTATTGATGTTTTTTTAAGAAAATAGACAGTAACAAGGGCGTCATTCCAAACCGTGAGGTCAAATGATGGATCAGGAATTTCGTACTGGGATTCTTTTCTAAGCTGTGCTAGCTAAAAACTGGTAAATAGTTATGAATAACAGAGTTTGGAATGGTTACGGATGTGTGCATGTTTATCCGCTGTGATGCATCCAGCCAATGGCGGCATGTTTGATCATTGGCTTCCAGTTGCTGGTTTGTTGAAAGATAGAGTTTATAGGCACGGTTCATTGGATTATGCAGATCTGAACTGCCTTAAAACAGTAGTCGTGGTCATTTCATTTAAATTCTGCTGCTTTGCTAGTCGTCTCTTTAACATATATGTGCACATAAGCATGGCTAAATGCCTAGTAATCTAATTTTTTTATGAATGGGGAGACCAAATAATCTGAATCCGGCTGACTGCTGTTGGCTTAAAACTGCTTATGCTTCACTCCCATAAAAGATTCATGATGATTCTCGATAATGCATGTCGCCTTCAAGAAAAAGATTCATGCTGGCCTCTGATAATGCATGCTGCTATTATGAAAATGATATTTGTTGAGTATGGCTTATAAGATGTCAGGCCTGTTAGTTCTTAATGAAAATAACCTCCAGGTCTTTACTCAGCAGGATCATATTTATGGTAAAGTGGTAAACAAAAGGTATTTGTAAAGGTTTGTGCTTGCCAATCGTAAAACACAATGGGGATCTCGGGGAGCATGCTAACTTTTTGATAATAAATTTGTTTGCTTGGGTCTTCTTTTATGTAAAGGTTTATTTCTCCGATTTAATCCCATATTTTGGCTTAAAAGAACACTTTACTCTCAGATTGGCCATCTTTGCGGATTGTTTTCTTGAACTAAAAACAGAGTTTGGATGGTGCTGGTGTTCTAAGAGAACTTTAAGTGGTTATATTTGCTAATTAACTAGCCTAGTTAGCTTTGTAATTGGCAATCTAACTTTCATAAAGCTGGCCTCTTCTACTTAATAGGGTGGTTTTGCTCTAGATTTCATCTAATTTTCGAAAATAGTAGGTGAAGGGCTTAAGAGCGAGGAGGGTTGTAAAGCTTTACCGACCCCATGTATAGTTACCATGTTCTTTGCTAACTTATGCATTGCTTGGGTGCAGGTAACCACGACTCTCTCTCCTGGTTCTATTTTCAGCTAAAGATCACTGCGGTGGTATGGTTGTTAGACACAAAACAGCCTTGACTAAGTGCAAATTATGGGTGAGATCCTTCCTACCTTGAGAAAAAAAGGCTTGGAGCCGCAGATTGTAAAAGTCGTTAGGATCTATTTTACACGCCCCGTCAGATGGCGTCTTTAGCCCTTGCTAATACAAGCCGGTAAGGGATAAATCCAATAGTGTTCGATAGCATAGAAACCGGCGAGGGCTATGTAAGTTTGATCTGAGGAAAAAAAATGGTAATATCTGATCATAAGTGAAATATTAGTTTGAAGGATCCTTTATGAAAGTTTGTGAGCACAATTCAAGACATATGTACAATATTTGCCTTTATAATGAAAATTGTGAAAGATTTTTGATTAATAAAATTCCAGGAAGTCATTCATCTGCTGATTTAAAACATAAGCTACTGTTATCATTAAAAGATATGTATTAATGAACTCAGGAACGTGGTCTTAAGAGTACCTGATGTGGCCTGGCTTTAACACCAGGGTAGATATTTTGGGACATGTGCTTACTTTGAACAAGGCATTTAATTGTTTTCTAGAAAAACATTATTTAGACTGTAGTCTTAGTAAGAACATATTCGAAGAAGAAACGGTGACATCTATTTGTTGGAGCTATCCAACAAACACATCAATTCTATAACCACTATCCTTTGGGTCTATGCATTTAAGCATCTAAGAATTAATTAAGTATGTTAAGTATGGTGATTGCCCTTATCGGGTATATATCATGATTATGGGTCATTTGTGCTCTGGTTTTGAACTAACAAACAAACTTTGATTGTTCCAGTTAAAAGGAGTTTGGATCAGGCATCTAGCTGACATGGGCTATTGTGCTCTTTGGAAGAGCTCCCAACAGGGCATTGCAGTACATACTTTGTCTAATTGCAAGCCCTGAAATACATGAGGTAATTCTGTCGCTGAAGTTGAACAGAAATGTACCCCCTGACGCATACTCCCCGGTGATACACCTGGGTTTCAGTGGTTGGTTAGAATTATTCCTGAAGTTGGATGGACTAGGGATGGTAGTCAAAGATTGTGAACCGGTTCTACAGAGGGTTTTCCTGGACATACCGAATATTCTAGCTGACAGAACTGATCTTGATGACCTACTGGCTATTGACTGCAAGGCTGGAATAACCTACTTAGAGAGGGTCAACAAGATGAAGGATAAGACATTTGCTGAGGACAGCAAGCCTGAGGAGGTCATTGATCAAGACAAACCGACAACAGGTTTTGTCAAATTCATTCCTAAAGTGGATCTGGACATCATGAAGAATGATGGGAATAATGTGCAAAGCAATAACAGTGATACTATGATGAGGTTGACCCTGCACAATTGTCTTAGGTTCCCAATCATATCCGAAATGGCCATTGAATGGTTAGGTGAGGAATTTGATCATGGTTTGTGGCGCAGTCAGAACTACAGCACCCTTGCTCCAATTAGCAGACAGGCTTGGATCATGATAGCTGGACTGAACAATAACCACCTGGCTGATATTGAAGTCGCTGCCAATAACTTGGTAAAGATTGGAGACAAAGAACAAGTAGAATTTCCCTTCGGGACGGCTCTATTTGATAAACAGTGCCAAAGCAATCTTGGCATAACGCTGTTTGTTAAAGCCCATATGGCTTACCCAGCCATAAAAAGGGAATACAATTATCTACATAGAATCTGGAGGTCTTTCAGCCCGTATTTTAAATGCAACTGCGCAGATTCCTCGGCATGTAAGGACTCCATTACTTGGTTTGACCAAGCTATTTGGTTTGCATGCAACCATTTGGAGCTGGTCTACCCTAGGTTTTCCCCTGCGGGAAGAATTGGAGCGTTTCTTAGTTATATACAGCAGAACCTAAAGAAACCTGTTATGGCCCACTTGGTCTACTTGCATGTAAGAGATATGATGATTAGTGTCACCAATAAGCTGGCCAGTAACCCTGATTGTGATATTCAGGCTACTTTTGGAAACACCAAGTTAGTAAAGGTGTGTGAAATGATGATTAAGGACAGGGATTTCCTGCTGGAAAAGCATGGTATGGCTAAAGAAGATAATATTTCCATATTTTCACAGGCTGCTTGCAGCAAGCATGATGAATTTATGCCACCAAGAGTGACGAGGTGCAATACCAATATTAATAGTGATGGCACTAGTACTAACTCTAGCTGCCAGATGATCGAGAGCATTGCTAGTGAATCAGTTGCATTTGTCAACTCCACCAATGACGAGGCTTCTGTCTCCAAGGGCTCAAGACCTGGCCTTGCTGACAAGAGCGAGCTGAAACAGGCTAAATTGATGTACTGACCTAAGGTATTTGGAGCATGATACAAGCTCAACTGAATTAGTCCACAGTACTAATTCAGGGTGCATATTTTTATGCGAGGGTTTTGTCGGGACCTATGTGGCCTCACATTTTACATACCCAACTCATACATATAATGGTTGGTAGTATAGACGTGATATGTATCTTTGTATTTTGTACCGAAAATTATATGTTGAGCATCTGAACCATAATGGGGCTCAATGGTTTTGATATACAAATATTTAATCTTGTATTAAAGGCTTTGCCAATCATAATGAAATTTTTGGTTTATCCAATCTTTGGACATTGGAAAAAATTATGTGTCACTTCTACAGATGTGTTGTTAGATTATCTCATGGTTGGGATTGACACCCAAATAATTAATACTTATGATGCTCTTCATAACTTAGGTTTATTTCAAATAAAAGTCTTACTGACTTAAAAAATGTCATCATTTTTAGGATGAAGATGATTGCTTGAACGATATATTTGTATTGGACCCAATGGTCGAAAAATGCTGGCCAAAACAAAAGGTGCAATCACAAATAAGGTTAGAATACACTTCCGTTTCTCCTCCAAAGTAATTGATAACATTAACCTAAGGGAGACTATCAAGGAATACCTCAGTTTAAGATTAGGGGACTTTGGAGTGCATATTATGAGAAAGATTTGCATTGGTTGGACATATGATGATCAATTATTGGATCTCGTGTATAAACCATACCGGGTCTTTGCTGATGAGGAAGTTCCCAAATGCATATGTCACATGCCTGGAATGGAAAGATTTA